>OX637574.1:649255-1971873 GCA_951800085.1 Comarum palustre | reverse complement strand
ACTCTCGTAGTCGAAGGCACCATGTTTAGCACCAACCGCCCAATTCTCCGCTGCGTCGAGGTGAAATTTTCCATCTGTCGGATAGAACGCATGAGCCAGAACTCCGCCAGGGCCATCAAATGCCTTCCCGTCTCCATGATCACCCTTGTGAAAACTGATCTTCAAATCTGCACTATTGTAATTTGCAGCCTGGCTGAAACTGAAGTGAGAGTTCTTAGCCCATGTTTTTAACGCTTGTGTGATAGCACCCGTGGCAGCGGGTGAAGTGCCCATGAAGAAACCGTAAGTGAGATGGTATTTAGAGGCAGGCCATACTAGTTTTCCAGGGGGATATGCATACTGAATACTCGTATGATTTGAACCTGTAAAACAAAAATCAAGACAGTAGCAATGATCATTTCTGAATTCAATGGAAGGTACTGTATGCATGCGTTTAATAAGTTTGATGTACGTAGTACGTGCATGATCAGCAGTATAAAATTAAGATCGATGCATTGACAATATAATTTTCTAGGAAAATGATGAAGCAAATGAAAGCTACTGTACACAAGAGAAAACCAAACTTGTATTTCACAAAACAAAACACCGGGATACAATTCATTGGCTACAGACTTGATCTTTTATATCTCTATGACTAATGTTTTTTGAAGAAGTATGCTTATACCCTGAACACCCCCCCCTCAAGCTGATGGGAGGAAATCTAACATCAGATTGCAAAAAATATGAAGTTAGAAATAGACAGCTAGTCGGGATACAATTCAATGGCTACAGACTTGATCCTTTATATCTCTATGACTAATGTTCTATGTGAAAGCATGCTTATACCCTTAACATCCCCCCTCAAGCTGATGGGAGAAAATCTAACATCAGATTGCAAAAAATATGAAGTTAAAAATAGGCAGCTGAGATTCTGTGAATGCTTGTTTCAACCAGGAGGAATGAGAGGTAGTGATGAGCATGACCTTATAGGTTGAAAAGCTCTTCTACAATTCATCATATTTCTGACTTTCTTGAGCTCCATTGCTTGAGACACCAAATTGCTAGTTCTGGTCAACTCCATTGGTCTCATACTTTCAGTTTCAGATAGTGAAGTGAGGTGTTTCAATTGATGATTACTGGGATCAAAATGAGAATCAGCATTTTCACCATCACCTTTGCTATTGCTTCCAGTTATATCAATAGGTACTTTTGCCGAAGCTAATGTAGATTCCATTTCCTAAATTACAGCTGGTTGAACAATAGGTGAAACAGGAAAAGTCAAGGAGAATACCGAAGAAGAAACTCTTCCAATATCAGGTATCATTTTCCTTTCTTCTGTTCCAAGAGAGTGAAAAGTATTATTAAGTACAACAATATTTTGTGTTCCAATTGCACCTCTGGGAAGCATATTTTGCTGATAATCTCCATATTGCTGCTGATAGAAGACACTGTCGTTTTGCTGCAATGAAAAGGTATCCACTCCTCCGTTATTGTTTTTAATGTTGAGAACCCTGTGAGATCGAGGACCACTAAATTCTGTGAGTGAGTAGTTTGACTGTATATTTGAGAAGTCTTCTGAAACTGTTGAGTTCCAATGTGATTGTTGAAACCAAAGTTACTACATAAGCCTCTATTTTGAGCCACAAATCCAGATTGGGGAGTAAGTGATCCATCAAAAATCTGAGGACACTCAGGGTACTCGAAATTGTGAACCATAGAATTGGTTGGAAATGCATGTTGACTGATTTGCATTTATAGCAGGTGTGACAGCTTGTGCCATCATTTCAGTCTTGAACCTCTCACAAACAGACTTCACAGTTTGTTCAATCTCATCTTCAACAATTAATCTCAATTCACTCATTGAAACAGAGGAGCTTAGTGTTGATTCATCTCGGCTAAATTATGTCTGCAAGCTTCATAAATTCCTCTATGGCCTCAAACAAGCACCTCGAGCGTGGTTTGATGCGCTTGTTCTTGGTGTCTGTTGGATTTATTCAAAGCTTGGCAGACCCTTCCCTATTCATATTCAAGAAGGACCAGCACACAATTTACTTCTTGCTATATGTAGATGATATCGTGGTTACTGGCACCACTGATCGCCTTCTTCAAAACTTCATTGATTCTCTCGCCCGTAATTTTGACATTAAAGACTTAGGACCATTGCATTACTTTCTTGGATTGTAGGTTCACACCTCCTCTCATGGTCTTCATCTAAATCAAATCAAATATGCTCATGATCTCCTTGCCAAACATGATATGTCGCTTTCTCAGCCAGCAAGTACTCCTATGTCAGCCAAAACTATCCTCACTGCTATTGATGGTGATTACCTAGGAAATCCCACAGAATTCCAGGCTCTTGTCGGTGCATTACAGTATCTCACCATCACAAGACCAGATATAGCTTCTGCAGTCAACTCGGTTTCTCAATTTATGAGTAAACCGCGTCTTCCCCATCTTGTTGCTGTGAAACGCATCTTACGCTATGTCAAGGGACTCTTGGACATGGTTTATCTTTTACTCCTCAAAGACAACCGGTTCACCTCTGTGCTTACTCTGATGTGGATTGGACAGGTTGTCCTGACTCCCTAAGATCTCATATTCTCGATATGGGATATATATCTCAACACTTAGCACCTTCATCCTTATTATAGCCTTCATGTTAGCAAATTCAGAAGGCAGACCATTAAGTTATCTCTTCATCATCCATAGAAACTCCTAAAATATCAAGCTCATCACAAATTGACTTGACTCGCATCAAGTACTTCTCCTAAGTCGACACCAAATTTCCTTAGAAGACTTTCTTCCAACAATATAGGAGAGAGCATCATTGGACAAAGTAGCAGCAAGCAAAGACATCATAGCTGAATCATTTTGCACCAAGTTCATGTACTCAATTGCTATATCAGATGAAACCCCATTTTCTGCTGTAGTCTTGTGTTCTTGAGGACAAGGAAATGATCCATCGATGTATCTCATAAGGCCGCAACCCTTTAATAGTGTTTCTACCAAAAACTTCCATGTGGCATAGTTAGAGTTGTCTAAACGGACAGAGATACGATTGCAGACGTTGGACAATAGGCAATTGCTTAACTCGAATCTATTAGCCATGATGGCAGGCAACCAGACGCATCTACTAAATTAGGTACCACTAGAATTCAACTTTCTCCACTGTAGTGCTCCAATTAGTATCTGATGAACACAACTAAGCTATTACAAAATTTCCAACTTATGCATTGTCGGTTCTAAATACAACCAGATGCATTTCAATGATTCCACAATACCTAGTAAATGATCAGAAACCAATGTTCAGTGACCACAAGTCATGTACCAAATGAAGTATGTCCTCACGGCAGTAAAAACACCTCAATAGCCAACAATTATCTCAAAAGTAGCATCTTTCACCAATATCTCATTCATCAACAACCAAAGTCCTATAAGAAACACCAGAAACATAACAAAGAGAAACTTTGAACTAACACCCCCCAAATTCTAGGGTTTTTACTTTTCCTCAATCTTTAGCAAATCTCCATGAATAACTTGCTTCAATCAATTTCAGAGTACTCAAAACACAAATCCAAGGCTTCGATGACCATGTATAGAATCAAAAGAGTATGATTCTTATCACTACGAGAGCAGTAGAAAGCAAACTGAAGAGCTTCTTCTTCAAAGAAAAATCAAGATTCTTATCTGAGATGCAGAGCCAGAGCTTCGATGTGAAGCAACGCCGAAAACAAAACTGTCGGGAAACAGATTAGTCACCCTAGGCTGCAACTTAGGGCTCTGATACCATGATGAAATAGTATGGAGTTCAACTTCAAAACCAATTGACAATGAATAGAGTAGTTCAAACCCTTATAAACCCACAAACAAGGTCTCAAATTCCCAATGTGGGATATATATCTCAACACGCGCCCGCACGTGTGGCAAATCTTTAACCTAACATGTGAACAACAACTTGGGTGGTCATGGAGTTCGTATGACCTTTAGGCTTCATACGTGAACGCAGGTAACCCGCAAGTAGTATGTGGTTAAACTCCAAAACCAATTGATAATGGAGAGTGAGGCTGGACGTGGGCCTAAGCCCGACTAGCAATTACAGGACTTGGGCTCAGACCGGTTGGTGTATACCCAGGCCGGGCTTTGATGTAGCAAACCTGGGGACCGGCAAAACCCGGGCCGGACCTGGCCTGTTTCCGAGTCCAAATCCTGTCAACACAAAAATTATGCAGAAATGTGACTCATGATTGTTCGTCGGTCTCAATGTCTTGCCGGTTTATCAGGCTTTTTCTTGTTCGCCGCATCTGGCTCCGATTAAGCGCGACTCAACATGAAGCAAGTCGATTTGGCTCTACGAAAAGAAATTGAAAGGCTCACCATGTCATCTTGCTAAGGATCTGACTAATTGAAATTTGAAAACTCTACCTTTTCAGATCCGGCCACCTCTTCCCTCTGCATCATCTTCGAGTATACATCCATCTCATCCTTCCTTGCACATTTGATATAGATCAGAAAACAAATGTAAAAATGGAAGCTGAGATTGGTTTTACACAAACTGAAGAGGAGAGAGAATGTGAGATCAGAATGCGTACAAGGGCAGTGGGCCATGGGTGACGGCGGACCATGGTGAGACAAACACGACAGTGTAGAGAAGTATAGGGTGAGGCGACAATGTAGAGAGGTAGAGATGCAGATGGTGTAGAGAGTTGACTCGTTTAGGTGAGGTCGAATAAAACAAAACTTATAGTAGAACATTTTGATGGTTGAGATCGGATCATACATTTAGAGCATCTCCAGCAGTTTTCTTAAAATTTCTTTAAAATAGAGAAGCAAAAACCAAATTCTTCAAAAATATTATGCTCCAATTCCAACAGCTTCTCTATTTTGAAGATTTGATATTTATTAGAACAACAAAATATGGTACATAATAATTAATTATGACAAAAAAAAGATTATATATTTTATTATAACAACAAAATAATTAATAAAATATTCTATTTTTGTAAAAATTTTGTTGGAGCCCATGAAGAATTAAATTTTGAAGAATGAAAGCTTTGCTGCAAATTTAGGGAAGCAATGCTCATTTTTCTTCTCCATCCTCATTTTAGGAAATGAGACGGGAAAACTGGACCTAAAATATACTCAATATTTTTCAAATTTGATAAAATAAAAAAAATGGAGAAGCTACTGGACATGCTCTTACTCTCTACGTTCAGGTTTAAATGTTTATAATTATGATTGAGTTTGGCGTGGCCTTCTAAGTTTAGGTTTTGTATTGTTTATAATTGTGATTGAGTGTAGCTGAGCCTATCTTACAAGTGTAGGATCAGGGTTCAACCGGGCTTTCAAGCCTTAAACACGTACTCAAATATAGGGACAGGGACTGGTCCGGGTATATATAGGACCGGCTCGAACCAAAATCAAATGAAAAAGAGACCGTGAAAAAACCTGGCCCGGCCCAGTTGGGCCCGTCGATCCGGTCCGATTTTTTTCTCCTACACGGGTTTTATGCCCACCCTTAATGAAGAGACAATGTCTTATATTCCTAATGTGGGATATATATCTCAACAAGTCCCCGCATGCACTAGTAGAATCCGAGACATATGCGACAAATTTTAACAATTTTGTCTCATAAGTTTCAAGCTGTGCCATGAAAATAATTTCGTCGCCACAATTATAACTTATGGGATGAAAACAACAATTATAACTTATGCTGTGTCAGATCTGTGAAGTCATGCAGGCTGTATTTGTACTTTGAGCGCTCTGGCTATTCTTTTAGCATACTGCATAGTTTTCCTCTAAAGATTTAAAATGATGATTTTGTGTGTCAAAATTTTTCTAAATAGTTTTATTTCGAGCTCAAATCTATACATATGGTTTTATGGATTTCAAACCTAGAATTGGTGGGCCTATATGTGACCACGCGAGGACGACTTTCACCCCTACAATTGGTTGTTTGCAGGTACTGTGTACTATAACGGGATAGATAGAGTGAGTTATGTGTGTGAAGTCTCATTTCCTACTCAGTATTTCGTCTGAGCTATAGTCACTTGACATGCTCTACCCTTTAAAGTCATTTTCCAAAGTATTTTACAAAAAATATTAAAGGTGTCTTCCTCAATTATTAATCGTGTTACATGTTTTTATTGTTGCCGCTAAAGTTTTTAATTGACCCTTTAATTTGTCCACCTTCCGCGAAATTGGAAAACTCTGATAGATGTTTTGTGAAATTCTTGTGGTGTCACTCAAATTGAAAATTTTACTTTACCTACTAAATCGCCTATGACATTAGGTTAATAAGTTGTCAGAACATTCTTCGGACGCGTTAGCTTCTTATTAGCTTAAAATCGTGGCCACTATAGCTCCCCTCCCGGAGTGTTACATCTACCTCTACTCACTAGTTTATAGGTTGGTATAATCTCATTCCCTCTTCATCTCACCATTTGTATTCCAAGTTTTTCATAAATTTGGGGCTAGCTAATATTGTTAGATGATGATCTTGTTTGTTGATTATACATAGAATTCAGGTTATCCACTAGATTTGAAGTAATTTCTCCATGAATTTAGACCATGTATCCATGTTATTTTGGTTGATTATTTGTGTTTGTGTATATAATAATGTGTATGCAAATTATGATTTTTTGTTTTTCTAGTGTTATATATATATAATGTGTAAGCAAATGATGATATGATGTTTTTAGTGTTATATCTATATAATGTGTATGGAAATGATGATATATATAATGTGTAAGCAAATGATGATTTGGTGTTTTTAGTGTTATATCTATATATAATGTGTATGAAAATGATGATATATATATAAGCAAATGATGATATGGTGTTTTTTTGTGTTTTATCTATATATAATGTGTATGGAAATGATGATTTTGTTTTTTTCGTATGATAGAAGACCCAAAACATGGACAAAAGCTGGATGTTATATGACAAGAGTCGCCAGTTGTATATACAGGGAATATTTGATTTTTTGAGATTTGATGATTATCATTCTGATTCAGAAACGGAGTGGCACAAATGTCCCTGTAGACAATGTATGTGCAAAAATTGGCAAACACGTACTGGTATGGAACAACATTTGGCACATTTTGGTATGTGGAAGAATTATACTAGATAGACGGAACACAGTGAAGTGTTTGAAAATGATCCCACACTAGCCCCGAATCCTGCAAGTTACATTCATGAAGTTGGGTCCTCTAGTGGTACTACTAGCCCTTCCATACACCCTACTGTGAATATGCTACATTACGTTTTTTTCATATGCTTTAAGATATGAAGAAGAGTCAGTTGATGATGCCCTAATGAAATAGACATAACTTTCCCGAATGTTGACATGTCTGATTATGAGAAGTATAACAGACTTCTGGCGCAAGTACAAACACCAGTGTACGACGGGTGTCCAGTTACAGTTTTAAGTGCAATCATATCACATATGGATTTGAAAGTGAAGTTCAAATTAAGTGATGGACATTATGGTGCCAATTCAAAGTTTGTCAAATATTTTCTTCCTCCTGGAGATAAACTTCCTGGCACTCATGATCAGCCTCAATTATGGGTAAAAAGGAGGGATTCAAGGGCCGAAATTTCCCTTGCACCTTACCGGGTGAAGCCTTCTTTGAGGAATAAAGTTTTTAGTTGGTTTCATGATGTTAAGTATCATCAAGGATATGCAGGAAATATAGCTCATCGTGTTAAGGTGGTGGAACAGAAGATACATGGATTGAAGAGTCATGATTCTCATGTTTTATTGCAACGTCTTCTTCTTGTCAATCAGACCCTATCTGCATCGTGATATGGTTGAGCCGTTAGTATCATTGGTCAGGTTTTGGCAGAAATTATGCACTAGAAAGCCTAAGAAGTCAGATGTCTTTCACATGAAAGAAGACATTGTCTACATCCTATGCAAATTGGAAAGGATCTTTCCCCCGACTTTCTTTTCAATCATGGTTCATCTCATGGTCCATCTTCCTGAACAAGTGCTTCTTACTGGTCCAGTACACTTTACTTGGATGTTTCTCATTGAAATGTATGCTTATATAACTCTCTCACGTATTATTATTATCCCTACAACATACTAACTATTTTATTTTTAGACAACTTGGTGGGTATCAAGGTTATGTTAGAACCAGATACAGGCCGGAGGGGTCAATAGCTAATGCCTACATTGCACATGAATGTGTAACTCATTGCAACTCATATCTCTATAGTACGGACGACACAAAATCAGTCGACCCAGCAATCACAATTATATTCAACCTTTCAGTTGTCTGTAAAGATATAAGAATGTTTGGTAACTTACCAAGGTTCAAAGTTTTAAGGAAAGATGAGTTCACTGAGGCGCATTAGTGGGTACTGCAACACTGTGACGAAGTCAAGGAATATAGAGAAACTCATTTGACACTCGTTCAACTTAAGCATCAAAATAGGCATGAAGAGATACATAAGAAAACGTTTCCTGCATATTTTCTAAAATGGGTACGTTTAATCTCCTCATTTGATAATTAGGGGAAGCTCATGCTATGATCATGATTATTTTTATTTAACATTTTCATTGATTTTCAGGTGAGGAGGTTGCAAGCAAACAATAGTAGGGATTACTCTCTGCATTTACATCATTTGGCGTGCATGCCACAAGGACACAATGTGTATGCGGCTTGTGTAGTCAACGGCGTTAAGTTCCTGACTGAACAAAGAGATCAATGCCGGAAGACACAAAATAGTGGTATTATGGTAGTGGGTAAGGATAACATTGTATACTATGAGATTGTGCTTTCTATCATCGAACTACTATATCCAGCAGGTATGCCAGTCGTGGTGTTCAAGTGTATATGATTCAATACTGACCCAAATGTTTCGAGGAGTACGAAGATTGATCACGGGCTGTTATTAGTGAATACATCAACAAGCTGGTATAAGCATTTCCACTTTTGTGTTTGTCATTCAAGCAAAACAAGTGTTTTATCTTGATGATCCAAAGGCTGGTAGGAGTTGGAAAGTAGTTAATGTCATTGAGCATAGAAATATCTTTAACGCAACAACACTTCAAGGGGGCCAGATCGAACAAGATGTTGAGAATGTGACTCTTGAACCATATCAGGAACCTTCTACCTCACACATCCCCAAGACAAGCACCATTCGCATGAACAACGCCATCCAATTCCCACAAGGCAAGTACATTCCAATTTCTGGTATAGGGTTCAACTTCGGTTCACTACCATACATCCCACCCAGTCAAGACTTCATTAACAATGATGATGAATATGAAGATTCAGATGAAATTCCTGAGGATGATCTTGAAGATCAGGATTATGAAGATAGTGATTTAGTACTTAATTAATTGTAAACGTTTAATTCGGTGTGTATGTGAACATATATATAGAGATCAAATTGTTTTCATTGATTTGTAATGTAAAACATATATACATTCCTAGTTGGTTTTATGATTGCAATATGATCTTCTCAATATATATATATATATATATATATATATATATATATATATAGGTAAGGTAAGCACAAGAAAGTCTGTTAAATGGTTTTGTATGAACTCTAACTCTTGAATAGGTAAGGTAAAAACAACATTCAGTCGCTATATACATTAAGTATTACGACAAAAAATATTATTTTCGTAGCAAGAGTTAAAAATTTGGGCGCAAATTTATTGCGCGAATTATTTGGCCCAAATTTAAAATTTGAACCCGGGCCACGAACCTAGTTGATTTTGTCACGCCCCCGCCCGAGTTTACTTCCCTAAACCCAGGTTAGGACGTGCGAGACCCATCTCAAGAGAGATTGACTCAAAATTCCCCTTGAGAAAGGATAACCCTTTTCCCAAACCATTTTCAACAGTCCAAATGATATCGGAATATACCTCATAGCCGGAGGTTATCCCGGTTTCCGCATTTGGATCTCAAACCAATTACTGTAGAGGACCTAGAGTTCTAATATTATTTGTGACTACACCCGAATTCCGGTCTGGTTGCCTACGTACCCTGTCCCAAGGGATCAAGCCATACTTAGCTCTTATTTTAAATAACGCCCTAATCAGACGAATCCCGGTTTTCTATTTATCGGTCGATAAACTATTAAGGATAGCATAAGCTTAATGCAAATTCAGGGTTTAACCTCCTCGTCGAGGTATCCATAACCTAGCTAACTATTGGTAATCACAAACATTCAACCACAATTATATACCACATTCACACATAAAAATAATGGCATACACGTAAATAATAAATCCTCTAAGGGTATAAAAGTAATATCATCTATGGGATACTCTTGTAATTATTTTAAACTGTCAAGAGCAGTATATTCAATTCGACCTCAAAGACAACTTGGTAAATCTGTTAAGCTGTCAGGGGTATTTCTAGAATTTCACCCTTAAGGGCAGCCCTGTAATTATCCAACACTGCTGAGGGCAATATTGTCTTTTTAACCTCGGTGGCAGTCTCATAAATATACAAATCTGCCAAGGGTATTTCTGGGATTTCAGTCCCAGTGGCAACCTTGTAAATAACCTAAACTGCCAGAGGCAATTCTGACATTTCACACCCACGGTAAATCAGTAAAAATTCAGATCTATCGCGGTAAAAATATGAGGATTTACCCCTTTTAACTAGAACCACCCCAGCCGGCCTACAACCGGTTTTCGACCCCCCTTGTTCTGGCCACCTTTCCACACTAACCAATCAACAACAACTACTACACAATAACAACTATACAGTGGCCTGGGAACATTGAGTTTACCTCTGTTCTGCTCAAGCCCTATACCCAACCGCTCCTCCTTGCCATAAACCCATCAAGCAGGACCTCCTCCTCTACCTCCCACAGCCACGCCTCAGCTCTAGAAGTCCATCAGAAGTCCAAGAACTCGTCGGAGAAAAGAACCCGAAACCCAGAAAAAACAATGAAAACGGGTTTTTGGATTAAGGCCTCGATTGAAAGATTGTAGGCAGGAAAAAGAAGAAGGAGATGAGAGAAGAGGAACCATACCAGTCACGCGTCCTAACGCCACCTGAATTGTCAGAATCTGGCCAAAACAGGCAGAGCCCTTCGTCGTCAGATCTATTGCTGTGGTGGAATTAAGAAGAATTTGATTTAAAGGAGGATTCCTGGCCTAACTAGGAAACAAGAGACATATTCAAAGAAGGAATTCTAGTTACATAAGAAGTCTCACTGGAGGGAAAAAATGAAAACCAAATCCGAATTGGACCAGGAAGCATATTGACGACTTATAAGGAGAAGAAAGCCCAATCTATCAAGAAAAATGACCCAAAAAATCTATAAACTTTGAAGAAGAATTCGACATCCTTTATACTGTTTTTACCGATTTCATCCTCAATTCAAGGAGTATTTATTCTGATAAAACACAAATTAAAATCCGAAAATAAAGGGATAAAGACTGTATAAGATTCTAGAGAAATCTAAGGAAGCAATTCGGATTTGTACCCAGATTTTCAGCCAACTTCGACAGAGATTTCCGAACAGCTCAGAGCGAACCTGAAAATGAGCCTTATATCAATGGAAAGCTGGAAGTGTCTAGTTTTCAGAACTTTTGGCCTCTCGTCAATATCTATTTTCTACAGGAAGTTATGACCGTCTCAATGAGGGAATGTCATTCTGCCGAAAACAAAAAGCCCAATATGTGTGCATAAG
Organism: Comarum palustre; assembly: GCA_951800085.1. NCBI lineage: Eukaryota > Viridiplantae > Streptophyta > Magnoliopsida > Rosales > Rosaceae > Comarum > Comarum palustre. The sequence goes on along the minus strand of OX637574.1, from coordinate 1,960,227 downwards.
TCCCACATAGATTTTAAATGAGATTTTCACCTAGATATTCACTATATAAAGGCTTCCTAGGCTTAGAAATAATAATCATTCATTCATACAAAAATTAGAGAAGCACTAGAGCAGCCGAGCCCTTCCTTTCCCAAAGCTCTCCATCAACTACGGATCAAGAACAAAGGGTGAGTCATCAATTTTGAGTATGTTTTAGAATAGGATGCATCATCAATTTTTCTATGGCATGTTCAATGATTTCCTAAAAGTGATAAAGTTTTAAGGTGTTATGCGTCATAACATTTTTATTCAATGAAAACATGTGTGTGTATCTAGATTAAAACTAAGGATTTCGTAGATGGTAAATAAAGTTAAAACATGATAGTTGACTAGGTGAAAGAATGAGATGATCACATGTATATATTAGTTAGGTTTATTTTTATGTTTTTAGGATGTTAGAAACCAAACCAACCCCCCATGAATTCTGTAAAATGTAATGGTGTAAATATTCTATAAATAATTTCTTAGTTGTTAATATGTTGTAAGTAATTCCCTTAGTTTTTAGATACTAACTTAATTGATTTTTACCGCAGGAGCGCCATAAGTCTCCAGATTGATCGAACCCTATTTACCAATGCTACAATATGAGAAAAAGAGTTTCAAATTGTTCTGCGCCCCGGTTTCGGAGCATGTCACCGCCGACGGGTAACGAAGGGCCTTCTCCGCCGCAGACGGGAGTTGTTGGTGGAACCACTCCCTCTCGAACTTAGGCTCCCCCATCAATTGTAGATACTGCTCCTCCACGGTAATGTCATCTTTCTCTTTTGCTGAATCTCTTATTTTCTTCCATACATATATTGTTGATGATTTGGCCTGTTTAGTTGGTGAATGATTCTATCTTTTGGGAGGTGATTTGAAGTCCAATTTGTGAAGATTTGAAGTTTTAACATAAGGCCTCCTAGGATAGCATCAGATGCATGTGTTGATTGTTTGTGTTGTAGCCGTATTTTAAAATTGATTTTGGAGATCGATACACGGATGTGGGAATGGCTACAAGGGAAGGCCTATGCAATTTATAAAGAATGGAAAGGCTGCTTTTCAAGACACTATAAGCGGTATGGGAGAGGAATAGTTCCACTAGATCTGACACACAGGAGGCCTGAGTGGAGATGGCTTTGCAGCCACGTTGAGTCACCCGAGTTCAAGGTAAATTTATCATCCTGCCACTTTGAAGTTTTGATAAATTTGGGAGGTGATTTGAATTCAACTGTTTTGATATGCATAGGGCAGCTTGCTATGTATTTGTTCAAGCTTTTGTTTACAGAACGATTGATATAAAACAAAGTGTCCTTAGAAAAAAATAATGAATGTGGTGGATGAAAAATAAATTAAGTTTAGGACTGAGTTGGTTAACTTGGTTTCATACATTGATATGTTGAAAGCTGCCTTCGTCATCAAATAAGACCTAATTGCACTGTCTCAGTTGCATTTGCAGTTGCATCTGCTATGCTACAATTTGCATACCTAGCTTACTTATATATAGATAGTTTGCATCTGTTGTGTTACAATTTTACTTATACTATAATGGTATTGCAGGCACGGACAACAGCTAACAAACAGAACCGTGGTCAGAATGAGTCAGAGCACCACTCGGGGCGGCTACCTATCATCTACAGGGTGGTCTCACACAGAGACAAGGGTGTGGAATTTCTTATCATTCCAGCATACAACGAGTCGTATTACATCTGGTGCAAATCCCTTGTGTGGTGCAATTAAATAATTTTCAGTTGCATTGCCCTAGATATGTTTATTGTATATATAAACTCAATTAACTTGATGGATATATACAACAACATCTAAACATATCCTAACTAATAAAATCTTATCTTCAATATTAACACTGAATGTGCTAAATGCCCCTTGAACACTGAATGTAACTAGCATCTAAACACTTAATTGAGTGTATACAATTAAGACTTATTGTATATATAACCAATGTAACATATCATGTCTGTTTGTATTTGTACATATATATGTTGTTGAATGTGAATATATACATGCAGGATAAGATGAAATAGTGGAGGGGGAAATGAGAAAAAACAAAAACTTAGATAAAACATTGTTACGACGAAAAATACATATTTGTCACATAAGATTACAAATGATTGCGACGAAAAAAGGGTAATGTCTCATAGTATAAAAAATTTTGCGACGAAAACTGTATTTTCGTCTCATAGGATATAAATCTATTGCGACAAAACATTCACATTTGTAGCATAAGATGTGAAGTTTTCGTCATACTGTTGATCTACTTTCGTCCTTGCAAATACATAGAGACGAAAAAATTCTTGTTGGTGAAGTATTGCGACGAAGTTCTCGTCAGATTTGCGTTTACTTTCTTCATCGCTTGAATTGTTACTACAAATTTAGGTTCGTCGCTACAATTAACTTTGGTGCGACGAATCTCGCAGTTTCGTGTCATAGGACCTAGTGCGACGACACCTATGCGACTATTTTTTTGTCGCTGAAGTTCTTATGCGGCCAAGGGATGCTCCTATGCGATGAAATGGTTTCGTCGCATAGGTCTCGGATCCTACTAGTGACGTGTGGCGAATTTTTAAGCCTAACACGTGGACAACAACTTGGGTGATCGTGGAGTTCGTGTGGCCTTTGAGCTTCACACGTAAACGTAGGTAACCTGTTCTGATACCATGAAAGCTACTATAAACAAGAGGAAACCAAACTTGTATTTCACAAAACAAAACACTGGGATACAATTCAATGGCTACAGACTTGATCTTTCATATCTCTATGACTAATGTTCTTTGTGAAAGTACTCTTATACCCTTAACAGTACATACGTTGCAGGAAATTTATCTTGGCTGCTCGCAGGGATGTGGTGCCATTGATGATGTCGGGAAAACCACAATGAGGTATCATTATCTGTGATACAGTTTCCTCGTCCAACATTCTGGTGGGCTTGAGGTGAAAATTGAGCTGGTAAGTCTTGACGGCTTCCTCTAGGAACTGGTCGAAATGGAACTCATCATCATCATGATGATGGATGTGGTTCTTATTGTTCAAGTAACCGAACTTGTGAAGGTACTTCTTGAGGTCATTGATGCCCTTGACCTTGTCACCTTTGTGGCAACCCTTAAGATGCTCAAGGAAGCCAAATGGAGATGACGACTGAGGCTACATCAACTAGGTCGTTGCGTTAGAGAGGAACAAAAAGAGAGTGAGGAGGAGAGTGACTGTGAGGAGAGGAAGATCAGGTTTTGGTGCAATTGCTCCGAGTTAATGTTAGAGTTTGAATAGAAAATGTGGGGTATTATTAGAACTTGTCCCATATTGAAGAAGAATTAAATGCAATAGACATTTATAAGGAAATACCCATGTGAGGTATTAAATAGGTTAAATGCCCTGTGTGTGTTTTTAATAGAAAATAAATAAATAAATATTATTTAAAAGGCAAAGATGAGCGTTGGGCATTGAGGCTCTTGGGCTCTATTGAAATAAAATCTATTTTTAAAATTTTGAAATAATAATATTATTATTTGAATTTTAATTTCAGATAAATTCAAAGAGTTACAACTGTTCGGGACAGTTACAACTGTTTGAACAGTTGCGTTTGTTCAAATTGACTTTTATTTAAGGACGACCTTTTGATTGTTGTTTCTCATCGAACAATCTGCTCTTCTTCTTCCTCCCTAAAACATATTTCTGAGAAGCACAAAGTAAATTTGTCAGGGTCAAGTTCTTGTGTAAGAACTTGAACCAGATAGTTGTATCCTCTAGATAGACATCCGAAACTGCAGTACAAGTGGGCGAATTTCTGTCTTAGGTCACTGCAAAGCAGGCCTCTATCTGATCAAGTTAATGAATTTAATTTCAATATCATTGTTGTTCTTTGATTTCAATTCAATTAGTATTATATATTTATTGTTTGGTTCGAAGATTATAAATTGGTTCTAACAATAAATTTATCTAATTATGTAGAGATGGATTAATCTGTATCTTCAATGGTGAAAAACCATGTCGAGAAACCTGAGAAATTCAAGGGTTTTAATTTCAAACGCTGGTAACGTACCAAATGTAGAGGCTCCCATGGCGTTACCAGAAAGAGAAGAAGAAAACACTCAAACTGAGGCTACCAGGCTGAAAATCTGAAGACTGTAGAGACTTTGGATAATAACGAGTTCATGTGCAGGAACCATATTCTCAATGCCTTGGATGACTCTTTGTACGATATATACTCCACATTCAAAACGACAAGGGATTTGTGGAAATCATTGGAGAACAAGTACAAGACTGAAGTTGCTTGTTCAAAGAAGTTTGTCGTTGGGAAGTTCCTAAATTTCAAAATGAGCGACGCCAAGTCTGTTGTCAAGCAAGTGAAGGAACTCCAAGTCATTGTTCATGAGTTAGATATTGAAGGTATAGGTCTTAACCCGAATTTCCTTGTTGGTTCTATAATTGAGAAATTACCAGCTTCATGGAAAGATATCAAAATTTATCTGAAACATCTAACTGAGGATATGAATTTTGAGCAATTGGTTCTTAAACTTCGAGTTAAAGAAGATAATCGAAAGAATGAAAAGGCTGATGCTATTTCCTTGGAGCCAATTGCTAACATGGTTGGAGGGAATCCATCAAAGGCCAAGTTTCAGAAAAACAAAGGCAACAATGTTGCAGCCAAGCCAACTCTTATTTTTGGAAAGAATCCTCTCGCCCCACAAAAGACCAAGGTCTTCAAGAAGCCACAAATGGGAGGTTGTTGGGTGTGTGGTAAACCAGGACATAGAGCAAAAGAGTGTCTCCTTCGGAAAGATCAAGGAGGTGCTGGAGGCTCTGGAAATTCCAACTAGGCAAATCTTACTAAATCTGAAAATCAATTCATTGGTGTAGTTGCTGCTGAAGCAAATCTGGTTACTAATTCAACTGATTGATGGATGAATATTGGTGCTACAAGGCATGTTTGTTCTAAAAGGGAGATGTTCTCTTCATACCAACCAATCAACGATGGAGAACCATTGTTCATGAGGAATGCTGCTTCTATCAAAGTGGAAGGACAAGGGAAGGTGACTCTGAAACTCACTTTCAGAACTGATCTTGTACTTACTAATGTGCTTCATGTGTCTGAAATTTGTAAGAATTTAGTTTCGGGTCCTATTCTAAGTAACAAGAGCTTCAAACTTGTATTTGAATCTAATAAATTTGTATTCACCAAAGGTAATATGTATGTAGGGAAGGGCTACCTTTATGAATGACTTTTCAAACTATCTGTTGTACCTACTATGGATGCTGCTATTAATAATAATGCAGGCACTAGCACTCTTCTATGTACATGGTTGAGTCATCTTCTTTATGGCATCTTAGATTAGGCCATGTTAATTATCGCTCTTTGCAAAGAATGATAAGTTTAGACATGCTGCCAAAATGTTCTATGAACAATATGACTAAGTGTGAAATCTGTATAGAATCAAAATATGCAGGTCATCCTCATAAATCTGTAGAAAAATCAAATAAAGTGCTTGGTTTAATTCATAGTGATTTATGTGATTCCTAAGCAACCCCATTTCGTGGAGGGAAGAACTATTATATATCATTCATAGATGATTGCTGCAGTAAATATTGTTATGTATACTTGATACATACCAAAGATGAGGATTTGAACATGTTCAAAACATACAAAGCCAAAGTTGAAAATCAACTTGAGAAAAGAATTAAAATTCTATAGCCTGACTAAGGTGGAGAATACTAATCTAATGACTTTGCTGAATTTTGTTCTGCTCATGGTATTGTTCATCAAACTACAGCCCCATATACTCCACAACAAAATGGAGTTGCCGAACGAAAGAATAGAACATTGAAAAATATGATAAATTCAATGTTAATTAGTTCGGAAGCACCTCTTAGTCTATAGGGAGAGGCTTTACTTACTGCAAATATGATACTTAACAGAATTCCTTATAAACAAAGTAATCAATCTCCTTATGAATTATGGAAAGGAATGTTGTCTTCTTTAAAAACGATGAAAGTGTGAGGTTGTCTTGCTAAAGTTCAAGTTCCGTTTCCAAAGAGAACTAAACTTGGACTAAAAACAGTTGATTGCATTTATATTGGACCTGCAAATAATATTTCAGCATACAAGTTTTTGGTGTATCATTCTGATGTTGAAGGTATAAACAAAAACACAATCCTGAAATCAGCTAATAGGAGCATAAATATGTGATGTTATAATGGTTCTCATCCTCTTTACTTTGTTAGTTTATTATGTTTTCCATTTGATTTAGTTATTTATATGTTTTTAGGAGTTCCGGAGAAAAGAAGGGAATTATGAAGCAATATAGGAGAAATCTAGAAGGAAAAAGATTTCATGTCTTGTAAGGAAAGGATTATGAAGAGCTGCCAGAAATTATTATATAACTTCGACAGAAGATTGTGATCAGTTCACAATGATTCAGGAGATTAATTTTATATCAACGGAAAGCTTGAAGAGTCTACTTTCTAGAATTTTTACAGATCATCAATACCTATTTCCTAGAAGAAGTTATGATCATATAAGTGCACGAAGATCAAGTCTGCCGAAAATCTGTTAGTGGACCGAAACATCAATTTCAAGGCCCAAACTATCTTGGCAAGCCCATGGACAAAAATTGACGATTCTCTAACCCTAATATCATCAGATACGCATAGGGAGGGCGACATAACAGTTTGGAGTAGAAAAAAAGAATAAGAGAACGCAGACGACAAGGAGATCGACATCTTCTCAAGATTCTTCCAATTTCGGTTTTGTTGTCTTCTTCTTCCATGAACTCCTTTGTGTTTTCAATATTCATTATGTGTAGCTAAACTCACAGTATCTAGGGGGTTGTTGAAGCCCCTAGACATGGTTCATAACATGCTTTGATTCTTAATTTGTTTTCCAATTAATAACATTGAGGTTTTGTTTACCGATTGTTCATCGATGAATTCTTTGTGTGTGTGCTTTGGAGGCCTACTTAGTATGCATGCTAGGGTTCTAATACTTTGATGATTTGATGCCTAGGTCAATATCGGATCTCTTAAGTTGTCTAGAGAAGTAATCGGTAGTTTTCACTAGCGAGTAGACAAATCCCTAGGTTTAGCAAGGCGCTAAGTTTATTGCGATGTCTAGTGATTGCTCAAACTCTTTTCATGCTCATTGATCTCTGCTTGTTTGACCTAATAAACGTACCCTTAGATTGCATTGTTGAAAATAGTTTAGGTGTAGAGCATTTCCTGCCTAACGTACAAAGTAAGAAAGAGTAATAGATTGTGTTCAAGCGTACCGAGCCAATTTGAGCATCTCCAATTGAGTTATTTGGTTGTAAATTAGACAAAGTGTGTTGTATATGATTGTTAGGGGTGGATACATCTTCCCTAGCTAGTTTCATCATCTTGATTCTCAACCAATTTAAAATCAGTTTTCAGTTTTTCTAATCTTCTATTCGTCATCTTATCGTATTTTATTTCCCTACCAAATTAACTCCGAATTATCTCAAATTGTGTGTGCTAGACTCTCTGTGTGTCGAATACATATTTGTAAATTTTGTATTTTCTGAGTATTTTAGGTTAGGTTTTAATTTTATTTTTTGACTGTTGTTCGGTAGGAGCTGCAGTCACCTTTTGTGACATTTGTTGAAGCTTTTGTTTTAATTTAATCCTCTGCGGAGACCCTTATTTCTCTATATTACAATCGATATATTTGTAGGAGAATGAGGAAAATAAATAGCTTTTAATTTAGCTATCATCTGCTGAAGCAAAATTCTTTGAGGACGTTTTTCCTTACAAAAATAAGGATAAAGAGAAATCTAATCTGAGGAAAAAGGCATTGCCTCAAGAAGAGTTAAACCAAAATACCGAAGCTGATGTCAATAAAACTTCTGCTGTTCAAGAAGAAAATTCTGAACCAATGAGAAGTAAACGTGGAAGAATTTCCAAAGATTTTGGAACAGACTTCATGACATTTATTGTTGAAGGAGAAACTCTAACATATAAGTCTGCTATGGAATCATCGGAAGCACCTTATTGGAAAGAGGCTATTCAAAGTGAAGTAGAATCCATTTTACAAAATAATACATGGAAATTAGTTGATCTTCCTCCGGGGTAGAAACCAATAGGGCAATAGGTCATAAATGGATTTTCAAACGGAAATTAAGACCTGATGGTACTATAGAAAAATACAAAGCTTGCATAGTAGAAAAAGGGTATCGTCAAAAGGATAATGTAGATTTCTTTGATACCTATTCACCAGTAACAAGAATTACGTCGATTAGGACGTTAATTTCTATAGCGGCTGTTCACAATTTAGAAATGCACCAAATGGATGTGAAACACACATTCTTAAATGGTGAATTAGATGAAGAAATTTACATGGAACAACCCAAAGGATTTGTTGTTAAAGGTCAAGAGAAGAAGGTTTGTAAATTGGTTAAGTCACTTTATGGACTTAAGCAAGCTCCAAAACAATGACATGAGAAGTTTGATAATACACTAATATCAAATGTTTTCAAAATAAATGAGTGTGACAAATGTGTCTACGTTAAAGAATGTAGTCATGCATATGTCATTATATGCTTATATGTGGATGATATGCTAATCATAGCAACAAACAAAGATGTGATCAATCAAACCAAGAAAATGTTAAATTCCGCTTTTGATATGAAAGATATGGGAATAACTGATGTAATTCTTGGAATTTGAATTCTAAGAAATTCGAATGGATGCATACTTACACAATCTCATTATGTAAAGAATGTCCTTAGAAAATATGGACACTACGACGATAGAGCAGTTGTTACTCCATTTGATCCTGCTAGTCATCTTAAGAAGAATCAAGGTGATAGCGTGTCTCATCTGGAGTATACACAAATTCTTGGAAGCTTGATGTACATAATGAATTGTACGAGACCCGATTTAGCATATACATTAAGTAGACTTAGTAGATACTCACATAATCCTGGAAATGATCATTGGGTTGCGTTAGTAAGAGTGCTCTGATATCTAAAATTCACAATTGATTATGGATTGCATTATACTAAATATCCTTCCGTTTTAGAAGGATATTGTGGTGCTAATTTGGATTTCAAATCACTCGGAAATTAAGTCTATAAGTGGTTATATATTTACACTTGGTGGAGCCGTTGTAGCTTGGAAATCATCAAAGCAAACCGTGAATACATGATCGACTATGGAAGCAGAGTTTGTAGCTTTGGATAAAGCCGCCGAAAAGGCGGAATGTCTCAAAAACTTTCTAGAGAGTATTTCATTGTGGCCAAAGCCCGTGACAGTCATTTGCATACATTGTGATAGTATGGCGTTGCTCTTATGAGAGCAAAGAATCAAATGTACAATGACAAATCAAGACATAGAAGGCGACGAAGCTTGCTAAAAAATGGAATCATATCCATTGACTATGTAAAATCAAAGGAAAATATTGCAGATCCTTTGACAAAAGGCCTTAATAGAGAGTAAGTAGTATTTACATCGAGGGGAATGAGCTTAAAGCCAATACAATGAGTCAATACTTGACGGAAACCTAACCTAGCAACATTAGAGATCCCATGGTCTAGGTTCAATAGACAAACTAGTTGGGGAAGACTCAAGGAGCATAACACACACATATGCACATTCCTATGATGAATAAATGTGTGTAATTTGTTGACGTAAAAGGGATGAATATTATTATATTCTTAATAATGCTAATAGCCTTTAAAGGTGGGATATTGCGAACTATTCATGATTGGTATTACCTATGTGAGATTGATGTGGGGTCGTATATTTGAGAACCGAGATGACTAAGTTCTCTAAAATTCTCATGAAGGAGTTGTTGAAGACCGAATGAACACAACCGTAAGAATTTGAAATGTGTATAGATATGTTATGTAGGATATTTATTGTCTCGATTTACTACACAACGTGAATAGTTCAAGACTTTAGTTCACTATTTCACAAAGTGAATTCGATAAGTACTCCCTACGAAAGGTTCAAATCTAACAGACACATTTTCTGATGCATCTCATATCTAGTTTCTCCAAAATAGAAATAAGTTCCTAAATTCTCTAATTTTCTATTCAAATATGGGGTATTGTTAGAGTTTGAATAGAAAATGTGGGGTATTATTGGAACTTGTCCCAAATTGAAGAATTAAATGCAATAGACATTTATAAGGAAATACTCATGTGAGGTATTAAATGGATTAAATGCCTTGTGTGGGCTTGGTGGGCTTTTCTATTGGGTTTTCAATAGAAAATATATATATATATATATATATATATATATATATATATATATTATATAAAAGTCAAAGATTGGCCTTGGGGCTCTTAGGCTCTATTGAAATAAAATATGTTTTCAAAATTTTGAAATAATATTATTATTATTATTATTTGAATTTTAAGTTCGGATAAATTCAAAGAGTTACAACTGTTCAGGACAGTTACAACTGTTTGAACAGTTGCGTTTGTTCAAATTGACTTTTATTTAAGGACGACCTTTTGGTCGTTGTTTCCCATCGAACAATCTGTTCTTCTTCTTCCCCAAAACATATTTCTGAGAAGCACAAAGTAAATTTGTTAGGATTAAGTTCTTAAGCAAGAACTTGAACCAGATAGTTGTATCCTCTAGATAGACGTCCGAAAATATAGCACAAGTGGGTGCGAATTTCTGTCTTAGGTCACTGCAAAACATGCATCTATTTGATCAAGTTAGTGAATTTAATTTCAATATCATTGTTATTCTTTGATTTCAATTCAATTATTATTATATATTTAATATTTTGTTTAAAGATTATTGATTGGTTCTAACCGTTAAGAGTATTGATCTTGCAGAGAAAAACCATATTCGCAGTAGAATTTGTAGGCAATATTATTGATGCGATAAATGTAAAGAGATGATGTGATCGATTAAGTTTTCTATAGAATTAGGGTATGAACATCATGCATATAGAGCTGTTGGGCTTAACAAGCATAAATTATATAAAGAAACGTTATCGCCAGAACATTTGAGCTGAACATTTGGCAACTTTCGTACGTTATCAGTTAGGTCTAAACTGTTAAGGCAGAGAATTTTGATGCAGCTAGTGTTAAAACGTTTCTTTTTAATATAACTAACTTTCTGCAAAAACATGTAGTCTGATGATTGTACTTTTTTTGTCTAAGTCTGATGATTGTACTTGATAGTCAAATGGTAATTCTCCCTATTATTAATTACAGTATTTCATGTTTTTACGTATATTAACTTTATTGGTTAATACATGCGGAGTTTGGTTCATCACGAGACCTGACTGTGTACGCATGCAGACGTACAGGTGGAAAATCTAAGGTCATCAGGGTCTGATTAAGATAGGGGTGGGCGTAAGTCTCGTAAAATCCGATCCCGTCCCGGTAGGATTTGAAACTAAAAACACTCGTCCCGTTCTGTTAGCAAAACAACAGGACGGGATGCGGGACTGAAATTTTGAGTCCCGCTAGACTCGTCCCATCTAACTTTAAAAATTCATAACTAATTATAGAAATCTTATTTTCGAGAGATTTCAACTCTCAACTGATCTTTAATATGTTCTCTATAACTTTCACAAAGACACTAAACTCATATAACAAACCAATTTGCATAATTTTTAAAAATAAGTCAACTAATCCAAAATTTCATAATTGATATGCATAATTTATTAATGCAGACCCTAACATTTAAAAAATCATAACTTAATCTAGAAAATTCATTTTCAAGTGATTTAAATTCTGAAATGAACCTTAAAATGTATACTATAAATCATATGAAGATACCTATATGAAATTTCAAATTAAACTATACGATTTTAAGAGGAAACGAAACTAATGCAAGATGGCTGGGATTAAGCTCCTCTCGTCTAACTTTCAAAATTCATAACTAATTGTAGAAACCTTATTTTTAAGGGATTCTAACTCTCAATTAATCTTTAGGATATCCTCTGTAACTTTCATGAAGACACTAATCTTAAATAACCAACCAATTTATACAGTATTTAAAAAGAAACCAACTGGTTCAGAATCTCAGAATTTACTAATGCAGACCCGAAACTTTTTAAAATCATAACTTAATCTATAAAAATATTTTTCAAGTGATTCAAATTCTGGAATGAATCTTAAGATGTCTATTACAAATCTTATGAATACATCTAGATAAAATTTCAAATGAAACTGTATGATTTGCGAAAAAAGGAAATTGATGCATGATGGCCAGGATTAGCCCTGGCCGGATCAAATCTAAAAAATGTAAGGCCCGTTCCGATCCCGTCCCATGTGTAACAACCAGGACCGGACGTGAGATGACCTCAATCTCGTCCCATGCCCACCCCTACATTCTGAGATGTAGAAATCAGTTAGGACCCAAACGTTAGTTTTTTTGCTAAAGTAAATGAGGTACAACTTTCCCCTTTATTTGAATTTATTAAAAGAAAAAAAGGATCAAAATTTAGGAAGGGAACCAAACCAAACCTCCCTACAAACCAAAAGGAACAACAAACTATCGTAACCGAAATTGAGGAATATACCCAATTCGTCATTAGTACAATACGTTAAAACAAAGGATGAAGAAGTATCCTACTACACAATATCAAGAGAATACTACCATCTAGGGTCGAGACTGTGTGTTCAGAGGCTCTAGACAAAAAAAGGGTCCTCTAATTAATGCTCCAAAAAAATGATTACATAAGACATTTGAAAATAAAGAAATTGTAAATAAAAGCCTAAAAATATAACAATAAAGAAAGCAAAAAACTATAAAAAAGTGGAAAATAACAGCACCGAAGTCAAACCCAATTATTTAGGAAGTTATGCTTACTGCTGAAACAAAAACAATTAATAACACTTTTTTACATCAGTTAAAATATATAAGGCCTTTTTTTTGGAGACCCTAGACCTGGGCCTTGCTCGTCTTAGCCCAGGGCCAGGCCTACTACCATAATTTGCCAAAATGTCAGCCACCTTATTACATTCTCAAAAAATATGAAATAGGTAAAAAATCATTTGAGAAATCTAATACAAACAGTAAAGCCAATCGTTAGTTAAGTTGATGTGCGCCAGATTTTATCTATTAATTAATGCACAAAGATATACAGATGCATAAAACTCTCTTTTTTTTTCTTTTTTCTCTTTTGCACAATGATATATATAGTGAAAACAAATGACATATATCCATATCACTGTGTTTTATTTATTTATTTATTTATTAGAGATGAATCAGGAGGGGTAACACAAACGAACTTGAGGACCAAACAAATGCCCAAAACAAAGGGGGAGGCACATCTCGCAATACCAACTCGATCGAAGAAAATGTACCAGAAATTGACAAACGACTGGTTCTTCATGGACGACTCTCTTCATTATTTCTTAATCTGAAAGATCTCAACACAAGGTATTCAGGTACATACGTACCTTATTTAATAAATGAAAGATAATAGACTGGGGATCCAGTTAGTACTACTGGTAATTCTCAGACGTTGTATAAAGCCTTGATACCTTGAACATCGTCTCCATGCAAACCTCGAGTCTCTCCGGGCGGAAGGACTGCGGACATGATAGCTCCCTCCACTGAGCTATGATCGAGTCCGAGAAGATGCCCTATTTCATGCAAAGCCACAGTCTCCAAGTCAGAAGCACCTGGCTTAGCACCCACAGACCAAGTGTCATCTGCGTCGTAGTGGAATATTCCGCCCGTCGGGAAAGTAGCATGGGCAAGGACACCGCCAGGGCCATCAAATGCATTAGCACTCCCGTCTCCATGATCACCCCTCTGGAAACCGATCTTCAAATCCGCATTCTCGTAATTTTCAGCCTGGCTGAAGGTGAAGTGAGTGTTCCCGGCCCATGTAGCGAATGCCCGTGCGACGGCGCCTGTTGCTTCCGATGGGGTGCCGGCGAGAAAACCGTATGTGAGATGGTACTTAGAGGAAGGCCATTTTGGTTGTCCGGGGGGAAATGCGAAGTGAGCAGTGGTATGTATAGAACCTGTAAAACAATATCGATAACGTAAGAGGAGACATGCATGGACTTAAATATTGACAATGATAAAAATTTTGGTAGTTCGAAAAATAGATATCTTGATAGATATATTGAGAAATTATTAAATATTAATATAAATTTTTCTAAAATTTATACAAAAATTATATATTTGACTAAAAATAGACGAAATATAAAATATAAAAAGATATAAAAATTAATATCAGTGCGAATAAAAATTTCAAAAAAATATATTTTAGATATTTAAGACCTATTGGATGTAATGTACCTGCTATGATTTTGGGTTTATCATCGATCATCGTATACTTGTAAATAGTTGTGTATGTTCTACTTCTACGTACTAATAACTAGATGGTTAGGAAGTTTTTTTTGGGACAAATAGCTCGTTATTTTCTTTGTTCTCAAAGCAAAGCATAATGAAACAAAATTAAGAAAATCGAAATTGAGGTCACTATTACAAAAGTTCGTTAAGAAGTTAGAGGACAAAGAAATTATCTAATAAGAAGAAATAGTAAGATATATACCATGGTGGTGCCTTTTCTTGGCTGAACGCATCGACGAGGTGCCATTGATGATATCCGGGACACCACAACGAGGCGTCATCATCTTCGCCACTGTTTTGCCGTCCAATGTTCCAGTGGCCATGAGGTGGTAATTGATCTGGTAAGTCTTGACGGCTTCCTCCAAAAGGTCGTCGAATTCATCGTCGTCAGAATGACTGTGGTTCTTGTAGCTCAAGTACCCGTACTTTTCAAGGTACGTTTTGAGGTCATTGATACCCTTGACCTTATCACCTTTGTGGCAACCTTTGAGATGCTCAAGGAACTCAAATGGGGAAGAACTCTTGTTGTGGGGATGAGAAGCAGTTGCATAAGAGAGGAGAGTTAGAAGCGCCAAAAGGAGAGTGATAGCGAATAGAGAATATTTAGAGTTGGATGCCATTGCTCCCTTTAGCTGGCTAGCTTGTTATGTTGCAAAAGCATCTTATTTGTATTGCTATTTATAAGCTTGTAACAAAGCAAATTCTTGCTAAATTTTCCATATTGCGTATTTCTTAACTATTTATCTGCTAGGTCCTGAGGTTTGAGATGACCGATTGGGAGTAAAGAAGAAGATTGAAATATTAACTGACTAGTTTCTAACTCGGAGAAGACGTTAAGTATTTAAGTGGCATGGTCATTCCAACTAAGTCTCCATTTGCTAGAAGCTTAGAACTAGTCTTGCCGTTTTCCTTACTCCCTTAACTGAACAATTACGTATCGATTGGTGGAATACATATACACATTAGACGACTTGAAGGTCAAAGTTGCTTCTCAAAGTTAATTTTGAAAAGGTACTATAATAGGTTAGAGTTCACGAATAAATAAACTTATATACTAAATAAATTGCAGTTTAAACGAAATTCAAAAATTCACTAATTAAATTTCTGGGGACTGTTGAGTCATTATCAAGTACTATAAGCATCAAAGTTGCTTCTCAAGTTAATTTTGAAAAAGTTAATCTTTTCAAAAATAACCGGTACGTTATGATTCACGAATAAATAAACTTATATATTGAATGAATTTGTATTTTATACGAAATTCACTAACCAAATTTCTGGTGTGTTTCTAATACAGACCTAAAATCCTCGCACGAGGTTTATGGTTTTATTCACTGTTTTTTTGTCTAAAGGTTTTATTCACTGTTGTATACACAGGTACATTATTTTTAGATAACAACAAATATTAATTAGAAGCTGATTATGAGGGAACATAATCAGTGCAAGGTGATCGATACAGTTAACAAATGCTTTGGATTATTTGATCGAGCACTACTCCTCAAACCTTGTATAAATCTTTTATTCCTTGAATATCATCCCGATGCAAACCTTTATAAGCCACTCCCCAGGGAACAGTTGGAAACATGACAGATCCCTGCACTGAACTATGTGCAAGCCCCAGAAGGTGCCCTATTTCATGCAAACCAACACTCCCATTGTCCATAGCATCTGGTTTAGCACCTGCAGACCAATTATCCTCTGCGTCATAGTGCAGTGTTCCCTCCATAGGGTAAGCTGCATGGGCGAGCTCTCCTCCAGGCCCATCAAATGGAGTGTCGTCTCCATCTACACCCTCACGCTAGTGAAAGCTAATCGTCAAATTAGCATTCTGGGGATTTTGGGACTGGCTGAACTTGAAGTGTCACTAACGGAATCAGTAGTTTGGCTGACGAAAAATTTTCGTCGGCTAAGATATAGTCGGCAAAGTCTCGTCGGCTCTGACTTTAGCCGACGAAATAAAAGTGGTCGATAGTTTAACACTTAGCCGACGACTTATTTTTATATTTTTCGTCGGCTAAAATAAGACTAAAGCCGACGAAATAAATTGTCGTCGGCCTCAACCTAAGACTTTGGCCGGAGAACTATAAATATTTTGTCGACCAATTTAAAAAACTATAGTCGACGAAATTTACTATAAATCGTCAGCTAAATATTTTTTAAAAAATAAAAATAATATAGCCGACGAAATATAGTACATTTCGTCGGCTAAAATACTACTGTAACAGACGAATTAAGCCATATTTCATCGGCTAAACGTTGAAAAAATAAAATACTATAGCCGACGAATTATGGTAAATTTCATCGGCTATAGTACTTTTTATACTAAAAAAACCATAAAATTTCTAAATTATCATCCAAGCAAGTTGTAAATTACACAAACAATTTCATATAACCAACAACGTACACCATCAAAAGTAGTCTAAATGTTTTGCATTAAATTATTAATTTATAAATTGTTCATAAACCTATAAAACTATATAAAATCTATATCATCTAAATCTATATCCGTGCCAGGAGGAGGTTGTTGTTGAGGAGGTTGTGGCGGCTAAGGTAGGGGAATAGGCGTATGCATGGGCGAAGCCGAAAGTCCCTGAAGCTGGGCAGCTGAAAACTCTTGCAAGTACTGAAACATCTGCTGCTGTTGTGCTTGCTGGGTTGCATATACTGCAGCATTATACTCTTGTAAAGCGGCTTGGTGTTCCCGTAGCATCTGAACTTTCGTCTCTAGCTGAGTCATTCTGCTGCTGGTCGAGGCTACTTTTTTTTGAAATCCGGGAGTGGTCTTCAGTACCCCCTCTCCCTTCTTTCCTAGACCCCGGCAGTAGAAGTTATTTCCTCACGATGGGAATGCTGTGTCCATGATCCTCGCCCTAACCTTGAGATCCGAAGTGTCGATCCGAGACATGGCTTCAGACATTTCTTCCTCTTGCGTGTCTGGCCATGTCTCCCTCACTATAGCAGTCATCACCTCGTCACTAACCTCCCTCACCCTTGCCTAATTGGATAGGAAAAAATAATTAATTAACATTTTGAAATATATATATATATATATATATATATATATAATTTAAAAAATTTGAAAACGTAAAACGACTTACAATATCCTCCTAGACGTCAGGATATGTCTTCTCGTACGTATAGACGTACCGGTTGACTTCTGGATGTTCCTTGGCCGCCTCATCCATCAACGATGCGAACGGTCTAGAACCGGCATGATGGTTCCTTGTGTTGTGTTGCTGGTTCTGAGCGTTCGCCCGAGAAACGACCTACAAAGGAAAAAAAAATTAGTAAAATATTTTAAATTGTACTAATTAATAACAATATAAGAAATTATTATTTTTAATTACCTGTTTCTGAGGGTTGTAGAATTCTGATATCAGAAGCCAACGCCAGTCGTACTTCCTGAACTGGAACTCAAGGGGGTACCAGAACGTTCGTTTCCATGCGTAGTTCAGTGGGTCTGTAACTCGTTCTTCCACTCCTTATACCTACAGATACCACAAAAAATTATAAATATTATTAATTACACATAATTTTGTTTTTCATTAACTTTCTAACGTACATTCCCCCATGCACAAAGTTCGTCCAGATGTTCCTCAGGTGCTGGGGAACGTCAAACCACACTTGCATTAAAACGTTTATTAGTTTAGTTTTTCATAAATCAACAATGTAATACATAATATTAATTGTGAATTTTTTATACTTACCGACATTACGTTGTGGACCATGTCCTTAACCTCCTAGGGGACCTCGTCCCAGTCTGACTACAACATAGGGACTCTATCCCTAATGAGCACTCACACGCGGCCGGAGTACATCTTTTTCTTCCCACCCGATACTACGTTCTCATCCCCGTCAATATCGATGACGATCTTTCCCGAGGTACTCACGGTCTTCTCAAGAGCCTTCACTGTGACGGGGTCTCTCTTCTTCCTTGTCGGCTTGGTTCCGACGGTGTCTATCATAAATTGATTATTAATAGATTATTCTTATTATGACATTATAAGAAAATAAATTATTTATATTTCATTACCTGAGGGCGTTGGGGCGGACGCGACGGATTCTGATTCTGTCGCCGATGATGATACCCTCACAGAAATTAGATCTGTACCAAAAGACACGAACAGGTACGCCGCTGATGGGGTCACCTGCGGCTGCGGGGGCAGTGGATAAATCGGCGCCCCTGAGTCATCGACTGCCGGTAATGCCGGTATTAACCGCGGAAGGTAGAGAAGAGGCGGCGACATATGTACCCTAGAAGACCCACCCTGCGAAACAGTAGGGCTTGGAGTCGGTGTCTTGTGTATCTCAGGCATACGTGGTGCAGACACCTCCGCCTGAGTCAGAGGCCACAGCTGCCTCGAGAAGTGAAGGACGCTCGGCTGCCTCGAGGAGCGAGGGGCATCCAACTGCCTCGAGGAATGTGTGGCCCCTAGCTGTCAGGTGGAATGTGTGGCCTCCGGATGTCGGGAGGAATGAGTGGCGCCCGGCTGCTTCTACGTCGGCTCCAGAAGGGACTCACGTCGGGCTGTCATGGGGCCCTAAAACGATGCTTGAGGGTTGCTAGACGTTCCCTCAGACGATACAGACCTTTGGCCCTTTGAACCCTTAGTTTTACTAAACAAGCTTATCATCATGTTTATTAAATTATTAAAATTTTTAATTGTAATTGACATTTTAAATATATTAACAATCTTTTAATTTTAATTCCTATAATTTGTACAATGAATATTTTAATATAAAAATATACCAAATTATCAAAAATTAACAACATTATTTTGAAACATGATATAATTCGTCAGCTAAAACTATCTTAGCCGACGACATAAGCCAGATTTCGTCGGCTAAAAAAAAACAGGATGTTTAGTGTAACCATTCCAAATTCATGTTCATATATCACCAAAATTAAACAAAATTATGAATTCAAAAGCTTGTAGCATATAAAGCACATCAATTTGTAGTACAAATTCAAACTAAGAAGGTCGTAATCGGAATCATCCTATGAGTCTTCTTCGGTGTCAGAATTAATTTCTGGCAATCTATGCATAATCTATGCATTTCCTCATCACAAGAGTCGTCGTCGGTTTCTTAATTTGGATCCACATCAATAAGCGTTGCGTCTAAATCACGAATTCCAACCGAATGACCTGCTTTAAAATTATTAAGGCGAATTGTAGAGGAGCCAGGAATACCTATTGCACTGGGCTCTTGATACGTAACATCTTCTTTCTCGTCTTCGGCCTCTCCAAGTGTAGCCGCCCAGTAAATATTTCGAGGGTGCACAAGTTTGATTACTTTCCACGCCTCACCATTAACAAGGTTATCAAGATAAAAAACTTGTTTTATTGATGTGACAAAAACGAACAGGTCATCTTCGTAACAGCTTGTAGCAGTGTTCACCGATAAAATCCCGTACTGATCGATCTTCATGCTCTGCGGGCTGTTAATATCAAACCATCTACACTTGAAGAGGTGCACTGTCATGCCTTGCCCATAAACGAGTTCCACCACTGAATCGAGAACACAGTAATAGTCAACTCCATTCCGCCCACCATACGCCATCACCCCAGAATTTTGTATTCTCCATCTGTTGTCTCTCTGTTCACATATAAATTGCACGCCATTCACCTTGCACATCGGATCAACTCTTGACATTATCGGCTTCATCGCTAGAAGTCTTAGTTCGTGGGACCAATTTGGGTGACCATCAAATTGAATATGGTTCATCTGCAACCAAATTTTCAATGTATTGTAAATATGAATAATTATACAATGAAAGAGTCATGAACAAAAATAAAGAATTACATACCCAGCTACCAAAATAGTTCGCGAACTCCTTGTTATGGTAGTCGAGATCACCATGAGTGTCTGGACAGTATAAATGGATGTCTTTCCATTATTCAACTTCTGGGCAGTTAATCAATACACACCAATGGGCTATGACTAGCTCATGTGGTTGCAACTTGTAGGAGTCTGGCAAAATTCCATAAACTTCAACATCAGTAGAGACTATGGAAAGGTTAAACTTCGGTACATCTACCGGTATGGTTTGTGGAGTTTTCTTCAACGCTCCTAAATACAACTTCATGTAGGTGACACACTCGTGCGTAATATATGCTTCAGCTATACATCCTTCAGCTGCGGATTTATTAGTCACATAAGCTTTGTAGTCTCCAAGTTGCCTATAAATAAAATGTTATGATTATATATTGAACATATACAATAAAAAAAATATAGGTGTAAAAAACATACATTTTCATGGGACATATCTAAGTATAGTGTACTGGACCGGTAAACAACAATTGGTCGGGAAGATGGATCATCAGGTGCTGCATGATGTCAAAAAAATGGAGAAAATATCCTCTCAAATTTACACATGATATAAATAATGTTCTCTTGCATTTCTCGGAAGTCAGATTTTGTCACTTCCCGTGTGAATAACTTCTGGAAGAATCTTGACAACGCTACTAACAGCTCCACCACCTGACGGGGAAGAAATGGTCGAATAAAAATAGGAAAGAGACGTTGTAGCAGTATATGACAATCATGACTCTTCAACCCGTGCATTTTATTGTCACGAATGTTTACACACCGGGTTATATTTCCTGCATAGCCTGAAGGATACTTCACAGAACTCATCCACATGAAAATTACATTCATCTGGTCAGGCTTCACGGTGTAAGGAGCTTGAGGCATTTTTTCTTCTCTTATTTCAACCACAAATGTCTTCGTATCTCTATTTTTTAATATCAATGCGTGCCTTTGAACTGTCTTTCGTCTTCCCCTCCAAGTTCAGCATCGTTCCCACCACACTTTCGCACACATTCTTTTCTATGTGCATCACATCTAGGTAGTGTCTGATCACAACTTACTCCAGTATGGGAGTTCCTAGAATATGCTCTTATGTGTCTAAAATTTATACATGTCGTGTCTATCAGGTATTGCTGTTATAATATTGGGATGATTGCTGAGCTGCCCAAAATCATACTCATTAAGTACTGCTAAAATTTCTTCCCACGTCCATCTTCTGGGAGGCTCACCGTTTTCTACAGTCTCATCCAATACCTTGTGATCGAACCGCCATTCATGATCATACGGAAGGAGAGTACGGTGACCCAATCTGCATATCTTGTTGCAATGACTATTGCTCCCCTCATCGCTAAGGCACTCTGGACCAGCCTTGTATCCCCTAACAACGTTGCCCGACAACATCCCACAGGCAAGAAAATCACTGATGGTACCAACAACCATGACATGCATCTAAAACATCTCGTGCATGTACTTGTCATAAGTGGGATGACCAACGTCCTAAAAAAACTTAAACTCTTCAATCAAGGGTCTCAAATACACATCGAGACACTTCCCTAGATAGCCGGGCCCCGGAATCAACAAACTCAACATATTGTATTCCTTGTTCATGCACATCCATGGAGGAAGGTTGTATGGTACCAAAATCACCGGCCATACACTGTATTGAAGACTCATGTTGCCAAAAGGATTGAACCCGTCGGAT
Source organism: Comarum palustre (assembly GCA_951800085.1). Taxonomy (NCBI): domain Eukaryota; kingdom Viridiplantae; phylum Streptophyta; class Magnoliopsida; order Rosales; family Rosaceae; genus Comarum; species Comarum palustre. The sequence continues at coordinate 1,938,395 of OX637574.1, read as the reverse complement.
GAGAGCCCGAGCCTCACATTTCAGACATCTGTCGCAAAATGAGGAAACTCACGGTCTATATGCTTCCAAGCCTCCCCGTCAGCAGGGTGTATACGAGTATCTTCGTCATATAATTCCCTATCAGCATGTCATCTCATGGCTTTGGCCGTGTGTGATGACATGTACAACCACTCCAGCCTATGCCTCAACAGGAAATATCGAAGTACCTTCACAGGTTTCCTATTGCCTGCAGGAGTCAGCTTATACCTGTCAATCTGACATACCGGACATGCGTCAAGGCCACCAAGGTCATTCCTTTCTAGATCTTTACCCCAGAAGAGAACACAATCATATTTGCATGCATAGATCATCATGTAGGAAAGCCTAAGATATTTCAAGATACATCAGACCTTATGATGAGTGCTAGGAAGACGATGACCGTGGGGCAACATCGAAGCAGTGTACTGTAGATAATCATCAACAGCCTTCAAGGTCGATTTTTTCTCAACTTTAATCTTCATAACGTCCATCACACTTTCCAAAACTGTCTTCTGTACACAGGGGTTTGTAGAAAAACAAGTAATTTGTTGTACTTGTCAATACCAGTAGTGTTGACAACTCTAGGGAAGGGCTGCACCGGCCCAGACATATACTGTCCTTGAGAGCATACACCGCTCTCATAAGGAAACATATCGTTAATGAAGGCCGTTGTTGGATCGTTGGATGTACTACCCGTCTTAGAAAATTGTCCATGATCATGCGGACCCCCTGATGATATTTTATTGTGATATATCCAACATGTGTACTTCTTCCAAAACCCATTACTCTTCAGGTGCTGCCAAACCTTGTCAATTGCAAATCGATGCATATCGCTGCGACACTGACATTTAGTGCACGGACAATAAAAAATTGTATCCCAGTTAGCATTATCTATCACATATTTAGTAAAACTAATAACTCATTCATCATATGTTTTGTCCCATTTTGGAATCGAAACTAACTCTTATCCATATCCTGAAAAGATAACATAATATATATATGTATAAACTCTAATTAATTAATTAAATTTTCAAATCATTTAGTATTCAATCTACAGTTAACATACAATTAATTAATAACAAATTAATAATTAACACACACACATATATATATACATGCATATATATACTAATTACTAATTATATAACAATATTATATATCAACTAACATCAATCATAATCAAAATATTACTTAATTCATACTATATATATGCATCAACACAATATTATAATTAAATTAATATATATATATATACTTATTAATATATAACAACTTCCTATATATTATCAAATTAAAATCGATCAACTCAATCACACTCAAAATCCAATAATTCAACTCAAATTAAAACTCAAAAACAATATATATAACTCAAATAAAACTCTTAAATCAACCCAAACACAAGATATATACACATATATGTACCTATATATAGCGCCACAAACTAATTTTAGACAGATTTTGACGACACCCAACAATTTCGCCAAAACCCAAACTTTTTCTCCCGTTTTTTTTCAAATGAGCTGCTGTCTAGATCTGGAAATATAAGGACTTTTAGCTGACGAAATATATAATTTCGTCAGCTAAACTTTTAAAATTTCGTCAGCTATAGTATAGAGACTATAGCCGACGAAAAAATTATTTCAGCTGACGAAAAAATATTTCGTCGGCTAAAAATCCACTTTATCCGACGAAAAATTAATTTAGCCGACGATTTTTTGTTTCGTCAGCTAAAATGAACGTTAGCCGATGAAAAATATTTCGTCGGCCAGCTGTTTTTTTCGTCGGCTATACTGTTTATTCTGGTAATGTATGTGCTCTTTTGCCATATTGCGAAAGCCTGTGTGATAGAACTCGTGGCTGCCGGAGAAAGCCTTAAGTGAGTTGGTATTTAGAGGGAGGCCATTTATAATCTCCCCCAGGAAATTAATGAGTAGTGAACTCTGGTAGGAAATGCACCTGTAAAACCAAGTATTTGGATTCGTTAGACTTAATGATCAATTCTTAGTTCAAGATTAAAACCGTATGAATGCAGCATGCTATTAACAATTTCGATGTACCTAAAATTACAGTGATGTTTTCTTGATTAGTAAGTGACCGGTAAAATACTACTAACAAACAATATAAAACTAATAAGATGATAATCTCAATTTTTATTAAGATAAAATATGTACGGATTTGGTGCTTGATCTTGGCTGATAGCATGGATGTGGTGCCGTTGATGATATCGGACACACCACAACGAGGCATCATCATCATTGATATAGTTTTCTCGTCCAAAGTTCCGGTGCGATTGAGGTTGAAATTATTAGGAAAATAATCTGTAAGATCTTGTTATTAGGAAGACAATATTCTGTATGTGATACTTACCTTACATATTTTCTAAATAGTAGTAGACAATTTGTGATTCTAGGATCTAACATAGTTGTAGACAATATATGTAAGACAATGCTGATTCAATATAAGATACATCACCCAATTTTACTTATGTTCATCTTTTCATGGCATCAAGAGCAGTGTAATCGATCATGTTCTATAGTTGCATTTTAATCTCTCGTGCAACCTCTCTATCTCAGTCGTCATGGCATCTGATGACGAAATTTTATCTCCCAAACCTGATGGTTCTATTCCAAAAACATCAGAATCTTCACTTCCAAAAACTGATGACGCCAAGGATTCAGAAACCTTATCAGATATCTCTAGTCCCTATTTCATTCATCACTCAGATCATTCTGGAATGATACTTGTATCCAAACTCCTAAATGGAGATAATTTTTCTGGCTAGAAAAGGGCTATGGTTCGTGATCTAAATTCCAAGAACAAGCTTGGATTCGTCAATGGTTCAGTTAAGGCTCCCTCACAAGAAACTAATCCTGAAGGCTATGCGATTTGGTCGCGATGCAATGATATGGTTCATTCCTGGATTGTCAATTCCTGTGATACAGAAATAGGTGAAAGCATAAACTATTATCCTAGAGCTCATGAAGCCTGGGAGGATCTCCAAGAGCGATTTGCTCAAGCTAATGTCACTCAAATCTTTGAGATACAGCGAGACATCGCTTCCCTTCGACAAGAACAACTCTCTGTCTCAATGTACTACACAAAATTGAAGGCTCTATGGGATGAATTGATGACTATTGATGCGACACAACAAACAGAACAACAAAAACTGATGTAATTCTTGATGGGATTGAATGAGACTTACCAGGCAATCCGAGGACAGATTCTTCTTATGAAACCTCTACCAAGTGTTTGACATGCCTTCTTATCTGTCCTCCAAAAAGAAAAGCAGCGCATGATTGCTTCTACCCGGATACCAGAGGATTTCGAAAGCGTAGTGATGGTTGTCCGATCAGGGAACAGTAGACCCGTCTCGACGGAAGGGAATCGATTCATTTGAGGTGACCGGACTAACCGCGGTGCTTGGAATGACAGAGCAAGTGGAGGCACCTGGAATGACTGATCTGGCGGCGGTGGCAGAGGAGCTTTTCGTGGTGCCTGGAATGAAGGGCGACGAGATCCAAGCCAGCGTCGTTTTGGATCAGAAAGACGGATGCCACATTGTACCTATTGTGATCAAATGGGTCACTGGGTCCAAACATGTCATAAATTACATGGTTATCCAGAAGCCCATCCAAAAGCAAGAGATAATCCATATAAGGTTGCTGCCCAGTGTACGTCGGAGGAGAGGTTAGTTTCAATACCTGAGGAGCACTTCAAACAGCTATTGTCACTCATTCCTAAGAATCTAGATGAGGGTTCTAATTCCAAAGCAAATGCAGTGACACAACCAGGTTTGTCTAAAGTCGTTTCCTGTAATTGGATTATTGATAGCGGGGCAACATATCATATTACTTCCTCCTTGAAATTGCTGCATAAAGTTCTGAGTTATTCATTACCATCTATGACATTACTTAGTGGGGAAAGAGCTAAAATTGTTGCAAAAGGGTCATTATGCTTGAATTCTAACTATTGTCTGCATGATGTATTATCGGTACCTACATTCAAAGTTAATTTGATGTCAGTTAGTCGTTTGACAAGAGGTCTGAAATGTTCGGTAACCTTTTATCCATATTTATGTATTTTACAGGATCTGGCTACAAGGAGGCCGATTGCTTTGGGTGAGCAACGAGATGGACTATACTACCTGATGGCATTAGCGACGAAGCGACCTTTGACCCACCACTCCTCATGCTTGAATAAATCAACTTGTAACCTCAGCATCTCTTCCACCGATCTCTGGAACGGTTGTCTTGGTCATGTGTCACTTTCTCGTTTGAGTTTTATTGCTAAGATTTTTTAAAATATTCATGTTCAGTCAAATAATGCTTGTTCTATCTGTCTTTTGGCAAAATAAAGTCGTTTACCTTTCACTTCTAGTGTTATTTCGTCAACAAAACCTTTTGAGATTATTCACTATGACATTTGGGGTCCTTACCGACACCCTTCTCTTTCTGGTTCTCATTATTTTCTTACTATTGTTGATGATTATACACGTTTCACATGGATATTTTTATTGCGATTCAAAGATGAAGCACAACAGCTTATAAAGCGTTTCTTTAGTTTTGTTTCCACCCAATTTAATTATTGTATTAAAACATTTCGAAGTGACAATGGTGACGAATTTCTTTCACTTCCTTCATTTTTTAGATAATGGTGTCATTTTTCAACATTCCTATGTTTACACGTCTCAACAAAATAGGGTTGTGGAACGCAAACATCACCATATTTTGCAAGTTGCACGAGCTTTAAAATTCCAAGCTACTCTTCCTACCTAATTTTAAGGCGAATGTGCTCTTACAGCCATTCACATCATCAATCGTTTGCCCTCTCCATTACTTTCCTTCAAAACACCATTCGAATTACTCTACTCCAAACCACCTTCCTACTCTCATCTCTGTATTTTCGGATGTTTGGCATATGCCACCAATGTCCACACATCCCATAAGTTTGATCACCATGCCGTGCCTTCCATCTTTATCGGTTATCCCTTTGGACAGAAAGGTTACAAACTCTTTGATTTATCACTAGTCGGGACGTCAAGTTTCACGAAGATATTTTCCTTTCTTCTTTCCTCAGTCCAACCAACAGCCCAATATTACCATTTTGTCACAGGCCCAACACACAAGCCCAATTCTTTTTCCTTCAATCCTTGACTTTTCATTTGATCCTTCTCCTTCAACACATCAGTCTCGACCCCTTCAACCTTTTGAAAACACCGAAATTCCAAATTCAACAAACCCCAATTCAGAAAATGCCACTGACCCGCCGCCGCCTCCCCCTAACAACGCCACCTGTCCTCCTGCCCTGACCTTAACTCTGCCATCTCTTCTCAGAACCTATTCCCGTCGTTCAAATCTGCTATTCATTCCTTCGTCACTTTCTCCATCTCCAACTCCATCTGGTTCCGTCTTGTTCCCTCCACCATCTTCATTCCTAATGTCGCCGACACTGGCATCACCTCACCATTCTGCTTCCTCGGCAGAACTTGCTTCTTCATCCCCAATAGGACTAACCCAAGCTACTGTTCCCCTTCATCGGTCTAGTTGCCATGTTGTCCCACCAATCAAATTCAATGACTATGTCTGCTCGTTTGTTTGCTCTGACCAATCGTCCTCTTTGGTTCCAGGTCCAACTAAATGTACACAATATCCGCTGGTGAATTATATTTCTTATCATCGTTATAGGCCTGCATATAGAAAATTTGTTGCTCAGATTAGTGTTGTCATAGAACCCCAGACCTATGCAGAGGCAGCCTCTTATCCTGAATGGCAAGCTGCAATAGATTCTGAACTGCAGGCCCTTCAAGCTAATGGTCCTTGGTCACTCACAACGCTTCCCACAGGTAAAATACCAATTGGTTGCAGATGGGTGTATAAAATTAAACACCGTTCTGATGGTTCCATCAAGAGATATAAAGCACGTTTAGTAGCTAAGGGTTTCACTCAGCTTGAAGGTGTCGATTATCAAGATACGTTTTCTCCAACAGCAAAAATAATCACAGTACGATGCCTACTTGCCCTGACAGCAGCTCATGGATGGTCACTTCATCAGATAAACGTCAACAATGTCTTTCTTCATGGTGATTTACTTGATGAGATATACATGTCTCCGCCGCCAGGGCTCTGGTGACAGGGGGAGGAAGACTTGGTTTGTCGTCTCCGCAAATCATTATATGGATTGAAACAGGCTTCTCAGCAATGGTTTGTCAAATTCTCAGAAGCTATTCGTTTAGTGGGTTATGTACAGTCCCGAGCAGATTATTCACTTTTCACCAGAAAGCAAGGCAAGTCCTTTACTGCCCTATTGATCTATGTTGATGTTATATTGATTACTGGAAAGGACCCTCAAAGCATTGCTGGAACTAAGAAATTCTTTGCATAATCATTTCCATATCAAGGATCTTGGTGATTTGAAGTACTTTCTTGGCATTGAGGTTTCTACTTCCAAAAGTGGGATTTTTATCTCCCAACGCAAGTATCCATTGGAGATTATTGAAGATGCAGGACTTTTGGGAGCTTCTCCTGTAGATACACCCATGGAACGAGGATTGAAGTTGTGTGATAAGAGTGACTTGGTTAAAGATCAGGGTCGTTATAGGAGGCTGGTTGGTAGATTAATTTACTTAACTGTGTCAAGACCAGATATCACATATGCAGTTCATGTGTTGAGTCGTTTTATGCACCAGCCAAGAAAAGTTCACATGGAGGCAGCACTTAGAGTGGTACGGTATCTCAAGAACGCACCTGGTCAAGGACTCTTCTTCTCTTCCAGCAATGATTTAAGATTAAGGGCTTTTTGTGATTCAGATTGGGCAGGTTGTCCACTCACAAGGCGCTCCACTACAGACTATTGTGTTTTTCCTGGCCCTTCACTAATTGCTTGGAGGTCAAAGCGTCAAAAGACTGTATCTCTTTCATCAGCTGAAGCGGAATATCGAGTCATGGCTGGAACATGTTATGAGCTGACTTGTCTATGATATATGCTTAAAGATTTGGGTTTGTGCATCATACACCTTCTGCATTGTTTTGTGACAATAGAGCGGCATTACACATCGCGGCAAATCCTGTTTTTCATGAGCGCATAAGGCATATTGAAATGGATTGTCATTTTATTAGGGATAAAATCCAAGATGGATCTGTTGTTACCAGGTTTGTGAACTCATCACGTCAGCTAGCGGACATCTTTACCAAAGCTTTGGGTAAGGAATCTTTTCTTTCTATGATTCGTAAGTTGGGAGTGCAAGATATCCACTCTCCAACTTGAGGGAGAGCATTAGGAAAATATTCTGTAATATCTTGTTATTAGGAAGAAAATATTCTGTATGTGATACTTATCTTACATGTTTCCTAGATAGTAGTAGACAATTCGTGATTCTAGGATCTAACATAGTTGTAGACAGTATAGTATATGTAAGATAATGCTGACTCAATACAAGATACATCACCCAATTTTACTTCTGTTCATCTTTCAGAAATTGATCTGGTAAGTCCTGACGGCTTCCTCCAAGAGCTGATCGAAATCATATCGTCATCAGAATGGATGTGGTTCTTGTAGTTCAAGTAACCAAACTTGTGAAGGTACATCTTGAGCTCATTGATGCCCTTGTCCTTGTCACCTTTGTGACAACACTTAAGATGGTCAAGGAAGGCAAACGAAGATGAGTTTTTGCTGCTAAGGGCTACTTCCTTTGCTGTTGCATTAGAGAGGAAAGAAAAGAGTGTAATGAAAAAGAGGAGAGTGACTGTGAAAAGTGAAAGATCAGGTTTTGGTGCCATTGCTCCAAGTTAAGAGTATGGATGTTGCAGAAGCCTCATATTCGCAATAGAATTTATAGGCATTATTACTGATGTGTAAATGTAAAGAGATGGTGTGATCAATTACGTTTTCAATAGAGATGGTGTACGTACGTCATGCATAACAGTCAGAAATCATACAGAAACATTCTCGCCAGAACACGTTGATCTGAGCTCAATATTAGGCATCGTTCGTTATGCTTCAGTTAGCTAGCCTTAATTCAGAGAATTTCGAAGACGAAACAAGTCTCGACGTGTAAACATTCAGTATCAGGTGCTTCCATTACATCCCGTTGATCTCCCCGACCACTGGATGATGAGGCTGACATTACGAAAAGTAGTAACCTCTTCAGTACCAACGTCGACAACAGTGTTCCGTGACTTGCCTTCACTTCAGAAAAGAAGGTCTTCTGGCCTTCTGCATGCCCACTGATAAATCATGGACCTTGATTGAGGCCGAGAAAGCTCTCAAATTTCGAGATATAGAGATACTTGATGGGAAACTACGCAGTTGGTACAGCAGCATAGTTTGACATCCATCTAGATACTCATGACACCAGACTTCATACCTACACATCACAAAGGTTAGTTACTCTTCACCCCAACGTTAAGAGCATATCGGATGACGCATCAGTCTGTCGGAAATGTTACTTGGCAAAATGTTCTAAAACAAAGGACTTGTTTATGATTTTGTATCATAATCGTCGATCGATATCATTACAACGAAGAATTATTTGATTTATTTCAAGTGTTGAAGTTAGAGCATAATGTTACTACAGTCCTCAGTGGGTAGAGATTGCTGACCAGCTTGATCAGGCATTGTTTATGGGCACACTCAAAAACAAATTTATTACTAGTCATGATAAAACACCTGAAAGAAATTGTACCTATTTTGTCTTAACGCAAGGATATGGACATATGGTGATGGATACACCTCTGGAGTGTTTCCTTGACATATAGGAGCTTCAAACCTATAACTTTCCCCGGGCATCATCGCCGTTATTGGGCACACAACCAGAGTATTGGGCCCCTATATATAACTTTTAGGACAAATTTTGTAACATCATTTCATCCCTTCAACTTTTAATTTTAAAAATTTATCCCATAAACTTTTCAATTTTAATAAATCATGTCAAATTAATGAAATTTCGTTCAATTTTGAGGTTAAATGATAACATGAAATTTTAACAAGAGTCTCAAAATGTGATTTTTGTTGTTATATGACTATTTTGGCTCATATAGTGAGTTATAAAGTCAAAATTAATGTCAAAATTTAACAATTGGGGATGATTTCTGAGAATTAAAAAATTTAGGGGGTAAACTTTCAAATTTGAAAGTCCATGGAGTGAAATGATTTTAGTCTTAAACCTCAGGAGGGTAAATTGAAATTAATCCTAACTTTTATATATAGGAATTAGCTCGTTGATGTTTTAATTTTTGCCTTGGTATTACTAGAAAGGTTGCCGGCAAGACGTTGCTACATTTTTCCAGTCCTGCACTGGTCGCTTTTTTCCTTCGTATCATTGCTATCTCTCTATCACGTACTCTGTTTTATTAGTTAAAGAAAGAAAGAAAGAAGAAGAAGCTAGAAGAAGACTAAAACCAATAACTCCAACAAGAAAGACCAACAAACAGATAGGATCAGAACTTGAGGAGAAAATAAAATTCACATAATCTCTATATATAAAGCAAAGCCTGATTTTAACTGTTTCGATAAATAGTAAAATGACGTTTTTGTCCTTCATTCTTTTGTATTTTTACAAGTCAACCCATCAGTTATTAAATTGACAGTTTTACCCTCAGTTTTAATATAATTACAGTTCTGCCACTACTTTTGTTTTTCATAAATTATTTGTTTTTAATTTTTTTTTAAATTGAATTGCATGAAAAAAAAACATTTTTAATAACAATAATATTAATGATAATGATAATATTCATAATACTAATAATATTGTAAAAGAAATTGAGTCACTCTAAACTTAAATATTTGTATTGATCAATATATATTAATTGTTCATGGTTTAAATCGCTTCTATAACTTTTTTAAAATAGTAGTTTTAGTTGCGCATATAAGTGTTGGTATGTTGATTTATCTATGTTAGGTTTTGAATTTAAGTTGGGTTTTGGGTTTCGGGTTTAGAACATCAATTAATTTTCATATTGATTCAGTTTATCAGTTTCAGCTTATGACATGTATTGATGGGTGTTTCTTAATTGCAATTTCAGACATCTTGGTTGTTAATTTAAATTCAGTGTTAACTTCATCTCAATCAATGGTGTTATTTTATTAGAGTTTCAGAGAGTTGTTGCACAATATTGATCGAACCACTGAAATTTCACAATAATTAATCGAACCTACAGAAACGCACTTCGGTACGTACGACAGCGTGCCAACAGTACATTCTTAATACTATTAATTAAGTATTATCATATTAAAATGAAAATATATCAACTGCGATTCATTTCAAAAAGAAAAAATTAAATCAACCGGGCCTGACAGGCACGGGTATCAATGCTAGTTAACAAAAAGGGAGGCACATCTCATAACCTCACCGTTCACCACACCAAAAGAAAATGTATCAAATGTTGCCAAACATGCATTTGGCAACAAGAATGCTATAAATTGTTTGATCGATCAAACTGGTGCTAGCTAGCACTGCTCCTCATAGGTTATATAAAACCTTGATACCTTGAGCATCGTCCCCATGTAAACCTCGAGTCACTCCCGAGGGCAGAATCGGTTCCATGATAGCCCCCTTCACTGAGCTATGTCCCAGCCCCAGAAGGTGCCCTATTTCATGCAGAGCCACCGTTTCCATGTCAACAGCACCTGGTTTAGCACCAACAGACCATGTCTCATCCGCGTCGTAGTGGAATATTCCGTGCGACGGGCTAACAGCATGGGCCATCACTCCGCCAGGCCCATCAAATGCATGTCCGTCGCCATGATCACCCTTCTCAAAACTAATTTTCAAATCCGCATTTTCGTAACTTTGGGTCTGGCTGAACGTGAAGTGAGTGCTCGCAGCCCATGTTGCGAATGCCCTTGCTACGGCGGCTGTGGCTTCAGACGGGGTGTTGGGAGGAAAACCGTAAGTGAGATTATATTTAGACCACTTTGGATTTCCTTCGAAAAATGAGTAGTGAGCAGTGGTATGAACTGAACCTGTAAAACAATGACGAGTACTTGAAATTTTTGATGCACATAAGGAGAATAATGGTATAATATAGATGGTACATAATTTTGGGTATGTCATATAATGAGTGTAGGACAACGTAAAGAAGTGGGAAGCTGGGACAACGTAATAAGATGAAATAGCACGATACCATGGTGGTGTCTTTTCTTGGCTGATCGCATGGACGAGGTGCCATTGATGATGTCCGGCACGCCACAACGAGGCTCCATCATCTTCGCCACTGTTTTGCCGTCCAATGTTCCGGTAGACTTGAGATAGTAATTGATCTGGTAAGTCTTGACGGCTTCCTCCAAAAGGTCGTCGAAACCATCGTTGTCCGAATGACTCTGGTTGTTCATGTAGTTCAAGTAACCGTAATTTTCAAGGTATTTTTTGAGGTCATTGATGCCCTTAACCTTGTCACCCTTGTGGCAACCCTTGAGATGGTCAAGGAATTCAAACGGGGAAGAGCTATTGTTGTGGGGATAAGAAGCAGTTGCAGAAGAGAGGAGAGTAATAAGGGCGAAGAGGAGAGTGATAGTGAAAAGAGAAAGATTAGATTCTGATGCCATTGCTCCTTTTAGCTAGTTATGTTGCAAAAGCCTTCTTATTTGTGATATTTATAGTCATGTAATTACAGAAGGACAACGGTGACACAACGGCAATCATGGTTATATCTTCCATTTTGCGGTCTTCCTTACTAATTTAAGGATGGTCCGGCTGCTGAGGTTAAGATGATCAACTGGGAAAGTAGAAGAGAAGAAACAATAATAGCCTATTAATAATATGGCCTAATTAGTTTGGTCATCAGATCAAGGTCACCATTTGCTAGAACTAGTCTTGCAGTTTGGCTGCTTGGTCCATAATCAAATTAAGCAATTAAGGAGCGATTGGTGGTGGACTACTTGTATACATGGAGAAGACCTGAAGTTCAAACTTGCCTCAATGTTAATTAAATTTTGGGACAATTTTTAACATGTAAATTATAAAGGTTGAGCTTCGTATACGTCTAGAAAAGTTGTACTCCAAAGACTTCAAAATTTAGTATATATATACACACATATGTCTTCCCAGCTACGGATGTCCTTGTCTTAACTTTGGTATATGAATTTCCTTAATTTGACTAAATTTTTGATTAAATTTTAGCATCGTTACGAAATTTCAGCTGATTTGGTATTCTTTGTCTCAAAAAGTATAAATACAATAAACGAACTGAATATGTTCAACCTGAAACTTTCGTATTCTTATCTGTAAATCACAGTTTTGAATGTTTTAACGATCACTAAATTAACTGAAATTTTGCAGAGATGATCTACTCATACATATCTAGAAACTGAAAGGTTAAAATGAAAAAATATGATCTCAATGTTTACCAATTCAAGAAATCCGCATCAAAGCTTAGGTAATGAATTTCTTACCTCAGAAAAATCATATATATATATATATATATATATATATATATATATATTCTGACGCCAATTGATGTCTTATTTTAAGAAAACGTGTATATATAGGACATGCAGAGTTTTCTATCGTAAATGACTAAATGCATATAATTTAGTTGACGTACCAATAATTACTATTCAGGAGATGTACTCGTTTATATTATATTATTCAGAGACTATTGTAACATAGAAAAATCTGATCGGGGTCAGTAACAAAACTATTGCGTATATGTTCGTTTCTAATTAATCTTGTGAGAGCATTTACTTCATATGCTATTTTTCCGTTCAAAAAAATGAAATTGAAACGAACTTCTTCGTAGGAAATACCTTTGCAGTCACAGTAATCTCTCATGAGAAGCACCAACATGGCACATTTTTACTAGCCATGCAGTACGTCACATTTTGAATTTGACTGGTAGAGACCATCAAAAGTATACGGTCGGAAGAAAAGTCTTATGAGTACGTTTGGTACTCTCCATTGTAAGACAATTATTCAAATAGCTAGTTATAGTTGGCAAACAATTAAAATGTGGGAGCTCATGACATTTGAGGCATGACAGAATCAAATTGAAAATGGAAAATGCAAATTTCTTATGAGATAAAATTACAAACTATAAGTACGTATAGGAGAGCCAAAATGACAATCCACCCTAACTGAAAACTGAATTGAAACTAGAAGTCTACATGTATTTTTCTTCGCATAACCAATGAAAAATGATATAGCTCTCAGACGTTGTATAAAGCCTTGATTCCTTGAACGTCGTCCCCATGCAAACCCTGAGTCACTCCTCGACGGATAGTAGGATACATGATAGCTCCCTCAACTGAGCTATGGTCAAGTCCCAGAAGGTGTCCAATCTCATGCAAAGCCACCGTCTCCAAATCATAAGAACCTTGCTCAGCTCCAACAGACCACGACTCATCCGCATCGTAATGAAACCTTCCATCCGAAGGTGCAAAAGCATGAGCCAGGACCCCTTCGCGCCCATCAAATGGGTAGCCATCCCCATGATCGCCGCTGTGGAACCCGACCGTCAGGTCCACAGCCTCGGTGCTATGCGCCTCGCTGAAAGTGAAGTGTGTATTAGCAGCCCATGTTTCAAAAGCCCGCGAAACGGGACCCTTGGCACGGTCTAGGGTTTCGGGGAGAAAACCGTAGGTGAGATGGTACTTCGATGAAGGCCACTTAGGGTTTCCACCGAAAAATGAAAAGTGAGTGGTGGTATGAACTGCACCAGGTACACGACTACTTTTCTTGTCGAAACGCATCCCTGAAGTGCCATTGACGATATCCGGCACACCACAACGAGGCATCATCATCTTCGATACTGTTTTGCCATCCAATTTTCCGGTCGACTTGAGGTGGTAGTTGAGCTGGTAGTTCTTGATGGCTTCCTCCAAGAGGTCGTCAAAGTCATCATCGTTGGAAACATTGTGGTAATTCTTGTAGTTCAAGTACCCAAATTTTTCGAGGTATTTTTTGAGGTCATTGATGCCTTTGACATTGTCACCTTTATGACACCCCCTGAGATGCTCAAGGAACTCAAAAGGAGATGATGTTTTGTTGTCAATCTCCTTTGCATTTGCATAAGAGAGTAGAGAAAAGACTGCAAGGAGGACGAAGAGAATGATTGAGACGAGAGAAAGAATAGATTTTGAAGCCATTGTGGTTTAGGATGGAATGTCGACTCTTGCAAATGCCTCGTACTTTGGTTACTATTTATAGAGCTTATTGCACTATATATGAATCTCTTGTGAAATAATAGAGTACCAGTTAACTTGGCCTTGACGTTCGAGATAAATTCGAAGAAATTAAAAGTGCTAAAACACAAGAATTATTCAGGTTTAATCAACTATATAACGTCGTAGATTCGTAGTCATTCCAAGGGAGACTATTGTAGGACGACTAGTAGTCTCGCATATACGTACACTTTGGGTCACTGACTCTAAATTGAATCAATTAATGAACAATCTGTAGACGTCGTTGCTCCGTTGGAATGAAAGAGTCGAAGTCTGTGATGAAGAAATGAAGAGCCATCATAGAAACAGTTGGTGTCATTTTTCAATATTCCCAGAAAGGTACGTAGATGGAGCTCAACAAGTCTCTGTTCTATAGTAGCAGCCCGTTCTATACCACCATCACCAACAAGTCTAACATAGAGTAGAACTATTCATCATGAATCTTTAACTCATACAACAACGTCAATGCAGCTCCATAGTAACAAGAGGTCGTCAAAGTCTTGATGCCTTCCTCGTGGATCTTCGAGAAATTTTTGCCGCTGTTGCACAATGGACATCACAATTCACAAAGGCATGCAATTTGGCGACATGTTCATACTGAGAAACAAAGCTATTATCCTCTAAATTTGAGTCGATGGAAGTCAAGGCTATTATCCTCCTTTAAATTTGAGTCGATGGAAGAAAATCAAGCAAGCAATAGAAGCAAGTTTCATCTAAACTAGCAAAATAAGGACGTAGGCAAACTTCTGTAGCTAAAACAGAAGATTAATATTTACCCTACCATATACACAGCCCAGCTCAGGTGCGGGACAAAAAATGCGAGACAAAACTGGACAAACGAGCCACGTCCGTTAGGTCATAATTTGGTATTCTTGATTGAGCAAATAAAATAACAAATTCACTCGGTTTTTTATCCGCTCGATCATTTCACTTATGATCCAACAGACGCGGCTCGTTTGTCCCGTTTTGTCCTGCATTTTTCATCTCGCACCTGAGCGGCCCTGACCATATACATACCCTCTTCCAGCTTAAACACCAACGATACAAGTAGAATTTCAATCGTCCTCTTGATGAAATTTGGATAGGAGGGATGCACAAACATACATAGATTTGAGCCACAAATATTCCATACTCCAGGGCAGAGGAAGAAGTTAGTCCTAACATGCCAGTCGACCAGAGAATATCCACATAAGTGACAGAACTACAGCAACCAAATTGCAAATACAGAACGACACTTCCAATTAATTTACCACAACCATTATCAAACAGTAACAAAATTTGATCATCCCATCCGTATATTGTATAACTATAACCCAATGGCAGTTGACACACATAACATAAACCATTCAAAATAGTGTCAACATTCATCCAAATCACTATAAAGAATATCTAGCTACTCATTTTCAATATTTCAACCCATACAACAACAATGGGAATGCGGACACAACTGATGTATCACACTGAACTAAGCTGAAAACACAGAACATTCTCATATGAAACACATCGAACAAGAACAAAAAAAACAAAATGTTAGAGTTTCACATTCACTACCATCAAAACTGGCAATTTTACCTCATGTATGAGCACCATTACCATTCACACCCAATTCCACTTCCCCCTTCCAGCCTTGTTCCCAACCACAGTACCCTCTTCCCCAACCTCCTCAACGTTATCAGAGTCCAAAGTAAACTGCCCCTGACTATCAACCAGATGCTGCATTTCCTCCCACTCCCCAAGCGGCTTATACGTCGAAAAATCACCAGCGCCAATTCACCTCTACCTCGCCACAGCCGAATGCACCCCAACCACCAAAGCCACAATCAGAGCCAAATGGCAGTTAAAATGCAGCGTCGCGATCACTCTGGATGACCCTTGCACTTAACCGTATAATTCCCCCTGTTCTTCTCCTTCAACTCGCACCCATGCGCCATCCAATGCGTGTAAATCGAAACCCCCATTTGCAACAACCACAACCCCTGGCAGCACCAGCCCCACTCCCCACACCAATTTCGGGAAAATCGAGTTAGGATTATGCAATTCAAGACAAAAATCGGCACCAGCAGCATGTCGAAAAACCGATTCGATTCCGACAGTGTCTTTTCTCTGGAGATAAAAGTACATGAATTCCTCGACGAATGCGAAAAGGCCGATGAGGTTCTGGGGAGGAAGGGAAGGAGAAGTTTGTTAGCGTGAATCAAAATTGTAACGTAAATATATTGTATTTATGTCGTAAATGTTGTAGCATATATAACATGTGCGTGTGTGCACTTGGTCTTATGCCGTGTATATGAGATTAGCCCAATGAGCCTTATGCGTGTGCCCTAGTTGTAATAGGTTTACATTATGAACTTAACTCAATCCATATAGGATTGGTCCATTGTACTTAAAGTGAGTCTCTATATAAAGAGCTCATCCATATTCATAATAGAAAATTGATTTCATTCATTCTCTAAGCACATATTCTAGAAGACGTTATCAGCACGATTTGCTATAGAAACCCTAGCTACTATCGGCCGCCCACCACCGAAAAAAACCCCCAAAACCTAAAAGTTTTTTTTTCGGCAGCCCCTGCCTGCGCACAGCCGTGAGCACCGACGTGCACCCTCCTGTGCATCGCCGCGCACCCACCGGACACCAACGTGCACCGCTGCCTTTTTGCTGCGCACAACCGCTGTCCAAGCATCAAAAACACAAATCTCAAGCTTATTTAGAGAATTTATCAAAAAATGTATGTACTTTGAAACCCTAAACTCGTTCAAAGTTCACTAAACTCGGAGGGGATAAAGTCATTTCCTCCCTTCTCCATCTCCCTTCTATGCTTGGAACGTTTAATTGTCTTTGCAGGTACAAATTGTTGAATAAAACCCTAGAGGAGTGATTGCATATGTCTGCCATGCTGCCGCTGTGCACTGCCGAGCACCGCTGCCGGGGTCTGCCCCTGTGCACGTGTGCACGCTGCTGCCGACGCGCATGCACACCTTCTGTGCACTAACGTGCACTGCTGCTGGGGATTGGCCATGTGCACGTGCACTACTGTCAGGCACCATATGTGCATCGGTTAGGCTGATGCCGGGGATTCGCCCTGTGCACGCGCACGCTGTGGCCGGGCACCACACGTGCACCTACTGTGCACATGCCGAGCACTGCTGCCAAGGCTGGGCCTTGGCACGTGCACGCGGCTGCAAACATGTACATATGCACTGTATATCCTCTCTAGGTCAGCATGGTATGGTATCCATGGCTGTTTGATTTAAGAATTAAGCATCGAATCCAATTGGTCTCGAACTAACTGCTTGAATTCTTGTATGCAGAGTCAATGGACAAACACTTGCAGTTTGATCCCTAGGACGCGCAAGGCCGTGAGTATCACCGCTGGGTCCTCGACATGAGGCAGACTTTTATTGGCAAGAGCTATATCTCCACCATCGATCCTCCCACGGAACCCCTTGCAGAGGGTGTAGAGTAGCCGGACGAAAGAACAAAGTCCAAGACGCTTATGTTTATCCGTCGGCACCTGGATTCCGCATTGAGGTGGCAATACCAGCAAGTAGCCGGTCCGCTAGAGTTGTGGAACAAGCTCGTGACAAGATTTGGTAATGTTCATGTTGCGCTCCTACCGGAGCTGCAGTCTGAATGGGCTTCCATCAGACTAATGGATTACAAATTTGTAGAGAAGTACCAGACAGACATGCTTGCACTACGTGCTCGTCTGCATTTTTGTGGAGTTGAGAAGTCCGAGGATGATCTCATAGAGAAAACATTGCTCCCTTTCCCCAAGTCATCATCTACTTTGATGAAACAGTATAGGCATGACTATAAGAGAGGTCTTACTCCAACGTTTGACTCTCTTATGACGTTATTGCTAACTGAGGAAAAGGATTGTAAGATCTTGACTAAGAACACTGCTCGGCCTGTTGGAACCCTCGTTGTTTCAGAGACTAATTACAACAGTGCCAGAGGCGGAAAAGTCATGAAACAGAGAGCACAAGATCATTATGAACCATATCACCGTGAGCAAGGCTCTGGTCAAGGCACCCAGACTAGGAGAGGCACTAGAGGTTTTAAACGCTCTAAGGGCCGACCTAATATCTGGAAGAAGGATGATGCACCCGGCCCTAGGGGCCGAGCTCCTAAGCCGGTTCAGAAATTCGCCAAGAAAAATGCTAAGGCTAATATATGCTATCGATGTGGGTCACAGGACTACTAGATGAGGCAATGCCTAGCACCTGCCGACATAGTAGCTGCGTACAAGAAATATAAGGAAACTGTGGAGAGTCATGTCACTGTGGAAGTGGACAAAGGGCCGAATGCCAACCTTATGGTTGAGGATTTTTGAGAACAAACCGACTTAGATGCACCCGACTTTTAAGTTGTTGAGCTCTTGTTTGTTTTACCTCCATGTTTTTGTTTTCCCTTTCAAGCATATGTAATAAGGCATGTCTATGCCATGATTAGTTCAATTGTTCTTGAGACCTTTGGTTGTAAACCATTATGTGTGCAATAAATTCGATGTTCTTAACTATTGTGTTCAATATGTTTATACAAACACTTGACAATATCTGATGCACTTGGCTATTGTATGCCGCTCTAAGGGGGGTGTATTCAATTAGGATTTTAATTGATTCTGATGGATTTACTATAATCCATGGATTTTAATTGATTCTGATGAATTTATAGAATCCACAGATTGTCATGGATTTAAACAGATTTTGATGTATTGTTTTAACAAGATTTGTTTGGATTTGTTTGGATTTCATAAAACCATGAACCCTTGAAAACTATCACACCACCATCTCATTGACAGTTTATAAACCAAAAACCTTACAAACGCAAATTCTTTGTTTGCTCCTGGAATACAAACATGTACATTCCTAGTTGATCATATCAGCTCACACATAGGAAACTCAATTAATGCTAAACTAGGATTCTAGAAAAATGAGAACAACTGATCTCTACTTCCTCTCATCTCATAATCAAAATTACATTCTTAAAAAGCATGAATAACAAAGTATGAGAAACAAAGTACATTACATTCTTAAGAAACAAAAAAATTAAAAAGCTGCATATTCATCCATTCCAACCTCATTATCGTCATAATCTTCATCTTCATCCACATCTTCTTCATCTTCATCCACATCATCCATATTTTCATTCTCATTGGTGTCCTCTTGACTTCCATTATCACCATTTCGTGGTCTTTCTCGCCACATAGCTTCAGCAATAGAAAGCCTCCAAGCATTAGCCTCTGCTCTTTGTTGTAGTTGACTTTGAGAAAGAAGTTCAAGATTCTCATCTTCCATATCTAGAGAGGATGAAGGTGAAGAATCATTTTCTAGCCCAAAATGCTGCATACTCAGTCAGTCTAACAGCAACAAGTTTAATAAACCTTTTCAATTATTTTGTTTTCTTTGATTAGATTCATGTGTTCCATAATGATTGAATTCAAGTAAGCTATGAATTCAACATACCTCTGGCAGAGGGAACACCGAGAGCCCCACTTAAGTACAAGCAAACTTGTGGCCAAAGAAGGCTCCCACAGAAGGAATAGAAGCTAGCCTATGCAAGTGCACAAGCATCAATGCAGCCTTTGGGTTGATGAAGCAATCCCTTGCTTTGTTTTTTTGTCATCTCTCAGTGATTATGGATTGTTGGACCCAAATTCTGTGTTTGAGGCGGCTCTCTTGGCTCCTCTTCTCTGGTTCATATTGGACAGGGGTGGGGGAATATATGCGAACAATTTGATTTAAGGCCTGATAAGTCAGGTTAATGAGGTACAAGTGATCGCCTGGAGGGCTAGTTACTTATTTTGGCCCCTATCAAAGCTTTGGTTGGCATGCGCGACAGGGGCAGGGACTCACCTGCAGAGACTACATTGCATGCGATTAGATGTCATCAGAATATACACAATCAAAATTTACATAGACTACACACAATTAAAGAACTCTGAATCATGTTTTCCTGCAACTATATGTTTTCGCCAATGGTTTCCCCATGTAAAGGTAAAAAAAAGTGAAGGCATGAAAGAAAAAGGATACCCTCTTCACAAATGGAAACACTGCCACCTTTCTTTTATATCTCCACTATTACAACAATAAGTTCATGATCCAACTTTGTAAGAAGCTAGACAAACACTCACAGCCTATATGCTCCACTTCGGGCAAATTTCTTCAAAACAATGTGTACTTCAAGACCACTTCCAACATCTTACATATTCTTAAACAAATAACCAAAAAGAATACCCTAATTCAAGCTACCCCAAACACCAAAAGCAAAACCTAAACTCTCTCCTCTTACAAAAGCCACCTTCTTCAAGCCCTTTTCTGCAAACCATATTCCTGAACACATCAAAATTTCCCATGCATCTAGAGAAGGGAGATAATCAGTTATGAATAAGTAGGTTAGAAACAAAACCTAAACACGACCTAAACCCGCATAATTATTTTAATCCTTATATCACCAAGAACTTGCTACAATATTCATAAATCAAAAGTATCTCACAGAATCACCCAACAACAATATTCATTGTGAATTCAGGAAGATGGAAAACTTGGATAAGTTATGGCTCGAAAGAACTGCCTGGAGAAAAATGGTGTCTTTCTATATCCATCTCTATAGGAAATCACAACTAATTGGATTAAGAAGTGATCCTTCAACCACAATACTCTTCCAGAATGGGGTTGTTCGAGCTGAACCCAAAACTCAATCTTGATACCCATTACACAAAGAAATCATGAAAGCTTGAATTTCCTTACTGTGATTTTCGGGTTTGGCTTCTGGTCTTCTGAAGAACTCTCTCTGTGAATTCAAATGAGGCGGCTCCTTGCAGTAGTCTCTACTTTGTCCTCTTGACGGCGGCGATTTGCTTTGGTTTTTGGGGCGAAGATAGTAGCAGCTTCAGGTTTTGACTTCTTCTTGAGAGAGAGAAGAGAAAATGAAATACGTCAAATTCTCAGGGGTGGAGGCCTGATTTCTGGGGTGGTTTGGTATTTATACCAAGCACCCTAGAATCCTACAAAATCCCTCACTTACTCAAATCATTCAAAATCCGTGGAATTTTGAATACCACCAGATTTAAAAGGAGTTTTTAAAATCTGTATTGAATACCTCAAGATTTTAAAGGACTTTTTAAAATCTTAATTGAATACCACCGGATTTCAATGGATTCTCGAAATACAAAACAATCCATTAAAATCCTACTTTGAATACACCCCCCTAAGACTCTCCAATGGAGTTTAGAAGCTAGGCAACACTTTTTTTAGCCTAAGGCAAACAGCTATTGAGCGCTGCCTAGGAGCTGCGTGCGCTACACATGCTGCCGGCATGGTTGCCGAGCTGCTGTGCACTGCTGCCGAGCACACGTGCACCTGGCTGCCGACTGCTGACAGTCACGCGCCTGTTGCCGCCCAACGTGCCTGTTGCTACTATGTACGCTACCTACTGCCCCTAGATTGTTTTTTGCCCCAATTGTGTGTCAATTGCCGCCCATGTATGCCAATTGCTTCATTTTGTGTGAGGAATGCCACCACTTTTATGCCAGATGTTGACAAGTTTTGTGTGCCCTACACATGAACTGTCGTGCACTGTGCATTAGGTGTTGAGCACTAAGCACTATATGTTAGCATTGAACACAAGGGCATGTGCACTGATCACCAATTAATGTGCACTTACATCAAGGACAAGCATTAAGTGAGCTACATAGCATAGAACACTCGAGGACGTGTATAGGACACCGACTGCCGAGCACCAGGCACCAGGGCCGAGCTCTGGGTGGCATTTGCCGAAGCCCTGTGCACCATATACCGTGCACTAGTGATGAGCTGTCGAGCCCCCTCCTAACTGCCCCATATCGTGCGCCATGGGTGCCAAAGAGTGTGCAGCCAACTATTGTTGCCGAGTGCTCTGTGCACCGGCATGTGTGTGGCTCCTCATGCACTACCAAGTTGTCAAATGATTAATGAAATGACATATATGTAGATGCAATACACTGCCAAACGTTTTCAAGGGCTTATGGCATTAGCATACGAGCAAGCTGCAATTTAGGGCATTCAAAAACGAAAACAGTGAATCTGCCACTTTCGGTACAGTAACTTCCGTAGAGCTTTGTGAACAGTTTCGGATGAACTAGAATGTAAACCATATATCACTGGAAAGCTACGTTTGTCTAGTTTCCAACGTATTTCACGGTTTGTTCATATACATCGTAACGAAGGAGTTATGACTATTTTAGTGATAAAAGGTCAGGCTTCCAAGAATTCAGCAAAGCACACTGTTGCCTTCGGTTGTTGCCTTCGATTTTATATCTTTTTCTCACGTATCTACCTTGTTTGATAGGTATGTCATGTGGAGAAATTGAGTGCCTTGCAGACAGTCGGACAACCCACACGATCCTGAGGAATCGGCTGCTCTTTACAGAGCTAATGCCATGTCAAACTTCCGTGAAGACTTTGATCGGTTCATCTCCTGTCATTCAAGGGCGTGGACCTGCTAGGTTCTTGCTGCCGAATGGAACCTTGATCATTGTTTTCGATGCCTTGTATGCGCCTAAGGGCCTCCGAACACTACTGAGTTTCAAGGACATCTGCGCCAATGGTTTCCACTTGGAGACGCATTGTGAGAATGGACGTGAGTTCCTCTGTGTAACCTCCAATGAGTGCGGCTCTAAGCGCATTTTGGAGAAGCTAATGAGTCAATCTTGTGGTTCGTACCTTACCACCAAAAGGGTTATTGAATCCTACGCGGTCGCTGAACATAATTATTGGGACCATGACTCGTACCGCCTCGGTCACCCCGGAAGAGATATGATGATACGGATTCTACGAAACTCGTATGGACATCCTTTCTTCCGTAAAAAACGAAAAGGTTTGGGACACATGCTCCCCATAGAGGGTAGAGATACAGTGGTCGCCAAAGTGAGCTCCATGCCGACACTTGGGTCGTCAGAGGACAGCTCTGTCGATCCTCACTCGGTCATGAGGATCCGGACCCTTCCTGATGCATCACTGACTCTGTCTAATACTCATAAGTCGTTTTGTAAAGCTTGTGCAATGGCTAAGTTGGTGGCCAGACCTTCTTATGCTAAAGCAAACACAGAGAACATCTCATTTCTCCAGCGTATCCAATGTGATATCTGTGGACCCATCCATCCAGAATGTGGACTGTTTAGATACTTCATGGTTCTGGTGGATGCATCGACACGCTGGTCGTATGTCACCTTATTGTTCACAAGGAATGCTGTTTTCTCTAAACTCTTGGCATAGATTATTAAGCTGAGGGCTAACCACCATGATCATCCAATCAAGTCGATTCGGATGGATAATGTCAGTGAGTTCACATCAAAGACTTTTGACGACTATTGCATGTCGGTTGGAATAGAGATTGAGTATTCTGTTCCACATGTGCATACGCAAAATGGTTTGGCTGAAGCTATGATAAAGAGACTTCAGTTGATAGCTAGAGCACTAGTCATGGGCTCAAAGCTCCCTATTGCATCTTGGGGATATGCTATATTGCATGCAGCCGTGTTAGTTCATTTCTGACCCGCCTCCAACCAAGCGTTTAGTCATACTAGTTGGTTACTGGATATGAGCCTGACATTTCGCACTTACGCATATTCGGTTGTGGAGTGTATGTGCCTATTACGCCACCACTACGTAAGAAAATGGGTCCGCAACGACGTTTGGGTATCTATGTTGGCTATGATTCCCTAACTATCATCAGATACCTAGAGCCTTTGACAGGTGATCTCTTTAAGGCCCGATTCGCTGATTGTCACTTTAAGAGGCTGTCTTCCCGTCGTTAGGGGGAGATGAGAGCATGCATGCTTGGCGTGAACGACAGGAGTTGGCCTGGTCGGTTCCAACGCTTGCTCATTATGATCCCCGCACTTGTCATGCCGAGAAGGAAGTGAGGCGAATTCTTGAGCTCCAGCAAGTGGCGGATATGATGCCCGACTCATTTGCTGAGATTGCTAAGGTCACGAGATTGGACATACCAGTTGCAAATGTCCCTGCAAGGCTAGAAGTCCCAAAGATGGGCATGGACACCCCGGGTCCGAGCACCGTTTCCCCTAGTATGGGAGTTGCCGACCCTAGTAGACAGGTGGAGGCCGTGGCTCCTCAAAAGAAGAGGGGGAGGCCACTTGATTCGAAAGATGTGTAGCCTAGGAAGAAAATGGCTCCTATGGCACAATCATTTACTCATCGATACTGAGAATCCTTCTCACGAGATTGTCTCTGATTACACCTATGTCCTAGAAACGATGTCAGTGTGCTTGGGGGACGCCCCGGGACCCGAATCGGTAATCGAGAACATAGAAATCTCGATGTGTTATGAGAACACAGTATCATTGCTGGACCAATCATCTATGCATATCGATGATGTATTTGCTTATGCCATGGCTCTTGAGATTATTGAGTACGATGATATCGAACCACGCTCCGTCAATGAATGTGAACGTAGAGCGGATTGGCATAAATGGAAAGTTGTTATCCAGTTGGAATTGAATTCCCTAACAAAGCGACAGGAGTTTGGACCGGTTATGCTAACACCGTCAAGTGTAAAGCCTGTGGGACATAAATGGGTCTTTGTTAGAAAGAGTAATGAGAAGAACGAGATACTAAGGTCTAAAGCTCGCCTTGTGGCAAAAGGTTTCTCACAACGCTCTGGAATAGACTACGAGGACACATATTCTCCCGTAATGGACATAATCACTTTTCGCTACCTTATCAGTTTGGTAGTATCTGAAAAACTGGACACAGCTCATGGACGTGGTTACAACATATCTCTATGGGGATCTTGATTCAGAGATATATATGAAATTACCTGATGGTTTCCAGGTGCCTAAGTCAAGTGACTCTAAACCACGGAGTGCGTACTGCATTAAGTTGCAACGCTCACTATACTGATTGAAGCTATCCGAGCGGATGTGGTATACCTGTCTTAGTGACTACTTGATTAGGAAGGGTTATAAGAACAATGAGTTGTGCCCTTGCGTGTTCATAAGGAAAACGAGTTCTGAATTTGTGATAGTCGCCGTTTATGTGGATGATATGAATATCATAGGGACTCTTGATAAAATCAATGAGACTGTGACACATCTGAAGTTCGAGTTTGAGATGAAGGACTTGGGGAAGACTCGGTTTTGCCTAGGCATTGAGCTAGAGCACCGAGCCTCTGGAATCTTAATACACCAGCGTGCATATGTTCACAAGATGCTCAGGCACTTCAATGTGGATAAAATGCATCCATTTAGCACCCACATGGTAGTCCGGAGTTTGGATGTTAAGAGAGATCTATTCCGTCCTAAAGAGGATGGCGAGGATGTACTTAGAGCCGAGGTACCATATCTTAGTGCAATCTGTGCGCTACTATATTTGGCTCAGTGCACTCGGCCAGACATTGTTTTCTCCGTGAACTTGTTAGCTAGACATAGCTCTGCGCTAACGCAACGTCATTGGACCGGTGTCATGAACATATTTCGATACCTTAAAGGGTCAATGGACATTGGCATGTTCTTTCCATATAAGGATTCAAGATGGACTGCAAAAGAGTGCAGAGTTCCTGAGAATCTAGGCGCTGGTCGCTTAAGAAACCAAGCTGCCGGGTACGGTGCACCTTGCTGCCGAGCGCTGTGTGCACGCTGCCGAGCACAGCGCTGCCCCTGCCGAGCACCGGACGCTGTCAGCTGTGCACTAGATGCACACTGCCGAGCGCTGCAAGCAGAATGCCAAGCTGTGCACGCTGTCTGCTGGACACTGCCGACAGCAAGCCGAGCGGTACACTCTACCGGCTGAGCACTGCCTGCTGCCTGCCGAGCAGTGCACGTTGGCCATCGAGCGCTGCGTTGCAGCTGCCGGGCACTACGTGCACGCTGCTGAGCACGGTGCACATGCTGCCCAGCATGATGCAGCAGCCGAGGGGCTATGCACATGACTACCGAGCACCGTGCATGCATGCACACTTAGATGTCGAGAAACATTACTCTCCCAATATACTTGGCACCGCTTGCTGCCCTTATAACGAAACACCTAATGACATCTTGGTTGGTTTCACGGATACTTATCAGATCCACATAAGGGGCGCTCCCAAACTGGTTATGTCTTCACCATTAGGAATACAATGATATCTTGGAGGTCCACAAAGCAGACCTTAGTGGTGACATCCTCCAACCATGTAGAGATTATAGCGCTACATGAAGCTGTTCGCGAATGTGTTTGGCTCATATCAGTTATATAACACATTAGAGGGACTAGCGGATTGAGCTTCACCAGAGACAAGCCAACTTGTATTTATGAAGACAACGCCGCATGTATTGAACAAATGAGGCAAGGCTACATCAAGGGTGATCATACAAAGCACATCTCGCCAAAGTTCTTCTATAATCAGCGACAGCAAGTCCTCCTCAACATTCAAGTTAATTAAGTGAGTTCAGAGGCAAACGTAGCGAACCTTTTTACTAAATCTCTGCCTAAGTCTACTCTCGAGAAGCATGTGAAAAGCATTGGAATGCGACGACTATCAAGCCTCTCCAAGTGAGCTACTTATCAAGGGGAGCCACGCTCTCGATCGAGAAGCATGGTGTGTTGTATTCTTTTTCCTTCGACCAAGGTTGTTTTTTCCCACAAGGTTTTTATTACTTGGCAAGGTTTTAACGAGGCAACATTGTAAGCACCATCCGGCATTTCGACGCGCAGCACAAGGGGGAGTGTTGTAGTACATATAACATGTGCGTATGTGCAGTTGGTCTTATGCCGTGTATATGGGCTTAGCCCAATGGGCCTTATGCGTGTGCCCTAGTTGTAATAGGTTTACATTATGGACTTAATCCAATCCATGTAGGATTGGTCCATTGTACTTAAGGTGAGTCTCTATATAAAGAGCTTCTCCCTATTCATAATAGAAGATTGATTCAATTCATTCTCTAAGCACATATTCTACAAGAGTAAATTAATTTTTCGTTATTCTAGTTATTTTATAATTAATAGTTATTATTTATATTTGTTATAAACTCTTATATAAAGAGAGAGATGAATAATTTGTTAGAAATTTCATTCATTTCTTATATTTGAGTGAGTTTGTGAGGAGGCCGATAAGGGAGTAGAGGAGGAAAAGGGCGGCGACCTAGAACTGCTGGGCCGACCCGACCCGGTCGTTGGAGTTAACGGCGTCGAACAAGGAAACTAATGAGTCGAGGATGAAGAAAAAAGAGAGGAGGGAAGGGGAGAGGAAATAGATGAAGGTGGATTTAGACGACGTCGTTTGGGAGGATCGGAGGGAGGTGGAAGCGATGGCGAGCCAAGGAAGATGAGGTCTCCGCCGGCAGCGGCGAAGGTGAGGAATCCCATGTTTGGTGGGTTGTTTTTTGGGATCAATGAGCTTTGATTTCTGAGACGATCGGGATTGGAGAAGGCGTCGGGTTGTGAAGGGTGTGTGTCATGGTGGACTGTTGGGAATTTTTTATTTTTTTTACTGATGAGAAATGTGAGACATTCCAGAAGGTACGTTGTGCGTTTTCTTTTTTTATGGTGAAACTTCAGCACGTGTAGGCCCTGCCAACCCGAGCACCGCGCAGACGTGGGTCTTACCCGATTGGTCCAGTTGTTTAATTTTTATTCCTTTTTTTCTAGGTGACTCCTCAGCACGCGTAGGCCCTGCCAACTCGGGCACCGCGCAGACATGGATCATACGAGCCTGAATTGGAGAATAAACTTTTTAATGGAGCTTTACCAGGTAGTAAACTTAATAAGTTATAAGAAAACAAAATTTTTCTGGTATAATAAATTTTATAAAAGAAACTTTTTTAGAGGTAACAAACTTTATAGGAAAAATTTTTTAGGGTAGTAAAATTTACTAGTACATTTTTACAGAAAAGTCTTGGATGTCTATTTTCTAGAGGTTTTACGGTTTGACATTCTGACATTCTTAGAGGGAGTTATAGCAGTTTGAATACAGAAATGTCAGGATATGTGCGATTTGACAACATGCTATTTTTTATGTTTCATGACCTCGTAACATGCTTTCCTACACTAGGAGGCATCCGTAACAGTTGTATATACTTTCATCTATGCACTACAGTGTCTACCACCTTGGATGATGCATGGTACTGCAACACCATCTCGCCTCATTCACTGGGGACACACTAAAGTTTGATGTCCTTCCATCTTCGCGTGATATTAGTGAGACAGATATCAAAACTGGGGGCACACGGGACATAAAGAGGTGTCTCGCCACTCTCGCCACCGCAAAAAGGGCATATTGCCACAAAAAAGGCATCTCGCCGCAAAATAAAGCATCTCACCAAAAAAAGGTGTCTTGCTAAGAAAAAAGTGCAGCATGAGCATGAAGTCATAAACCTCTTCGGTCAGTCGTGAGACTCATGACCTCGAGGCTAGAGTAATGTTTACATCTAAAATTACACTTTAGATAAAATAATAAATTTTCTGAGTAAATACTGATCAAATCTGTAATCCATATCGTGTGGTATCGGCGAGCCCAAACCATCGTCGAGCCGAGGTTACTTCACCGCGGGGAGGCATATGGACAAGAGCGATGCAGTTAAAGATGGTTGTTATCCTTAATTGGGTTGTGATAGACTTATCTACATGTGCAACGTATGCACAAGAGTCCAAATAGGCATGGCGAAGTCCTTTTTAGAGCAACAGAAGCATGCAGAAGTAATCTCCTTGAGTTGTTAGTTTTTCTAAAGAGTTCAGAGAGGTTGAGTCATACTCTACTTCTTAGAAGGACCTGCACCTACCTGCAATCAATCAACAACAACTACAACAAACAAACAACTCGAACTCGTCGATACAACAGAGTCACTAAATTCTTACGCCTTAGCAAATCATTCGGACTCTCCGGAGTCATCTACAATATGAAGCTTCTCAGAGTAACGTTCTACTTCCTTCCGTTTGATAGCTTTGCTCGTCTCTACATGAGTATCGATCGGAGTAGCAAGCTACTCGTAAATATTTCCTCCTAGGTGACACCGGTGACATACATTCATTTGACGTGAAGCACAGGTGGCGCACACCCATACTCTTTTACTGCTTTCTATATTCCGCACCTGTGCGGCAACACGCCTGCACCTTCTACAATTTCCTAGTACTTTTACTTTTTACTTGTAAATTATCTTACTTCGTAATCACATGTGATATTTGTACTATCTTCCCCTTTGCTTGAAGAGGCAAAAGCAATGATCTTTACTTTGTGATCTTGACAATTCATGTGAAACATCTCTAACAAGACTCAGTGGTTAACAAAAGAAATGAAAAAGAAAATAATAAAATATAGAAAGGAAGAAATGATAAAGAAGTCTGGGGTTTAACTCCAAAACCAATTGACAATAGAGAGAGTGACTCAAACCCTTATAAACCCACATGCAAGGTCTCATATTCTTGATTTGTGATATATATCTCAACACGCCCCCGCACGTGTGACGAATCTTTAAGCCTAACACGTGGACAACAACTTAAGGTGTCGGGGAGTTCGTGAGGCCTTTGGGTTTCACGCGTGTATATGGGTAACCCCGTCTGATACCATGATAAAGTAGTCTGAGGTTCAACTCCAAAACCAATTGACAATAGAGAAAATAACTCAAACCCTTATAAACTCACAGATAAGGTCTCCTATTCTTAATATGGGATATATATCTTAACAAGAAAAATTGGCCGGATAAGATAAAAGCATCATCTGGATTTCCGGATAGGCCCAAACCGATACAGCATACCCACATCCATCCAATCACTCCATGTGATATGATTCACTGCAAGCAAACTTCTATACTCATCTTGCACCATCAATTAGAAATGTTCAAACTTGCTTGTTATTGGCTCATCTGTAGATATAGGAACGACTCCTACTAGGCCGCGTTGCAGAGACGGACTCCTCGTGAACTTTCTTGCGTATAAATACTTGAATTCAGTACTGTACAAAGTACAAACTCGTCTCCTTGTTTTCTAAGAAGACCAAGCTCAAAACCAGAGAGTCATGAAGATGAAAGCGCTTCTTCACTTGGTTTCTGTAATCTACGTGGCTTCGGTGTTTCTGGGTATGCATGAATCTGTACAAGGGAGGTTGCTATCAGTGGATGCTAAACCCAGCCCGAAAAATGCTGCTGCTACTGCTCGTTGGCTGGTCTCTCAGAACTCTTGGGGTGTCCTGAAGTAAATTTCTCTCTCACTCACTATCTCTGTGCTTCTATTTTGTTGTTACAATGATAATTAATCAGGGCACCTCAGCTTTGTTAGAGTAACTGGTTTTTATGAGGAAAAAAAACTTGGATGCTGATTGAAGAGAAGAGGTTAGATTATTTAAATATTTGATTGGCTATTTGCTTAATTGGAAATTCAATTTTGTGTGATGATGAAATTGGGTGTTTAGATACATAGATTTTTTGATTGACTTAGTTGAAAGAGGGGAACTTTACTGTTATTGAAATTTAACAGGATATTATTTAATCATTAAGATATGATAAGATTATTCATTTTGGTTGAAAATGAATTGTGATATGGAAATCTAATAGGGTGGAACTGTCTGCTGCTTTCCATGCTTGTAAAGATTTTGACCTGTGTTTGTTTATGTATTGTCTTTGTGTTTGGAAGCTGGGATTTGAAATTTGAATCTTACTTCTGGTTTTGTGTTTGCAGTACCATCTCAGGTGAATTGGGAGGAGCACCCTTTGGGTAAGATTTTCTTTTGCATAGTTGTATTACTCGTCTATGGTATTCTGTTCCTTCATCATCTATAATATCTGTGTTTCAACTTTGCTTCGTTTAGATATTACTACTTTAATGTGGTTTTGTTCACATTCTTAAGTTCAAGTTTAGGTCATAACTGAACTATATCAATACTGGAATGAGCCAGAACCTCTTCTATTTTGCCCCCATCGAAAGAAACTGTTGTCCAAAAAGAAGATTGTGTGTGTGTGCTTATCTGTACTTGTTTATTTGTTGCTGGAACTCCTATGAAGTCTCTAAGTCAATGTGATCATCACATACAATACAGGAATGTAGTTTCATTTAGCGATGGGGAACCTGGAAAAGGCAGCGGTATCCCATACTTCTACTTGACAACTCTTGATCCGACTGCAAGAAATGCACTGAAAGACCAAAGGGCTTCATTGACAATTAGTGAGCATCCTATTGGAACCTGTGGCAAAGTCGACCCTGAGAACCCCACTTGTGCAAAGATTACACTTACAGGAAAGGTGTGTAGCAACATTGAGTTTATTCATTATTTGCCAAAATAACAGATATGCAAAAAGAGGTATCAAGCTAAGTTTACTAACCCACAGTTTCTAATTTTAGTTGATGACTGCTAATGGAAGTCCCAAAGAAAAAGAAATTGCTAAAAAGGCCTTGTTCTCAAAGCATCCAGAGATGAAATGTAAGTACACAAAAATTACATCTTTTGTGTCTATAACCACCTTCTCTCTGCTTCATTTCTTGCTCATGAACTATATTGATCTTTATTATTGTTGGATGATTGACAGACTGGCCCAAAGGTCACAACTTCGAGTTCTTCAAATTAGACATCGAGAATATCTTTTTGATCAATTGGTTTGGTGGTCCAAAACCTCTCACAGTTGACCAATACCTTCAAGCCAATTTGTAAGTGTCAAGCGGACAAAATAGAGTAGATAATATATAGCAGAACCAAAAACATGAATGTAATCTCATGTTATGTTAGATGAATAAATGAAGAAATAATATTTAATGTCTCAACTCTAAATTTCATTTTCTTATCCTATTGCTGAAATGGATTTTGGCCCTCTACAGGATAGAACATGCCTCCATTCTGTGATTGATCATCCGACTGTGGTTCAAGCTTGAATGTGAATGGTTATGAGTTGGATCTCCATTTGAATTGTGTACAGTGAATCTTTGTAAATGAAAAGAACAATTGTATATAATCATGTATTTCTATGAATTATCACAGAAATTTGCCTTCCTTTTATTTGATAAAATAACTTCTTTGTACAAAGGGAGCTCAATTTTCTGTGTTGTAAGCTGAAAAAGGTGACACAATGGAAATTTGGCAAGCTCATCATTTGTGTTTGATTCATATACTCCACCTGTATCTATATTCAGAGATCTTTTCAATATGTTCTCATTTTGTTCACAATTACTTCAGTTGAAAATATTTCGAGACCGGTAGTAATTTTGGACCGTTTCTCTTCAAGTGAGGTCGAATCGAAGAAATTATATTATCAGAAGAGTCTCAACACACGGTTCATCTGCCTCGCATCTTGGAAGTGGTAACAATGCCTGCACTGAAGCTGGTATCAGGTTTAGGCGAGAATCACAAACTGTGAGATGGTTGGACGTGCACGAATCTGAGCCTTGATATGGTCGTATTAAAATGCTGATCGTATGTTAGAGGGACTTGGTCCACGGTTTAATGATTGGTGGGGATATGAACCTCTGCCGGTTGATGGGGACCTTCTACCGAGTAAAAAAATGGTTTGATAATGATTTTTGATAATATTATTATTCTTTAATGGAGGTATATATACAGATACAATCATAGATTTAATAGGAAAATAATATCTCATATATCTATACAGAATATTTAACCTTTATCTATAAGGAAAACATATATTTGAGAATATTCTACTCCCTCTCAAGTTGATATCTATGTAGATAGAGGTCAAATATATGTTTTCCTTGTAGATAGAGGCTAAATATAAACTTACATGCCGAATTGTCAAATACTTTCCTTGACACTCCTTTCGTAAGAACATCTGCTAATTGGTCTTCTGTATACACAAAAGGGAAACGAATGATTCTCCTGTCCAAGTTCTCTTTAATGAAATAACGGTCTACTTCCACATGTTTAGTACGATTATGTTGAATAGGATTATGAGCAATCTCAATAGCAGACGTGTTATCACAATGCAAGTCTATAGGATTCTTGAGCTTGAAACCTAACTCCTTCAACACATTACGTATCCATAGCATCTCATACAATCCATGCGTCATACCTTGAAATTCTGCTTCAGCACTTGACCTGACAA
Organism: Comarum palustre; assembly: GCA_951800085.1. Classification (NCBI taxonomy): domain Eukaryota; kingdom Viridiplantae; phylum Streptophyta; class Magnoliopsida; order Rosales; family Rosaceae; genus Comarum; species Comarum palustre. Next base: position 1,905,208 of record OX637574.1, on the reverse strand, counting down.
CAACCTTTTGCTTCTTACTTCGCAAGTCACAAGGTTTCCTCCAACAAATGTAAAATACCCAGATGTAGACCGCCTGTCAGTCTTATCACCAGCCTAATCTACATCAGTGAATCCAACAACATCAAATTCTCCTTTTTTCTCAAACAATAATCCTTTGTCTGGTGTCATCTTCAAATACTTCAAGATACGATATACCGCATCCATATGCTCTTCACTGGGACAATGCATAAACTGATTGACAACATTTACATCATAAGCAATATCAGGTCTAGTATGAGAAAGATAAATAAGTCTCCCCACTAGACGTTGGTACCTCCCTTTATCAGTTGGAACTTGATTCGTGTAGATGGCGAGGTTGTGATTCATTTTAATTGGTATCTCAACAGGCTTGCAGTCAAGCATTCCAGTTTCAACTAGCAAATCAAGTACATACTTGCGTTGGGATAAAGAAATCCCCTTCTTTGATCTTGCAACTTCAATCCTAGGAAAATATTTTAACTGTCCAAGATCTTTCATCTTAAATTCCTTCGAAAGATACTTTTGTAGAGTTTCCATCTCTTTCAGGTCATCTCCTGTAATAATCATGTCATCAACATTCACAATTAGAGCAGTGACCTTACCCTGACTACGCTTGATGAACAAAGTGTGATCTGAGTTGCTTTGTATGTAACCAAACATCTTCATTGATTTGGAAAATCTTCCAAACCAGGCTCTCGGCGATTGCTTAAGTCCATACAAAGACTTTTACAACTTACAAACTTTGTCTACATCACAAGATCTGCATTCAACTCCTGGCGGTATGTCCATGTATACCTCCTCAAAAAAAGGAAAAGTATTAGACTGTAGAGGACCTACCGCCAGGAGTTGAATGCAGACAGGAAGCGCGCCACCTGGCAGACAGGAAGGTGGTGATGCAGATGTTGTCGAGGCAGAAGGGACAACTTCCGTAGGTGGGTCACACGATATTACAATATCAGCTCCATCGACAGAGAATATTCCTACAGTACAATGTCCTCTACGGTCTAATACTTTTCCTTTTTTTGAATCAAGAACTGAATAATCTACCGCGAATGTCCCTCCTTAGATTCCTTTAAATTCATCTCAGGTAGATAATGTTGAACTTAGAAAATTACAGAGGGTTATTAAGGGTGTTCTGAAAAAACAATATGAACCAGACATCAAAGCCAATGCTAAATATCTTATAGCAAATTACATGTCTAACCATAGGTTGTCTGGGTCACATGCTCTTGTCATTAATGAATTATCCAGTGTTTCTATTCCTAGTACTATACAGGACGCAATGGTAGATCCCAAGTAGACTCAAGCGATGAATGAAGAACTAGAGGCATTGCAGAAAAAACTCGACTTGGGATATTGTGACTATGCCTGCTGGGAAGAAGGCCGTTGGATTTAGGAGTATAGACAGGTATAAAGCCAGACTAGTTTCCAAAGGATACACCCAGCGCTATGGAATTGACTACGTAGAAACATTTGCACCTGTAGCGAAGATTAACAGTGTTTGAATCTAAATTTCCCTTTCAGCAACTAAAGATTGGCCTCTACGAAAATTTGATGTGAAGAATGTTTTTCTCAATGGAAATTTGGATCCGGGTAAAAGATTGAAGCCGGGTCGAGGGGAGGAGATTCGGGTCGAAAACTAAAACCGGGTTTAGAACTTCGATCGTATCTGCGCCGGAGGTCTGAGCTCGAGGCTAGACTTGTCGGATGACGCCGGAGGTTTGTCGTTGGCGGTCTGGGCTCACCGATTCAGCCGCGTTTAGATGCAGACGAGAGAGAGAAGAAGAAGAAAAAGAAAAAGAAAAATTAGATGGGGAAGAATGGTGGGGAAGAGGAGAGAAAGAGAGAGTTAATAAAAGATAGGAATAAAATTATAATTTTATTGCAAAAAGTTGAAATGAGCAATGTAAAACTCTTTCAGTTGGAGTGATCACTTTTTCTTTTAAATTTTTATGAAATGATCAATATCCCGTAATAATATTTGATTGAATATAATTTTTAATAAATGTATTAAAATTCATATTAGAATATAATTTGTATTGAGGTTGTTCATGTTTTTTCTATGTGGTTGTAAACTCTGAATGATTTAGAGGCTTCCTCACTTAAGTTTACTTATTTTTCTGTCAAATTAAGAGAAACTATATCACTATATTGATTGGACATTGATTCTAGTCAAGTGATCCTACATTCATAGTTGCAACTTTAAGATGATCAACCAAATCAAAACATGCATCTCAACTTCTCGAGTACCATAACTGCTGCTAGCTAGGTTAATTGTGAAAGGAAAATAGACAGATTATAAAGATAAGTCGAAGCTGGCGCATGATAACATTGACTATGACGGTTGAGGAAGAGGTCGGAAATGATAATGTACATGACCGGTTGGAGAAAAAACTCTTGTTTTCTCAATGGTACATGACGAAGTTTACCTTGCCCAAAATCGCAATGTTGTTTCTCACGCGCTTGGAGTTCAGATGAGACTGGCTAAGCCATCCCTCTCTCTCAAAGTCCTTGGTAGTCTCGGGCTTCATAAATTATTATCATCTCACAGACACACTAACTCTCTCTCTATCATATGTCAGAGATCGAGGAGAGAGAATAGAGAGAGTCAGAGATCGAGGAGAGAGTAGACACAAAAAACCTAGAAATTTTGCTGCCTTTCTTTCAACGCCAGAGGCCAAACGCAATCATGCTGTCTTCTCCTTACCTTCTTTATCGCCATCATTGCTCCCACTCCATCTTCTGCTCAACCACCCCACAAACCCCAAACCATCATCATTATCACCAGCAAAGGAGAAAGAAGAAGGAAGCTTTTGTAACCAAAAAAAAGAAGCTTTTCAAGGCACAACAAGAAAGATCAACCCTAGCTGTTCTCAAAGATAGCTTGAGCTTTCTATTTGGTTGCTTGCCAGTGATGAACAAGTGAAAAAGTGTCTTTCTGATCCGACGATTTCAAAGATTTTTTCAAGTCTTTGGTTCTGGGGAATCAAGCATCATGGTCCGACTCTACTTCGATTTGCTTGTGCTGCATCAGATCGTTTTCTAGTTCGTGTATCGATCGGTTTGTAGTTCTCTCTCTTGTTTATGTGATCCTTGTAGTTGGGATCTTGTTGGATAAGGGTATCTGTCTTTAGGTTACTTAAGAACAATCAAGTTACTAGCTAGCTATTTGGTTACGAAAAAGGTCTTATGCTCTCTCCCTCTCTCTCTCTCTCTCCCTCCCTGGTCTGTGTATGGATTCTCTTGCTAAATCATCCGATTTATATCTCTTCAACTCAACATTAGCTCGAAGATGATTGGATTTGTGTGGTTCGAATTTCCTGGTGAAATGATATTAAGATATATATATATATATATATATTACTGTTGAAATCTAATAATTCTGGCTGTATATATATTACTGTTGATATATATGGTTTGGTATTCTGGTTAGTATAATTAGTTTCTACTGCATCTTACTGTTGCAGGAAACTTGATTTGCTAGTGTATGATTGAACCTAAGAATCGTGTCGGTTTGTTAATCAAGTGAGTTCCTTCATTACCAAAAAAAAGTGAGTTCCTTGAAAACTTTCTTTTCTCCCTTGCTAGATCCACTCCGTAATATATTATAGGGCTTTCATTTAGAGATGTGAATGGAAATATGTAATTTCTTATATCGAACTTGGTTAGAGATTCAGGTATTGAGTACTGACTACTGACCTGAGTATTTTTGAAGATTCTGTTAGCTTCAACAGGATGAGGAGAAACAAGAACATAAAACAAATATTTGAATTGGTACTCAGAATTACCTCTGAGAAAATGGATCAATACCGCAATTGATGCCTACCAAACTCTTCTTTATTTATATATTAATTATTGTAAATTATAATAGTAGTCATTTAATAAAACATCAATTTAGAGAACTATCTTTGTTCATGAAAGTTAGCAACTTCATGAATTATTGTCCATTTGATTGATGCATTTAGTTGAGCAAAGTATCTTTTTTTAAATTGATTTTTTATAGAGATGATTTTGATTGATTAATTAAATTTTTAAAACGATTAAGATTATCATTTACATTGTTAAAAATATGTAAATAAAAAAGTATATGGACGCATTCTTATCTCTTCTCTACTTTAAAGTTCTTTGTAAACTTAATAAAAAGGATTTCGTAAAAAAACTTAAAAAAAGGAAGAAAGAGTTACTGTTACATCAACACAGAACTAAGCATATATATACAAATAGTTACACATGTCGATATACTTCTTCGTCTTCCTCTTCCTTAATGTATTTATTTCCCAATATCAAACATATACATCATTGTAAGCTGGATTCTTCAGAGTTCTTTGTCTGGGAACTTAATAGATGATACTTGATAGCTTACTATATATGGAGTGCCAGGAGTGGGGATGGCCATACACAGACAAAAATCGATCAACTATCCATTTTTGGAGTCAAAAATGTGGAGTTGGCTATCTGGACGACAAAAGGTTATGATCTTCGATAAGTTATAATTGGCTATCTGGGTTCCAATACGGCAAAAATTAATCTAAGAGCAACGTCCAACCCTCATGCATGCATTATATCTTAGTTGTTAGGGTTCTTCAAAATGAATGAATGAATGAATGAAGACAACGAGTTAGTACTTGGTGGATAGCCGAGGTGAACTTGGAGCTTTGTTGATTTAAACTGAGTTACTGAGGGAACGGAGTCTGGTGTTATTCGTTTATAGTTTCAATATGTGCATTTTCTCTCACATGCAGGATCATGATGAAGAGGAAGAACAATAATCTTGATGACAATGCTAAATGGTGCAGCAGCAGCTGCTGCTGCTTTCGACAGCAATGGCATTACAGAAAGGATCGTGATAAAAGTGGTGACAATTGACAAGTCCCACAGCGCTTAATGAATATGGTAAACATAGCAATACACGTGCTGGGTGTCCATGGATAATTCAAAAAGAATAAGAACAACTGTGATCCATACTTGAAGCAAACCCTAAATAGGTTATCGTATACAATAGCAAATGACAAATATATAGTTTTACGCTTTACTGATCATAAACTCATTTCTGTCAAATGTAGGTTACAACCTTTCCTATCCATTCCCCAGTGCTTGCTCTATATATATAGGTTGCTTTCTCAAGACATGATACACGGTTCAGATAATTCATGAATTCATACGGATATATTATATATGTGGCTTTTAGATGTTTGGTGGCAAACCTCAAAAGAACAAGAATAAAGAAGGGGACAAATGCAAAGAATACATGTAGGTACCTATCCTGAATGAATTGACATTTTAGCTTTGAAAATGAGGATGTAATGGTGAGTTGGTGATAGTCTTGACACTATCATCATTTATAATTTTATATGTTTTAAGAACCAAAACAAAGATCACACACAAACTCAGAAAGTTTAGATCGTAAGGAGTTCAACCACAAAATGAAAACGTTGAAAAGTAAAACGCGCTAGAAGGAGGGTTCGAACCTCCGACCTTGTGGTTAACAGCCACACGCTCTAACCAACTGAGCTATTCCAGCTTCATGTTGATGCTATCGAGTGCTATAAATATATTGGTTTGACTGGATATCGAGTGTTTTATGGTTAATACAATCCCCAAAACTATATAAACAAACAACCCCATTTTTATTATTACCCACAGGCCACAGTTCACAAGCACACCCAGACTTCGCCGCCGGCCATGACTCTCCAGCTCCAAGCTCTGTCGTTCACCGCCGCCATTTCGTCTCTTGCTTCTCCTCTGCCCTGCCGTTTCGTTTCGCCATTTCGTCTCTTGATTCCCGATTTGTTGGAGCTTCTGATTTGTAGCCGTAGAATCATGTGTGTTTATATATGTATGAATGTAGATGAAGAACTGAAAAGGTGAAAACCTTGAGACTTTATTTGAAGCATTTTCTGGCTTGAGTTAGGATATTGTTTCGATTTAATTTACCAAAAAAAGATTGATTTTAATGTCCTGAGTTACATGTAATTGATGAGGCAGTTGAACCATCAGAGAAGTCTGTTGAGATTATGAGGAAGTTTTCGGAGCAGTATCCGGGACATACTTCATGGTGTTATCAAGGTAATGTGTTGATTTTCAAGGGAAAGGTAAATTTGACTTTATTATTTAACGAAATTAGTGAGGCAACTGAACAGAGTTTTGCATTACATTCCCAGTCTTCAGTAAGTTGTACATTCAAATTCCTGATTGAAATTTAGTTGAAGACATGGGAGATACTAGTGTACTGTGGTATATTGATGCTCCTTATGAGCACAAGAGTTTGGTAGTCAGACATTGAAATCAAAAGATACAAATAGGCAATAGCCTTGTTCGATATGCATTAACGCGTAGATGCTTGTGTTGCAACTATCTGCCCTAGTAATGTAAGATGTGATCTATATACCCATTCTATCAACTAGTTAAAAGGTCATATAAAATCTTTCTTGGACAAGTATTGGATAATCACTTGAGACAAAAGCATATCATTAGCAAAATTAGATTATGTTCTGCAAACATAGGCAGTTTGCTGGTCCTATTATAATGTTCTGCAAACTGGTTGTAGAAATCCTACAGTTTGATCAGCAAATACCATTCCATATCTGCTTCTTCTTTCATAATCTCTTAAACCAATAATTTCAGTCTTTCCCTCATTCTTATCTCAAACTTCTCTATCAAACACACTTCGTCTCTCCACCCACAATACACACTTGCAACTTACAATCATTTTCAGATTGAAGTTATTTGATGTCGAGGTTTGATATAAGCTGTTGATATTCTTCTAATCCGGGCATCTAAGTCGAGAATAAACAAACAAACTAATTTCAATGAGTTAGATGCATTAAAAATCCCAATATATAATGAAATTGTACCACATCCTTATCACACACTTTGACTGATGTCTACACTTTTCTGTCATTATATGCCAGTTTATATATACATTTACTCTTGCTAAAATTTTAAGATTGTCTTGGCAGGAAGGAGTGCCACTGCATGCTCTTTCTCATCCCTGAAAATGATTTTGCTGGAAAAGAACAGGTGATTTAAACACGTTTCCTTTAACTTGTCAATTGTAATTTCCGATCTATATCAAACACTCTTTCATTCATGATGTTCTCTTGCAAACTGTTTGCACATTCATGGCTTATCACTTCACTTCTTTCTCAACATATATCTAATTATTTGTCTATGCAAATCTTGTGCAATGCACACCATTATTTTAGAAGAGACCAAAGAATCTGCGGCAAACATGTAACAAGCATCAATGTGTATTGAGAATTATGTATAGGGAAAATTAAAGTAATAGTACATCAACTTTGCGCCACTGATAATTAAGGTGTCTGAACTTTGTTAAATAACACATTAGTACATAAACTAACAAGTTAGGCCTAATTTTCGTCCATGCCATTATAACATCGTTAAAAATTACTGTTTTTTTTATGAGATCTTTTTTTCTTTCTTTTAAAGAGGATATTTTTTTTCTAGGTGTCAAATCCACACATTTATTTTCTTTCTTTCTTTTAAAAGATCTCAAAAAAATTTCATTATGCATAAACAACCCACTTCTGTATTTGTTACAAGGAAAGGAGTAAAAGAGTTCATTTGAATGTCTTAAACTAGACTATTTCTGATCTTTCTTTTTGTTCTTCATTTTTGTCTGCATACATTTTCATTTGCTTCTCTTCATTTTGATTTGAAGCAAATGTAGGGCAAAGCCGCAAAACCATGTCTTACTATCTGTACCCAATAGAAACAGACTTTTGGAGCACCACGTAGTTTTGGTGCAGAGCCTCCATTGGCTGCGGTGGTTCTTTGAGTGCAGGCTTTCAAGATTTAGGTTATTACTTTAGAAATAAGAAGTAACTAATAAGTCAAATTCCTTCTACCAGTAGTAAAATTCAAAACTGTAATAGGAATCCCCAGGCCAGAAGGAAACTCCTCGACTCATTATGTATAACCTTAACCTTACAACCCAACAAGCCTTCGATTCCTTGGTCAATATGTCTATTCAAAAGTACCGACGTTCCAAAGAACATGATCTTAATCAGGGCAATAAGTTGTTGAAACAAGTCCCACATGAGATTATGGAATTTATTCTGCAGAGGCTAAACATATTCGAGTACCTAGCGTTTCGCCAAGTTACCATCCTTGGCGTGCCCTAAGCAAGCGTTGTCCTCCTGCTCCTCATCTCCCCTGGCTTCTGTTTAATTTGAATGTCTTAAAAGAGTTCATTTGAATGTCTTAAACTAGACTATTTCTGATCTTTCTTTTTGTTCTTCATTTTTGTCTGCATACATTTTCATTTGCTTCTCTTCATTTTGATTTGAAGCAAATGTAGGGCAAAGCCGCAAAACCATGTCTTACTATCTGTACCCAATAGAAACAGACTTTTGGAGCACCACGTAGTTTTGGTGCAGAGCCTCCATTGGCTGCGGTGGTTCTTTGAGTGCAGGCTTTCAAGATTTAGGTTATTACTTTAGAAATAAGAAGTAACTAATAAGTCAAATTCCTTCTACCAGTAGTAAAATTCAAAACTGTAATAGGAATCCCCAGGCCAGAAGGAAACTCCTCGACTCATTATGTATAACCTTAACCTTACAACCCAACAAGCCTTCGATTCCTTGGTCAATATGTCTATTCAAAAGTACCGACGTTCCAAAGAACATGATCTTAATCAGGGCAATAAGTTGTTGAAACAAGTCCCACATGAGATTATGGAATTTATTCTGCAGAGGCTAAACATATTCGAGTACCTAGCGTTTCGCCAAGTTACCATCCTTGGCGTGCCCTAAGCAAGCGTTGTCCTCCTGCTCCTCATCTCCCCTGGCTTCTGTTTAATTTGAATGTCTTAAAAGAGTTCATTTGAATGTCTTAAACTAGACTATTTCTGATCTTTCTTTTTGTTCTTCATTTTTGTCTGCATACATTTTCATTTGCTTCTCTTCATTTTGATTTGAAGCAAATGTAGGGCAAAGCCGCAAAACCATGTCTTACTATCTGTACCCAATAGAAACAGACTTTTGGAGCACCACGTAGTTTTGGTGCAGAGCCTCCATTGGCTGCGGTGGTTCTTTGAGTGCAGGCTTTCAAGATTTAGGTTATTACTTTAGAAATAAGAAGTAACTAATAAGTCAAATTCCTTCTACCAGTAGTAAAATTCAAAACTGTAATAGGAATCCCCAGGCCAGAAGGAAACTCCTCGACTCATTATGTATAACCTTAACCTTACAACCCAACAAGCCTTCGATTCCTTGGTCAATATGTCTATTCAAAAGTACCGACGTTCCAAAGAACATGATCTTAATCAGGGCAATAAGTTGTTGAAACAAGTCCCACATGAGATTATGGAATTTATTCTGCAGAGGCTAAACATATTCGAGTACCTAGCGTTTCGCCAAGTTACCATCCTTGGCGTGCCCTAAGCAAGCGTTGTCCTCCTGCTCCTCATCTCCCCTGGCTTCTGTTTAATTCTCATCCCTACTTCATCCAAGACCAATGTTTTGTAAGCTGTCTCAGCAGGACTCACAGTTCAAGCCCCCAAAGTTGTTTCACGAGTTGAGATGTCTCGGATCAGTTGAAGGATGGTTGATCATGGCTGACCTCATTGATAGAACTTCACATGTTGTTAACTTGTTACTGAATCCAATAACAGGTTCCCGAGTTGTGCTCCCACCACAGTCCACCATTCCAGGCCCCCAAAACACCAGAGTCGACTTCATGCAGAAGGCAGTGGCCTCTTTCGAACAAACGTGTAGAACACTGTCTTGTGGCTTGCCTTGATGCCACTGATGATCGTTTGGCTTTCTGTAGACCCTTTGATGAATCTGGATCCTGATTGAGGCCAGAGAGGGGAACAAGATTATTCACTGATTTAAAGATGTAGAAATTATGGATGGAAAATTATATGTTGTAACGTCCAGCAGGACCTTGATGGTGTTTAACATCCAAGGTGTTAACTATTCGTCTGAGAGGTTGTTTGAGCTTCCTTATGTGTGCCCATTCCATCTAGCAAAAGATGTTGCATCAAACGACCTCTGTATCTTTATCGTTTATAGAACACTCAGCTTCAAGTCTGTAGGCTTCGTAGTGTGCAAGTTACAGTTCAACAAGGGTGGTGATCCTCATTGTGTGAAAGTTTACGATCTTGCTGACCGGACAATATTTCTAAGCGACCTTGACACCAAAACTATATCATGTTCTTCTAGCGGCGACCTTACCGGTTCCAATGATATCAGACTCGAAAACTGTATTTGTTTTTCTTTCATCTTGGTTGGCACTCCGGGAAAGAATTTGGCGCGTTTCTTGCCATGTAAGGCTATCATCAAACTCTTGACTCTCCCAGGTTATGTATCCCCGGCGCCCCCGCCGATTGCAGCAGAAGAGAGATTCCCAAAACAAAGTTCTGTTTGGTTCAAACCAAATCCTTGGTAAAGTATATGAATCGTTGTTTTTCGGATCGTGGAATAAACAATCTGATTGAAGCAGAGCAAGATTTGTATATAGTATATACAGGAAATGTCTTGGATTTCCCTTTCAAAGTTCAAGCGCTGTATGTAGGAAGCAGGAAATATGTCAAAAATTTCTTATATGATGTGAGATGATCCTCCTACTTCTATCATCGATCACTGTCGGCCGAATGCACTTGACCTCTCAAATTTTCGTATTAGTTAGTCAGCTATTGTCTGGTTATGATGTCTTTGGCATATGTGATCCTTTATGTTTTTATGTGAGGTCTTGTTCCTTTATTTGGTTGTACTCTATTTTATTTTCTTTTCATTAATTTGGGATTGAAGAATTCAACAATCCCTTGTTCTAGCCAAAAAAATAATTGCCAACTGTGTGGCATGAGATGGACCTTGTCTCAAATATCGGTTGTGATCATTTCATGTTATATAATAACAAGGTAATTAAGATTTGCAGACAAATCCATAAACAGTTAAGAACATTTGTGTATCCATCTTGGGCTAGGACACAATTTTGTCTTCTACTTTGAGTTTATGGGTGTGATAATTGGGATTGAGTATGCATTTCAGTTTTGTTAGAAACGGCTTTGGCTTGAATGTGACTCGACTAGTGTGATTGCTTGTATTAAATCTATTTCTGTTGTCCCTCATTAGCCTTTTAGAATTGTCTGGCTTACCTGCTTGGCTCGTATTCGGAAGATGGCATTTTATTGTTTTCATATTCTTCGGAAAGGTAATACGGTAGCTGACAGAATGACGAATATGAGTTTACTCTCTTCTTCTCTGATATGACATGTTTCTCCTCCACCAAATATTTCTCCTTACCTGCGTATGGATGATTTGGGCTTCCTTTATGTTCGTCGGTCTTAATTCTCATCATGGGTGACGTGGTACAAAGGATTTCATATCTATAAGAACATTACCATCTCGTTGCATGTGTATTCTAGCTTCTTCTTTGGTTTGTATAAGAGATAGGAATACCTTATTTTCTTTTCTTAGTTTTTTGTCTTTTGCTTTTCCTTTTCAAACTATGTATTATAAACTGAATAATGAGATAGAAAAAATAGAGAAGAATAAGATGTAGGAGGAAGAAGTGTATTATTATGTGTTATATGCCTCCTTGAAGAATTACATGATAAGTCCTCATATAATTGTGATATTGCATATAAGTTTTTGAATATCAATGAACAAACACTTGATTGTAACTATTTACAATACTATGTATTTTTTTGCATATAATAAAATCCGGACGTGGAGCTTAGTCTCCCAACTAGGGGGTGGACTTTTAGGCACCGAAAAAACCGAAATCGGTCAAAACCGTACCGAACTGACACTGAATAACCGAAATCGAATAGAACTGAGATTATCGGTTTTAGAATTCTTAAAAACCGACTAGTGCGGTTTCGGTTGGCGGTTCCGTGCTTTCCAAAAACTGATTAAACCGAACCAAATCGAAATATATTCATTTACTTATTATTACTTAATTTTACATTATGTATCATGTTCTTATTGATTATGAGTTACAAATAGTAGACTTACACAAATATGTTTATATTTTAAAGTATAACCTAATTCTCTCTCATGTAGTATTTTCTATGTAGAGTTGGTTCACAAAGTTTGTATTTCTATGTTTCCATAACTTCAAATATCCTAATTTTTTTCTTTCATTTACCATGTGTGAAAGTTATTTCGAAAAATATGTTTTGTAACCGAAACCGTACCGAATTTCGGTTAACCGACATGTACAGTTTCTTGTATGTACTTTGTGGTTTCGGTTTTGAGAACTATGTAACTGAGAAATGCAATCTGGTTCTCGGTTCTTGCCCTAAAACCAGTCCAGTTCTCAATTCTTGCCCTAAAACCGAACCGATTGGACCGAGTCCACCCTTACTCCCAACTAGGCTGAGTTCCAAACCCTTTTAAAAAAATCTTTGTATGCATCTTAGACTATTTTTATTGGGGTTTTCGTAGAAGTGGAGGTTGAAAAATTGTTCCCTGCATTATATAGTTAATTAGATGACTACATTATGCGGACCGAAATGCACTCATAGTCTAGGGTATACATTTTTTTTTGAGAAAGTGGCTAGGGTAGATGTTTATATAACATTTGTCTGCATCAGGTAGACAGTTACGGTTACAAAGTAGATATTTTGAACACTCTAGCTGCACATATATATCACAAGGGAAATGCTGCAATCTATTTATGGAAAAATTAAAAGTTGCATGCTAGCTCTTCTTCTTAGTTTATTTTTGGTACATAAAAGTTTAGGTAAGAGGGAGACTTCTCTACATTACTAGAGTCAAAACAAACCCTGTAACCTAGCCTCGAATGCTTTCAGATTTCTGATTGGAAGAAAATTTTATCCATATTTAAAGAAGGGTGGCACCCTTCTTGAAGGTCCGGACTTAGTTTGATGTCAACCAAACATTAAAATGAAATAAGACAATCTCAGAGAAAAAAACCAGGATTGGGCTTCAAAAGTGGGAGACGATTGTGGCCCAAAGAGATTGAGCTGACCCAGGGCGCTAATTTCTGAAGGTCAAGAGAGACAGCACGAAATTCGATTCCTCTCTAGGGTTTCTACTTCCCTTTCTCCAATCAGATCGCCATAACCCACTTTCCCGCACCTGGCTCGCGGCTATGTCGAAGCCCAGGGTCACCATTACCCTCGGCCGCTCTGGTCAGGTAACCCTCGCTTCACACGTTTGGTTTAGGTCATTTCAGAGATTTTTTATTTGATAGAAGGAAACTTTCACTGTGTTATTACGGCTGATTGTGTAAATTTCAATTTTTTTGTGTGTGTTTCCGTTTACAATTGAGCTTCAATTTGTGGGTGTGAGGATTTGGTTACTTATTGTGGAAAGCTTCTGTAGGTTGTGGAGAGGGGAGGAACATCAAACTCTGAACAAATGCGTGGGGATAGAGGTATGGTCTCGGGAGGGAAACGATCGATGGGAGACAGGCTTGGGAGTAATGCTCATGGCAAGCGGTACTTTGTTTCATCTCTATTGAGTTCTACATGGCATGGCACTTATCTGCTTATATTTTGTTTGGAAGTTTTGTGATGCTTTAAGTTCTAGTTTGGTTCATATGGTACTTTTAATGGCATGCTCATCACACTACTTCTATACTAGTTTAATCCACCACTACTGCCACATATCGATCTTGAAGCTTCAAACTGGTAAAGTTGTTAATGTTAGCATTAGCCAAAATGGGTTGGGATTCAGGAGTAGGGCAGTGTGTGATATATGTTTCTCCACTTTGTAAAAATCATCATTTGTTACCGACGGTGGCAACATGTTTATTTGAGGATGCGCTGCTGTTTGCATTGTTTTGTTATATGTATATGCGATGATATGTTGGATATCAATTTTCAGACAACGGGGAGGTGGAATAGATTACAGAGGGGGTGACATTACATTACATGGTAAACCATCTTGTCTGAATTTTGATACTACCAAGTACCAACTTTTACGTATAATTTTATATCTTTTTGTATGGTTTCCTTGTATTGACTCTTGCTCATTAAAACAAGTGAAGATTCACGAATAAGTCGAAATGACCTCAGATTGAAACTGTTGTCCAAAAGATCATTTAAGGAAAATGGGGGAGGTATTGCAGAACGCAAGCAGATGGCCCCACGCCACAAGCTGTCAAAACCTGCTCATTCTGCAGTGAGGTATCAGATGTCACAGCATGAGTTGGAAACAAATGGGAGTAGCTTCCCGAGAGAAATGCCTCCCAGGGAAAGTGGAGCTGATTTATACCATGTAAATTTACAGAGGAACTTCAACTCTTCTCAAAGTAGGGATGGATTCCGAGCTAGATCCCCGGATAGCTTTCAGAACACTTCTTACGGGCCATCACCACAAAGAAACTTTGGTGAGCTGCAGTCAGCATCATCATTCAGGCCAGCTGACGCTCAAAGAGCTGGCCAGTTCCACAGAAATGGTATGGTTGGTTCATCTCAGCCAACAGATTACTTTATTTTCAGAACAAAGTCTAACCCTCAAACTGCCAAGCCAGTTGGACAGCTTGTGCCAACAAATTACAGCATGCAAAAAGTCTCTCATGTGGTACTACTTTCTGGCTGTTGCTCCACTTTAGCTTCCTTTCAATTATCACTTCGATCACTTTAGTAAGTTGTATAATATCGTTCACTCTGCATTGTACAGGGGGAAGAACCTCTGAGTGTTGCTAGTTTATTGCATAGACTTGGTTTGGAAAAATATGCTATAATCTTACAGGCTGAAGAAGTAAGTAACCTACTCTAATTTACTTTTCATTCCATACTCAGATTTTTAGAGGCGTGCCTTTCTTTCACTGGCCTTTTAATGTTTGAGACAGCAGAAATAATTTCATATATTCGAATGTGTAGTTCTGATGATTTGAAGGAGCAATGTCAATAATCAATTTGTCTCTCTTTTGGTTTTGGCCTTAATGCTTTGATTGTCTGATTCACAGGTGGACATGAGTGTTTTGAAGCAGATGGGTGATGAGGACCTTAAAGAGCTGGGTATACCAATGGTAATATTTTAATGCACCAATTCGTTATCTATGTTCTGGTCTATATCTTTATCCTAACATGTCCATATCATGAAAGCATGTGATTTGAAACTTGTGTTATATTCTACTAGCTCAGTTGTGTAGCGCCATCCTTGTGCTTCCCATTGGTAAATTCACTGAACTATTCTCACGGAGAAGATTGTTTGATTTTCAGGGGCCAAGGAAAAAGATTCTCCTTGCACTTCTGGCCCGTGGTAAACGGCCACCACCATCGTAATCCTTACTTCGAGTGCTGCAATGTGTAAACAGCTTATCTCTTGTTTGTACCTCACGTTGTATCGGAAATATTGAGTTTAATGTTGAGGTTTGAGTAGGGGTGTTCAGTTGATTAATTTCCCTCCAGAGGTTTTGTTAGTTTACCATTTGTTTTACATATAGAAGCAGGACATGAGCAAACGTTTGTATTTACATCAAAATGTTCAACATGCTAACCAATCATTTTGTATATTGACATGAGTTTAATTGTAGTCTTGTGTCTGAACAAATTTGATTTATGGAAATTTGAGACTAACTTAGCATAGTGAAAAATTTCAATTAGCATAACACGAGTGAATAATTTTGATTGTTTACAAGCAGTTTGAATGAAAAGAACAAAAACTCAAAACGCCCCAACTGGAGTACTGGAAGGAGACGTGGAACCCCTCTCACTCTTCCCACAATCCTTCCCATTTCTTGAAGCATAAGCAGCCAAGAACTTCCCGTTCCAGATATCTCCATTCGCCGCCACGGCCACAGCGGCCCTTGCTTGCTTGTTGCATTCGTGGTCGGCCGGAAACCGGTGCTTGAGGCAGACCTTGAGATGGCAAGTCTTGCAAGTACCAGTATTCGAAAATGTCAGACTCTGCTTGCACCTCTTCACAGGACATCTAGGCTTCTTCTTCTTGCTCGGGTCGCAATTCCCCGACTTGCTGTGCCTCTCCAGCAACACCTTCTGGCTCTCCAAACCGTCGTGGCCGGTGGTCTCTATGGAGGTGGAGCACACCTCGCAAACGATCACTTTCCGGTTGTTGTGATCGGATTTGGGACAATCATGAGACGTGTAGGAGCGGTGTTCGAGGCAGAACACGACACGGCAGCCGGCGCATTTGAAAGGGAGGAAATCGAGTTGGTGGCAATCAGGGTGCTGGCAATGTCTTCCCAAATCTGGAAACGCTTCTGTTCCTCCTGACATGTTTGGTTTTGTATTTGATCTAAGTCAATGACACGGTCAGATTTCGATTTTGAGGCAAAACATGAGGAGGTGATATATTTATAGAGGTGGTTCTGGGTTGGCTTGGAGGAAAAGCCAAAGCCAAAGCCAAAGCCAGTTGATTGGGATGGAAGAAGATTCTAGTTTCACGTTTGTTTTCTTTCCAGGAAAGGATTGGATTAGTTTTGTTTTTTTATTTACCGCGCTTTATACAGTCAACAGACGTGTTTTTTATGGCGTCATCGCACACGCACACGCCCAACTGAAACCAAATTTTGTCATGGTAAAATTAGAAACAAGGTTTAACAAACTCGAGGCAAAACATGGCGATCAAAGTTTATAGCACAAGAAATTGTTCTATAGATTTATCTTTTAAGTAAAATTTATGTCGCTAGGTAACTGTTTATGTTAAGCTTTCACGATGGAGACAACAGTTTCAGATGAGATAGATCAATATACTTTGTAAACATGACATGATGAACAATGTAATAGTGATCATCTATGTCTTTTAAATAAATAATAGTGAATTTCGTCGGCTAAAGTTAAATAAATAAATAAATAAATAAAATAAATAACTATAACCGACGAAATGAGGATAATTCGTCGGCTAAGGTTAAATAAATAAAAAAATAAATAAATAACTATAGCCGACGAATTACCATAATTTCGTCGGCTAAAGTTAAATAAAAATTCAAATTTTTTGCCGAGTATTTTTAAAATTTTGAAATTTTTTCGACTAAAGTTCAAAATTTTCTATATCTTTCATTTTTCTCCTCCTCCTCCTCTTTATCTTCCTTCCTCCTCCTACTCCGACTGCAACAACGTACTCTTCATCCTACCTCCTCTCCTCCTCTTTCTCCTCCTCCTCCTCCACCTCTAAATTCTTCTCCTCGTCCTTCCTCCTCTAAATTCTTCTCCTCGTCCTTCCTCCTCCCTTAGCTTCTCTCACATCCTCCTAGCCTTGCTCCTATCCTCTTCTTATTCTCCTCTTGTCCTTCTCCACCACCGGTGTAAAAACGAAAAAGAAGTAAAAAGTTTTAATCAAAAATACAAGAAATAAAAAAAGAAAAAATAATAATATATAATAAAAAATAACTTTAGCCGACGAATTACCCTAAAATTCGTCAGCTATAGTTAAATAAATAAATAAAAATAATATCTATAGACGACGAAATTTAATAAAATTTCATCGGCTAAGTTAATAAAATTCGTCGGCTAAAGTTAAAAAAAATAAAAACTTTAGCCGACGAATTACTCTAAAATTCGTCGGCTAAATTTTAAAAAAGAAAAAAAATAACTTTAGCCGACGAATTTTAGGGTAATTCGTCGGCTATAGTTAAATAAATAAAAATAATATCTATAGACAATGAAATTTAATAAAATTTCGTCGGCTAAGGTCCAAAAATTCGTCGGCTAAAGTCCAGAAATTAAGCGACGAAAAATTTCTTCGTCGGCTAAATAACTGACTTTAGCCGACGATGAACAATAATTTCATCGACTAAAGTCTTGGCCGACGGTTTTTTCTTGACGACTTCTTAGCCGACGACGTTTCGTCGGCTAAGACTTTAGCCGACGAAATTTAGGGTTTAGCCGACAAAAAATTTTTGTCGGCTAAAGTGGTTGTTCTGGTAGTGTTGGCCTGGGTGAGAGAGTGAAAACACATATAGCTGAAAATGGACTCAGAGATTGTGCTTAAATTTATTCGCTCTTCATCTTTAGCTCTTTGGCGTCTTAGCATTGCGTGGAGGAATTACATGCATCGTATCTCTCAATTGCAGTTTCATTCATCTCATATTTTTCGTGAAGGCAACCAAGTTGCAGATGCTTTGGCTAATCATGACATCAATTTGACAGGTTTGATCAGGTGGAATATACCACCTCCATTTATCGCATTATTGTGTAATCGTGATTGGTTCAGTCTCTCTAATTTTCGTTTTTGTTAAGCTTTTGTTTGTTTGTCATGATCAGATAAAAATTTTCCTCATATCTCTTATTTTTATTCAGGCCAGGTTCATGTCCCTTTGATGTAATTATTTTTCTCTTTTTAATAAATTTCCTCGAGGTTCGAGGTTAAACAAAAAAAATGTTGTTGAAACATAACATGAGACGGCACTATATAGTTTTTTTATGGGCACTATATAGTTAACTTAAGTTTGAGTTTAATTAAGTTAAGTTTCAAAGAAAAAGATTTTATAAATCCAAAATTCGAGACAATGGCCGTTTCTACAATTGTGTCTCACACACTTCTATGTAAATGTTAGATTTGACCAACATCGATCACTCTTTATAATCAACCAAATTTGAATCAACTCATTGAAGCTATGATGGGAGATCACTGTATGAAACTAAGAATCCCATTTCTTTAGTTTGAGCTCTTGTGAAAGTATTGGGGCAACGTACAAAAGTCTGAGAATCCAATTCCCTGCTCCACCACAAACTTGCAAAACACACACATACATGTCCATTTTTCAGCCTGATACAACTAACAAAAATATGAAAGTGAAATCACAGATATTCAGCAGGGGAGTTTGACAAAGACCAGAATCACTACAATCTCTAATCAAAGACTTGGAGCACAAGAATGGCAGGCAAAAGTAACAAGGACCACCCCCCATAAGGGGATGAAGCAAGTCAACAATAATGGGGGGTTATCAATACAGACGGGTGAGATGGTGACCTAGCCATGGATGGGGATCACAAAGGGCCATGAACTATATTATCAGCAAACAAAAAGCTCATAGCAATTTGTAAAGGCAGAATACACTTTGATAAAGTTTTAATAGTGCGATAACAAAAGATGATCAAACAACTAAAATTCTTAATGCCTGGTGCTTTCATTGGACATTAGTGGAAGATTAGAGCAAATCAAAAGACAAAGATACAAGGCCCAAAAAGAGTCCAGACCCATTCGCTAAAGACACCTCATCCTAATCAGCATCTTTCTCTAACAGGCTCGGCCCAGAGGGGTCACAAGGTCCGAAATCGAGCTTAGACCCAAAACCCAGACATGATTCCAAACCCTATTCCTTGCCGTTGACACCAGTTGACTTTCTTCAATCTCCGACGTCCAGATCTGCAACAACATTACCATTGTTGCCACCATCGTCATCCGACATTTTGGATCCTCTAGGACATTGGCCTCCGCCTCAAATCCGGCCACCATCTCACCAATCACTGCAGACCATGCACGCCTTTCTCGTATCCATAATCAGCTTCATCTCAGCGTCGCTCTTCTCATGGGGTTCGAGTTCTCAGCCGCCGCTCTTCGCAGACACAAGTGCAGTAACTTGCCTCGTCGTCGTCAAATCCTCATGGAAAAGCCAACTCGATCTGGGTATCTTCGATATACTCTGCCACCAACACGATCACTGTGGAGACTCATATCCTTGAAGGAGACGTTGGCTGAAGGAGACGTTGGAATGATCCAGTTTGAAGGAGTCGTTGAGCATGATCTAGTTGTTGAATAAAAGACCTAGTCTTTAGGTTAACAGTTTTTTGAATTATTCCGAGTTGTTATCACGAATCTGTTCGTGAGTTGTTTGTTTCCGATTCATTAGGTAGGTTGTTGTACTGATCGGCTATTTAAGCCAGACTTTGTTGATTAATAAAGCAAGCATTCAATTCCAGCTGATTGTGTTCAAACTCTTGTTCTCAACAACTGGTATCAGAGCCTCTACTGAGGCCTGAGATAAAAAGAAGCTGCAGTTCTTCTTTGAGTGTTCTTCAGAAACAAAACAGAGTGAGAAATGGCAGCAGAGTCGAGCAACTTTGCACAACCATGCATCCCTAAGTTTGATGGGGATTATGAGCATTGGAGCATGCTTTTGGAGAATCTTCTACGTTCAAAAGAATATTGGAGTGTTGTTGAAATAGGGTTCGCAGAACCTACACCTGAAGAAGCCCTGACCACAGGGCAGAGAAAAATCTTGGAGGAGATAAAACTGAAAGATCTCAAAGCCAAGAATTACTTGTTTCAATCAATTGACAAGTCCATTCTGAAAACAATTGTTCAGAAGGAAACAGCTAAACAGCTATGGGATTCTATGAAGATCAAGTATCAAGGAAACGCTAAAGCGTGCTCAACTTCAAATTCTTCGCAGGAATTTTGAAGTTTTGGAGATGAAGCCTGGAGAATCTGTCACAGACTACTTTGGCAGAGTAATGTTGGTGGCAAATAACATGAGAAATTTTGGAGAAGACATGACTGACGTGAAGATTGTCGAAAAAATCCTGCGTACTCTCACTGAGAAGTTCAATTACATTGTCTGCTCGATTGAGGAGTCAAAAGACATCAATCTTCTCACAGTAGATGAGTTACAGAGCTCACTACTTGTTCATGAACAGAAGTTCAAGAATTCTAGAGGAGATGATCAAGCACTAAGAGTTTATGATGAAAGATCTGGTGTACGAAGACGAGAAAAGAGCATCTACAGAGGAAGAGGACGAGGACGAGGAACTCAAGCTTTCAACAGAGCCACAGTAGAGTGTTTTAAATGTCATAAGCTTGGACATTTCCAATATGAATGTCCAAGTTTTGACAAAGAAGCTAATTATGCTGCACTGAATGAAGAAGATGAAATGTTGTTGATGTCATATGTTGAGTTGCATGGGAATAGAAGGAATGATGCATGGTTCCTCGATTCAGGATGCTCTAACCATATGTGTGGAGATCGAGGTATGTTTGTCACTTTAGATGAAAACTTTCATCATTCAGTTAAATAGGGAAATAACAGCAGAATGAGTGTATTTGGAAAGAGTAGTGTGAGGCTGTTATTAAATGAAGTGAGTCATACTGTCAATGAAGTATACTATGTTCCAGAGCTTGACAACAATCTCTTGAGCATAGGACAACTTCAAGAGAGGGGATTGGCAATATTGATTCAAGGAGGGGTCTGCAAAATTTATCATCCAGTGAAAGGTCTGATTATCCAAACCATGATGAGTAGAAACAGGATGTTTATTCTGTTAGCTCAAACTCAAACTCAAAATGGTTCAACTGTTCAAAGATGTCTTCATACAAGTTCTCAAGATCTGTCATATCTCTGGCATCGACGTTATGGTCACCTGAGTTACAAAGGTCTGAGAACCTTGCTATACAAGAAAATGGTTCGTGGTCTGCCTCAGTTTCGAGCCTCAGACATCATCTGCACAGATTGCATTGTTGGTAAACAACACAAAGATGCAATACCAAAAAGAAGTACTTGGAGAGCAAGTCAGCCACTGGAACTCATCCATGCAGACATCTGTGGTCCTATCTCACCTACGTCTCATGGTGGAAAGAGGTACATATTGTGTTTTATTGATGATTACAGTCGCAAATCATGGGTGTATTTATTGACAGAAAAGAGTGAAGCACTGAATTGTTTCAAGGAATTCAAAAAGACTGTTGAGAAAGAGAAGTATCTATCTGTCAAATGCTTGCGGACAGACAGAGGAGGAGAATTTACCTCAAATGGATTCAATGACTTCTGTAAGCAGAGTGGGATCAAGAGACAACTAACTGCAGCAGGCACATCACAACAAAACGGTGTAGCTGAAAGAAAAAATCGAACTGTGATGAATATGGTTCGCTCCATGTTGTCAGACAAGAAGATTCCGAAAAATTTCTGGCCAGAAGCAGTAAACTGGACCTTTTATGTTCTAAATAGGTGTCCAACCTTGGCAGTGAAAAATGTTACACCACAAGAAGCATGGAGTGGATTAAAGCCATCAGTTGAACACTTTCGTGTCTTTGGATGTCTCGCTCATGTTCACATACCAGATGCAAAGAGAGGTAAATTAGATAACAAAAGCTTCTCTTGTATTTTACTTAGGGTCAGTGAGGAGACAAAGGGGTATAGATTATATGATCCTATAGCTAAAAGAGTTGTTGTAAGTAGAGATGTAATATTTGAGGAAGAAAAGGAGTGGAATTGGGATGAAGACTATCAGGAACAAATTTGTGTAGATTTAGAGTGGGGAGAGAATGAAGAAAATAGTGAAAATGAAGAGAGGAGTAGTAACCATGAAGAAAGAGATGGTAATGGTGATGGAGAAGAGATTAGTGAGAATAGAAGCAGTGAGGAAACACATGATGAAGCAGAAGAAGAAATTAGAGATTTAGGAAACAGTAGTAGGGAGAGTGAAGCAAGAGTAAGACGAACTCCAATCTGGATGAAGGATTATGTCAGTGGAGAAGAGCTGAGTCTAAATGAAGAGATAGTACACATGACACAAGTTGTGACAACAGAAGATCCCTTCTATTTTGAAGAAGCAGTAAAGGAAGAAACATGGAGACAAGCAATGGACAATGAGATTCACTCCATTGAGAAGAATGAGACATGGACCTTGACTGAATTACCAGCTGGAGCAAAGAAGATTGGGGTCAAATGGGTGTACAAAACGAAGTTTAATGAACATGGTGAGGTTGATAAGCACAAAGCAAGACTGGTAGCAAAAGGATATTCACAAAGATATGGTGTAGATTTTACAGAGGTATTTGCACCTGTGGCAAGAATGGACACAGTCAGAATAATCATAGCCTTGGCAGGATGGAAGATCAGGCAGTTAGATGTCAAATCTGCCTTTCTTCATGGAGAACTAAATGAGGATGTCTATGTTGAACAGCCGAGAGGATATGAGAAGAATGGAAAAGAGCATCTAGTCTACAAACTGCATAAAGCCTTGTATGGATTAAAACAAGCTCCACGAGCTTGGTTTAGCAGGATCGAAGCACATTTTATTAATGAAGGTTTTCAGAGGTGTGAAAGTGAGCAAACCTTGTTTACAAAAAGGAGCAGAGATGGTAAGATTATCATTGTAAGCATTTATGTCGATGATTTAATTTTTACTGGTGATGATGTTGCCATGATGATGGAATTCAAGAGCTCTATGTTAAGAGAATTCGATATGTCTGATCTAGGAAGTATGAGATACTTCCTTGGCATTGAAGTATTGCAGAAGGATGAAGGTATTTTTATTTGTCAGCGAAAGTATGCATTAGAGATCTTGAAGAGATTTGGGATGCTGGAGAGCAATGAGGTAAAAAGTCCAATTATTCCTGGCTTTAAGATCAGCAGAGATGAAGGTGGAGCTTCTGTGGATGAGACAAACTTCAAGCAGTTAGTAGGGAGCTTAATGTACCTTACTGCTACAAGACCAGACATGATGTTTGTCACATGTCTCATAAGCAGATACATGGCAAAACCAACTGAGCTTCACCTACAGACTGCAAAGAGAGCTCTTCGATATCTAAAAGGAACTGTGAATTATGGCATTCATTACAAGAGAGGAGGAGATGGTGAACTACTCGCCTTTACTGACAATGATTATGCAGGAGATTTGGATGATAGAAAGAGTACAAGTGGTTATGTGTTCTTGCTAAGTTCTGGTGCAGTATCATGGGGCTCAAAAAAGCAGCCAATTGTTACTCTATCCACAACAGAAGCAGAATTTGTGGCAGCTGCCGTGTGTGCATGTCAGACAATATGGATGAAAAGAGTGTTAAAGGAGCTTGGCCATGGTGATGATATTTGCACTTATATCAGGTGTGATAACAGCTCAACTATTAAGCTGTCAAGGAATCCTGTAATGCATGGACGCAGCAAACACATAGATATAAGGTACCATTTCCTGAGAAATCTCACAAAGGAAGGATCGGTTTCTCTGGTGCATTGTGGCAGTAGTGATCAGATAGCAGATGTGATGACCAAACCGTTAAAGGTTGATGTGTTCCAGAAGCTTCGAGGATTGCTTGGAGTATGTGATATTGCTGAGTTAAGCTAAAGAGCTGTATAGCATTTAGCTTAAGGGAGAGATTGAAGGAGACGTTGGCTGAAGGAGACGTTGGAATGATCCAGTTTGAAGGAGTCGTTGAGCATGATCTAGTTGTTGAATAAAAGACCTAGTCTTTAGGTTAACAGTTTTTTGAATTATTCCGAGTTGTTATCACGAATCTATTCGTGAGTTGTTTGTTTCCGATTTATTAGGTAGGTTGTTGTACTGATCGGCTATTTAAGCCAGACTTTGTTGATTAATAAAGCAAGCATTCAATTCCAGCTGATTGTGTTCAAACTCTTGTTCTCAACAATCCCCACGTCGTCGTCAACACGATCATCACAGAGAAAACTCCCCATGATGCCACCAAATCTTTCATGATAATCATCGCCATGCCCAAGGACACATCATTGCCACCAATTGAGATCTAGATCTCGAGCACCAGGAATGCTCCCAAGGGATCGGAGTCGCTTTTTCCCTCTCATCTTGCTCTAGGTTCATACTTTCAATTTAAAAAAAAAATTGTCTGAAACTTTGTTTGTCTCACTTAGTTCGCTGTCTCTTTAAGAGCACCTCAGCATTTTAATGAATAGTCATATCTTTAATGTATCGTTATGGTCTTTTATCACAAACTCATTATCTATCCTTTAATGGTAGATAAATGATATGTAACAGTTTTTTCTGGTTTGAACATCAATGCATCATTATCACTATTCTTAAAAAATGACAAAGATATAATAATTCATGCTTAATAATTGGGTGCTGCTACCTTGTGGCATTCACAACTCATACAAGAAAAGTTGATTAACCTTGGACCCCCTCAAGCCTTCTAAGAATATTGATAAATATCCCACCCGTGAAAAGTGCAGGTAATATTTGATGAATGCAACTAAAGCATAATTGAGCATTTGGGTTTATTTTACACTGAAGAATTAGGTCAAGGTTGTTGCCATGGATTCTCTCTGCCTTTCTTTCTTTGAAAGCCTAAGATTAAGAATTAAAGAGATACCCAATCCTCAAATAGAATATCAGATAATAGATTTTTCTACTCGTTTCACAGTAAAACCAATCATGGCTCTCTCCCCCTACAAAAATGAGAAGCTCTGTTCAACTGTAAAAATGCAGAAAATACCACTGTCTTATAAATTAGTCCAGAAAAGCTTGAAAAAAAGAAGGAAAAAGTTGTAGTGTGTGAAGAACGGACCTGTTATTGGGTATGGAGAAAAGGAATCAAATTACTTTGGTAAAAGAAGGGGGGATATTGTCCAGCCTAGAACACTGATATAAAGTAAAGCAAAATAAGAATGGCTACAGAAACGTAACAATTAAGTTAGGACAATCATGATGAGAGTTATGCTGTTCTAGTTGGAGATCTCTCTAAAGCATACAAATTAGTCAGAGACATACCAAATATTCCTCATAAAAATACAATATATTCTGAAGAAAAGGGAGAGAGAACCTTTCTCTTTCTCTAAACTTTGAGAATGGTGGGATCAATCAAGCAGCTTGTTTGCATAAGTTGCTAAAAGAGAAGCTTAATCAGTGTTTAGTCACGGATTAAAACACTGAAAAGTTTACCAACACATAATTCTAGCATAAAGTAGAGTAGAATTTCCCAGAAGAGAGATCAAGTTAGCTATTTTAGCCTAAGCATGAAAGGTAAAAGGTGTTTCAGCTTTCAGGCTTTTTATGCAATGAAGTTGACGGATGGGAAACAGGAGTAGTAGTATGAACAAACTTGTTATATGCTTCGTATAAACTTCAAGGATATTCTTCCTTCTAGTTCTACATGAGACACACTACTGCATTAACAAGGAAATAAGTAACACCAAGATTTCTCTTTCCATGGGAGGAGATAGTAAAGGCTCGAACTTTTTCATCTGGTGAATAGTAAAGATTCAAACTTGTGTCGGCCCAAGTTAACAAAACACAGAAAGACAATCGTAAAAAGCAGAGAAAGTGCTTTTGGATTCATATGCTTGGTGTCATCCTCATATAAAACAGTCTCCAAATATAGTAGACCAGTACCAGACTTCATCAATCAATACAACAATCCTGATATGGTAATCACATTTCACTTTCAGACATCATCAAAAACCAAAGATGAACGGGGGAATTACTTCCGTAAATACCTGAAGCTCTTCCCTTATTATTATAGAGCACAGGAATCTGGAACAATCCCATTCACGTACATCTAAACCCTTATCTCTAAACTTTCAAACACTCTCCTTAGCAATCCAAGAATTTCAGCTTATCCAAACCACTTCAATGGGGCTTGATCCTAAACCTCACTTAACCCTAAAGCTCATTTCGTTCATTTCATATTGAAACCAATCATTTCAGATCGATATGGAGTTTAAAGAGGGTCTGATGAGATTAGTAGTCCACAAATCCAAAGAAACCAATACCATTTACGACGCCGGAGGAGATAGATTAACAGAGATCATAACCACTGCCCGGAGCCCAAGTCGGAGATGGAAGCTCTTCCACAGGTCCACATCTGCCGTCCCTGCAAAGCCACCTTCGAAGCCACAAATCCCAACGGAGTTCATTTGCCCCATTTCCGGGTCGTTAATGTCCGACCCGGTTATAGTCTCCTCGGGTCACACCTTCGAACGCGTCTGCGTCCAGCTCTGCAAAGCCTTAAACTTCACTCCTCGTCTCGTGGACTCTCCCCCACCTGATCTCACCTCCGTAATCCCCAACCTCGCCTTGAAATCCACCATCCTCAACTGGTGCCGAAATTACTCTATTGCCCCTCCCACTCCGCCCGATCCCGCCACCGCCGAGAAGCTCGTCCGGTCAGCTATGGCCTCCGCCGGCAGGAAAATGGAGATTTCCGATGACGAGAAGGAGGCGCTGATCCGAGGCGTGGAGGAGACCCCGAAAGTGAACTTCAACCACGCGGCGACGGAGGTCACTCGCCGGAAAACTCACTTCCACACCAGCTCCGACGAGTCGGTCAGCGAAGCCGCGTTGACCCAGAAGCTTCCGTTCTCGACTCAGCCGAGCTGCTACTCGTCGCGATCGTCTTCCTCTTCGGAAATCGAAACCCTAACGAATGAAGACGGAATCTTGGGCGGGCTGAGAAGCGCTCACATGTCGGAGATTGAGGCGGCGCTGACGTCACTGCGGAGGATCACGCGTACTCGAGAGGACGTGCGGGCCCGCCTCTGTAGCGCTAAGCTCCTCTCCGCCTTGAAAACCCATGTTGCTTCCAGATACATTACTATTCAGGTGAACTCGGTAGCTGCTTTGGTCAACCTTTCGCTAGAAAAGTCAAACAAGATCAAGATCGTACGGTCAGGAATCCTCCCGCCTTTAATTGATGTGTTGAGGGCGGGATCGGCGGAGGCGCAGGAGCACGCTTCCGGCGTGGTCTTCAGTCTGGCGCTGGATGACGACTGCAAGACGGCTATAGGTGTGTTAGGAGCTCTCCCGCCTCTACTTAACTTGCTCAATTCCGAGAGCGAGCGGACTCGGCACGACTCGGCGCTGGCATTGTATCATTTGACGTTGGTGCAGAGCAACCGGTCCAAGTTGGTTAAGCTCGGGGCGGTTCCGGTGCTTTTGAGGATGGTGAGGTCGGGTCGGGTTTTACTTATATTGGGGAATTTGAGTTGGTGTGGGGATGCGAGAGCGGCGATGTTGGATTCGGGTGGGGTGGAGTGTTTGGTGGGGGTGTTGAGAGGGAATGAGTTGGATTCCCGGTCGAGTCAGGAAAGCTGTGTGGCTGCATTGTATGGGCTGAGTCATGGGGGGTTGAGGTTCAAGGGGTTGGCGAAGGCGGCTGGGGCGGTGGAGGTGTTGAGGGGGGTGGAGAAGAGTGGGAGTGAGAGGGGGAGGGACAAGGCAAGGAGGATGTTGGAGATGATGAGAGGGAGGGAAAGGGAGGAAGAGGAGGAGGTGGATTGGGAGGAGTTGCTTGATTCCGGGTTGGGAAGTCGGACTCGGTTTCAGCCCGGTGGTGGTGGATTGAGCGGGTCTTGTGTCAACTCGTCGGAGTTTTGAGTACATAATTTGAGGGTTTCTTTGAGGTAAATTTTTCAACATGGTTTGTTTTTCATAGTTTTGCAAGCTATTGCTGTAATTATTGGGTTCTACAAAAGTGATTTTGTGACCTCTTTCGCTCAGTTCAAAATTGCAGAGCTCTACATAATTAGACAATCTATTTAATTGATCTAATCTGAAATTTTTCTATCAATGCCATTAGCTGCATTTTGATTCCATAACTATAGAAACATGGTACATACACTTGGCAAACAACTGGAATTACTGGGGCTTCCACACAACGATGCTCAGGTTTTTGAGAGTAGGTAACAAGGGTGTCCATAACTGTCTTGCCTGCCAATCTTCGCATATCACTTCCTCTAACTGCTCAAGATGTGAAACTGATTGAGGCAGTTTTCTCAATACATTACAGAAAACCATTTGCAGCTTTCTTAAACTCTTCAATTCGCCAATATGCTCAGGCAATTCCTCAATTCGGCAGCATGCATCGATGTCAAGAACGTTTAACTTGTGGAGATGTATAATCGACTTCGGCAACTCTGACAATATGTAACAGTACCTTAGACTCAATACTTCTAAATTGATCAATTTTCCAATCGATTCAGGCAACTCATAGAGCCGATCACAGCGGTCGATGATGAGATGTCTCAGACACTTGAGCTTACCTATTTGATCAGGCAAAAACTGAAATTTACTATTGTTAGAAATCTTAAGAAATTTTAATTTCTGGAGATTCCCAATCGAGTCTGGAACCTCTGAAAGACGTTTGCAGTCCTCAAGCCTCAATACTTCTAAACTGACCAGATTTCCAATCGACTCAGGCAAGGCATCTAGGGAATTACAGCGCTTGATGATGAGCAGTTTTAATTTCTTGAGATTCCCAACCGAGTCAGGAAGCACTTCAAAGTGTTCAAGCTTCAACACTTTTAAACTGACCAGATTTCCAATGGCTTCAGGCAAGTTAAATCTATTGCGACCAGAAGAAGTGATTTTGAGCTTTGTTAGATGAACCAACTCGCATAGCCCTGCAGGACATTCCCTGAAATCGAAGGCCTCAATTACCATTTCCTTAAGATTTGGAAATACATGTGACAATTCGACAGTATCTTCGTCGTCATAGCTCCATGCATCTTCCTCTTCGACTTCGTAGCTCCCTGCTCTCAAATATAACTTGTGTACATTTTTCAACTGTACTGGGCTCTTGGTTATGCAAGAAAAGCTTATGCCGTCTAATCTGAGACTCCTAAGATTTGATAAGGAGCTCAGGAGTTCAAAATTATCCATTTCAACAAAACTTTCAGAATAATTCACGACAAGCAGCATTTTTAGCTCAGGCATTCTCTCCACAAATTCGGGTAAGGCATAGGACGTTTCTGATTGAAAATTCAAGACTAACACCACTGCTTCGGGTAAATGCATGTTTGGCCATTTCACTGAGAACTCTCCATCTGCAAACAACGTACGATTTGATGTGAATATCAACAGTACGTGAAATAAATCAATTACAGCAGTTATATATAAAAGGTAGTATTAGCGCGCATATGTAATGGGAAACCATATATATACCAGTTGAGATTGATACAAGGCGAGCCTTGATGTATGGATATGTTTGTTCACTCCACCATTTGGAAAAATTGTTTCCACATATCTCTATAATCAGTCTTTCTCTATCCTCCATCGGATCCCATTTCAAGTTGTAGATAGCCAGTTTTCTAAGCAAATCATGCTGCCTAACAACGTATTCACTGTAATCTATTGCCTCCTGTACCGCTCCAAAACGTGTCTCCCTATATAGTAGTGTTCATAATTAGAAAACAATAGGAAACACTTTTCTGAATAAATTTGTAAACCTATGTATCAAGTACTATGAAACAAAGTAAAAATATCGTACATATATGTGGAGAAACATATAAGCTTGTAATGCATACCCTTCTGGTTCTTGTAAAAGAGCTAGACCGCGATTGTTGAGTTCATTGAGTTTGCCAATGCATGATGTCTCTTTCTGTAGATCATACAACTCTGCCCACATATCAAAGAGAGCTGTAACTTGGATTTCAGCATCTCCAGGAAAAGCAGCTAGGTCAAAAAAACATTTTTTAACCTTAGGGGGTGCATTATCTAAGACATCTAAGCTGCTTTGGAGCTGAAGAAGCAGATCCGTCTCAAAATCAAGAATAGAACTTTCCGACCAATCGTCTACTCTAATTCGCCACATTTCTTCAGGCTGCCCGCAAAGTGATCTTCCGGCCATTGAAATGGTCAATGGAAATCCATTGCAATGTTTTACTATCTGCATAATAGGAATTTCAAGAAGATAAAAAAATTTGTGAGATATATAGTACCTACTTTACCTTATACTAATGTGATAGTTTTAGCAAGTCAAGCAAGCTAAAATATAGAAGTCAAGTAAGCTTAAATAAGGTATGTGCAAGAAAAGAATCACCGCACCTCTTTCGAAAGATGTTCTGGAATATGAGAGCTCTTGTCTCCCAAGGATGCTGTATGATGAAAGAGTTGCATTGCATCTTCATAATCTAATAGTTGTAGATGATATGAACGACCGAATTTTGGAAATTCAGACCTCGATGTGACTAAAATCTTGTAATTTGACATTTTGGATTGAAACTTCGCAAGAAGAGATTCTGATCCAGGCCAAACATCATCCAAGACTAACAATAAAGGATCATCACCTTTTTCCATCTCAACCTTTTCAAGCCATTTCACTGGATTTGCTTCATTCTGGGAAGCAGGTCCTTTATAACCATTTTGTTCATATAACCCTTTCATAATACGCACCAAGTTTGGCTTTCTAGTAAATTTGACTAAGAAGATGTTCTCCTGGAATTTATCTAACCAAATACAGCATAAAAACATATCAGTCTGGTCCTTCGGTATTGGTCATGCTAAGTAAATTATTTTTGTTTCATATAACTATTATTGTCTATACTCTATAGTCGTATTTGAGGTAAAAATTAACAAGAAAAAGATACTGAACAAATTAAAGACTAGCCTACAGATTTGTATCAAGGGGTGAAACACTAACCAATGCTTAATATATTCAATATATCAACTATATATTGAATTTGTAGATGTATGGTTGTAATAACTGTGGATCATCGAAATTAAAAATAAACGATATGTTGAAGATTCTGTATATGCAAATGTACAAATAATATATCGATCTGGTCATACCTTTGACGTCTTGATCTTGACAAAACTTTGTTGCCAAAGTTGTCTTGCCGCATCCTGCAGGAGCAGTCACGATGAGCATGGATCCGTTATCCTTAAAAAGCTTCACCTTCAGTTCCTCCAAGGGAACTTCCAATCCGACTATTAGCGTTGGGAGTTCAGGCAGTTCTGAAGGTAGAGCCTCGATTTCTACATCCCCATTCTTCTTCAAAAGCATTGAAACCCCCTTTTGTATGATTTGAACAGTAACCTCGATATTCGCTGCTGCAGCTTCAGTCTTCTTCACATCTCTTGCCATATTGTCAACGGCAACCTCAGCCTTCTTCACATCTTTTGCGATATTCTCTGTTGCAACATCAGTCTTCTTCACATCTCTTGCCATATTTTGTACGGCTACTTCAGTTTTCTTCACATCTCTTGCCATATTCTCTGCCGCAGCTTCAGTCTTCTTCACATCTCTTGCCATATTATCTACTACAACTCCAGTCTTCTTCACATCTCTAGCGATATTTTCTGCTGAAACTTCAGTATTCTTCACATCTCTTGCCATGTTCTCTATGACAACTTCAGCCTTCTTCGCATCTCTGGCCATATTCTCTGCTGCAACTCGAGTCTCCTTCACATCTGTTGCCATATTCTTTACGGCAACTTCAGTCTTCTTCACATCTCTTGCCATCTGAACCTTGAGTACTTCTAATTCCTTTTGGAGAGATTCTTTGAATTCTTCCAATTCTTTAGAGTACTTCTGCTTATCATAGATGTTCCGGATCTTCCACTTACGAAGCTTAGAGCATTTGTCTACGAGCTCCATGCCCCGGTGTATGAGTTCTTCTAAACGTTCCAACTCCTTTGCAAGATGCAATTGTTGGTTATATTTCCCCATCTCGTTGATCAGTGGTGCTAAATAGTCGAGGCTCTCTTTGATGCCGTTGAAGTGATCGGAGAACATCAGATTATTCCCAATGACCTCTTTAACGCCCTCATAGAGTGCCTCAAATGCTTTTCCCACAACAAAATCCACAACCGTTGCCATAGTACAGTGCTAACTCTCTAATCTTTTTTAGGAGACTCTTTAATCTAAACTTGGGAAAGACAAGAAGGAAGGCACGCTACTCAAAACTCGATTAATATTTTCTCACTTGGTTTGGTTTGTGATACGAACTGGTACTCAAAGCTCAATTTGTACAAACAACAAGGTTTTTATTTTTCAACGACAAAAAGCTTCATTATTGGATACCTATAGGTTAGACTAATCCTTATATAATAAGGTCCAAACTAGACGCTATCTTTTTAATTTTTAACTTTCGAATTAAGAAGAATTTTTTAAATACCATTGACTTTGCCATGATCGACAGACCCGGTAAATATATGATCTTTCTTTAATCTTGTGCACAACAAATCATGCACTTGGAATTAATCTTAGCTTATTAGTTATTACATGATATAGCTGTCATGAGCTAGCTCGATAGCTCTAATTCGATCGATCAAATGATTTAACTATATTTTTCAGGCATTAATTGTAAACTAATTATTAAGCTTTGGTTGACTAATGATGATCGATCCACATTAGCGGTATGGTTACTCTTAATAAAATGCATCCCAGATCATATTCACACATCAAAAATGCAAGTTGGCTATTAGCCACATGATGCACACACCTTGATTTGTCATGTACAAGATTAAATCAAATCCTGACTGGTCAACACAATCCATGAAAGAGCAATTGCAAGATGACTACAACTGTGGAGCATCAGCCATGAAATGCTTTAGAGCAAAGAAGAGAGCTTTCAAGCTCATTGAGGGCTCACAAATAGAAAAATATGCTAGGCTTTGAGATTATGCTGAAGAAATCAAGAGAACTAATCCTTAATCAACTGTCAAAATTAAGACAGTTTTAGTGGATGAGCAACCTAAATTTGAGAGAATGCATATATGTTTAGGGGCATGCAAAAAAGGATTTAAAGCTGAGTGCTGACCACTAATTGGTTTAGATGGGTGTTCTCTCAAGAGGCCATATGGTGGCTAATTACTAATTAATGTTGTTGGTATTGATGCAAATAAGGTGATTGCATATGGTATGGTAGAGGTAGAGAACAAAAGCTCATGGGCTTGTTAAAGACTAGGTGACTGCGTGTTGCAGCGGAGATTGTTAATCTTTGTCTGAAAAAAATATTTAGTCTGCACCATTCAACACATTATACGCCACAACATTTCAACACTTTGTATAAAAGAACATACATGCAATTGTGGATGAAGTACAGCAGATCACAGCACATACATAAACTGATATTAGTCTACATTGTTGAACAATATTGTCAAGTGTAGCTGATCCTATTGAAGCCTAAACAAATTACTGACTGATGTGAACTGAGGAAAAGAAGGACCTCTAGTAAGTTGGTAATAAGTATCAACAAAGTACAGTTAGAGTAAAGCCCTATTTCTCGTTATCACTGTCTTCATCAAGTATTCTTATTTGCCTTTATTGTCTTCACAGTAAATTCCTAATTCACAAAGTACAATCTGAATATTTCAACTGTGAGTTGCAGCTTAACATTGAAAAAATTAAGTTGAGCAACTTCTGCAACAACCGATAAAGAAGTAATTAAAATTCTGTGATCTAAGGATGTATAATAAACATGTAGATAACAAATTCCCTCTATTAAATCTTTATGTCCCAATATGACAGAACTCATAATCATGGTACAACAAAAAAATATTTCAGTTCATATGGTTTAGCACTGCTATTATTAGTAAATGTCTTGAAAACCATTTATTCATACAAAGCTATCACAAACAAATTACCAGAATATAAACTCCTCCAGTTGAAATTCAAAATGTGCAGTATAATAAGATCCTCAATTCTATAAAGAATAAAAATTTAAAGCAGCATATGATAGATACATGTCCCAGACTCTGCAATATGCTTCCCGAAGTAAGCTGACAGCTTTTATAGATACAAATCTAAGGGTGACTTTAATATTTGGAGTAGTTGCAACAATATAAATTCTTTCAACTTTTATATCTGCTTTAAAATATCCTCAACTTCTCAATAATGGAGCCTACTGCAAATTAAATAGCTAGGAAATCATACAAATATTGTTTAAATCAACAAGACAGATGTATATGTAAGAACAGACTATTCCCCAAATCAACCGACTCTGAAAAGTTACCAAATATAGGAAAACACTGATAGATCGCTGAAGAGAGTTGTATGTAAGCTGACTATTCCCAAAACAACCAAGTCTAAAACAATTACAGTGTGGAACAACTTACGTACTGTTATTCAAATATGCAAAATGAAAATAATAGTAGTAATAATAATAATCTTAGATGTAGTTTTTATTTTTTTCGAGTGTTACACCATTTTCAAAGAGCATACTTACAGTGAAACTATAAAGCAAAAAATGGAGTGATTCCTTAATGATCAAATGCTCATTCTAGAGGTTGTATAGTCGGGCATAGAATATTAAAGAAGACATATAGTACAACCTTCTCCATCTGGAGGAGATTTCTCCTACACAACAAACCAAAAGAAAACATTGAAGAATCCCATATATAATGTACAGATCAAAAGAAAATTATGACCAGAGTAGAGCAGCCAAGGAGAGTAGGATACTAAAATTAAAAATCTACTCCTCTACTTCAAGGAATTGACTCGAAAAAAGGGTTTTTAATGTTTACAGGAAGCCTTAAACTCAAAGAGAGTACAAAAGATATACATGAGAAAAATGACTAAATAATTACACTTTATATTGAATCTGCATCAGTAATTTCAAACTTCTGCTTATCTATATCAGACTAATATATGACATAGAAATGTAAAATGCAATATTTGAAGAGTTCAAGTACAATAACACTACCGGAATTAGTAGTTTGGCTGACGAAAAATTCGTCGGCTATGACTTTAACCGACGAAATAAAAGTGGTCGTCGACTATAGTGTAACACTTAGCCGACGACTTATTTTTATATTTTTCGTCGGCTAATGTAAGACTAAAGCCGACGAAATAAATTGTTGTCGGCCTCAACCTAAGACTTTGGTCGACGAACTACAAATATTTCGTCGGCCAATTTAAAACACTATAGCCGACAAAATTTACTATAAATCGTCGGCTAAATATTTTAAAAAAAAATTAAAAATTTAAATAATATAGCCGACGAAATATAGTATATTTCGTCGGCTAAATACTACTATAGCCGACGAATTAAGCCATATTTCGTCGGCTAAACATTGAAAAAATAAAATAAAATAAAATACTATAGCCGACGAATTATGGTAAATTTTGTCGGCTATAGTACTTTTTTATACTAAAAAAATCATAAAATTTCTAAATTACCATCCAAGCAAGCTGCAAATTACACAAACAATTTCATATAACCAACAACGTACACCATCAAAAGTAGTCTAAATCCGCGCTAGGAGGAGGTTGTGGCGGCTAAGGTAGGGGAATATGCGTAGGCATGGGCGGAGCCGGAAGTCCTTGAAGCTGGGCAGCTGAAAACTCTGTTGCTGGAACATCTGTTGCTGCTGTGCCTGCTGGGTTGCATATACTCTTGTAAAGCGGCTTGGTGTTCCCGTAGCATCTGAACTTCTGCCTCTAGCTGAGTCGTTCTGCTGCTGGTCGAGGATGCTTATTTTTGAAATCCTGGAATGGTCTTCAGTACCCCCTCGCCTTCTTTCCTAGATCCCGGCAGTAGAAGTTATTTCCTCGCGGTGAGAATGCTGTGCCCAAGATCCTCGCCCCAACCCTGAGATCTGAAGTGTCGATTCGACACATGGCTTCAGACATGTCTTCCTCTTGCGTGTCTGGCCATGTCTCCCTCACTATAGCAGTCATCACCTTGTCACTAGCCTGTCTCACCCTCGTCTAATTGGATAGAAAAAAATAATCATTTTGAAATATATATATATATATATATATAATTTAAAAAATTTGAAAAAGTAAAACGACTTGCAATATTCTCTTGGGCGTCAGGATATGTCTTCTCGTACGTATGGACGTACCGGTTGGCTTCTGGATGTTCACTGGCCGCCTCATCCATCAACGATGCGAACGGTCTAGAACCGGCATGATGGTTCCTTGTGTTGCGTTGCCGGTTCTGAGCGTTCGCCTGGGAAACGGCTTACAAAGGAAAAAGAAATTAGTAAAATATTTTAAAACGTACTAATTAATAACAATATAAGAAATTATTATTTTTAACTACCTGTTTATGAGGGTTGTTGAATTCTGATATCAGAAACCAACGTCACTCGTACTCCATGAACTGAAACTTAAGGGGGGTACCAGAACGTTCGTTCTCATGCGTAGTCAAGTGGGTCCGTAACTCGTTTTTCCACTCCTTGTACCTACAGATACCACAAAAAAATTATAAATATTATTAATTACACATATAATTTTATTTTTTTTATTAACTTTCCAACGTACCTTCCCCCATACACAACATCCGCCCAGGTGTTCCTCAGGTGCTGGGGAGCGTCAAACCACACCTGCATTAAAACGTTTATTAGTTTATTTTTTCATAAATCAACAATGTAATACATAATATTAATTGTGAATTTTTTATACTTACCGACATTGCGTTGTGGACCATGTCCTTAACCTCCTGTGGGACCTTGCCCCAGTCTGACCACAACATAGGGACTTTATCCCTAATGAGCGCTCCCCTACGGCCGGAGTACATCCTCGTCTTCCCGCCTGATACTACGTTCCCATCCCCGTCAGTATCGATGACGATCCTTCCCGAGGTACTCACGATCTTCTCAAGAGCCGTCCATGTGATGGAGCCTCTCTTCTTCCTTGTCGGCTTGGCTCCGACGGTGCCTATCACAAATTGATTATTAATAGATTATTCTTATTTTAACATTATGAGAAAACAAATTATTTATATTTCATTACATGAGGGCGTTGGGCGAACGCGACGGATTTCGACTCTGTCGCCGATGATGATACCCTCGCAGAAATTAGATCCGTACCAAAAGGCACGAAGAGGTACGTCGTTGATGGGGTCACCTGCGGGGGCAGTGGATAAATCGGTGTCCCTGAGTCATCGAATGCCTGTAATGCCGGAATCAACCGCGAAAGGTAGAGAAGAGGCGGCGGCATCTGTACCCTAGAAGACCCACCATCCAAAACAGTGAGGCCCGGAGACGGTGCCCAATATATCTCAGACATACGTGGTGCAGACACCTTCGCCTGAGTCGGAGGCCACACCTGTCTCGAGAAATGAGGGACGTTCGGCTGCCTCGAGGAGCGAGGGGCGTCCGGCTGCCTCGAGGAATGTGTGGCCCCGGTTGTCGGGAGGAATGAGTGGAGCCTGGCTGCCTCTGCGTCGGCTCCAGAAGGGACGCACGTCGAACTGTCATGGGGCCCTGAAACGACGCTTGAGGGTTGCTAGACGTTTTCTCTGACGATTCAGACATTTGACCCTTTGAACCCTTAGTTTTACTAAACAAGACTTTCATCCTATTTATTAAATTATTAGAAATTTTAATTTGTACAATTAATAACAATTAATATTTTAAATATTTATTAAATATACCAAATTATTACAATTAATATTTTAATACATAAATATACCAAATTATCACAAATAATTCAACAACATTATCACAAATATATTAAATATACAAATTAATATTTTAATTGACCAAATTTATTAAATATACCAAATTTAAACAAATATTTCAACAACATTATCACAATTTCAATAACAAATATACCAAATTAACAAAAATTCATCAATATATACAATATATACAAAAATTGAAATTTCTTAACTTAATTGTTTGAGAATTCAAAAAAAAAGGATGTGGAGGCAGAGGAAAGGAGTGGTGGAGGCGGTAGATAGGCCGAGGAGGGCAGTAGAGGCGGAGGAGCGGAGTGGAGGCCGACAGGAGAGGGGAAAGAATGAGAAAATGTTAGGGTTTATGTCGCTGGATTTTGATATATAGGAAGAAGTATAGCCGACGACATAAAAAATTCGTCGGCTAAAACTATGTGTTTCGTCGGCTATAGTTCAACTTTAGCCGACGAATTTAAAATAAATATTTCTGCTATTTAAAAAACTATAGCTGATGAATTTACTAAAATTCGTCGGCTATAATACTTTTTATACTAATCCATTTAATTTATTTCCAATTTATAGGTTCAATCTTGTGAAATAAAAATCCGACCGCCAGATATCATCATTATGTTGAAATATATGTATGCGTCAATTTTCAGCTTGATCCGACAACGGTGAGGACTCGATCCGGACGGTCAATCCTATTTGTCAAACCCCTAAACATAAAGAAACAGTAATTTGACCGTCTAAAGTACGTATTTTCCCGGACCTTTAACTGCAAATAGTTTCAAATCGATAAGACGCAACCAGTGGAATAAATTATTATTTTATTTATTTAACTATAGCCGACGAAAAATTAGGGTATTCGTCGGCTATAGTATAGGGTTAGGG
Organism: Comarum palustre; assembly: GCA_951800085.1. Taxonomy (NCBI): domain Eukaryota; kingdom Viridiplantae; phylum Streptophyta; class Magnoliopsida; order Rosales; family Rosaceae; genus Comarum; species Comarum palustre. The sequence continues at coordinate 1,866,580 of OX637574.1, read as the reverse complement.
TTTATGGTTTAGCCGACGACGTATTAGGGTATCCGTCGGCTAAAACTATTTTAGCCGATGAAACATTAGGGTATTCGTCGGCCAATATAGTTTTAGGGAACGAAATAGGATGTAATTCGTCGGCTAAAACTATCTTAGCCAACGAAACATGATATAATTCGTCTGCTAAAACAATCTTAGCCGACGACATATGGCCTATTTCGTCGGCTAAAATATAAAAATACATAAAATACAGGATGTTTAATGTAACCATATCAATTTCATGTTCATATATCACCAAAATTAAACAAAATTATGAATTCAACAGCTTGTAGCATATAAAGCACATCAATTTGTATTACAAATTCAAACTAAGAAGGCTCGTAACCGGAATCATCTGATGAGTCTTCTTTCGTGTCAGAATTAATTTCTGACAATCTATGCATTTCCTCATCACAAGAGTCGTCGTCTGTTTCTTGATTTGGATCCACATCAATAAGCCTTGCGTCTAAATCATGAATTCGAACCGAACAACCCGCTTTAAAATTATTAAGGCGAACTGTAGAAGAGTCAGGAATACCTATTGCACTGGGCTCTTGATACACAACATCTTCTTCATCATCTTCGGCTTTTCCAAGTGAAGCCGCCCGGTAAATGTTTCGAGGATGCAAAAGGTTAACTACTTTCCACGCGTCACCCTTAACAAGTTCATCAAGATAAAACACTTGTTTTATCGATGTGGCAAAAACGAACGGATCATCTTCGTAACAGCTTGTAGCAGTGTTCACCGATAAAATCCCATATTAATCGATCTTCATGAGCATTTTTTCTATCATTTAGTTGTTTGTTACGGTACGTAAGTGACCATAGGAGTTGCATTATCCAAGGCATCGAAGCTGCTTTGGAGACATTGAAACAGTTCCATCTCACAATCAAGAATAGGTTGATAGTGATCCTCCTACCACTGTAATGGCCAGTGGAAATCCATTACAATGTTTTATTAATAATGTGCATAATTAGAGTTTCAACAAGATGAAAAATGGGGAGATACTTATAAAAGTTATAACTACTTTTCTTTGTATAAACCAATGTTTTAAAAGGCTAAGGCGTAGCCGAGACAATGACATAAGAGCCTCACCAAGACGCTTGCCTTAAGGCGTAAGGCGTAAGCCTTTTGAAAAGTAACATATATTTCTATAATTATACCTCCTATATATAGAACATATATCTTGTCATCCTTCACAATAAGAAACTCAAACCTTACATGATCATATGGTACGAATGCATAGAAATAGGCTAACCTTATATGCTTATGGAACCAGACCTCATATGCAAATAGAACACAGTCAACACACAGAGCTTGATTATTTGTATACGAGTATATATGTCGAGTAATCATACACAAAACTATGCAGGTGAGGAATCGTACTCAGTATGAAGCTGTGAGCATATTGCCACAAATCCCACAATGAAACAACACACACAGCAGTAAGCAAACTCCAATCCTTTATAAAGCAAACCTCCACTTCATAACCAATTCCCATTGCAAGAAAAGCACCATATGATGAAATAGGACCATCCTATGATGAAAAGCATATATACAAAACACATGATGCTTCTAGTTTTTCAGGGACTCCCTAGCTGATATATATGCTATCTATCTAAAAGGAAAGATAAAACCAAAGCCATAAACTTGAACTACGTAATGGACAAGCTCCCATAACAAATAGTTTCCACAATGCTAAGAGTATACAAATTCAGACTATATAAGCACAATTCACAACAAACATCTCACTCGACTCAACCGATGGTGATCATTCGAATGCAAAAAGAAGCAAGCAACACAAATGTACCTGCAGGGTATTGGATTGACGACAATGTTTCGAATGCAAAAAGAAGCACGCAACACAAATGTACCTACAACGTATTCGATCAATGACAATGTCCTAGCCAGCCAATGCCATCAATACAAGCTCAGTGCCTCAAGAGTTCCTCAAATCATTCATAAAAACTCATTTCACAACTCAAGCAGTGGATTCGATGGCTGCTCGGTGGAGCCTCCACGTACTGGATCCTCTAACTCGACCTCGATCGGTAATTTATCAATTCCCCAGTACATGAACGATTGGGTATTTGAAAAAACACATAATCTATGACTATACATGTAAGTTTGTGACCCAAAAACCGAAATCGACTTCCTTCTTTGACAACATAACCTAATTCAGGAGGAGGATAAAGGAAGGCTGATGAAATCCAAATCAAACACACAACCCAAACAAACCAATGCACAATTACCTCTCCAGGCTCTCCCTCTCTCAACTCTCCCAGAAATACTTCGATCAGTCGTTTGGAGGCATGCCACTGAATCTTTGAAACTTCGAGGTTCAGCGACTGAGTTTGGGGGAAGGGGGCTGAAGCAAAATGGCCAGAGAGTACAGACCTATTTCTCTTTTAAATGTCCAAAAACCCAAATGACCTCGTTTCAGAACCTTCTGCGCTTTTTAAGCCTAGCATAGCGCCTTCGGCGCCTCTAGAAGGCTGAGTCAGTTCAAGCACCGTCTCGTGCCTTTTAAGCCTCAAACGCGCGCGTTTTTTAATACATGGGTATAAACCAATAGGATTTATAGCTTGACTGCTATAAATCTGATTGGTAATCTCACGTGTGCAAATTGATACATATGTAATTTCAGTTTGTAATGATATGATTAAACTCAAGCCGTGTTGGTAATTTGAACAGAGTAAACTCCTTGACATGAACATAAACCAACTTATAGGGCCTATAAGAGTTGATGATGATCGAGTCCACCAAGGATTATAGATCAGGATGCCACAAAATATCATCAACGATATGTAGTCAAATCCACGTGACTATTAACTCAACAATTTGAGTTAGATGGACGTTTCAGGAAATACTCCATAAGTGCATTCTATAATATTTTGTGATCATTACTTTTTACATATATTGTGGTTGAAGGCTTTTCTTAATGTGATGCTTCAAATATTTAAACGTAAAAGACTTCAAATCTTGACATCTCGACTTGCTAGCCTTGAGAGTCAATATTAGTGGTGTAACACTTTCCAATGAAAGTTCCACATAGACAACCCATATGGAATTCCCTGTGAATCCATATTGTAGAATCCTATGTTACTAATTAGTTTCTATATGTGCAAATAAAGTAGGCAAATCACATGCAAACCCACAAAAATATAACACTTAATTAGTTTCTCCACAAACACACTCCCCTAAACCAAATCTACCAGCATTCCACATTATCACCTGAAACTAGACAAACCATTTCCAACACAACGCTCATCTCATAGCGACTCAGACCCAGAACTCAATCCAGCCAAAGAACCAAACCCAGAAACAGAGACTCACAGAATGTAAATGAGTATATATATTTGAAGCTCAAACAAATTAATGATCACCTTCATCAAGTATACAAAGCTAAATTCAACACAACAATGTAACTTAACCAAACTGGCAAGGGTCCTTCCTTGAATCAATTAAACTCATCGCATCTTCGCCTAATCTCTCCCTTCCTCCCGGTCTGAATCCCATACACACCGAGCTTCTCCATCGCCCTCGCAAAAGCGTAGAAGAACTTACCCTGATCCTTTGCATACAGCTCCACATACGGCCTCGTCCTCGGGTCGTTAAACAGACCATGATCCGACTTCAGCAGCCCCAGCCCTTTGGGAAGGTTCTGGTAATACGCATTGTCGAACTTGTTCGGCGTCATGACGTCGTTAAACACCGATAATGTCGGATTCTTCTCGTAATCCGCGCATGCATTCCTCAACCCGGCGGCGTATCTCGGGTTGTACTCCGGGTCGGACTGCCCGGCCCGGCTGTAGTTGTAGATCGCGGCCGTGAACTCCTTACAGTGGGAGAATCCGATGGTGTGGGCGCCGGTAAGAGCAACCAGTTCCTGCGCCGAGAAGCCTCTGGATCCGAAGAGGTCGATGAGCTGGGAGACGGACATGGAGGGTAAGGGGAGGGTCCCGGCGACGGCGGCGGCGCGTGAGGATTTGCCGTCGCGGCGGCCGAGGGGGACGTTGTAGTAAGGGCCGCCCATCATGGTGACGAGGTCGCGGGCGGCGACGGCGAGGATGTCGGCGCAGGAGACGGTGGCGGGGCAGGCGAGCTCGAGGGCGGTCTTGGCGCGGACGACGACGTCGAAGGCGTCGCCGGGGAGGGAGAGGTTGATGTCGGCGTCGCGCTCGGCCTTGTTGAATGGGGTGGAGGAGACGAGGACGGAGGCGTCGCAGCCGTTGGGGAGGCAGTCGTGGAAGAAGAGGCGGAGGGTGGCGGCGGCGGTGGTGGGTGTGGAGATCTGCTTGTTGGTGACAATGTCCTGGACAATCTGAGTGAATCTCGGGCACGACTTGGAGTAGTAGTTTGTGTAAAGACGCGATTCTGTAGAAGCAGAGCTTGATAGGAGCACGAGGAAGAGAATGAGAAGCACCGCCATGGTTTGCTTCTGCTTCCTTTTCTGAGCTGAAGCTTGTTTTAGAGTGAGGGGGTTTTGCTTGGATGAGGGAGCGTGTAGAGCAATGTCTATAGGCGCCACCAATCACGGGAGGGGTGGGAAATGACGGGGGTGTCCTTGTCATCTCATGTCACTCTTTTTATGCTCAAATCCAAAAGAGCGGTGATCTAGTTTGGAATTTATGAGCCAGCTGGCCTTGGTCAAACTCAGCTACATCAACCCTGCAAACACAGTGTCGATGAAATAAGCTTGAAGGCTTCAACTTTTCTACACTTTGTATCTGGTAAAAATCAATTTACAAACCTATCAAGCTTCGAGAGTTTGAATAGTCCATAAAAAAATTGGCAAAGAGATGGATGAGGTTGGGTTGATGTGGAGAGAAATGCAGATGCATGTGCAAAGCTGGTCCCATAGAAGCTGGGTTTGTTCCTATGTTGAGCTACATTCCTTATTGCTGATGGTATAAGCTAACAGCTCATTCCTGCTAAGCTTTCAATCCCAACCCATTTTTGATCCCACAAATTATCAAAAATGTAGTCTTTATCAAGATTGAACTCATCTGCAAGAATTGAACTTTATTTCTGCCTACACAAAGCAACTAGAACAAACACCAAATACAGAAAGCATTACAATAACAAACAAAGAAAAAGCATTACATATTGGCATACATGCACATCATATTTTGGATCATGGAAAGAAGAACGTCCCTTCCTTATATGCCCCGTCATTGCGCTCTTTCATCAAGTCTAGAAGCAAAGACGAGTAGGGTTGCTCAACAACTCCCTTGTATTCCTTCAACCACTGCATGAAGCTGCTCTTCTCCAAGAAAATCTCCGGAGACAACGCATGGTTCTTAAGGGAACCATACACATATGCCTCCAACTTCTTCAATTTTTGCATTGCAGGATCTTTCTCATCAACTGAGCCGTTTTTCACCGGATTGCATAATATGCGAGCCTCTTCAACTTCTGCCCAAAAACAAGAATCCTCATTCAAACAAGAATTAAATGTTTAGGCCTTTTCCCATCAGTTTTGTAGTTCTTTCCACCATCTTTGTAATAGTCTGCTATGTGAAGTGGCTCAACCATCCTTCTGTAGTTTGTGCCTGCCCATAGCCAGCGGACCCGAAAATGAGCACCTTCTATTTGGGGCTTGTTCTCCACTTCTGTGACAGAGTCCTCCCAATAATTCATGAGTTTTTTCTTAAACTCATTGACATTTACGTCGCTTACATTCCCCTGCTTTCTGTACCTGTCATAATATCCTCCTATTTTGGATTGTCTTGAGGAAAGGAAGAAGATCACCAAAGATTAAGTAAATCATCAATTAGATTTTGTCTACATTTAATGTAGGTTACAATCAGGAAATAGATTTGTATGGTGATCTTGGTAATTAATGTAGGTTACAATCAGGAAATAGATTTGTATGGTGATCTTGGTAATTAGGGAATAGCATGATTAGAGGAATCCTAGTATAATTAGAGGAGGAATTCTAGTTTCTTGTATAAAAGGGTACAGACCCTATTCGATTTTGTATCAAGAAAATCAAGAATCAATATACCAATTCTTGAGATTGTCTGGATTCTTTCTTATACCACTCTAAAAAGGCCATGTGAACTTTCATTTCATTCAACTTCTTGTCCGAATCCGAATTCTTCTTCTTCTGAATTAATAACTTTGTTTCATGCTTCTTCATCCTTACAAGCAGACTGTCAATCTCTTTACTTAGCTGTTGCAATGATTTCAGTTTAGATATAAACTCCTAGATATAATGTGAGGAACAAGCATCAAACTATCTATTCATATAATCAATGTGTAAATTTAGCTACCTGCGAGAGAATTCCAATTGCTTGAAGCTGTGTGATCAGGCTTGCTTGAAGTGAAGAATCTATTTTAGCTTAAGTAGACATGGGAACATTACACAATGCCTTGCACTTGAGATCACTCAAAATGTGTCCATAATTGCATTGTTGATTTTGAGAGCTGGTTTTCACCAACTGTTCCAAAATTATATCTGGATCCTCAACACAAGCACAACCTAATGCGGAGCATAGTAGGAATGTCCCAAATGGCTTGTAACCACCCGGATTTCGCGATATATAAAGTTGAGGTGTAAAGTCTTGGTTAGAGACAATATGCAAGAAGCAAGACTTCCATGTTGAGAACCTTAACACACATTGTCGGAGGTGGTCATCTCCAACAAGAGGAGAACCGAAAGTAACACAAAAGGGTAGCTTGGCTTTCGACTTGTTAAAGTCTTCTAAGTGAAGAGTAGCCACACTACCTCCCACAGATTGTCCAGTGATGATTACTAATGGAGGGGTTTTGCTCTTGCTATTCTCTACCAGTTGAAACATTATAAGAAGTTGCAAGCTAAGCTAATGATAAAGAAGATGTGCAAACAAGTCATGTGTAATCTTACAGAAATTAACTACATCTGATTATCATAACTAATTTACTTATTAGCTTCTTACAACAAACCTTCTCTTTCAGTTGAAGAAGCTCATGGTACTGTGACTTGAAGAGTTTGATTGCTGCTTGGTTGAGGGAGAAATTTGTGTTGGTTTTGTTACACAGAAACTCAAAGTGAGCAAAGTTGTCTTCTTTGAGACTTGATGATGAGACCAAAGCTTCTTGTCCACTTAGAGAGCTGGCTGGAGTTCCAAAAGCTATGATGGTAGGATTTTCTGGTTGGATTTCATCGAACAAACGTGGCTCTGCATTCGGATTGATCTCTTTCTGTTTCTCGATCGCATTCCAAGCCTGGTGAACCGGATCAGATGTCAAGACAAAGTTGGCCGATTCCAAACCGCTGCTGAATCTGGCATCATCAAGAACCAAAGTCAACGCAAGTAAACACAACAGAATCATAAAAAACCAGGGAAGAACAAGAAGTGGACTCTACTTACTGATTGATGGAGACCATGATCAAGGCGTTTGCACTTCACCAATAAAAATGGACTAAAGTTTTGTATTTATACTTGCGCTTGTAATGGTGATGCATTATTTCTGCTTTCTATTGTTTCCAAGTATGTACTCTGTTTCTGATAGGTGGGCAATAATTTGAGGCAAGTTTCTGGTCATATTAACCAACGTTATCAAGTAAAACAGGGGAGACGGCAAGTGTGGAGATATATAATTTGGGGTTATTAAGGACAAAATATAAGTGCATTAAACATTGCTACGTTGGGGATTAGAAAGGGGTGTTAGATTACAATTTAAGGTGCCCAGATTACATTTTTAATAATCAAAGTGCATTAAACATTGCTACGAGTGACGTAGGAGAACTCCCATTGCTAATCTTATGATAATGCCAGTTTGAAGTGGTTATTTCGATTTTCGAGTCCTAGATTAACCTTGAGAGTCGGATGAGATGGAGTTTCTGTGGAGAATTGTAATTGCATATGCAAAGCAGCTGATTCCATATAAGCTGGGTTTGTTCCTATGTTTAGCTACATTCCTAGTTGCTGATGGTGCAGCCCATCTCTAAGCTGAATTGTAATCCAGCAAAATATAATTTAGTTTGAGTTTTTTTTTCAGAACTCCACACCAAATATAGATACACAAAGAAAAATAATATCATATGTTGCACTTGAACTGAGACAAGTGTGGCTCGTGGATTATCATTGTACTGATACTGTCTCAACTTAATCACCTTTAAGATGTTCGGTTTTAATCACAAAAGTTCTCAATACGATTCATCCACTTATAAGTTCTATTTTATTTGTCTATTTTCTGATGTGTGATCTTTTTTCTCCAACAGTTACCTGTGATTGCTGTGAGATCACTCCGACGGCTAGGAGTTGGGTGATTATGCTAGCTCGAAGTGGATCTCTTTCCCCTCCAATGGACTTGGAAACATTACATAATGCCTTCAGCTTGAGATTCTCCAAAATTTGGGAACCCCAAATTAGGATCTTGAATTTGAGCACTCTGAGAATTGGTTGTCACAAATTGTTCCAAAATAAAATCCGGGTTTTCAGAGGAAGCACAACCCGAAGCCGAACATAATAAAAATGTGCCAAACGGCTTATAAGCACCAGTTGTATTTCGAGACAAAGAGATTTTAGGAGTATGATCTTGGTCGAAGACTATATGCAAGAAACAAGCTAAATAAGGGATTCATACCCTACCGTTACTAATTCCAGACCTCCTACATACCCAAATCCAGACAACCAAATTACACCATTTCAATAACCTTATTCAGACCATGAGTATGGGAGTTGTAGACATACCAAATGGTGGATTATTAACCGCACAGAACTCATTCCAAGTCGTTTGAGCATAAGGAAAAGAGTAATGCAAGTACAGTAATAGAGTTTGATGCATAGGGGAAACTTACCAATCTGGCATGCTTGTTCCACCACATCTTCATTCCCTCTCATTTTCCCAAACCAGACATACCAAGAGAGGAGAGGGTAGCCACTAAGAGAGGATAGTATAGGCATCCTTAAAGTGATCAAACACAAACGTAAAGAAAGTTGAAGCCACACTACAACCCTGGTCAAATATATATATAGGACCATGAAAGTTGACTTAATTACCTGTACTTGAAGAAATTAGTTATCTCCTCAAGACAACTAAAAAGACCCAACGATCAATGACATCTGAGCCACATTCATACTTAAAAAAGAAAAGAAGAAAAGAAATATATCAGAAATCAATTACCCAAGTGCAGTTCATATCGGCCGATGTGTTTGCAAACCGGATTAAGATCAATCACCCAGATCAGAGGCAGCTTCATACATCTGAAAAAGAAAAGAAGAAGACAAACATATCAGAAATGATGATAGCCCACCTAAGTGCAGTTTTGATTTTGAAATTTTGTCCTCTTATTGGTTCTGATTTTGCTCTGATCCTCACAGTTTTAAAATCTAGCGGTTTTTTTTTTAAAATTGGGAGATCGTGGGCGTCTGCGGTCTTGTTTGCACGACTGCGGTCTTCTTCTTTTCTATTTCCTTCTTTGCTCTCCATTCTCTTCTATTTGATTCCGGGTTTCGTTAACAAGATGACAATAGCACCCTTCAATGAATTTCTATACATAGCCGAAGAATAATTGCATGCATGGTTTTTTGGGAATTCTAAAAATTTAACCATTCCAGGCCTTTGTTAATAGAGATGCACTGAATCAAGTCAACCAACCCATAATCCTTGTTATTCCAAAATGATCTCTTAATATTGCTCAGGAAAAGAAAAAGAAAAGTGAGGAGAAGAGAGAGCGAATCAAAAACAATGATTCTGGCAAAAAAATTACCATCTAACTTCAACTGGGCTTCCTCTCTTTTATTCATAATTGTTATCAGCTGTTCCTCTGTTGTGCGATCACTTCTAGATGCAGCGACTGATAACGATTTTGGAGGGAAACAAAGAAAGATTGATGAAAGAATCAGAAAGCCCTTTCTACAAACAAACCAAGTAATCGATAACCAGAAATAAATTAGCGATGATGAGAAGAAACTGAAATTGAACAAGGTGATTTGTGAGCCTGAATGATGAGAGACTTGCGAGAAGGAGAAGAAAAACAAGTCTTCCGTAAACCCCTCCATTTTGGGGCTGTTCCATAAGAAGCCGTGAAACGTGTATTTAGAAGATCATTAAACAAAGCCGTATCGTTGACAAACACTGGCTTGTTCTACTACAGTGTTTACTCCTGTCCCGCGTCCAGCGTAACAAACGTGCCCATAATATTGATCTGTTCATCATCACCCTTCATGTATGAAGTGGGCCCATATTAGACCCAAGATGAAGGGGCTTCAGGCCCAGACAATGGGCCATCATAAGGGAAATCCGACAGGATGGTATTCAGGTATTGATTGAATGAAAGGATCACGAGTCATGTAGAGAAAAAAAACACTAAGCGGCCATTGAATTGATGCAGCAGGGAAGCAGCTGGAAAACCATTACATTTTCTCGTATCTCTCACACACTTATTACTTAGGCAATCCTACACATTACAAGCCCTCCAACAATTAGAGAAAAAAGTTGGGGTACAACTACTTTAAGGGCACTTGGGTCTGTTGCCGTGGGTGGTCATGTCAGTGTAGCACTTGCCGCATCTGTCCCGGTTGCCGGAAGTTCCCGGAGGCACACATTTGCAGCGGTCACAGCATGTCATGCAAGCCCTCATGCACGTCCTCTTCCTCGAATGCAAAGAGCACCTCTGTTCACATAGTGGAACGCAATCTGCGCAATATGTAAAGTATAACATCAGATAAACCAATCAAACACTAAAAGCTTATAGGGTTGAAGTATTTTCATGGAAATAAACCCTATGCTTTTACTCTTTTAGTGACAGAGTTTTGGTAAGATCCTATAATATTATCAGTACAGTTCAAGTAAGGATGAAACTTGAAGCTCACAACATGTCCATGGATTGAGGTAGCAAACTCACCCTTATTTGATTTGACTGGGGGAAGTGGTGGAGCATAGGTGGGAGGCGTCACTGGTGGCTTGGGCAGAGGTGGAGCCGGAGGAGGTGCCTTGATCCCTTTTGGTGGAGGAGCATAAGTAGGTGGCTTGGGCAGAGGTGGTGCTGGAGTGGGTGCCTTGATGACTTTTGGCGGGGGAGCAGAAGTAGGTGGCTTGGTCACTAGAGGTGGTGGAGCTGGAGCTTTGACTGTTGGAAGTGGTGGTGGTGCGTTGCTCTGGACATAAGCAGCCTGAAAAATAAGCACACATATTCAATCTCAAGATCGGAGCTTTAGTGTAGTACTGAACAAGAAAAGTGAAAAAGGCGCTACCTTTATCTTGAGTTCCTCATGAGGATCATGAGATGATGAAGCCTACAAAGACCATACGCAACAGTTATTTTAGACAAAACCCAAGTATAACAAGTGAAACACAATGCTAGAGAAGTGTAAGGACTAGAGAGAGATGTGATTTTAGAGTGTCATACCCTTGTGGCAACAAAGAGAATGGTGACCAAGAGAAGGAGGAAGACTTTGAAAGCCATAGTGTGACGTTCTGTGAACCAAGAACAAGAGTAAGCTAGGCAAGTTCAGATTTATGAGTCAAGGAGAAGAAGAAAGTGAGTTTAAATAGTAGTATTGAAAGGTAAGGATAGTAATTTTTCACTACTCAGTATCTGATATTTATCTTGAAGAAAGAAAGAAAGACAGCTGGAAATAGTACTGATGAAGTGCTTGACAGCTTCAATTTACCAGAAGATGGCTATGATGATGAATGACCAGATCAAGTGGTCAGTAAAGACTAGTACTCAGTACACTGCCCTTGTAAAGGCTGGCCTGTCCTAAAAATCTGACTTGAAATTAGTTGCAACCTTACCCACCTGCCCCAACCCAAGGACTGTGTCCCCCATAAAATCCTATATATCCCTAATTAATACCAGAGGTTTTGTATCATATGTCAGCACCAATAAACTAAATATCCTTCACACGAGGCCTGTCTCATGCATATCAAAATCAGACTCGTAACCAAAGCTAACATCTTCCTTCTCATCTTGAAAATTCATTGTCACCTTCCTAGTTTTGTAGCTTCGATATCTGTATTCAAATACAAACAATCTGGGTCTGTGAGCTGCCTCCTATCCCTTGTATGAAAATTCAAATGTCATTTGCACCGACATGTATACATAAGAAAATGCACCGAGATCAAAGTAGTGCATAACCGCATATAGAATAGTTTGACTGAGAGATGGAAGCAAAATGGGAGGAGGTTGTTTTGGGGTTACTGACTGGGAAATGTGAATTAACTAAGAGAACATTAGGAATCCCAATATTTTTTCACTACACTTGGCACTAATACTCGTCTGGTTTACCATTTTTGAAGTTGAACCAAAACTGGGTACCTCAGTGGCAAAACGTGTTTGGTATGGAAATGTCAGAGAGAACTCTTACTCAATCTCAGTTTTTTTTTCAGTCTGCCTTTGTCTTGGTGTCCTTGACTACACAACTCATACCATATAGAATACAAGCATCTCAAATTTATCAATTTGATAACTGTATGTGATTCAGACTAGGCTCTAGCAAGTGTTGTTAGGTAAGAAATGGCAAGGCAATCACCGTGATTGTTAAAAGAAAATTGGCAAAAAGAATAAATAAATAAATAATAATAATTATCCTTAACTTTTATTTTGGTGTAAATTTGCTATCATATGTTTACAAGTGAAATAATTGTCTCTTCAACACTCCCATATCTCTTTCGAAAAATGGTCTGAACATAAGAAATTTCGTTTTTGTAGAAATTTTTGTAGTATATCAATTCGTTAACATACCACGGAGCCTTTTTTATTAACATAATAACACCAGACTCTTATTACAGGCGGCACTTTTTATTTTTTGTACCGACAATTAAGAATTGTTCTCTTACTTGCTACATCAATAGTTAAATTACAAACTTTTGATAGCCTTTGTTTCAACTAATTTGCTATTATAACTTTTCACAATTAGCCAATTTGTTGTTCTAACTATTTTTTATGTCAATTTTCAATCTTATGTTTTCAAAATTAGCCAATTTGCTATCTTTAAATCATTAAAATTTGTTCATTTCTTCATCTAAACATGAACTATTTATGAAAAACAAAAGTTTGTCAACCGAGCTACAGGCGTTTGTTGTTCTATAAGTTCATGTGTTTTTATGAACTAAGTCGAGATTTAAGCACATTGATTCCATGGAGAGACACTCCAAAGGACCCATCGGGATCAATTTACTGGAACGAGGCAAAGACTGCAGTTTGCGAGTAAAAGAAACCACCTACCTCTCTCTAAGCTTTATACGGATGAAATTATTGTGACAATTGGGCTCCTATCACCATCGCCATCAGACTCCCAGCTCAGTAAACAAGCAAGCGTGTTCATGGTTTCAGCCTTTCAGCTCTCCCCCATGCTTTTAGATAAGTCCCTCACTGTGCTACAGACACTTCTTTTACTCTCACCACAGCTGTCCTTTGTCCTCAGCTTGCCTTCACTGTCCAAGGATGTAAAACTGTAAACTTTTTAGGTACATTGTAGACCAAAGGCCAGCAATATATGGTCTTGGTATTTAGATTGAAAGGCATGCGTGCCCTTAATGCAGTCATAGTGTTCTATAGCGTCAATGCAAATTTACAAAGTTGCACTGAGCAAAAACAATAGACCTGCATTTTACACAACATCTCAGGATCAAGGTGTGAATGTGATATTGTTTATCCTCTTAGTCTCTGATACAAACTGAACAAGACTTGGAAATGTCAGCTTATCACTCTAAGAAAAATTTGACCCTCACTAACTACAAACAATGAGTCATTCGCAACAAAGCTTCGACGATACAGTTCTAGTTCTTGTGTGGGTTGAATTGCGGTATATACTAGTTGACAAGCATACAAGTTCTATACAGCAATTTCCTCTTCTTCCTCAAAGCTCAAATTCAGCGTCTGTAGCTTGAATCCTGAACTCTGTATGGCCTCAACTAAACCGGAAGCAACCCCGGTAGCTTGTACTGTTGTCTGCTTTTTCAGCTGGAGAAAAGATAAAAGGTCATTAGTTCTCCCAATGAAATCAAGAGGTGAATAACAGAGAACAGGACACCCAAGGGCATGATCACATTATAACACAGATGAAGTAAACCAACTATTCAATTCTCAATAACACTTTTCCCGCTCTGTACTACCATAGTCCATGAGTGTACATGCGCATATTACTTCTATTCCTAAGACCAAATCATTCACAGGAAATGCAAATAATGGGAATCGAAAAACAGGAAGACGTGATCAAAGTAACAGCCTAAGTAAATCAAGTATCCGACTACGATGGAAAAATTGCTCATATATAACAGCATGATATGTATACTCTTTTACCATCATTATACTTATCCTCCATAACACATTTGACTACTGATACTCTTTCCCTCTGTTACTACCATTATCAAGAACAGCTGCATGTTTATATCAATAGCTGATCAGCAATACATCTTCTATTCCAAAGACTAAACACATCTTTCAGAAAAAAAAATGTGAATAATGTCCCACCATACGCACCTCAACAATTCCAATACCCTCATGCACTTCAACCTTCAAGTTGGTAATCCCTTGAGTTTCCTACAACAAAGACGAACATCAAATCCTGGTACTTCAACACTCCATAGTCACATCAAAAACCCTCTAAAAAAATGTACCTCTAAAGCTTTGGTCACTGCAGGCACAGCAGCATCACTCAAAGTTCCATCCGCCTTGCATAATCACATACAGAATATAAAGATACTAATCATACACTCTAGAAGAATGAAACTTAGTTGAGATCTGGGTACCTGAAAAAACATGGTGAGGGTATCGGAGGGCGAAACGGGTACCGAAACGGGCTGCTCGGCGCTGGCTTCTTCTTCTTCTTTTTCCGGGACTGGTTCAATAGGGGTGTCTTCCTCAGCTGACCTCAGAATTGTGGGTCTGCGGGAGCTGGTGTTTCTGACTGAACTCAAGCGCTTGAAGGACCCGGAAACGTTTCGAAATGAAAGAGTGGGATGAGGAATGGGAGCGGAGAGGGAATGGGTGAGGGTGGGGATTGGGTGCAGAGGTGAGACTGAAATGGTAGCCATTTGTTTTCGCTGAGCTCTATCCTTTTCCTTGGTTTCTCTTCTCAACTGATACCAGGGAAGAGGTGAGGTGATAGCCTACACGATAGGTTGGGCCTACACTTTGGGTCTTCTGCTCAGTGTTTCAATCTGAAATCTTTAAGTTGTCACATAAACACCTTCATCAATCACGTCTCACCGACTTAAATACATATTTATAAGTTAAAAATAAAAAAATTCGACTCTACTGTTGAGTTTATGATGCATAAAACCCTTGGTCGGATAATTTTTGAGTTTTGCATTTGTGTTAAGAATCTAAGTGATGATATCTGCCTTCTAACTTCTTTCTTGGTGTAGCTAGGAGAAGTTTACTTTCTTTTCACTCGGTTTAGTGAGCTCGGCACTGTAGTACTTAACCTTGTAATAGCAAATTCTAACACCAGCTTCTTGAGCTGAAATTATGGGGTTTTTTTTCATCGACTAGCCTCAAAATTGAGGTGCGCGGCCAATCTTGAAGGAGCCGGAAACATTTCATAACGAATAGTTGGGAGAAAGGGGAATGGGAACGAGCGATTGCTGAGATTGTGTACAGAGTTGAGAATGGTGAGACTGAAACTGCAGCCATTTGTTTTCGGTTAGTTTTATTGTCCTGCTGATTTCTGGACATGAGAGAAAGAGAGGTACAGCCTAATATGGATTTCATTGGTCTAATGAATCAATGCTAGCTTATAATTGATATATGTGCAAACCAAAAAACAAGACAAAACATACATGAGAAAATTCTGTAGTAATAATAATGAAACAGTTGAAACTCACAATTTGGGGTTCAAAATGATCACTGCAAATTTTACATAGACCCGGCAATCATAGTGAGGAGTACTTGCCTACTTAAGAAAAACAGTGCATTAGACATGTTAAGCACACTAGACCTGGCAATCAGTTTAATTTTGCATTGTGGACATTGAGCTGCTAATGCTGCGATTCCACTTCAACTTGACCATCTGGTTAAGCATATAAGATCCACTCAGTTCTAATGAATAGGAATAAATCATAAACCCTGTGACAGAAGAGAACTCATTGGACTGGAAGCCACTCACCTCTGAGATTTATTGCTCGGTTTGCTAGAACATCAGCCTCGGCATTGTACTCCTGCAAGGTAAGCATATCATGTCAGGTTAAAAAATACAGATTTGAATGGATTTAGTAGCATATACCATATAATCGTCATATGTTTGTGCTATACGTTAAAAAAAGTCATGTTTTGATCCATTCCAACTGGACTCTTTTCCACACCGAAATTTCTCCAACATACAGCCATACATACCCTGCGAACATGATTGATCTCAAAAGAAGTAAACTTTTCCTTAAGTTGCTTGGCCACTTGGCACAGGTCGGCCATATTCTGATTTTTCGTCTTCCAGGTCCCCTGAATCTGTTATATCAGAAATCCTCATAAGATAACTCATAAATAAAAGTGAATTATCAAACAAGTAACAAAGGTGGGAATTACAGAAATTCAAATGCATTAACATATACAAACCTGGCAGCAGACAAGTTTAGAGTCGCCCTGAACACGAATGTGCTTATATCCTTTATCAAGAGCAAATTTCAATCCTAGAAGTACAGCTCGATATTCAGCGACATTATTTGTTGCAATGCCCACTCCTTCCCGCAGCCGGTACAACTATAGTAACCCCAATGTTATAAAGAGATCCATTTTTACAAAAACAAAAACAGATATCCTAAAAGATTCACTATATTTTCATGAAATGCACATACGACACTCCCATCTTCAGCACGGAGTACAGCTCCTGCACCAGATAATCCAGGATTTCCTTTTGAAGCTCCATCAAACTCAAGTATGCAGGATTGCTGGATGAAGACATAGATGAGGCATAATTAAGAAATCCACTTCACATGACCATAATCACACTAGACATGGAAGTATTCGGTGTTGATCATAAAATACAAAATTGTGATCTTAGTGGTGGTGACATAAGGCAACTTACACCAGTACTACAACTTGAGTTTGATTACAAATTATCAGCTTTAATATGCTTTATGTGCAGAAAAATAGGAAGCTAAGAAAAAGCATCATTTGCAGAAATAATACATTAAACAAGTGATCAATGCAACTGCATTATCTAGCCAAACTTAAGGTATCTGGAATTTCATGCCAATCTGGCCGGTACAAAATTCCATGTAGTATGTGATACTTACACTCGGCAATTTCCTCTGTGGAGGGTCATTGACATTTGAATTTACCACATCCGGCAATCTCATTGGTGTAAGCTGACAAGGTGCAATTTTGAGGCCTAAATTAACAATAGAAGAAGCTGGCTGCTGAAAGATTATAATAAAAACGCGAATCATACAATGAGTAACCAAACAGAAGATTTTATATCATACTAGAAAATTTCCATGTACATATGACACTTACATCCGGCAATCTCTTTTGTGGAGTGTCATTGACACCTGAATTTACCTCATCCGACATTCTCTTTCGTGTAAGCTGATAAGGTGCAATTTTGAAGCCTGAATTAACCATAGAAGATGCAGGCTGCTGAAAGATTATAATAAAAAAACCAAATCATACAATGAGTAACCAAACCGAAACTTGAACACATGAAATCATCAAATCAAACCTGGTATGGACAAGCAACAAGGCTTCCAAACAGACCATCTTTCACATCACTGGCACTGATAGTATATGAAGCATTCTTAAGCCCATGTGAGACAAGGTACTCCTCGGCCTCCTTAGGTAAACCATACCCTTTAAACACACTCACTGAAGGATTGCATACCTAAAAAGAACAAAATCAAACCTCATATGTAATTCTCCGTCAACTAATCAAGTAGATAACATCAAGTTCTTAGAAAACTAGTTTTCATCTTAAAACATTTTACAGTAGCATAGTATCTCACTCACAATCAGGAAGGTACTCTAGCCCACCACCAGAATCCATTCACTTTTACATAATGAACATCACAATAATACAATGTAGCAGTAAATTTCAGTTGCATTCTAGAACAAAAGGGCACAGTTATTTCAACAAAATAAACAATACCCAGTAACAGAATCAAATGGGAAATCAAAAACTGATAAAGCAATGAAAGTAATCAAACAAGACATAAAGATCAAAACTTTACCGAGGAACCAGCTTGGTTTTGGCAATCCTTCCAGCTTTTATAGATGCCAACCACATCTCCCTTTCGAACAACATAAAAAACATCCTTCTCTTCCTCCATTGAAGCTTAAAGTTTCAAACTTTGAAGAACCCAGAACTAGTCGAACTCAACTGCACTTGGACTTTTACTGACACAGGGCTGAGTAACGACTGTTCACAGTTTTCTATATAAAGCATATTATGGGCTTGTACAGATTTGGGCTTAGATTAAGTCCAAAGTAAAAATGATCAAATCATATCTAACATTTTAAAAAAATAAAACTTTAGTTTCTTATAAACTTTACAACCATATTTCACGTTCATTTTTCCAAACCCATACGGTACAATATGTTTTAATTCTTAGGTCATGTTAAGATTTAGATTTTGTCACCAAATGCAGACATGTAACATGCATGCATATGAGATATAATAGCCAGAAACCCTCCAAATAATTCAGATTCAATCCATATGACAAAAGGATTCTTTGTCTTCTCTTTTCATTGATGGTGCCTGGCTGCCTTTCATGAAAATCCAACTCTGTTTGTTTGGTGTTGTTCTTATGTTAGAGGCTAATGGTAACAGTTCATACAGCAATGGAAAAATAACTGAAATTTTGTTATAAAGATTCTCACTGATTACAAATACCATTGTACAATTAACTTGATATTTATATCATGAATATTACCTTCTATTTCAAATGGGAAAATGGTAACTGTGTCTACATGTAAATTGAATCCAACTTTGAACACCAAAGAGCTTGAAATATGTCTCTTACAGTTCAGCATATATCTATCAAAGAATAACTGTGGGATATTGATGCTTTGTTTGAAGATTTTAGATAACCTGCTCACCTATTAAGTCCAAGCCTACAACAAGAAAGGATAAGCCTTGGAAAAGCAAGAAATAGAAGTGAACTCCATGAGCTGATAGGAAACTTCTTGCTGATGCTGTGAGTAGGAGGAAAGCAAGAGCAAGCTCTTTTCTGTAGATCCCATTTTTCTTCTTCTTCTTAGGAGGTGCTACTTCCTGTTCCTTGAGTTTGCTCAACAATTCTAAACCAGACTCGGAGTTTCTCCTTAGGATCTTGTCTTCACCTGAGGATTCCCTTTCAACAAGGGTGAACAAATCTGATTCAGATGATCTTCCAGTCTTCTTTGTCACCACCCACTCATAAGAACTTCCCAGTTGAAATAGGCCGGAGACCATGGCATTGAATTTTGTCACGGACATTGTGTTTTCAAAGAGTAGGTATGGGACTAAGAAAGGGAAAGATTTTGGTGAGGGTAAAATGTTTAGGAAGGACATGAAAATGGGCACATAGCAAATTACCCAAAGGGGAAGTTCAGCCTCAGGTATGAACATGGTCAATGGAAGTATGATACAGAACAATGTGAATGAGTAGAAGGGAAGAATTAGCTTCCTCAAAAGAAAGAACAGAAATATCAAGTTGGCCTTTTTGAATATAGATATCTGCACAATTGTAATCAAGACATTGTTACACACTTGTATCATAAGAAAAACTTTGGAATACTCAAAAATACACAAATGAAGGGTGAAAAACCAACCTTGGAAGTTAAGATAGCTGGAAGGCATAATCTGAAGAGCTGCATTGGACCTGAATGCCATCGGTGCTGCTGCTTCTTGTAAGTTTCATAAGACTCTGGTAGTTCACAGAGGGCTTCTACATCATTGAGGAATATGAATTTCCATCCATTTAAGTGTGCTCGAACTGCAATGTCCATGTCTTCAACTGTTGTTCTCTCTAGCCAGCCTCCTGATTCTTCCAAAGCCTTAATCCTCCAAACTCCAGCAGTTCCATTGAAACCGAAGAAATTTAGAAAAACACCATTAACTTGCTGCTCCACTTCAAAATGGAAGCACAAGTTAATGTTTTGCAGCCTTGTAAGTAAATTCTCATCCTTGTTCACAAATGACCACCTAGCCTGGACTAGTCCTAATTCCGGATTTCCCTGTGACAAAGTTTAAACAACATTGTTAGTGGCTGATTAGAAAACACTTCACATATTATACTAGTCAGTCACACGAGTCAATCAATCACCTTGAAGTGAGGAACAGTGAGTTTAAGAAAATCAGGATTGGGTGTGAAATCAGCATCGAAAATTGCCACAAACTCGTAGTCTTTGACATACTCACAACCCATGGCAGATTTAAGATTCCCAGCTTTGTATCCTGTTCTGATCAATCTATGCCTGTAGATTATGTTGATGCCTTTCTGACTCCATTCCGAGATTTCATCCTGGATCAAATTCTGCACAATTATGTCATCTGAGTCGTCCAAGACTTGAATCAAAAGTCTGTCTCTTGGCCAATCCATCTGGCACGCGGCCGCAATGGATGGCTCATACACCTGAAGAAATCAAAACATATACAGAGCAATAAGAGTCCAATACAAAAGTTCTTGAAATAACAGAAAGCAAGTACAGCTAGTTTTTTTATTATTATTATTATTACCTCTCTTTCATTGCACATTGGAATCTGAAGAAGGACCATTGGGAAGCTAGGAGGGTCTTCAACATCATAAGCATCTGGCTCAATTCCTGGCTTTATCTTCTTGATCTTGATCCAGAAACATCCAAGACACAAAACTAATCTATCAAGAGATTGGATCAAGAACAGAACAATGCAAAATTTAGAGAGGAATATAGCCACAGGAGCAATATAATCAACTCTGAAAGACAACCAAGCCATATAAGACAAGTGCAGCAGACCCTGAGCCTCCCAAGGATGATGAACCAGATTCAAATTCCAGTTCTTGTAGTGAGCAATCACTTCAACTCCCAAAGCCACAATTGACAACACAAGAAACGCTTGAATGAATCTATACAACTTCCCTCGATTCCTCGGCTCCTCATCGCTCATGTCTGATGAGGTAATGCGTTCTCTGAATGCCATTGGAAGCCATGAGAGACAAGCAAAGATTCTGTTGACTTTGAGAAGAAGAACCCATGTGAACTGTTTAGTGCTGGCTGCTTTCTGCTTCTCAAAAGAGTTGGTCTTTGAGAAAGAGTTGCTTGGCTTCTCTATTGTAACTGCAACAGAGTTGTTTGGAGCCATTTTCTTGAGAAACCAATCAAGAAAAAAGAACACTGATCAAATATTGAAACTGAAAGCTGAACTGGGTATATGTATTATATGGTATAGAAAACTAAGAAAAGATAAACCATTTGAAAACAAAACTGGATCTCTTAGAGAGAGATCAGCGAGAGCATGAACTCAGAACTGGAGGCTTTATATTGTGCAGTTGAAGAATGCAGCAGAGAGAGGAAGATATAGAAAGGTGCATCATCAAAATCATTATTAAATGGTAACTAGCAAATTACCAGGAAAGAGTAATAAAGGGGGGTGGGTCAAATTTGTTTGGAATTTTTTAAAAGTAGTAAAAACAGGGTGGTGGTGCAGGTACCGTTCTTCAGGAACAATCAGCTGGTTTTGACATGCAGCACAGTCTGGTGAAGCTGATAAGGAAATTAATATAAAGAATAAAACAACCAGGTCACAGATCATCTACACATGTAAAAGAGGGGTTCTTGTCTGCTCATCTGGGATTATCATTTTTGTTGTCCTAGTCATTTTCGTATAAATAAGAGACTAGTTTTGTTGTCCTAAATAATAGTATATTATTGTCGATTGCATTATTGTTTGTTTAGATATATGATAAAGTGCTTCATAAATTATTTTGAAAATACATTATTTTCAAATAATACAAGTTGGGATTTTGTTTTTTGAAGAAGAATATCAAAAATTTCATTAATCGGGAATGTAATATTACAATAATGAGAGATACCGATGGTAAAAATAAATTTCTCACTCTTCAGCCTACATACCTGAAACACCAGCGGTTACAGTGGACAAGAATCGATAAGGGTTCAACTGTAGCTAAACCTAATTCAGAAGTATCGATACATCCTTACAGCCAACCTCAAGAAGAAACAACTCTTTCAAACACTATATGTCAAAACTACCAGCATATATACACATGTAACATCTCCATTACATTGACAACAAGATCTAACAGACATTAAAATATTTCCTGAAAACGACACCAAAATATGACTCACCCCATGACACAACAACACCACCCTACCAAAACCCTAACCCTTGCCCAAAAGAGAAAGGACGACCAACACCACCCTACCAAAATCCTAAACCCTCCCTCAAAAGAGAAGGGACGACCTAAAACAAAATAATCTAATTAACAACCAAAATAAGGAATAGGCTCAGCCTAAGGTCTAATAGAGAAGACGCAAGATCTGTTTCCTCCACCACCACCTGCCTCAGTCGTCGTTGACTTACAGACAACCACTGCGATCATTCCCGAGACGGCTCAAAGCGTTACAGACACTTGCATCTCAGCACAGTCCAGTACACCTCGACGACCCTCGCCGCCGCAATGATTGAAAACGATAACAACGCTCATCCCAACAACCTGCATAAACCCAAAAAGAAATCTCGAATCGAACTCTCCACTCTAGAACCAATACCTTCCAAGATACTAAATAAGATGTAGGAATTCCCGTCCGACAGTAAATCTCGATGTCGGTAAAACCCTAAAGCCAGCTAAAATGAGACTATAGCCGGACAAAGATGAGAAGGCTAGTTGGTGTGCTAGAGAGAGGAGCGAGGCTAGGGTTCTTTTCGAGGTTTTCCTGCCAAATATACAAGTTGGGATTTTGTAAAACGTTAAAAAAATCGGAAACGTTCTAGAGAGTCTGGATGTTCATACTGTAGCCGATCAACAAGAACTAGTAGTCGTCCCAATTCGACATATTTGCTTATTCATTTCCATTGATAGATGTCAAATATGCGTATGCATGAACTGCTGTGATCGATAGGTAAGTCTGCTGGAAACGTGTACAGAAAAAACGAAGGCGCACGTTACTGCGTTATTCTTGGACCTTGTAGCAGCAGAGACTATATATAAGTATTCCTACCTCTGAGTCTGATGCATGATGATGGTTGTGAAAGCAATTTGATTTCTGATATTTGGAGACGTCGTTTGACTTTACAATCATACTTTAGCTGTATTATATGTACTAATCAACTAATTTAGATTAAGATTAGCGGTGGATACATTTATATGCAGGGTTTTTTGGCTACAAACGTTCTCATCAATAGTTTTGATGCATATTTTTATTTTTGCATCACTTTTTATTGAATTTTCTCATCTCTACCGTTTAATATCTAGATAATATTGTGTAGATCATCTATACAAAATTTCAGTCAATTTGGTGATCGTTAAGGCCCTCAAAATCGAAAAACAAATGGACTGACTGAATTATGTCAAACATGAGCCGTTCATGTTGATTACAGAAAAACGTAATTTTGAGGGTCTTAACGATCACTAAATTAGCTAAAACTTTGTAGATATGATCTACACAATATTATCAAGATACTAGACGGTGAAGATGAGGAAATTCGATCAAAGTGATGAAAAAAATAAAAGTCGACACTAAAACCTTTAGTGCTGACATTTGTAGCCAAGAAAATTTCTATATATATGAAAATTGAAAATGAGGAAATAAGTCATGTTTGATGTCTCGTACTCTCATCTGAGCAGGAAACTAAGAAGCACGGAAGCGCTGCCTATGAGCGATTCGCGCTTTTGTTTTGGAAGCGAATCGGAAGCGCTGACGGAATACAATTCTGCTTAAAGGAGCAGTTTGGAAGGGCGTCGGAATCGATAGATCTCAAGACTAATATGCAATGTACGCCGGCAGAATCACATCGATCTGATCACTACTCTTATGCTTGCAGTTTCACTAGCTAGTACTGCTGCTACTGCTGCTGCTGCTGCAAATAAGTTCCATGTGAATCGACTGGGGTAGTAGTAGTAGTACTGGTGGTGCGACCTTAGAGGACTGGGATTGGTGGATCTCTATAAAAAAACATGCATCATTTTGTTAATTGCATCTTTGGTTTTCTTTATTATATTGATCATCAATCTAAAGTCCAGAACAAATATAATTAGTACGCTTCATGTGCGCGATTCCCTAAGATTGTATCTATGACGTTTTGCATATGAGCCATATTAATCATTGGCCTGAATAGCTTTAAATTGCAGACTAATCCAGGCCAGCTGATCTATATTTTTCTCAAATTCCCAACTAGTAAACCATAAATAAATAATCCCCTTAGATTTGAGGCTCTGTTCTATGAAATCAGTTAGTATTGTTAGAAGGGACAGATCTCACGTTAAAAAAAAGATAATTAAAATATAAAATATATATTAATGAATTATATCTAATTATATCGAGACATTTTTATATTTAAAATCTAACAGGTTAAAGATGATTAAATTAAAACAATATCAGTAAAATAGTGATTCATAGATCACGCTTGTCATGTTCAAGTAGCATATATGTTTATAAAAAGGTCATAGAGATTTAAGGTAAGGTGCACCACCATCATCTACCTCCTTAAGGCATGATTATTGAGACAAAATATTACCTTACATCGTGACAATGTACGTATGATGAACTTCGGTACGTAACTTGTTGCATGTGTGCAGGAGCACATCACCAACGATACAAACTTAAATGTCAACAAATTACTAAACTTTATTTCGCAAATTCATAGCACAACATTGTAGATCATCATACTCATGTCGGGAGAATTCTGTCGATTGGTATATGTACTAAACTTTGGCGAAAAACTGAGGACTTGAGGATCGTTTATAGTCTTATAGACGCATAGATCGATCGGAGGAGGAGTTTAGAAACACTGCTAGTGACCATTAAGCCAACCAATTATGTATGAAATGCGTAATTGCCGATCAAAACTGGGTTTTGGAACTTTGTCATAATAGTACTTGCATTTTACAAACCTTACTACAAAGAGTTCAGCTAAATTCAAGTAACGATTATCATATCTTATCGATTGAGATGAGAGAAAGAAATGTGAGTTTTGTGATTTTATTATAGCTCGGTGTTACCATATTCAGAATTTGGATTGTGAGATCGTGTCGCTGTACTTCTATCAATTGGTATGCCATGATCGGCTAGTAGGCAGGTGAACAAGGTGATTGATTGTGCAATGTATCATTAGCCATAATGCCATATTGTTAATCAATAGTAGATGGGAATCTCCATGATGGGCTTAATTCAAGGGATAGATGTCAACCTTAATAGTCCACAAGGCCCAAGAGTCCGGCGTCCCAAACGATGATCAAAATGGCCGACTTGAAGAAAAGCATGCAGCTGGAGCTAGCAAGGTCGACTGGGAGCAGACAAAGAGAGTTGTTAGCTAGATTGTGAAAGCTATGTTTACCATATTAGATAAAACATCCAGAGAGCGAGGCATTGTGATTAAGCCAACAACATAAAGCAGTGCCGTGTCTACCACTATCATCCCAATCTATCTATTCATATGCCCTCCGCCATCTTCTTCTGTCCTTTTCAATTCAATTTAAACCCTCTCCCCCATTCCATTCCATCCCATCTGTTTCAAAGTCCCACTTGAAATTTTTCTCCAGTTTTTTCAACAATTCAAGCTAGCTAACTTGTGTGTTTTGAATTAAACGTTTTGATGTGATTTCTAATATTTATACGTCAATATATATGGTTTTGTTTTGTTTGGTTTGCACGGTTAGTTCCTATGACATTGCTCTTTCTGTTTCTATTGCATTGACTCTTAACTCAGAAGAAAAGTTGATTATTTTGCTACCAGAAATATACGATTTCTGATTTCGTTCTTGAATCTTGACCTTGCTATCAGCTATATTATCATAGGATTGAGATTGGACCTTTCTGTTTTATTTTAATTATGCCAAGTAATGAATCTGATATGTTCTGAAATCGATCTGAGTATGCATAACCAATGTTGCAGAATGCATTGGAAGTTTTTGCAATGACAGACTAATAAGAACCAAATCTAATCGGACAGCAAAACCCCTGAAAGAAACAAACTAATTTCAAAGCCGGCCTTCGAAACTTAGAAACATGAATTCATTGATTCTGATGGCTTTAGTTTATTCATACGTTAGGTATAGCCGTATAGATCTAGAATAAGGAAGATGAGCATGCTGGCGATGATATACTAGTCATTTTGCATAAAGATATATATATATATATATATATATATATATATATATATATA
Organism: Comarum palustre; assembly: GCA_951800085.1. Lineage (NCBI taxonomy): Eukaryota > Viridiplantae > Streptophyta > Magnoliopsida > Rosales > Rosaceae > Comarum > Comarum palustre. The sequence goes on along the minus strand of OX637574.1, from coordinate 1,840,324 downwards.
AAAGCGATTGTGATCGACTCCGTCATCGATCTATTAATTCGTTAAAACTATTGTTGTATCCATACTCTATCATCTAGAACAGTTTGGATTTGAGACGAGCTCTAAAAATGATGTCCTCTAAAAGCCGTTAAGAAAAAATGTCAATCGGCCATAACAAAGTAAATATGTGCAATATAACTGTTGATTTTTTATGGTGCCAAAGTTAGACAATATAACCGGCAAGCTTCACCAATTTAAGAATGAGGATATGATCGAAAAAATTTAACAAGGAAAAATTAAATTAAAAGAGAAACTAGTTAAGAAGGGATCCACAAATCTCATATTTTTTAATTAATTTGTTTTTTGGTAAGAGCCAAAAGGCCCAAACCCCAGATTTTTACTCATCGAGCATCATTGTCGGTATCATACATATCTCTCTGCAACCATTTTCTCCGCATTGTTGTACTAAAGAAACAAACTCCAAACAGCTCCAAATCCTTCAATTCCATTTCTCTATGTTTTTCATATAAGTGGAGACCGTACCTCCTGCAGCTCTGCTCACGGCAGCTGCCAACTTTTGGTGCCCCTGAATTTTTAGGCCCTGAGGCGGCCACTCCTTCGGCCTCACCTAAGGTCCGTGCCAGATCTAGAACTAGCCCCTTGAAGAAAATGGTGTATATCTAGCTAGCCATGTCATGGTTTTCTTAATAAACAACACGACCAATTTTACCATATGATTTGTTAAAGTGATCTGACTAAGTGTCTCTTAAAAATTGAAGACCTCATGTTGTAGTAACTATGAAACTGTTGGGAAAAATAATATAATGGAAGTGACAAACTCAAACCAACAAATCACAAATATTTAAAGATATAAAGGATAAAAAAAGTGAACATCAGATATAACGTGGTTCGACAATGTGTCTACATCTATGGGGTAGCAACAACAAGAACTTCCACTGTCAAATAATGTGTACACAAGAGATACACAACTTTAAGAACATCACTTGAAAGAAACACTCTCTCACACTTGTTTTGCTACACTACACTCTCAACTTGTAGTGGACACTCTTCACTCACTACTTGGATAAAGATGCTTGAGACGATGAGATAATGGAATGAGAAAATGACCTCTCCTTTTATAGGCTTAAAGAGAAACTCTCATTAGTGTTATACCATTATGGTCATACATGAAACTCTTGTAACTCATGAAACCATAACTCAAAAATCATCTCACTTTCTTATGTAACTCAAGTCTTAATACCTTGTAACTTAAGACTTAATGTCTTATAACTTAAGAGTTACTGACTCATATAACTCATGAACCTTTAACATTCATATCATAAATTAGTAGTATAACTTATTGGTCTAGATATTATAACAATCTCCTTCTCCAGACCATCCTGAGGTAATACGACATGAGACTTCTACTTGATGTCCATCCCAGCAGACATTACTGAAACAACTACTTTAGCCGACGAAATATTTTCGTCGACTAAGAAGTCATCAGGAAAAAACCGTCGGCCAAGATTTTAGCTGATGAAATTACTGTGCATCATCGGCTAAAGTCATTTATTTAGCTGACGAAGAAATTTTTCATCGCTTAAAATCTGGACTTTAGTCAACAAATTTTTAGACTTTAGCCAACGAAATTTTATTAAAATTCCTGTTCATCATCGGCTAAAGTAGTTTATTTAACTTTAGCCAACGAATTTTATTAAAATAAAATTTTTCGGCTATAGTTATTTTTATTTATTTATGTAAATTTAGCTGACGAATTTTAATAAATTTCATCGACTTTAGCAATTTATTTTTATTTATTTATTTAACTTTAACCGACGAATTTTATTAAAATTCTTCGGCTACAGTTAGTTATTTTATTATTTTTTTTATTTCTTGTATTTTTGATTAATATTTTTTTCTCATCTTTTTCGTTTTTACACCGGTGGTGGAGGAGGAGGCGAAGAGAAGGAGTTAGAGGAGGAGGAGGAGGAAGAGAAGGAGTAGGAGGAGGGGAGGAGGAAGAGAAGGAGTAAGAGAAAAAGGAGGAGTTGTTACCGTCGGAGGAGGAAGAGGGGGAGAAGTAGGAGGAGGAAGGAAGATGAAGAGAAGGAGGAGGAGAAGGAAGATGAAGAGGAGGAGGAAGGAAGATGAGGAGAAAAATGAAAGATATAGAAAAAATTTAAAATTTTCGGTGGAGATTTTGAAAATTTTAAAATTTAGCCGACGAAATACCCTAATTTCGTCGGCTAAAGTTCAAAATTTTAGTCAGAAAAAGTTCAAAATTTTTTAATTTTTAATTAACTTTAGCCAACGAATTTCCATAATTTCGTCGGCTATAGTTATTTTATTTATTTATTTAATCTTAGCCGACGAATTACCCTAATTTCATCGGCTATAGTTATGTATTTTATTTATTTAACTTTAGCCGACGAATTACCCTAATTTCGTCGGCTAAAACCCTAAACACAATTTTTCATTCTTTCTCCCTAGATGTAGCCCTATCTCCGGTGGTTATTTTTCATAAAATTTTTATACCACTAGTTGCGTCTCATTGATTTGAAACTATTTTCAGTTAAAGGTCCAGGCAAAATACGTAATTTAGACAGTCAAATGACTGTTTCCGTGCGTTAAGGGGTTTGACTTACGGGATTGACTGTAAGGATCGAGCCTTAACGTTGTCGGATCAAGTTGATTTTTTTCCTATAGACATATTTCGACATAATGATCATATCATACGGTCAAATTTTTGTTCCTCAACTTTGATTATCGGAATTACAATATTCCTACTAATGTTGTATAGCTTGTTTACTAAGCTTTAAGTAAATGTTCCGTTTCAAAAACAAACTCTACATAGAAACTTCAAACGCAAAAAAGTTGTGAAATAAGATATGACCGGAATGATGAAATACGTATTCAATTGAAAAATTGTGTAATTCCGGTAAAGTCTCGGTGCCGATAGTTGCGGTCAATACAATTTAGGGGTTTCACTTACGGGATTGACCGTCCAGATGAAGCCCTTAAATTTATCGGATCAAGTTGAATTTTTTACCATAGACATATTTCAATATATTGATGATATTTGATGGTCATATTTTTGTTTGTGAATTTTGATGATCGGAATCACAACATGTCTACTATTTACCATTATTTATCCATATGGGGAGCCCTATTATTGAGGGGTAAATGTCTCAAAATTTTTAGATTGGCAGTTGCGTCTCATCATGGTGAGAGTTTGTTGTGTTAAAGGTTCCACAAAAATTCCATATATAAATGCAGATATAGATGTTTTCGTGTGTTAAGTGTTTAGAAAAACTGCATTTTGAAGCCTTAAACAAATTCGGATGGCCAAAAAAACACATATGACATGACATTAGCAATGAGTTTTACTTGTACGCCCATTCCGCTCCCAGATTGGTATCTCAATAGTCAATCAGACACTGAAATATCCGTAGTGCAATTTTGTAACTAAAAGGTACTTTAACCGACGAAATTAGGGTATTTCGTCGGCTAAACTTTTCAAATTTCGTCAGCTAAAGTTCACAGACTATAGTTGACGAATAAATTAGTTTAGCCGACGAAAAATTTACGTAGCCGACGAAAAAAAATTTCGTCAGCCTACTTTTTTTTTAATTTTCGTCGGCTATGCTGTTTATGCTGGTAGTGAGACTTGTTGCAATAGTCCAATTTCTGTTGCGGCACAACTTTAGTCAACATATCATAATTGTTTTTGTTAGTGTGAACTTTTCTCAATTGCAAGAGCATCTTTGAAACTATATCTCTTATCCAATGATAACGGAGATCAATGTGTTTAGTTCAAGGGTGATAGACTAAATTTTTACTCAAGTGAATAGCACTCTGACCATCACAATGCATCACATACATCTCTTGCTTCACACCCAACTCTTGGATAAATCTTTGCAGCCATATCATTTCCTTATCCGCTTCATTTACCGCTATGTACTCAGCTTCTGTGGTGGACAAGACAACACACTTCTGTAACTTGGACTGCCATGACACAACACTCCCAAAAAATGTAAATAAATAACCAGAAGTTGACTTCCTATTATCAAGGTCTCCTGCCAAATCTGCATATGTGAAACCATCTAAGATGGGTCCTGATCCACCAAAAGACAAACACAACTTTGAGGTGCCCTTTAAATATTTAAGTATCCACTTGATATCTTCCCAATGCTCTCTACCAAGATTAGATAAATATCTACTAACCACACCAATTGCATGTTCAATATCTGGACGGGTACGTACCATTACATACATAAGACTACCGACAACTGATGCATAAGGGATACTTGTCATCTTGTCTTTCTCCTCTTGTGCGGTTGGACATAATAATCTGCTTAACTTGAAATTATTACCTAGAGGTGAGCTCATGTCTTGGCTTCTTTCATGTTGAACCTTTCAAGCACCCGTTCAACATACCTCTCTTATGTCAGCCATAATTTCTTTACTTTCCTGTCACATGTAATTTTCATGCCCAATATCTGATTACCTGACTCTAAGTCTTTCATATCAAATGACCTTGATAAATATGCTTTCAGCTTGCGAATTATAGAAACATCTTGCCCCACAATCAATATGTCATCAACATAGAGCAATAAAACTATGAAGTTACCTCCACTGAACTTAGGATATACACATATGGATCTGCATCAGTTCTCTTGTACCCATGACCCTCCATGAATGAGTCAAACTTCTTATACCATTGCCTTGACGCTTGCTTAAGCCCATTCAAACTTTTCTTCTGCTTGCACACCATGTGTTTCTTACCTTCTACCTCAAAGCCTTCCGATTGCTCCATATATATTTCTTCCTCCAAGTCACCATGCAGAAATATCGTTTTCACATCTAGCTGCTTCACCTCAACATTCATGCTAGCTGCCATGCCCAAAATAACTCTGATAGATAACATCTTGACAAGTGGTGCGAAGATCTCGTCAAAATCTACTCTTTCCTTCTGTCAGAAACCTTTGACAACCAAGTGAGCCTTGAATTTTGTCAACTATTTATTCTTGTCCCTCTTCAACTTGAACACTCATTTATTTTTGAGTGCTTTTCTGCCTTTAGGAAGATCCACCAACTCGTAAGTGTCATGCTTCAATAAAGACTCCATTTCGGACTTCATTGCCAACATCCACTTGTCGTTGTCTGCATGAGCCATTGCTTCCTCAAACCATTGCCTTGACGCTTGCTTAACCCCATTCAAACTTTTCTTCTGCTTGCACACCATGTGTTCCTTACCTTCTACCTCAAAGCCTTCCGATTGCTCCATATATATTTCTTCCTCCAAGTCACCATGCAGAAACATCGTTTTCACATCTAGCTGCTTCACCTCAAGATTCATGCTAGCTGCCATGCCCAAAATAACTCTGATAGATGACATCTTGACAAGTGGTGAGAAGATCTCGTCAAAATCTACTCTTTCCTTCTGCAAGAAACCTTTGACAACCAAGTGAGCCTTGAATTTTGTCAACTATTTATTCTCGTCCCTCTTCAACTTGAACACTCATTTATTTTTGAGTGTTTTTCTGCCTTTAGGAAGATCCACCAACTCGTAGGTGTCATGCTTCAATAAAGACTCCATTTCGGACTTCATTGCCAACATCCACTTGTCGTTGTCTGCATGAGCCATTGCTTCCTCAAAACATTCAGGCTCTCCATCACCAGTCTATAGAATGTATTTAGAATATGGATTATCTTCATCACTGGTCAACAATATATACTGTGAAGAAGGATACTTGGTATTCAGCCTTCGTGCTCTATTTGATTTTTGAACTGGTTGAGAATTTTCTAGTTGTTTCTCCTGGTTAGGCTGCTCTTGATTTGGCTCCTCCTGATCATTATTTCCAAGTTCAGTATGTTCTGCAGCTTCAACTTCCACTATATTGGGACCATTCACCACATCTTGAGGTTTGCTAGATTCTACTTAGAATGGTGATGAGTAGATGTGGTTGTCTGTATTTTCAATTGTCTTGTCAAAATCAGCAACGGTTTGATCTTCATGGAACACCACATCTCTACTTCTGAATAATTTGTTGGTCTTTAGATTCCACATCTAGTAGCCCATCTCATCATTGCCATACCCAAGAAAGATGCATGGTATAGCCTTGTCATCAAGCTTTGACCTTTTCTCCTTTAGTATATGTGCAAATCCTTGCACCCAAACACCCGTAAGTGGGAATATGATGCACTTATACCGGTCATACATTTTCTGTAGTCTCCAAACCCAGAACTAGAAGAATCATCGACATGTAAGCATTCACAATCAAGATAAAGAACCTCACATTCCTCATGTGATATGGCAACGGCGTTGATACTCTTGTCTTCCCTCCTTTGGTAGGTGTAACCTTTCTCCTTTTTCTCATTCCTTAATTTGTTGCAGTTTTTCTTTATGTGACCAAATATGCCACAATTATGACACTTTTCGTTGAATCTTGTCCTCGAACGGCTTGCACTCTTTCCATGATATTTCACTACTACAAATACACACATCCATGACACTTTAATTATGGTGTTTTAAGAAAAATGTCATTAATAATATGTTCATGACGTTTTACAAAGAAAAACGCCATTGTTTTTTAGACTTCCTATAGTTCGCGGTGTTTTACAAATTTGGGTCTTCTACTCTTGCTCCTTCTTCTATTCTCCACCATGAAGACTTGACTACTCTCGGAGGTTGAAGATTTCATTTTAGTCTCTTCATTTAAAATGTTATTTTTAACACTATTCATGGTTAATTTATCATCAGGAGCAGAGTTACTTACAGTGACTACAAAAGTCTCCTAATTATCCGGCAACGACCCCAACAACAACAGTGCTTGTAATTCATCATCAATTGTCATGCCCATGGTGGTTAATTGATCGATTGAACTTTGAAAATTATTCAAATGTTTTTGACCCTCACACCATCACGGTAGTTCATATTGACAAACTCTTTGATTAGAAAGGCTTTCTTGGAGACGATCTTCTCCTCGAACAACGACTCCAACTTTGTCCACAACTCATGCGCATCGATCTCATTTGTCACATGGTGGAACACACTATAATCCACCCATTCTCGAATATGGTCAATTGCCTTGCGGTTCATCTTTGTCAAATCTTCATCCAAAGTGTCTTGCGACTTAGTCTCAACTCCTTCTATTGGCTCATGCAAATCTTTGCAATATAGAATGTCCTCCATTCTCGTCTTCCATGTGATCCAATTTGAGTGGTTAAGTCAAACCATGATACTTCTTGAACCTTCAATTTTAACACCCACATGCCCTATGAATAGGCTCTGATACCAATGCTGGAAAAAATAATATAATAGAAGTGACAAACTCAAACTAATAAATCACAAATATGCAAAGATATAAAGAATAAAGGAAAGTGAATACCGGATATAGTGTGGTTCGACAATGTACCTACGTCCATGAGCCAACAACAACAAGAACTTTCACTATCAAATAATGGGTACACAAGAGATACACAACTTTAAGAACACCACTTGAAGGAAACACTATCACACTTGTTTTGCTACACTACACTTTCAACTTGGAGTGGACACTCTTCACTCTCTACTTGAATGAAGATGCTTGAGATGAATGAGATGTTGGAATGAGCAAATGACACTGCTCTAAAAATTGGCCTATAGTCGGCCGGTCACGGAGGCGACTTTGGTGTAGTCGGCCGGGAGAAAAATCAGAAAAAAAATCGGGCTAGTCGGGAAAAAATCGGCCTAGTCGGCCCAGTCGGCTCAACTCGGAAACGACGTCGTTTAACTCATTTTGATTTGGTCAAAACTCAAAACCTAATTTGAGTTTAATATTGTAAGGTTTTATTGACTATTTTTATTATTTTAGAAATTATATTAACTTTTACAAAAAAAATATATTTAATTATATGTTTTAAAAGTAAAAATAAATCTAAAAATTAAAATCCGAGTACTCTCCGAGTATTCTCCCGACTACTCCTTTACTCACTAATCTCGAACCGACTAGCGACTTTTAGAACCTTGGCAAATGACCATTTTTATAGGCTTAAGGAGGAACCCTCATTAGTGCTATACCATTATGGTCATACATGAAACTCCTGTAACTCATGAAACCATAACTCTAAAACCATCCCACTTTCTTATGTAACTCAAGTCTTAATACCTTGTAACTTAAGACTTAATGTTTTATAACTTAAGAGCTACTAACTCCTAAAATCTCTAACTCCTAAAACCACTAACTCATATAACTCATGTACCTTTAATATTTCTATTATAAATTAGTAGTGTAACTTATTAGTCTGGATAGTATAACAGTACAAATGTAGCCATGGTATATACAAACAGTGTTATTGCATTGGAAAGGCGCTGTTCTAGAATACTGATCAATTAGGCCATGAACAATAAGCTTGTCACAAGTCATGTCAAATGAGGTAATCAAGAAGCTTGGCCTGGGATGATAATTATACATATAAAATCCAAGCTGCGTGTAACTTGCACTATCAAAATTGGTTTTAACGACTGAAAATCAAGAACCGATAAACACATAAATACCATTTACGTGTGCAACATATGTTTGTTGTTTTCCTCTCTGACACTGTTTTGATTTTGAAAACCGATTGTGAGATTTAGATGTGTCTCATTCATAACAGATAGGCCACCTGTAGCCGAATCAGTCCACAGCAAAATTAAAAAGAAAAGAAAAAAGAAGGAAAAAAAACTCTAATTATTCTTGTCTCGAACCCTAATCAATCACCATTTCCATTTTCCCTGAGATGGGATATGAGTTTGTTGGGTTTCAATAAAACAATAATTTCCCGAGTCAAAATCAGATGCAATATTGCTGGGTTTGTTTTCTGCAAACGTAGCTTTCAGAAGTCTTCTTTTTATATAAACCCTAAAACCCCCAAACAAAACCAATCGTTTTTCTTGCTGTCACCGTCGAAGACGACTCTGAGCGGTTCGGACCGTGATGTGGAGCTATATAGCTTTCTCTCTGGGAATTTGCTTAATATAACCACTAAGCAACATCAGCATCATTATTCATCGATCATAATCATATCACTGTATATGGGAGAAAAGGACAATCCATGTGAAATAGATGAGGTCTGGTGTGCTATATATATATATGATTGTATAGGGTTTGGTTTGACGGTGACCAATAAGAGAGATGCGAATCGTCGACCTAAAGAGAGAACAAAGACCTTTTGTGTTTGTGACAATGTTGCATGTTATGTCATGGAGGTATCGTGTTTACTGATTTGGGGGGGGTGAATTGATTCAATGGTTGTGATTGGAGGGAGATGTAAGTGTTGTGTGTGGTTGACCGGAAAATATTCCGGTGGGTACGGTCACACGGTGTACAAGTTAACCATTTTCGCTTTAGAGGAACCTTCAAACTCATCAACACCATCTTTAGTCGACCGACCGAGAAAACCCAACTTTGTATCGAAGGTGTAGTTTTTGAAGGGATCAACTAGTCTGGTACGCATCCTTCTTTAAATTATCAATAAATAAATGACCATATCATACTGATTTTAATGATTTATAACTCATCTCAATGAAAAACATATTCTAATGCCCATCCTAACTATTCTTAACAAGATTTCTTTTATACCCTCAATATGTTTAACACTCAGATCATGTCCTATGTCTCCTATTTCTATCGACTCTCTATCTCTCTCATCCAAAGACGGCCATCGCCTCCGGAATCATGCCAACGCATCGATGACTGAGCCGATCTCCAAACAGCCTCAAGACTATCTGAGCCGATCTCCGACCTTTATGAAGCTTCGATGCACCTTCGATCCCAATCCAATGACGAACAGGAAAGCCAGATCGAGAGTGACCTCGCCTGAAACCGACGACGACACACGCTCCTCCGCCTCGTTGCTTGCTTCCGTCATGTCTCTCTCCAAAGCAACTCGTCGAAGCCGATCCTATGGATCTTGAAGGCGGAGGTTGAAGTTGCAGAGATTTCTCGACCTGGAGCCGATGTTGCTTGTAATAGCCTCACTCTTCGACGCCCAAGCTGAAGTCTGCTTTGGTTCCTTCCTCTCCCGACGATGGTTCAATGATGCTAGCAGATCCAATTTTCACGGGGGGAGATGACACTGAAATCCTTCCCTACGTATAACTGCATCAAATCGATTTGTAAGTGAATGGATGGAGGTCTTTATTGGTTTTTGTGAACTGAAAATGTTTGGAGATTTGGTTTGAAATGTAAGAGAGATTGAATCATTTTGTTAAGCGTGTATTTTGGTTTCAAATGTATGGAAGTTTTGATATACATGTTGTTCATGAAATACATGGAAGTATGTTGTGAGATTTGGTCTTTTTTGCTCTTCTTGTGTTTGTTAAATAAGTCAAGTTGGCTTACGCTAAGTGAAGTTCTTTTTGTGTTTGTTTTAGATTTAATTTTGATGTATATTGGGGTTAGTAGACTTAGTTTTGATGTATATTGGAGTTAATATACTTAGTTTTGGAGTATACTGAGGTTAGTAAACTTGGTTTTTGGAGTAAACTGAGGCTAGTAGACTTGATTTATATGTATACTAGGGTCAGTAGACTTGGTTTTGAAGTATACTGGGGTTAGTAAACTTGGTTTTGATGTATACAATGTGTTATTAGACTTGATTTGGAGTATACTGGGGTTAGTAGATTTGGTTTTTTAGTATACTAGGGTTATTAGACTTAAATTTGGAGTATACTGGAGTTAGTAGACTTGGATTTGATGTAGATGTTGTCCAGTAAACTTTCTGTAAAAGTTTATTGCCCCTAGTAGAAAAAAAAATCCGGCAAAATTCCGGCTACTAGTAATTTTCCAGTGTCCGGTGACCGGAGTCTGGCGGTTAGTGACCAGAGTCCGGCAACCGGAGATGCTTCGGCAAAATATTCTCTCTCCTTTTTTTCTCCAAGTGTATAAAGAACAAGGGTAAAATTGTCTCAAAATTATTATTTTATTATGAATTTAATAAAGATTTGTGTATTTGGGCATTAGTAAGCACACCTTATATTAAAATGAGCATTTGACTTTTTAATTAATTGGTTTGAGGTTTGATTTTTATAATTTTGTGCAAATGATCATTCTCCTTTAAATTAATCCACTACAACGTACTCTTGACAAACGCCATACACACCAAATTAAACGAGTCGATCAAAAGAGTGAATCAAAATAATTGATCCTCTTGTCCAACTCAAGCCCTGACTAACATGGTTCATAGCCCTAACAAGTACTGAACCACAAGAACATAAAAAATCCTAGCTAGTTTCCATGATTAAATAGAGATGGAAGGCCAGAAACTCAACTTGTTTCGTTTCAAAGTTGTTACATGTTTCTTTTTAATTTCCAACTTAAAATACCATATTCACCTAAAATACGATATTCAAAATCTGCAAAAAGAATGTTATGTTACATGTTTTTTTAGAAGAATCATCGATAATTTTATTTAAGATAAAAAGAATTACAAAACATGAGAATTATCGGTGGTGAATGAGACATCCCCACACATTTCCTCACTCCTAGAACTAGTTACGGGTCTGTCACAAACGATGACATTCATAAGCTAATTAGGCCCAACCCCTAACCATAATAAACGTCCCTCAACACAAGCTACATACGTTGCAATCGAATGTGCAACACCATTAGCTGTCCTTGGCACAAAGGTGAGACCAGAGCTACTAACCTGAGAACGCAGATGTCTAACCTTTGCAACCAGCACACCACATCCGCAAAGCAATCGTTTGCAGCTTACACCAAGTTGGTAGCTTCAAAACAATCAGTTTCTACTACCTCCATTTGCTATCCACCCTCAATTACAGCTACTAAGCCCACTATGATTGTCATTAACTCCGCAGCGTCAGGCCTTAACCTTCCTTGCACTCGCTGACCAACAACCATTACTAACTCACCTGCCTCATTTCTTAAAATAGCCCCAACACCAACCATACTACCATCTTCAGCAACGGATGCATCACAATTTAACTTTAGGGCACCAGAAGAGGGTGGGAACCACTTTGTACCATTATGCCAACCTCTAACACACCTCTAAGAGTTAGAATTGTTTTGGATAGCCAACAAGTTCTCCCACAAAACTATACAATGCTCATAGAGAATATTAGGAGGGCGAGAATGTTCTTCATGCACTACTCTATTCCGCTCATTCCAATTACTCCAAAGAAAAATAACCAACAATTCATCTCATCCATTGTCAAAATTTCCAAAGCAAGATCTAAAAAATCATTAAAGTTCATAAACGTGCCCAGAGCCAACTTGGTATAGAAATTCGCTCTCTCCAACACCGCAACACAAGATAAACAAGACCATGTTGCGTGCAAGGGCATCTCATTAGGTAGTTGACATCGCGGACAAGTAGAATGATTCTTTATATACCACTGATACAAAGACCAATTGCAATTAATAAAACCAGTTGAACATCTCCATAAAAAGTGACTCATCTTAGGTGGGACTTTGAGCTTCTAAAGATGCTTCCAAGGCTCAGTAACAACCGGTCTATTCCTCCTTCTCCCCTATGAAGCTAACCAATATGCACTCTTAACAGAGTACTTACCATGCTTATTAGCTTGTCTCTACAATCAATCCTCACCAAAGGAATACTTAACACAGCCTCAACCTCCTGGACAGTGCAAACCTGCTCAAGTTGCTGCATACACCAAGCACCCGAATTGGTAATTAATTCTTAAACGAGCATGTTCTCATTCAACCCCTCTTTCCATGCTATTCTAAATTTTGGAATGCTTGGCACCCACGGATCTGTAAACATATGTATACTATCTCTATTGCCTATACTCCACCGCAACCTTTGTGAAAGCAACTCCTTACCCCAACAAATAGCCCTCCAAACATCAGATGGATGCTTCCCAACTTCAGCTTCAGAATAAAGCACTTAGGAAAATACTTCGCCTGTAACATTAAACTGAGTAGGGATTTGTTACATGTTGATTATTTAGACTAAGGGCAGATCTACTTGAAGGGCTCTATAGGCTGTAGCCCAGACAAAATTTTCATATATATACCAGTACATGTACAACTTTAACAAATTAATCTTGTTAGTTCAGTTGGCAGAAGACTCAATTTTAAATTGAATTTTCCCCTGATGATGTGGGTCCGAACCCTGCTCTTCCTTTTCTTTGTCCATTTTTCCCTTTGTTTCCTTTGGTCTTGATCTTTCTCTATTTTTTCTCTGTTTTCTTTGGTCATTTAAGGCTAATTATGGGTTTAAAAAATAAAAATTGCACCCCTAAAACTAGCCTAGATAGATTTCGGATTCTAGATTCGTCACTGATTTAGATATGCTAAAAGTGTGTAAGCTAATAACTAAACTTCAACTAAAGCTAGAGAGTTACGTACCCCTGCCTCGATGACGAGTTAGGTAGTGAACCACCGTTAGGGGTGTTTCTTAAGATATATATCGTATAAAGAACACAAAAATGATGGTCATTCACCACCATTTTTACATTTTTGTTACCATAGTTATCTATTTACCAGAATTTTTTTACTCCTTAACAGTTACATTTTCACCTCCACACCCCAACATTTAATCTGTAAGAAAAAAAAACAAAAAATAAAAAAGAAACAAATTATATCTACATAGAATTTAGCAATGTCAGAACACCCCAGATAGTACATTCAATTAAACTGAAGCATGAATCGGGGCAGAGCCAAACCCCAAAATTTATTTCCACCCGCCTATAACCCAAAAACACACACATGCCAATTTTACTCTAGAGCAGAAACGACACCGTTCCAGTCGTCCCCATCAACCATTACCTTTGGCAAACACTGGGAATTTCTTGGCCCCAACCATTTCTCTCTCTCATTCACCGTTGCGTTACCAAATCCCTCCCTCTCATCGCGACTTCCCCGCCCCAAATCCCTCGCTACCCAATTCCTCCTTTCCTCTCGATCCCAATCCCCCAAATCTCAAGCCTTTTCGATTCTCTCCCTGCCAGCTCAGCCCTAGAAACGGGGGTGTTGTAATCGGAGATCTGTTTTTTTATTGATCTAGTGTTTGGTGTATTTAAAAAAGTTTTGTTGGGGTGAAGGCCGGGATTGATGTTTCGCCTCAGGCACGGTTCCGGGATCGATTGTGGTGGTGATGGAGGGCTATTGGGTCTCCAGCTGATCATTCGATACGGCGTCGTTTTTGGCACATGTGGCCTGTCCCTCATCCCAGCGCCACGACTGTAGCTTCTCCCACTACGCAGCCTGATTTCTTCAATAAAGTAAATTTCTTTGTTTCGCTCGCTTGCTGTTGTGTTTGATTGATTCTGTGTTTGTTTTTCGCTGTTGATTCGATTCGTTCTCTCTCGTTTTCGATTATTAGGGGCCCAATTTTTATTCCTTTTCCATTTTACCAAGGTTTTCGATTTTTTCCACCGGTTTATTTCGGCAAAGGGGTCTGTTAATTTTACTGGGTTTTCATGTTACTTGTCGAATTCTTGCTCCTCGTTCAATTTGGTGTTTATTTCACTTTTACTGATTGGATAATGGTCAGCTTTTTGCCTAATTTTTCGATGCTGAGCTGAATTATGTCATTAATCTAATTGACGAAAGGCTCCGTCTTAGTGCACTTATATATTGTTGTTTTTCTGGTTTTGAATTGTTTTTCATCTGTTGGTTTCACGCTTTGTTTTTCGGAATATGAAGTTACCCCTAAATGGGCAGCCGTGTGTTGAATTATAGATTTATCCTTGACCCCTTTGGGAATGACCTTCATCAATTTTGGAGCTTTTCTATAGTTTGTTGTGTAATTCTTTGTTTTTCCGTGTATGGCTGTGTTATGAAAATGTCTGTGTCATTTTATTTGTTCATTGTTAATTTGGTGTAATTTCTGTTGAGTTTGTAGTTTACGTTAGTTTCATGTAAGCTGTCTTTTGTCACAGGATGGACGCAAAATTCGTGTCGGAGATTGTGCTCTTTTCAAGCCTCCTCAGGATTCCCCACCTTTTATTGGAATAATTCGCCGGCTAAAATTAGACAAGGGGGACAGTTTGAGTTTAGGAGTTAATTGGCTTTATCGACCTGCTGATGTGAAGCTTCTTAAAGGGGTCTCACCAGAAGCTGTCCCGAACGAGGTCTTCTACTCCTTTCACAAGGATGAGATACCTGCTGCATCAGTACTGCATCCATGTAAAGTCGCATTCCTTCGAAAAGGTGTTGAACTTCCTACAGGGATATCCTCATTTGTGTGCAGAAGAGTGTTTGATACTGAGAACAAGTGTTTATGGTGGTTAACTGACAAAGATTACATTAATGTGAGTGTTAATAATTACTTCCATGACTTTCATTCTTGTGGCTGTCATTAGTTTGTTTGGACTTGTACTGATTACTTTTCTTAATCACAGGAGCGTCAGGAAGAAGTAGATCATCTTTTAGACAAGACAAAACTAGAAATGCATGGGGCAGTGCAGTCAGGAGGTCGATCTCCAAAGCCCTTGAATGGTCCGTCATCGACACCGCAGTTCAAATCTGGTTCAGATAGTTTACAGAATAGTGCATCCTCCTTTTCTTCTCAGGGTAAGGGAAAAAAGAGGGAACGAGGTGATCAGAGCTCCGATCCTGTAAAACGTGAGTGTTTGGTTAAGACAGAGGATGGGGAGTCTGGCCAGGCCAGACCGGAAAGTGTATTGAAGTCCGAGCTTTCCAAAATAACAGACAAAGGAGGACTAGTAGACTTAGAGGCGGTTGAGAAGTTTGTTCAACTAATGCAACCTGACAGTGCCGATAAGAAAATAGATATGGCCGGCAGAACATTGCTTGTTGATGTGATAGCAGTTACTGATAGGTTTGATTCCCTTGGGCGATTTGTACAACTAAGGGGTTTGGCTGTATTGGATGAATGGCTTCAGGAGGTTCACAAGGGAAAAATTGGGGATGGAAGTAGCCCTAAAGAAAGTGATAAATCTGTTGAGGAATTTCTCTTTGCATTACTTCGTGCACTGGATAAGCTGCCTGTGAATCTCCATGCTCTACAAACTTTTAATGTTGGCAAGTCTGTGAATAATTTACGTACCCATAAAAACCCTGAAATTCAGAAGAAAGCTAGGACGTTGGTTGACACATGGAAGAAGCGTGTAGAAGCTGAGATGAAATTGAAGGAATCAAAGTCTGGGTCTAGCCGTGGTGTCTCCTGGCCTTCAAAGCCTGCACCTTCAGAAGTTTCTCAGGTTGGGACCCGAAAAACTGGAAGTACATCGGAGGTTGGCTCAAAAAGCTCCACTGTTCAACCTTCGGTGTCCAAATCTCCTCAAGTTAAAGTTGGCTCTTCTGAAATGGTTTCAAAGTCTTCTACATCTTCTGGATCAATAAAAGGGCAGCCAGTATCCTCTGGTAATGTCTCCAAGGATCAAAATTTTAGAATGTTAGTTGGTGCTGGAAATTCTGACCCTCCATTGAAGCCAATCAAGGAGGAAAGGAGCAGCAGTTCCAGTCAGTCTCAAAACAACAGCCAGTCAAGTGATCATGCAAAGACTACTGTGGGTTCCCTATATAAGGAAGATGCAAAAAGTTCAAGTGCTGGTTCAGTGAATGCAAATAAGCTTTCTAGAAGCTCTTCTCGACATCGAAAATCAAGCAATGGTCTTCATGGGTCTACTGTCCCAGGGGTGCATAAGGAAACAGGACATGGAAAAGTCAGTACCCCAAGTAGAAATTTGACTTCTGAGAGGGCATCAACTGCCGAAGTATCCGACAAAGTTAATGATGTTCCTATTGTTGACCAGGCAAGTAGCAGACTAATTGTCAGGTTGCCGAACACTGGCCGCAGTCCAGCTAGAAGTGCTTCAGGTGGTTCTTTTGAAGACCCTGTTACTGCTGGCAGAGCTTCCCCCTCTGCAGAAAAGCATGGCTACCAGGACAAAAAATCTAAGGGTAGAACCGATGCTTCGCTGGGAAATAGTACTTCCGATATGAACTCAACTGCATGTCACAGCAAAGACGGATTGTCTGGTTCTGAAGAAAATAGTGTACCACCTATCTCCAGTGAACAAAATAGGGCTGGTGAAGATGCTGAGAGACCAATGGAGGCATCAAAAGCGACTGGTCCTGGATCCAAAGTTATTTCAAGGGTGGGAAAGTCATATGAAGCATCCTTAAGCTCCATGAATGCTTTGATTGAAAGCTGTGTTAAGTTTTCTGAAGGTGGTCATACTGCTTCGCCTGGAGATGATGTAGGGATGAATTTACTAGCTAGTGTGGCAGCTGGAGAGTTGTCCAATTCTGAAAATGTGTCACCATCATATTCACCCCAGAGGAATTCTCCTGTGCCTGATCGATCATTCTCAGAAAAAGATGCCAAGTTGAAACTAAAGGGTGAAGTATCTGAAACCCAACATCAACCTATTTGCAGGGTTAATAGCAGGTCTACTGCAGAGCTGGGAAACACTGATAACTCATTGCCGGGTAAGAGTGATTCAAGAGATTCTGTTATCCACATGCCAGCTAATGTTTCTGGAGACCCCAAATGCAGTTCAACTGGCATATTTGACTATAATGAAAATATGAAATGTTCTTCCAATATGCAACAAAATGTAGATAGACCATCCTTGTGGATTGACAGGAAGCCTGTTGAGGATGCTTCTGGATCAGAGCTACCTTCATGTGCTAGAAAAGAGGGTGTTGTGGAGGGGGAAGGATGTAATCAGTCTCATGAGCAAGAAAAATTAGGGGATCAGAATGCTAAAGGATGCTGTAATTCTGAGTCTAAATCAAAAGCGTCGTCTACTTTGAATGGTGAGGACAGGATTCGACATAAAGCAGATGAAAGAACTGTTGGCAGCAGTATGCCTCTTGTGTCTGAAGCAGCCTCCGGGAGTGAAAAAGTTAATGAAACATCAACCTGGTCGTCCACTGAATTGCGTGATGACAAACCAGTTACAGTTACAAGTGTTGCCGTACTGGCGGAGCAGGAACCATCTTGTGTAGCTGGAATTCACTCAGAGTCAATGGAGGGAAAGAGTGAGGATGCTGTTCCTTGTTCTGGTTCTGGAAATACTTTGCAGTTGCAGTTGAAGGGTGAAAATAGAGCAGATGAAGATGTGGGTCAGTCTGAGCAGGCTGTGAAAGATGAAAGGGCTGAGATTGTGGAAAGAAAAGACGCTTTGGAACACAGCAGTGAATTTTCTCAGGAGACCATGGGAAAAAAGGAGACTTCTGGTCACTGTTCTGGTATACCAGTTTCCCATGGTCAGTCACCTTTAATACCTGTGCAAGAAAATCACAATCCTGGCTGCAAGGTGGAAGCTATTGAATCAGGGGAGAAAGAGGAGCGTCAAATTTCAAATGTGAATGCTTCAGGGTCAGATACTGCCGTAAAGCTGGACTTTGATTTGAATGAAGGTTTCCCTGTTGATGATGTTATTCAACAAGAGTTTGTTAAGGCAGGAGATCCTGGAACTCCATCTTCTGTTCATGTTCCTTGCCCTTTACCCTTCCAAATGTCTTCCATGTCAAGGAGTTTTCCTGCATCAATCACTGTGGTTGCACCTGCCAAAGGTTCATTTGTCCCTCCTGAAAACCCAATGCGAAGTAAGGGTGAACTTGGATGGAAAGGTTCTACAGCTAGGAGTGCGTTCCGACCGGCTGAGCCCCGAAAAAATTTGGAAGAACCAATCAATACAAGTGATCCACCTGTTGTTGACACTGCTTCTAGCAGAAAAGGCCGCCCACCATTGGACTTTGATCTCAATGTGCCTGATCAGAGAGTTTATGAAGATGCTGTTTCCCAAAACCCTGCACATGTCATGGATCACAAGTCTGGGTCTCGTGATCGTGGTACTGGAGTGCTTGATCTCGATTTGAATAGAGTTGATGAGAGTCCTGATATTGTATCGCATCCTGTAATGAACAGTAGTAGGTTAGAGATACCTCCACCAAGTAGGTCATCATTATCTGGTGGTCTATCTAATGGTGGGATTAACGATTCTAGAGACTTTGATTTGAACAATGGCCCTGGCCTTGATGAAATTGGGACTGAAGCTACCCCATTTACCCAGCAATTAAAAAGCAGTGTGCCGCTGCGAACACCAGTTTCTGGGATAAGAATGAATAACCCTGACTTTGGTAATTTTGCAGCCTGGTTCGCTCCTGGAAACTCATATCCTGCCATTACAGTCCCATCCATTTTTCCAGGCAGAGGTGAGCAGAGTTATGGTGCTGTTACTGGGTCACAGAGAGTCTTGTGTCCTCCCACTAGTAACCCCTCATTTGGTCCTGAAATCTTCCGGGGGCCTCTACTGTCTTCGTCGACTGCAGTGCCATTTCCACCTACTACATATCAGTATCCAGGATTTCCTTTCGAAACCAATTTCCCTCTGTCATCAAACTCCTTCTCAGGCTGTTCACCTGCATATGTGGATTCATCCTCTGGTGGGACACTCTGCTTCCCCACTATACCTTCACAGCTCATGGGACCTGGAGGTGTAGTCTCATCACCTTACCCACGTCCATATATGATGAACCTTGCTGGTAGTAGCAGTAATGCTGGCCTTGATGGTAGGAAATGGGGTAGTCAGGGCCTTGACCTTAATTCTGGGCCTGGAGGTGCGGAAGCAGAACGGAGGGATGAGAGGTTGCCATCAGGGCTGAGGCAACTTGCTGTTCCGAGTTCACAAGCCCTTGTAGAGGAACAGTTGAAGTTATATCAGGTAGGAGGGGTATTGAAGCGAAAGGAGCCTGATAGTGGTTTGGATGCTGTCGATCGCATGAGCTACAAGCAGCCTTGGCATTAGAATAGAATCATGTTATGGTGCAGAAACCTGTAACGGCCTGGTGAGCCCTTCTTGCATTTCGAATTTTAATTTGTGTTCTAAGTTTCTATTGGGAAGCACTTAAGAGGTGTAAGTACCAATGTTATATTGTCTAACACTACAATTTTATGGCTAGAGAAAGTCTACTTCGATGGACTCATTACTTGTTTATGTTATTCGAGAAATTAAATATATACTATCCATTCTGTTCCAAAAGATACTCTTTCTATAATTCTATACCAGCAATGAGTTAATTAATGTATTTTTTCTTGCCAAGCAGTTTTCAAATTTGGAAATTTATTAGATAGCCTTGCAAGGTTCTCTGACAATTATTTCTTTCTTATGTGTCGAATGTCATCCTAAAATATTAGATTGCCTTCTGTCTGACTTTTTCATTTTGCAAGTTCCTTAAACTTTTAGAGTGCCTTTCTGTTCTCCTTGCTCATTTTGCATGGTTTAAGTTTTTACTTGTTGGGGTCATCTGAAAGTGCAAATTGAATGGCATTTATGGAATCTTTGGTTACTGTGCTTTTATTCCCTGGCCTTTTCGTTGTGAAACTTATCTCCATAAATATTGAATTTTTTGGTTCCTTTCTGCAGCTATTCAGGGTATTGCATTGAAACATATACAGCAGATGTGGCGCTCAAGAGGCAAATGCCAAAGGGCAGGAACAGGTGTTCATTGTGCGGCACTCCTAACTTTGGAAAACCCTGCCGTCCCGAAGGCGATTTATTTAAAGTTATCTGTTCTCTGAAGACGAGTTTTTCTATGTAGATATCTAACTCATGAAAAGCATCTTTGATGTGCTGCCTAAGCTGAGTCACGGTTGCTCAGTGCTTGGACTTGTGCCCCACTCAGGTACTCACTGCAAACCCAGTCCTCACTGAATCCTCTTTATAGGGGAGATTAGGTTGTATGAACCCCAGGCCAAGGTTGGCTTGTTTTCTGTCATTATTTTTTCACCCCAGTTACATATATAGTTACTCAGGACTGCATAATTTTGTTATCTTATAATATTCTGGTTATTGAAATTTGCACAGGCTGTCAGCTTATTATTTTTCCTTTGTATTATAAGTTATAACCAGAGCCGGGACCTTTTTTTCAACATAGAGAATGTTGGACAGACAGAGACTTCACTTTTGGTGCATTTGATTCATTTGTGAAATGAAATGTCTTCTAATGCCATCATGAAATTACCATGATGCTGCTGACTGGTTTCGAATCTGGTTTACCTTTTCACAGCAAATCAAGTATCCTTCAGCATATTGTGCAGTGTATTCTGGTATAGGGTTAGTAATAAAGTTCTGGTTAGATTCATGTACCTGTTCTGCAAAACCAAACTTATTCTCGTAACATGTACGATAATAAAAACTGCAGCTCTAGATGGATCGAAAGAAAGAACTAACTCTGCCACGCTGGTTAGATGATAACAAGATTTGTTTTGCATGGTTGGTTTACTTTTGATTGTATGCTAACTTCATTACATTAGTGTTACGGCTATTTCATATGCCAATGTGCGACATCTCGAAGCTTATTTGTATGCGGAGCACATGCCATTTCTTTTATAAGAATAATGTTACTGATGTCATGTATGTGTACAAAGGTTGGTTATGAGAAAGGGACCAGATGCAATCACAATTTAGGATTAGATAAAAGTTGGGATTATCATAGGACGGCCCCTTCCGAGTGGCCTAAGGATGAAGAACCTCATCGTGTTTATGAGTCTAAGATGCTCTCACTATGCAAAGTGACGGTATGTTGGGTTGAACGTCATTGTGTGTATGAGCCTACGATGCTCTCACTATGCAAACTTGCAGAGTGACAGTGCTGGATTCGACGGTGAAAGCAAACTCGGCTTTAGGTGAAATCTGATCCCTTGCTGCATCAAATGGTTCAATTCGAAAGGGATTGTCAAAGGAAAGAAGGCTTCTTAGCAATGAAAGATGCCCTTGAACGATAGAATTCCTTGTGAGCTGCCGGAGTTTGATCCCAAGGAGTTTTTGGAAACAGTTATAGGGAAGAAAATGGTATTTGTTGGTGACTCTGTTGCTCGCAATCACTTTGAGTCTCTTCTTTGCCTCTTGTCACAGGTCAGTACTAAATTTTCCGATCAATGTAAATGAAGGAAGCAGTTTAGGGTTTTGGATATAACTAGGGCCATGTTGATGAGACCAGACGAGCACCCTGGAATTCATTGGGGAAATCAATGGATGAAGGGTTACAGTGACTGTTCATTGGTGTATGCCAGGTCCGGTTGATTACTGGAACAATTTTTTGATGGCACTTATCAGAAATTAAAGGAGACAGGGAGGCTAATTAGGTTCTTAAATTGAGGATAGAGGTATAATTAGTTAGAGGTTATACATTTAGTAATAAATTGCACTACAGATTCATCTTGTGAATAATGCCTACAGTTTCTTGTGGTTTTTTGTTTCAAACATTTTCACATTACAACTTCAAACAGCTCACTCGGTTTTGGGCTTCCACAGAAAGAGCTGTCGTTAGAGCACCGAATTGGTTCAAAAACCACAAAGCAAACTAAAACATAAACACTAAAATTTTAACTACTGAATGAATAAGAACAAGTGAGCTAAAGATAGTAGCTCTCTGACAATGCTAAGGACTCGTTCTGAACGAAACCAAAGCTTACGTGGAAAGAACAAAACCAAAACCTACTCTAGCGTCTTATCACAGACACATTAGCAACACCTTACTCAATCTCTGCATATGGCTGAGCTACCACTGATGCAGCTCGATCCAGGACCACAGTTCTCCACATAAGTAATAACCATCTCTGCCTGGTTTTCCTTGCCGACTTCCTCAGATGCATGCATTGTCATCCAACAACAACTTATACAGTGCAGGCTTGCGCCGAGGCTTGACCCCCGACCTTCCACAATGCCTTTAGCTTTGTTCATGCTTCCCGGTGACCTTCCAGTCTTGGTTTTCCTTGCTGGAGAGACAAGGATAACCCTGTTCACAGTTTTTATATAACTAGCTCTAGCTGGTTCAAAGGTAGTCTTATTATTTTCGGTGATGACGAGATGCCGACTGCCTTGCAGAGACTACGTCGAAACCCTCGCAGAGCCCCACTACTAGCAAAAGCCTTATAGGATAATGTTACTTTTCTGTATCTACTGCTCTAGAATACGAATAATTAACCGTATATAAAAGTCATTATGTACGGTGTAGCCACGGAATGAAAAAGAATATTTTCTATCACACGTATCACTAACCAAAGGTCATGTTTTTAACTTTGGTGTCTTAATTTTTAATTTTATTTTAAGAATTAAATTCAGTTTACCCTATTGAAATTTAAGGGCAACTTCATGTTAGTCCTTAAACTTTCAATTTCATCAAAATGCCCCTTAAGTTTTTCAAATTTAATCAGTCGTACTCAATTTAACAAACTCTGTCTAAATTAGATGTTAAGTCTATTAATATGGCCTATTGAAAGGGCTAGAAGAGTTATTTTATTTCTAAAGAAAAAAAACACACAATGCTCTTTTTTGTTCGATTCTCTCTTATAAAATCTTCCCAAATTGCTCTTAATGACATCTGAGCAATCTTCATCATCCTTCCCTTAATTTCAAATGTTATAATATTCATTCACCTCTTAAAACATTACCTCTCTCGCCGACTCCCTATACTACCATAACTATTAGATAAGAAAATCACACATGCAAGTTTGACGGTATATGTTAAATTGGACATGACGGATTGAATTTGGAAAGCTTAAGGGGTATTTTGATGAAATTGAAAGTTTAAAGACTAACATGAAGTTGCCATAAACTTTATGGGTTAAACTGAATTTAATTCTTATTTTAAAGTGTATATATTAACTTTTTTCTCACTGGTCTGCAAATCACATCTGCATCATGGCAAACTTAGTACTAGATAAAGCATTCGAAGTTCTGTGTGATGGAGTTCAGGATCTGATTGTCAAGAATTTCATTTTCAAGTCTCTCCTCCATGACGCGAAATCCAGACTTGACAAGCTGGCACCACTGATCAAGAAGCTGGCGCATTACAACCAGATAATGGATGGCCAAGATCAGAAGGAACTGGAAGATTTGAAGAGAGTCCTGGAGGAGGGATAAGAGCTCATCAGCAAGTGCTCAACAATCACACGATGGAACCCCTTCAAGAAGTATAAGTACGCCAGACAAATTCTACAATGGGAGGATTCTCTTAAGAACCCGCTGGAGAGTGTGAAACTGCACGAAGCAGTGAATGTAATGGACATGAGGATCGATATGCAACGCCTGATGCTGAAACAACATTCTGGAGAAGGTTCGAGTCGTAGCACACGACTTGAACTTCCACCGCTTCCGCTGCTTGTAGTTGGACTGGATGCTCCTCTGAAGAACTTGAAGGAAAAGCTCCTTTGCGATGATGGGGAGTCGATGCTTGTGCTTACTGCTCCTGGAGGCTGCGGGAAAACTACTTTAGCCACAATGTTTTGTGAAGATGAAGAGGTCAAAGGTAACACACAACATATTTTGTCTATTCATTTATTTGATTCTAATTCATCATAACGCACAATTGTGTATTATTTGGTATACATAGGTAAATTCAAGAACAATATTGTCTTCATTACTGTATCCCAAAATGGCAATTTGGAACTTGTTGTGAAACGACTTTGTGAACACATCGGTTCTCCGGTGCCTAGTTTTCAAAACGAGATACACATGTTTCAATGGATCGAAACATTTAGAAAAGAAAGATAAGATCCTTTATTGTTGGTCCTGGATGATATTTGGTCAGGACAAGAATCCATTCTTGAGAGCTTTCGATTGAATTAAATTCAGTTTAACCCTATGAAGTTTAGGGGCAACTTTATGTTAGTCCTTAAACTTTCAATTTCATCAGAATACCCCTTAATCTTTCCAAATTCAATCAGTCATGTCCAATTTAACAGATACCATCCAACTTGTCTGTGTGATTTTCTTATCAAATAGCTTTGTTAGTGTGGGGGGCCGGCGAAAGAGATAATGTTTAAGAGGAGAATGCATATTATAACATTTGGAATTAAGGAAATGAAGATTGCCTAGATGTTATTGAGAGCAATTTGTGGAGAATTTATGGAGGAGGATCTAAGAAGAAAGAGCATTGTCGTGTGTGTGTTTTTTTCTTAGAAATAAAATGATCATTGTAGCCCTTTTATTGGACCATATTAATAGACTTAACGTCCAATTTGGACATACTTTGTTAAATTAGGTACGACTGATTAAATTTGGAAAACTTAAGGGGCATTCTGATGAAATTGAAAGTTTAAGGACTAACATGAAGTTACCCCTAAACTTCAATGGGGTAAACTGAATTTAATTCCTTTCGATTTGAAATGTCAAGTTACAAGATTTTAGTGACATCATGTTAGAATAAATATTGTAGCTTTCCTAGTTTGACTAGGAAAAGCAGTACTTTCTTTTAAACGATGCGTTTAGTAGCTAAGTCTATTGTTTTGTGTGAGCTATCGCAGCCAATGTAGTGTTGACTAGTGACTCTCATGACCACGTCCACTATATTAGCTGCAGCTGGTTGTTTGTGGGAGGTACGAAGGAATATACAACTTTACATTTTTGTTTGCTTTCAATTCTTGCACAATTCTTTTCCAAACCCAGAATTTAGGTTTGGAATTCTAATAATCTGGTATCAGAGCCCTCGATTTTAGAGGTGATGGTGAACACCAAACGAAACCAATCAGATCCTATGGAGCTTACGAACTTGGAATTTGATTTTCAAGTTCACAAGGAGGAGTCTGCAGCTCGATTTGACACTATGCAAGAGTCAATGAATGGTGTGGAAGGAAAGGTCATGACGTTGCAAGGAACTGTCACTGAGCTGCAGAATACAGTGACCTCGATAGTAGCTGACATGCGCCTTCTATTGCTAGGGATGACTAAAGGAGCCAATGCAGCAGTACCTCCACTGTCATTGCCAGGTCCTGCAACAGTGGTGACTGATGTTTCTCTTGTGGTATCAGCTCTGGTGAGCTTTAGAACAGTTCCTAAGGAGGTCTTGTTACTTTCTCCTGGTTCAACAAGCTTGGCTAAGTCTGTAACTGAGTCAACAGCTTCAAAAGATGGTAGTATCTCTAAACTCTCTCAAAACAGTGATAATAGTGATGTGCCTTTGACCTATAGAATCTTAGCACAGAAGGAAGTTATATTAGGAGTTTATGATGATACTGTTAGGCCTTTGGAAAGTGAAGTTAGTACTGTTAATGTAATGGTTACATGTACTAATGGTGCTTATAATGTGCTGGAAACTAAAACTTGGATAAATAGCTTTGTAGCTGATGTTACTAGTGCTAGTAATGGTGTTGTAGTTTCTAGAATGTAGCAGCAGATGCAGCCTAATGAGTTTAATGGGATTGCCTATGGCCCCAAGATGTAGTACTATCAGCATTGTGGTTTTGGCTTCCAACATAACCCTTTTCAGAATGCTAGTTTGAATCATTCTATATGTGAGGGTGGGGGTAGGGGGAGCTCAAACTAACCATTTCAGTACTACAGGACCATCAGTCTGCAAATGTTTGGCATATGGTAAATTTTCAGTTGCAGGTTCATCTAGTGTTTTTCAACCATCACAAGCCTACAATGCTACTTATAGTGTGAGCTCACTCAATTCTGGTATGGGGAATCAGTTCACTAGTAGAATGAGGTTTACACCTTATCATCTAACTACAGTACCATCTCCTAGTCATATTAATGCACAGTGGAGAAGACCTCAACATTATTATGATCCTAACCTGCCTACTATGAAGCAAATGCGCTTAGATTTGCCAATGTTCAACGGAGGTGACTCTATTGAATGGTTGAATAAGGCTGAGCAGTATTTTGATCTTTACTAGATTGTAGATGACATGAAGCTCACTATAGCAACATGACATTTGTCTGACAAGGCTTCTGACAGGTGGTTCCAGTTTAAAGATGAATTTCCACATAACTGGCAGGGGTTATCTGAACTGTTGATGATGGAATTTGGGGCTTATAATGAGGAGGATTGTTAGGTGGCTTTGGCTAGGCTATCACAGACTGAAAATGTTGAGAATTTCATGGAACAATTCACTAGGCTTTCAAGAAGAACTACTGGTTTCTCCAAACAGACACTTCTGTCATTTTTCATAAGAGGCCTTAAGGGGGATATCAGGTTTTTTGTGAAAGCATTAAAACCCAAAACCCTGTATGAAGCTTGTGAGCTGGCTAAACTTTTCGAGGAAAAAAAGTCTTCTAGCAGAAATTATCCTAAGAATTATGGTGGAACCAAATTGCCTCATGCATCTTCAAATAATCCAACCAGACCAACTATTATTCCTATCAAACCAAATCTAGGAAAGCCAAATATCAATAGGATGTTGTCTCAAGCTGAGTATCAGGAAAGAAGAGCAAGAAACCAGTGTTTCTTTTGTGATGAGTTGTTTAGGCATAGTCATAATCACGGGAAAGGGCAGGGACAATTAATGATCATTGAAGTACTCCATGCAGAGGATGAAACTGTTGAAGTGCATTGTGATGAGTCTGAGAGGGCATGTCAGGAGAATCAAATTCAAGATGAGATGCAGGAACCTGAAGTCCAGCTGCAAATAATGAGAGGAGAAAGTGAGCCACACTATGCAGATGAAAGGAGAATTTTGCAAAAAACAAGTCAATGTGTTAATTGACACAGGAGCTTCTCATAACTTCATTCATCCTGCATTACTTAAAAAATTTAAGGGACAAGTTGTAGACATCAAGCCTGTAAGGGTTAGGTTGGCTAGTGGAACCCTTATGCATACTAGAATGATAGTAAAGATTGAGTTGCAGCTACAAGGATATGTGTTTGGAGCTGAATTCTACATATTACTAGTGTCAGGTTGTGAAGTGGTATTAGGGGTCTTCTTGGCTTAAAAAACTAAGAGATATAACTTGGAATTTTGAAACAATGAAAATGTTGTTTTGCAGAGATAGTGTGAAGTATTTACTACAAGGATAAACTAATATACAAACTTCAGTAGTAACCTACAAGGTGATGAGCAGGATACTTAGTAGGAAAAAAGAAGCAGTACTGGTAGAGTTATGCCCTGTGGAAATGCACCTTAGGCATTCAATCATCCATCCTATGATCCAGGAAATTTTAAATAAATACCTGGATGTGTTTAAAGCCCCAACTTCACTGCCACCTGCAAGAAAGGCAGACAACAGAATTGAGTTAATGCCTAACACCCCACCCATCATTATATATCACTGAAAAATGAGACACACTTGGTCTTATATATATATATATCCACAATTTTCAGAAGAATGAAATTGAGAAGATTGTGAAGGAAATGTTGGATAATAGGGTGATTAGACCAAGTGTGTCTCATTTTTCTTCACCAGTGATTTTAGTTAAGAAGAATGATGTCACTTGGAGGATGTGTGTCAACTATAGGGCCCTAAACTCTGCCACAGTCAAGGACAAATATCCAATACCAGTTGTTGATGAATTGTTAGATGAAATGCATGGACCAATAGTGTTTACTAAGCTTGACTTAAGGTCAGGCTACCATCAGATTAAAATGGTGGAGGACATCAAGAAAACTGCTTTTAGAACACATTCAGGGCATTATGAATTTTTGGTCATGGTATTTGGATTGGCCAATGCTCCTGCAATCTTTTAGTCAAATATGAATGATATTCTCAGAGAAAGGCTGGGAAAAGCTGTGTTGGTATTTTTTGATGAGATACTCATTTATAGTGCTAATTTGGAAGAACATACCAGACTCCTAGAATGAGTTTTTGAAAAATTACAGAAGCATGAGTTGAAGGTTAATGAAACTAAGTGTTGTTTTCGGGTATCAACAGTTGAGTACTTAGGGCATGTTATCAGTGCAGCTGATGTAGCTGTTGACCTTTCAAAAATTGAGTGCATTAGAAAGTAGGTGAAACCAACTACTTTAAAAGGTCTTAGGGGTTTTCTAGGGCTAGCAGGGTACTACAGAAAATATGTAAAACATTTTGGACTCATTGCTAAACCATTGACTGATATTTTGAAAAAGGATAACTTCAGATGGTCCACTGTATCTGAGTAAGCCTTTGAAAATCTTAAGTAGACTCTTTTCTCAACGCCAGTATTAGAAATTCTAGATTTTTCAAAGGAATTTGTGGTTGAATATGATGCTTCAAATACAAAATTTGAGCTGTATTGTCCCAGGAATGTCATCCATAGCATTTTTGAGCAAGGCTTTAGCTCAGAAACATATGTCAATGTCAGTTTATGACAAAGAGATGCTAGCAATAGTGTATGCAGTTCAACACTAGAGACCTTACTTGTTGGGGAAGCACTTTAAAATATACACTGATCACAAAACCATTGAATATTTTTTGAAGTAAAGAATCACAACCCCATCACAACAGAAGTGGCTTATCAAATTTATGGGATATGATGACTCAATCCGTACAAGACAAGAGAAAATAATGTTGCTCCTGATGCCTTATCCAGACAACTAGAGTTGGCTGCTATAACAAGAATATCTACTCCAGTTCATACCCTTTTAGAGGAGATCCAACAAGCATGTGCAAGGGATGTTGAGACTCAAAAACTTGTGCAAGTAGTAGCTTCTAGAACTTGTGGCAAGAAACAGTTCTCTATACTAGACTCACACTTTTTGTACATAAAGAGGGCATTTGTTCCTAAAAATGGTATCTGGAGAGAAAGAATCATTAAGGAGTTTCATGGAGTGATGGGAGGACATGCTGGAAGAATCAGGACTTATCATAGGATTAAAAAGAGTTTTGCTTGGCCCAGAATGCTAACTGATATCAAACAGTATATTGCAACATGTCACACGTGTCAGTTGCACCATTATGAGACTATCTCTCCACCAGGATTGTTGCAGCCTAATCCCATCCCTGAGAAGGCTTGGACAAACATATCAATGGACTTCATAGATGGTTTGCCAATTTTAGAGGGTAAGACAGTTATTTGGGTGGTAATTGATAGATTTACCAAGTTTGCTCACTTTATCCTAATGACACACCCATACACTGCTGTCACACCTGTTTGTGAAACAAATTTTTAGGCTTCATGGAATGCCTGAACAGATAATTTCAGATAGAGATCCAGTTTTTATGAGCATGTTTTGGGATTTTTTAAAGTTACAAGGTACTCTACTGGCCAAGTCTTCAGCTTATCATCTCTAAACTGATGGTCAAACTGAAAATTTAAACAGAACCTTGGAACAATACCTTAGATGTGTAACAGGAGAGAAGCCTCACACTTGGGTTGCAGCACTGCCTTGGGTTGAATGGTGGTACAATTCAACATATCATTCAGCATTACAAATGAGTCCATTCAAGGCCCTTTATGGCTATCAGCCACCATCAGTCATTCCTTATGTCTCTGACTCTACAACGGTGGCACATGTGGATATTGCATTAAGAACTAGAGATGAGTGGTTAGCTGTTATTGAGAGGAACTTGCAGTTAGCTCAG
Organism: Comarum palustre; assembly: GCA_951800085.1. Lineage (NCBI taxonomy): Eukaryota > Viridiplantae > Streptophyta > Magnoliopsida > Rosales > Rosaceae > Comarum > Comarum palustre. Next base: position 1,810,134 of record OX637574.1, on the reverse strand, counting down.
TTCATGATGAAGGGATTTTATAATAGAAGGCACACTGAGAGAGAGTTCTGTGTGGGAGACTGTGTATTTAAAGTTGCAGCATTACAAGCAACACTCAGTGAATCAAGCAGCTTAGCATAAACTTTTCCCCTGATATTTTGGACCCTTCTTGGTGACCGAGAGGGTTGGGCAAGTGGCTTATAGGCTGAAGCTTCCAGCAGCAGCTAAAATTCACAATGTTTTTCATGTGTCATTGCTAAAGAAAAAAATTGGTAGTACTACAATAGTGTCTCCTCAGCTGCCCCTAATTATGGATCCAAACAATCCAAAATGGGTACCTGCAACTATACTGATCATAAGGATTTAAAAAAAATGATGCAGTTGATACAGAGTGGTTAATTCACTGGGTAGCTACAGTTAAGGAAGAAGCTACTTAAGAAGATGCAGATATCATCATGAAAAGGTTTCTAGAATTCAATGCTACTGGTTCTTCTAAAGCTGAGGCCTCTGACTAATCTGGTGTTGCTGAAACACTTCACGACAAGTGTTAATATATGTCTTGAACCAGTCATTCGAAGGTACCAGCTATTCGGGGATCTCGCTAATAAACGTCCTAAACCTAATTGTATTTGTGTGCTTAGCGCCGCACTCTGTATTCTGTATATTTTCAGTGTTCTTCCTCAAGCTAATAAATCCGTTCTCCTTCTGCCATGGGCGTAGCTAACGCTTTGTTAGTGAACCACGTAAATCTGTGTTCTTTCTTCCATCCGTTACAACAACAAGTGTGCTCTTGTAAGGGATAAAATGTTAGAATAAAAATTGTAGCTTTCTTAGATTGACCAGGGAAAACAGTACTTTCCTTTAAATAATGCGTTTAGCAGCTAAGTTTGTTGTTTTGTGTTAGCTGTCATAGCCAATGTACGTAGTGTTGGCACATGTCTCTCATGACCACATTCCCTATATGGTCGAAGGGTTCTTCTACATTAGATTCTGAAACAAAATTGCTTCTTTGCCTCCAAGGCAGCTTAGATGCTTTAGATAAAGGATTTACAATTGTGACAGATTGTTATATAGACTTGGGATCTTTTCCAGAAGACAAAAAAATCCCGGTTGGTGAGCTAGTTGATATGTGGGCAGAGTTGTATGATGTAGATGATGATATTGTGTTTGCATATGTCCATGAACTTTGCAATCGAAATCTAGCTACTCTTATGGACGAAAGGTACACAATTATATTATGCAATCGAACCATGCAATACTTGTTGATGAATTACTGTATGTGGTTTTATATATTGACATGATTTAACTGGTTAACTAAATAACTATCACACAACATGATTTGCTTAGAGAGCTAGCTATTTACAACGCTAAGACAGACTCGGTAGAGCAGAGAAAAAGAATGATTGTAGAAACATATGGGAACAATATTCCCAAGTGGGGGAGGGAACAGAAATATCAACCTATCAAGGCTCGTCTGTTACTAATCAGAATCGGTACATATTTCATATTTTCTATTTCATATTTGACAAATCATCATCATTTGACACTCATAAAATAATATGTTGCTTGCAGATACTCAATTCTCAATGGAATGACCCCAGATTCAACTACCAGAAGCAGAGGTTCCTGTCTTGAATATCCATACATTCAGATACATCTTTCCCGAATTTGTGAAGAAAATGGATAAATTGAAGGCTGTGGTAATCGCTTCAACCAGCCTTTGTAAGTTAGGAAATCTACAACTTCTCCAATTGCTACCGAATTTAAAGAGAATCAGCTTATATAACATCTCAATTATGATGCAGCGAAAAATAAAGGGATATGAGATTGAAATCTACCAATCTGTTTTTAATCTCGAATCCACGAGAGGTTCTGGAATCCACCAGGAATTGAGATAAACTCAAAGAGTTTTTTTTATAAAATCAAAGTTAACGAATACAATTGATAGAGGCTCCTTATATAGGAGCAAACAAACCCTACGACAACTAACAATGAAACCTAAAAGCCAATGGATTAAATAAAATAAAGTTCAAAACAAATTAATTAAAATAAAACAAAATAATAAAAATAAAACTCAAAAAATAATTAAAACAGTCTTCTGGAAGCCCAACGAATTTAGATATCCGTAAATAATTTGCCACGATCGAACAGTTCTCCAATCTTTATTTTTCGTCGGAAAGCGACCCCTGTTCGTTCTACATCAGTTTCCTCTACTTCAAAAGAACTCGACCTTGAATTCATCTTGAATAAAGAAGAATAATTTATAGAAAACAAACTCAATAATAAATCCAATAATTGAACATGTGGTTTAGAAGTCGAAGACATTGTAAACTTTGAAGGGACAATCATGAATCCAACACCATAGATGAGTTTGTCAAATGTAACTTAAGAGAAGTCTGCATGATTCCCAAAATTGTCTTCTTGAATGATCTTTGGTTCCGGCTCTGAAAGATTCACTTGAGGTGAGGCTTCTTCAATACTGACAACCGAATCAACATGAGAAAATTCTTCTTTAATCTACAAAGTGATTTTTTCAACATTTTTTTTCACACACTCCAGGCTTTGCAGACTTGATTGTAATCTTGTTCAACTCCTTCATGAATAAATATGTTCCATCTTTACAATAACTTCCTTTGACGCTTTCATGCCATAGTTTTCCAAAAAACACATCACTATCATCCATATCAATCACATGACAAGTAACCTCATCGTTATAAAATTCCACTATGGAGATGGGAACTTTACAAACCTTTGTCACAAGTGCACGATCATCAATCCAAAATGGATTGCTCAACTTCACTGTCGGTAAATGAAGAGAATGGACAACCTTGCTGGCAACAAAATTCGCTTGCAAATCACTATCAATTATTGTTAACCATACCTTGTTTTTGATGAAACACGTTGTTCTGAAATCGTCGAAATCCGGTGAGGTAAATATCCAACGTTCCATGCTAGCTTTTTTTTTTCTCTCTCTCTTCTTCTTCTTCTTCTTCTTCTTCTTCCTTTCTTCTTCATCTTCATCTGCATCTTCTTCTTCATCTTCTTCTTCTTCTTCTTCTTCTTCTTCTTCTTTTATGTTTTTTTTTATTTTCTGTCGGGCCGGATCAGCTTCAGGCCGGATCGGGTCGGGTCGTAGTCTGGGTCAGGTCGGTGTTCCGAGTCAAGTCGGGTCGGTTCGGGCTGCCGGGTTGGGTCCGGTCAGGTTTTTCTACAGAAAAACCCAGTTTTTCTGGGTTTTCGTCGGAGGGGCGCTGAGCTGTGGCGCGGCGGCGTCTAGCTGGGTGGCGACGCCAGGGCACGACTCGGGGCTGGGGCGCTTCCTGGGTTAGAGGGGCGTCGGGTTGCGGTGGAGGTTCGGTCGACGGGCAGATCGGCGACGGTTGCTCTTCTGTTCTTCTAAATGTTTTTTTTGGTGCAAATCACAACTGCACTTTTTTTGCTTCTGAATCAAATCGATAGTTTACTCACCAAGAATCCACCAAGCTCTGATTACCAATTGATGCAGCGGAAAATAAAGGGATAGGAGATTGAAATCCACCAATCTGTTTTTGATCTCGAATCCACGAGAGGTTCTGGAATCCATCAGGAATTGAGATAAACTCAAAGTGTTTTTTTATAAAATCAAAGTTAATGAATACAACTGATAGAAGCTCTTTATATAGGAGCAAACAAACCCTAGGGCAACTAACAATGAAACCTAAAAGCACATGGATTAAAATAAAATAAAGTCCAAAACAAATTAATTAAAATAAAACAAAACAAAATAATAAAAATAAAACTCGAAAAATAATTAAAACAGTTTTCTGGAAGCCCAACGAATTTAGATATCCGTAAATAATTTGGCATGATCGAACGGTTCTCAAATCTTTATTTTTCGTCGGAAAGCGACCTCCTTTTGTTCTACATCAAATTAATAGCCTAAGAAAGAATCCAATTCAGTTGAAGATTTTAAAGAAGTTAAGAAACCTTGACATGGCTGCTTGCTTTCACGTTGAGTTGCCTGAAAACATTGGTGAACTGAGCAGTTTAAGAAAGTTGGACATAAGGAAGTGCGGTGATGTGAGGAAGCTGCCGGCATCAGATTGATCTTGATCAGTTAGAGGAAGTGATGCGATCCATATAGAGTCCGTTTGTGGACAGCACTTCTACCTTCTCTCACAAACCTACGCATAGTGATTCGTTGAACCCAATCAAATTAGTTGTAAACGACTGTCAGGATGTGCGTTTTTGGATTTGTTTCATTGTTCTTCTCCTTTTGTAAGAAACAATATTGATTTTGTATTTAACTGTATATGATGATATAAATGCATATAAAAGAGTGAAATTCTCACACCTCACTTGGCAATCCCCAGTCTAAAAATGTAAAACCTAAATGACGGATTCAATATTTCAGATGAAATTTCATGCAATTAAACTCGTAGCAACTTAACCTGCAATAAAAAACAACTCGCTTTAACAGCTAAGTTCAGGACAGACATTTTCACTTGAAACAGAAAACCAACCAGCACTTCTTTAAATCATAATCCTAAATCCAATCAGCATAGAGCTTCATTCCTAGAAAGAGAATCCTAGTGGCAACAGTGCATCACATAATCAGGTAATCAAAAACATGTCTATCCTATATTATATGGTACCCACAGCCAACAGCCTAGTACCGTTCTATCCTATACTCTGCAATCTGCATCAAAAACAAGCAGGAAACCAAGTCTGTCATGTATAGTAAGTAGCAAAGTGACCCAGAAACCAAATCTAAGGGCTATTCTTGCAAGAAAATATTAAAGACCCCAATACTTTAATATTTGGTCACTTCACAATAAACAAGTGTTATATATGCCAGCCGAACCTCAACTCTAAGTGAGATTGTCAGTTACACAATACCACCAAGCTACCAAGGAAACCTCCAAATTTTCCTTGAGGCCGTCAGCTTTATTGCAAAGGGGTCATCATGCATGCAAATGAATTCAAAGATGTTCTGAACAGACCCTCATGCACACATATTATCTTAAGTTAAAAACACAGGATAGCCATAGAAACAGTTTGGTGAAATGACTCCAATCACATAAATGGAAGAATACAAGAAGGAAGCTACAAGCTATAGCTAGAGATTAGCGAAGTATACATGTTTTAGCCTCAGCAACAAAGTATTGCAGACCAACATGATCTATAACACCAACACATTGAGGGTATACATTATTCTAATACAAGACTAGTTTTGTTTATCGAGTGGTGAGCAAACAGAAAAAGGAAACTTGAAAACCATGAAGTAGCTAGACTGTAGCGCAATTGTCGAGCCAGAGAATGATTAAAAACAAGCAGGGGTGTTACATAGTTACCAATACAATACTAGTCCTGTAACATAAGGAAGTGGGTACGTAACTGGAAGATACAATCATAAAACTAGTACAACAGGAGAAAAATTACAGGCAAACACCTCCTTCCAGATAAAGGCTATGTATAGTATTAAGATAATCACTGGACTGGACTATGTTCATACTTTAAGAATGAGTACAGGGCACAACTCATCAGTCTACTTGAAAATACAGCTTGTCTAGTTCTTGAGACTCATGATACACAGACATCATACAAAAAATCAGAAATTGGAATTCACCGTTGTAAATAATACTACTTGCATTATGCAGGTAACAGTAGAATTTTATGACACCCTTCTAATTAAACCTCCTGGCACATATAAATTTGAAACCAATTGCCATCTTTTGTAACCATTAAACATTAAAACCAACAGAATACCATAAACTGTACAGTTAATATAGTCCACCAATGCAGCCAAAAGCACATAATCAAAATATCATCAACATGAACAAAATCAACAAACAATTATTGATCTAAAAGCACAATACAAGGGAAATGCCAGATTTGAAAACATGAATGCAGATTCTGTATTAGCATCACCACAGACAATCATCTACATTAACAACAACGGGGGTAACATGTTCTTGAACAATCTAACTAAATTTTGATTAACACATAAGAAAGGCTCTGAAACCTCATGCTTCTACTGTGTTACCTAGCACAAAAGAAAACAACTCCCTTACTGGCGAAAACTCCACCAGCCCAACATCCATAGCATACCCAGCAACTGGCAACTTCAAGTCTCTCAGTAGACAAAACGCTTCAGCCATCCGATTCTTGGGCACATCTTGAGCAACAGCACAGTAAGGCATCCAAGAATCAGCCCGATACTCCTCCCCAATCTCAACACCTTCTTTCTTCATCGCCTCACACAACTGGGACTGGAACTGAAGCAAGGAAACCGACGGAGTTGGTGCCAGAAAGAGCACATTGTTATCAGTGGGAAAGCTCCCAATTGTAGAGAAAGACAAGGCCAGAGGCTCCTGCTTTGCAGTGAAAGCCTTGATAATGTTTTCGAGCTTTGCTGGTTCGATGAAGGAGCTGGAGAAGAGAGTGATGTGAGGGCGTGATTCGATTTCGATGAGCTGGGTACTAATCAGGCGTCGAGCAAGAACATTCCAAGCCTTCAAGACCTGGTTTTCGAGCGCAGGATCGAAGTAAAGCTCGATTGCATAGCCTTGTGACATTGCCACAGAATCAAAATTGAGGTAAAGCAATCGAATTTGGTCAAAACCAGCACAACCCAGTAAAACCCAACTGAGATCTCACAATTTTCTGAAGAAATGAAAGAAAACCCCCAAAATCAAAGCGACCCAGTAGAACTTAGGGCATTGAAATTTGGGGCAAAACAATCTACTTTGGTCAAAATCAGCAAAACACAGTAGCAGAAACAGAGATCTCAGAATTCCCAGGAAGAAAAACCCCAAATCAGAGAGACCCAGATTGAAAACAACGAAAAAGAGCCTTGGAGATTGAAGTTTCAATCAGAAAGAGACAGAAGAAGAAATGAAGGGCAAACTCAAGAGGTCTCACTCTGTGAATGACAGTGAGATATAGATAGATACAGTGGAGTGACCTTGCACCGTTGGTTGAAGAAGAAGAAGAAGAAGAAGAAGAAGAAGAGTATGGTGCAAGGTCACCTGTGGAGGTAGGTTGGGTTTCAGTGTCTCTGTGAGTCGAAATCAAAAAGATAGAAAAGTAACCGAGCCATTTTAGCTAATTTGCTATTATCAATTTGTAACCCTATTTTTTCTGATATTTTACTATCTTAGTTTTTATAAATTTATAAATTTATAAATTTTACTATCTTCATATATGTATTTTGTTGTTAAGTGTTTCGTCAATTTTTGTTTCGTTAGTTATGACTTTCACGTGAGAGAATTTTCACAATTTTAAATTTAAATTAGGTTTTTTTAACAATTGAATTTATTTTTTTAATTCTGAACATCATTCAGAAAAAAATAAAATAATACATGTATTCCGATTAAAACAGAAAAATACATCTATAAATTCAATTTTTTTTTGTTAGATGTGAGGATTTTCTTAATTTTAAATTTAAATTAAATTTGTCACATTAAATTCATAAAAAATAAAATAACATAACATATAGATTTTGATCAAAAAGTCCTACTGTGGGCCAAAATAACAATTTGATGGCATAATGGTCCATAGGGGTGGGCATTCGAAACCGATCCTGAAGGCTTGTCCCGATTCCGTCCCGAAAATTCACAGGACGAGACGGGACTTCATTTCAAAAATTAAAGGCCCGACCCGGCCCGTCCCGTTTTAAAAAAACGGGATCGGGATCGGGACTTGTTGAATAGAGCCGTTAAGACCCGGCCCGTCCCGAATTAAAAAAATCATAATTATATGAATTAATATAGGCTGTTGGATTGATCTAGCTGATCAATAAACAGTCTAAACCTAACCCCTCACTCGTCCGTCCCTTCCTCACATATCACTGATATCAGTCTCCTTCCTCGACTTCAGAGAGCGCAACGGCTACCTCATCCACGACCCAGGCCGCGGTGCTCCTCTCGCTCGGCTTCCGGCGCTCCTCTCGCTCGGCTTCCGTCGTCAGCTTCCGGCGTTAGTTTAGATTAATACCAATTGAGGGTAGAAAGTTCCTTTGGGACGGAAGTAGGAAACATAGCAGAGTTTTGGGACGAACTGAAATTGGGAGAGTTGTGTAGAGAGTAGAACCCCTTTCGATTTTTGTTTTCATCAGAGGTAGAACCAATCTCTTTGTTTCAATTCATTTTTCTAGTTCTGTCAATTGCTATGTTATTTTGATATATGATGGATTGTGTTGATTGATTTCAGTTTTGTGATTTCGAATTTTCAGATTAATTTAGATACAAGACTTGTTTCGAATTTGAAATCTGTAGTTTAGATCGTTTTAGTTGCTGCTCAAGGAGCAAACTATGTTCTTGAGTTTTGGGTGTCCAAATCAAATCTTGGGTATTTTGATTCAAATTGGTTGTTTGTGTTTTCAGATGTTTTAGTGCTCTAGGATTGTTGTTTTTCTGTTTCGAAACTTTAGAACTCCATTTGGTTTAGAAATTTCCAGAAAAAATTGCAGAAAACTGATTTTTCTTACCAACTTTGGGACATCATATCTTTCTGCTCAGACCTTTGTTTTGAAATCCAAAAGTATTTTTGGAAAGCTCATATATCCATCTTTAAGCATACAAAATTTCATAGGATTTGGATAACATTTGGTTTGTCAAATTGCTTGCCAAAAACAGTGACTTGATCAGCTGAAACTGCATTTTCTGCGTTTTGGGCCCGTTTTAGTCCCGGTCCCGTTCGGGACCGGGCCTTGTCGGGATTACATATAAAAAACGTTAATCCCGTATCGTCCCGTCCCTTTTCAAAATTTCGGGTTCGGGTTCGGGATCAACCTAAACCCGGCCCGTCCCGACCCATGCCCACCCCTAATGGTCCATATACCCACTAAGCCCAACCAAAACTATTCCCACATATAGGCCCAACTCTCACTTCCTTCTCCGTCACCACTACCGCCTCTGGATTTAAATGAAAACCACTCTTTTCTCTCTGCAACTCCATAAACAACAAGCCCTAGAAATCTTCAAACCTCCACACTCTCTTCAATATGGGAGAAACCAAAAGAAAGCGAGGAGCTGCCAAACCCAAAGCCCCAGAAACCGCAATGGACATCGACGACGCCGCTCCGCCCCCGACGTCGGAGCCTCTCGCCGACGCCGGCACCTCCCAGCCCTCCCGCCGAGGCCGCGGACGCCCCCGGAAGACCGATTCCACCACCAAATTCACCGTCTCGCCTGAGCGCCGCAGCTCGCGGCCCGTGTCGGAGCAGAAAGGCGACGCCGCGGAGCCGCCGCTGATGGTGCCAAGCTGGGAGAGCGTGGTGCGCGTGGTGCCGGCGATGGACTCGGTGGTGAAAGTGTTTTGTGTCCACACGGAGCCGAATTTATCGCTGCCGTGGCAGAGGAAGAGGCAGTACAGCTCGAGTAGCAGTGGGTTTGTGATTGGGGGAAGAAGGGTGTTGACGAATGCGCACTCGGTGGAGCACCATACGCAGGTGAAGCTCAAGAAGCGAGGGTCGGAGACTAAGTACTTGGCTACTGTGTTGGCTATTGGGACTGAATGTGATATTGGTAAGTTTCCAAGATTAAGTTTTGGTGAATTGAAATGAATGCGGAACGTTCTGAACTTTTCCAAGAGTTGCTATACTAGTAAAGAGTTAAAGATTGTAGCTTTGAGTTAATGTGTTGCTGTGATCTTATTTAGCTAAGAACAAACAACATGATGGTATCATTCATTCTTTTATGTGATCAATCTAAGTAGTTTCAGAGCATATAAATCCTGAAGTGTTCTTATAGGGAAAGACCCTTTAATAATTTGTTTGAATGAGGAAAAGGGAGAAACTTATGTGTTGAAGGTGGTTGAATTTTACTTGCTTTATTAAGGTAGAAAGGTGATTTCAGAAAGTAATTAGTGAAATACGAGTTATTGTTATTGAAGTCCTTATGTTGTTTTGATGATGCTTCAGCGATGCTCACTGTGAGTGATGATGAGTTCTGGGAAGGAGTTTCACCTGTGGAGTTTGGGGAGTTACCGGCACTCCAGGATGCTGTGACAGTTGTGGGTTATCCTATTGGGGGTGACACGATCTCTGTGACTAGTGGTGTTGTGTCACGTATGGAGATACTGTCATATGTTCATGGATCGACTGAGCTTCTGGGATTGCAGGTTATTGTCTTCTATACACACCATATGGATCTTTCAATGTTTGACATGTTTTTATTTTACTGGTTCCCTTTCTCCATTGGATGCTTTTGCAGATAGATGCTGCCATAAACTCTGGAAACTCTGGTGGGCCTGCCTTTAACGACAAGGGGACCTGTGTAGGCATTGCTTTTCAGTCCCTTAAACACGAAGATGCAGAAAATATAGGCTACGTGATTCCAACACCCGTTATTAAGCACTTCATTACAGATTACGAGAAGAATGGAGCATATACAGGTGCACTTGTAACTTAATTTGAACTTCTAGTAAGATGAAAAAAAAGAAATTGTTGCAAATGTTCCTTGCAGAATATATATGCTATGACTGGCAATCTACTCTGGACAACATTCTTTATAATGTTTCAGTTGGTCCAAGTTATTCTCTCTTACGTTACTTCTATTCTGTGGTCCAGGGTTCCCAATTATTGGAATTGAGTGGCAAAAGATGGAAAATCCTGATCTACGCACGTCAATGGGGATGAAAGCTGATCAAAAGGGTGTACGTATCAGAAGGATTGAACCTACAGCTCCAGATTCTCATCTTCTGCAACCTTCTGATGTCATTCTTAGCTTCGATGGAGTTAATATTGCTAATGATGGCACAGGTAAACTTCTTTATATTTATTGGCTCAAAATTCTTCTTTTTGTAAGTAAGTTCTGCATTCATCCTCAAAGAAAATAAAAATAAAAATAAATGTTCTGCATTCAGCTTTGGCACAATGGTTTTGTAGCGGTACCACAGTATTTTTCATAGAATGAAGGGTAACATATGGTTCTTCTTATTTATAGTATATCTTTGAGGATCTGGCTATTATTAGTATTTTTATTCTACATGCATGTTCTAATTTAGCAAATGCTTTTGTCGATCCAATAGTAACCCACTGTGTTATCTCTTTTCCAGTTCCTTTTAGGCATGGGGAGCGCATAGGTTTCAGTTACCTTGTCTCCCAGAAATATACTGGTGATACTGCTTTAGTAAAAGTCCTTCGTAACTCAAAGATACTGGAATTCAAAATAAAACTTGGAACACACAAGCGTCTGATCCCAGCACACGTCCACGGCAAACCTCCTTCCTATTATATCATTGGTGGATTTGTTTTTTCAGCTGTATCTGTTCCATATCTGCGGTCTGAGGTGTGCCCTTGACTTTGTACCTATTCTCATTTACTCTGTTTCCTGCTATGTCTATGCACTTTCCAGTTCTAGCTATATCTTTCATCTCACCATATGTTTTTAATTTATTATATTTAAGTTATGAAAATTTTAGTACCATTATCTAGCCACACTATACCTGGATTCAACACATAAGAATCAGTCTTTGTTTTCCTGAATAGCATGTAGGCTTTGAAAGCTCCAAACAAATGTTTACAGTTTACATTAATAGTGACCTTTATTATTTGCTTGGGGTTGAACTGGTGTGTCACACATGTAATCAAGACAAAGAAGATAGTTGATATCAAAGTAATCTTTTGAAGAAAATTTTTTTTAGTATCTTTTTGAAGCTCACGTTTGGTTTTTCATTAATTTCCAGTATGGAAAGGATTATGACTTTGACGCTCCAGTCAAACTATTGGACAAACATTTGCATGCAATGGCAGAATCTAGTGATGAACAGCTTGTTGTCGTTTCTCAGGTTTCTCTTTTTAATATATATTTTCTGTGCTTTTCCATCTTATATGAGTTCTGTTTTCTCTGCTTTCATGGATTAAGGTTATATATTTGAAACTGTGTTAGGTACTTGTTGCTGACATTAATATTGGATATGAGGACATTGTTAACACACAGGTGAGGCCATATTGTGAAAATCAGGATTCTTTTTCCTGTTTATATATTGTTTTCTTACTTGTAAGGAAATGTTGTTTTGCATTTTCATTCATTTCTAGTTACTACTTTTTCCCATCACCCTTTCAATTGAAATACGCGTATCAAAATGACTCTTTTATCTCTGTAGGTTCTTGCATTTAATGGTAAGCCTCTGAAAAATTTAAAAAATCTGGCCACCATGGTGGAGAGTTGCGATGATGAGTACCTAAAGTTTGACCTAGAATACAATCAGGTTCGTCTCACACATAGATGCCCTATATATGCATGTGCATTTTCATCATTTTTCATTTGGTAGCTGAATTATTGCATACTTCTTCTATATGCAGATGGTTGCCCTACAGACAAAAACAGCCAAAGCTGCAACTTTAGATATCCTTCTGACTCATTGCATACCTTCAGCCATGTCTGATGACCTTAAGTCTTGACACCTAAGAGAAGATCTGTCCCCATAAATGAATGTTGGAATGCTCATAATGGAACCAAGTATAGCGCTACCAGGATTTCATTATGGAGGGTAGGAGCTGTAAATCCGGATTTCATTATGGAGGGTAGGAGCTGGAAATCCGTTGCTTATTTATCGGTCATTATCTTCTGTTTTGGAGGCATCTGCAGACAAATAACCACTAGAATGAGTCTTCCATTACATTATATATCAAGTATACACCCCTGTTGAGTTTATGTATTCCTTAGAAATTTTGTAATATTAAGATATTCTATAGAAAGAAAGCTGAAATGAAAGCCAGTTTTGCCAGATCATGCAGCATTATCATATAATATGATCCATGGACACATTTATTCATCATAGTAGAGAGCAGTTGAGCCTTTTTTAAGTCTTGCCTTGTACTCATTTTGAAATGAAGGCTAGTTTAGTTGGCTATTGTAAATTTGCAAGACTTGGTATTGCATGCAAAGCTTGTTAACTCTCAAAACTCTTATTTTAGGTAGTATCATTAACTCTTGTACAAAATAACCTGGTCAATACGAACAGACCTGCAAAATGTACTAGCTGCCTGTAAGAATAAGCTTTTTACACATGCTACGCATAGTAGTTGGAGTCCAAGAAATATTACTTGGAATCTTGCAGTATACTTGGAGTCCAAGAAATATTACATGGAATCTTGCAGTATACAGTATGATTAATATTGGATTGTCAAGAGGGGAATCTAGCATCGCCCAAGAACTCAAGATCATCTCATTAAGAAAGAGATAATAAGAGAGGATACAGATGCAACCCAAAATCTATTATGATATCAGAGCTCTGTTGACCAATATCAACTAGGGTGTACCATCAGTTAGATCAAATAAAAAGATAAACACCTTTCTTTAGTTTTTCTGCTACTGCGATGACGACACAAAAAAATGGTTCAGAGGTTAGAGTTATTATTTTCACAGGGGAGAACTTTGATTTCTAGATTATTAAGATGAAGATCATGCTCATATCTCGAGATCTATTGAGCTATGTGAACGAAGGTTATATAGTTCCAGCAGCTGAAGGGATGACAAATGCTCAGTGAACTGAGCTGAGGGCGAATATCAAGAAAGATGTGAAAGCTCATGATATTTTTTAAACCTCAATCGTAGAGGAATTCTTTTCAAGGATTGCAAACAAGAGAACAACCAAAGGAGCTTAGGATGTTCTAAAGTTGGAGTTCAAAGACTCAGAAAAGGTGAGAGCTGTAAAATTTTAATCCTTAAGAGGAGATTTTGAATACATTAGGATGAATGAAACTGAGTTGCTAAGTGATTATTGCACTACATTGACTGATTTAGTCAATCAGATGAAAACCTATGCTGAACCCATACTTAAAAAAAGAGTTGTGTTAGTCCTTGGTTTACTTACTGACCAAGTCTAAGCAGCCCGTTAGAGTTTGTTATGGTGTTAATAATCCTAGTTTGTAGGAGGTTGTTGTTTGTTTTGAATTATTCTTCCTTTATTCTAGCCACAATATAGCTGAGTAAATCGTAAATGCATATGTGAATCATTCCTGTTGTGTAAAGGCTATTTAAGCCTCAGTCATGCTATTCAATAAACAGGCTTTATAGCTAACAAGCTCTTGCATTCTGTACTAGAGTTTTGAGTTACAAACAGTGGTATCAGAGCCCATCACAAGGGCCTGATTTAGAGAAAGAAAGTGAGAGCCAGAAAAACGTGAGTAAGAGAGAAAGGATGTCAGGTGAAGGAAATTATTTGCTGGCCTCGAAGTTCGATGGTCATTATGACCACTTGGCTTTATTGATGGAGAACTTCATCAGATCAAAGCAGTGTTGGGGCTGATTGAGCATGGGATACTGTCAGAAATTCAAGAGGTTGATGAAGCTATTGAAAGTTAAACAACCTACGCGGCAGCTGTAGAGATGACATCACAAACTGAAGCTCAACACAAGCAGATTGAGGATCGAAGGAAGCAAGTTGATGATCAAAGGAAGCTGGTAGAAGAGCAGATGTTGAATGATCTCAAAGTCAAAAATTATTTGTTCCAGGCTATTGATCTAACCATAATGGAGACCATTTTGGTGAAGGATACATCAAAACAAATATGGGACTCCATGAAGCTGAAGTACCAGGGAACATCTAGAGTTAAAAGAGCGTAACTACAAGCCTAAAGGAAAGACTTTCGAGCTTTGAAGATGAAAGAAGGTGAAAGATTCAATGAGTACTTTGCACGTACTCTGATTATTGCTAACAAGATGAAAAATACATGGTGAGAAGATGGAGCAGGTAGTGATTGTTTGATTATGTCGTTTGTTCAGTGGAAGAATAAAATGATTTGGACACTTTAACAATCAATGAACTACAAAGCAGTTTATTAGTCTATGAACAAAGGATAAAGGGACATGAAAGTGAGGAGCAAGCCCTCAAAGTCTCTTTTGAAGATAAGAATGGCGGACGAGGAAGAGGACGTGGAGCCTTTAGAGGTAGTGGAGCTTTTAGAGCAGAGGCAATGGGAGAGGAAGGAAAAATTTTAACAAAGAGACCGTGGAGTGCTACAAGTGTCACAAGCTAGGACACTTTCAGTATGAGTGTTCTAGTTGGAAGAAGAATGCTAACTGTGAAAAACTTGATGAGAGTGAGGAGATGCTGTTAATGGCTTATGTGGAGATACAAATTTCGAAGAGAGAAGATGTATGGTTCTTGGATTCCTGATGCAGCAATCATATGAGTGATGATAAGCAGTGATTCATTAATCTTGATGAGACATTCAGACATATGGTGAAGCTTGGCTACAACTCAAAAATGAGAGTCATGGGGAAGGGAAGCATTAGAATGAAAGTACAAGAGACAACACAAGTGATCACTGAGGTATACTATATCCCTGAGCTAAGACATAATTTGTTTAGCATTGGTCAGCTCCAAGAAAATGACCTAGCCATTTTAATTCATCATGGTGCCTGCAAGATCTTTCATCCAACAAGAGGTTTGATCATGCAAACATACATGTCAACAAATAGAATGTTTGTGTTGCTTGCTTATATGCCTACAGGATCAGCTTGTTTTCAAATGGTTTCAGAGGGTACAAACACAAGCCTATGGCATAGGCGTTTTGGTCACTTGAACATGAAAGGTTTGAGAACATTGGCATACAGAAAGCTAGTCAAGGGATTACCAATTCTCAAAGCTTCCTCCAAGTTGTGCACAAAGTGTGTGACCGGAAAACAACATCGTGAGACATTCCCAAAGAAGAACATGTGGAGAGCTACTCAACCTTTACAACTTGTGCACTCAGATATTTGTGGCCCTATCACCCCTGAATCAAACAGCCACAAGAGGTACATTGTTACATTCATAGATGATTATATTCGAAAGATGTGGACATATTTCTTGCATGCTAAGTCAGAGACATTCACTGTGTTTAAAACTTTCAAGAGTGTAGTAGAGAAAGAAACATGGAATTTCATATGTTGTCTACATACTGACCGAGGATGGGAATTCACCTCTCTGGAGTTTAACAAGTTTTGTAGTTCAAATGGAATCTGTAGACAATTCACTACAGCTTATTCGCCACAACAAAATGGAGTTGCAGAGAGAAAAAACCGAACTCTAATGAACATGGTACGATGTATGCTCAGTGATAAAGAGGTTCCTAAAGTGTACTGGCCAGAAGCTGTCAATTGGGCTGTGCATGTTCTCAATCGGTGTCCTACAATAGCAGTGAAAGACAAGACCCCTGAAGAAGCATGGAGTGGACACAAGCCCTCGGTTGAGCACTTTAAAGTATTTGGTTGTGTAGGTCATGTTCACATTCCGGATATCAAGAGGAAAAAGCTAGATGACAAGAGTTTCAGGTGTGTGTTTATGGGTGTTAGTGAAGAATCCAAAGCTTACAGAATGTATGATCTGAAGGCAAAAAAGATTGTCATCAGTCGTGATATTGTATTTGAAAAGGACAAAAGGTGGAGTTGGGGAGCATCAAAAGAAGAAGCAATTAGTGATGTGTTAGAGTGGGGAGATATTGAAGAGAATGAAGATTTTTCATATGAAGAAGAGGAAGAAGGCCTAGCACTGGACAAAGATATTGAAGGGCAGAACACACAAGATGGGAATAATGACTCAAGCTCATCCATATCAAATGGCTTAGATGATGAAGATGTAAGCAATCTGAGTCATGGGAGGGTTAGAAGAGAGCCACCATGGATGAAGGTCTATGTGACTGGTGAAGGCCTAGGCTTGTCTGATAGAGAAGAAACTCAACAGTTTGTCATGTTCACTTCAAATGATCCTGTTACCTTTGAAGAAGCGGTCAAGAGCTCTACATGGAGAAATGCAATGGATTTGGAGATTGAGGCTATTGAGAGGAATGAGACTTGGGAATTAACCGAGTTGCCTAAAGGAGCCAAGAAGATAGGTGTAAAATGTCTTTTCAAGACCAAAGTGAATGAGAAAGGTGAGGTGGATAAATGTAAGGCTCGACTGGTGGAAATGGGTTACACTCAACAAGCTGGGATTGATTACAATGAGGTATTTGCTTATGTTGCTCCTTGGGAAACGATCAGGTTGATTCTTGCACTTGCAGCTAGCTAGTAGGAATTGGAAGTTATATCAGCTTGATGCAAAAAGTGTCTTTCTACATGGTGAGATCAATGAAGAGGGTTTCATTGAGCAACCTAGAGGGTAGGAGGTGAAGGGTGTTGAGAATAAAGTGTATAAGCTCAAGAAAGCACTGTACGGGCTCAAACAAGCCCCACGAGCTTAGTTTAGTAAAATTGAGTCATTTTCTCAAGAAAGGTTTTGAGAGGTGTTTAAGTGAGCGTACACTCTTCATAAACGGCGGTGAAGATGAAGCTGTACTTATAGTCAGTGTGTATGTCGATGACCTCATTTTTACTGGGAACAATGAGAAGATGTTTGAAGAGTTCAAGAAGTCTATGATGCAAGAGTTTGAGATGTCTCATCTTGGAAAGATGAAATACTTTCTTGGAGTAGAGGTTGTGCAAAGCTCAGGTAGGATGTTCATAAGTCAGAAAAGACATGCCAATGAGGTGCTAGAAAGATTCAAGATGGAATGTTGTAACTCTGTCAAAACCCCCATTGAACCTGACTGCAAACTTGTGAATGATAAAGGAGGTGTAAGGGTGGATTCTACTACTTTCAAGCAAATGGTGGACAATCTTATGTATTTGACTGCTACTAGATCAGATCTCATGTATGCAGTAAGTCTTATAAGTCGCTATATGGAAGCTCCTACTGAGCACCAAGCAGCATTAAAGAGTCTTTAGATATCTAAATGGGACAACTAATTGGGGAATATTCTACAAGAATGAAGGAGTATAAGAGTTTTTACGTTTTCTGATAGTGACTATGCAAGAGACGTTGATGATCGTAAGAGCACATCAGGCTATGTGTTTAAACTAAGTTCTGGGGCAGTAGCTTGGAGTTTAAAAAAACAACCAATGGTGACACTTTCCATAACAAAATCTGAATTCATATGTGCTGCTTCATGTGCTTGTCAAAGTGTATGGATGCTATGGATTCTTGGAAGGCTTGGTCTCACTCAAAGTAAGTGCATCATCTTCTGTGATAACAGTTCAGCTATCAAGCTTTAAAGAACTAGATCATGCATGGAAGGAGCAAACACATTGACATCAGGTTCCACTTCCTTTGGGATTTAAGTAGGGATGAAGTAGTGAATTTGGTGCATTGTGGCTCTAAAGATCAGTTAGCAGACATTATGACTAAACCCTTAAAGTTAGAAGCATTCTTGAGGATAAGAGTGCAGCTGGGGATGTGCCCTGATCATATGGTAAACTGGCTGCATGAAGGGCAGTACAATTTAAGAGGCGTTTGTTAGTTTTTGGTTTACTTACTGACCAAGTCTAAGTAGCCCGTTAGAGTTTGTTATGGTGTTGTTGAATAATCCTTGTTTGTAGGAGGTTGTTGTTTGTTTTGAATTATTATTCCTTTATCCTAGCCACGATATAGGTGGATAAATCGTGGATGCATGTTTGAATCATTCCTGTTGTGTAGAGGCTATTTAAGCCTCGGTCCTGCTATTCAATAAACAGGCTTCATAGCTAACAAGCTCTTGCATTATGTATTAGAGTTTTGAGTTACAAACAAGTTGTACATAAGATTCTTATGAGCTGAAATAAGAAGTATGATGCTATAGCTAATATTATGGAGGAGACTAGGAATATACACTCTTGGTGTGCAAGATTTGATGGGGTCACTTAAGGCTTTCGATCAGAGGTTGATGAATCATGACGATGAACCAATAGAAAAAGTATTTCAAACACTAAGCCTAAATACTAGAAGTAGTGAATCATCTAGTTCAAATTCCAAACAAAAAAGAACTGAAAAGGTAAAGACAAGAAGTGAGAGGGTAAATTAGATCAATCAAGAAGAAAAAAAATGAGGAAGGCAGCAACAATTCAAACTATTCAAAGTGTTCAATTTGTGATAAGCTTCACATCGGTGAATGTTGGTTAGGAAACCAAAGTGTTCAAATTGCAATTAGTGTGGTCATGTTAAGAAGAACTGTGATCAGGTACAATCAACTGGCAAGCTGCAACGAAGCGCAAAAGAATTCTAATATGTTTTGTGTCACTTATGGTGACGCGAATGAGATTTTCATAGCCGCGAATGAGTTTTCTATTGCCGTGAGTGGTACAGACATTTCCATGAAGGGTTCTTCATGTTTGATGTTTTTGTAGATAGATGCTGTAATAAACTCTGGAAACTCTGGACGGCCAGCGTTTAACTATAAGGGGAAATGTGTGGGAATTGCATTTCAGTCTCTCAAACATGAAGATGTGGACAATATAGGCTATGTCATACCAATACCAGTTGTTATGCACTTCATTTTGAATTATGAGAAGAATGGGGCATATACAGGTTTCGTAACTGCTACTAGCTTAATGTTTAGGGGGTGTCTACGGTACTGAGAAGTATATTATACACTCATTTACTATTAATTGAACAAAAATAAGTAGTTAAATGAGTAAAATTTACAACTTTCACAACAAAATTTACAACATTCACAACAAATTACTACATATATTTTATATATTTACATATAGTTGTACAAAGTTACTACAATGACAACAAGTTGTATATAAACTTGTAAATCGTCTTAAGTTGAGTAATTACTTTTAATAGTACAAATATTACCTAAATAATAACTAAATTTACCAAAAAAACAACAAATTTGTTGTTATATCGGTAAATATAGGTATCACAAACAATTAGCTACCTTAGAATATTTCTAATGTTTAGTGTTTACTTGTTCTAACAATACTTATTTCAGTTATTTGTGTATTGCAGGTTCCCAATTCTTGGAATTGAGTGGCAAAAGATGGAAAATCCTGATCTCCAAATGTCAATGGGGATGGGACCTGATCAAAAGGGTGTTCGGATCAGAAGAATGGAACCTACATCGCCGGAATCTCTTGCTCTGAAACCATCTGATGTTATTCTTATCTTTGATGGGGTTAATATTGCTAATGATGGCACAGGTAAAATTGTGTGTTCTCTTTTCAAGTCACCATTGTACTCCTGTGTTTTCTTGGAGATGCTCTATATTCTTCATCTGAGTTTCGATGTTAACAGTATTATTGGTATCGATTTTCTAGTTCCATTCAGGAATGGAGAGCGCATTAGTTTCAGTTACCTTGTCTCCCAAAAGTACATTGGCGATAATGCTCTAGTCAAAGTTCTACGCAACTCACAGACACTTGAATTGAACATAAAACTAGCAAAACACAAGGAACTGATCCCTTCACACATAGAGGGAAAACTCCATCCTATTATATCATTGCGGGATTTGTTTTCACAGCTGTATCTGTTCCATATCTGCGTTCCGAAGTGAGTTTCAATATTTATGCTTATGTGCCTCTTTCTTTACATTCCACTTTGTCTCTTCCTCTCTGTTGACGTATGGATTTTTGTTTTAACAGTTTGGAAATATATTTGATGTTCCGATCAAAACGTTGGACAAACATTTACATGCAATGGCAGAATCTGTTGATGAACAGCTTGTTGTTGTTTCTCAGGTTTCTCTCTCTCTCCCATTCTGTCTACTATGATTTTCCATCATATTACAAGTTCTATTTCCATCATGACTCAAGTTCCATTGATATTGTTATAGGTACTTGTTGCTGAAATCAATATTGGTTACGAAGACATCGTGAACAATCAGGTACTTTATGATCTTTGTCACTTAGAAACTTGCGGATAAGCTTCCTTTTTTCTTTTGTTCCCTGTCTGATGCAACAAATCATCTCACTGAGATGAAATGACTGAAATTACATAGAAAAAAAACTTGACAAGATTGATCACTTATCTGTTCAGGTTCTTAACTTCAATGGTAAGACTGTGACGAACCTGGAGAGCTTAGCCAACATGGTCGAGAATTGTAATGACGAGTAGCTAAAGTTTAGCCTAGAATATAATCAGGTATGTCGCTCACACAGCAATGCAAGCATGCATGTTCTGCATTTTTCTTTGGTGTTAAATTGGATACTTCCTGTGCAGATGGTTGTTCTACAGACTAAAACTGCCAGGGAAGCAACACTAGATATCCTCACGACGCATTGCATATCGTCGTCCATGTCTGATGACCTTAAGACTAAAGACAATATGTTGCTGGTAGTAGTCTGTCTGTTGGAAAAGAGTACATCTTGTAAAAGAGTATATGTTGGAAAGTACTACTGTCCTTGTAACAGTTTACATTAGAAAAGTTTATACAACTGAAAACAGTTAATCTACTAAAACTCAACTTTCAACTGGGAGATGAACAGAATGTCCCCATCATTTTCCAGACTTGGTCTGCATGAAGAGATGCTCCTATATTGAAGTTATCTAATTTGAACTTCCTGAGATATGCAGGTCAGGGCAATACAATAGATTCTTAAGGTTACAGTTTTAATAAGTTCAAGGTTTATCAACAACAATATGGAACATAACAGTGGTTCAATGGAATGCAAAATCCCATAGAAAGTCATACAATTTTTTAGTGTTCATCATGATCATATCAAAGGAAGCAGCTGTTGTTCTCAGCAAATATTGGATTTCAAACGCCGGACATCTTATGTACATAGTGCAGGGCATATAGGCACTTTCCAAGATGCCTACTGGTCTTTAGTCTTGTATAAGACACCCTTAACAACGGGAAACATTTCAAAATCCACGAGTCAAAAGTGGGTGGATGAATGACGCTTCAAGTTCTTCAGCTGAGGAAAACTTCTTAAACCCTGTATTGATTGAGTCTTGTGAGGCATGCATCTTGATCTCTCATAAGAACCATTGCAATAATGCTATTATCCAACCAGAAATAATCATATTCAACATTTCCTGTGACCAAATAGGTGTTGATCACCATCTGAAAACTGCTACAAACATTTGGTCTACACATTCTCGGGTTTATAGGTTTGCAATAAAGGAGCTTTGTTACTAGATGGTGATTCCAGGCTATCAGGTCCGGAATCATCACCACTCTCTTCTTTAGCTTTTCCCCATAGTACTGTATAAAACCCTACAGATATAATTGTTGCTCCAAGAAGGCTGCAAAATGCAGAAAAGAGATGCAATGAGCACATTAAATCTTTAATCTGAAGAATTTGAACATTATAAACTGATATTTTAGGGAGTGATTAGTTTTGATAGCAAACCTTCCAAGATAAAGTGTATCACCAAGGAATGTTACACCCATGACAACTGACAACGGCAATGGCTATGGACAATGGCTTGAACATTGTCACATATACAGGTCCCTTCGCGCGCAAGGTCTGTTGGATCCAGAAGTAAAAAGCCCATTTATAGAAAGGCAAGTGGACCGATGCCTGCGGTCAAGAGGGTCAGAGGACGTTTGAAAAGTCAAAAGCGCTCGCAAGGAGCACAGTAACAAAGTACGCTCGCGAAAGGAGATAATTTGTTCACAGGGGGAAACGCGCTCGCGAAGCGGGACGTGTGTTAACAGAATACGTTCGCGGTTGGAAAAGCGTTCGCGAGGGTATTATAAGAAATTAGACACGTGGTTGCAGGAGGTTAAGTTACCACTAGAATGGTTTTGGGCTTACGTGATTGGGCTTTAAGAATTAGTCTTGCACTACAAGAAGGATTATTTGAGGCTATACCTTGATTCGCAAGGAAACATCTACCCTAGTATTCACTATATAAAGGGTTGAGGTGCAAGAGAAAAACACAACTACATCTATCAACAAACAGACAACAACTTCGCCACGCGAAAGTCTTCAAGCCTCTCCGGAGCAACCAAGCCTGATCCGTCAGCAACCCAAGCCTGATCCGTCAGCAACCGTAGCCTGATCCGTCAAGCTGCAAAAGGGACTTAATCCGTTAAGTCTGACAGGTTTCAATCCGTTGAAATCTCTCTACTCCCCTGTTCGATCCGTTGAGCAGTTTTACTCCCGCAACCAGTTCTGGAGAATCCGTTCGCCAGTCTATATCTTGATACCCGCTGCTTAGTTTCTTTGCATACTAAGTAAGATTCGGCCATCCTCAAAGGTTGGAGAAAAATCCTAGAGGGACTTTTCCCTTGTAGGTCTAAGAAGAGAACCTAGCACAGAGGAAGAAGATCGGCGTCTGTCACAGTCGCTGTGAGAAGAAGTCAGAAGAGGGACGCAAGTAGCATCAAGTAGCATCCAACTTCAAGGTTGTACCTGACCCAAAGGTACTGGCACGCCTAGCACAAATTTACAAGCCGGTTGTTTGAAGGACTGCAAATTCTAGACCAAACATCTGGCACACCCGGTGGGACAGTGTCAAGATTACAGGCTTCGGCGAATATCAAAAGGAATATCCTTCGTGTTCCAAACCAGAACACGTAGTCGCAAGACCACATAATTCGGCTTACTGTAGGAAGCTATCTGCAGAACAAGCTATTAGCAAGTTTGGTGCCATGACTAACGAAGGACAGTCACAGAACCTTGCTGAACACGTAGGAGCATTAAGCTCATCATTGGATAACCTGACTAAAGGTTTCCAGGAGGTCCGCGACCGAGCCCGGCAACAAGACAAAAAGGCCGAGATTCAGGACCTAAGGTATGCAGACCTAGCAACTAAGATGAATGAAAATCAGCAAGCGCTGAATAAGAGGATGGATATGTTCATGGAAGCTTTAAATGCCATGAGAACTGAGCAGCTTATCCGCCAACAGCCTCCAGAAGAAGAGTTGCTAGAAGAGGTCGATCACCAGGTGGATAGAAGAACCGTGCACCGGGAGGGATTTGGTCCACTTCGTGTGGGTGATGACCAATTAGCGGTGCACAATAATCAGAACCCTGTAGGGGCTAGAGGACGACAGAGGGCTCCAAGGCAGCAACCACGTCGTTCGCCAACACCTAATCAAAGGAGACCTCAGCTGGACTGGGATGCAGTCCAGAATATGATACAGGAGGCAATAAGGGCAACTCCCGTTGTTGCTGTGAACACTGCATACGCACACCCGTATCCAGAATGGGTGGCTGAAAGCCCATGGCCGGAACATTATCGGCAGATAAGATTCACTTCGTTCTCAGGAGAAGGATCTGAAGACGCAGCCACCCACATCGCAAGATTCACAGGCGAGTGTGGACCATATGGTGCGGACAATGTTTTCAAGTTACGCACATTCGGTGCCTCATTGTCAGGGTCAGCACTGACATGGTATACCAAGTTGATACCAAGATCGGTCCCTGACTGGAACGTGATGGAGACCATGTTTAGAACCACATTTGGAACTGTGGAACCAGAGGTTGACTTGTCTTCTTTGACAGCGATGTATCAGCAACCTATGGAGTCATCTGTAGAATTCCTCAAGCGGTTCAAGATTCAACAGGCCAAGTGCAAAACTCCAATCCCGGAGCCTGACTTGATCAAAATTGCAATTCGTGGGTTGGAGAAGAGACAGAGAGCAAAACACCACGATGGAGTGTTCTCTAGCATGGCTGACTTAATGAACAGGGTTGGCAGTTACCAGTACTTCCTGAATGAGCTAGACGAAGACGCTAACAATTCCAGGAACAACTTAGCTCTCATCCCAGGAACGCTGAGGCCCAGAATGCCTCCAGCAAGGCACAAGACTGTGGGGGCAATATATTCCCATATGGATCCCTACTATTCGGCCCCACAAGCTATGCCCTATGCAGACCCATACATGATGGGTTATGAGGAAGAAGTCGCAGCAGTAGAGTTAGCAGGCAGACAGCCTATCAAGTCCCAGGTGTTGAAAATGTCTAAAGAGCCAGTAAAGATCTCGTTCGCCGCGTTCGCCAAGCCGGAGTACGAATCCTATACATATAATGCACACAAGGCACCGGAAATTTTGGAAGATCTGACGGCATTAGGGAAGGTAAGGAATGACTTTGGACCTCCCCCTACACAGGAACAGCTCAAAGGAAAGAAGTACTGCAGGTTCCATAATCTTTGGAACCATAACACATCGGAGTGCATTCGCTTGAAGGACACTATCCAGACTTGGATCAACGAGGGAAAGCTCGGAGCGAATGAAGAAAAGACTGCGGCTTGGGTGGACATCGATCCTTTTCCCACCATCAATATGATTGATTTAGTGTCATGCGAAGGGAAGAAGGAAAAGCCACCGCCAGTAAGGCCAAAGTTCAAAGAATACACTTATGATGCAAGTAGGGCTCATATTATCTTGAACAAGCTGATCATGGCCAACGAGGTGGCCATCCCTTGGGGAGTCTTCCCCCCAGAAGAGGCAATAGCTGGTAAGACCTATTGTAAGTTTCATAACTTGTGGACTCACAAGACTTCTCAGTGCATGCAGCTCAAAGATCAGATACAACAATGGGTCAATGAGGGGTCAATCACCTTTTGTGATCCAGCGGTAGCAGATGTGGCTGTGGTTGATTTGGCTCGGGGTAGCAGAAAACTGACGCTTGACCTGAGCACTATAGCTGGAGAAACAGAAGTTGTCAAACGGAAAGAACCAATGGCAGGTACATCAGCAGTCATGTTGTGTGATAGGTGCAAAACTGAATGTGGCATTGCTAAAGAGCCACAACACGAGCAGAAGAGTGCGGTTGCTACACCCCCTGAAGCATATCAGCCACACAGCCCGAAGCAGATGAGGAGATCAGCAAGCCCTGGTCAGAGGGATTCCAACCTCTACTTGCGTTTACGCCAGGCAAGAACGGAGCAGAAGAAGCCAGTGGTCTACCCGCAGGACGTAATAACTAAGCCTTATATACCACCAGCTTCACGGAATATCCTCAAAGACAACGTCTGGATGGTCAGAGAAAGAGGAAAGGTGGTAGAAGCCACACCTACTCAGACTAGGAACGTGCAGCGAAGATATGGCAAAACCAAGAGGCTTTTGGAGGCATTGGATAAAGGCCTAGTCAGCCCAGACCAGATCAGGGAGACTCCGGAACAGTTAAGGCGGAAGCTGGATTTGTTGTCAGCTAGACCTTATTGCCCTATCAGAAACGTTCGCGATACCACCGAGACTTCTACCACGAAACATAGCGGACAGAAGAGAGTCTCGCGAGAAGAAAATAGCGGCGAACGAAAGTCTGTATGGTCAAGGGTGAGCATTGACAAAAGTCAACATACGCGAGAACCAGTCTGGTCACGGGTAGGTAAAAAGGTGGTGGGTGAAATATCTATTTCCACCTTTAGTAAGACACCTGAGACGTCTCCGGCGAAAAGGGTTAGGATATCAGAAGTCCCTAAGAACGGAGACAATATCAAGACGTCGAAAACAAAGTTCGAATGGAGACCAAAAGTAGTTCAGCGTCAGGATCCGGGGTCCCAAGAAACAGATAAAACAGGACCTATGATTGAGGTTGAGCAACAGAGACCTGTTCCAGAGGTTTCTTTGGTAAAGCAGATGGCTGAAGCATTTGCCCGCGTAGAAGAAGAGTCAGAAGTCGATATACCTCGAGTCATAGAAGATGATATGGAGGAAACTGAGGAAGATGAAACCGGGGGTATGGACGAAAGTTTGCCGTGTAGCGTGCTTTATGTGGAAAACGAGCATGGTGAGATGATTTCAGACCAATCTGAATCTGCTCAGGTGTACGTGACGACCGAAGCTGTGATACCAGTTCCAGAGACAAACACTTATTGCAATATGGTGTATGTCTTACCTTCTATGTATGCATTGGATGAGCCAATTTCGTCTGAAGTCTTCCTCAACATGTCAGAAGATGAGACTGGAGTGGAGTCATCCGTTCGCAGAGAGGAGTTGGCTGTAAAGAAGGATAAAGAGGACATGGACCCTGATTTGAGAAGGAAGTACGTTTTGTTCTCCAAACCCACATTCGCCATGAGGCAGCATTTGCGTCCATTGTACGTATCTGCTGATATGATGGACAAAAGGGTCAGTAGGATATTGGTGGATACAGGGGCTGCTGTAAGTGTCCTTACCGTACAGACCATGAATTTCCTTCAGGTTCCGAAGGAGAAAATTCTAGACAGCAAGATGAAGGTGAAAAGTTTTGCTGGAAACATAGCTCAGACACTCGGTGTAGTGATACTAAAAATTAGGGTTGGCCCATCGGAGATGTATCAAACTTTCTTCGTAGCTGAGTGCACTGCTCCTTATACTATGATTCTGGGCAGAGATTGGCTTCATCAAGCCGGTTGTGTTCCATCATCGCTCCATCAAGAGCTCGCTATCTGGAACCCAGAAACTGATGAGTCTGAAATAATCAAGGCCGATCCTAGACCATTCTCAGTAGCAGCTTGCTTTGTTGATGCAAGTTATTACAGTGAAGACATGAGGCCTTTAAGAGTTAGTGGCATCACAAAGAAAGGACATCCATATGGGGTGACCTCCACTGAGCTTACGCAATGGGGATTGGCGCAACTTCAAGCAGACGCCAGTAGACCAATCTCCATGGTTTTACCCCGAAACAATCAATGAAGCCACAACTCAGCAAGGAGGAGTTGGAAGCCTACGCTTCCCTGCATCAGAGATTATCTATTTTTAGGCAGGAGCAAGAGGCTTTCCAACAGGTGGCGGCAGTAGAGTGCGTTAACGATGATGTTTTGGAGTATTACGAGGAAGAGGAGGAGATTATCCAGGCAGCTCCGGCAGCCTTGGATGATACTCCACCTAAGGTCAAGGATCCAGTAGAGAAGGTCAACCTGGGGACCCTAGAGGAACCAATAGAGGTTGGAATAAGTGTGTATTTGGAGCCTGAACAAAAACAGAAGCTCATTGAGCTACTTCACGAGTACAAGGATTGCTTCGCAGAGAAATACGAGGACATGCCTGGTTTAGCACCAGAGTTAGTTTGTCATAAGCTACCAATCATGGATGGTTACAGGCCAGTCAGACAAGAACCTAGGCGAATGCATGCCGACACAGCGGCTTCAGTTAAGGAAGAGGTGGAAAAGATGCTTAAGTCAGGAATTATTCGACCTACAAAGTATGCCAAGTGGTTGTCTAACATAGTACCAGTCAGGAAAAAGAATGGTAAGATGAGGGTGTGCGTGGATTACAGGAATCTAAATACTGCCACACCAAAGGACGTGTATCCTATGCCCATGGCGGACATGCTGGTAGATGCAGTGGCAGGGCATGAGTTGTTATCGTTCATGGATGGAACCGCAGGATATCACCAGATTCCTGTGGAGGAGGAAGACAAACACAAGACGGCTTTCAGATGTCCGGGATTTACAGGAGCATTCGAATACCAAGTCATGCCTTTTGGGCTTAAGAATGCTGGTGCCACATATCAAAGGGCGATGAACCTTATCTTCCATGACATATTAGGAAAGATATTGGAGGTTTATATTGACGATGTGGTAGTAAAGTCCAAGATTAAGGCAGACCACATAGAGGATCTACGAAAAGTCTTCATAAGGATGCGAAAACATAAACTCAGAATGAACCCAGCTAAATGTGTCTTTGGGGTTCAGTCAGGCGACTTCCTAGGGTTTGTGGTCCATCAGCGGGGGATCGAGATTCCAGCGGACAAGGTCAAGTCAGTCATAGAAGCTCCTGCCCCAGCTAACAAGAAGGAGTTGCAGCAGTTACTAGGAAAGATTAACTTCTTGCGTAGGTTCATCTCGAATTCAGCAGGAAAGATTCAACCCTTTACATCTCTGTTAAAATTAAGGGCAGATACGGAGTTTCGTTGGGAGACAAGTCACCAGGAAGCGTTCGACAGAATAAAGCAGTACCTAGTTTCACCGCCAGTTCTGATGCCTCCACGGCCGGGTCACCCTTTGAAGCTCTACATTTCAGCATGCGAGACATCCATTGCTGCACTTTTAGCACAAGATGAACACCAAGATGATGATAAAGTGGTTGAGCATGCTGTGTATTACCTTAGCAGGACGTTGATAGATGCAGAAACCAGGTACAGTGACATGGAACGGTTGTGCCTTGCGTTGTATTTCGCCGGTTGCAAATTACGCCATTACATGTTATCTTTCACAACGGTAGTGGTGGCACAGACGGACTTGGTGAAATACATGTTAACTAGACCCATTCTTAGGGGTCGAATTGGTAAATGGGTGTTAGCTTTGTCAGAGTTCTCACTACAATATACACCTTTGAAGGCACAAACCGGACAAGCGGTTTCAGATTTTTTGCTTCATCATCCTGTGGAACAAGATTTACAATACAGGGAGTTAGATGTGGTGGCCATTCTGATGCAGCCCTGGGAATTATACTTTGATGGGAGCAGTACTGAGAGTTTATCTGGCGCAGGGATATCTCTAGTAAGTCCACTCGGGGTTCGTCATGCATATTCTTTCCAACTAGAGTGGAAATGCACCAACAATCAGGCTGAATATGAAGCACTCATAATTGGATTGGAAATGTTGCTCGCAATGGGGGCAACAGTGGTAAGTGTGTTCGGTGACTCCTTGTTGGTGATCAATCAGCTTAAGGGGTTATACAAATGTACCACCTTTACTTTGGT
This sequence comes from Comarum palustre, assembly GCA_951800085.1. Classification (NCBI taxonomy): domain Eukaryota; kingdom Viridiplantae; phylum Streptophyta; class Magnoliopsida; order Rosales; family Rosaceae; genus Comarum; species Comarum palustre. The sequence continues at coordinate 1,780,855 of OX637574.1, read as the reverse complement.
TCCTTTTTGGGAAAGGGCTACAGAGTTGTTGGAGCAATTCAGTGATGTCACTCTGGATTATATCCCAAGAGCACACAACGTCGCGGCGAATGAATTAGCCCAAATCGCCACTGGCATAACTTTGGCTGATGGAGTCTGCGAGCGGATTTTGAAGGTGGAAAGAAGGACGTTACCTTCTTTCATGGCTCGAAGGGTAGACGCGGATGAATGGTACGTCGCTACGATAGAGGCTATCGATACAGATTGGCGTCAACCACTCATTGATTACTTGGATAATCCATCTACTCCAGTTGATAGACAAGTCAGATACTTTGCCACTAACTATGTGCTACGAGGTGGCGAACTCTTACGCAGAGGAGAGGATGGAGTTTATCTTAGGTGTATCTTTGGAAAGGAAGCTAAGCGAGTAATGAGAGAGGTACACTTAGGAGTGTGTGGTTCGCACCAGGCTGGACCAAAGATGAGGTGGCTTATCCGTCGTTATGGTTACTTTTGGCCTTCAATCTTGAAAGATTGCATCACCTTTGCTCAAGGTTGTCAGGAGTGTCAAGCGCATGGACCGGTGCGGCATGTTCCAGATGTGCCCATGCAACCCATTATTAAGCCTTGGCCAGCAAGAGGATGGGCGTTGGATTTTATAGGAATTATTCATCCAGCTTCGTCTCAGCAGCATAAGTTCATCCTATTAGCGACCGATTATTTCACAAAATGGGTGGAGGCTGTACCCTTAAAAGATGCATCTGCTCGAACAGTTTGCAGCTTCATCTTCAGCAACATCATTAGCAGGTATGGTATCCCAGAGTGTTTAGTTGCAGACAGGGGGGGCAGCATTTCTAGCAAAAGAAACCGAAGACTTCATTACTGACTATGGGATTAAGTTTCTGCATTCCACACCATATTATGCTCAGGCGAATGGACAAGCTGAGGCTAGTAACAAAGTCATAATCAACATCTTGCGAAAGATGCTGATTGATAATCCTAGAGATTGGCATAACGAGCTTGATCATACTCTGTGGGCATATCGAACTTCTAAGCGGTCACCTACAGGAACCACACCCTATGCCTTGATGTTCGGGCATGATGCAGTGTTACCCATGGAGATAAGTGTTAATTCTTTAAGGGTTCGCGAACAACATCAGTTGGTAGGAGAGGATTATGTTCAGGCCATGTTTCAGGAGCATGAACAGTTGGATACTACTCGTGTGGAAGCCTTAGATCATATAATCGTTGAAAAACAACGAGTCGCTCGCGCATATGACGCCAGGACACGTGGCAGAAGTTTTGGAGTTGGCGATTTGGTTTGGAAAGCAGTACTTCCCTTTGGCGAACACGTTCGCGGCAGGGGTAAGTGGTCGCCTACGTGGCAGGGGCCTTTTGTGATTGACCAGATCGTGGGTAAAGGTGCTTATTATTTGCGAGATTTGGATGGAGAAGTCCATAATAACCCTATTAATGGGAGGCATCTGAAACAGTACTTTCCAAGTGTTTGGGCTTCTGACGATCCTTCGCCGCCACAGATGACAGAACAGCCTGTTTGCCAGCAAGGGGGGCAGAGTCTAGAGCCTTAGGATTTTGTTTGCAGAACTGGGATCTTGTCAGTTTTATTCATGTTGCTTAAACGCTTAACCTGTTTGAGGTTTTGGTTTTCTGCGCACATGATAAAACTGGGGGGGCACCATAGATATACAAACCAATTAATATGGTTTTTCGAACTTTTTCGAATTTTTTGACAATTTTTGGGAAGAACAAATTGTGTTTTTCAAGCCCTAATTTATTTTGAACCAACACCTGTGGTTTATACATAGAACATAAACAATGTGTGTTTATTGCATAATATTCATGGATAACAAATACAGTGTTGAACAAGAACTGGTTGCAACAAATACAGTGTTGAACAAGAACAAAGCTGCTTAAAGAAAGAGCTATTACGACTCCTTTCATAAAGTCTCTCTTCAAACTGTTGCAGGTTTTGCTTCATCTTCCACCTTGCGCGGCCAGCTTGTTGAAAGCAAGTCGACGGTGATGGGAGTAGAAGCAACTTGGTCTGACCTGGCGCGGAAGAGGCTCGGCAAGAGGAATCCTGTCGGCACAGAAGCCTTCTTCGGTCCAATACCAGAAGTCAATCCCCTCATCAAGTGGAATTTGGTTCCAGTGATGCACTTCGATGCGACTTCAGGGCTGGGCGCATCAGATCTTATTCCTGAGGTTAGGTTGTGAAGCCTACCCAGGATTTGAGGTTTGGTTGTGAAGCCTAGAGGACAGAAAGGTTGAAGAAAGAGGTCTGGTGGAACTGCTTTGAGACTGAAAGGAGAATACATGTTCTTGGTTGTTGAAGGTGATGGAAGGAATTAATCGATATTTATAGGCGAAGCGCTAGGTTTTCACCAAAGGGAACTGAATGGTTTGCTATTCGTTCATTGGTCAAGCATTTATCACGCGTGCTGTGTTTGTTGAATGCGGTAAATGCGCAAGTTAATGGTGCGACGTTGCAGTTAAAGTTGGGAACAGTTTTCGAGAGGTCAAGGATATGGAATTAATTTGAAAAGATCTTCTGCATTCAGAATAACACTCGCGAACAAAGTCAGAACAGATAGCCAGTTAAATAAATTTACTGATGTGCTTAATGTTCGCTAAAGCAGTATCAAGGGCGTTTTTGATATTTTCTTCGTGGATCAGGGAATCCTCGATCCTGTCGTCCACCTGGTTGATCATTTGTTGCAGAGTCTGATAGGAATTCTTCTCTTGCTCCAGGGCGTCTAAGTTGTTCCGGGTTTCCTCTTCAACAATTACTATTTTGGCCTCAATCTCAGCTTTTTGACGTTTGAGCTCAGCAAGTCGGTTAGGAAACAATTGTATACACATCTAGGAGGGTGATACCCATTGGGCCTGCGGGGAGATGAAAGGTGTTTGATGAAGTGTCCCAGAAGCAAATTGCTGCTGCCAGGGGAGCTCTGTTACAACCAGACTTCAAGGAGAAGCAGAGGTCGATAGGATCGGCGATTCCAACGGCCTGCCATCGTTCAAGGTCCTTACTACGGCGTTGTTGGTACCACTGGATCTCGGCGTCATTAGTATTCGGCCACTGCCCAAATCTGGTCTGGGCGTCTGACTTCTGCCAGTCGACGAATGAAGCTTCTTCCTTGCGAAAGATTAAAGGGGGAATTCGAGATGCATGTTGACGGTAAGGCAGTTCAAGTGGGTTTGGGAAGACATCGACCCAGGGACCTAGGTCGCAGGTTTGATCAATCTTAACTCTCAACCAAGAACCCTTGGGTTTTGGAGCAGGTCGGAAGCCAGCCATGGCTTGGACAAAGTTTAGGGCTTCATGCTCAGAAGGGGTTCTGGGTGCGGTTTTCACAGCAGAGAAGGTGTGTTTGGGTGCCATTGATTTGGAAGTAGGAACGGCGGCGAATTATCTCAGGAAGGTTTGAAAGGAGTTGCAGAGGGAAATGATGATTGAGTGTTCTGAGGAGTGACAATGAAAAGACGTTTGCTTTTGGTTAAATCAATGCTAAGGTATAGCTCTTTTCGATTTTCGCAAACGGGCTTAATCTCAAGAACTGGGGGGCAATGTTGGATCCAGAAGTAAAAAGCCCATTTATAGAAAGGCAAGTGGACCGATGCCTGCGGTCAAGAGGGTCAGAGGACGTTTGAAAAGTCAAAAGCGCTCGCAAGGAGCACAGTAACAAAGTACGCTCGCGAAAGGAGATAATTTGTTCACAGGGGGAAACGCGCTCGCGAAGCGGGACGTGTGTTAACAGAATACGTTCGCGGTTGGAAAAGCGTTCGCGAGGGTATTATAAGAAATTAGACACGTGGTTGCAAGAGGTTAAGTTACCACTAGAATGGTTTTGGGCTTACGTGATTGGGCTTTAAGAATTAGTCTTGCACTACAAGAAGGATTATTTGAGGCTATACCTTGATTCGCAAGGAAACATCTACCCTAGTATTCACTATATAAAGGGTTGAGGTGCAAGAGAAAAACACAACTACATCTATCAACAAACAGACAACAACTTCGCCACGCGAAAGTCTTCAAGCCTCTCCGGAGCAACCAAGCCTGATCCGTCAGCAACCCAAGCCTGATCCGTCAGCAACCGTAGCCTGATCCGTCAAGCTGCAAAAGGGACTTAATCCGTTAAGTCTGACAGGTTTCAATCCGTTGAAATCTCTCTACTCCCCTGTTCGATCCGTTGAGCAGTTTTACTCCCGCAACCAGTTCTGGAGAATCCGTTCGCCAGTCTATATCTTGATACCCGCTGCTTAGTTTCTTTGCATACTAAGTAAGATTCGGCCATCCTCAAAGGTTGGAGAAAAATCCTAGAGGGACTTTTCCCTTGTAGGTCTAAGAAGAGAACCTAGCACAGAGGAAGAAGATCGGCGTCTGTCACAGTCGCTGTGAGAAGAAGTCAGAAGAGGGACGCAAGTAGCATCAAGTAGCATCCAACTTCAAGGTTGTACCTGACCCAAAGGTACTGGCACGCCTAGCAAAAATTTACAAGCCGGTTGTTTGAAGGACTGCAAATTCTAGACCAAACAAGGTCCATGTGTGAACAGAATTGTTCAATAATGAGTTTAGTAATCCCTAAACAATAGAGAAAAGTCATCTTCAGACACAATGAGAAAATATATATAAGTGCAGTCTACGTATGATATAAATTGTTCCAGTGCTTTTTTAGCTACTTACTGAGCACAGGATGGAGACCACTGACATATCAGGTCTCAACCTCCAAGCATTTGGATTTCTTTCTGTAATCAAACCAACAATGGCAGCTACAATGCTGACGATTACACTGTAGAAGAAGATCACAGTTAACTCATTTGGGTACTCTTTCATAATTCGTGCCTATAGAAACATCACTAACTGGAATTAAAGCTCACAATATCCGACATAGATGAACAATACCAAGTAGGTTTTGAGTACTAGTAAGTTACCTGAACAATGTACCACAGTGTCACCAATATATACTCAGCTGTTATCAGAAGGCCTCCAATGACTCAGTCTAAACTCGAAGCTGGTGAGTTTAGCAAAAGAGATTGTGTTTGACCAGTGAAGGAAATTCGGGGACCCTTACAGAGAGTTACCACAAATGCACCAGCAAGTGAAATTATAGTACCGATGATTTTAGCTTGGCTGCTTCTACTTTTCAAAGCTAAATCTTCCAGCCTGAAAGAGGCTAAAACAATAGAAATTAGTCCTACAACAAATTGATTCCCCTAGACAAATGAATTTTATTTCGGCAAAATTGCGCATGGCACGGTAACATGTGTAAGAAAAAAATTAGTGTTTCAGGTCGAAAATTAGTGTCACCACACGCTGAGGCCAAAAACTTAGAAGTGCAACAATTACTTCTCAAGTTGAGTCCTGCCTACTCTACAGTTTCAGCATAAAGACAAAGTAGGGATGGTACAAGAACCAACAAGTATTGGATTCCTTTTTCAGTTATCATGATTCAGAAGGAACTGTCTATGGTCCCTCACTTTTCTCAGAAAGCAAACTGTGATAATAGGCCATTGGATATTTATCACTTGGATGGCATAATGGTACACAAAAAAGAGGGTTGAATAGATGAAAAAAACCTGAAAATGATGGCAAGAATGAAAGTGAAAGCTGGCACAAGGTTGCTGATAGCAGAAGCAAGCGTGGGAGAGCTGTAGCTGATTCCTGTGTACCCCCCCATTATCTGAGATGAACTCCTAATCATCATCATCAAGAACACTAATTTAGTCCCCAAAATCACAAAACACTTCATTCTAAATAAAAATGGGCTATTTGCTCTCTTTCAAAAAAAACCATCAAATTTGACATATGAGTTGAGTTCTGATGAGGATCTTGTACCCAATTAGCCCAAGAAGAATTTTGCTCATGATGGAAAAGTTTAGAGGAGGAAGCCTCCTTGATCTGCAAAGCAAAACAACAGAGATATACATGCATGTCAACAAAGCTGAAATCTTTAAGTTAATTTGGAACTGTCAGATATGAAAGACAAAGATACAGACCTGTGGGAGATGAAGGGAGCTGGAAGAAGAGCAAGAGCAGCAATGGAATAAGAGTAGACAACAAAGACATGGTAGCTCATCCCTCTGTTGGTTGCAGCTTTGAACAGTGTGTTCAAGCCAACATTAGTGCTCTCCATAGCCACCATGGCTGTGAATGGCAGCACATCTCTGTAATAAGACCTTTCTGGCATCCCTCTCTATCGCCCTCTCCATTCTATCTCAAACACTCAAAGACAACACTGGTCAGTCACAGTCACAGTCACAGTCACAGTCACAGACAGAGGAATAATGGTAGAGTTAAATGGGGTTCTGAGATAAAAAAAAACAAGAAAAGAAAAAGGGGGGTTCTGAGATCACAAGGAAGCATTATAATGGCTTTAAGAAACTGTAGCTTTAGCTAGGTGGTGAGGGGATAGCTTCACAACGATGGGAAGTGTAATGTGGAAGATGATTGACTATTGGGTTTTGTTGCTTCTATTTTTTTCATTTCAAAATGGGTCTAGCAGGGCTGCCCCTGAATTTATTATTGAAAGTTCAGAATATACACATTATGTCGAAATCGTTTAGTTTTTTAGAACTTGGTAGGCTCTTAATTAAAGTTATGTATTTTAACTAGCTTCATTTAACAATAATTTCAACATTGACTATTCTATTTACTTTATAAATTTGATGACATACAAGAAAAATTTGTTACTTATTTTTTCTGCTAAAATTTGTAAATGCAACAAAAAGTATATTTGCTCATTAACATTTTTTTAGAAAGGTAAACTTTATATAATAATACCAATCATTACAACCATGAGAGATCTCGGTGGTGGACAACAAGTCCTCACACTCCTACCTACCCACATACAAGCGATTACATGACCATGAACTGAAAATTGTCCAAATACAACCTACTCCAAACCCCATCTAGAAGCCTCGATTCTATGTTATAGTCAATATCTAGAAAAAACAACCGGTCAAACACTATATACCAAAATTGTCAATATATATGCAAAAGCAACTCCCCATTACATCAATCAGAAGAAAACACTGATGTTAACATCGATCGTCTCTAGACATGATATCAACCATGGCCCAACCAAAACCATCAAATGACACTAACTAAACCCGTAACACAAACTACCACCATCGATTTGCCTGGTTTCTCGGAGCCGCGAGGAGAAGGTATCCTTCCATGATTATACGACCTTGCTTGAACAGTATATTTGCCCATGAACTTGGTGTTTATGTTGTACGAAGCTTTCCTCATTGTGTTATTGGAGTCCTATATCATAATATGATATTGTGGAGTAGGTGTTAAATTCGATCTATGATAGAATAAGTTAGGATGTCGATCTCCATTATACGGGGCTAAGTTGAATTATAATATGATTTTGCATCAAATCCTTCAATAATGCATGGTGTGTCATTTGTTAATTGGCTTTATGATCAACTGATATCAGGGGAGTGTACTTTGATCATCTCAATTACATAAGTGATGAAAATCTGAGCACAAACTTGTCAGTAAGTGTGTGTTTATGTTGATTTTTTTTGCAGTTTAATAAGAGGTTTATCTGATGATTTTATATCCATCTTCAAATGTTTATCTAATTCTTTGTTTTATTTATGACTTATGAGAGGGTATATACCGGTGAAATGTTGGTCCGGCAAATATGTCTCTTTATATTGTGTTTATGACAGGCTTTAATCGGCTTGTTTTTGTCGTAAAATAAAATGACTTGCCAAAAGATTCTACCTACAACTTGTCGAAATTCTTACTTTTTGAACTTATGGCTGCAATTAGGCATCAAAACATCGGTTTTGAGCTCAAACTTTACATATATATAAATATTAATGGTTTCGAATTTCTGATAAAAAAATAATAAATTCTAATGGTAAATATTCAAGAAAGTAGGTCTCACAAGGTTCAAACACTTTTTTTTCGATCGGTGATACATGGTAGCCAGCAAACAAGAGTTTGAAAAAAAAGTTAGCGGCACCACTCTCTCTAGGGTTTCAGTTTGTCGTCTTGCTTCGCACCCCAAACCTTCGACGATGTTTCACGTCCGTTCTGTCCTTCCATGATGATAGGCCTCCATCCACATGTGTTTTGCGATCTTCACCACCACCACAACAGTTCTTTGCGGTTGGCACACTTCTTACATTGAAGTGTAAGGTCCGAATGCGGTCATCGGAACCCTAACCATTGTGGGATCTTCACAATAGACTGCATATGAGGGATAAGACTGACAGATTTGTGTCGCGTTTCACAAGAGCAGACGATAAAAAGAATATCCTGACTGGGGGGTCCATAGTTTTATGGATGGTCTCTATTTGTGGTAGCGGAGTATGATGGGTTGGAGGATGTGGCGGCAGTGCCAATAGAGTCTTTTTCGGTTTGGGTGGAGATCAAAGGCATTCTGGATGCACTTATGATGGATGAGGTTGTTGAAAAGGTTGGCTAGCCTCTCGGTTTTGTGGACCGCATTGATCAGATAAATATCCGACGAGGCATTCGTTTAAGGGTCCGGATTTTGTAGAAAATATGTGAGCCGATTAAGGAGGCTTTTGGGGAGATAGTCTTTGAGTTTGGTTCGAGGCGGTTTTCGGTGAACCTAGTAGTGAAATACGACTGCACGTTGGGTGTTTGTCGAGTTTATGGTCTCCTAGTGCATTAAGAGGCAAGTTGTGCGTGTAAACCTACCCTGTTACCTCAGTCCATAGAGACTTAATCGATGAAAACTGGTTTCGGTGGAGCGTCAAGGGTTACCAGAAAGCCTAACTATGTGTGGCAGGGTCCAGTTTAGCCTCTCTCTAGGCAGGTAGTCCGATAGGGTCAGAGTTCTGTACCACCAATTAAATCAGTGGTGAATCCCTTTTCAGGTCAGGGTCTGTTGCCGGCACTGTCTTTCTCTATTCCAGGAATATCGGCTGCTGATTTAGGGTTTCAATTAGAGAGACTGAAGACCCCTCCTATGGTGCAGCCAGTACCGGTCATAGTTCCGGTGGAGGTGGTGGAGCAATCGGTGTCATCTATCCCGTCTCCTATGGTTGCAGTCAAGCATGGTTTGAAGTTGACTCTAGTCTTAGTAGGCAAGCGTTGTAAGGGAGTTGAATGCTCAAGTTCTACAGAGATGATCCTATATGAACTTGATTTCTCTCCAGAGATGGCTCTTGCTCATTCCAGGGGTGATTGTTATTTTTTCTGTGAAGAAGAGAAAATCGGGGCAGCCTAAGGGTTCTCTAAATAAGAAATATGTTGGCAGTGCTGATCAGGGGTGGTGGGGCCAAAGAGAGTTAAGAAACGCTCTTTTGGTGCTCGGAAAAATCTAAAGAATAAATTGGATTCTGCTACGAGTCTGATTACAGGAAAGGAGGACGATTTCGATGAAGGGGTAGGTAGTACCACCAAAATTAGGTTCGGGATCTGAATTTGTTGTGGATGGTAGTTCCTCTGGGGATATCTCTCCTGGAGCTTCCATAGCAGAATAATTGGATTTCGTCAATCCTTTGGTTTAGTCAGGTATCCAATAAAAGTGATTTTCTAGGACTTTGTTAGTCTGATTCAGTTCTTGTTTTAGTTTGGTTCCCTAGTTCCGATGTTTGAGGTCCAACGCTTATGGTTTGCAACATAGACTATCTAGGTTAGATTTCGATCTGCTTAGATAGGTTCGCATGATTATTTTTTAATGTGAGCCCACGAGGGTGTGTCATGTTCATGATGTAATCCGACTTTCAGCTATCAATATAACGTTTATTTTTTTTCAAAAAAAAAGAAGGCTAAAACACTTTTTTTGGAACTCACATAACAAAATCTCAAAAGAAAAATCTGCTGATTTTCCTCATAAAATGTGTGCTATATGGGGGACTTATTATAGAATACCAAGCAATTGACACAGATCTAGCCGATTCAATTCCTCCCAAAAACATACTTGCGTTTGAAATTCCCCAACTGCAAAGTCTATATGTGGCTCTGATTTGTAGATATATCAATAGCTAGCACGCTATGGATAAGTTAATATGTTAGGCAGATTTCTTCATCTCAATTACCAGCAGATCTGATGGCAATGGCATTCAAGCCCTTCAGTCTAAGCACGTAACTCAGCTTTGTTCTGCCATGAAACCATTCAATTTCTGATATAAGTTGTAATTGTAGATCGGTTTGGACTTGCTGCTTTCTGGTAAGGAAGATTTTGGCCTCAAGTTTATGTTTTAGATGGAATTGGTTCATGAATATAAACTTACAGCCTTCTACTGAATCAAATCTAGTTAGCTAATATTCATCTGTACACTTAAAAGTTATATAATTTCAGCTTTGGAGGTTTGCAATAATGGTGCCTCACCACTATGTGACTCCCTCAAGCCATCAAAGCCACAGTCTTGATCAATCTTTTCTTCTTCCTTTGCCTTTCCCCATATTACCCCATAAAATCCTATGGATATCATTACAGCTCCAATAATACTGCACATTTTGGTGTCAACATTAGTTGCAGCTTCTTTTCATCTTATGAAGTTGATTAGACTCTTGGATAAAGAAGTAATAAGTTAATGACACTAAGGAGAGAGCAAGCAAGACCTGCCGAGAAAGAGATCATCGCCGAGGAATATGACACTGGATGCAGCAGCAATGACAATTGAGAATGGCTTGAAGATTGATACATACACAGGACCTTTCAAGTTTAGGATCCATGTCTTAACAACGGTGCTCAAGGCTGAACTAAAGATCCCCTATATTCCACAATCAAGTCCACATTACCGCTAGCTAGTAGAACTGGTAACGTGTATGTTAGGCCTCAATTGGATTAGCTTCTTACCGAGTATAAAATGGCAGCCAATGCTACCCCAGGCCTTAGTCTCCAGGCACTTAAGTTTGTTTCAGCTATTAGTACACAGAATGGTGCTGATACAATTGTTCCAAACAAGTTGTATAACAGAGCCAAAACTAGCTCAGCCGGGTATGTCTTCATGATATGTGTCTGCAACAATACATGCAACAGAGTTCATAACCAATATGCCCGAACCAGATTGAAGTCATATAAGGGATACAACATTTTACCTGATTTCTACATTGGTTAATGTAGTACTACTTTTGATAATCAGAGGTCCAGAAGTTTAGTTACACTTGCTGTCAACTTAAGTCGATCAAAGTGATAGACATGATCTAGGATGAACCTCACTAGTTTATGATCAAACATTCTCACCTTCCATATATCACAAACTGAAGTTGATTGCTTAGCTTAACGAAACTACCAGACCTTGATGCCCAAATTGCAAGGACTAAACAAGTCACTAAACCAAAAGTTCATGTATTGCTAGGCTTGTGGAAATTACCTGAAGGATAGACCAGGTTGAGAACAGAAGGTACCCAACTGCAAGTAATATTCCACCTTTTACCCAATCCTTTTCTGATGCAGTGGATAAAACTGTTGGGCCCCTATAGAGAACCACCACTAGAGCACCTGATATTGACACTAAAGTACCAATGACTTTGGCATGTGTGCTGGTGCTTCTCATACTCAGCACTTCCATTCTATAAGCATTCACAACAGTACAAATGCACACCCAATCACATTAGAAGATGCTTTATACAAAGAAAAACAAGAATCAATGAACAAAATATCTGTCTTAATCAATCAAAGAATACAATACTAGATTTAGCAGCTCTCTGGTTCAGGTTGATTCTGTTCTCCAGGTCCACAAAACTTAGGAGGAAACCAAGTGATATTAACCTGAAGATGACGGCAAGTATGAAAGTAAAGGCCGGCGTGAGGTTGCTGATAGCTGAAGCAAGAGTTGGTGAACTGTAATCTATACCTTTATATGCACATAAATTTGCCATAAACCTGCTTCATCAATCATCAGTAGCCAATCACTTCTCACAGGTAGAAACATGAACTTAGCTTCGTGTTCAAGTAATAATTTCCATACCCGATCAATCCAAGGATGAAAGCTTTAAGGAGAAGAGAGAGCTCAAATGGAGGAAGCCTTGGTCTGCTGCATATCAAGTTTAGAATTTTAGAATGGGATGTATATGTCATGCTGCAGGCCTGCAGTGAAAACTTAAGAGTAAATTACATGGATTAGTACCTGGGAAAAACAAAGGGAAGAGGGAGAAGAAGAAGAGTGGCAAATGCATAAGAGTAGACAATGAAGACATAGTTACTCATCCCTTTTGAGGTTGCTGACTTGAACAAGATGTTTAAGCCAACGTTGGTGCTCTCCAGTGTAACCATGGCTGTAAAGGGCAACACATCTCTGTAACAAGACCTCGCTGCCATTCTTCTTCTCTCTCTTTCTCACTCCCTCCCTCTCTCTCTCAATGATTTCTTGATGAAGTATTCCTCTGGTGAATTTCTTATGGAGCACTCCTTATCAGTAGACTTTTTCTTAAGGAATTAGCATTTTAATAAATGGTTGTGGACCAATATATCTTGCTTTCTTCATGTTCCTACTTTGGTCAAACTCTCTATTTTCTTGAGGCCTACCTCTACGGCTCTCTGTTGTTTGGACTTTGGACCTTTTTCAAGGAAAATGAGCCAAATATCTTAGCAACTTGCTATAGACAGAGAAGGGGAATTTCAGTTCATTGCATAATTTAAATAATTGACATATTTGCCTTCCTGGTCAGTCTTCAATCAGCTAGTATTCATCTCTATAGATGATGTTACATACTTTCAACTTTGTAGGTTTCCAATAATGGTGCATTACCTGTATGTAACCCTCCCAAGTTATCAAAGTCATATTCTTGATCTCTCATTTCTTCTTCCTTTGCGTGTCCCCAGATTACACCATAAAATCCTATGGATATCATTAGAGCACCAACAATACTGCAAATTTAGGTGTCAACATTAGTTGCAGCTTCATTCCTGTTACAAAGTTGATTAAACTGTTGAAGAAAGAAGTAAACAAATTGTATTTGATTTATGTTATGTACAATCCCAGAATAGTCTGCACTATATACAGAAGGTTGTGTTCACAGTAAGGAAACTAGTAAATACATACAGTATAGATCCTACAATCGTGCATGGACTGATATGAAATGATCTTGATCCACCAATCACTCTAACAGCTCTCAATCAACTTGAATGCAGTTTGTTGGTCTGGTTTCTTTCCTTTTAACACCCCCCTCAAGTTGGGATATGAACGTCAATGGTTCCCAACTTGCTGAGATGCATATGGAAGATAGGTGCTCGTAATGGCTTTGTAAACAAATCTGCTAGCTGATTACCTGTCGTCACATAAGCAGTCTTTAATTCACTTTTTTGATTCTTTCACGAACTGTATGACAATCTAATTCAATATGTTTCGTTCCCTCATGATATATTGGATTTGCTGCAATGTAAAGTGCGGCTTGATTATCACAAAACATATTTGCTTCCTCAGGATGTTGAAGGTCTTTCAATAAATATCTTAACCAACTGAGTTCACAAGCTGCAGCAGCCATAAAGTGATATTCTGCTTCTGCTGAGGATCTTGACACTGTGGTTTGCTTCTTACTCTTCTATGATATTAGGGTTTTGCCAAGAAAAATGTAGTAACCTGTGACAGACCGGCGTGTGATTGGACACCTTGCCCAGTCTGCATCGCAATATCCAATTAAATGAAGAGAGCTGCGTGAGTCAAAAACAACAAACCTTAGCCTGGATTGGCCTTTAGATACTAGAGGAGCCGAGTTGCTGTTTTGAGGTGATGTAGCTTTGGTTCCTGCATGAACTGACTGAGAGTGTTTACTGCATATGCTATTTGCGGTTTGATTATTGTCAAGTAAATCAACTTTCCAATCAATCTTCGATACCGTGTGGGGTCTTTGAGAGCACCGCTACCCTTGTCAGTTAAGACCAAATCAGGCTCCATAGGTACCTTTGAAGGTTTCACTCCAAGTAGTCCAGCCTCTTCTAATATGTCCAACGTGTACTTACGTTGACAAACTGCAATTCCAGTTTTGGAGCGTGCAACTTTTATGTCAAGAAAATATTTTAGTGGTTTAAGATCTTTAATCTTAAAGCAACTATTGAGGAACTCCTTCAAATCTGTAATTGTTTTTTCATTGTTTCCTGTGATAACCATATCGTCAACATAAAACAATATCACAGTGATAGAGTTCTCATGGACCTATGTAAATAAAAAATAATCTGCACGAGACTGTTGAAAACCAAACTCTTGAATTGCAGATCGTTGAAACCAACTACGAGATGCTTGTTTAAGGATCATATAGAAAACGATTAGCTAAATATATAGGATGTTGACAATATCCGAGCATAAGATGGCGTTGAATAGACCTTTACGGGCAGTCGTGATTGGTGTTATGTGTGATGTCTTCAATGTCATCATGTATGGCTCTCCTCTGTTCATTGTGGTAAGTCAAAGATTTTATTGTGAATTTATTTTACCATCGGATAGTACACCTCACAGTAAAACTCACCGTCTTGGTTTTAACTTTTAACAAGGAAAGGTCAACGAAACTAGGAGTGTGAAGTACATGCCATTCACCATCTCATTGGCCGGCTTCATGAATGGTTGTTGCTGGACTGCAAATGCTCTTCTTGGGAAAGTTGACTACATCTTGGTAATTATTTCGCTCTTGTTGATCAATTTTGATGATTGTGGTGATTGAACTTATTAACTAACGTGTGTGTATCTAATTACTAATGCTGTTTAGCAACTGTCTCGGTTCATTCTTTGGACTAGTTCAGTTGATAGTCTATGGGATTGTTTCGTTCTGCTGCACACCAAAGGATGAAGACGATCCAAAGAATGAAGTGCAACTCTCTACCAATTTCTAGATATCTTATCTAGCTGCTTCAAAACTTTTGGCCCTCATTACACAGGACTATTTAGTTTTTTTTGTTTTATCTTTGTGAGTTGAAGTTTCTGGTTTTGATCAATTATGTATAGAACTGGTTTTATACAGTCAAGTGATTGATCTGTATATAGATATCGAGAATTTCATGCTTTCTTTGCCATGTTTATATTATTCTTCTTCATTGTAGCACCCCTTGAGTTTTGCCACTATCTTAAAACAGATTTGTATGCTTAGTGAGTATTAATGTTGACAATCATGATATATCATTGATTTGATTTGCAAGAGATCATTGATTCAGTAATCCGAATTGGTGAAAGAGAAAGAGTACGTTTGTGTTTCTGTGATACACATTTTGGTTTCCCAACTATGAACTAGCTATAGCTAGAAGCCTAGAACTTTGAGGGATGAACCAAAGGTTAGAATCGGTTGAGAATCACTGGACTGGAACAAACTTGAGCTGAATACTGAATATCACTAGTACCTTTATCTTACTGCCACTACTGTATTACCGAGTATAAAGTAATGGTATACCAGGCCTGACTATCCCGACACTTGCTCTTTTTCTTCCACAACACAGAGGTTGTGATATAATTTTTGTCTCACACAGGTTGTTTAAGAAGGCCAGGACTAGATCATCTGTGTTCGTCTTCATGAATATGCCTGCAACATGCTTGAGATATTCAACACTATAGTTTAAGAAAGAAAAAGGTTGAAAGTAAGGCTGGGCACTTCGTACCGTAATTCCGACCTCGTTCCGGTCCTGTACCGAAAATTAGCGGGACGGGACAAAATTTTAAAATGACGGTACCGTTCTGTCTTGGTAGTTTGAAAACTGGACAGGACGGGATCTGGACGGGTCCATCCTGAAAGTATAAATGTACTTGTATTCGATCATAATCGTCTAATTTTTAAGGTGTATAATATCTTACAATGAACTCAAAACACTCAATGAGACGTCCAAAACCTAAATATAAATTTACAGTACTAGTTCCATACAACAAGGGTTATATAATTCATTCATATTTGATGATGATTATCATATGAAAGATATCGGCCGCCACAACGAAGCTATGTAGTGATAACTGGAGCTCCTTTGATTTGTCAAACTTGAGAGTTTTCTCGAGCTCTTACTTAATTAGTTAGATACAAATTACAAGCATTTAATTAATTGGTTATTGATTTCCTTTTCATTTTTACAATTTTTGTTGGTCTTGTACTTATATAGAATTAAGAGTTTAGAACAATGACAATTATACCATAAAAAGTAACACCATAGAATATATATATATATATATGTGTGTGTGTGTGTGTGTGTGAGAGAGAGAAATTAATACATAATAAAACACGCATCAATATTAGATGTGTTCATATTGACTTTATCAAAATAGATATAAAATTTCTTTAAAAATTTATGATCAATTTACCTCTTTAATTTTTTTTTATTTTTTTTTCTATCATTGCAGGATCTCGGTCTCGTCCCGGTACCGAACGGGATCGTCCCGTCCGGAATATGTTTTTAAAAATACAATCTCGTCTCGTCTCGTCCCGTCCTGCTACGGCTAAAATAGCCTCACAATTTAACCCTGCAAAAGATTGTCAATCGTAGTATAATGTAAGCAAGGATCGTTCATTGCCAAAGATCGAGGGTATTTAACTTCACACACCAAAAACAATGTCACAAAAACGTCTACTGTTCCTAATGAACAGCAGACGAAAATCTAATTAACTACCTAACCTAAACTACTCAAAAAATTATGAAAATTTACAGACCTATACTAGACACACAGACGAACTCGCATACAAAATTTCAAAGGATTCGGAGTTCGTTTGCTATACTAAATAAATCACGAAATACAGAGAACAGAAGGAGAAAAACTAGAGAGTTTTGAATGTTTGAGAAATAAGATGAACAAACAAGAAATAACAAAAACACTTTAATAACGGAAAAGAAATCAGATGATAAAGATGTTAGAGACTAAGGTTTCCACCACCAAATTTGTTCCAAAACATGTGAATCAATCTAGGTTTCAATTATCAAGTCAAGAAAACGGTTTCAATCAAGGACAAACCGTGAACGCACTGCATAAATCCTTACTACTTCCCTTAACTACTTAAGCAAGATGAACGCACCGTTACCAAGCCTTTAGAATAACCAATCCAGGTATAGACACTATCCTTTCAATGAATTATCCTAAGCATTGAACTCATTGGAAGTTTGATCGAAACAAGTATGCAAAACTAGTGTGGAACGCCTACCTAGCATGCAATTCTTTCTATTTGGTTTCACCTATCGTCCAATAGGTTTTACTACCTTAAACTGAGCCATACTAACCGTTTAGGAGATTACACAACTCAGTCCTAGCCCTACTTACAAGTTCATAATGCCCTATGTCGCGCTCACACAAACATAAACAAGTAATATCCATAAAACAAAACCAAATAAACGTCTTCAAAAACTGAATAATATTGAAACCAAGAATCAAATCGTCATGTTTATCACATAATTGGGGTTTCTAACCTCGCCCCTAACTAAGAGAAACTAGCCACACATAGTTCTAGCAATCATACAAGAAGAGAGTTAAGGATTACAACGAGAAGAGAACTATGGAGGGAAGAGGAATCGATGATGTTCTTCGCCGCTTCTCCCTTCGTTGTTTCTCTATGTCGTCCAAGTTGTCTCCGCCCCAGCTCACGTCTTTAGGGTTAAAAACCCTTAAATCTCGTCCACGGGCTAGCCATGTGGGTCGGGCCTTGACATAAGAATTTTTGGTCCAAGTCAGGATTCGGGTAGACTGACCTTCGTCCACTAAAATGGTCATAACTTCTTCCTCAAAATAGGTATTGACGATCCGTAAAAATTTCTGGAAACTAGACTGATGTAGCTTTCCAATGATATATAGCACACCTCCTGGATCGTTGTGAGCTGATCACAATCTTCTGTCGAAGTTGACTGACAATTTCTGGCAGATTTTGGACTTCTTTCCTTGCACGACTTGGATTCCTTTTCTTTCAAGATTTCCTCTCTTTCTCCTCTTTTGTGCTTCTTGGCTTTATTTGTGACCTAAAAACATAAACTTAGTTATAATGATCATTGTTAAAGGAATTACATAGCTAAATAGGGTTGGAAATACATTAAAAACGTTACATATAATGCACCTATCACGTCTCATGCCCAGCCCTAGTTAAAAGAACCTGATGGCTAGAACAAATCAGGTTGAGAACACAAGGAACCCAACAGTGAGTATGAGCCCGTCCCGTCCCATGTCCAGCCCTAGTTGAAAAAACTTGATGGCTAGAACAGACCAGGTTGAGAACATAAGGAACCCAACAGTGAGTATGAGTAAATAGGCCATCTACCCAATTCTTTTTGCTGCTGTAGTGGACAGAAATCTACAGACAGGCAGTGCAAACTCCTGAAAGGAGAAGATTGTTACATTTGCTTCTTTCTCTCAGGCTCCTTTGAACTGTAGGTACTCGACAGCTAGTATTCTTCATCTTACACATTTTGTTCCATGGCTCCAACTTTGTCGCTTTCTAACAAAGGTACCTCCTTACCATTAAGGAAAGCCTCTCGAGCTATCAAAGCACCAGTCTTCACTATTTTTTTTCCTTTCCCTAATTGAGTGTATAAAAACCTATTGATCACGTTGCAGCACCAACAACGCTGCACAAGTAGGGATTGAATAGTGTTAATCCACAATATAGTACAATTAGAAGGAAATTAAGTTTAGTTGTTACTTTTATCTTGAAGTTGGTTATGATTCGGTGTTGAGATATAAATTACACATCGAGAAGAATGAGACGTTACTTGTGGTTTATAGGGGTTTAGGCTACTCTCTTCATTGCCAATTGATTTTGAAGTTGAACAATAGACTACTTTATCATGGTATTAAAACATGTTACCCACGTCCAAGTATGTTAGCGTTACCAGTCACACGCACTGGCGTGTTGAGATATCTATCCCACATCGTGAATATGAGACATTGCATGTGGGCTTATAAGGGTTTGAGATACTCTCTTCATTGTCAATTGGTTTTAGATGAGAACCCAAGACAACTTTATCATGGTATCAGAACGGGTTACCCACGTCCACATGTGAAGCCCAAAGGCCACACACGGACTCCACGTCAACCCAAAATGTTGTCCACATGTTAGCCTTGAAAATTCGCCACACGTATAGGGGCGTATTAAGATATAAATTCCTTCATCAGGAATAATGAGACATTGCTTGTGGTTTATAAAATTTAGGCTACTCTCTCCATTGCTAATTGATTTTGAAGTTGAACTTCAGACTATTTTATCATTCGGTCAAGAAGCTTTTGAAAAAAGAAGGTTGAAATATGAAGAGAACAAAAAGAGAAGCATGCCGAAAGCCAGCAACAATGAAAATTGAAAATGGCTTGATAGGCTTGTCAAAAGTACCTGAAGAGTACCACTATCAGTGCACCTGATATTGAAGCTACGGAGCCCATGACTACGGCCTCAGAGCTACTGCTTCTCAAAGTAACCCTTTCCGTTGCATTGGAGACGTGCCCCAAAACAAATACACACTTGAATCATGTTAAAGCAACGGTGCTGTACTCATTGTTCAACAAGGTAAACTGTATTCCATACCATTATATCCACATAAACTACCCCAAAACCTGCTTCAGCAAACATAGATAACCGATTTAAATATAATAAGAAAATAAAAATAGCCATTTTACATTGTTTCTGAGATAACAATCACGCTATCATACCTGATGATCCTAAGAACAGTTAAAATATGAGACCTCGAATGGTGTAAGCCTGGTTCTGTACATCAAACATGCAAAGAAGCATTGCAATATTAGTGTATGCAGCCACAAGGTAAGAGAGTAATACTATAGGATGGCTCAACATTTATATATACCTGGGAAAGAGGGAAGGAAGATGAAGGAGGGATGGTGGCAATTGCATAAGAGTAGACAATGAGAACATAGTAGCTCAACCCTCTTGAGGCGGCTGCGTTAAAGAAGACACCTGACCCCCCAACATTTACGCACTCCACTGTAATCACGGCGGTGAACGGCAGAACACCGTTGTGACCAGACATCCATCTCATCTATTCTCTTTCTTATTCTCACAATCACATACAGGCATAACTTTATAATGTAAACTCATGCAGAACAATATGGTTTTTGTTTATAGCGGCTTTATTCTTTCTGGTTTAAGTTTTGAAGGTCATAGTTTATAGTTATTTAAAATCTTAATCAATAAATTGGTTGGTGTATCTATCATATAAAGTGGTTATACTCTTCCTTTTGTTCTGGCAGTCAGGGTCCTTAAGACAACTTGCATAGTTTTACATTTATTTCAAATTATAATAAAATGGCCATAATCTTCCTTTCCTTCTGGAAGTCACTAAGATTGACATAGAAAAATTACCTCCCAAAAAATATAGCAGTAAAAATTCAATCCGACTTGACTCATCATGCCAAAACAGTTTTGGCAGTGAACTGTTTATACACAGACACATACACTCGTAAGTACTTAGTACAATAACGGTCCAACTTTCACTTACAAGTCTCTTATACTTCAGTTACATTGCTTGGCAAAAGAGGAGCCCTTTGGATGGATGATTCTGATCTTTGAACCTCATTATCAGGCACCGTCTTCTTTTCTTTTATTTGTGCCCATATCACCGTATAAAATCCAAGGGCAATTACAACAGATCCAATCACGCTGCACAGAAAGAAAGCGATCATAAGTGAGAATCCACATTTACTCTTCATTAATTTACTTGAAGAATACAAGAGATGCTTGAACTGCAGAGAGAAATTTATACCTTCCAAGATAAAGAGCATCACCAAGGAAAATAACAACCATTGCCACTGCAATAGCAATTCCAAGTGGCTTGAACATGGCTACATAAACAGGCCCCTTCTTATGCAAGCACCAAACATGAACACCAATGCGGAACACACTCACAAAGATAGCCTACCATGAAAACACAAGATTATAGTTGTTCTTAAAAGGATAAATGAAGGCAGAAGATATATATTTTTTTCCTCACCGCATATACAATGGCAACCATCTCAATTCCAGGCTCCAATTTCCATGCACTTGGATTCTTCCATTCCACAAATAGTGAGATAACTGAGCATTGAATTGTCAAAAAGAGGGTGTAGAAGAAGACTATGGTCATTTCTTCTGGATAATCCTTCACAGTAGCTGCCTGATTAGTCAAAACAGTTTTGATACCAGTAATCAGTACACTACTTATTGTGCAACTTACAAGAGTGATTCTAAGGCACCGAAGTATGAGGCCAGTAGTGGGACTTGTGTTGTTTACCTGAGCAATATTCCATGATGAAGATACAATACATTGAATTGCAAGTAGAAGACCTCCGAAAACCCACGCCGGGTGCTGTGAATGTATATGCTGGTTTTTGAAGCCAGAATGTGGTAAGGAAGCCATCAAAACAGCAGGGCCCTTGTAGAAGGTCACTATCAATGCCCCACCAACTGATATAATGGTGCCCAAAGATTTGGCCTGACCACTTGTTTTCCTCAAATCGAGTTTTTCCATCCTGAAGTTCAAGTATTTTTCAGCCAACTCAATAACATCAAAATAGTCTAGCTGTTTACTAAGAACTTATTAATGCAAGGAAAACATAAATCCACATTATTTATGTTCCTAGTGTGTCAGCAATTTTCAGTACAGCAGCCTGGTACCTGAAAATTAAGGCAAGCAAGAAAGTGAAGATGGGGGTAAGATTTGCCAGTGCTGCTGAAAGAGTAGGTGAACTGTATTTGACACCAGCAAAGAACAAAATTTTCCCTGAACTCCTGCAATTGCAATTCAGTTCTACATCATTAATATAAGTCATATAGTTTCAATGAGCAATTGAACGTGAAGAAAAAGTAAGTATTCTGGTTACCCTATTAAGCCAAGCAGGAAAAATCTACATATGAGTTTGAAACTCAAAGGAGCTCTCTTGTTTCTGCACAAGGGAACAATCAAACCTTCATAATTAGTGGTCACTGTCACATTGAGATAACAATAACTCAATAGCAACTACAATCAACAAATGAAGGCAGAGACAGCCCACCTTTGGAAGATGAAATAGGGAAAGAGCAGGAGAGTACCGAGTGCATTATAGTAAACAATGAAAACAAAATGGCTCATCCCTTTTGACATGGCTGCTTTACTAATTGTTGATACTCCAATTTCTGCAATCTCTACCAACACCATGGCAGCAAAAGGCACTGCGCCCAATACACGAGAATCGACTGCCATCTCTACACACTCACAGAACACTCCCTACTCTTTATAACAAAATCAAGAGAAAGAGAACAGAACTTGAACTATTGACCTTGTTCCCAGCCAGTCAACCATCTGCATATAATCAACTTATCGGTTTAAGAAATTTCCTAACTTCCTCCAATTGCATTGCTTAACATACAAAAAATTGGGCCATAACCAGTCTCAAAACACAGGCAATGAATAGACAACCAACAAGAAAGAATCAAGGCATCAAAATCCAAAGAGAAAACTATGAAAGGTAGAGACCCTTCGCAGGTAAGGACTCCACCTATGTATCAAACTACGGTTGATGACATGAATCAAAGTGGACATGGAGATATTATAAACTATAATCCCCATCATTATTGACCTTGAAATCTGCACAACCGCATGCTTCATGCATTTCAATGTTGCATTATTGCTATCTACTTGGAACTTGTTTAGAGAAAAACAATAGTAAAGTGAAACACAACTGCAACGGGAAAACTGAGACTAACCCAAGAGTCTTCTCCCTCGATCAAAATCTCAAGGGGTTTAAGGAAAAGGGGTAATCTTTGAAGGACCCAAGTCTCAAATTTGAGTTTATTTGTGATAATATCTGCAAGGATATTAAAGCAGTGCGTTGCTGGCTTTGACGTATTTTCAGCTTCATTATAGGATCGAGTTAGAAAGGTGTCAGCAAAAGAGCTCAGTGTCGCCTTCTATCTTAGACATGAGTTGGAAAAGGTCAAATGTCTTTCTTCTGTAACCAGTGTCGTTTTGGTATGTGACCAAATAAACAAGGCAGTCTTGTTTCTCGTGGGATTTTAACTGCTGTAACTCCGTAATAATATTTTGATGCAAAGAGCTCAAATTGACCTCTTAATGATCCAATGCAGGCTGAGTTTCCTTAAGCACATCCTCATTTGTAACAATCTACAGACCGTGTTGTCGAATGCGAATGCTAAGTTTTTGAATCATTTATCCATGTAGAGCATACAAATTTAACCGAGGGTGAAAACTTTATGCACCCCTTAGCCCAACACAAGAAAAAAGGGGCACTTGATGCATCATGTACGTTCTTGGTTAGTAACCATCTTCTGCTGAGGTGCTGCATTGCAAAAGAGGGGTCTTTTGAGTGGATGCCAAGTTTGGAACTTCATTCTCTATAACACTGGAGCTATTTTCCTTCACTTGTGCCCACACCATAGCATAAAACCCAATTGCAATCATGACAGATCCAATCACACAGCCATAATTTCCACCATTATTAAGTTTTAGCTCACTGTTGTATTTTGATGAAACGCTACCAACAACTGGATATAAGAAAGTATACACACCTGCCAAGATGAAGTGCTTCGCCGAGGAAGACAACTACCATGACTGTAGAAATGGCAACTGCCAAGGGCCTGTGTTAATGTATGCCTTGAATCAGCCATCTGGAGGTACCAGCTATTCTGGGATCTCGCTGTCCGGTCAGCGATTTGGGGTCCAGGGGCAACGCGCCCTGGATTGGGGGTTCGGGGGCGCGAGCGGAATTATTCCCGCGAGCGAAAGTCGCGCGAAGGATATTTCTCTCGCGACCGAAACTGCCCCGCGAGCGACAGTCGCGCGAACGAGAGTCTCGCGAACAACAGTCACGCGAGCAAGATTGTTCAACCAGTGTCATCGAAGGGCAACGCCCCCAAGGCCCACGAGTCCCTGTTATGCTGGGTTATGGTTTCCTATTGGATCTAGTATATAGGGTTTAGAGTCCCTGTTATGCTGGGTTAGGGTTTCCTATTGGGTTTAGTATATAGGGTTTAGAGTCCCTGTTATACTGGGCTATGGTTTCCTATTGGGTTTAGTATATAGGGTTTAGGGTTTAGTATATAAACGACCTAAACCTAATTGTATTAAGCACTCTGTATGCTCCGCACTCTGTATTCAGTACTCTCGGAGTACTCGGTGGTTGTGTTTCCTCAAGATAATAAACTGTTCTCATCTGGTCGTGGACGTAGCTAACATATCGTTAGTGAACCACGTAAATCTCTGTCTTCTTTCTTCCGTCCGTTACAACAAACTGGTATCAGAGCCCAGGAGGGGTTCGAATTCTGGGAAGAAAGATGTCTGGTTTGACCGTGAAGATCGATAAATTCACGGGGAGAAACAGTTTCAGTTTATGGCAGATCAAGATGCGAGCCTTGTTAAAACAACAAGGGATGTGGGCGCCGCTTGTGAAGAAGCCGGGGGATCCAGAAATCGCTGAGATGGCCAGTCTGGAGGAGAAGGCACACTCGACAATTTTGTTGTGTCTTGCAGATGACATAATCACCGAGGTCGCAGAGGAGGAAACTGCGGCTGGTCTGTGGTTGAAGCTTGAGAGTCTATACATGACGAAGTCTTTAACCAACAAGTTGCTTCTAAAGCGACGTCTGTTCAGTCTGCGAATGGAATCGGGCATGACTCTAAGAGACCACTTAGATCGGTTAAACACAATTCTATTAGAGTTGCGTAATATTGATGTCAAAGTTGATGATGAAGATGCTGCCCTAATTCTGCTGGTATCTCTACCTTTGTCGTATGAGAATTTTGTGGATTCTTTTATTGGTGGGAGAGATACAGTGACTCTGGAGGAGGTTAGATCATCTCTTCATACTAGAGAGATGCGTCATAAGGCCACCGGTACAAGTTCAGACAGTCAGGCTGCTGGGTTGGTAGCCAGCGGAAGGATGGGACAGGGAAGCTTGGGTGAGAAGAAATTCAAGAAACAAGTTTCAAAGAGTTCCAAATCCAATGATGTCTGTAACTACTGTAAAGAAAAGGGACATTGGAAAAACGAATGTCCAAAGAAGAAGAAGGAGCATGAGAAAGCATCAGGTACCGCTGCTGTAGCAGCAGTTGACATCAATTCTGAAGAGGATTTGGCCTTGGTTGCAGAAGCAAGCTGTTAGTTGCCTTTGGGGGCAACATCTGTTAGGTGAAGCATCTGGTACATCTGGCACTATTATGGTGCATTTGGTACATCTGGCACTATTATGGTGCATCTGGTACATCTGGCACTATTGCGGTGCATCTGGTACATCCGTGCTACATCTGAGGCAGTAGAGGCATCTGGTACATCTGGCACTGTTGTGGTGCATCTGGTACATCTGTTATGAACATCTGTGAGGCAAAGGAGTCATCTGGTACATCTGGCACTCTTGTGGTGCATCTGGTACATCTGTTAGTACATCTGAGGCAGAGGAGCCATCTGGTACATCTGGCACTATTGAGGTGCATCTGGTACATCCGTGTTACATCTGAGACAGAGGAGTCATCTGGTACATCTGGCACTATTGTGGTGCATCTGGTACATCCGTGTAACATCTGAGGCAGAGGAGTACATCTGGTATATCTGTTATCTGGTAGAGAAGTTATTTGTACATCTGTTAGCTGGTACATCTGTTATCTGTGAGAGGATTCAAGTCAAGGTGGAGATTTGTTAATATATGCCTTGAACCATCCATCTGGGGGTACCAGCTATTCGGGGTGATGCATCTGGTATATCTGTTATCTGTAAGAGGATTCAAGTCAAGGTGGAGATTTGTTAATATATGCCTTGAACCATCCATCTGGGGGTACCAGCTATTCGGGGTGATGCATCTGGTACATCTGTTATCTGTGGGAGGATTCAAGTCAAGGTGGAGATTTGTTAATATATGCCTTGAATCAGCCATCTGGAGGAACCAGCCATTCGGGGAGGATTCAAGTCAAGGTGGAGATTTGTTAATGTATGCCTTGAATCAGCCATCTGGAGGTACCAGCTATTCTGGGATCTCGCTGTCCGGTCAGCGATTTGGGGTCCAGGGGCAACGCGCCCTGGATTGGGGGTTCGGGGGCGCGAGCGGAATTATTCCCGCGAGCGAAAGTCGCGCGAAGGATATTTCTCTCGCGACCGAAACTGCCCCGCGAGCGACAGTCGCGCGAACGAGAGTCTCGCGAACAACAGTCACGCGAGCAAGATTGTTCAACCAGTGTCATCGAAGGGCAACGCCCCCAAGGCCCACGAGTCCCTGTTATGCTGGGTTATGGTTTCCTATTGGATCTAGTATATAGGGTTTAGAGTCCCTGTTATGCTGGGTTAGGGTTTCCTATTGGGTTTAGTATATAGGGTTTAGAGTCCCTGTTATACTGGGCTATGGTTTCCTATTGGGTTTAGTATATAGGGTTTAGGGTTTAGTATATAAACGACCTAAACCTAATTGTATTAAGCACTCTGTATGCTCCACACTCTGTATTCAGTACTCTCGGAGTACTCGGTGGTTGTGTTTCCTCAAGATAATAAACTGTTCTCATCTGGTCGTGGACGTAGCTAACATATCGTTAGTGAACCACGTAAATCTGTGTGTTCTTTCTTCCATCCGTTACAACAGCCTGAACATGGCTACAAAGACAGGTCCCTTTTTGGTGCAAGCACCAGGTCTCGACACCAATATGGAACAGACCAAAATATAGCCTAAAGTTTGTAATCTATATCACTACTTGGTACACATCCATAATCCCATACAAAATATTCGCATATCTAACATACTGAAAGTAGCAACATAATGAGAGGTTTATATATAGGTCGGTCGACAATGGAAACCATCTCAATGTCCCACGGATTGGGATTGCGTTCCAAAAATAGATAGAACAGTGTAGATTGAAGTGTCACAAAGAAGGTGTAGAAGAAGAGTACTGGAATCATTGATGGTCAGTTCTTAACAATTGATGTCTGTGAGAGAAAAATAAACTCATGGTCAGATTTCTCTGTTTCGAAGTTGGTTATAATGCAAGTGAAGTTTCCATCTTCAATAATTCTATGAAAGAATAAGTAAAGAGCACTAAATGCCTGAAGAATACTCCATGATGACTTCAAAACACTCGACATTGCAAGCATAAGACCTCCAAGGACCCACTTATTTGACTGCTGCAAGATCATCATCAAGTTCTGGTGAGGAGAGTTGGATGGTGAAAAGATTACTGATCCCTAGTAATGTATTACTACAAATGCTCCAGACACTGATACAATAGTCCCCAACACTTTGGCTTGACAGCTTGACCTCCTCAAATCCAGTTTTTTCATCCTAGTAATAAATATAGAAACATATCACAAGCTTAACTAAACAATGATACATACTTTAGGTCCAAATTAACATCGATACAGTACATTAATAGGGATTCTACCTTCTTAGCTACCTGAAAACAATCGCCAGTATGAATGTAATAATTGGAATAACGTTTCACATAGCTGAAGCAACTGTTGGTGAGCTGAAGTTGATGCCATTATATGACAATAACATGTTTGAACTCCTGCAGACACAAACCTTCTTTGATAGTTGCCAAAAATTTCACTATATCATACAACAGCTAAAAAAACCATATGCAGGTACCCAATTAGGCCAAGAAGGAATTGTCCACCAAGAAGTGAAAGATTCAGTGATGAAATCTTCTTTCTGCATAGGAAATAGTTTAATTTTTAGTACATAGCAGTATCAATCCAGCCCTCAAACAACTATCGTTATATGCTATGAGGACTTTGTATAGAGCTTAAAAGATGAAACAAGGAGAAAGACGGTAGCAAGCACAGTAGAGTAAACAACTAAGACATAACTGCTCATTCCTTTCGACATGGCTGATTTGTTTATAGTTGCTGCACCTATATCTATGAACTGCACCATTACCATGGCTACAAACGGCAGTACAGAACCCCATATACAAGGAACCATATGCATCAGTTTTTCAACCTCTCTTCCTTCTCTCAATGTACTTCTGCAACACCTCTTGATCATTCACAAGCTTACAAAACATTGGAAAAGGCTAGGGATCTCCTCATCTGTCATGTTCAAAATATTGTCACCAGAATATCTGTATATAAATGTGTAGAGAAAATGAAAGAAAATATGTCTGGTTTTGTCTCTACAATGAGAGAAGAAAATGAGATTTGATCCTTGACAAATGATTGCAGGTCATATAGTGTAGTGGATACCTGGATTTGTCTGATTAACTTGGCAACTTGTGATAGAAAAATCTTTGGACCAATATTAAGTATTAAATGATACTATCAATTAGGTCCCATGATTCCTTCAATAATTGTCTTTATAGAACTTAAAAATCAATTATATGGAGACCTTGATTCACTCCAAGTTTCAGTTGCTGTGCACATTCATGTTAAACCTATTCTATTGCAAGTTTTGGATGTTACTTCTTTCCTTTAACATATAAGTTCTAAGATTCAGTAAGGTACAGTAAAATATTTCTTTTTCATACAAGAGCATAATTCATGTATAAGAATTGCAAATGTGTTTGTTCGTATGTCCATTAAGGCTTTTGAACAAGCATTGACCTCACTTGAGGTGAATATTCTCAAATGCAGTTTTTAGTGAGACAAGCACATATTCACATTTAGATGTGTCAATTCAAATCCTACTGATATTCGCAGGCATCTCTCAGTAGGTTTGTGATCAAGATGCATTCAAGGAGGAGCTTTTCACCTCAATGTTTTGCAACTAACAATAATTTGTACTTTAATCTCATCTGGCTGTTTAAAACATTGAGAATTTGAAACTTGATGTTTTGTGTGTAGCTACTAGCTAGGCCTGTAATCAGCTTATGGTATCCTTTGGTGCTATAAATCAGCAATATATGCAAGTTGTCTGCTGCCTCAGATCGGAAAGCAAGTGATGCAATAATGGCTCAAAAAGTTGTCTTCTCCTTCTCTTGTGAGGCTAGCAATTAACGCCATGCGGTTCTGGCAGATTTTGGAATGTTTTCAACTCCTCTTCCTTCTCTCAATGTACTTCTACAACATGAACCTCTTGATCATTCACCAGCTTACGCCGGAAAAGGGATCTGCTCATCTTCAAAATATTGTCACCAGAATGTCTGTATATCTTTCGTATTTTGACATCCAACTATGATATAAATTTGGAGCAAATGAAAGAGAATATGTCTGCTTTTGTCTCTACAATTTGAGAAGCAAATGAGATTTGATCCTTGACAAATGATTGCAGGTCATATGGTGTAGTGGATACCTAGTTTTGACCAAGTAACTTGGCAAATTAAAGCTATTTTTTTATTATTATCAATACATATATGAAATGTACAAGCTGAGCTTTTTGTGATTATACATCTCCTGAGGTTCTGCATTGCAAAAGAGGGGTCTTTTGGGTGGATGATGGTGCAAAGCTTTGGACTTCATTCTCCATAAGAGCAGTGCTATTTTCTTTGATTTGTGCCCACATCATAGCATAGAAGCCAACTGCAATAATGATAGATCCAATGACACTACCATGCATAGACATAGAATTCCACCATTAGAACTTTGTGCTCACTTATGGATCTGTTGATTAAACTCAGTCTAGGTAGATATAAATTAATCCAAACCTGCCAAGGTGAAGTGCATCGCCTAGGAAGATCACTACCATGACTGCAGCAATGGCAACTCCCAAGGGCCTAAACATGGCTACAAAGATAGGTCCCTTTTGGTGCAAGCACCAGGTTTGAACACCAACATGGAACAGACTCCCAAATAAAGCCTGAACATTAGTAAAATCTAAATCAGCACTTATATATCCATAACTTCATAGAACTCACTGCATATTAAAGATCTACAATAGCAAAAGAATGACAGGTTTTCGTACTGAGAAGACAATGGAGATCATCTCAATGTCAGGCCTTATTACCCAAGCATTCCGATTCCTTTCCATAAATAGAGAGAATATAGTGCACTGGATTGTGACAAAAAAGTTGTAGAAGAAGAGTATGGTAATCATTGATGGACAGTTCTTAATCATTGCAGTCTGAGAAAGAAAAAAAAAACACAAGGTCAGATTTCTCTGTTTCCGAGTTCGTTATACTGCAAGTTAAGTTTTGATTTCCAAATAAGGGGCAGGGGGCTAGTGGAATGTCAGATACCTGAAGAATTCCCCATGTTGCATTAAGAAGGCACACCATTGCCAGCATAAGACCTCCCAAAACCCACTTTAACTGCTGTGTTGTCATCATGATGTTCTGATCAGGAGAGTTGGACGGTGAGAAGATCACTGATCCCTTGTATAGAATTATTATAAATGCTCCAGATACTGTGACTATAGTCCCTAACACTTTGGCTTGGCAGCTTGACCTCCTCAAATCTAGCTTTTCCATCCTAGTGATTTAGAAACAGATCAATCACAAGAAAATAATATAGTAAACTATGTTGTAAGAAAGCATTGCACTTAAAATGACTGTCCTTTCCTACCTGAAAATGACTGTCCTTTCCTACCTGAAAATGACTGCCAGTACGAATGTAAAGATTGGTATGAGATTTGCCATAGCTGAAGCAAGTGTTGGTGAGCTGTAGTTGACGCCATTATATGCCAATAACAAGCTTGAACTCCTATACACACCAACTTTTCTCTAAGTAGCTTCTATCATAGAATAGAAAAAACCTAAGTAAGAATACATACCCAATTATGCCCAGAAGGAACTGTCCACCAAGGAGTGAGAAGGTAAGAGAACCCTTATTTCTGCAGAGAAGTAGTTTCATTAGTACATGAAGTATCCAGCCATTTCAATTCCACAGAGGCTATGAGAAGTTTATATATGGCTTACAGTAGGATGAAACAAGGAAGAAGAAAGACGGTACCAAGCGCATTAGAGTAAGCAACTAAAACATTACTGCTCACTCCTTTTGACATGGCTGCTTTGCATATAGTTGATGCTCCTATGTCTGTGAACTGCACCATTACCATGGCTGCAAAAGGTAGCACATCACTCCAAGTACGGGACACCATATCTATATGCTTTCTTCAAACCCTCCCCCTTCTTTCAGTGAACTTATACATTTCTTGTGGTTCGAATCTTGTCACCACTCACCAGTAGTCCAGAATATAGTCATTATATATCAGTATATCACTATTTTTTAATTGATTTTTAGCCAAATACTATAATAATGTGTATAAACCAAAAGAAAGAAAATATTTCTTGAACAATGATTGCAGATCATGTATCGATCCCATTTAGAATTAGTGCCGACTACAACAGAAAAGGTCAACCTGGACCCGACAAAAAATTTCTTAATTTACTTGGAAACTTGTGATAAAAAATTCTAAATTTGTTCATTATTAAAAATAATTAAACGAAGACCATAAAATCACTCAGCTAGGTAGGCAAGTCATTTTGAACTTATCTGATGCAGAATTTGAAGGTCTCTTTCTTTTAGCAAATAAAGTCAAGATTCAGTAAGGCATAGCATTTGATAATGAAACAGCTCATATTCCAAGTTTATGCTAAGATCTATTTATATTGCAGAACCTTTGCAAAATGAGGTGCCTTAAGTTTATTTAAGATACAAGGAGAAAATTCAGTGTTCTTATATTTACATATAATCATTGCATAGACAAAAAATGGCAACAAAATCACTACATGATCAGTGAGTTTTTCTTACTGTGAAGACAATATAGATCATCTTGATGTCAAGCCTTAACTGCCAAGCATTCCAATTCCTTTCCACAAACAAAGAGAACACTGTGCGTTGGATTGTCATAAAGAATGTGTAGAAGAAGACTACGGTAAAAACCATTGACGGGCTGTTCTCAACAAGTGATGCCTGCAGAGAGACAAGAAAAGAACCCCCCACAAGGTTAAAATTTTCTGCTTCGTGTAGAACAGAAGAGTATTTGTGGATCATCAAATACCTGAGCAATGTTCCATATTGCTGCCAAAGGGCGCCATTGCAACCATAAGACCTCCAAATGACCCGCTTCGACTGCTGTGAGATTATGGTGAAGTTGTTCTGGTGAGGAGAGCTGGATGGTGAAAAGATTACTGATCCCTTGTATAGAATTACTATAAATGCTCCAGATACTGATACTATAGTCCCTAACACTTAGGCTCGACTGCTTGATCTCCTTAAATCTAGCTTTATAAACAGATTAATCACAATCAAATCAAAGAACGATTTATATCAGTACTAAATTCATTTCACCTTCCTACCTGAAAATGACTGCAAGCATGAATGTAAAGACTGGTATCAGATTCCCTATAGCTGAAGCAAGTGTTGGCGAGCTGTAGTTGATCCCATAATATGCCAATAACAAACTTGAACTCATGCAGACAGAAACTTATCACTGATCCATTATATGCCAAGGAGTGAAAAAGTAAGAGAAATCTTCTTTCTGCAGAGGAACTAGTATCATTAGTACATGATGTATGAATCCATCTAAATGATTTCCATAGACGCTTGAGAGTTTTATGCTCTGCTTACTGGAATATGAAACAAGGAAGGAGAACATAAGTGCTCATTCCTTTTGACATGGCTGCTTTGCTTTTAGTTGATCTGTGATCTCTATCATCACCATAGCTGCAAATGGTAGAACTAGAACATCACCCCATGTCCCCATGTAAGAGCTGGCACCATATCTATGCTTTCTCCAACCCCTCTCTTTCTATCAAGCTGCGTTTTTATGAGAATTTTGTTAAGGGTGAGGCTATTGCCACCTCTTCTTTGTTCACCCTACAAACATTCAAATGACACTTATTTTTCTTTTCTTTTCGATCTTAGAATGAAATGCACTTTGTTTTAATGGAAGTTGAAATCAATTCCCTCATTTTCTTCCACAAAGAAATTCATAATTTTTGCAATCAGAATATAACGTGTGCTTTCCTTTTTGTTTG
This sequence comes from Comarum palustre, assembly GCA_951800085.1. NCBI lineage: Eukaryota > Viridiplantae > Streptophyta > Magnoliopsida > Rosales > Rosaceae > Comarum > Comarum palustre. Next base: position 1,748,162 of record OX637574.1, on the reverse strand, counting down.
GTCATGAGAGTATTATAATTGAGTCAATAACAACAGAGAGAGCATGATAACCAAATTATACAGGATTAGTTTACGAGTTGTGTCGTGTAAAACGTCAATCCTGACAAAGTTTATCTCAATTAACTTGGCTACCTGTGAATGAAGATGCATAGTTGGGCATTTCACAATTTTGCTTTTCACATGTTGAATGATACATTGCTACTGGCAAAGTAACAAAGGCTACATGCATATAGAAACTTGGGAAAAGCACATAGGATATCCAATTCCATTTTACAATCGATTGTTGAAATCCACAACCCCAGTCTTGGAAATATTTTAGAACGGTATATATTGGTATTTCATCATACTCGGTTTACCTTCATCATTTGGCCATGTTTATATTAGTGCCAAACATCAACCGGGAATCTAGGATATTCTAGGAAGAGAGTTTTATGCCTAGATGCTGAAGCTTTAGCTCTTGCCATTTTGGACCATATATGTGGCTATCAGAATTAGACAAACACATAGCTTTGAACAAAAGGTGAGATTGCAAGAGTAGAACAGAAAAAAAAAAAAAGGATCATGCATTTCATTTCTGAATAGATTAGACATCAGCAAACACCGTTTGTGCTTAATCTTCCTGTGTTGGCATTGCGTATTGGCAGAGGGGACATCTGTGGCTGATCTCCACGCATTGAACAATGCACTGTAGATGAAAATGGTGTCGCTAGGGCAACCGAGTAATGGTTTGTTCATGTTCTTCAAAATCATCCAAACAATGGCACAGCAGGGTGGAGTGCATGCGATAGCATCAGTATCGAGTGTCACTTGCACCAAACCCTGGATTGATGATCTGCTCGCAGGAATGTGCCTACAAGATTCATGCTATCACCACCGTTGAAGATGGTGTCGTCCCACACCCACCACTACAGCATCGACAGGGTGACAGAGCTGCCTCAACCACCCAGAAAGCCGTGTGAAGAATAGTAGAATGTCCATCTTGCGGCACACCCATGCTCTTCAAATACTGGGTGAGAAGCACTTGAGACTCCCTAATACGGCCGTAGTTGTGGTATAATTGGTGCTTTGTTATGAGAAAATTTACCCAAAACTTTCTTTGGGTGATTTAGTATTAGCACAAGTTTAAACCAGGTGACATATATTTTACATTTACAAAATATGCATGTAACCTCAACTCTTCCGCTTTTTCTTTAGAAATGGCATCGCGCTTAGAGCTCCAATAGGTGGCTGTCCAAAATTATCGACTGTGTTCTCCGGCCGTGACACAGTGGACGTGGAATGATCATTATTTGTATAATGATCTAAGCTCTGTTCGGAATCATAGGCAGATGTCCTCCCACTACCAGGGACTCCCACTAACGGTCTTTTTGAGGGAAGATTGGATTGAACTGGCATATGACCAAGGTTACCTTCATCGAGGAAGCCAGAGAAATCAGACAGGCCGTCATTCCCCGGTACAGTAGTAGCTGTACCTCGATCACAAATTCCATCTCGATCAGCACCAATCTCATTTTCATCACCACTGACTCGCCCTATTATTTGGATGTTGCCTTCAGAAACATCAGCCTGAAAATATTGACCAACATTGCTCAAACATGGTTCACTAGTTTCATCTTCAGAGAGGCAGAACCCACCACCTACTTCAAGGTAATGTTTACTGTGGTTCACCTCTGGAGACAACTTCCCTGCACTCTTCTGTGTCTTTTCATTTACACTTGGAAAAACTTCATCACACATGCCGTCATTGAATAAAACTTGTTTCCCTGCCTCTATGTCAGAGACTCTGCCTTCAGTGTGATCCATGTCATCACTCTCCATGTCATTGGACATGTAATTCACAGGTTTCCGCAACCGCCCAGACTGAAATGAGAATCCCAAGAAAAGCCAAATAGTCAAACTAAAGAAAAGATTCAATTATTTCAATAGGATACATTGCATATCCTAGGTATTCCTAAAAATATGGTCACACCATGACCACACATCAATTATATTCAGACGAGATAGAAAGCGCTTTCAATAGCTTACCCTTGTTGATATTTCTCAACTAATTACACTAATAATGACAATTTCCTGAAACATTTAGCATTCGTCTTCCTGCTTATGCAGGGTATGCAGGGAAAAAGAAAAACGATGAATTTTTTATTTATTTTAAACCCAATGTGACATGCTGTTGCATTATTCTTCCATAAATCTGACATGGCACTGTAACTAATCACTCCTTAAGTAGCATATAGTTCTATACTTATAATGTACTAAAAAACTAAAATATAAAAGAGCAAAAACCAACTTTGAAACTTACCCTGCGAACGTCCTCTGAGCTTTCAAATGTGGCCATAGGAATTTCCAACTCATCAGCTTCTGCACTATCATTAGAGGTGTTTTGAGACTCTGGAGAGCTGGAATCTACTTTTCTCTTTCCTCTTCCAAGTACCCTGCTTGTTCCTCTTCCTCTTCCTTTTCCTTTTCCTCTGCCTCTTCCATTTGCACCTTTTTTTCTATTAGTTTGTCCACCCTCAGTAGTTTGCCTTTTACTTGACTGCTTACGAGTTGATTTCCCCTTAGAATAGCTCTGATTTCTAACTGTGCTTTTCTCTGTTCTGACTGAAAGGTTATCTGAATTGTCAATCCCAGCTTCATCAGTATTTATACTTCTCTTCTCTCTACTATTAGAACCTCCTTCCGCAGCAGAATTCATCAATTCCGAAGGTTGATCTCCGGTGATACCTTTGACAGCTTTCTTGATTCTCTTGCTACGAATTTTCGCAAATCTTTCATTGAATGTGTAAAAAGCTTCCAGCCGCAGTTGAGTCTTTGACAAGCATGTAACATAAAGATGTCATCTTCCTCACACAATGAAAATAACAGAACATGACATTGTGATGGGGTCTGTTTCAGACCATGACAATGTGTATGTGTGTGTGTGTGAGAGAGAGAGAGAGAACCAACCTCACGTTTGTTGTACTCTTCCAGAACAGGGACTAGCAGCTCATCTGACTTCTGGCTAACCCAACCAAACTTTTCCCAGCATAATCTACATGCAAACAAAGTTGATGAGAATGATTGGACTAACTGGCCACTAATACATAAAAACACCATATCATCTGGGTTTGCACGATTGGACACACTTCAGTGTGACCCATGGTTACTAGCTAGGCCCATGTTTCTCTCCGAAGTGGTATCGGGTTTGCACCCCCTGAAAGTACCTTAGTATTAGGCACCAGTTTCAAGCACCGCATCAGCAAAGCAGGTTTTAAGGACTTATTTGTATGAATTATATAATTTTCATTGCAGCAGCAGATCAGTCCATTGTGCCTTACTCTTTTAAAGCTGGAGTATATAGGTGCCTTAATTTTCGTCACTTTTACTTTAGGTATCCAGAAATACACTAGACACTATTTGCAGACCCAGGCTGGACAATTTGAAAATAAAGTCTTCTGCTATACCCCACAATCTTTAGAAAAAAAAAAGAGATTCCAGAAAATAAATAGGTAGGTACTTCAACGGGTTTCAAACTTCAGACCACCGTGGGCCTGACCCACTATAGAGTCATTGACATGGTGCCTTTACTGAAAATCCACCCTAGAAAGCAGCAACATATTTATCTAACCTAAAGTATTAGTGTGTTACTATAAGTAGCCCAGCACGAGATAGAACATGTGATGTTTCACCAAGCCAGATGCAGGAAACCCCCAATCAAGAGACTAATTTCACTAGGAGCATAACTTGTATTGATATACAAAAAAGGTAAACCAAGTATTTCCTCTTAAAAAGATTTAGGTAGCCAATCAACGATATCACCATCATTTTATCATTTCTTATACAATCACACACAACATTCTCCAGATCTGATGCACTGAAAGTAAAAAATACACTATTAAAAAGCTGAACCTCAAGAAAATTCACACCTAAGGATTAGAGAGCTTACCTACGAAGAACCAAATGATCTGGCTTTCCCCAAGTGAAAGGCTCAGTTGACTTGTCTACTTGTGGACATGTATAAGCAGAAGTGACTGCTTCACTTGGAAAAGATATGGGAATATGCCAATTTTTGCTCAGTTTTCTCTGCAAAAAAAATAATATAAATATGACAGTCATGCTCTATAACCACTTAAATATACACAAGCAACAGAGAAAAAATTACAAATCTAGAGCAAAAAACATGTTAACTTCATTACATGCTTGTCCATGAAAATTTTCTTCACATCCTCAGTCAGATCATCTGACTGCTTGTGCTCTTGATCTTGGCAATTGCTTTTCTCAAGAGGAGAGACTTCATCCATACCGCTCTTTATCTTCATATCATTCTTCCCAAGCTTTGACCCTCTTTTCCTTATACTTGATGCAGACTCTGCATCCAGCTTACCAAAAATGGTAGGATCTGGCGATTCAATCCAATTCCGAAATTTATGGAGACCATCCTCCTCAGGAAATGCATTTACAACCTCAATCGCATTGACAATGCCAATCCCGCTGTGTACGAAACCAAAAGACTTCAAATCACTGAACATATTGAGAACGATCAAGAATGCAAATAACAGATATAGAAAACCCCCAAAGTATACAGGTTTGCCCAGAATGTAAATTTGTTGTTTTTAACCAATATATTCTGAAAAGCTGAATCCATAAACAACAGTACAGCAACCAAACTTTCCTAAGAAGTAAACGAAAAAGATCTGCAATCATTTACCTAACCCCTTCAGTATAATCACTCCCAAGAAGAAGTGCCATACGAATTAACTTCTCTCTGGTTAGGCCAAGCTCACTTTCAATGTCCTGACATGAGAAAAAGTGTGAGCATTCCAAGTGTGCTATATACATTGCATCTTTTAATTCATACAAGGTTGGACAAAGAAAATGAATGGCGGGTGCAAATTAAGTAATGAAGTTGAAGTATCTGTCAATTAATTTTAAGGAAAAGAATATAAGAGAAGCCGAATTGGCTCACAAGATCCACACCTTCATAAAATATGTCTCAACATATTTTCGATCATCAAAAATATTTTTGTAAACACTCCGTGCCCCAAACAAGAACACGTCGGAGTCATCGGTCACAACACCGTCAACAAGGTTTGCGAGTTCCAAATATGCACACTGGGCTTCTGCTTCCATTGGTGCAATAATGTATGGTATGCCGAACATTTGCAACAGCTCCTATGAAAAGTATGAAACGGAAAATTATAAAATAACTGTCATTTCCAAGGAAGACAGAAATATGCTGATGAAAAAACCAGAGGACTAGGAAATAATGACCACCCAAGTAAAAGGGATAGAACAAAATGTTATCATTTCCCATTCGTGACAATCATCTTAAGAAGTGTATATTACTCTACACAGGCACTAGGATAGCTCCAGCAATTACATCTCCACTTGTGAAAAAAAAAATATTAAAAGCATGCCATAAGTTAAATAAGTTAAGTAAATCAATGCCTCAACGTGGCTCCCATTTGCAAAAAAATAAAAATAAATAAATAAATAAAGTTCAGAGGGATAAATCTTCTCAGGAAAACACATAAAAAAATTTTTAAAAAAAATCAGAAAATGAAAACCCTTAATAGACAGGTATGCATATTGAAAGATGATAAAAGCCTACTGAGCAGATACCTGACATTCAGTGTACATCTCACTGCTTACAAATTCTACATTACGTTCAAGCCTTCTTCGCTCATCTCCCAGATTCATACACTCTTGGTCTAAAATTAGCATTTCCTCCTCCAAATTAGCTTCAGTGACTTCAATGTCTGCATTACCAATGCCCTTAAGAGGAGCCTTGTCCAAATCCTGATCAATTTCCTGAGGAAAACTGTCATGACTCTTTTCCTTAACCCATTTTCTATAATCTTCAGAATCTTCTGTCAACCTGTTTGGCATTGACTCACCTATTGAAGATGGGTTCGCCATTTCAACCAGATCAAATGACGATTCTATTTCAGTGTCATTCTTCTGATCGTCAACCCAATGAGCAACGTCACCACCACACAAAGTATCAGCATTAATATTTTCATGTACATTAGGAACAGCAGATAAGCCAACACCTTCATTTAATGTACCCAGGACTCGTTCCCTCATCGCATTGACCTCCTTTGTGCTCGGAGTAATAGACACTGTGAATTGCATTTCTCCATGTAAATTGGCCCCTTCACTTGCATCTTGTGTTATTTGTTCTGAAGAAGAGCCCAAGTATCTTATACTGTTTAGCTCTTCAAGTCCAACAACTGATCTATTTTGTTGGGTACTAACCATACCCAGGTCAACCATCTTGGTTTCTTGACCAACACATTCACTAGCTTTTTGATCATTTTCTCCAAGAGATTTCAACAATTCATCTTCCAATGATGCACCGCTACACTTCTCATACCCTATATCCTCAAGGCTCCTCTTTATTGCTTCCTCCAAATCAGCTTCTTCTTCTATATAACCTTTAGAAGTTGTTTCCCTGCCGGGGTACGATGAGGTATTTTCAGTAATTCCAGAAAATTCTTCCTCCCATTCCACTTCACTGTCATCACTATTATTGCCTTTCAAATCAGGGCAATTAATTTTCAATTCACTATCAACAAGAAAACTACTACTTTTTAAAGTCCCCTCCTCCCAGTCAGAGTCTGAATTAGAATCAGGAAATTGTCTTTTAAAAGCATCATTAGCTGAAGAAATAGTAACAGGATCACTTGCTACTAAACGAGCAAATAGATCATCTTCAGCATCAAAAGGCTTTGCATCACCATCATCTTCAATGGATATCACTATAGGAGTACCAAAGTTTGAAATGCACTGATTATTTCTCTCATTCAAGTTATCGTCACCAAGTGAGGATTCCCCAACCTTGTTTTGACTAGGATGACTTTTTGGCACACCAGTGTCATCAAAATTCCCATTATCACCAGGTGATATTTCTACAAGTGTTTCATTACCATGGGTCCTTAAGATGCTGCCAGTGTTATTTCTAGTGAGCATGTTACCAGCATCGGTTATCTTGTTTCCATTGCTTTTCTCCTGTTCCATCTCTTTCATCAGATCCAAGTTCCTTTGTAAATCACGGGTCATACGGATCCCCATAGCTCTTACTCTACTGACTCTAACATTCCCCCTTTCATCCAAATACGTCTCAATGTTGTCATCAAAAACCCTTTGGGATTTTTCAGGGGTTGATCCAGTCACATTATCAGTAGACAGAACACTACTCCTGACATTTGAAGAATGTTCTTTCGTTGCTTGCTGCTTGTCACCACTTCTCTCGGCTCTTGCAGCTGAAAGTACTCTGAGCCATGTCACCATTATACCTCACAAAGTTAATACACAATCATGAAAAATCAAACAATAACTGAGAACTAATACTCACTGTTTATCACCAGTAAATGATGATGAAAAGAGAAACTCTCTATGGCTTTCAGAGGCTATCCGTGACGTCTGGACTCCACCAAAACCCCTTCCAGATGCAGCTTTCTGTACATGATCTATCTCGCGACGGAAAGCAACAGTTTTAAGGTAAGATTGAATTTGTAGCTCGGAGAACTTTTCAGGGTCCTAATGTGTAGGAAAAAAACCAAACCCAGACTTAGAAATCCATTAAGCTCAAGACTATATGTGTGAAAGTGAAATGCAAGTAGGCAACTAATCATTCATTGCTCCAATTAAAGCATATGTAATACATTATATGACCTAACCATATAAATGAACTCCCACAACATATATGCAAATAATGCATGCCAAAGCTTTACGATTTACAAAATGTGTCTTCTGAACATACAAGATTGTTAATTGTTTTACTAAATTGATGGTTCTTGGCCAATAATCATGCTAAGCTGTTTGTGTTGAGAAAGAAAATGCTTGCAGATAATTTCAGAAGACCTCCATTTTCTGAATATCATAGACATACGGCAATCATGAAAGTTCCTCATTATTCACTCTATTATAAGTTACTGCTAGTTCAATGCAAAAGTCACACCTGTTTGTCACTGATCCTTTGAATACATTAGAGCAGAGTTCCCTAGAGTACTATATTTTCAAAACCTTTGTGCTTCCAATTCCAACACCAATCAAGCATTCCATAGAAAAAGACAACCTATAACACCAATTATAAAGTTATTCTGAGGGATAACTAATCTTGTATTTAATTGTTTCGTCTCTTATCCTATCTTATGCTTCCAAAGAAAAGGAAAAAACAATACATAAAGAAGACATCGATTAATTCGTTCAAGGTCAAAAAGTGTTTGCAATCTCGCACAAAACTCTACAAAATAAATCTATAGATCAAAAATAGATATGAACATTTTTCATAGGAACCGACCTTTTTGACCTTCTGATACTTTTGTCTGTTTTCTGCCATCAATCTCTCTCTTATCTATGGAAAAGAAAATATACACCAGTAAAGCGCATCAGAATAATATCTGAAGATTAACAAGTAAAACCATGACCAAAAAACACCATAGCCAGTTCATATTAAGTGCTTACTTGAACAAGTAGATCAAGTTGCATCGATGGGGGCAATGCTGCTAATACAGCTGGATCAAGATCACCATGCATTGCTGGCTACAACAGATTAGAGGTATATATAAATTCACCATATATCACTCAACAATAATAAAGAGACTCATGATTACTGAAGCTAAGGCACTAGATCTCCCAGAGTCACACTGTCACAGACCCAAAGAAGAATCTTTAAATAAAGGTTGTGGTGTTGATTAAGCTATCATGGTGGAGTATAGGCTAATTATACTCATGCAATCAAGATTTCTCAAATATTATAGTTTAATACTCAAAATCATCTGAAGCCCTGAGTAATAGTGTTTATAAACATAATAGGGTTAACCTCTACAAACATACCAGTATCATCTCTTCATCTTCATCATCTTCCTCTTCATTGACATCCTCATCAACAAGAAAAGAAGCAGTTGATGTTGAGGCATTATTAGTTACACTATCATCTGTCTCTGCCGCAATAGATGCAGCAATCCTAAATTAAAAATTAAATATCAATAGTCATTCGGTCACATACTTAAAGAACTAAATAATCTTGTAGGAAATTACATTTCATCTAGTTTTTCTTGATCAACATTCCTCAATACCGCGTCAGATTTTTCTGAATTGATTCCCACTACCTCAGTGGGATCTGACATAATCCTCTTACCCTTGGCATCATTCGCCTGTTTATTTATCTGGTCAAAAACCGTTAATCAGTTCTCTGGGATTCACTCTTTGAAACCGAAAATAAGGAATATGGATGCTAACCTGAGCGAGCAGCCCACGTTGCATTGATGGAGGCAAAGCAGCTAACACAGCTGGATCAACTTCACCATGCATCTCCGGCTGCATTACAAGCAACAAAGACAGAATATTTCACCATCAGTAAAAGAGACTCATAAACACGAAGGAACTGATGCGTAACACAACAAAGCGACAAACAGTAAGTCCATGTTTTTAACATATAAGATTGATGTTAACCACCCGTAAATGCTTTAAACCAATAACATTCACACTTGTTGAGCTGGAAAAGAAACAATGATTTCAAACTCTGGAAAAACTTACAAGTATCAGCTCTTCCTCTTCCTCATCCTCCTCACAAGGAACAGCACCAGAAGTACTTGGCAAACTGTTTGTTAAACACCCTTCTTCCTCCGCCACAATCGACGCTGCCAGCCTGAAATTATAACCAAATCCAGACTAAACAACTAATCTAACCACATTATAATTATAATTATAATTAAACACGTTAATAACTCCAACTTCAATTTCAGCTTACATTTCATCCAGCTTTTCCTGGTTGCAACCCTTCAACGCCACATCATTGGCTCCTAAATCACTACTCCCAGCTTTCTCCGAAACTCCCTGCCTCTGGTTCTTAATATCCTCAGCCAATTCTTTCAGCCTCATCGACTTAAGCTATAATTTTCATAAACTAAACCAATTCTCAAATGCACTATCTTCAACCAATGAATCAGGCAGCGAAACGAAACTTGCTTACATGATTCAGAAGCAATTTCTCGGCGGTCTTGCGGAGCTTGGCCTGCGAATTCTCCCGCTGTCTCCGGCGAGCAATCACAGTCCGTCGCTTGAGCGCCGGCGTCCCGCCGTCGAAGATGAACACCGGCTTGGTCCGCAGGTACAGCAGCTTGCAAATCCGGCGAAAGAATCCGAGCAAATGCGCGCTGCGGACCATCTCCCCCTTGTCGTCGCGCATCGCCTTCATGAACTGAACCATCCATATGCTCGCGTCTGTGAGAATCATGAACAAGAGAGAGAAATTAATTTTAGCGTCGGAAGTTGAAACGGTGCGGGTCGGGTTAGGGTTTTCGAGGTGGTGTTACCAATGGCGAGTCTTCTTCCGGCTAAGGTCTCGACGGAAACGCGGCGGCCGACGGGGGCGAGTAGTTCCCAGAGGCCGTGGACTCCCATTTTTTTTCAGTTTTCTTCAAGCCCGGAAAAGGTTTATATATGGGTCTCGGTTTGGGAGCGAAACATGTGAAACGACGTGGTCAGGGGCTTGGACCCTTTTCGTCTCAGTCTTTCGGGTTCGGTCGGGTCTGATTAATCATCATCAAATCTCAATTATCATCGGTATTAATATTAACTAGCCTTGGTGCCTTTTGTCACATACGTTTATTGTTATGTAATTTTTGATAGTTCGATCAATGATGTGTAATAGCTCTCTGAAAATTTAAATAAAAATAAACGCTTTTAATTGAGATGAAGTTAGCTCTAATATTGGTTGTCTAGCTGAGATGAAGTTAGCTCTAATATTGGTTGTCTAGCTGAAATGTCTTTTTGCTAATTCGGTTAATATTGTATAACAACTCTCTGAAACTCAAATAAAATAGCGCAACTCATAAACCTTAAATCTTCTAACCCTAAACCCTAAATCTATAACCCTTAAACCTTAAATTCAATGTGTTTGAGATTTGGTCATATATTTATTAATATGCATAAACCTTAAATCTGAATTCCTAAACCCTAAATCCATAACATTAAACTTTAAATCCAATGTGTTTGAGATTTTGTCATATATTTGTTAATATATGTCTTTGAAACCTATTAGATTTAATCACAAATTAAATTGAAGGGCAAAACTGAATCTATATATATATAGAAAAAATTGAAGGCCAGATTGAAAGAAAAAAAAACTGAAGCTAAATTCACAAAAAAAAGTTTGTCAGCACTGTTCATGTAGTGCATATCCTCATCCGACTGAAAGAAAAAAAAACTAAAGCTAGATTCACACAAAAAAAAGTTGGCAAGCACTGTTCACGTGAACATACATATCCCTATCTGCTTTATATATACTAGACAATGTCACATGATTCTCCTGTATCACTGAAACAAATTTTGTGGTGAATCCCTTTTTACTTCAATTTGAGCATGTTAATATACACGTTCAAGAAGGGTAATATACAAGTTTCATCTAAATTACCTTATTGGGAGCTTGATTCCATGTTTTTATGGTACAATGAATGTAATGGCATGGTAAGTCGCTTTGAATGTATTTACTCTTTTCCGGAGTTGGGAGCTTGATTTCATGTTTTTTATGGTACGATTATGTAATTGTCGGGCAAGGCCTTTTCAATGTTCTTCATATCAACATACGTATATAATTACATATTACCCTTTTCTCTAAGTTGTCTTATTTAAATTCTCTCTAAACTTCATTCTAAAAAAATCTTTGTAACCTAGACTATATCTATGCCCAGTTGTCGTCTATGTGCGAAAGTAATTAAGCAAAAGGCATATCAAAGTACAGAAAAATCTCCATAAATGTATAAAGTCAGGATCAGACAAAATTATTACTTAAACGGTGTTATTATATTATCGATAAATGAATAATTTATTCATTTATCGATAAATGAATTATTTATTTATTTATCGATAAATGAATTATTTATTTATCGAGGGTTTTGTTTTTATTCCTAGTTGAATTAAATAACTTAGTATAGTTTGACTATCTTATCTATTTCTAACTGGATTTCTAGTCGTATTACATTTATATATTTTCCAAGTTCAGGGCAATGTAATGCCTATAAATGACTCTAATTAGATGAAGAAGAAAAAAGCTACATAGAAGCTTGTTAAGATTATTTTGACATTATTAGTGCAGATGAAGGAATTCACAAGTTACGTGAAGCAATTTCTAGTCTCAGTTATATAAATGAGATGGAAGTTGAGGATATTCTGAATTATCCTAGTGAAAATGAGACGGTGATTGAATCACCTACTGATGAAGAAATCATTGATGGAGTCATGAACCCGACTACTGAAGATGAACATGATCCAGATGATAGTTGTTCATTACCACAAGTTTCTTCCAAATAGGCATTTCAGGAAGTGGTAACTTTGAATAATTACTTTCTACAAAATGAGAAAGACGTAACTAATCTAGTGCATGTTTTACAAAAAATTAAGTATGAGGTTCAATTTGATTTAAATATAAGAAAAAAAATAAAGAATCATAGATGGATACATTATGAGTAACTAAATTGAGAAAGTAAAGATTGTTATAAGTTTTCTTATTTTGTATGAAGAACATTATTTACATTTATTTTTATGTATTTATATATTATTATTAAATTTAATAATTTTTTTAATTAATTATTTATTTATTACTTAATATATTTGCTCGGACCTAAAGGGAATCAAAAAAAATTATTATCTTATACATTTAGCGAGAAACCTAGTAATATGAACTGGTCCCGAGTCGGGACAGGAGAAAATTATTACTTAAGAGAGGTAATTAATTTATCGAACATTTATTTATCGAGATTATACTGTAAATGTAGCGCCCCGGGAGGGGAAACTACAGTGACCAAGATTTTAAGCTAATAAGAAGCTGACACGTCCGAATGACGTGCCAACAACTTATTAACTTAAAGTCGTAGGTTTTTAGTAAGTAAAATAAAATTCAACTTTAAAACTTTGAGTGGCACCACAAGAATTTCTTAAAACATTCATCAGAGTTTTTTAAATTTCGCGGAAGGTAGACAAATTAAAAGGTCAATTAAAAACTTTAGCGACAACAATGAAAATATACAACAGAGTCAATAAGTCAGGATGACACCTTTAATGTATATGTAAAACGCTCTGGTAAACGACCCGAAGGATAAAACAGGAAGAGTGAGTACAATCTGGATCAAACATCGAGTAAGGAATGAGGCTCCACACACACAGCTCTCTCTATCTATCCTGTCACAGTACACAGTACCTGCAAACAACTTGTTGTAGGGGTGAGCGTCGTCCTCGCGTGCTCACACATAGACCCACCAATGATAGGTTTGAAAACCATAAAACCATATTTATATACATATAGATTTAAGCTCTAAACTATTTAGAAAATCCTTGACACACAAAAACATCATTTTATATCTTTCGGGAAAACTGTGCAGTATGCTAAAAGTCTAAAATAGGGGCCAGAGCGCTCAATGAACAAATACGGCCTGCAGGGCTTCACGGATCTGGACGGCCGAATCCCAGGTTTGTCTTCACAGCAAACCAGGGCCAACTACCAATGCGCTTGAAAACGCGTAGTAGCGAGAGTGTCTATTTACAACTAATGCCCAACACATCACTGATAACAACACACCGCACTTACGACTCGCTTAACTCTGAGCGAGACGAGCGTAAACGGGAAAATAAAATAAACAGGGCATTGCCCCTCCAGAGGTTCACGGTCATCGACACCGTAGGAGTACTATATACTAGGTCCCGCCACTCTCAGGCCAAGTACCGAAAATCAGAACAACAATACTACTTTTTGATCTGAGTCATCACATAAAAATCATTGACGTCTAGCCTCAGGTTTCTTGGCCCAATCATAAATCATTTATCATGTAATATAAAGAAAACTTTCCTGAGGCATCGACCATAAACATACAAAATCCTGCACTTTCACATATCAGGTAAAACCACTAACAAAGGGGTTTAGCTTCCCTACCTAGAATAGCCGTTCTTTACGTAAGCTCCAACCATTCAGGAACTGCCTCGGTGAACCGAGATCACCGCGTAAGCTACTTCGTCCAATGAATCACTGCAGAATTAGAGTAGATTAGCAACCAAGAAACAATAACGGTCATTTTGACCTCAGCATTCCGAGTTTGACCAGAAATGACTAAATTGACCAAGTTGACCAACCGATTCCTTTTTATGACACTTTAACCTTTTTGACTTGCTTTTCCGGTTATCGACTCTTTGTTCATTTACTGGAAGTTTGACTTAACTTCCGAATTTTCCTTAACCATTTTTAATCTGACGTTAGGGTGTCACATAACAATTCGTTGAATTACTATAGAAACCTAACGTGTCACATTAACCAATTTATTTACCAAGAGTTCATTTACAGATTTACGTGAATCACCAATTTTTCTTAAAATTGTCAACTTGGCATTTCTAGAATTTCCAGTTATTAGTTTCCGATAACAATTCAACACTTTACAAACTAAATCAAACTGTGTCAAACTTCGTTGAACTTCAATTCTTTACTAAACCATTTTTCTGAAAATGGAACTTTCCCAAAATTGAAACTTTCCTTTGATGGAAACTTTCCCAAAATGGAAAGTTCCCCAAATTAGTAGGTTTCCAAAAATAGAAAGTTTCATAAAATGGAAAGTTCCCCGTTACGGTTAGTTTCCGTTTTTGTATGTTTCCTTATACGTAATTTCCAATTACAACTCTTAACTCGACTAAACGGAAACAATGCACTTTAAAAAGGAGTCGAAGACTACCTCTCAGCATTTCTGCCGGTTTCACTGCCTCGTCAGAACCTTTGTCGGATTCCGGCAACTTGCCGGAATCTCCTGCCGGATTCTGGTCAACTTGTCGGAATTTCGACAAAGTTTCCCTTGTTTCTTCATTTTCAAGTTATCGATGTACATGCAGGAAAACAACAACAACAATAACATCAGATTACCAACCGCATCAACAAAACAGCAACAATACAGTAGATCAAGATCATCACTCACCCTTTGCCTAGCTCCCAAATTCATACCCAGAACCACTGCCTCTGCTCTAAAACCTCACCAGTTGCCTCCAACAGCCCTACCTCAGCCTCAGATGTCCACCAAACGCCCAAGAGCACGGCCACCAGAGGAAGAACACGAAACCCAGAAAAAAAACCCAAAAAACAGTGAAATGGGGCTTTTCGATTCGGAGATCAAATCAAACATCAAGAGGCAAGGGAAGGAAGAGGAAGAGAAGTGGAATAAGATTCTAACCTTACTTCGTCGAATCGCCGCCTGGAACGCCGGAATTTGGCCGTTGACCGCCGAGCCTCTTCTCAGTCGTTCTCCCTCCACGGTGGACGTCTGAGTGATCCAAGGACTGGGCTAGATAGAGGAAGAAGAGAGGAAGAGAAAGGGAGTAGTCCGCCGGCCTGTGGTGGCCGAAGTCGCTGGCGCAGGGCGGAAGACAGCGGAGAAGATGAGAGAGCTCGAGTGAGAGAGTTGACCGAAATGAGAGGTTTGATCGAGTCAAACCTCTCACCCTTTTTTATAGAAAAATAGACTGTCCATATTCAATCTAGAATCGATCCAACGGTCCAGATTTAAAGAATATGAAAAGTAAAAGGTTAAATGGTAAAATTCTTTACCAGAATGGTAATTAAAAATTACCAGGAACTTCAGAAATTCGTAGAAAATAAACGAAAGCTCCGAAAAATATTCTGAAAATACCGGGAGACTCGTGTCGACACGTACTATGACACCGAGTCCTTAATTGAGGAATTTGAAGAACTTTGAAAAACTAGAAAATGAACGTGGTCGTTCACTCGCAAAGTTACCGAATGCGACTTAAACCTCATTAACTCATCATTAACCACGGTAAAAACATTCGGGGTCTCACAGTAAATAGTAGAATACTAGGAAATTTATGCACCAAAAGTGTGGAGACTTTGTATATGATTAATGTCATTCACGAAAAAAATATTTAAACGCACGCACGAGTGCGACACTTTTACACGCTTATAGCAAAAGTGCGAAAGTGGGAAAGTAGAAGCAATCTCTTCCGTATAGGACCTACAAACAATTTTGGTAGCAATGAGGCCTATATGCAATAAAGTAGTGATATTGTCTAATGTATTTTGAGACTGAAAAAAAACATATTTTGTTGGAGAAACATGTTATTATTCCCATATGTATGGTATGGTTTGGTTAGGAGTCCAAACAACAGAATTTGTTGATAATTAATTTGCTCTTATCTCTGTTAAGAAATATGTGATTCATAATTTGGAAGAAAGATATGAGAGCAAATAAGCTTTAATTTGTGCTCATTTATTATTTATTTCGTTAAAGAATTAATGAAAACAGTTTTGTATTTGGCATTCTAAGAGAGACATCATAGTATGAAGATTCCAAAACGATTATTCACATGCGTGAGCGCGACTCTAGCCCCTATTTATTATTTTGGATAGAACAAATCTACTAATTTTTTTTATTCCATTTGGTAAGAGTGTTTGAACTCATATTTGGCAAACTGACCTTGCAAGCCACTTGGGAGTGGGGCTATCACTGGCCATGAATAGAGTTAGGCCACACGCAGTCATTCATATAAATTGTATGCGGCCATTAATAAACTTGGGTCGCATGGTCAATCATATAAGTTGTATGCGGCTATGAATAGTATTGGGTTGTGTGGTCATTCATATAAGTTGTCCATAGCCATGAATAGACTTGGACTGCTTGATCAGTCATATAAGTTGTATACGGCCATGAATAGTGTTAGGTCGTGCGGTTATTCATCTAAGTTGTCTGCGGCCATAAATAAAGTTGGACCACGGTATTTAGTATTTGTTCATGCACTTGTTTATTTGTAGAAATGAAAAATAAACGAATGTGGAGAATGGCCATAAAAACGCTTGTGGGGAGTGTCTCAGTTAAGAGTAGGAGTGAAAAGAAGATTAATTAGGTAAACATATGTTAAAACATTCTCAGCCCAAAAGCTCTTGTGGAGTGCTAGAAGTGAGAAGTGAGAAGTAGAGTATGGGCTATTGTAGCAATATGGCGATATTTCCTTTCTGCAAATCCATTTTTTTGGGAGGTATAAGGGAAAGAGAAACGTTGTTGGTGAGAGAATGCGTTGTTTACATATTCTGTGTCGTTGTCACTTTGGAGATATTTGACAGTACCATTAAATATATTCTTGATCATAGCAACAAACATTTGAAAATGGGTAAGGACTTCATTTTTCTGGCACATGGGATAAATCCAAGCATATCAAGAGTACTCCTCTATAAAAAGCAAGTAATATTTGAAGCCATTAAAAAATAATGTTAGGGACTGTCACACATCACTATGAATAATATAAAAGAGGGAAGAAGCAAAAGTATGATTAGATGAAAAAAGGAAGTCGGTGAGATTTTCTTAGAGTGTAATTATTGCAAAAAGAATTAAAAGAGAGTTTAGATCCAATATCAAAACCTAAACGAGCGAGGACAGACGAGGAAGAATGATCTAAACGTTGTGTCAAAGAGATGAGTGAACAGTAGAGAAAGCTTGGGGAACAGTTGACTCAGAAGACAAACGAACCGGGTAAAGACCATCTTGACACGGACCCTGAAACAAAAGACAACCAGTTCGTAAGCAATATATTTGATATAAATTAGGAGAAAACACGAAAAAAACAAGATTATCTTTTGTAAAACGAGCAACAAAAAGAATATTTTTAGGAATAGAATGAGTATGAAAGACATCACGTAAAGAAAAATTATAGGAGCCTAAGGAAAGGAGAAGAGTGTCAGTATGAGATATTGGCATTGAATTACCATCACCCATATAGATATCATGAGAACCATCATAGGGTTGAGTGTTTTGAAGAGGCATGGCAGTCATGTAATGTGTTGCACCAGTACAATATCAGGATACCAATTTGGATCACAAGATAAGTGAGAAGAATGTGCCCCAGGAGGATAAGTGAGGGGTGACCATTGTTGCGTCATGGGGATCGAGTTCCTTGTGAGAGTGGACTCATGCCATTGCACGGTTGTTGATATCCATGGTGTTGTCGTCCGTCAAATGAAATGAGGAAATTGGTTACAGCCATGAAAACTAATTCTTATTTGGATTGTGAGTTTGGTGGAAAGAAAAAGAAAGACACAGACCAAAAGAAACGAACGAAAAAGTGGTAAGAAGACACAAAGCGGAGAAGAAATCAAAAAGAGTAGGGAATGAGACAACACAATGAGAAAGAGAGAATCACAAGATATTGTGATTAACACACTTCCAGGATGCTCACATAATGAAGTAATCAACGAAAGCTGTTCTTAAATACAAAACATTAATGTCCTGTTTTAATGTTGCAGATCCTGAGAGTCTTAGAAAACATATTGGTCGGAATGATGTCTGATGATATGTGTAGCTCTATGTATATTTCCACTTTCTGATACTGTATTTATGAAAAGGTTGTTAGATTTATAGAGACACCACATCCAGAATATGATATTTATATATATGCAAGCAAACTGGACCAGCTCTATGTATAAAATGTTTGAACTAGTAGATCTGGAATTCAGTCTTGCCTTTCACACAGTTCTGAACTAGTATAAGAATCTGCATACATTCGAAATAAACTCTCAATTTCTATTCTTCGAATTACAGCTAGATAGCTTCATGAGAATTGGAACGAATCTTCATCTTGCAGTAGTATATGTGTGTGTGTATACATATGTAGGCAGGCAGGGAATGAGAAGTGACATATACAACTCTATATATACAAGTTTGGCATCATCTGATTGTCTATTGAGATCTGAGCCGAATGAGAAGCATGTGAACACACACAAGGATGCGAATCTTCAGAAAAAATGGTTCTTATGCTTTCAGTTTTGTAAAATCCAATATTCCATGCCATCAAGCCAAGGATGCAGTCACTGACGAAGATTATTAATAGGGAATGATAATACCAATAGTTTTACATAGAATATGAAATCTAATTGCGATTTGATTAATGTCTGTCGATTAAACAAATTGCAAATCCCTCTTATGGTGGTTAAACAAGTGCATTAGGACCCTGAATGACTTTGCATTGTACGTTGTTGTACAGTTGTATTGTATGGCATTGTAGCATTTCCTCTAGAACTTGTTTGATGTGTCAATGCAGCTTCGTTCCAACCATCTGATCATGCCGAGACCTAGTGTCTGCATTTTCCAATTTGCTCCACCATGTAACTCAATGGTCGAAACCATTCAATCGGACATGTTGAAATCTTAGTCAGCATAAACTTAGTATATTTCTCCAGCCATTACGTGGATATGCGCATCTCCACGTAATGACATAGAGACCTGAAATAGTACAGGCCCTCACTTTCTTCTTTCTACGTATGTCCATTTCAAATCGTGTCCATGTTGATTATGCTAGGTGACATTTTGACAATTTAAGCTTCATCAATTTGGTGTTAATTTGATTATAAGGCTTGTCACAACCAATATCATTGTTAACGTCCGTAATTCTACTTCAACATGACCTCATCGATAACGACCTGACAGACCATTTCCAACCATTATAAGGCTGCCGGCCGCAAATTAATTTAAGTTTGAGCCAAATTCCAATGGCTTCTTATTATGCACTAACTGTTATATAGCATCAAGGTAAGCAACAAGAATCCAAATGTCGCATTGTAGAGTCGGCCAATATCGGCACTTATAACCAACCTCAGCTTTGAAGTTTTCTTCCTCTTCCTCTTCCACAATCCCAACCATTTCTCAAAGAACACCCTTCTCATATATGCCATATGGTGCACACCTACAAATGCTTAGATCATTCAAAATGAATAAAATTTCCGTCTGCGTAATCTTCCTTTCATTGTTTCTCTTCCTCCACAACACTAGTTCTAAAGTGGATGATGAGACCAGGGATTCACTACTGTCCTTCCTTGATAAACTTTCAAACCATGCTACTCAACCTGGCTTTACTTTAGGTTGGAGCTCCTTGTCTGACCCCTGCACCGAGCCCAAATGGAAAGGTATAACATGTGATTCTCAAAACACTCATGTCACAGAACTCTTTCTAAACAACCTAAGCCTCATTGGAGCCCTTGATGTTGCTACCCTTTGCAATGTGAAATCTGTTGCTGCCTCTCTCAGCATTCTTGACCTCAATGAAAACAGCATTGAGGGACAAATTTCAGCTGATATTCAAAACTGTCAGCAACTCACTCGCTTGAATGTTAGCAGAAACCGGCTTTCAGGAAACCTTCCTGATTCACTTGTCACGTTAAGCAACCTGAGAAGGCTTGACATTTCCAACAATGACTTCTCTGGCAAGTTACCTGAATTGTCTTTAATTTCAGGCCTTACAGGTTTCCTTGCTCAAAATAACCAGCTTATTGGGGAGCTACCAAAATTCGATTTCTCCCATTTTGATACCTTCAATGTCTCCAACAATAACTTTCATGGTCCGATCCTCAATGCTAATGGCAATCTCTCTGCAAGCAGCTTCCTTGGTAATCCTGGATTATGTGGAGATCCACTGCCACATAATTGTTCAACAACTTCTTCTTCTATGGCAGCAGCAGATGACAAGCCGCACTCAAAGGGTACCTCTAACAAAGTTCTAATCTACTCAGGGTATGGTATTTTGGCCTTGGTTTGTCTAGTGTTACTCATGTCCAGGATATGTAGCAAAAGAAAAAAGAAAAATGATAAGAAGGCTGTTGATGCACCAGTGAAGAACAAGGTATCATCAGTTGATGAAAGTATCGTCAGCAAATATAGTGCTTCATCGACTGAGTTCAAAAGCGGTATCAGTAAATCACAATATTCTGTCACCTTCTCAGCCGAGAGCACTGCTAATATGAACTCCACCTCACTTGTAGTCCTCTCCAGCCCTGTGGTCAATGGATTAAACTTTGAGGACTTGCTCAAAGCTCCTGCTGAGATGCTTGGAAGAGGCAAGTATGGTAGCCTCTATAAGGTCATCATTGATTTTGGGGTGACCCTTGTTGTGAAAAGGATTAAAGATTGGACGATTTCAACTAATGATTTCAAGCTGAGGATGCAGAGGTTAGACCAAGCCAAGCATCCTAATGTCTTTTCTGCTCTTGCCTTCTACTCCTCTAGACAAGAGAAACTTCTGGTCTATGAATATCAGTACAATGGAAGCCTTTTCAGGCTCATACATGGTAAGTTTTTCACTACCGTAAATCTTGAATACTAAATATTGAAAACAGAATGCAGAATGAGAAGAAAGTTTTCTGTTTTCCCAAATGTTAGTTACTTAAGGATGTGATAGCATGACAATATCTTGTTTAGTATATATACTAGAAATAAGCACATTAAACACCAACACAATACTAAATTAGTATAGGAGGTTATCAAGTTATATGGTTTGCAGAATTCTGATGTGGTAACTGTACTATGAATCAGGAAACCAAGGGGACAAAGCCTTTAACTGGACCAGCAGACTTTGTTGTGCAGCAACCATTTCCGACACATTAGCTTTTATGCATGATGATCTCCAAAAAGATGGGATTGCTCATGGAAACTTAAAATCTTCAAACATCTTGTTGAACAAGAACATGGAGCCTTGCATAAGCGAGTACGGTCTTATGGAGATAAATGATCATGACAAATTATTACCGGGGAAGGTGTCTGCTGCCACTAGCGCTTCCACCACATTTAAAGCAGACATCTATGGATTTGGTGTGATTCTTCTTGAGCTGCTTACAGGAAAACTTGTGCAGCACAATGGAGTTGACTTGACATCTTGGGTACACTCGGTGGTTCGAGAGGAATGGACTGCAGAAGTTTTCGACAAGTCCTTATATTCGGAATGTGCAAGCGAGGAGAGGATGGTGAACTTGCTCCAGGTGGCTATAAAATGTGTTAATCGTTCTCCAGAGGCTAGACCAAGCATGAAACAAGTCGCTACCATGATCAACAACATAAAAGAGGATGAGGACAAATCCACATTCTTTGATGTATGAATCATGACACTGAAAAAGTAGTGATCTCGTTATAGAACTGATTTGGATTTGTGTTGATATAGAGACTTGCAAAGTAAATTAGCACTTTTCTCTCATATCTGTATTTTATGTACTAAATAGCATATTGTTATAAGAAGATTTTATAATTCCATCCAAAATTCCAAATGTTCAATAAGTTAAAGCAAGTCCATGCAACCACCTTCGAGCTCATGTCTTTAAAGAACTGAGTTTTCTCTTCTCTTCTGCTATTAGTTTAACCAATTTCTTCCCGTTTGCGCAGGAAATGGTGAGGGATGGTTCAAGCTCTTCCAAAGGAACCAAAACTTTTGCCTTTATCAATGAATTTGCTGGTAGCTAGAACAATTCTGTTAAGTACTAAATCTTCTAGCTGCAGATACTAGATCACAGAAACTAATATTTGGAAACAAAATGAATCAAGTAAGTCTAGAAGCACGAACACTGTAAAGCTGAGAGAACCATCATGGCAGTACTAGTTTTAGCTTGTTTGATGGGCATCTAGTCTACAATTTCAGTATTTCTAATTGGCTAAAATGGTTGATATGAAAAGGTAAGGATCTTTCCCAGCACCAATATACCATTTGTGGTGCTAGCATGCATGCTTCTAAGTTGGTAATAGACAAAATCATGACTGAACATAAATCTGGTAGTGAAGCAATACCACAACCCTGCTGCTAGTCAAGCTACAAATCATGAAAGCTTATAGCACCAAAATGCACAGAATGAACCAAAAGTCGCCGATGCAACGAGAAGTCAACGATTTAAATCCACAGAATGCGTTAAACGGTCACAAGCGCGACCACATTTAAGGTGTTGAGTTTTAACCACAAAAAATCTTAGTACAATTAGGAATAATCCACTCATTTATTAGTTATATTTTATTTGTCACTTTTCTGATGTGGGATTTATTACTCTCCAATACTCTCAACGCGTCCCCTCACGTAGGGGTTGGCGTTTTGCACCGAAAATACTGTTACCGATCCGAACCGTACCGAAAAATACGATTCGGTAGCCGCACCGAATTAAAACGGTGTTATTTTATGGTCACACCGCACTAAACCATATAAAAGCGGTTCGGTTGCGGTTTGAGGTTATAATTCAACCGATTTAAACCGAACCACACTGAATTATATTTTTTTTTATTTTTTAATTTATCATTGATTGAATTTGATTTGTAATATATAAAAAATTATATATCTTCAAATTTATAGTTTGCAAGTTGCTGTGTTTGCATTATAGTTGATTTATTAAGTTATCAAAAATGATGTTTTTGTTAGTTAATTGATATTCTGATGATATTTGTAGATTTGTATGGACTCTAAATGCATTCAAAATTTGTTCATGTCTTATAAAAATTGTTAGGCAAAAAATTTGGACATCCCTTATTTGTTGAAATAAATAAACCGATTCACACCGAAACTGACCCGTACTGCACTGAAAAATTGTGTAACCGAATTATTCAAAACTGAAAAAACGGTTTGGTTACAGTTTGAAATATTGTAAAACCGAAAAAAACGGTCCGGTTACGGTTTGAGCCTCAAACCGATCCGAACTGAACAGCGCCCACCCTTACCCTCACGTGCAACCTGACTAAAGGCTTGCACGTGATGAAATGAGACGGAACAAACCAAGAGACACTTGGTGATAATCTAATCGGAACTTTTCGATGGCGACATAAGTTCATACCGGGCGAAGATAAGGAACCCATATCGGGCCTATAAGAGAACTGAGCGAGACATATAGCCCAGAAGAATCAGAGAAGTAATTGGAGATGGAGCTGTTTTGATACCATGTTAAACAGTGACAAGCGTGGCTCGTGGATCATCCTTGTGTAGCGATATTGTTCCAACTTAACCACCTTTAAAGTGTTGGGTTTTAACCATAAATGGCATCGGTACAATTAGGAATGATCCACCACTTATTAGTTATATTTTATTTGTCACTTTTCTGATGTGAGATCTATTACTCTTCAAAACTCTCAACAGAATGAACCCAAAGTTATGTATCATCATATTGATTCTTGAAGATTATTAATGAAATCATCTTTACCTGCAGAACTGCAATTACATTAATACAATAGTTATTAGAGGGGTATAACTGTCCAACTTTGCCCTTGCTCAATATTCTACAGAATTTCCTCCAAAATGAGTCAAATTTTGTCTCTAAAACGAGTGAAATTTTCCCAACTAATTATATTTTTCCTCCATATATGTGTCATTGTCATGAAGTTATAATCTATAGATGACAATAAAATTTGTTGGAAACAAATAAACAAACAAGAGATCACAAACTACATATATGAAGCCTAACATCAATTTTGATAACAAAAACCCAATCTTAGGTTGGATTTACCTCAAACTGATGTAGATAGCACATATAGAAAACTTAAATAGTTTGGAAAATTTCACTTATTTTAGAGGCAAAATTTGACTCATTTTAGAAGAAATTTTGTAAAATATTGAGCAAGGATAAAGTTGGACAATTATACCTCTCTGCACGTGATAAATCATGTGACAATTTCTAATGATTTAAATAAAAGGATCGAGTTAAGTGACAGATGTATAAAATGAGTGAATAAAGTTAGTCAAATCACCGACTACTCAATCATCTCACTCAACGTTTGCAATACATAAACGTAAAATGAGCATTGACGTTATTGTTTTAGTGTTGTTGTTCTCATTGCAATTCTACTTTCATATGTTTTTATTTTCTTAATGTACAAGTACAACGATCGTCTTTATGTAATCTTTTGATTATAATAAATGTCTGACATTTTCCATCAAAAAATTAGTATTATCTTAACCACTTAATTAACCTCTGTCAAAGGAATGTTCTTCTGTGTTTTTTCAAAGCATAGAAGTTGATCAAAGGCAATCTAATTGGCATGACTTATGAAGCTCGATCAATTTCTTTGTGATATAACAATTTATGTTTTTTCTTGAACAAGAAGCACATTGTTGACTTTGACTCTAGGAATGAACTTTTCTCCAATGTCTCATTGATCCGGTTCTGACTAGAATTTTCCCCGTTTTCTGTTTGTCATATCTTCTAATGTCAATGACCAAGTCCAATATGTCTACAATTTTATACAACGTCGACCTTACTCTATATATTTTCCATTCCCATAATTCCATTTTTCTTAATAATTCACGCATCGAAAAGGCTACAATTGAATATCAACATCGTTTCTGGCTATCAATCAAATTCTTAATCATAAACATGCATGATTCTTAATCATAGAGTTTAACTAGACTTAGAAGCTTAGCTGATCAGACCCTAAAAACTATTAATCAGATGAGTACTCGTGTGTCTAGTCAAAGATGCATGAGCTTCAAAGATGCTTAATTTCTCCATTTTGGTCAAAAAAAATCGAGCTAGCCATATTTTCCCTCTTCCAACTTGAATATTTAAGCTTGTTGAATGTTTCTCCATATATGCCGTAAATTTCCTTCGTGCTTCTTCACATGAAACCTCTTATTACTCATATACGCCTTTGAATCGGCTCTCAGTCTTTTTTCCTCCATTGAAGTTCTAGTCAAACACCATATATACCTAGCTCAACCTACCATACTCGTTTTCTATAAATACCAACCTCCCTCTAACCCCAATCTCACAACTCAAACTCATTCAACACATACCAGTTTACTCAAACCTAGCTAGCTAGCTACCAAGAAGCAGCTATATACATTTTTCTTCATTTTTCGATTCGATATCATGGCCGGGATACTCAGGCTGCAGCGTCTTATTGTTCCTGTGCTTGTTCTGAGCTTCATCTTGCTATCTATCGCCATTGAAGCGCGTCCGATGCATCAGCATGGCTCGAATATTCATCATCATCCTCGTCAGTTTCACCACCACAAGGAGGTGCACAGCAACCACAAGTACAATGGTCACAGGAAGGCTGTACCAAGCCCCGGAGGGGCAATTGGCCAAGGCTTTTTTGATCTTCTGAACCTTTGGGGAGTAAAGAGCAGTGGTCCGAGTCCTGGTGCAGGCCATTAGTGAATCTTTTTCTGTTGAAGCTAGCTAGCACACAAATGAGGCTTAGCTAATTGCTTGCAAACTTTTCGCCCATGGTGTGCTGCGAGTGTGATATACTAGGTCAAAAATAAGAAAATTGTTTGAATTTTTACCTTGTTGTAGAGTTTAGGCCGGTGGTCATACAGAGAAAGTCACTTATTTGTATACACATGTAATATTCTTTGATATGTTCATCATTTGAATATATATAGAAGCTTATACTTTGTTTTGATACAAGATAGAGTACTCGCTCTTGTAATACGTCTTCTCTAAAAGACTGATAAACTGGTACGCAGTAAGGGATATTCCGCAAAAGTAGGACAACTAGGGTTTCGCAAGGGGTGGTTTTCTCCCTCGTTCGGCTGCGCCGCAGCACTGGTCTCGGTCCCTGGCCGTTCCGGTGTATGAGGAGCGTGTCCGAACCGGAATTTCAGTTTTATTCACGAGGTCTGTCATCAGAGATAGTGATGGAACGCAAGCGACGACTCTCCATGAGTGCTGGTTGAGTTGTTGTTGTTGTGTTAGGGTCGCAAGGAGGTTGTTTCGGCAAGAGATCGATGGTCATTCAAGGCTTGCTACTTTGACTGGATCTATGGTGCAAAGTGGACGGGGGGAAATCAGCGATGATGGGTTTTCGAATAGAGGCCCCAATTCGGTGAATCTTCTTTGCTCTGCGTCTTTGAAGACTGAGGGTGGTGCTTCTTCGGGATGGACAGAGAGGGTAGCGCGGGTTGATAACAGTCGATCTAGCGGCGTGACGGAGGAACTGCACCCAAATGCAGTGCTTCTTTTTAGGCCGGGTCGTGGTGCTACTGTTCGAGCCCACTGGTGTGGCATGGATGGGCCTGGATCCTTGTTGGGCCTAGGTTTGACTTATTTTTTTTGTTTTAGTTTTAATTTGTTTTTGTATAGGTTAGTGGTTCCTCCTCTTTGAGCAAGGGTTTTGGCCTCCTCTTTGAGCGAGGGTTTTGGCCTCCTCTTTGAGCAAGGGTTTTGGGTCATTAGTTTGGTTGGTGTCGTTAGTTAGTGGTCCCTCCTATTTGAGAGCTAGAGAGGGCTTTTACAGGTTGATGTCTTTGGTAGTATCGTGGGGTGAGCCATGGTTATGGTGTCGTTTCTAGGGACTATTACTGTCGGTTTCTTCTTGTTGTCAATGTAATATGGGGATGTTACCTATGCATATATGCTGATACTTTGGCATGTAGAGTTTGAAAGAGTTGTTTCTTTTTAAGGTTGACAATAAAGATGTATCGGTACTTCTGGAATAGGTTAGGTTACGGTTGAACCCATTTCGGTTCTTGTCCACTGTAATTGTTGGGTTTTTTTGGTAGGTAGAGGAGAGTGAAGAATTTATTTCCACCACCGTTGTCTCTCATGGTTTTAATCTGTATTTCCGTTAATGAATCTCTATATTGATTGCTCTAAAAAAAGTACTCGCTACTTTGAATTTACAGATATATTTTAGATTCTAGACTTGTTCATTATTGATTTTAAGGTGTTGAAACTATAGGTCATTGATCTTTCTTATCCATTCAATGTGAAATTAAAAATTTGTTGGTATATGATTAGTTGGCATCCCTATACAAAATGGAAGATGTGTGAACCCAAAGAAGTTCTAATTCGATTAGAACTTATATTTGTGGTTAAATATATGATTGTTGAGCATTGATTTAATTATATATATGATTTGATTATGTTGGAATTAAACTCACAAGTTGGTGTCTATTGCAAGGTTATATTCAACTATTCACTAGGACATATATGGATATGTATCTATTGAATATAATATATACATGGGAAGTCCTAATAGTGCTTGCATGATTTGGTTATTACGTTGGATCTCTAGAATCCTATATTGATTAGGGTATATGCGATATTGATTCTATACGATTTAGATATTTGATATTATTTGATTGGGTATCAAATTCATTCATTCAGGAGATCAATTAAGATTAGGAAGCTAAAGGAAAGGGAGAGTCTTGCACAAGGGTTTTGGACATCTATAAAAGGAGACGCAACAGCCATTGGAAGATTGTCTTTTACGCATATTTCCGCTGCAAACTAGATTAAGAAAAAGGTCTAAGTTCAACTGTTTCCTATTGAGTTGAACTTCATATTTATGTGAATAACACACTCTCGAGGCCAGTAGAGTTGTGATTGAATGTTCAAAGACGCGGCTAGTTCCTTAGAGATTGAAGAAAATGGTTACTTGAAGAAGAGTGGTTTAAACATATATGCTACGGTTCTAGAGAGAGTAGCTGTGTTCAGTGCTACGTAGTTTGTAATCGACTCATTCTTGATTCATAGTGAATTGTTTTTTCATTAGGGGTTTTCATGAGTCAAAGCCCCGACAGTGTTTTTTCTCAAATTGAGGTTTTACTGGGTAAACAAACTGCTGTGTTCGTTTTCGTTATTTTTGTCAAGTTCGTCGAGGATTGAAATCGCGTTTCAATCCCCGCTGCACATTCCACGGTATCTTCAAAATTGAAACGCACAAGTAGAAGAAATGTTGAGTGAAAAAAAACAAATATAGTTGACAATTGTAATTTGGATTATGGATAGGTGATTGTACCACTGAAGTATTGCCCAGTGATTTATAGTCTAGAAACATTTTGACATCAAGTATCATCAAATGAACTGGTACCATTTTCACAGAAGCAGCAGATGAAAGATGAACGATAAGAGAACAAGCAGCTTGACGAAGTATAGTTTTCGTTTCACGAATTGTCCAACATTTTGATCGATTATTTATGATTGGATAGACTAAGTTTAGATTTTTGCCTTCATTTATTCAATATACTAGTTGGTCTTAAAATTTTGGTAAGCCATCCTTGATTCAGTCAACAATTCTTGTTCAAAGCAATGGATATATATGTTCAGTCAAACTAAAATGCTGCATTTGAGACAATTATGTGAAAAATGTTGATGATTTATGTACTGAGGTTAAGGGAAGATAGAGTTTATACAATCTAATGTCTTTTTAGCACGTCTGTTTGATACATCATAGATTTACACTTACACTGGAAATGTCCATGAGATTTCTTGTTTCAACAGCTATAACATCAGCACTACCTTGCTCTCTGGATTTCTAAACAAAGGAAAAACTTGCCAAATTTAACTTGTAGATCCTTCTAACTACTGAAAACTTACTAACTTATGAAAGCTAACATTTCCTAGAGAAGATGAGTAAATATGAGACACAGTAACGCCCAAAATCTCACCTTCCCATCTCCCATGCATACAACATGAAGGGTATCCTTTTGTTCAGTAACCAAGGGAACTATAATCAGCATAATTACTCCGTGGTCGAATGCTGTAGTGATTGTATGTAGGGTCAGAATAGTCTACAGCCTTTATCACTACAGCTTCACGACGTCCACCTTGTTCTTGAACCGCTCCAAACACAATCTCATTAGTCTCACTGCTCCTCTCGTAGTATGTCTTTGGGTTTGATGAGTAATGCCTATGATGATGATGCTGTTGCTGTTGTTGCTGCTGGCGCTGCATCTGCAAATGCATCTGGTGTTGTTGTTGCTGCATCTGCATTTTCATTTCATGTTGTTGCTGTTGGTTATATTCACCATCCCATGAATTATAGTAGGCTCGACTTTGCTTAGAATGGCGGGGGTTCTCCAGTTCTTTAGTGTAGGTTTTCTTTGGAGTTGGGGTTCTGGTTTCTGTGGATGGAGGAGGAGGCTCATCATCTGGAATCACAAAACTGTCTTGCACAGGCCATTGATTTGAACTTCTCTGAGTTTGATGATACTGCTGTTGAATCTCATAATGGATGGACTTTCTTCTACCTGTAAACAATCCCCCAACGATTTCACCCACAGATGAGCCAGTGTTGAGAAACATCTTCCCGAGTGATCCAAAAAAGCCATCGTCTGGTTTTTCAGGTTCATATTCAGTGGGAATTAAAGGGGGCCTAACAGATTTAGGAGGCATCTGGTATTGAGTCATAGATGCAGCTCTCTTTATAGCAACAGTTGTTTGATCCTGCAGAATTAAAATAATATTTAGAACTGATGTGGAGCATTTGGAGATTAGAGACTAAAAATAACCTGTGATAACTTACATCTTTTGATGAAAATATTGCTTGCACTCGACGCTGCAATAATGCCAGCATGTAACCAAAGAATGCAGCTGCTAGCAGCACTGCTATACCTACATTTGCAGAGGACAAATTTTAAGGCCCTGCATTAGCATCAAGGCAAAGTACAGTGTTCAAAACCCTGGCTGAGAGTCATACCTAAATGGAAACTACCATCTTGGTGCTCAGCACAGTCATCATAGTGGAGTTGGATCTCCCGAATTGCCTGGTTTCCTCTGTCTATAACCAAAAGAGAGCAGCTACTTCCAATATAAACCACATCAAAATCACTAGAAAACTTTGCATCTTCACTCGGACCATCGACATGACCACCTCCTCGGCCCCATTTTCCACCAGCAATAGTAGTAACCCCTGTGGAAATGTATACTTAATATTCAAATTGGTCCAACCATTTCATTTACTTTAGAACAAGAGAATAAGGGGCAAAGTAGTAACCCCTGTAGAAATGTATACTTAATATTCATATGCAACTATTTCATTTATTTTAGAATAAGATAATAAGGGTTATGTGGGTGGCTTAAGTTTGTAAGTACTAATGAAAGCATGACATCAATAACTATCATCTAAAAGCACGTCAATGTTGAAGTAAGCATCTTTTTGAATGTAAATATATGAAAGGATTATGCCGTGACAACCATAAGTTCTCAAACATCAAACTCATAAAGTTACATACCAGCATCACTTATCTTCCTGATAGCCATGTTCATTGTGTCTGCAATATAGAAGTTTCCTCTGTCATCCATAGTCATTCCTTTTGGGTGGTTCATTCTTGCTTCTCTTGTCCTTCCATCTACATGCCCCGAGTAGCCTTCAGGTGACCCAGCTATGAGCTTGGGTCGGCTATCTGCATAGCACCAGTTCATTCAGCATAACGTCAAAAACAAGCATTCAAGAGGGAAATGAAGGGGTGAGAACATTTGAAGAGTGTAAACGTATCTGTTGGCATATTCACTCATCTAAAATAAGCAAAACCTGAAATGTTCTTATTTGTTGTTCTGTTATAGTTCTTGATGAAGTGGCATTGGTGTTTGTTAACCGATCACTGATAAGAAAATGTTTACTTGAAGAAGCTTAAAGGTATTGAGCCATTGAGGCATCAAGTGTGATGAATCGAGTTTCCCATGTTAAATTACAGGAAGTCCTCAAATCGTTCCTAAGAAAATAAAGATGCACAGGATGTCTGAACAAGAAGTTTAAAAGATGCACAGTATGTGTGAACAAGAAGTTTAATTGGTCATCAAAGATTAACATTTGATCCCAGACCAAAAGAAAAAGGAAGTACATCTGAAATCTTCAAAAAGATGCACTTGACTAGGCACAAAGCATATAAAAACACCACAGTACTTTTTATGTACGGACTTGGAATAATGTAAAACCTGAACACAAGAAAAGAATCAGAAAACAATGTCCCTAGTACAATTCTAAAGTCAAACCAATAAAGACTAGTATCTAGCGCATCAACAAGAATGTACTACCAAGTATCAACTTACATTTAGATAATGGTGTTGAAATCTTGTAGATGTTACTATTCACAGAATCCAAAACCAGAAGGTCTCCACTTGGGGATACTTCAATGGAGTGGGGTTCAATCCCAAGCTTACTTCCATCGAAAACCGTATCTACAGTATATCCACCCTCAAATTTCACCATGGAACGGCCAGAAACAACTGAGAAAATGAAACCCATCAAACCTCATTAACCTCACCATTGCACAAACACTCTCTAATTATAAACCACATTGACAATCTCAAATCAGATGACAATTGTAGAATTTGATAAGCTTAGAGAAACATACCTGTGCTGGTTTTGGTGTTGGATTTCAGTGACCAAAGCCATTTAACAAGAGCAGATACCACATTGGAGACAATCCCAGTTACAATTCCTGCATTTTTATATGAAAAGTTGAAAACACAAGATCAGTGATTAAAAGCAAATGACTAACTTAAAGCAGGAAACAGAGAATGTTAGAGAAATGTGAAATTTACTTGCAGGAGGAGGTGTGGCTGAAACTGATGAGAAGTCCACAGATAGAATCACAAAGATCAGAACCAAGGAAACCCATTTCCTCAACATTGTTGCTGTTCTTGATCAGAGAACAGAATGCACACACATGAACATGTGAAAGCTCTAAGCTTGAAGGAAACCCATTTAAGTAGGAGACCACACAGACAATGTTATGCAAGTTGATCAAGTATGAACCTTTTCTGAAATAGGGAAAGAAGGTAAAACAAATAAGGTGTAGTGTGATTGAAGGTTTTAGTAGTTAATACTGGGAGCACTGTTCAAGGCAAAAGAAAAGTAAAGTGCAAAAGAGTGTTGTTGTGGTCTCATAGGGAATCATATTCTATGCTTTCTTTTTTCATTTTTTCACACTAAAATTTTTGTTAATCAAGATTGAGGCTGCCTTTGTTAAGTTAACTAATTACATTTACTGATCTTAAAAATTAATTATCCTGAACAGTCTAAGAGGTGTAATATTGTGATGTCACCATGAGAGTGTGGGATGTCTCTTCACTTTTACTTCCTAAATTTGGAGTTTTGGAGAACAATGGCATCATCAGATGATGTTTGTGGCAGCTGTGGATTGTGAGACTTGTTGGTAGGCTGTAGGATGTGTAGGTCACAAAGAAAACAAGGTAAAACTAGAATTATTTGAGTGTTCTTTTCCTTTGTTTGTGGTTGTCTTTTTGTTTCTTTACCCACATCTCTCATCTATTATCATGTGCTGCTTGCTTAGATCTATCCCATTTGCCCTATAATACCAGATCAAAGTGGTACTAATCTGATGATTGTGGGAATGTTTTTGATCTCCTTTGAATCTTTGTTTCTTTTGATGGTCAATAAAAGGGTTTATTCCTCCTTTTCTTGTTCATTTTTGTTCTTGCTATATTTCTTGTGTTACCAGAATTCATCTGAGATTGTATAGCAAGGGTCCTGTGGAAGTGAATGTAAATGATTGTGTCTGAATCATTTCATCAAACACCAAAGTCTATCACTATCAGGCGTGACACGATTAATACCGAAGTGAAAATGAGTTGTGTTTGGGAACCAATTCATCAAACACTGTTCAAAAGCGGAAAAAAACTTATACTTGGTTTGCAACAGTGCACAGAATTAAGTTTCATCAGATGATATTTATGACTAATTCTCCGTGATAATCAGTAATGATGCCTTCATCACATTTGTTTCTGTATCTATGATGTTTCTAACTCAAAATTCTATCACTATCTAAATATCTAATGATGAAGATCTTCACATAAATGTTGCACTCATTCACCGTCTGTAACTTTGTTCACAATCATCGCTGACCATACAAACAACCCCACCCTAAACCCCGCAACCTTCAAAGCTACCCAGTTAAAGATCACTGCATTCTAGCCAAACACAAATTAGGGAAAAGGTTATGCTTGACCTCCAAGAAGCAAAAATTGGCTCAAGTCTCTTATTGATGTTACCTCTATTTACTTGGGAAGATATGAACAGGGCTATCACTATGACACTATCTGAAAGGAAAACCCCAGAACCATCAGCACT
Source organism: Comarum palustre (assembly GCA_951800085.1). Classification (NCBI taxonomy): domain Eukaryota; kingdom Viridiplantae; phylum Streptophyta; class Magnoliopsida; order Rosales; family Rosaceae; genus Comarum; species Comarum palustre. The sequence continues at coordinate 1,714,590 of OX637574.1, read as the reverse complement.
TCCATGCTTGAGAGTTCCAGAATTTACATTGCAAAGGCAGCACAGAAATGCCATGAATTGATCTATCATATACAATATGACTGACATCAAAACTTAAGAAAAAGAAAAGAGAACATTGAGCACAAAGCTGTACCGTGTTCGGAGAATTAAACATGGTAGACCATCCCCACCTCTAGAGTAGATGCATGAGGAATGCTTAAAGCATAAGTTGGTCCCCTAAAATTTCTCCTCAAGAAATCATATCCAAAATTGATCACTAACTTCTTCATCAAACTCGAGCCTCTCTTTGCCTTTACGTATGAGTGGCCTAATATAAATGCCATTCCTGCCTCCCTTGCATCCATCAGTTCCTGCAACTCATCCACTGTATCCCTATGAATTTGTGGAGTCTCTGGCACCACAAACCTCACCCTCTTCCTCACCTTTTCTGTAGTAGGCCTTATTTCTATCAACTCTGAGGTGCTTGCTATTTCCGAGAAATCTGCCTCACCGACAGACAATCTTACTCCATCTATATTTGATGATGAAGTCCCAACAACTGTTAACTTCTCATCATCTTCCAATGTATCCAGTTTGATACTACATTCTGGTTTGTCAGACCGAATGAATTCTGCAATACTACAGATAAGATCTTTTTCAAACTCCATATCATCCTTGTGAACATCACGATAACCATAGCGTGCTATACATCTATACATCCGGTACTCCCTTGGACCAACTCGTCCCACTAAGAACCTTTCATCAGGTTTGACATGTGGGACTGGGACAGATTTGATGCAGAGGAAAACTACTACCTGGTGGAAAGCTGGGAGGTTGGTAACGAAGTGGGAGAAAATAGCTGGGATCCCAGAAACAAGCTCGGTATGTATAAGGCCAATGCCCCGGACACGAACAATGCCTAGTGTAGGACCTAAACTGAGAAGCCAGTTGATGGAAACTTTATTTTGGACATCAAACTCATATTTCTTGAACGTACCATAGTGCCAAACATACATAACCATTAAGAAGATTAATGATAGAGCAATGGGAACCCAAGCCCCTTCGCGAAACTTAATAAGGGATGCTGAGAAGTAGAGTGCCTCAATGGAGCCAAAGAATAATATGAAGCAAACTGCGAGGAAGATGTTTTTGTGCCAGCACAAGACCATGACTAGGGACATGAGGCAGGTAGTGACTAGCATGACAGTTATAACAGCCAAACCTGCAGTATAAAGGTGAAGTTTCAGTACATTATCTCATGTTCAGGACTTATAAACATGTAATAATTTCCCTGGAAAATTAAGGGAAAAGTTTTAAGTGCTCCACACACCACATCAGATTCAATTTTCATAGCACCAGGTAACTAAATAGCATAAACGGTAACCACAATATACAAATAGTCTCATACATACAAACTGGAAGTGGAGAGTACCTGATGCATTCCCCATGGATTTTGTGTCTCTAAAGCCGATAGTAACAGCCAAGGTTAGCAACATCAAAGTCCAGTTTATCTCTGGAATGTAAATTTGACCATGAATTTTGGATGATGTGTGAATGATTTTGACCCTAGGAAAGCAGCCCAAAGCAGAACACTGTTTGATAATGGAGAAAGTTCCAGTTATGATGGCTTGGCTTCCCACCACTGCGGCGAGTATGGCTATAGCTAAAACAGGCCATCTTATTTTCTCTGAGACAAGGAGAGAAATCTACTTAGCACAATCTGCAATTCAAAGTTACAACTGCAAGTATTGGTAAATACCTACCAGGTACTGATTCATAGAATCCAATGCGGTAGTCAGTTTCTATGACATGATGCTTGGAGAGATACGCAGCTTGGCCCATATATGCAAGAATCAATGATGGATAAACCACAAAGGTGAAAGCAATCTGAAAGATACAACATTACAGATTACTTAGTACAGATGAAAACCTTCATGTGACCATTATAACTTCTTCACTTTTAATACCTGGATTGACAACTGTGAAAAGTGCCCAAGATCAGCGAACATTGCTTCTGAGCCTGGAAAATAAACGGGATAGAATCAGAGAAGAAAAAAAATAAGATTCATGAACTAAAGTTTACTCCACATACTCTTGTACCTGTGATACACAACAGTATACCCCCCAAGGACATCCATCCTCCTCTCCGGGTCTTTTTTAGAAATTTGTGCATGTAGTATGGAGAGAGTGCTTGATAAACATGGGGGTTCCAATGGAATATGTTGTACAAACCAATGGAACTGATGCACAGAAGCCATACAATCACAACTGGTGCAAACAGGAACCCTACTCGGTGGGTCCCATAATGTTGAATGGCAAAGAGAAATATGAGTATGACACAAGCAACCGGGACCTCAACATCTGCATTATACCATGAATCATTAGGAGGTGCACAATAAACTCAAAACCAAAAGTTATGTTGATTCCCAAGTAAGAATTCATAATAAGCTATACAAGAGAACCACAACACACTTAAACACTAAATCCCTCTCTCTCGTCTTCCACCAGTTAATCTTCTTAAGTGTTGACTCTGAAGTAGAATTCATAATCAGCCAAGTGCTAGCTCTCATATAGAAGCTATGAAAATATCTTTCCAGAAAAGGCTTATGTATGATATAGAATACATATGAACTGAAAACTAAAATTTAATTTACAGTCTAGTGAAACGAATATTCCTACGAATATTAAAGGCATGTCATTTGTTTTGCTCTTATGTAAAATAAATCATCAGCACTGGACTCCAAAATTTCTGTTTGAAGTAGTCTACAACCACATATACTTGCTCAAATGATGCTGAAGGTTTCATTGATAAGACAATTGTTTTGTATAGACAGCCTTTTGTAACTCATTATCCCTTACTAACTGTTACTGGAGAACACTCTGCCCACATATAGCAAACACCAGAGCCTTCCCATTGAGGTTGTAGATAATAGTCCACTTTGAGAGGACGCTAATTGTGAAAGACAAACACGTGTAAAATGGGGCAAGTATATGTACATATAACTCTGTATAATAGGCATCAAAAGGGACAGTGAATGTGATAGCTGGTAAACTTATCAAAACATACATCTTCCAAAGTCCCCAATGACTGCGAACGAGATAGTTTAACTTAAACTCTAGTGGCACTTATCAAATCTAGAAAACTACAACAGTAGTAATACTTGAAATAGAAACTAGATGGTGATTTATTCTTCTGGTTATTCAAATGTTTTAGACAAACACCAGTTGGTCATTTTCTTGGTATCTAAGTCAGGAATCAAGATTATGTATCCCATGAAAGGAGGCTCCAATCATAGCTCCTACATCAACTTGAAAAGTCTAACTATGGCTAATACCCAATTAAAGCATGTAATGGTATAAAATGTCTGCTGTTGACCACTCTTTTTTTATATCATCTATCATAGAAACTATGTTAATCTTCATCTTAAAACATCTTAACTTTACAAAAGGGGAAACTTTTTACCCTCAGTGGTCTATTCATGAAACTTAACACTAATTTTTCAGCCACATGTTGCAGCTTTCCCTTTATATAAAGAGAGAACAATCAACATAGCCTTCCACACTATCATACTAATTATATTTAATTAGCTTGATGGTAACTTGACTGTACTTAAAGCAGGATAATCTGTCTTAATCTTTGTAAAAGGTCCCACAATAATGTTTTAAAAATCTAGAATTTGGTAATGTTTGCTTGTCACTACACCATCTGTGCAACCGAAAGGAAGAAAAAGCCTCTGGAATTTGGTATACGAAAGATATGAATACGAGGCACTAAACGCAAGATCAGATACCTCACAATGACTCAGCTAATAGCATTTTTGCAGGAAAAAAAAGAAAGAGATGGGGATAGATGCAAAGAAATTCTGTGAAGAACAGTGCAGCCAAAATAGTCCTGGTATCAAATAAAGGCTTATATTCTGGTTACCGAAAAGGTTCCCTTTCCTAAGCTATTCTAAACTGGAATTGTAGAAAGTTCTAGCTTATCCAATTGCCAAAATAGATAAGAAACTCCACCACACAACCCAAATCCCTCACAATTTGAACCACAAACAGAAACCACAAATGTTGCTAAAACAAATGAAATCTTTGATAGAGAAGAGCTTACACCGGTGCTGCTCTTTTGACATAGAAAGCTCCAATCCTGATACAGCCGAAAACACTGCAGCCACAAGAAGCAATTCTCATTATTCTAATATCCCAATTTTTACAACTTTCAAATATCCAAAAAACCAACAGCAATCATACATAATAATCCCAAGTACCAGAAATTGCTGGTGTCAGCACCCCATCACCAATAACCATGCAAGTCCCAATCAAGGCCAGAACAAGCAACACCTTCTGCAGCACTCTATGCTTCTCCAATTTCGATTTCAAACTCGACCCGAAAGAGCTGTTACTGCTTGCAACAATCCCATCTTTGTGGTACTCTGATAGCTCCTCATCTGCAAGCTGGCAATTGGGCAAGGAGCTAACTCTGGCATGCCGAGACAGTAATGAATACAGAGCAAAAGTCCCACCTTCACCATTGTCATCAGCTCTAAGCACAATAAACACATATTTCACTAGAGGAATGAGAGTGAGTGTCCAGAACACAAAAGACAGAACACCATAAATCTCCTCATTAGTCTCAGAATGGTGAATGTCCTCTGCAAAAGTGCTCTTGTAAACATATAAAGGAGAAGTACTCAAATCTCCATAGACAACTCCCAAGCTCTGATAAGCCAAAGTCAACACTGTCTTCCATGAATCCTTCTGCAACAAAATTGAAGAAACTGTCAGAAACTAAAAAGCTGAGAGAGTTTTAGTTGTAAACTGAGAGACACTCTGCCACTTGGTTATTTACCTTATTTGGACGGGTACGGATCACACCTTCCATATCCATTGTGCTGTTTTAAGAATTATACAAGACCCATTTTCCCAAGCAAGTTGAAGCAAAAATAAACAAGAGACCCAGTAGGAGTGTTGGACTATGACAACTCCCCCAGATAAACCAACTCCAAGAAAGCCAAAGCAAATTGAGAAGAAGAAAAAAAAAGATACTAAAGATTTGATCTTTCAAGACCAACCAACGTAGACAAAATGCAAAAACAAATATAGAGAACAAGGAAGAGGGTGGTTGAGAACTTGGAATTGGAGCTTAGAGAATAGAATATGGCTTGATGGGTCAGGAGAGAGAGGTCTTGTTGTTTGTTGTTTCACTTGTTTGGTTTTGTAAAATCAATGGTGGGTTTTGAGATTGATTTTCTCTTTCAAGCTAAAGTAGTTGTGTTTGATTAGTTTGGAAATTCTAGATGGTGTTATCCTTCTCTTCACTCCACTTGGCACTTTCTCTGGGAAATATGGAGAATGGGCAAGTGCTCTGTAAACAAGCATGCACTAACTGCAAAATTCTATAGTGACCTCTCACATCATACAAAAACCACAATTTATATAGCTCTCTATATATGTTTTCCACTGCCTCAGATTAATGGTCTGACACAGCAATTAAACTGAAACCTTGAGTCTGCTACCTCCATGATTCTTCTCCATCTAGAACTCACCGGAAATGGCATTTCTTGAAATTCTGTGGTAAAGGGGAGGGAGAATCGTAATTGTACCAAATGAACATCCGCGCTCTAATAATAGAAACACGTTTATTTCGCCAACGAGGTTTGCCTCAGTTGGCAAGGGCGGGCTTATGGTGGAGACCCCATCCGAGTTCGATCCCCGCTACCAACATGATTCGTTTGGTTCGCGATCTGTAAATTCTTGTGAAAATCCATACATGGAGGCTGGTGTGACAGGCAAGTGTTCACTGTCAGTCCTTCAGGGTTGAGGTTGCAGGTATGCCCTGACGATGGTGATGTAGCGTAACTAAGCTCTCACCTAAACTTTTTACCATAAAAAAAACACTTTTATTTCGGTTACCCCGAATAAGGGTAAACGTTTGTTTTATAACGATTGTAAGTCTATGCTTCCAATATTAGAAAATTTAAGATTTGTAAATATGGAAATAAATTCTAAATGTTTCACCTTGATTCAATTGAAACGGATAAAGTTATTAACAGTATAAACTTTTAGGTAGCATTTATTGTATTATCAAATATTATATTATCGTGATAATAAAATGTCGTTTCTTAAAATAAAAACAATCAAACGTAAGAATTATACGGATGTACTCTATATTTTATTTATGTGTGTTTGTATAACATGTTTCTTGTCAAACTTTTTTTTCATTGTTGATAAGTATCACAAACTTGGTTACATATCATTCATCAACTATAAGAAAATCTTCCTATCAAAGAAAAAACTATAAAAATCTGTCTTGATTATCTTTCTTTATTCTAAGTATTTGAAGTAATCATCTCTATATTTATTAAAATCTGAGAGGAAGAATGAAATAGTCGATTATGGGATGATGGGATCAGGTTTCTACACTTTCTTAAGATACCATACACGACTACATCATCATTATTGTTAACAGGAGCTTCCTCATCATCTAAACATATCAATCTTTGTTGAGTGGATCATGGGATCGATCAAGTACGTGCGACCTTCTGATATCAATTTGTATGGTTCCGGTATGTATCCCATGATCCAATCATCCCACCTTCTGACTGGGCTTGTGACTACTAGGCCGCTGCGACTTGTAAGCTAAAGTCATGGACCTCAAGGTTGAATACCTTTTCAAGACGACTACTGGTACAATAGGAAGAAGATTGAGGAAGAGTGTCACACAGCGCCAAACCTAGCTATACCAAATTTTGGTGAAAATGTGTAGCACTAATAAATTGCATGCAAGCATTGGACCCCCATATCACGCCCACTCTATCTCCTAAATGCTTGTTCTTTTTCTTGTTGCTTGTAATGGTGAAGTTAGGTCAGGGTCCCCATGGAATCCTATTTTGGTTCTGTATGCACCATGTACAGCAACCTTGCTTACTCTCAAACACACACGTACGTGTTTCATCGTTCAAATTCACATATATACTCTCAACCTTGTTAGCAACTCCATCTTGAGCATGAGTTTCTTGATCAGTATGTTAATAATCTGGTGAATATGGTTGCGTCGTAGTTAATAGAGAGCTAGCTAAGATGATTTGCTTATGATATATAATTGCATAGTCTAGAAGATGAGATAAGAGATCATATTAAGACGTGTATTGCATGATTGTGAAGGAAGCCATTCACATCAACCGATTACGATGACAAGTGTACGTATGAATGAAGCAGTAGGCGCCAAAGAGGGGAAACGAGAGCTTGAAGCTTAATTTTCCCAGTTTTAGTTGTCACATTATTATTACTTTCGTTTTCAAAGTGGTCGCTAGTCTTGCACTACTGGTTGATGCATGCGTTACCGACTTTATTTCTTTTCTTGTGTTGTTGTTTCACTTTTCGATTTGGGAATCTAATTTGGGATATCAGAGATGATCAGGTTGGATCCCATTACCTTCACACATCTATCAATTCTTGCCCTCTCGTGTTTTCACTTGCTCAAACAAAAATCCAGTCTCTTGCTCTACGTTGCCATCAATCAATATTGTTGTAGTGCAACAACATATATACACGTACATTCTTCTGGAAATATATGGTATCTTCTATATAGCCCCATACGAAATTCGGATGTTTTGGTTGATTTAGAAACTGGGGTTGTTTTGGTTGTTTTAGAAAATGCATGGTATCTTCTATCTTCAATGCTCCCACTTAATCATATCAGCTATTCATATTGGAATAGAGATATTCTCTTTTTATATACAGCTAATAATATTAGCAATGTAAAACAATTAGATAAGTACATAAACACGTAGGGAAATCTCCAAACAGAATCTTCAATGGTGCAAAGGAGAGGCCAATTGTTATATAGAATAATCATACACTTATATGCTGCATGTTTCCACATCTTATATAAGCCAGCTGAAGGATCAAATATTTACACAGACAAACCTTCAAAATTGGATTGTCTGATTATTACAAGAAATATATTTGGATACGAAGCGGGGAATTACTTCACATGCATACGTAGAGTAGTAGATCACGGGTATCTAATCTCCTAGTAAGAACATATTGTTGGAAAATGGTCTTTTCTATCATTGATTAAATCAAATAAGTAAAGTAAGTTACACTTTTAATTATATGATTGCAAGCATGAATTTGTAATTCTTGTAATGAGAGTTATAAAATCATATATTCATATGCATAATTTGATTGTAGAGTGAATGAGAAATTGTCACATAAACATGGGTAGTTCAAATGAGAAAATTATCTTTGTCTCACATTAAAAGAATGAGAAAGAAATAAGGCTTTAAATAGAATCTCACACCTTGAAGGTGTAACTATGATAAGCACTCATGCTCTCTCTTGGGCACAGGGGGTGCAAATCTTAGGTCGGAAGCTCAATTTCTTCACTTAGGCCAGCGCGGCCTGCGGACACTAATGTAGCTCAAATTTGTGGCCTGAGAGCTATTAAGTCTGTTTTTGATTTTGTAACAGACCTACTTATAGACACAAAACCATCAATTCGTAGATGATTCCCAACACTATATAAAGATAATCAATCTTTCATTCTGAACACACCAGCATCAAACACTTCTTCTGCTCCAAAAAACTTCTCCACTCCTACTCAGTTCTCACAAAATTCGGTGATAGTTTAAAGACACTTCCTAGTTCACTGAAACTCTTGTTTGTAGTGCAACAACTTGAGCTTAATTGTCGTTTTATCCTAAGAGACTAAGCGACATTGAGGTCCTTGCACCGATTAGGACGCCGTAATTCGTCTTAAGTTCACCGTGTGATACACTAGACTCAACATACTTCTAGTGGTTGAATTCTTCTTCTCAAATCCTTAATTTGTCAGTTTATAGTTTTGTTCATGTTTATGCAATTTGATTAATTAGAATTAATTTTCGTTATTTTATTTTATTAATTTATAAACAATATAATCATCTCATTTTCTAACACATATATAACTGGAATTTTTCAGACAAAATACATGTGCCCAGGTGTTCAAAATATATAATATAGACTTATTGAAGTCATATATAATGGTATTGTATGGATAATGGATCAAGCCGGCCAGGAATGCATCTTGTTATATATATAGTGAAAATTTATTATATATAATTGATATTATTGGTGAAAATTAAGTTTTATTGACTTGAAGTTGTTTGATTTGCTTATCGTTTGGACTGTCGGGAAGTCTCTGTCATCCATTTCATATTGATAGCAACCACACTGATTGATATCAGTTTCATCTATACGTACCAAGGCACCTTTCCAATAATTGAGTTTTCATGGCAGGCCAGACCTCTCTTGTGTCCTAGATATTTCGATCTCTTTGTTCCTTGACGTATACGAATAATGGAGGAAGCTAGAAGTATAACAATCAGTTCGAAGAAACTCTAGAATGATCAACTGCGGAGAGTACGTACGTGTCTCTTTGCTCATAAGGAAGGAGCATCTAGCTAGTATCTCCCATTCAATGAAACCTCATTGGAATAATGCTGCAGTCGCCTCAAAAATCAGATCAGTAAACCTAGTATTGTTCATTCTTTCTGCAAGCAAAGAAGTTTTCGATTTAAGTAGGTATCTAGCAAATTATGAAAGTCCCTCCTACATGTTTATTCCGCAGTTAGCTAGCTTCACTCGTTATTTTCCATGTAAAACCTAGAATGATTTCGGTTGTTTCCGGTGCTACATACATTATGGTAATAATAACGTTCTCTTCAAGCTGGTTATTTTTTTTCTTGAACTGCAGTATTGATCTTTACGTATGCATTTAGTGTCAAGTTTTACATTCTTGCCTTTTAGTCTCACATTGTGTTTTTGTGAGTAATTGTAACATAATTGTTACTTTGTTAGTTTACCAATCACCGTTCACCTCATGATCCGTTTGAACAACACAAGATTCCTCGCCTCTAAGGCATTGAACCCTCAACCGAGATTCCTTCCTTCCTCGCCATTCATTTGCTCGACGAAGATAGAAAACGAGCGCTCACTACCACAGAAACTGCATCACACAACGGTCAAAAAACGACGTGTGACTGTCTCGCATACCGTTGTCTTTTTATGTGTCGTCTGATGTATTGTAGAAACGTCGTCTGAGTGTTGACTGTAGTGTTGATGACAGTCATGGCATGACAACATATGTCGACGACATATCGACATATTTTATACCATGTGACACATATTCACATCACGGTTACCTTGAGTAACAATTGTGTGAATGCCAGTCACACCACTGTTATTTTTAAAACTGTTATCTGATATATATGAACTCATAATTCATTTTTAAGCTCACAACCCTTATGTTTTGCGGTCATTATTGTATACATATAACAGTTTTTTAAGAGTATTGTTGTCTTAAATAGAATGATTCAAGGATTAAATACAAAATACCGCTGAACTATGATGTTATTTTCTTTTTTCTTTATTTTTGTTCTTAGAATAATGTCTTATAATTTATGTTTATCATAGATCATAGGCTTTGTTGGATCTTGTATCTGCTAGGATCATATTAACATGAGCGTAAGGTTTCAATATAATGATGCTTGATTGTATCTCGATTAACTGACACCATCAATGTCAGTATCAGATTGAGGCTAGGAGCCAGCATCAATTTTTTTGAGATTGATAGTATCATCTATTTTAGGTAAGGCAGACATTTATTGAACCGTTAAAGGTTGATAGACTCTCCCTTGCCAAAAAAGGTAGATAGACTCTTGGATCGATGCTTCAAAGCAATAAGTGATAGATGGTTTCATTTGTGGAGGAGCTCAAATTAACCTATTTGATTAATTAAGCCGCCATGTCCTCCTCACATTTTATATTTTTATATCAACTTGCTGCTGTTGCTTCCTAGACAGACCAATAACTGAAGCTCGAATTGGCCGGTACGGTGAAATACTCATCTTTCCGATAGTGATATCAGTTATTCGAGTTGCAATTTAGGACGTCGGACCACCATAGTAGTTCAAAACTTCAAGACTTCAACTGCGCGTCTGGATATTGGAACCTAGCAGAATGCACATTCGATAACTTCCCGAACTAGTGGAGAAAAATTAAGCGCTCAAAGAGATAGAGATTGCTAATTTGAGTACATATATGACGATAAATTATTTAATGGTAAGAATGCATAGGATGGTAGTTTTAGGAAGAGACGTCGTCCTAGGTTAAGTTAACAAACAGTTCGATGGAACTCTAGAATTCAATTGCCGAGAGTACGCTTTCCCATCCCTTGGCACATATGACATGCTCCAACTATGCAGTGCAGCATAGCGCTTAGCCACTTTGACAAATTGGTGAATCAAACACGTTTTGCGGGGTTTCTGGTTTCCTGCCTTACGCTCGACCACCGGCTAGCAGGTCATTTGCAGTGATTGACACCACTAAGACTTAAAACACTGGATTTGATGTCGACCAAAGTCGAAGCTCTTTTGACATAGAGCCATAGATTTGAAAGTCGTGTAGTACTATAACATCGAGGCAGTCGTTTTAGACTAGTCTGCCAGTCTGGGGGACCAAAATGGCAGTCGGCCGGTTTGGTTTTATGTGGAGTTGGCCAATTTTCCCGCCCAGTAACTCAACACAAAACTCGAATGATGTAGGACGAGATTCTAGCCGAAATCAACAAAAAATCTGTTTTTTTGCTGGACAAACCCGATAAATCTAAGAGAATAGATTTTAACCGAAATCATCCAAGATTCTTGCAATCTAAGATTCTTCGAGTTACAGAGACAGACTCACTACTCCAGCTGCCACCTTGAGTTAGATTAGTCACAAGAATCCAGACTGTATGAGTATGAATGGCTACAGCTCAAGCCACAGAGACAGCAATATCAATGTGTTGCCGTTGCTGTAGCTTTTAGGTTGATCACCTAAATCAGCACCCCATATACGAACCACAATTCATTGCAGTGCGTGACACAAAATCACAAATATCGACTTTCAATTTTGCTAAAGTACCACCGCAACTTAGGTTCTTCGATTTACAAGCACACACTATTCTACAGTTGCCACGCTGAAGATTACAAGAATCCAACCAGCTAATTCAAGCAGCTACACGAAGTTAATGAAATGAACCTGTTGCTGTCTCTCAGCAACCACCAAATTGCCATACTTCATTACAAACAATGGTCACAATCAGTTTTCAATCACTATCAGGAAATAAATAGTTCCACCATTTTCAATCAATAGCAGACGACCATGAAGTCTTCAACTGGAATGTAGAACCTAGCTAGCTCAACTACATACACACTTCTAAATACATAAACTAGGGAAATAAATGCCTCGCTCAAAGATTTAGAGATATTAACAAGCAACGAAATATTCGAGGATTAAATGATCTGCCATCAAACAGGATTGATGGTGGTCTAGCACCTGCCCCAAGCAATACAAACATTCTAGTTAAGAAAGCCTCACAGGACAGCATCAAGAAGTACTGCCTTGTTTGCCTTGTTTTGCCCTCAGAACAACCTCCTCGGTGGTGGTCCCAATTATCTCATTCGCACGTTTCAGCCCAACACAGAAATACCGTCCAACGGAATCCTAAATTCACAGGTAAGTTCCAAGTGAGAAAAGAAGAAGCAGTTCTCTACAGAAGAACTATTACATAATCTAGATGATCAAGGTACCTCAACATTTTCGATTTCATAAATACCATGCAAGGAAATATAAGGATGAAAAAAACAAAGTGATGGTTTGAGTCCCTCCTCATGGCCTCACTTTTTTAAATGGTTATATAGAAACCAGTAACAGTCTCAATCAGCCTATTAATCCTTCGATTGGCTTGCATGTTCATTAAGTAGGATCCACGGTGACTCTAAGAAGTGTTAATATCATCATTTTATACTCTTAAAGATTTACCACTGTGTTCAATAATAAGGGCTTTAGGGAGTCTTACCCGAGAGACAATTCCCAATTTTTCCAACTTCTCAACTGCATCGTCCACATCAAAATTACAGCTGGCGCTAAACTCTTCTTTAATGAGTTCCTCACACCACCTATCCAGATCCTACAATAATTTATCCAATCAACCAACATAAGACTCCTCAAGAATATACAATTATACATTACGTTTCTTGCAAAATTTAGGGAGCTAATAGACATAAGTACGGAAGAAAGATGCGTACTTCTCTTGTAGCTCTTCCCTGTTCCATTAATATATAGAAAGAAAGTATCACCTCCTTGACCTAATCATTCAAGAAATAAGAATACCCATAAGCACCATCGGTGTGTAACTGTATTATCTATTCCGAGTCTGATATTTACACAAGAACGAATTCAACTTTAAAAAGTGAAAGAAAGAAAAAAAGATGTATAGATTATTACAAACACGTATCCACTGAAACAAGTGAACCAATTTCTTGGACTCCGTTGGGTTGTCAATTGTCCGTATTTACTTGCACCTGATACTATATAACTGTATGTGTAACATGTATGTGTATATGACTATGGGTAACATGTATGTGTATATGACTATGGGTAACATGTGAATGTATGTGCATAGTTTTAGTCAGTTACTTGCACCTGGCACACCTGGTACGATGCAGGATAGTGTATATGTCTACATGTAACATGTGTATATCTGTGTGTATCTACATTATGCAAGTAATAAGTACGTGTACATGACTATATGTAATATGTGCATCTGTGTATGCACATGGCATAGTTATAATTAGTTACACCAATACATCCTATACACCACCAACACAAATTCACAAAGAAAGTTCATCGAAACTTTACCTCCTGTTGAATCACATCATCGCACAAGTGAAGAAGAGTACCTCTTCCACTATCCAGTTGCTTGTCATACATGGACTGTGTTATTAGGTTCTGATATGCAGCCAAGTTCTGCTGAAAACTACAGTTAATCAAGAAACAGTAGCCACATTAGTAACTGAAATAAAAAATATGAAACAAAGTGAGCAGTTGATATGTCAAAATTATCTAGAGCACTCTCAGAGAATGACTAAGCATGCAACCCCAGACCCATGACAAATCATGTCATCAGACTGACTTTACAGCATATAGTGGCCTGATATGATTATGTTTACCATTTAGAATCAACAAAAACAAAAGCAGATATTTGAAAAGGTTAACTTGTCAGATTGAAACTTTCAGTGGCATGCATATTAAACGAACGATCCCAAATAATGCAATTCAAGAGACATAAATTATAATGATAGAGTGACAGGCTTATTGATATGAACAAAATGCACCTAACCAACTGATTGGAAGAAATATGAATCATTATAAAAAACCTACCTGAAGTATATCTTAGCACAGTAACCAATCACAGTGGAAAGAACAGCAATGATGACCCAAAAGTCAGCATTAGGCATTTCAAGCGAACTAATAACAGCTACCTGTAGAAGAAAGAAATGATAAGCTGGACGTCACAAAATAAAAATGGCAGAAAAGTGCACGTAGACAAACTTCATTGCCACTAAGAAACTCACCAGCCCAACTACAGCAGAGCCAAGGAACTTGACCCAGTCCATTGGAGTTAATCCTGGGTTCTTCTTCTCCGGCTGTCAAAGGTATAAGTTACACAATAAGGTTAGAAGCGGTATCCAAACTTAGGAAAAACTAAAAATAAAATGCAGAAAGCTATAAGTCAGGGCCATTGGGGGAAAGAGATAGAGAGGAGCTCACAAGAACTATCTCCATATCAGCCATTGGAATATTTTTGAAATGCTTCACAAATATTCCTCGTTCTTCTTTTGCTTTTGGACTTGCTCGCCTGAATAATCATAACACTCACATCAGTGACTTATTTTTTTGAGATCATTTAAGGGCTGGCTCAAAAAATATTAGATAATATTTTCCCTCAAGCAACGAAACCCTAGATCATCAATTCACTCAGTACGCAACGAAACATCCTTTCCCTTAAAAAAATATTAGATAAAACATAATAAACCATAACCTATAGCATTCATTGAATTCTCCAATGTAAAAAAGTCCCCGGTCCCTGTGTTCCTTTGGATTGAAATTCAGTATAGTCTAACTAAATACCTCTATAAAACAGATCCCCAACTTGGAGGCTAAATCCCAGCCAAATTTGTTAGGAAGAACCAACTCAACCGTGCACACTTCACAACAACATTATCAAAAACGATTATTTTAAACCTAAGCAAACAGATTACCTGTAAACAACAATTATCCTATCAAAGGTTGGCTCTTTGATTGTCGTCTTGCTCAGTAAGCCTTTAAAACTGAAGGACACAGAATATAAGTATAAGAAATGACAAAGATTAAAAGTATCAGAAATGGCCATAGCATAGTGTTAAGCAAAAACTAAAGCCAAGTTGTGCAACCTTAGTTCCATATTTTCAAGACGAATTCGTTCAACATATAAGTCATCCGCCTCCTCCCCGTTGGCTTCTAAGGTAATTTCATCATCCTTCTTTGGATCTTTTGTACGCCGACTACTTGACCTTCTGGATAAAAGCCTTTCAACCCTGCAATGGCAATCACAGCAACAATGGAAAGAGAAACAATTGCTTCAATATCCAAAGTGAATATTCACAGACATGTTCTTAATAGCCTTAGTAATACCAATCACAAGTAGTGGCTAAAGATGACTTTTTCAAACATAAAACGTACCATAATATTGTGTTCACCTCTATTAAAATTGATACATTGTCATCAATAACTCTAGTTAATAACTATATAAGAGACTCAAAGGAATTACTTACCTAGTTATTCGTAAAAGATATGCCCAAAAACGGGCAATGATCATGTCCACTTTCTCCATGAAAAAGTAATCAGTTGTCTGATCAAGTCCAACACCACGACGGAAGACAATGTACTGAATGTAAGAAAATAACACAAATTAGACCTCTAACAGGATGGTGTACAGTAACTACTGTTTCCTAGCAAGGAAAAACAAAACAAGTTTGAATAATTAAATGCAATCTGCAACTTCCAAATGTTTGTAAAAATACCTTATCAGCAAAATCTGGAAGGTTTTGCTGAGGATTCTCTTCAAAGAAGGTCTTCAGAAGCTTCTTGTCAAGCTACATTCATCAGGAACCAAGTAGTGGGATCAGAAAATGAGAAATCACATAAAAAGACAATAAAATATGAAGTAAACAGTTGCATCAACATTTATAAAAGCATTTGATCTGCAGGTTTGTACTTGGCACCTTACTTAATTGACATGAAGGGATACACCTTAGCACATACCTTGGATTCATCAACCACGATGGGAAGATTCAGAAGGTACTGCCCTGAATGCGCAACCTCCATCTCTTCATCACTTGTAATCTTGAAATTACTCTTCTCCATCACCTGGACCATAACTAACAAATATTACACACTCGTACTACATTGTAAATCGATAATACTCCAAGGATTCCAGATACAAGGCTATTAGCAAGTTCACGTATTCTCTAGTCCTAATACATTGAAAACGCAGTGTCCCCTATGCATATTCAGAAACAAAAGCAACAACAAAGCCAGGCTGCCACATTACCCGCAACAAGTAAGTGAGGAAATTCTGCTCCAGCACATCAATTTGTTTCGAAGAAAGATTCTGTTGCTGCAGCTTGTGATTCCCATTGACGGGGTCGAACAGCGAATAGAGTTGCTGGAAACAATTAAACAAACAAAAACCTCATGACAACACCAACATTCGAAAATAACCAAGCGAACCATATGAGAGACACAATACCATCAAATCCTCGAACTGCAAAAGATACCAAGCCCGGATGGTGTACTCAATCCTCTTGCATAGCTTCAGAAACTCCGCCCGGTCGGAACTATGCTCTGCGAAAAACAAGGGGGTGTTTTCAGTACATTGATGCAAACCCATAAAAGAAATTATACCATGGAAATGAATATGAGTACCGATGAGGTTGGCCAAGGTCATGATGAGCTTGGGCTTGAGGACTGGAATCACGGACTCGGGCTCTAAACGAATCATGTCTTTCTTCTTGTGTGCCATTGCTAACTTGTTTCCTTTGTGGGTGGGTCGAGATTGTGAGGATTTATTCCTGAGAGCAAAGGGAAGGTTTTGGGATTGGTATATTTTTGGCGTTGTCGGTCTGTTGCAGAACTCAAATGCTGGGGATCCAATCAGGTTGGTCTAGTTGAAGCATACTCCATGAGAAAAAACTAATCTTTACTATATTGCAGTGAGGAAATTGACCAAAATGTGTTCTGTTTTGTCTATATTAATTTTTTAAAATTAAAGAAGTTAATAGAATTTAGGATTAATATAGTAAAAAATAAATAACAAAAAAATGTGAGAATACAAGATTGAAAACTGTAATTTCACTCGAGTCATTACTCCTTAATTTTAAATAATTTTGTAACATCGTGTAAATATATACGGGTAAAGGCAAGTGAGTGATAAAGAGCACGGCAAAACTACATCTGCCACGAGATGTCTTCAAATAAAATTTTTAGAAGAAACCTATTAATCACATACACGCATACATACTAGTAAATATGACATCGTTTACAATGTAATGATATTAATTACCTAAAACAGCTAAAAATTGCTCACTAATCTCACCATAACCATTCGAGACGGGACATATGTTCGGTGTGAAAATAAATTTTCTCGAACAATTAAGCTTGAGGCGTGCCAGTACCTATGGGTTAGGTACAACTTTGATCTTCGACGCTTGTTCGCCTACTGACTTCTCTCCAAACGATTGTCGTACAGGAGTTGGTCAGGCCTGCACTTAGGTTCTTCTTAGACTTAGCTGAAGAGGAATTAGGATTTTTCTCCTCTTCTTGCAAAGTGGAGGTTTCCTACTCAGACCGGTGTGGTTGAGTAGAGCTATAAACAAGAATCACGGTGTGTTCGCCAAAGGATCCTTTGACGAACTATGGATATTTGCTAAGGTTATTCACATTAACAATGGTTTGGGGGTATTCGCCAACATGTTGGTCTTTATGAAACGGTGGTGGACTGTTTGCTCACGGATGAGGCTTGATGAGTAAAAGCGGGTAGTGCTCACAGATGAGGCTTTGGTGAGTAGCGGCGGGGAATGCCTACGGATAGGGTTTTTGTGGCACAAAAAGACTCGAGAAATCTTTCTGGTAGAGGTGCTCCGGTGAGGCTTGTTTTGCAGTGTGCAAAAGTTGTATTGATTGAGATGTAGATATAGATGTCCTTCTTTGTGACCCCTTTATATAGTGAACACTATGATTTGTTCTTTCTTGCAGGCCAAGGTAAATCAAATCTCTTGATCTACTAGGAAAAGAATCCTCCTAGCCCACTAACAAATCTTCTGTATTCTTGCAAATCTTCGTCAAGCAAGACCTCAAGTGGAAAGAAAATATTTACAATTACTTAAACCGTAAGAATCGGTCCAATGGGCTCGAGGAGTCAGCATTCGCCAAGAAATATTATTTTGGCCCAAACATAGCCCCTCAGGTCTTGAAGGAGAAGCCATGCGTCTTGACTGAAAAGACCTATAGTTCCCATGAATTCTTCATATTAACAAAAAGCCACTTACTGACTTAACT
This sequence comes from Comarum palustre, assembly GCA_951800085.1. Lineage (NCBI taxonomy): Eukaryota > Viridiplantae > Streptophyta > Magnoliopsida > Rosales > Rosaceae > Comarum > Comarum palustre. The sequence continues at coordinate 1,696,152 of OX637574.1, read as the reverse complement.
GGTAAACACCAAACTCAGATGTAGGTCTTGACTCTTGAAGCTTCGGCAGCAATGAATAGTAGCTAGGTAGCCCATATAGCAGCACAATTAATCTCCAATATGATAATCAAGTTATCAATTTGAATACCTGGACTGATCTGATAAGAAAATAGTCTTAAGCTCCCGCTGAACACGTCGACATAGAGAAGCCCCACATACTCAATTAAACATGGTAACAAGACTACAAACATTGATCTTGAAGATAATTGATAGCAATGAACCAAGAACATTTAGCCTCAATGTAGACATCATTGCACTTCATGAAGCAAACTTTAGATGAATAAGAAGGGCTTGAACCAACCATCAACTGGTTGTTTTATAACTGGACGTTGTTCTTCAAAATCATAGCCTTCAAGATGAACCAACTCCCTCAAAAAGAACTTTCAAGAAGACTAGGAAACCACCCATAAAATAAACTTCCTTAAAAAACTGATGACATTTTGCTTCTTAAGAGGCCAACTTTAGGCATGATTCACACCATACTTGGATGATGATTATGATTGGTTCTTGGCTTGAGAATGTAGTACAATATATGTACTTGAAGTATTGATAAAGCAAACGGCCAAAGAAACCCAGGAGGATGGCACAAATGGTCTCCCAAAACAGCCCCAAGAAAACAATTTTCTGGAAATTCAGTTTTTTCCTTATTATTTGGTCAACCTGAAGAGCTTGTACCTTGAGCTTCTCATCGTATTTTTAGATGATTATTGATTCTAAAATGTTCTACAACATCCCAAATTGATGTATAATCAATAACCCCAGTGATAGGTACATGTTAAGATGAAGAAACAAGGCCACCAAAACTTATTGCAGTGCAGTTTTTTCTGAAATGACTGCTTTAAGATGCCAACTTGTAGACCTCATAACTCACTCCTCAAAGCAGCGAATGACATGATTCTTTTTTCTACTTGTAGTCCAATATATTGGGTTCAAGTTGGTGTATGGCGAACATGATTCTAACCCATGGAATGATGCGCGAACGAGCCATGAAAATGGCCAAAAATAAGCCAAATTTGAAATGGGGCTGACTTGGTTGATGATTTTCATAGGCTTTTCTTGTGATTTCTGGGAAATAGGGCAGCCAAACATGTTCCGTAGCATCAGTAGTACATGTCCTAAGTCTTGGATGCTTGATGTGAACCTCCAAGAACCTTAGAACTGCTTGACAAAGTACCTTGATATACCAAGTTTTTCTTTAGTCCTGACAACTTTTTTGCTGCTGCTAATGTTTTCAAAATAATAAGCCACAAGTGTTGGCTTTGAATTATAATGATCAACCTCAAGAATAGATTAACTAAATAAAGTGCAAAACCACAAATTGGTTTAGACAAACCGTAGGAATTAGCTTTGGTGAATCACAATGATTGGTTTAAAAATAAAATGAATACTAAAACTCAAAAAGTTTCAAAAATTTGCTCCAAGAAATCCAAGAATTGGCACAGAATATGTATAGTGTAGCCCCCCAGTTTAATTGGGTGCAATGAATGTAGTGAGAGTAGGTCGATTAAACTGATCTCGCATGCCTCCAGAATAGGCTTCTCTTGTAGAACTTGATGTAGAGAATTGAGCTACATATGTAGAGTTGAGACTTATTTCCTCGCATGCTTGCACTAATTTAGCTCCATAGAACAAGCTCCTTGTGGTGATCAGACACAAACAGACTTATGTTGTAACTGTGAACGTTCCGCCAAAAAGTAGTCTCCTTGTACTGTGTCAACTCTGTCTTCATTCCTTCAAAGGATATTAGAGCGTCCCCCTTTTCTCCCGGCGAATGTCAAGATTATATACTTTGTGTCAAACTCATTGTGCTCTAGCAACAACTCCAAAAGTTATTGTTAAGGGTATGAATAAATCAAGGCAGTCTGATTCGCAGCTCGCAGCCCCCCAGTATAAACAATGATGTTGTCTTTGTACAGTGACTTATGAAACGTCTCTGCTGCTTACAAATGAAACTTGAAGCCCCCCAGTATAAGAATTAGAATAATCCAACCTCAACAACAGCCTTAGTTGTATTTTGTTGCTACTTTATGCATATCTTATATGCATGAGACTCCATAAATACTTGGAAAACTTGAGTAGATGTCTGTCATGCCTTTAATTTCAACTTTGATGCGTCATTCCTCCAAGACATACTATATATGCGAACATTATGTCAAAACCTCTCTCATACCCAGTTACTGGATGTATAGAATTTTATCTCCTCATAATTAACTTCACATGCACGGTAACTGACATAAGTAATGAATAATTAAAGACCACAAAGTTTGGTCTTTGAAGTACTAGGCCAATGAGATCCGGTATTATGATAACATCACAAAGTCAACGCGGTACGAGCTCTCCAAGAACACGAGATGAATGTCTTAGTTTGTATTAATGCCCTTCATATGAATAAAATATTCCACTTGTGCAGATTTAGATGACTCTACCGTGATGCAGAAACTGAATCTTGTGAAGTTGCTCTGCATGATACCATTGGTTGAAGTATAGTGATGCCCCCTTTGATTTTTTAGCCACAGGTGTTGGCTAAATTAAAACACTGTTGGTCAATGCTTCAGATATGAAGAATTATAATTACACTTTTTCTCAACCTAACCACTATCGACAACGGCTGCAGAGAAAACATAGTTGTTTTCCCAACTTCTAAAAAAGATGTCACATATATTGGCACAAGAGAAAACATCATACCCTTAACACCATATGGATAAGCTTTATGAACACCATAGCATACTTAGATGAAGTCTTGATCTTGAAATCAACTTTTCCTCTTAATCAGTTCTTCTTTTCGTTTATCTCCCTGCAATGAGTATCCTTATATATGCACATTTGAAAACCCTCAAGCTTTATCGACTCGAATCACTTTATACTGATTTCTGTCTTTATGTTCACCAAGTTTTGGTGTCCGAAATAGAGTGAATAGAGGAAAGCAAAACCTGAAGCAAGCTCCACAAGTATGTAAGCATGAATAGAGAACATTCTATTGTGCATTCTCCAAGCTATTAGTGCCTACAAGTCCGTTCGCCGTAGTCACAAACATAAGACGCAGATTCTCGAGCATTCTAACATTCCGGTACTCAATTTGTCATAACTCTCTACTGGAATGTCAGAATCACGAACCGTAAATTGCGTTAGAAACTAGTCATCCATACCTTTCCACCAATATGAAGTTTGCTCACTAATTCACTCGAGATCTTTCCAAGTATATCTGCAAAGTTACTACACATAAGCTGTCACTGAAATTGGTTGAACCGCAACTGCTTGGTTTTGATGTCCATAATTAGGCGAAGGAGGATAGCGAATCTTGAGTGTCAAGCTCCCTAAGCATATAAAAACATGTATAGAAGGCACAAGTACACATTCGCCAGCTAAACAAGACCTTCAATGCCCATTCGCCACACATATATGCATGCTGTCAATTTTTTGTTCATCCTTCATGTATTCAAACTGCAATAACTTTTTACTGGAACGTTGGAATCACAAGCCGTAAACTTAGTTAGAAATTAGACATCCAGGGCTTTCCACATATATATTGTTCATGGACTAGTTCTTAGTAGATCATCACCAGTGATTCAGTGAAGTTGTTGTACAGTAGTATAGACTGCTAAAAATGTGTCTTCTGACCTGTCGGGACTCAAGCTGCCATAACTCTCTACTAGAATGTTAGAATCTTGATCCGTAAATTTTTCTAGATAGTAGACAGCTAGATCTCTCTATGTATATGTGGCTTGCTTGCTAGTTCATTTTAAATCATTCCCAGAAGCTCCACGAAGTTTCTATACAGAAGCTGTAACTATAACTTGATGATTCGCAAACCCTCCAATTTTGATATCAATAGGTAGGCGAACGGGGGTAAAGAAACTTCACGCCAAGCTCCTTGAGCATCTAAGTACATATATACACTGCATAGGTGTGGATTCGCTGGATTAAAGGGGCCCTCTTAATATCTATTGGTGCAACCATCAATGCATGATGCAAATTTTTACGCCCTCTGATCTACTGGGACTCCAACAGCCATAACTCTTTCTTGGACCGTTAAAATTGCAAGCCGTAAATTCCATTATAAAGTAGACATCCAGGGATTTTCGTGCATATAAATTTTTCCTTCTAACTCTTCCTGAATCTTCCCAGTTTATTCCGTGAAGATGCAACACAGAAGTTGTTGCTACAAATTTGTTGAACTACACTCTTGCTTTAAATCTTCTGTACTCTGCTAGCAGAATGGCTGTAACTATGACCTCAGAAATAGATCTCTAATAATATAGGATAGAATTCAAACCTCTGTCAGGTAAGAACATTGTCTTGCATTTCAGCAAAACATAGAATCTCTTTTTGTATTTTTTTTAAATGCAAGAATTGAAACGAAATTAAAACGGCTAGAAACAAGGTAAATAGGGAAACCCATCATGAATTAGTTACCCTTTGTAAGTCTACGGGGGAGGCCACCAATGCTTCACTCCAAACCTTGGCATCTTAATGTTTGCAGAACGGTGTTCTCTTTTACGAACATTCCCGAACATTGAGCAAAGATGCTTCTTGTCACCAACTTGAAAATTCAGAAAGGTCTGCTGAAAGGGTATGTTGTTTAGCCCTCCATACATCTTTGTTACAGCTTGACATAGCATGATCATCAATTGCACCTTTACGGATGGCTCGGTGTTGAAATCCGCCTTGTCACCGACTACCATGTCGTGATGCATGTTATGTACAGTTGCAGCCATCAACTGGCTTTCATAGTAAACCACTTGATGGTTTATATCTTTAACACCAAGAGACTCCAAGTAATTGAACTCCTCTGCTTTAGACTTGCTGATTTTAGAGCCAAGAGTCAACTTGCAGTCATTATCATATTCGTCGTAGGTTGACTCCATGTTAATATCAAAATAACAATCACCACATATTGGTGATTTAACTTCTACCTCAGACATAAGCATATTCCTACTATAAACATCATTGAGGACCATTTGTTCGGCTTGACATGTGTCCATATATACAGTATCATGCGTGAACGGAATGACTTTGTCTTTGGAGCAGCTTTGTTGGTTGCTGACTTCATTGTTGTGCTCCTCATGAGATTCACCACAAATTGGCATATCAATTTTTTCTGACTTGACCAGAGAAAAAATTTCTCCACTAGATTGATCAAAAACTGATTCAACCTCTTTGGCGAGAGTATATTCGTCAGCTTTAGGTTCGACTTCTTAGGATTGTAAAACCTCTTGGTTAGTATTGCAAACATCATGATTTGCTTCATCTTGCAGTTTTGTTGCCTTCTCATTGGCTGCTTTAATTTCTAGGTTATCCTGATCCATGGAAGCATTTATCTAATCCGCGGTTGCATTGATTTTATCAATTTGCTCAATGATAGCCTTCAATTTCTGCTTCAACTCGTTGTCCATGTTCAACACTACAAATAGTTGACTCTGTTAATTCTTCTGGTAATCATCCGAAACGTGAAATCGTTTCTTCTACAATCCTGACACGTTATGTCCTACCGGGTGTGCCAAATGTTCGGTCTGAAAATGAATTTTCTTGAACAACCAAGCTTGAGGCGTGCCAGTACTTATGGGTTAGGTACAACCTTGATCTTCGACGTTTGTTCGCCTTCTGACTTCTCTCCAAACGATTGTCGTACAGGCGTTGGTCAGACCTGCACTTAGGTTCTTATAGACCTAGCTGAAGAACAACTAGGATTTTTCTCCTCCTCTTGCGAAGTGGACGTTTCCTACTCAGACCTGTGTGGTTGAGCAGAGCTATAAACAAGAATCACGGTGCGTTCGCTAAAGGATTCTCTGACAAACTATGGATATTTGTTAAGGTTATTCACCTTAACAATGGTTTGCCGGTATTCGCCAACAAGTTGGTTTTTATGAAGCGGTGGTGGACTGTTTGCTCATAGATGAGGCTTGGTGAGTAGAAGCGGATAGTGCTCACGGATGAGTCTTTGGTGAGTAGCGGCGGGAAATGCCTACGGATAGGGCTTTGGTGGTACAAAAAGACTCAAGGAATCTTTCTGGTAGAGGTGTTTCGGGGATGTTTGTTTTTCAGTGTGCAAAAGTTGTATTGATTGAAATGTAGATATAGATGTCATTCTTCGTATGTCTTGACCCCTTTATATAGTGAACACTAGGATTTATTCTTTCTCACAGACCAAGGTAAAATCAAATGTCTTGATCTACTAGGAAAATAATCCTCCTAGCTGACTAACAAATCTTCTGTATTCTTGCAAATCTTCGTCAAACAATACCTCAAATGGAAAGAAAATATTTACAATTACTTAAACCGTAAAAATCGGTCCAATAGGCTCGAGAAATCAGCATTCGTTAAGAAATATTATTTTGGCCCAAACACCACCCATAATTCTCACAAAAAATTGATATTGTATGCAAAAAATCCCATTCTCTAGTGTTGGAGCGTTAGTTCATGATCCCCTTCTTTTTGGTAAGATTCAAAATCCACACAATTTTGTTCGCTAATGAAAAAAAAAATCAAACAATAATGACGCATCGATGGCATTTCCGATATTCCCCTCAAATCCAGTGGCCAATAGACCGCAACGGAACAAAAATTTAATGTGTCTATTTATGAGGCGGTCACATGTCGGATCCCGAGTCTGCCGGCCCGGGTCGGATCATCCACCACCTCAATCCCAAAACGCCGTCGTTTCAGACGTTTCGCCTCGCCTCGCCGGTTATATCAATTTCCAAGTCGGCTCAGTGTGGACTCGAAGCTTCCTTCTGCGCTCTTCATTTTGCTCAGTCCATCACTCTCGTCCCTATCTCTGCTTCGCTCTCAGGTACTTCCTATCTTTGTCTGATTTTGATTATGATAATGCTGCTTGTTTTGGTTTTTCGATTTGCGAATCGGTTAGGGCGAAGTAGGATGATCGGAGAGTTAGAGTAGCGCGGGTGAGATCTTGTAGAGTGATCGCGTTTTGGAAACCGGATTGCGATTCGGATCGTCGTTGTCGTCGCGGTTTTAATTGAGTGGAGCCCTAGGTGTTTTGTTGGCTAGGTTTTGATTTACTGGTGATAATGTTGATGTGCTGGTCTGTGTTTTGGTGTTGAGAGTTGGATTTGGTGTGGAGAGTGAGATCTTGTGGTTTTCAGAGACTCGCATTTCCGGTGGACTCAGTGTTTTGTGCTTACTGTGTGTGTAGTGCTGTTGTTCTTGCGCTAGGTGTGTTTGATTAGGTTTCTAAACTTTACTACCGAGTCTGGTTGGTTATTCTTCAAGTATATGAAGTGCATCGGATTTTTTGGTTGGAGAATATATGGAGGAACTGATTTTAGTTGGTTGTTGCTCACTGATTCACAATCCGGTGCGGATTTCATACATTGTTGTTACTGTTTCTGTGTTCATTTTGGAAAACTCTTTTTGGCGGTTAACTACTGTGGAGTTGCACATATATGCCTATTTGGCTGATTTCAAGGTGGAAATTTTGTCATTATTAGAACATGGCTTGCAGAAAGTAGGAAGTGTGTGACCCATGCTGGACTTTTTTTTCAGATCAAACAGTGTTAGAGCTGGTTTCAAGGTGGAAATGTAGTCATTGATTAGAAGTGGGATTACAGAAAGTAGGAATGCACACTTTGTGGCCCATGTCGAACTTATTTTCAGATCAAACAGTGTTAGAGCTGGTAGAATTTGGCTTTATTTTAATGTGGTGTGTGTATTAGCTGTCTATTTTGGATTCTTCTTTTGAGCCAGTAATTCAATCAGGAATGTAAATTTTGCCCTGCAGTTATCTCAGTGCTAGAATTTAATACGCTTATCTAGTTAGAATGACCATATCCAGTCCAAAGATGTGCTGTTGTTTGGTTTGAGTAAGCATTTTTCACTGTTTGTTTTGGTTTGGTCCAGGGTTGAAGGCCAACAGCAATGTCAGCACTTAGAGATCTCAATACCATACCTGGATCTGAGAGGAAGAATGAAGGCTGTAGCAAAGGGGTCCTAACTAGATCCTTTGCTGGGAATGCTACTGAAAATCATGAAGAGTGCCAGAAGAAAAACTCTGTCTCTTTGGGTGTCCCTTCTACTAATGGTGAGGAAGTTGTGAATGCCGTTGAGGTTGCAAATACAGAAGTAGAATACATTGAGTCTGGGAATTTGAATGATGTAGAAGATGTTGATTTGAGTCTCAAGGTATTTATTCTATACCTTCCCGTGGTATTTTTGTTTAAACTTGAGCATTCCTGACCTTGCATAACTGTTTAGTATTCATCTTTATGTATGCCAACTAACTATGGTGTCCATGCATTTGTTATTTGATGTTTCAGACACTCTTAACTGGACTAGACTCTAAAGATTGGGTTCTGCTTTGTGAAGCACTCAATACTGTCCGCCGATTGTCCATTTTTCACAGGGAAACTATGCTAGAGAAACTGTAAGTCCTGTGTTTTAAATTGATCTGATTGAAAGAAGAATGTGTTGTTGATGTGTAAAATATGTTAAGTATTGATGGTGCTGAAGATTTAACTATTGTCATATTCTCTTTCACAGGGGAGACGTGATTCCGCTTGTAGTAAGGTCCCTGAAGAATCCAAGAAGTGCTGTTTGCAAAACTGCGATTATGACATCTGCAGATATCTTCAATGCTTGCAATGACAGTATAGTTGATTCTCTGGACCCTCTGGTAACTTGTTTTATTTGGAACTCTACTGTTACATTGCTTTTATTTTGTCACTTCGTTTTTATTGTGAAGGGTTACTGTGTGATTAACCTCTTTTTGTTCCTGTCTTTGCTCCCCAACTATGACTCATTCAGCTACTACAACTTCTTCTCAAGTCTTCGCAAGATAAACGATTTGTATGTGAGGCGGCTGAAAGAGCTTTAGTAGCGATGACCACATGGGTTTCCCCCACATTGTTGTTACCAATGCTGCAACCATATCTCAAGCACAAAAATCCTAGGATTCGGGCGAAGGCATCGATGTGCTTTTGTCGAAGTGTTCCACGACTGGTAAGAGAAGAGAAATTAGATATACTCATTTGTCTCATTTTGTCTTTTGAATTTGTGTTGTGTAATTTGCTAGTGACAGATTTCTATTTTTCTTTCTGTGTAACAAAATCATTTTATTTCCTAATAACTGTTGATGTTCTTAGCGGTCAGTATAAAAGATGAGGTATTTAGATGATGCTAAAAGTGCTTAAACATAGACATCTTATTTGAAGCTTTAAGTTTTTTTTAATTGATCTGATGAACTCCCATTACTGAGTTCATTTGAAATGTAACGTAGCATCTATATTTTACTGAGGCTATTGAAGCTGCTGCTTGTTTCTTTGCATTTCTTGTTTCATTGTAAGTAGCAGAATTGTAGAAACCATTTCAGGATTCTAACGTTACAAAAAAGGAAGCTTATTGATGTTTGTGTCTAAAATCAAAGGCGTTCTGGTCTTCATTCTTATATCTTCCTTGTTACTATGATTTGTTTCATAGTATATTTACAGTGATGTTTTTTTATATTTCATGGTGAGGAATTCTTTCATAGGTTCGAGATACAGTTTTATTTTCTCAACAGTGTATTGCCTTTTCATGTTGTGATATTTTAAGATAGTGTTGTGAGACCATCAGGATTTGTGCATCTTGCTATATTACTCGATACCAACTTTCTACTAGGTTGCTATCTTCCCCTCTAGGTACTTGGATGTTTTATCTTTTCTGTTTGTAGGGTGTTGAAGGTACTAAAGCATATGGGATTGACAAATTAATTCAAGTTGCCGCCTCCCAGCTTAGCGACCAGCTTCCTGAATCAAGGGAGGCTGCTCGAAGCCTCCTCCTTGAGTTGCAGACTGTTTATGAGAAATTTCAGAATCTATCTCCAACAGCAGTATCTGAGGAGGTGCAACCCCAGGTGGACTCTTGGGAGAACTTCTGCCTATCGAAACTCTCTCAGCTTAGCGCACAAGCAGTTCTCCGGGTGACCAATATTTCTCGGGAAGGTCTTGTTGGCTCCTCATAACACATGTTCATACAACACGGACAAGATTTAGTACTATCTCCATTTTCAAACAGTTACGAGCCTTAGCAAGCCTACATCTTCCCTTGCTTAGTTGCTTTGGTTTGATATTCATCAATTTCAGTTTCTCTTTTCTTTTGTGTCTTTATATACTTTCAGAGTTTCAGGTGTTGAGACTGAGATGTTTATAATTGCTGAAAGTTAGTAAACAAGCCATAGCCATGCATCCGGTGAATGTTCAATTATGTCCAATTTCCAGTCGTTAAACTTGATTTTCTTTTTGCCTGATGAAAATTACCTTTCAGTTCCTGATTCTGTAGCCATGGTAGGTTATAATTTCTCAAATCCTCATAACTAGTAATTTCTCGATTTCTCATAACAGGCAATTTTTTAAAATTGATAATTTCATAATTTCTCAAAACTCATAACTCAGTGACAATTGTCTAATTTCTCAACTTCATAACCTGCAATTTCTCAATCGCTTAATTTCTTATAACTAAAAATTTATCAATTTCTCATAGTTGGAAATTTCTTAAATTCTTAAAACTGTTAATTTCTCTATTTCTCATATTGTTAATTTCTCTATTTTTCATAATTGACAATTTCTTAATTTTTCATATATGTCAATTTCTCAATTTATCAATTATAATCTTGAAAATGCATGACCGTCAACCCAGTATAGAATCTAATTTTCATTAAAGGCTTGAAGTAGAGTTTGTCTATGAAATTTTCCAATTTTTCTAAATCTCAAAACTGACAATTTCTTATAACTGACTAATTTCTCAATTTCTGGTGACCTATAAAGTTTTTATTTTTTTAATTAAAATGGCTAGCCTTTAAAGTTTTAAATGTAATGTTGTCAAATATGTGGTGCATCTTAATTTGCTCTTACTAATATACTAATTTTAATTCTAAATTTGGTCATAACATTTAATGATTTCATATTTGTGTGGAACCGTGGATGATATATTTTGAATTGCATCTTAGTCAAACCACTTACCATTTTTAATACCTACTTGAATTTGGTTCATGTATGTCTTACACTTACATTACATCTGGATATTCATTGTAATAAAATTCTCATAAAAGGGGGAAAATGGTAGATACATAAATCCAAAAGGTATTTGAACAAAGTGACAAGCTCGGAAAACGCTAGCAGAAAAGCGAAGTAAAATTCAGGTGGCTTGTAATATGTAAGCGTTATCCTTTTTTGGGGAAATAGATATGTCGTTCGTGGGCAGCCTTTTTGTTTCTCGAGCCTATAGTGGGTTATAGACAGAATTCGAAAGGTTTAAATCTTTGATGATTTCATCATACATGATTGAATTAGGGCATCTTTGCGAAAACTTCTGGATAAGTGTCCTCCATCTGAACTGAATTCTTTATGGTTAAAGAATCTCTTTTTTAGTTGTTGTGGAACAATTAGGAGATTCTCTAGAAGAAATACGGTGTTCCGCTTCCAACAGCAACATGTTATGGGGTGGTGGTCCCACTTTTGGGGTCAAATCAATACGTTCTAAGAAGAAATATTTGAATATAAATCTCATCATTCCATTTGACAAACGTCTATAACGGCAAAAGCCTACAACGACCATCGGTAATGCATGAGAAAACTCCAAGACACTCACATATGTTGGTCAAGTGGGAGAATAAACTCCAAATCTAGTCTACAAAGCCTACAAATCAATACTAAACTGAAAAACTGATGTCCACAAGAGGATTTTATTTTGCCTAAAAAGCAAGCTTCAAAACTATGTCCAAACAAATCCAAACAAACAGACCTGATAAACTAGAAAGTATAGTAACCTACCTCACTCCAAACATAACCAGTCTCTCAACGACTAGAGGCCTTAGACCCGTTGGTGTATCTTTCGTCGTGAAGCTAAGAAAAAGATTATGATAGGATTTGGTAGGGATCTTGACTTCAGCCCATAGCAGGCCAAATAAGCAAGCCAAGCCCAGAAGTCAGAGCAAAGCAAAATGGAGAGAATGGGCCTAAACCAAACCCACTCTCACAACCCTCTTTCCCCTAGCCACAAGAGCTCGACCTCCCGTCAGGGTCGTCGGAGATGACACCGTTTGTGAGACTCCGCACGTTCTTACTGTGGTTATTGACGAGTTACTAAGGTTTAAGCCGTGTTCGGTAACTTCACGAGTGAACAACCACGTTCATTTTCGAGTTTTTCAAAGTTCTTCAAATTCCTCAATTAATGACTCGATGTCATAGTGCGTGTCGACATGAGTCTCCCGGTATTTTCAGAATATTTTTCAGAGATTCAGTCTATTTTCTACGAATTTCTGAAGTTTTTGGTAATTTTTAATTACCACTCCGATAGAAACAGTTTTACCATTTAACCTTTTACTTTTTACGTTCTTTAAATCTAGATCGTTAGATCGATCCTAGATTGAATCTGGGCAGTCCATTTCCTTTTAAATAGAGGAGGGAGGTTTGACTCGGTTAAAACACCCCCCCGATCAACTCTCTCCCTCTCGACACTCTCCCTCCCTCGTATGCTCCGTCGTCCTCCGCCCGACGCCAGTGACTCTAGCCACCATCGGACGTCGGACCACCACCATCGGACTTGCCTCTCTTCGATCTCTCTACCCATCCCAACAAAATCCAACATTCATCCTTTCTCTCTTCAAATCGAAACCCAATATGATTTCCCCAAATCGGTGTCTTGGCCGGTTTTCCTTCTTCTTCGGCCAGCCATGGATCTGGAAGGTAATCTTCTCACATCTCCTTCAATTTCGAACCCCTCATGAACTCTGATTTCTGTTTGTGGACCAAATCACTCTTTCTCCATTTCTTCTATGTTTTCTGGGTTCCTGGTATTGTCACAGTCGACGCCGCTTACGGTGAGCTTTTGTCTCTAAGGGATGAGCCTTGTTGCAAACCCGAGGCTAGCAGCAGCAAGGACAGGAGGAGATGGTGGTCTCTGTCTCTACAGAGGAGGAAGTGGAGATGGTGATGGGGCTATGAAAATAAGAGCAGGGGAGAGGGAAGGAGGAGCTGAGGAAGAGGTATTGCACAGATTCTTGGTTTTAGTTTTGGTTCTGTTGTTGTGTTGTTTGTTGTTTGAGACTGTCTTCGGTTTTAGTGAAGAGCAGGAGGAGCAGAGAAATATCTCGGCGATGAGAAGTGGAGGTTTGGGTGCAGAGCAGTTTTGGTGCAGCTTTGGGTGTGAAGAGTAATGTGGGAGCAGCTTACTTCATTTTGGGATTGAAAGGTGAATCTCTTAATCTAGAAAGAGCTTTGATTAATTAGTTTGGGTTGTTTGATTTTAAAGTTGAAGGAATGAGGTAATTGGAGTTGTAGAGTTTTGTTAAGTCATAATGCGTAGTTACAGAAAAGTCGTAAAAAGGAAAGTTTCCATTTTGGGAAAGTTTCCATTAAGAGAAAGGTTTAATTTTGGAAAAGTTTCATTTTCAGAAAAAAACGGTTTAGTAAATAATTGAAGGTCAACGAAGTTTGACACAATTTGGTTAAATTGGTAAAGAATTAAATTGTTATCGGAAACTAATAACTGAAAATTTTGAAAGTGTTAAGTTGACCGTTTTAAGAAAAATTGGTGTTTCACGCAAATCGATGTATCGACTCTTGGTAAATAAATTGGTTAATGTGACACGTTGAGTGTCCATAGTAATTTAACGAATTATTATGTGACACCCTAACGTCAAATTAAAATAGTTAAGGAAAGTTCGGAAGTTAAGTCGGACTTCTGGTAAATAAGTAAAGAGTCGAGAACCGGAAAAGCAAGTCAAAAAGGTTAAAGAGTTAAAAAGGAAATTGATTGGTTAACTTGGTCAATGTGGTCATTCCTGGTCAAACTAGGAATGTTGAGGTCTGTTGATTGTTATTGTTTCTTGGTTGCTAAGCTACTTTAATTCTGCAGTGAATCATTAGACGAGGTAGCTTACGCGGTGACCTCTGTTCACCGAGACGGTTCCTGAAAGCTTGGAGCGTACGTAAGGAACTACTATTCCAGGTAGGGAAGCTAAACCCCCTTTGTTAGTGGTTTTGTATATATGAGAAAGTGCATGATTTTGTATGCTTATGGTCGATGCATCAGGAAAGTTTTCTTTATATTAAATGATTTATGATTGGGCCAAGAAAACCTGAGGCTAGACGTAAATGATTTTTATTTGACGACTCAGATCGAAAAGTAGTACCGTTGTCCCGATTTCCGGTGCTTGGCCTGAAAGTGGTGAGACCTAGTATATAGTACTCCCACGGTGTCGATGACAGTGAACCTCCGGAGGGGCAATACCCTGTTTATTTTATTTTTTCACTTACGCTCGTCTCGCACAACACTCGCACAGAGTTATACGAGTCGTAAGTGCGGTGTGTTGGGCATTAGCTGTAAATGGACACTCTCGCTACTATATGTTTTCAAATGCATAGGTAGTTGGTCTCTGTTTGCTGTAAAGACAAACCCGGGATTCGGCCGTAAGATATAAATTGGTGATTTTGTGTGTCAAGAATTTTCTAAATGATTTTATCAATAGCTCAAATCTATATGTATATATATGGCTTTATGGTTTTCAAACCTATCATTGGTGGGCCTATATGTGAGCACGCGTGACAGGACCCACCCCGGGTTAAACCCCTTTAACCCGAAGTAAATCCTGCGGGGACCACCTCAAGGAAACTTCTTACCGAAACCCCCTTGAAATGGCCAACCCTTCCTACTAAACTAACTAAACCGGGTTAGTCAGAGCAGTCTACAGAGATGATTACCCCAAAGAATTTCAAGCAGCAACGGAATGATCGACTATGCCTCGACTCTCGTACGCGCTCGACCTCCTCTCACGAACCCTGCATCACTGGGCATTTAAAAACGAAAGGCCCAGGGGAGAAACATTTAAAAACTGTTAGAGTGAGTGGACGAAAATCAAATATAAAACTCTATTTCTTTTAATGCTCTCCCAAAAATGTTTTGATTTAAACATCATTTATGCATGCCCACAAATACCAAATATTCCACAATTGCATGATAAGATAAACAAGGATTATGGGAAGAGAAATGTTCTCAAACATAATCAGTCTGACCTCTCAGACTAGGGTCGGAGCTAAGAGCTCTAGTAGCGCCCTCACGCTACTCTATGCTAGCTATATAAAATAATACGGTCAACCCTTGAAATATCAACCTGACCTCTCAGGCTTGTCTGTCCTCTCAGACCAGGGTCGGAGCTAAGAGCTCTAAATAGAATGATAACGGTCAACCCTTATAATATCAACCTGACCTCTCAGGCTTGTCTGTCCACTCAGACCAGGGTCGGAGCTAAGAGCTCTAAATAAAATGATACGGTCAACCCTCATAGTGCACTACGTAGTTTGCCTGACCTCTCAGGCTAGGGTCGGAGCTAAGAGCTCTAGTAGCGCCCTCACGCTACTCTAGCTAGCATATTTATTGGTCAACCCTTAAAAATAAATATTCATAACAATGCATTAATCAAATTCTCTTCCCAAAACAAATAAATAAAACCATTCCTCGTCCTATATGCATAAATCCACTTTCCAACGAAATCTCGGGTTCAATTCCATTCAAATGACGGGCCATCCCCGTTTATAACCATTTTCAGAAAGAAATAGCAAATTGGAGGAATAATGGTAAATACGTTTAAGCATAAAAATCAAGAAAACCTTTAACCGAGGTTCCCGCTAAACTTTATCCAAATAACACCTCCAAGAACCCGAGAAAATATAATTCTCGAAAACGATCATAAAAACCATGCAATTAAATCAAACATTAAGGCATGCATTTATTTAAAATAATATGTCCACTCACAGTACTATTGCGACCTTCCCGCTCGGAAAGCTCCTCGAGCGAAACTCTCGAACTACCCGCGTAGTCGAGCCCGTCTCACGTTCAATCAGAGACTGTACAAACAAACCACTATATTAGTCATCTCATCGTTGACTTGGTCTTTTCCTAGTTTGACCAGGAACTCCTATTTGACCACAAGTTGACCGAGTTCCCTTTTATGACATTTTACCCTTTTTGACTTTCTTTCCCGGTTATCGACTCTTAATTCAATTTACCGGAAGTCCGACTCAGTTTCCGAACTTTCCTTTATTACTTTAACTTGACGTTAGGGTGTCACGTATTAATCGATATGCTTAACCTCGAGTCGATATACCGATTTAACATTTTCTTATAGATTCCAGTTATCAATTTCCGATAACAATTTAACATTTTACCAATTTCCCGATTATCTTAACCTTAGCTCCAAAACTAACCAAACCACACACTCACACATTCGCAGACCATAACTCTACCAACAATCCGTTAAACACTAGAAATTCACCTTTCGAGTAAAAATGATGAGCTGCACACAGATTCACTTTTCACACCCGAGAATCTGTTCTCGGCACCCGAACATTTGCTCTCTACACCCAAACACCAAACCCTGCTGCCAAAGGCAGCTCCTCAGCTGCAACTGCCTTCCACCAATTCCAAACGAAATATCAGAACTCAATTGTGAATCAAACATCCAACACATGTAACAAGACAGAAACTCCTCACCTTTCTCACTGGATTAACTGTCTTGCCGGGAGTGATCTCTACACCCACAAGGCATCACATTGACCTCCTCAGCCCTTCCTCCACTCTCCTTCCTTACTCTTCAACTCCAAATCCGCAACAACATCACACAAACACAAACAAACACCAACTTCAACATTCTGTCGAAAATCCAACAAAAACCCAGAAAACAGTCAATACACAGTGGAAGAGGGAGCTCTCGAGCAAGGCTCAAATCGATGATCAGAAGCAAGGGAAAGGAAGAGGAAGAAGAGAGAGGACGAACCATACCGGTTGGAGGTCGAATCGCCGCCTGGTTCGCCGGAAATCACCGTTGACCGTCGAGCCAGTAACCTCCGATCACCTCGCACGGTCGCCGTCTTGGTGAGCTGAGGATATGGAGGAGTAGAGGAGGAAGAGGGGAGAAGAATGGAGGTGGTCCGCCGGCGTGTAGTGGCCGGAGTCGCCGGCGCCGGGCGAGCACAGTGGAGGAGGCGAGAGCTCGGGGGGAGCTCGGTTGACCGAGCCGAGACAGTTTTGACCGAGTCAAAAACTGTTCTCCTATTTATAGGAAAATCAACGGTTGAGATTCAATCTTGAAAGGATCCAACGGTTCAGATTGGAAGAAGGTAAAAAGTGAAAAGGTTAAATGGTAAAAACTGATTTACCGGATTATAATTAAAAGTTACCGGAAACTTCAAAAATCCGTAGAAAATAAACCGAAGCTCCGAAAAATAATCCGAAAATACCGGGAGACTCGTGTTGACACGTACTACAACATCGAGTCGTCAATTCAGGTATTTGGAGTACTTTTAAAAACTCGAAAATTAACTCGAGCGATAACTTATCGAATTACCGATCGCAATTAAAAATCCTCGGTAACTCGTGAATTTCTGTGAAAGGTAACTTTTATTAACTTCACAAGATTCGGGGTGTGACAACGCGAGGACGACACTCACCCCTACAACAGGTTGTTTTCAGGTATTGTGTACTGTGATGGGATAGATAGAGAGAGCTGTGTGCGTGGAGCCTCATTACTTCCTCGATGTTTGGTCTGAGTTGTACTCACTTTTTCTGTTTTATCCTTCGGGTCGTTTACCAAAGCATTTTACATAAATAGTAAAGGTGTCACCCTGAATTGTTAATCATGTTTTATATTTTTATTGTTGTCGCTAAAGTTTTCAATTGACCTTTTTAATTTGACCACCTTCCGCGAAATTGGAAACCTCTGATGAATGTTTTAAGAAATTATTTGGTGCCACTCAAAGTTAAAAGTTTAATTTTTTTTTACTTACTAAAAAGCCTACGACTTTAGGTTAATAAGTTGTTGGCACGTCCTTCGGACGTGTTGGCTTCTTATTGGCTTAAATTTGTGGTCATTGTAGTTTCCTCTCCTGGGGTGCTACACCGTTACAGCTCGATTCAGTCCGGTGGCTCCTCGACCATGAGAGCTATAAACGGCGTACCTTGATGCCGCTCCTCTAAGCTTTGTTACCTTCTTGTAACCCAAGCCGCACGATCTTCCTAGCTCCTTTGAATCTCTACCGGCTCCTCTAACCCTTCTGAGGCGCAGTCACCCAAATCAGTTTCTGCCCCAATCTGGCAACCCTTGAACGTTGCCCACGCCCAAGGGTTACCTGCGAAACATCGACCCTGCTGATCCATAGCAAGAAACCCAGTTCAGATCCCAGATGAAGCCTCTGGTAGCGTCACCATCGCTGCTGCATGCTGTCAATGTCACCGTCCACGCCCTGTTGCCTCACGCTTACCACCTACGTGGCCTTGGAACCGCACAAACGTCACCCCACCAGAGGAAGAAACCCCGCCTACATGAAACCCTAGGTTTCGTATCAGAGGAACACTCTCTCAAGCTCGGATGTCCTTATTCCTCTCGTTTGTTGTGTGCAAGCATTATTCATGTTTGGGTGAATGAGTTATATTAGGTGGTTTAGATAGAGCTTGATAAATGAAGGGTGATTTCTAACCATATATGCATGTTATTTTGGTAATATTAACACTTGTATTCATGCAAGCCTATCAACTTTTTGAATGTAACGTTTGTCAAATTGCTCGCGCATTTTAGCTCTCACTAATTTATTAATTTCATTTTCAAAATTGGTAACAACTTTTAATGATTTCATATGTGTAGATGCTATATTTTGAATTAATAATTGGAATAGCCATGTCACTTAACATTTATAATACAGATTTGAATTTGGTTCATGCATGTCTTACATCTGGATGTATACTATAATAAAGTTTGAGTAGAGGGTAGAAAGTGGTAGATACGTTACCAAAAATGTGTATGAACAGTGGCAAGCGTAATAAACGCTAGCAAAAAAGTGAGTAAATTTCATGTGGCTTGTAACGTATGCAAATGTTATTCACATTTGTGTGAACGAGATATATTAGGTGGTTTGGATAGATGTTGATAAATAAATGGTGATTTGTAACCATATGGGCCTCTAGTTATTGAATTTTACAAATTTACATTATGTTGTTTTGACAATATTAACACTTGGTATTCATGCAGGTCTATCAACATTTGAATGTAACGTTTGTCAAATGTATGGTGCATCTTAGCTCTCACAAATTTACTGATTCCAATTCAAAATTGGTTACAACTTTTAATGATTTCATATTTGTGTGGATGATATCTTTTGAATTAAGAATTAAAACAGCAAAACTAATTACCATTTATAATACATGTTTGAATTTGGTTCATGCACATCTGGATGTATACAATAATATAAAAACTGACAAAATAATTTTGAAACTGTTCCAGGAGAAATTGAATAGAATGAAATCTTCAATCTTATTAATAGAGAATTAGCTTTTTATATAAAGTTTAACTTAAAATATATGAGCCAGACCCTTACACAATAACTTTCCTATTACAAACAAGGCACATAGACCCATATATCTCGACATAGACTAAAGCATACACACATTATATATCATATAATACTCTTCCTTGTACCACGTGTTGTCATGTCGACTGGTGCATACGGTGTTGCTTCATCAAAAATTTTTCAAATGAAAAACCTTGTGGGAGAAAAATTAAACCTTGGATGAAGAACAAAAGAGTACACCGCACCAACTTCTTCCTTAAGAATTTCACCATGTAGTGTTTCCCCTAACAAATAACTTAGTCGGAGAGACTTGACGATTTCCACCTTCAATACTCTTCACATGCTTCATGGGATGAAGTTTCACCATAGGAGGTAACGGTAGTGTCGAGTGCAGAGGGGAAGTCGTGCTCCTCTGCTGTAACGGTGACATGATCCTGTGACCAGTTAGTGCTGATATCCTTAGGGAAAGCACATTCATTTGTGGCCCTTCTTGAACCCCAAGAGGTGCATGCTATGTTGGCTAGTTAAAACTTTGCCAAGCAAAAACCCAGTGGGACAAAAAGCTTAATCTAAGGGAAAAAGAGCACAACATGGTTGACACAATACAACTACACTCTTCACATTTGATAATGACATGTATATGCTAGGCTCCTCCTTAAGTCTGCATTTTCCCCTGATTTCAACATCAATCATTGGGAACTTCATGATTCCTAGTAACCACAGAAGTATCGATAACTTGACATATCAATGTTCTTTTAACATGTCTTCAAATATGACATTAGACTAGATGTTCAATGCACAACAATTGTGTGCACAACGTCTGGCAGTTGGCATGCAATGCTCGGCTGCTGTGTCCATATCACTCGGTAGCTGTCGGCAGCGCCTGACAGCAGTGTGCACGACACGCGACAGCTCGCTTACAGAGCTCGGCAGCTGTCGGCAGTGTCTGGTAGCTATATGCATAGTGCTTGGCAGCGCCTGACAGGGGTGTGCACATCTCTCGGTAATGTCGACAACGCCTGATAGATGTGTGCACATCTCTCGACAATTTTTGGCAACGCCTGACAGCTGTGTGCACATCTCTTGGCAATTGTCGGCAGCGCCTGACAGCTGTGTGCACATCTCTCCCGCAACATGACATTCATGGACTAAATCAGCTCTAACTTTTTGTAACAAATAGATACGGATAATCCGTAAACATATTTAGAAAGTAGACATCTATAACTTTCCAACCATAAGTTACACACCTTCTGTTTTGTCCAGAGCTATCTAGAAAGCTCTATTGAAGTTAGCTGACTGTTTTGACAAATTAGATTCTCTGACATATCTGTCTTACTTTACGAGAATGACCATAACTCACACAATATGATATATATATATATATGATTAAATGATTGGTGTATCTGAAAAGTAGACACATAGACATTTCCAATGATACTAATTTCACCATTTTTCAGGGAGTGAGAGTTCTTGTAGGTCACGTGGAAGTTGACTCAGGAAACTTGGCAGATTATGATTGCTCTTTCGATGCATCTTTACTCATGCATAGCAGCGATGACATACATAGAATTCATTCTATCATGTCATTGTCAGCATATGGATTGAATAAGCCCAAGTATATTCAAGTATTCAAGGGATGTCCTCATGTCATTCAATTGGCAATGTGTTCGCACAAAGCTACACATAGCTTTTCAACGAATGAAAGGTCAAGTTTTTCTTCATCACTCTTTAGAGGAAAACAGATCACTCTCTTTCTTAGAGTAAAAACTTTGACTAATCATAAAAGTATATGTAAGCCTCACTCTCATTAGTGCGCCAAAACCGATTGATAGAAAAAAAACATCATCAACACATAATCATCGACATCCTTTACGAGACGGCATTGATGGAAAAGCATCATCAATTCTAGTTCATGACGAGACTATGTCTTTCTCAAGATCTTTTTCATTCTAACATCGGATGTTCTATTGACACCTCTTTATCATCAAGAGTCTATGTATATCTGAAATCAACACGCAAGAACATTATTTATCATATCCCTTCTAAAACCAAGGATTGGCTTTTCAACCTCTCTTGCAAACACACGCTCCATTTGATTTGGGCAAATGAAGTCTCTTCAAGACCTTCATACATATCTCTGATCCCATAAAGATGTTACTATGACCATATTCATAGGTTGCGTGTTAAGTTTTTGGGAAACTACCAAACTAACAAAGTAGCGGAGCTCAATGCTTGGAAATCCATTTCAATCCTACCGAGCTCAAGGATTACAACTCCATACCAATCCTTGCACATACACTTACAAGCTGTCGTGCAATACTTCGATGATGATAAGTCATGCACGAATTAGTAATGCTACATGTGGGATAACCTTAACAGGAGCAGCTAGGTGCATGGTGCCCGCAGCTATGTGCTCGGTGCACAACGCTTGGTAGGTGCTCACAAGGTTCTTAACAGATACGCGCACACTGTCAGCAGCTACATGCACGTTTCTAGGCAGCTCGATGCACGGTGTTTGGCAGCTGGGCACATCATCCATCTCAAGACTATACCATAGTCGAGTTCTATGAAACAAAATAGGTTATAAACATTTGTAATGTCATCAACTTGATGATGAACAACTTCTTAATAATGGCTAGAAAGCCTATAAAAGTATATGCATCATATGGTAGACAAAGATGTAACACATGACCAGTGCGTTAACCCTACAACCAACACCATAAAAGCACATATAGTGTCTGCAAGTTGGTTGACTCTGTCTACAAACACAAGCTCTCGGCAGTTGTCAACAACTAGGGCTCAATATCATTGGTAACCGCACTCGATGGCGGTTTGTAGCTATCTACACCAGCATGTCGGCAGCGTTCAGGAGTTTGGTTTGTTGCAAGAATGCACTGTTATCTTTTGTGTCATAACATAGGAGGTCATCGACAGCTGAGAGCACGCTGCTCGGCAGCAGGACGTACAGTGCCAACAACCACGTGCACAATGCTAGGCAGCTTGGTGCATGGTGTGCAACAGCCATGTGCACTCGGCATCTGGACACATACTAGTGGCAGTTATGCGCATGCTGTGAGGCAACTCAGTGCACTCACTCCTTAGCTAAAATACAAGCTTTAATAAATGAAACAATTACCATTGGATGAAGCCAAAGAAGCATTAGGGGAGAACCAGTGTGTGAAATCTGGTGGAACCACACATAGGGGACCTCAAATGTCGCTTGGGGTCACCTTTTACAATCATGGTGTCTTGTCAGTAAGACCATGTCCCAAATGTTTTTGCTTTGACTCATGCTTCTCTTATTAGCACTCATGAGATGTACACACAAAAGTTCCTACCATTCTCACAACACTGTTAGTGTGTTTGTTCGCAAACATATCAAGGTTTGATTGTTTCTCAACACATGGAGAGTATATGTGACAGGACCCACCCCGGGTTAAACCCCTTTAACCCGAAGTAAATCCTGCGGGGACCACCTCAAGGGAACTTCTTACCGAAACCCCCTTGAAATGGCCAACCCTTCCTACAAAACTAACTAAACCGGGTTAGTCAGAGCAGTCTACAGAGATGATTACCCCAAAGAATTTCGAGCAGCAACGGAATGATCGACTATGCCTCGACTCTCGTACGCGCTCGACCTCCTCTCAAGAACCCTGCATCACTGGGCATTTAAAAACGAAAGGCCCAGGGGAGAAACATTTAAAAACTGTTAGAGTGAGTGGACGAAAATCAAATATAAAAGCTCCATTTCCTGTAATGCTCTCCCAAAAGTATATCAATTTAAAAATCATTTATGCATGCCCACAATTACTAAATTTCCGCATATGCATGATAAGATAAACCAGCAAGGAATATGGGAAGAGAAATGTTCACCAAACATAATAAGTCTGACCTCTCAGACTAGGGTCGGAGCTAAGAGCTCTAGTAGCGCCCTCACGCTACGCTATGCTAGCTAGATAAAATAATACGGTCAACCCTTATAATATCAACCTGACCTCTCAGGCTTGTCTGACCTCTCAGACCAGGGTCGGAGCTAAGAGCTCTAGAATATGTGATAACGGTCAACCCTTATAATATCAACCTGACCTCTCAGGCTTGTCTGACCTCTCAGACCAGGGTCGGAGCTAAGAGCTCTAGATAAAGTGGAAATGGTCAACCCTCATAGTGCACTACGTAGTTTGCCTGACCTCTCAGGCTAGGGTCGGAGCTAAGAGCTCTAGTAGCGCCCTCACGCTACTCTAGCTAGCATATTTATTGGTCAACCCTTAAAATATAATTCACAACAATACATTAATCAAATTCTCTTCCCAAAATAAATAAGTAAATAATTCCTTGACATATATGCATAAACCCAATTTCCAACGAAGTCTCGGGTTCAATTCCATTCGTAGGACGGCCCTCACCGTCTATAACCATTTTCGAAAGAAATAGAAAATTGAGTAATAATGTAAATACGTTCAAGAACCCGAGAAGGATATAATTTTCGGAAACAATCATAAACACCATGCAATTAACTCAATAATTAAGGCATGCATTTATTTAAAATAATATGTCCACTCACAGTACTAATGCGACCTTCCCGCTCGGAAAGCTCCTCGAGCGAAACCCTCGAACTACCCGCGTAGTCGAGCCCGTCTCACGTTCAATCAGGGACTGTACAAACAAACCACTATATTAGTCATTTCATCGTTGACTTGGTCTTTTCCTAGTTTGACCAGGAATCCTATTTGACTACGTGTTGACCAAGTTCCTTTCTTCAGCACTTTAACCTTTTTGACTTTCTTTTCCGGTTATCGACTCTTAACTCAATTTACCGGAAGTCCGACTCAGCTTCCGAACTTTTCTTTATTACTTTAACTTGACGTTAGGGTGTCACGTAATAAGTCGTTGAATTACTATGGACACCCATTCAACCATTTCACCAATACTTTAGGAGTCCTTAAAAATAATCCTTAAACCTTAACCGGCAATAATCGATGGTCGGAATAATATTTAATTATCCGCCAATAATACTAAACTAGAACAATTCCAAAACCTAACCAAAACACCTCCAAAAATTACCAAATTTTAACCATAGACTCCTCACAATATGTACTAATTAATGGACATGAAAAACTGCCCAAAAAGTGGCGGCACCGCCGCCAGCTCCGCCACCGACGGCGGCCGCCGGCAGAAATTCCGGCTAAAATTCAGGCGACCTCCGATCGCCACCAAATTTTACCAGTAGCTTCGTCTCATCAATTGGAACAACTTTCTAGTTCAACTCGAAGGCCAATTCGGCCTCTAACTAGGTCAAAAACTCGATGAACAGTAGACCCCGAAAATTACACTACCAAACTTCAAATCCTCAATTCTCCCTACACACTTCAAATCAAGCTACCAAATTCTAGGGGATTGTAGTACACCTAAAACCCATCCTAAACATATAAAGAACTCAACAATTGGTGATCTAGGGAGGGAGAAATTCAATCCCGAAAATCTACTGTACACACCAAGAACAAATCGGAATTTCTCCCGATTTACGGCGAGTTAGGTCGGAAAGCTTACCTAGGATTGAAGTAGACTCGGAGGCCGAACTTTTGGGACCGGTGTGGTGGCCTGAGGTGGCCGGACGGCGGCGCTGTGGCGGCCGGAAGCTCCGGCAGCTTTTCCGTCGGGGAAGAGGAGAGAGAAGCCGGGTGAAAAATCTGATTTTTCACCCCGGTAACTCCTATATATAGCCGTTTTACCGCATAGTAACTTTATACTTTTGTTCATAACTTTCTCATACGAACTCCGATTTGAGCGTGCTACGTGTCCCCGAACTCGTAACGACGCCCTCTACAACTTTCAAGAAGGAAGTTTTCTCAAATTCTTGACTTAACGAAAAGTCAACTTCACGATCATTGTACGGTTAAACGGTCACTTTAAATGATAAAAGACCAAAGTAACCAACCGTAAAATAATTCTAGGATCGGGGTGTGACAATTCTCCCCACCTTATAAAAATTTCGTCCTCAAAATTTCTATACTCAAAGTCCAACACAGAGGGGGATAGTACCACTTAAAATAATAACATTGTTCTCCAATATCCATTTCCTTCTGAGAACTCTTCTGAGACGCCTCACGAAAAGCATTGTAAAAACCTAAACGCCTGCTCTTTAAGATCAACATCCTTACTGTTCCTCCTTGATAGCCAATTTCCAGTACCAACCAGAAGTCTATTGACATAGGATGTAAGGTAGTAAACTTATTTACGTAACATGGACATACGTGACACTAGGTATCCATTAACTCTAAGGATACCCAACATATTCCTCAAACTCATGTAACCTTGTCACGTGTCACATCTAGCCAACGTAGCACTCCTTCCTACGTGGATGATAACCTCCCATACTTTCTCTTTTTCTGACACCCGACCACTTTTCTCGGGTCAAAACTAAACCGTTTGAAGTCTTACCGTGGATCACAATGATTTCCTCTTGAATCATTGATCAACTGAATCACCGAATTCTTACTGTACTCCATCTCATTTATGAGGTGGAATACGACACTTCCTATACTGATCCACCATCTGTATTCCTCGCGAAAATCACTATTGTTTTTCACCAAAAGATGATAAATTCTGTCACACGCTGAAAACATCATTTGGCAACAATTCCCTGTTGCCTAAACCGGATTATAACCATATCCTTGTAAATCCAACTGCACAACACAACAACTTCGACCAGCAACTAACCTCCTATCCCTTCTCGTTTAGCTAAACAAACACCAACATTTGTCCTTACCAACCGCATGTGACGTCGTCACAATACCGCTATCCATCATTCTGATTCCAATAACCACTCGCTTGTCGTGAGTATAAATTCTTCAAGAATACTCGTATACTTTCGTGGAACCTTAAACATCAGCTCACACATTCCCTATGCAGGTAATGATTATCACTCCTGAGGAGTAGGGTTCGATGTCACTAATGGATTTAAATCCTCTGATAACACAATATCACGTGGAGCCAAATCTACTGACAACAAGTCCACGAGAAAACCATGGTGACTCGTGTTACACGAACCATCACCTCATTTGAACCAGGCTCCCTGATCTGGTTTACGCTTTCTAGAAACTATTCTGTCATGTTGTAGAGTAATTGTCTTCCCTGACTCTATCATTACTCAAACCACTTGTACACACAGGACATGAACTGCCGTGAATATTAGCGTAAATCCAAAACCATAGCCTTTAAATCGGGGAGAGCCAAAAGCTCCTGACATCGAGATCCAACAATACTGACTCCTCGCATGAAAACAATATTGTCAGGCTTCACACTGCCTACCAAGCTATTCTGACCGGATAAATCTTGACTTTTACCCACAAGTCGAACATTAGAGTCGCTAGCTCAAATATCACTTGTGGGGTTACTGCATACTTTGCAACTGGTAACACATACCCGTACTACTCATAGGTGAGGTGCCACTGACCTCCCTAACTCTTACCTTAACCTGGAATGACGCATAGTGCAGGGCTTGCACTTCAACCAACCGTGCGTCTAATAAACGTTATCCGCATCACAATCTGGGATAGATTTACCATTAAAAGGATTCCAGAGCCTTACCCGCTCAACAAGTATATTCCATTCCCAGATGCCTCCATTACCACATCGTCCGGTAATAACCAGCAACTTGGACATTTAACCAGATCAGACATCTACATGAAATTTAGTGCCACTGGTGCACGCCCAAAGGAACATCTGATCAAAGCATCGGGAATTAATTTCACCAGACACAACCATGTTGATCACCGAGCATCCAGTTAACGAGGCACAAGATAACAAATACCATTACCGCACTGGGCACGTATACATCACAGAGTCAACTCGTACAACTAGACAGTTTCTAACAAAACTGTCCCCCAGGCGCTGCGGGTTTACCATCCACCGCAACCTCTATTCGGTAAGATTCAAAATTCTCAATCGCTTACCACTCTAGATCTTAAATCACAAGATCCACTGCCACACGTTAACATCCTCTCAGATCATAACTTAATCTGAACGTAGCTTAATCACTCCACGGTTTCCGATGGAGCGTTGCACAACTTAGCAACATACTTTACTACCCTTGTAACAATTTGGTTTCCAAAACCTTGACTCGTAACACCTTTGAGTCATCAAAGAAACTCTTTCCTCAGTTTCACCGCTTTCACACTCACCGAAAATGTTGACAATTTTGAGAGTCACCTCCAATGATCTTTCTTGCTACCACTCTACACTCGTGGTGCCAAGGATTGCCGCTAGGTCAATAAATTCCTAACAAGTAGGGTCACTACTCAAATGACCAATGACCATAGCAACGCCAACAAAACTTTAATCCTCTTAGGATTTCCTTAAATTAACCTCAATAATTGATCTCCCAGATTTTAATCCTTATTCCCCATATCAAGATTGAGAATATTTCCTGTCACTGCAGTGAGTGTAACTTATAAACCCCAAACACGACTAAGTACACATTCGGTTACAATAATTGATTAGACCACAGCCAGTGAGTGCACAAATTCCCATGCCATCAAGCTCAGTTAATCGCCCTCGAGGAAACCAAGTGTCATAACGGACGACTTTGGTTGCAGGTTGAAGCTTGACCATCTACAACATTCTCACTCCTATTCAACGATTCAGTAAACCTTGCCTCACTGCTGTCCCTTCACCTTTTCCGTGCATTTATCTCAGAAAACATCCTTCCACCTACTAACGACATTAAACCATTTAATTGACGTTTTACACAGAAACTTCTAACCAAACGTCTTTAATCTCCGTTCTCAATGAATGAAACTCTCATGACACCTTCTTAAAATGAAGTCATCATCAGCCTTAGTCACTTACCTGGTGTCATTTTGACCACGCACAGCTGCACACGATAATTATGCCTTACATGTATGTGCTACCCAAATTTCAGCTTTACCACTTCCCTACACAGGAGGATACACGTGCTCCTGTGGGGTATTCCCATGTACAACTTCGGCCGTCGAAACAATAACGTTTGTACAATAATCGGTTCCTACACCACAATAATACAAAGTCAATCAAGGCTCGCATCCCTATCTCCGGTACCCCAAGCACTCTTGGTCCACGACCCGGTGGCTTATTGCCACTTCCAACATGTTCCTTTAAATCCTGAAACCAATTACGCTTAGCTACAACTGATAACACTCGCTCGATCTGTAAATCGGACTCTAACACAGCCAACCTGGAGACTCCTCCACAGGTGTACCAATTAAAATACTTTGATCACAGGTGGATAACCCACCTTATGGTTGACATGAGTCCCAAGATCTGGTGACACGATATAATTTCTGCCTCCATGATAAATGGCCCAATGACCATTGTCACCAACAATTCAAATCATGTTTGGACTCACTAACAATTCAAACCTTCTAGTACGCCAATCATAGGTGGCTGGAGCGAAGAGAATCTGGTCGTAGTTGACGACAACCACGTCAGCACCAAAAGTGACCCAAACCATCAGTTTCAGTGATTGTCCCATAAAGCGTCAAGGGACCAATCAGCCTTTACTTTCGTAACCTTCTCCAGTAGTGTCATCATGGACTCGTCACTAGATCCAAGTCCATTGATCCCAAAATGACTACACTCATTTTCCTTGAGTCATTCCACTTTCATAAGTCCGTTGGTTTCTTTGAAACCACACTAATGACGAACCTCAACACAATCTTGGCAATCGTCAAATCTCAATATTCATCCTTTCTGAATAATCGCGTTAGGCGACCTCATCTCTTTTTCCATGGCAGGATGCAACATCTTTCATTAACTTTTACGACCCCTCTTCTAGGAGTCTCATAACTCGAACACTAAGGCCTCGCCTCAGGTTTCTACAACCTCCCTGCCAAACAACCATGACAGCCTTCCAGGTGTGAATTAACCGTTTCACCACCGAGTACTCACACATAAAGCTCAAACGTTAAACAACGTGAGTTTCCGCTCGATCCCCAACTCAAATCTCAATAAATCAATGGGGAACACATAAACATATATACGTAACGAGCTTACCTTGTTCCTTACAGGAGTTCATAGTGAGGTCGGCGTACTGAGGCATAGTCTTGAAGATTCGATCGTTTATAGGACCACTCGGTCCATATCTCAATCAGGAAGTACTAACTCATATCCTCAATAAACACTAAGCGTCCAAGCATAAAATGCCGATGGATCCGCCGCGGTCGGACCATCACTCTATAAACACTAAGTGATACTAAGTATATGAGGTAGTAACAGGAAACGATAACCTAATGCTCTGATACCATTGACAGGACCCACCCCGGGTTAAACCCCTTTAACCCGAAGTAAATCCTGCGGGGACCACCTCAAGGGAACTTCTTACCGAAACCCCCTTGAAATGGCCAACCCTTCCTACAAAACTAACTAAACCGGGTTAGTCAGAGCAGTCTACAGAGATGATTACCCCAAAGAATTTCGAGCAGCAACGGAATGATCGACTATGCCTCGACTCTCGTACGCGCTCGACCTCCTCTCAAGAACCCTGCATCACTGGGCATTTAAAAACGAAAGGCCCAGGGGAGAAACATTTAAAAACTGTTAGAGTGAGTGGACGAAAATCAAATATAAAAGCTCCATTTCCTGTAATGCTCTCCCAAAAGTATATCAATTTAAAAATCATTTATGCATGCCCACAATTACTAAATTTCCGCATATGCATGATAAGATAAACCAGCAAGGAATATGGGAAGAGAAATGTTCACCAAACATAATAAGTCTGACCTCTCAGACTAGGGTCGGAGCTAAGAGCTCTAGTAGCGCCCTCACGCTACGCTATGCTAGCTAGATAAAATAATACGGTCAACCCTTATAATATCAACCTGACCTCTCAGGCTTGTCTGACCTCTCAGACCAGGGTCGGAGCTAAGAGCTCTAGAATATGTGATAACGGTCAACCCTTATAATATCAACCTGACCTCTCAGGCTTGTCTGACCTCTCAGACCAGGGTCGGAGCTAAGAGCTCTAGATAAAGTGGAAATGGTCAACCCTCATAGTGCACTACGTAGTTTGCCTGACCTCTCAGGCTAGGGTCGGAGCTAAGAGCTCTAGTAGCGCCCTCACGCTACTCTAGCTAGCATATTTATTGGTCAACCCTTAAAATATAATTCACAACAATACATTAATCAAATTCTCTTCCCAAAATAAATAAGTAAATAATTCCTTGACATATATGCATAAACCCAATTTCCAACGAAGTCTCGGGTTCAATTCCATTCGTAGGACGGCCCTCACCGTCTATAACCATTTTCGAAAGAAATAGAAAATTGAGTAATAATGTAAATACGTTCAAGAACCCGAGAAGGATATAATTTTCGGAAACAATCATAAACACCATGCAATTAACTCAATAATTAAGGCATGCATTTATTTAAAATAATATGTCCACTCACAGTACTAATGCGACCTTCCCGCTCGGAAAGCTCCTCGAGCGAAACCCTCGAACTACCCGCGTAGTCGAGCCCGTCTCACGTTCAATCAGGGACTGTACAAACAAACCACTATATTAGTCATTTCATCGTTGACTTGGTCTTTTCCTAGTTTGACCAGGAATCCTATTTGACTACGTGTTGACCAAGTTCCTTTCTTCAGCACTTTAACCTTTTTGACTTTCTTTTCCGGTTATCGACTCTTAACTCAATTTACCGGAAGTCCGACTCAGCTTCCGAACTTTTCTTTATTACTTTAACTTGACGTTAGGGTGTCACGTAATAAGTCGTTGAATTACTATGGACACCCATTCAACCATTTCACCAATACTTTAGGAGTCCTTAAAAATAATCCTTAAACCTTAACCGGCAATAATCGATGGTCGGAATAATATTTAATTATCCGCCAATAATACTAAACTAGAACAATTCCAAAACCTAACCAAAACACCTCCAAAAATTACCAAATTTTAACCATAGACTCCTCACAATATGTACTAATTAATGGACATGAAAAACTGCCCAAAAAGTGGCGGCACCGCCGCCAGCTCCGCCACCGACGGCGGCCGCCGGCAGAAATTCCGGCTAAAATTCAGGCGACCTCCGATCGCCACCAAATTTTACCAGTAGCTTCGTCTCATCAATTGGAACAACTTTCTAGTTCAACTCGAAGGCCAATTCGGCCTCTAACTAGGTCAAAAACTCGATGAACAGTAGACCCCGAAAATTACACTACCAAACTTCAAATCCTCAATTCTCCCTACACACTTCAAATCAAGCTACCAAATTCTAGGGGATTGTAGTACACCTAAAACCCATCCTAAACATATAAAGAACTCAACAATTGGTGATCTAGGGAGGGAGAAATTCAATCCCGAAAATCTACTGTACACACCAAGAACAAATCGGAATTTCTCCCGATTTACGGCGAGTTAGGTCGGAAAGCTTACCTAGGATTGAAGTAGACTTGGAGGCCGAACTTTTGGGACCGGTGTGGTGGCCTGAGGTGGCCGGACGGCGGCGCTGTGGCGGCCGGAAGCTCCGGCAGCTTTTCCGTCGGGGAAGAGGAGAGAGAAGCCGGGTGAAAAATCTGATTTTTCACCCCGGTAACTCCTATATATAGCCGTTTTACCGCATAGTAACTTTATACTTTTGTTCATAACTTTCTCATACGAACTCCGATTTGAGCGTGCTACGTGTCCCCGAACTCGTAACGACGCCCTCTACAACTTTCAAGAAGGAAGTTTTCTCAAATTCTTGACTTAACGAAAAGTCAACTTCACGATCATTGTACGGTTAAACGGTCACTTTAAATGATAAAAGACCAAAGTAACCAACCGTAAAATAATTCTAGGATCGGGGTGTGACAATATGTGACTTGGATCATAGTGCCATAAGGCATCAATCATTGATTCAACCCTGTCACTGGTGATGATTCAATCATCTTAGTCATAACCGATTCACAAGGCACAAAATCTCGAATCACCGATGATTTTCGTGCAACGTGTCATTTGAACATAGAAATAGTCATAAGTCACTCGTCTGGATGGATATAAATAAAACTCGAAAACCGTTGGAAATTAGACTCGAGTAGCTTTCCAGTGATATAAAGTTTGCATTATAGTTCTTCCGGAGCTGATCATAACGCTCAGACAAGGTTACTATACAGAAAGGGACATATTTAGTGTTTTTCGCAAATTATGACATGAGAAGCTTCAAACTTTAATATGACGTAATAACAATAATGTTAGGGAATCTAAGTCTTCAATGTCAATGAGGGCGACATTAGGTTAACAACATTAGTAGAATCCAAAATCAAAAGCTCTTTAGCATCCGATAATGAACAATCTGTTGTTTGACAAAGACTGATCCACAAACACGTGCAATAGAAGTAATCCTAGGCCAAAGACAACGTGTGGAGGAAACAATGTTAGGGCATCTAAGTATTCAACGTCCATGAGGATGGCATTATGGTAAAAGTGTTAGTGGAATTCAAATTCAAGAGCTTTTTAGCATCTGATGATGAATAATCTGCGGTTTTGGTGAATACTAAGCCACAAACATGAGCACTCCTTCGTGCGAATGCTATGTCCAGCATATAATCTCTTTTGGAGACACTTATAGCGGCATTATCATGTCGTATTTTATCGAACCATAATAGAAAATGGAAGAGTACTTTCAATCCCTATAAGAGAAATTCTTTGACATTGTGCCAACGATTTCTTCGAGCTCTCAAATTGTAAATACCAAGGACATCAATACGACGTCTATTTTTACATACAGGTTGGATAGAAAATCAAATGCAGTTCCTCAATGACGTCAATGTCAGAGGCATTCAGAGGTAGATCAGAAAAAACGGTGAAGTTTATGATCATAAGGATGTCATTCCTCAATTTGATTTTCCGTACACTTCTTTGTGCATTCATTGTATGCACTCATTCTCAAAAATGCGCTCGACAATTTATAACCGATGATCTAGAGATTCATAACCGTTGTATAGTCTTGAGCTAACATGAGTTGTTTTGACAAATTTTTGTTTTTAGGGCTCTAGGTAGGGAGCACCGCCACCATGGTTGGCGTGCCTCCCCTCTTCTCTAGACATCGACGCAACCTCTTTATCGTAGTCGTGACCCACATTTCACAAGACGCTCGTGCACAACAGTGGGAGTGCACAACATCGACCAAGTGGGGTGCACATGCAAGTACACACAACATATAACGTGCACAATAGCGACTTAGCACTAGTCGATGGTGCCTCAACCTTAAATTGGGAGCGCGAAAGTATGTCAAAACATGAATGAGCAGAATGTTGTCTTGCATACAAAACCAAGCTGTTGAGACTCGATAAATGTCACAAAATAATGCTTTATTGGTTTGCAAGGCTAACGTTGATACCACATAACGCGGATTGACACAAAATAATCTTTTTATAGCATAAACCAGCGTTGGATACAACGTGTATCTAAAGATAAATTTTTG
Source organism: Comarum palustre (assembly GCA_951800085.1). Classification (NCBI taxonomy): domain Eukaryota; kingdom Viridiplantae; phylum Streptophyta; class Magnoliopsida; order Rosales; family Rosaceae; genus Comarum; species Comarum palustre. The sequence continues at coordinate 1,662,343 of OX637574.1, read as the reverse complement.
GTGCACAGTGCTCGATGACAACACATGCCAGTGCACGACTCTTGACGGCTGGTGTGGCAGCGTTCGGCAGCTAAGCCTTGCTAGCGCTCGGAGCTATCGACAACGCTCGACAACCAGGGCACGATAGCTGGCCTTGCTAGCGCTCGACAACTAACACTCGACATCTAGCCTAGCGCTCGCCAGTTTCACTTAGCAGTTAGCGCTCGACAGTGCTCGATAGCCATGTGCACATATCATATAAGGTTTTCTAAAATAACCTACATAAACAACGAACCAAGTATAAAATGGTGTATAATAATGGAGGAACTCATTTTATCCTCCCCGAGGTTATTGAACTTTGAACAAGTTTAGGGTTTCAAAACATACATGTCGAATTAAGCTTCACAATCTTGTTGGTGAACTCGACACAAAACCAAAAACCAACAGCCATGGCAGCATGCACAGGGTGCGGCAGCAGGTGGAGAAGGGTGAACAGGGCTGGGTGGAAGTGGCTCAGATAGGATGCATAAAGGGTGCATTGAGGGTGCGCGGCTGGGTGAACAGGCTAGGGGGTGCACGGGGGGTTCGCGACAGGTGCACAACGGGTGCAAGGTAGGTGCACATGGGTGCTCGTGCTGGTGCGCACGGGTGCGCTGCTGGGTGCACAGGGGGTGCGTGACAGGTGCTCACGCAGGTGCGCAGGGGTGCACAACAGGTGCTCACGCAGGTGCGCAGGGGTGCGCATAGGTGAGCGATAGGTACACAGGGGGTGCACAGGAGTGCGCGGTGGCTGATTTAGGATTTTAGGGTTTTTTTAATGGATTTTTGCACTACGGCTAGAGACACGCGCTGATAATGTATTTTAAAAGAAAATGAATAGAATGAAATCTTCAATCTTATTAATAGAGAATAAGTTTTTTATATAAAGTCTCACGTAGGATATATGAGTCAGGTCCTTACACAATGAGTTAAGTCTATATAACATTTCTATTACAAACAAGGCCTATGTATCTCGGCATAGACTAATAATACACACATTATATATCCAACAATAGAAACACAAATATTAATTAAAAGTAAAAATTTGAAAATCTCTATTTTTTCCTTTTTAAGGGTATTGAAAAGCTAAACCATTTAGCTTACTTCAAAATCTATATAACATTATCATGTATCCCGATAAACTTGTGTTTTTCAAGAATTCATGATGAATAAACAATTTGAAAGTGCAATCATGAGAATTGAAAGTAGGGTTTTAGACTTTTAGTAATATGTTTTAGATGAGCTGTTGTGACTACGCTATTGGGTCACTTCAACTGGTCATAATGAAAACTGAAAATAGGGTTTTCGTAACCTGGATGAACAAAAAATAGAGAAAGGGATCGAATGAATAATAAGAAGAAAAAAACACATTTCATCAAGCTCATACATTGAATATGAACTCTAGCTAAACTCGAGAAAAAAAATATTGCAATGTACATCATTTAAGTTCGATTTGATCCTGTTGCCAAAAAAAAGAAGGAAAGAAGGAAAACAAATAGAAAAAGAACTTCGATCGGGGTGGTTTCTTCTATTTTCAAATGATGCGATGAAGTTGCGAGCCCATTATAAGCACATAACCTAGTATATACCTCTATGGGTCGGATTCCCATATCAAAGAGCTATTTAGTAACCATGAATAACCACGACTTGAATTTATTACATTGCTCTTCATTACTTATATACATGTTGAGAAGTTAGTGAAGTACGTTAAACCCAGAAACGTTAGTCAAATTTTTCACCGCGTATACGTTTCACACCACTATTTATTATCTCATAAACGTTTATACATGAAGATTCGATACAACTTTTAAAATATCAAGACAATCACAACACAATAATGACAAAACAAAATCTAACCGAACATATAGATATACCAAAAACTAAAGATCGCACATAATGATCGCTTTTACGTTACTCAAGATAAAAACCATTACCCGAAAGTATTCAAAAGACTCAACAAACATTACTGCCTCATGACAAGAAAGACCAAACATAACCACCCTGATCATCTGTTAGTGCCACTAGAACCATATCTCGGATATTATCTTTACAAAGAGGAAGAAAAGCATAATTCAATTAACCTCTTTCACCCAAAAATGAAATGTGTAAGCACATTTCATAGGTTCATAAGTTCATGTGATGCTACTAAGCAAGGAATAGAAACCCTAAACCCGGCAATGGAGGTTTGGATTAGATTGTGGTGTGTGTGCTAGTCCAGTCTGGGACTGCAAATCGATCCAGGTGTCGCTCATGAAGCGCGAGTAGGTTCACTATTTAAACACACCCCCAGCGCACCCGCCCACACTTCACCTTCCCCCACCTTCATCCAAATTTCACAAATTTTACAGTCCCTCGTTAAAAAAAATCAGAAAGAAAAAACAAAAGCGAAATAGAAGAGAGCAAAAGAGAGCTTTTCCCAGTATAGGTTTCTTCTTCTTCTTCTTCTTCTTCTTCTTCTTCTTCAGAAACACCTCTACATCCATCTCCGTCGAATCTCGGCCGTCCGATCGGGGCCAGAGAAAGAGCTGTGTTTCTTTTTTTTGATTTTTTTTTTCAATCTCAAAACAATGTTAAGGTCGGCGACGAAGCGCCGTTGATGGAAGTACCGGAATCAGGCACCGACGAGGTCCGAGACTCCTCCGCCGCGGCCGTGGAGGCTACGCGTGGCGCCGGAGTCGGACTCGGAATCGATTTGAACGAGCGGATCCCTTCGCCGGAAGCCCTACCGGATTCGGTGGATGTCGTGCGGTTTTACCATGACAACCCCTCCCCGCCTCCGGGAGGTCCTGCAGGGGTCCCCGGCGGCGGCCGCGGCTCGGTTTGCGCGTCGTGCGGGAAGCCCGAGGTCAGGGGACACGTGGTGGTCTGCGACGGCTGCGAGCGGGGGTTCCACCTCGCCTGCGCCGGAATGCGTGGCCGGCAGGCGGTCAATCTCGGCGAGTGGGTCTGCGGCGAGTGTATGTGCGGCGGCGTCAAGAGCAAGCGGTGGCCGCTCGGCATTAAGTCCAAGCATATTCTCGACATCAACGCGTCGCCGCCGAGCGACGGTGACGTGGCGGAGGACGTGATGGAGTTGAGGTAATGTCGTTTTTCTGATATCATTGTGCTGAAAGTTTGTTTCTTTGGCTTGTTTCGATCTTGTGAGCTCATTTATGATGATTTGAGATTAAAAGACTTAGATAATGGATTCGGGGGTTTGTTTTGAAGAATTGTAGTGAAGATTTAGTATTACACAGCGCCCTGCATGCTCTTGCATACTACATTTGTCAAATGACACTAAAGCCTTAGTCTTGAAGCCGGGCGTTTGATTTGATTCGTTGAGCTTGCTATGATGGTACATTAGGCTTAGACTTCACTGTTGGGTTAGTCGGATTGGTTTAATATGAGAAAATGATAGTAAAGAATCACAGATTCCTGAATTCATGCATGCTATTGCATTTATTACTGTATGATCTGTCTGAGGCGGGTGCCATTATTTTTTGATTGTTTTGGACATACCAGCTGTTGATATGTGTTATAACTTCTTTTACGTATTTCACTGATTCTATATTATGTATCTCATGTCTATTATTGATTGTTGTCCATTAGCATTTTGATAAACTTATTTTGAATGCATGTTGTCCATTAGTGGTTACTGCTTATACTTATTTTGATATAGAAAGCACACTCCGGGTGGTAATTCTTTTGGTGGAAATCCATGTGGTGCTCCAGTGACTTGTTCAAACTTCTTGTACTCCGGAAATGGATTTGGCTTGCACAAAGGTCCTGCAATGTTGACTCAAGCGGTTAAATATGAAGATATATTGCATCATACAGAGACTGCTAGTTTGGGTTTTCCAGTTGGAAGGCATAGGAGTAGTAATAATACAGCTATTAAAGTATCATCCCTGAATTCAAATGAAATAGTTCTGCAGGCTCTTAGAGATTTTGTTACTGAGAGGCACGGAGTGCTTGATGATGGCTGGCGTGTAGAATTCAAACAGTCCATAGACAGTAATGAACCATATGTAGTTTACTGTGCTCCAAATGGAAAGACATTTGATTCATTATCAGAAGTTGCACACTATCTTGGGTTGACATCTGGCAATTCTATGAGGTCTGAAGTAAGAAGAGAGGGGTCTTTGTCTATGACAGAGAAGACTTATCAACCCAGGAAACGAAAGTCAAGAGCTTCATATGCCAATGGAGTTACTGAAAATAAGGAAAGCCCGATCAGTGGTTATTTCAAAAAGCTCTCTTCCCATGGTCCGGATGTTTCAGCCCATGGTCTGGTAAATAATGGAGAAGTTACAGAAGCTGGATCAAATAGAATTGGATGCATCGGGTCGCAGCAGAATAGTGTATGTTTATCTCTTGTCTAGTTATCTTTTACAGAAATAATTCTTGTAGTTTTGTTGTGCTGATTTCTGTCTGTCTTACTTTCCAGGAGGGATTTCCAGTGCAATTTGAAGATTTCTTTGTTCTTTCATTAGGAGAAGTTGATACAAGGCCCTCGTATCACGATTCTAATTTAATCTGGCCTATAGGATACAGATCGTGCTGGCATGATAGGATTACTGGTTCCTTATTTATATGTGAAGTTTTAGATGGTGGTGATTCTGGACCTGTTTTTAAGATCAGAAGATGTTCATGCTCTACATTGCCGATTCCCAGTGGTTCAACTATTCTGTCTAGGCCAGCACTTGGTGATTTATGCACTCAAACTGATCAAGACAGTTACGGAAATGATGAAAGTATACATACGATACTGTCGGAACCTGTCCCCCCTATGGAAAATGATGTTTTTTCTTGCCTGACGGGCTGTTCGGATGAAGCCAATGATATTCAGAGAACAACACAATTGCATTTTGAAAATCATTCAGTTTGTGAAAAACCTGTATCTCACTCATCTATTGATTTGGCTGGCGGGGATGACATTGGTGAGATGTCTGTAGAAGATCATTCATCATCGTCAGCCTGGAGATCCATGTCTCGAGAGGTCGTGATTGCTTATGCCAAAATATATAAACAGAGAGATAGTATTAAGTTTTGTTGTAAGCATGTTGAAAATGCTGATGCTTCGCATAATGGGGTTATAACAAATGACGATAGCCAATTGAGCCGTACTTCGTTGGAAAAGTTTTGTAGTTTACCCGGTTCTATCAGAATACCTTCCATCAGTCAGGCAGATGCTGAGTCAGGTGCTTGTGATGACATATCAAAATGGCTTGACCATGATAGATTTGGATTAGACGTGGAATTTGTTCAAGAACTTTTGGAGCAGCGTCCTGGTGCTGAGTCCTGTTCTAAGTATCTCTTTCTTAGAGATAGAAGTAACAGTTCTACTGTGCTAACTGTTGGGAATGGGCGTTTAGTGGTTCAAATGGGCGCTCTGTTGCATGGAAAGGAAGAGGAAGTTTTGGATGGTTTATATAGGTCCAAAAAAGCAAGGTTGGCTGGGGTTCATATGAATGTTCATCCACCTCCTCTTGGGAGGCCATTGTGCTCGAGGATCCCTCCTGCACTTGTTGGTGACTTATATCAGGTATGGGCGTGCTCTTTGCACATGTTTGTATACATATTCTGATTGTTAGATTAGCATGAGAGACATGAAATGATTTACAGGGATAGCTTATTGATCTTATTCTTATATTCTCAGGTTTGGGAAATGCTATGGCGCTTTCATTCTATTTTGGGTCTAAAGGAGGCCTTTTCATTGAGAGAACTTGAGGAGGAACTCATAAACCCTTGGTTTGCCAGCTCAGATATACTAGAGAAGTCTGGGAGTGAACTTCAGGGCTCTGAAGCTTTGAAAGCTCGTAAAGTTGATTTTAGAAGTGACCTAGTTCTATCATCTAGCTCCAAGTTCAGTTCGGCAGTTTCTGGGAATAACCCTCATGCATTCATCTATATTGAAACTGGAGCAATGAAGGAGGCAGCTCAGGCTCAACTCGCATCTGTTACCGACAATCGATGTTCCGGCATAGCTTTGACAAAGGCTCATGCCTCACTGCTAAGAGTGCTCATAGGCGAGTTGCAATCCAAGGTTGCTGCACTGGTTGATCCAAATTTTGATTCGGGAGAGTTCAAGTCAAAGCGAGGAAGGAAAAAAGATATCGACTGTTCTATTCCTCTGAAAAGATTGAAGCTACTCCCGATTAATGAACTGACGTGGCCAGAGTTGGCACGGAGATACATCTTGGCTGTATTAGCCATGGATGGTAACCTGGACTCTTCTGAGGTTACTGGTCGTGAAAGCAGTAAAGTGTTCCGCTGCTTACAAGGTGATGGTGGTGTACTCTGTGGCTCTTTAACTGGAGTAGCAGGGATGGAAGCAGATGCGCTTGTAAGATCAGATCTTATCCTTTTTTTGTGTTCTGATATTTTATTATTTGATTCTGTGGAACTGATCAGGTTTTACTAAAATGAAAGGGAGGAACCCATTCATTGTGTTCACCATCTGGCTTAAAACTGTAGCTTAATCCCATCATATTATATCATACATACACTCAATCTTACATTCCAATTTTAACATGGATAGTTAAGGAAAAGTGGTTGGGTAATATTATAGTATTCAGATGTGGGCAAGAGGTCTGCGATCTGGGCAAAGCTGCAGTCTTAATAATAGTGTGCTAACTCCCCCATCCACCCAGAAGATTGTTGCTATATCTCAGCAGTCTGCAGGTTCTAAACCAGAATGAATAAAAGAATAGGAGCTCCAGTTTATAACCATCGGAGTCTATGAAGAAGCCTAAACATCACTCTATTCCTTATAAGTCAACTCCAGTCCTTCAAGGATACTGCCTTTCCGTGCTGTTGGAATCACCCAACAATACCCAAGACACCTTGATATTTCCTTCAAGCAATGGGCCAATAAGTCATCTTCACCATTTGATGCCGACAAGGGGTTGACATGGTCTTTCTAAGATCAAGTATATTTAAAGCTGCATGCTTAACACTGACAGTCGCTCTTTGAGTTTAGGTTCCAGAAAAGGATATTTTTGGTTAATTATCTCAATTGAGAATTTTGACCTTTTAAGTTCGATTACACTTGATATGTTTTGGGTGGTGCTTTTCTATTTGAAAGATAATGGTTAAATAGCAGCCTTTACGGTCTTGATTTTATTTGGTCTCTTCTGAGTTCCATTTTTACTACGATTTTACATATCCTACTTTCTTTGTTTGTATCTCTCAACTGTGTATGCTATGTCTTGTGAAAATGAGGGTGCTTATCAATGTTCGTGTTTCTTTACATTTCAGTTGCTTGCTGAGGCCACAAAGAAAATCTTTGCTTCGCTTAATAGGGAAAGTCACGTATTCACCATAGAAGAAGAAGAGTCTGATGGAATGGTGTCTGTTGAAACAAATTTGGGAGGTGATGGTAATATACCAGCGTGGGCGCAAATGCTGGAACCTGTTAGAAAGCTTCCGACAAATGTAGGAACAAGAATCCGTAAATGTGTATATGAGGCCCTGGATAAGAATCCACCAGAATGGGCAAAGAAAATATTGGAACATTCTATCAGTAAGGAAGTCTACAAGGGCAATGCGTCAGGACCTACAAAGGTGCTATTCTCCAGTAACTTAATATGTTATCCACTTGTTTTTGTCTGGTAGAAAAGTTGATAAGTTGTGACTGCAACAGCTGGCTTGTCTTACTCGCAATGCCAGCACTCCACTATAAATTTGCTAATACCTGTTATAGTCGAGTATCATATGCCTCCCACCAAGGTAGTGTGCATCTGACGAACGTCTGTTTGTTGCCTTTTTGGAACTAGTCGTAGTCTTGATTGGTTTAAGTTACAAACCTATTTGGTTAGAGGACAAGTTAGCTTAGACTTAAGTATCTTGCCTGACCAGGTTATGACTATCTTCTCATAAACAATTGTTAATAATATGGGATCCAGTCAGTAAAATGTTGGGAATATTTTAAAGAGAAAATCAACTATGCTGCCATGTTAAGTTTGGACCCTTCTGCTTTTAAAGATTACTTTTCTATGGTTGTCTATCTGAAGCTTAACGTGCAATTTTGTGTGATAGCTTTAAGTAAGTATGATTCTAAATTTGAATCTTTCTTGTTTTGGAGAACAGAAAGCGGTTATTTCAGTCCTAGCAGATGTATCGGCTGAAGCCTTTAAAAAGAAGTCTGAGAAGGGAAGAAAACGGAAGATTAATGTCTCCATTTCAGATGTTATTATGAAACTATGTCGCATTGTGTTCCGTCGTGCGGCTGTGGCAGATGACACAAAGGTCTTCTGCAATTTGTTGGGGAGAAAGCTGATGAATCCAAGTGATAATGATGATGAAGGACTCCTTGGTTCCCCAGCCATGGTATCTCGGCCTTTGGACTTCAGGACTATTGACTTGAGATTGGCAGCTGGATCCTATGGTGGATCACATGAAGCTTTCCGTGAGGATGTTAGACAGGTCTGTATTCTATGATAACATGGATATATTTTGTGCTGCAACTTTAATTCACACTTTATTTTTCCAATGTCCTTAGTGTAGATAGTATGAAAACTTTTAAGTTTTTAAAGTTTTTGTTTTCCTTTTTTTTATCATATATATATATATTGCATCATATCTATGATGGTTGAAAAGCGTGTATGTTAAAGAAGAGTGGACATCATATGTTTTCATCATTGTTGTCCAGGGTCAATTTTGCATTTTAACAAAGATCGATACCTATTCGGTGGATATCTTTCATCATTATGAATCTGGCTCTCTGTTTTGCTTCTGATTCACCAATTTTGTTTGAGTCTGCATGTTTTTATGTATTTTTATTTTCGCCCAGTATTTATTGATTGATTTATTAATGCCTTGCATAATATATTTTGTCTGTAAGGTCTCTGACATATGATAAGCGGCCAGACTGGAAGGAGTTGTCTGTACTTTTTTTTTCTCTAAGAAAAATTGTAATGAAGTTCATTAATCATGACTTCCATATTGCAGTTATGGAGTAATCTACGTATTGCTTATGGTGATCAGACTGACTTGGTCGAGTTGGTTGAGACGTTATCACACAATTTTGAAACACTATATGAGGAGGTGTGCACTTTTTTTATCCTTTTCCCCTTTATGACTTCATTAAAACTCTGAAGTTTTTTGTTGTCAATTATCTGCTCAGTGCCTAAATAAAGTTGTTTTCTTAAGTTTACATCAGTTGCCCAAAATTGATGCTTAAAGCAGGATTTAAAGATAAGCTCGAGAAAGTACAAATGATACGAAGTAGAAGTGTTCTCTTTAACCTTATGACCACACATGATTGCCACAAATATAAATGCAGGCTGTTCCTAAATGTTACGCTACTTACATATGCTTCAGGTACCTAACCATTTTATGTTGTTCTTGCTATTCAGGTTGTTTCTCTTGACCATAAATTTGTGGAGTATTCAAAGTCAGAATCAATTAGTTCTGAAAGAAAAAAGGAGATTGATGATTTAGTTGCTTCCACTAGTGTTCTACCGAAAGCCCCTTGGGATGAGGGAGTCTGCAAAGTATGTGGCATTGATAAAGATGACGACAGCGTACTGTTGTGTGATACTTGTGATGCTGAGTATCATACTTACTGTTTGATTCCTCCTCTTGCAAGGATCCCAAAGGGAAATTGGTATTGTCCATCTTGTGTTGTTGGGAAAAACATGGTTCAAGATACGGCAGTACATCCTCAGGTCATTAGCCGACGCCGTGGTAAAAATTGTCAGGGAGAAGTTACACGCATTTACTTGGAGTCGCTCACACATTTAGCATCTAAACTGGAAGAGAGCGAGTACTGGGAAGTCCATGTGAAAGAGGTTTGCTTATTCAACCTTTACACGTTTTTTCTCTAGTCATTCTACGGTTTCAGGATCATCTGATGAATTTATTTGTCTTCACTAACTTTATAGGTAATGGTTTCATTCTGTTTGCAGAGAACCTTCCTGCTGAAGTTCTTATGTGACGAGTTGCTTAATTTAGCCGTTACTCATCAACACATTGATAATTGTTCTGAGACATCGACCGAGTTGCAGCAGAAACTGCGTTCCTTATCTGTAGAGTGGAAGAATCTCAAGTCTAGAGAAGAGTTCTTGGTTGCAAGAGCTGCAAAGGTTGATGTCAGCCTTAGGGAGGATTGCATAAAGGAAGGGATTTCGGCTTCAGTTGAAAATCAAGAAAATTGTCTTGGTCAAGCACATGCTTTGAGTGGGAGGTCCAACTACGTTAATGTAGTCTCTGATGATATGCCAGGATCAGAGTGTGCCCGAGGCTCTGATAAACTCGAGTCTTTCAGTAATGCAGAACACAATAGTCAACATTCTGCATGTGCTGAAATTAATGAAAAAGATCCCGACCCTGCTGTCAACAACACTAAAGCAGATGGAGATTTCATTCCAAATATTGATAGCTCCTTCGGACATACCGAGTTGACTGCATCAAATTCTTTACCCTGTGAAGCCAATGGCTCTACTAGAGAAACCGGTGGCCTTGATCTACAACAGGTGGATATGGAAAGAGTTGTCTCCCCTATTCAGCCTTCAGACCAAGGACTTTGTATCCCTTCTGAAGTTAGGAGCAATTTTGTGGCTCAACGATTGTCACCTACGACAATTGAATCACACTCCTACAACATGGAACTGAACTCTGTAAGAAGTGACTTGTCACTTTTGTCCGACTCTATTACTGCCGTAGAGTCTGTGCTTGCAAAGGTTTCCATTCGGAGGGAGTTCCTAGGAGTGGATTCTTGGGGTGGCCTGTACTGGGCTTCAGCCATGCCAGGTGAAGTATCGCGAGTTATTGTTGATAGAAGCATGTCAGAAGACAGAGACCTGGTATGGAAGAAATCCATCTTCCAGAACTTTGCGGTATCATTTGAACCGAACAAAGCTGTTGCATCAAGACAGTGGAGTTCATACCAAACTGATGCAGAAATTGATGAACTGATAGGTTGGTTAAATCCTCATGATCTGAAGGAAAAAGAGTTGAGAGATTCTATATTGCACTGGCAGAAGTCTGAGTTCCATAAATATCAGCAAACTGGAAGCCGAGTTCAGGATGATCTCCCTAGTGCTTCGTCAGTGGCTAGTAATGGTGAAAGAGCTGCAATTTCTAACCATCTTGTTACTAGGGCAGCCATGTTTCTGGAGAAGTTATATGGTCCTTGCTTTGAGTTGGAAACTGTGGATATCTCAAATAAGCAGGGGAAACGAGCTAGACTAACTAATGATGAGAAAATGTACAGGTGTGATTGTATGGAACCTGTGTGGAAATGTAGATATCACTGCTTCTATTGTCACAGAACCTATTTGACTGATTTTGAACTGGAGGGGCATAATAATGGTAGGTGCAACTCAGGTGCTGCAGCCGGTGATGAGCTGAAAAATGTTGAAACTTTCAGAAGTGTAAGTTTCCCTTATGATCTGGAAGGGATATTGTCAAAGTTTGAGACAAAGGATTCCAATAAGGATGTGATACGAGATATAGGTCTTATAGATTCAAATGGAATTCCATCTTTTGTTCCATCCTTAAATCCTTACCTCAGTGATTCTGCTGTTGCATTGATTACTCCTCAGCAAGATGTATGTGAACTTGGAAATGGAAAGGCTGCTGAACCCCCAAGTTCAGTAGGAAACAGTGGTGCCGACACTGCACAGTATAACAGTCATTCTGGGTCAGCTGATGGGGTAGAAGTGCTAAAGGCCAATTTCAGATATCTGGAACGAAGAAATATGAAACCCTTAGGTAGTCATTCAATTGTGGGGGCTGGTCACTACCGTGCCATCCCCCAGTCCTCCTTGCGGCCTTTAGTTGGAAAAGTTACTGCGATCTTGAAACGTCTAAAGATGAATCTACTTGACATGGAAGCTGCACTGCCTGAAGAAGCTTTAAGACCATCAAAGGCACACTTGGAAAGGAGATGGGCATGGCGTGGGTTTGTTAAGTCCGCATCCACAATATATGAGGTTACTCTTATACTCTTTTTTCAGTGTTCTCTTTCTAGATACTACTTTCCTAATCACTAAAAGATCGCTATGTTGTCGTGGATATGGAATGTCATTAATTCATATATTTCATGGTGGAGCACTGTTTGAAAGGAGACCTCAAGTTACTAATTGTATGATGTTTTCTCAATTTTAATGCTGCTTTTGGCAGACCAGTAGGATTATCCTTTTTCTTTATTATCTTATGCTGCTATGTAATTCTGTACTTCCAAGTCCATAGAAATGAAAGATAACCAACAAGTATTCTTGTTTTATACAGATGGTTCAAGCAACAATTGTGATGGAGGACATGATTAAGACCAAGTACCTAAGGAATGAGTGGTGGTATTGGTCATCATACTCAGCTGCTGCCCAAACCTCTACTATGTCATCCCTTTCCCTGCACATTTACGCTCTTGATGCTGCTATCCTGTATGAGAAAATGCTTCCAGATTCAGATATAACTGATGACATAGAGCCTAGCAGCATACTTGATCAAAATATGCAGCCTGTTGTGGATTCAACAGAAAAGTTAAAGATAAGTAGGAAAGTCAACAAGAAAAGGAAAGAACCAGAGGGTTGATGGTGGGAAATATGATTCTAGATTTGTGCTGTGGATCCCAACCTGGATGGGTTGTACCCAGTGGGCATGAAGCAGCAGCATGCAGATTAGGTAACAGTGGAATCTGATCGCTGAATCACATTCTGAGGTTGTTGGATCAGAGTGGACCATGACAACTATTTTTGAAAAATGAAAGTGGTCCCTGCTATTGCTGCTGCTGCTGCCGAACCATTTATCTGTACATAGAGGTGAAGCTGACATGCTAACTTGGATGCGGATGATGAGAAGCAGTCTTTATGTGATATCTGCTTCAGTGAATTTGGGCACCCGGACAAATTTGATTATATTTTCAGATGAACCCAATTTTGGAGAGATTTCTGCTGCGGCCTAGAAGAAGGTATCAAATAATATTCTTTAGAAAGAAAAAGAAAAAAAGATCATATATATGGTTACAGTCTTACAGAGGGAACTAATGTCAGGGAACTAATGACATTCTTTGGATACATCTCTCTTTTCATGTCTCTGTCTAGGTCAAAGCTGTCAAAATTCATGCAGCTTTTATGTGTTAGATCTGTGTTTGAGGGATTTCTGCTGGTCAACCACCCCTCTTCAAGTCTCACCTTTTAGTAGTTAGGTGTTTGTTGCCATTGGCGAGGCACTCTTCTGACGTTCATGTGTAGGTTACATTAGTTCATCATTTTGGGGGCTTTTCTGGGACCAATGTCTTTTCTTTTTAGTGCAGTGTCCCGTGGCCTGCCTTCCATTTTGTAGCAATGTAGTAGGTGTTAAATGCATTACAGGTCCATTAGCTTGATGTGCAATCTTCATATGAAGAATTAGTTTAGATTCTTTCAGCTTCTGCCTCATCATTGGCAATGTGTCTGTATATGTAACCTTGTGTACTCTGATTTTTACTCATTAAAGAGCAGTACTTTTTAGTGTATCCAGTTGAGCCTTTTCTTTTTTAGCTCTTTAGTCGCATGGTTTGTGTTTTGGTAATGCATTGTTGCAAATTTCATTAGTTTAACCGCTAATATCTCCCAGACTGATGTTGCTCCGTTTACACCTCCACTCCACTGCAAGTGGCTAAATTATGGCAGTAGTTTGTTCTTCTTTTCTTAGGTAACTGTAGTATTTGGGGGTTTCAGTTCGCGTTTTCTTTAACTATTGGGGAATATGAGGTCGAATGGTGCAGTGTTGTCACTGGGTTTATGAAACATTTTAGGTCAGATTATCTAGTCATCTAGATATGCTCTGGAAGAGGTTGATGAAATGCCTATTGTTTCATACAATGATTATATAATCATTGGTCATAGTAACAGGAGGGATGGTACAAAATCTACACAAGCAGAGAAAAGAATATAGGTATGAGGGTTGGCCAAATCTCAAGACGATAGGATAGCTCGTCTCAAGAAGATAGTCAGGTCAGGTCTATCCTTACAAGATTCAAGGTCTGCAACTTTTGTATTTCAGGATCTTTGATTATAGCTACAAATCCTTGACGAGATGCATGGATACTGCAACATGTTGAAACAAGTCACCGTATTCTGAACAAAATATATTGATTCTTATTTAGCGCTCAGATTTATTTTAGTAACTGAGGCCTTTACATTTGTGTTCGTAATTGCTGAATATACATAAAGGTTCATTAGGGAAGGAAAATGACCAACTTCATTCTCTGGAATAGAGATGGAAAACATTCTAGGTCCACACCCACCAGCCCACCGACTCGCCCTCCTCCGGCTGCTGCTGCACTGCAGCGGCGGCAAACACCTCAGAGAAGTAGTTCCGGCCGTCATCGCTGCCGTCGTCCTCCTCCGAGTGGACCCCATCTACTAGCCCCATGCAGTGATGGTCATCATGAGGAACAGGAGGATGATAAGCGTGAGCGTCACAGCTACTTGGGAAATAAGAGTCACCGCTGTCCACGAGCTGAGGGCTTTCCTCGTCCACCACGGCACTTCCGCCGCTCCCGGAGCTCAGGCGATCCTCAACCTTGACTGTAAACTGGAGACTCATTGGGACATTAACATCCATGATCATCTCTTTCTCACTTGGAAGAAGATGAGCATGGTCACACTTCTCATCATGATCATGATCACCAGCAAATGCTGCTCCTTTAGCCTCCTGGTCTTTAGCTTCAAGTTTCTCAGTTATGGTGACCACCTGTATTAATGCTTACGCTAAATTAATGTATCCCATGAGAGCTCAAGAGAAGTCATCACTTCCTGACAAACTAAATTAATGATTTCCATATCATATTTTTCTAAACAAGCCAAAGAAGAGAAAGAGTCAAGGGATATATAATATGAAGTATGCCAGAGTATATTCCTTCTGTGACTCTGAGAGTGTTTATTAAAAATCAAGGTGGGGTTCTTCAGAAGATAGAACAGATGCTAATGTATTAGATGGAAATAGGACAACAAACACGAGATCTGTCTACTACAGTTCGATAATATTTACAAATAGTTTGATTGAATCAAATTACCAAGTGATTGTGAATCTGAGACCAACATTAGCATGTAAGACAGAACTGTCACAGCCACTAAATTTACATATGAAAACTGTATAACAAATTCTATAAAAATTAACCCTTGCTAACGACTTGTGCCGACTAAATAAGTAAATATTCATCTCAAGAAGTGCTTTCTGATTTTTTTAAAATGAATAATTAACCTTTGTATATGACTAAATATTCTTATAAGTTACTTGCTATGCCAAAGCATACACTAGCTAAGATGCCAAGATAAAAGCATAGTGGAGTTGCTAAAATGAAAAGCTTTGTTAAAATCAAAGAACAGAAAATCATGAATCAACGAGCAAGTATGAGAAGGAAATTGGTGGCTGCATGTAATAGACCACTAGATACCTCAGATTTGAGCTTCTGATTCTCCTTGAGGATAGAATCATAGTTAGCCAAAAGGGAGTCATAAGAGGCTTTTAGAACATCATAATCGCGCTCGAGCTGCTTTGTCTTCCATCGAGCCCTACGGTTCTGGAACCACACAGCCACCTGCCTTGGCTGCAGCCCTAGCTTCTTGGCCAACTGCGTCTTCCGATCCGGCTCCAGTTTGTTCTCTGTCTCAAAGCTCTTCTCCAGCAGATGAACCTAATAAACGAAAATATCTCAAAACCAGAATCAATAGTCTCATCTGATCTGACTACAAATCAAGCAAAAAAGGAAGACAAATCGAACAAAGTTGAGTTCCATTAAGATAACAGGTCCGAAACGATGTGAAATCTACTAGTCAGATTCCCACTAGGGTAAAGCCAAAATGGAAACTTTTATAATGATAAGGAAAATGAAATGAATTTATGCTCCTAATCAGGTAAATATGCCATATGTTGCACAATTCACATGGGAATATTTTTCAAACCAAAAGTCCATGCATATTCGATTAGACCAACACACAAACAATCACTTAGCGTGAAGGAATATAATTTATAAAATAGTTCGATAGTGAAGTCTAAGCTTGAAGCATATAAGAAAGGAAAATAGACTGGTGGCCGGAGACCTGCTCGGCAGTGAGACGGCGCTTCTTCTCCGGCATCTGCTCATCGTAATATTCCTCCTCGTACAATTCATCTTGCGTGCTGAAAAACGATCGCCTCCTCGACGTTTCCTCCATCCCCATCATCGATCTCGACCCTAATCAATTCCGAAACACAAATTAATTCATAGATTAGTTAATCTTCATCATCGTGACACAAATGAAAACCGACATGTTCACCTCATCACTAACTTGACCATCACACACTTACCTCGGAAAACATGATCACCACTGCCAAGGAACAACATGTTGCCACCTCCACCTTGCTGAGGATCAAAGAAAAGACGACCCGGCTCCATCATCTTCACAAAGGACTCTTACTAATACCTTGATCTCCTCTTGAAAATTCTGCTGAGCCGGCGGGCGCGTGAAGTCACTCGCCGTCGGCACTGGTTGAAAAGTGCTAGGGGGCGGGAGATTTCTTACACAATACGTAATATTTTGGGGTGTGGAAATGAAATCTATTAGAAGATCATAATCTTGTGGCGGAAGAAACTGGTGCTCCAAAGTAACCTCGCTGGAGTCTCCAACGGACAGATACAAAATCCCATCATACCACCACTGATATTTTCAGCTCCGGTATCCAAACTCCGGTGAAAGCAAAGTCAAGTTCGCCGGAGGTATACTAAAAATTGATCGAGTTTAGAAGATAGTTTTCTTGACGAGTACTAGCTAGGCTTGTACTTGTTTGAATCTCACGGACCAAACCTCCATGAAAGACAAGGAGATTTGGAAACGAAGTTCACCGGAGCTTATGTATCCGGCCAGGGAGGAAGAGAGTGTGGAAGAAAAACGAGTGTTGTTTCAAGGTGTTTTTTGCAGCTAAAGTTGAGAGAGGTGACTCCAGCGCCATTTATATTGGTTCCATGCGGCCCAAATGACCAAACAATCCTCTGAAATTAACATCAGCAGCTACAGCTTTCCACGGGACCGTTAGATAATTCAAGTAGAGTTTCTCTTAGGGTTTGGACATACACGTACAACGGTGAAGATAACGATTGCCAAATATTATTTTGATGGTGTAATAATATTTCTACTACTATAATATGACAAAACGTCTGTTTCAGCTGTGTCATTTTTATAAAAAAACTACACAGATCGATACGTATGTTTTATTTTTGAATAAAGGATTGGTGCTGTTATTTTGGAACCTTCATTAATGAAACTCCTTACTGAAATGGAGAAGAGAACAATTAGCACTAAAGATTTTAGAGTTCAATTAGTGAAATGCGTCTGAAATTGTTTAGGGTTTACAAAGGGGACAACTGTTCATGTGTTCATATGGAGATGAGGATTGGGTGCCAGGCAGTGTATAATTAATATGTGCCCATGCTTGGTGGTCGAGGAATTGTCGGATCTAGATCATGGAATTGCTGAGTTGTGATAAATGGTTCTGATTCTCTCTGTGTTTCTTTCTTCTTGAAATTGATTTTCATCCTGCTAGATATGTCTCTGCAACTCCAATTTGCATTATCAAGTTGCTCATGGAGCATCTTCTTGGACTGTTTCAACTTTCAAAGGAAGGAGCTAGGTTTGGTTTCTAACCTCATTCACCTGCTGGTTGATTATATAATTAGGGAAGAGGACATGTATGACTAGGGAAGTCGGTTTTAGCAAAGCTAGGTTTGGTTGTCTTCTTCGTAAGAAATAATGTTGTGGGAAAAAACTAAACATATATAAGATCAATGGTGGTCCGTTGAGACGATAAAGTCTCACGAAGCCTATACCTATGGCGGCCTTCCTGGTATTGGCCGGATTTTTTCGCTTTGAGCCGTCGACTGCTAGCTAGTTGACTAGTTGTGGATTTCTATTGTTGTTTCACTAATACATATATATATATATATATATATATATATATATATATATATATATGTGTTAATTACTTTTGCATTGGTCTTTTCTCAATAAAACTAACCGATAGAGTAGGGGTTTGGAACCTAATTTAGTAATTTAGCTCGGAGGCTCAACGTTGCGTCCGGTTCAATTTATTGTATTACTGATCAAATTTTGCATTGGAGAGACATAACATCACCTTTCTCTTAAACTGTTAAACTATATAAGTCGTAGAGAACATATACCGATTAGTCACCCATAATCTATGACTATAAGCATACAAATAAAAGCTAGAATGATCAAAACATTTTCTTGTTAATTATAGTGGTATTTTGATGCGGTTGCAGACCCTA
The DNA here is from genome assembly GCA_951800085.1 of Comarum palustre. Taxonomy (NCBI): domain Eukaryota; kingdom Viridiplantae; phylum Streptophyta; class Magnoliopsida; order Rosales; family Rosaceae; genus Comarum; species Comarum palustre. The sequence continues at coordinate 1,644,090 of OX637574.1, read as the reverse complement.
AAACAAGTATTTAATTAGTGTTGCTCTAAGTAGCTGTTAGCCTGTAACCTGTAAACCAATAATGTCCAGAACGAAGAAACAGAAGGGGGAGGCCAGGAAAACCGAAGGTATCTTGGTGATGAGTGGAATGGAAAATGGTGGTGGGGTTCATGTAGACATGACTTTTGATCGATCTCAAATTCACTACTAAAAAGTTATATAAGCATAGCTTTGCTACTATTCTCTTCTCTAAGTGACGCAGTCACACTAGCATAAATTTAACATATACAATACATTGTGGCCACACCATATATATTTTAGTGCTTGTGCCACGCACTCATGAAGCAGTTTGATTAACAAGTTCTGAATAGTTCCATGGTGCCACAGGGCACCATTCTCTTCGTTTCTTTTTCCTAGCCTTTCTCTGATTGATTATAACATATAGATGTATAATGATATAAGACTACTGTGTTTAAATATGTACAAGAAAGTAAACCCTTAGTAAGACATGTAAACCCTTGAGAATAAGATGAATACTATTTAGTAAGACATGTCAGTAAACCCTTGAGAATAAGATGAATACTATTTAGTAAGACATATCACATATAGGAGAACGCAAAAACATTGAAAATTAATGATATATATGCTATGTACGTAGTTGCAGGGAATAGTAAACCCTAGATCGACTCTCTTTTCTTAATCAGTCTCTCTTTCTGATGTATCGTTTTCATGGCCTTTACCAACTGCACTTGGTAATGGGACCTGAAGAATCAAAAACTTTTCTTTAATTTTCGAGTGGGAGATGAAGGAAATAGGAAAAGCTAAGCACAAAACAACATTTTCTTTAGAAAAGAAAACATGTTATCTTTTGATTTTGCTTCTTCATTAAATTAGAGTTTACTCAACATTTTAGTGCCTTTAGGAGTAGGAGTGGTTTAAAATGACAGATCATGAGTATTTCTATCTGATTTATTTTAATAATAGTCTTGATCTTTTTACTTTAAAACGATTGAGAAACAAATAAATCAAGTCGAGATTTTGAGTTTTGTCAGTTATGTAATTGCTCAATATTCAAAATATACACACGGGTGAAGATGTGACTGCAAATTTAGATAGGAACTCATGATTTTGATAAAAATCAGAAAATCTAGACTTTATTTATTTGTTAGCATCGCTCGCATACACCCTCACAGCTTAATGCTCCACTGCCTTTGATTCTATGTTTTAACGTAATCTGGAGCACATAAACAAAATGATAAGAGATATTCATGCATACTCATTTTGTTTAATTAGCTACCATTTGATCAAATTGCAAGAAATTTCCTTCATGCCAGTCGCTTATAATTGATTGGAAATTTTGAACAACATTGACTTGAGGATTGTATATCTAGATCGATCAAGGCATGCATGTGATGTGTGTATTGAGAAAATGATGGAGCTTTGTGTCTGCTGCATCTTCCATTGATTCAATATCATCAATCCTGTTCCAAATTAAGTAGTTAATTACAGATCTATCTAACATATATAATTTCAATATTGAATCCAACATTTTAAAGTACAATATATAGATTTAAAGAAATTAAACAGATCGATTATTCATCAGAGACTTAGAGAAATGCCCACTTTTCATGTGTTGGCCAGTTGTCTACCAATGGCTTGCAATGCGGGAATATCTGTAGTCTCCCATTTGAAGAAGAAGAAGAAGAAGAAGAAGAAGAAGAAGAGGAATCAAACCAAAGGAGAGTATAGAAAACACTGCTTCCCTCACAGATAAGGAATGTGATTCACATCTTCCCAGAAGATAACAAGTCGATTTAAACTAAGAATCTGCAGTTTTCTTATACATGGTGTGTGTATATATATACAGTGCGGATCAGGAGCGGAGGTCCGTTCCTAAGCTTAGGAACGGATTTCATCATTTTAACCCATTTTCCGATCGAATTTCCTCAAACAGGTATCACAAACAGGTACATAACCTAAAAAATTTCGTAAAGTAGTTGCATCCGGACACAAGTTAAAAAGTCTATTCATGAACATTTTAAAAACAAACCGTGCATGAGACAAAGCTCGATCATTAATAAAGGTATCAATTCCTTTATCTCAATTTCTTTTGAGGGACGGGGCCGGGTTTATGGGTGGTTGCTTTTGTAGTATAATTGCTTTGAATCCTTTGATGGTAAGGCAATAGCAATACACACTAAAACGAATGGGGTACGTAGTATCTTTTCCTCACAAGAATCGATCATGGATATATATTGAAGTTTTGGATTTTAAGTTGGTCCAATCGTCCTCCTACTGCTCTAATTGGCTTTATCAGAAAGTAGGGATCGATATCGAGCAGGAGAATGAATTTGGTGAATAAGTTAGCTTGGGGAAGCAGACTAGGGGAACTTAATGGGGATTATTGACGATAGACATCAGAGTCGGAAAGCTACGTACTTACGTATAAAGGAGAAGGGCACCAGGCACCTGAGAAGGAACAATGCTTTTGTGTCATCGTCGACTTTGTGAATCCATGGTTGATAATGGTCGTCGAACATGGCGATTTCAACTATATATATTACGTACGCAAAATTTCCTCTTACGTATTGGGAAATCAATTTCAAAATATCTAATTTCTTTTTCTTTTTCTCGATTGATCGAGTACAATAGGATTTCATGTGTGAAATATTGGGAACTGGGTTTTCCCTCTCTCTGGAAATGTTCGGATTTTCTTAAGTTTCCGAAACTCATGTACATGTTTCGTTTTCATTAATGAAATTCTATTAACAAAAAAATTGTTCTTCCATCAGGCTCTATGAAGTATAGTTGAACTTTATAGTCCCATATGCTATGCATGGCACAAATTGTGCACGTCATGCTACGTACACATATCAAGGGTGTAGCTAGAGAGGGCAGTGACGGATGTGAAGTTTCAGCCTGCAAAAAAACAGCTTTATATATATATATATATATATTAAAAAAAAGTATCGAAGCCTTCAAGTCAAAGCCTCTGTGTATAGGCTGCGAGTCTGCGACCACCAGTCCACCACCACCGCCTCTCTCAATTTATCATCTTCAAGTCATAGTCATTCACTTTCTTTCCCACTGTAGATTCCTCTCAATCATCTCTCCGATCTTTCACTCTTCATTAGTCTCCAATTCTTAGGGGCACCAAAGTTCTGCAGGTAATCTTGTACTTTTTGGTTTAGGTTTGGTCGTTTGGGTACCCTCCAGAATTTCTGGGTTCTAATTATAAATTTTTAAAATTTGCTTGATGTAGTATGGCGGGCAGGGGAATTGAAATCGAGATGCAGTAGTAAGTTTTGAAATTTCCTTGATTTCCTTCTCTACTCCAGGGTCTCCAGTACTCCTTACTCTCTACTTCTCCACTCTCCAGTTCTCCAGCTCCAGGTACAGTGTCCGAATTGCTAAGTTTTTTTATTTAGGTTTTATGACTTTTATCTAATTATGTATTACTCAATTTGTAGGATTGGGAATTTAGTGATATGTGATTGATGTGAATGAGATTATGTTAGATAGAGGTTTGATAGTGAATGTGAATGAGTGTTGTCTGATAAAAGGAAAATTCATAAAACTTGTAAGATTGATGATGTTGATTGATAAAGATGCAGTAGTAAAGAGCATAAGATAAGCAAAAGAGTAATTTGTTGGAATTATCTATATTAACTATTCATAATTGCTTCTATTTTTCAACAATTATGTTCAAAATAATAGTTTTATTTGTGTATTGTATTGTGTTTAATTTATGTTCCTGTATTAAGGGTAAGGCTTGCTACGCCCTTTATGTATGTGTGTTCATTTTTAGTGAAATGTATGTGTTCTTTTTTAGTGAACTAGAAATTCACATTGTCGAGCAAAATTATTTTGGATTGCATTTAGCCCAGGTGACATTTTTATCCTGGATTCGCCACTGGGCAGGGGGCAAGGGATCAACTGTCCTCTCTCATTTTTTTTTCCAATAATTACTCTTAATTTGTATCAGATATTAAAAGAAATGAAACATAAATTGATCATTCTCCTTTAAGAAATCTTTGATCAGTCTTTAATATTCTTCAATAATAATGAAGTGAAATAAAATATATGCTATTTTAAACGTTTAATCCAATTAATACAAACCGTGTCAAGAGTTTATTACCTTATTGATCCATACTAATATGTAATTTAATGCTTTAAATTTCATTTATGATTTTTTTTATAAATAAGCTAAATGGAAACAACACATTGATGTTTACCATATATTGACGTACATTATGTTTACCGTATATTGACGTACATTATGTCTCAAAAATAACATATTGAAATTATGAAAATCTGAAGTTTATTGGAGATGAATTAATGGTTTGTTCAAGAACGCGTTTTTATTTTGAATTGGTATAAAGAACATTGTTGAAATTAAGTTTGTCACTTTTTTAAGCAAAATCGTGTTGTTGCTAAAGAGTAACTAAAAATCATTTAATTTTTTCGTTAATCATATAAGATGTCTGACTATACCACTGCACCATATAACAGCAAAAAAGATCAATATATAAATAAGTTATAATTAAGTCCATCTCTATATCCCGGGGGAACTCTTGGACCTCTACAATGGCTGCCAATTGCTGCAACCTACCTGCTCTACGTCAACTAGCTTGCTCCAGAATCCTTTCAGTAGGGCCGGATCTGAGATTTGGAGACATGAGGCGAGTTCTAAAAACGGCGAGAAAAATTATTAAACACAATTATGAAAAGTTTTAAGAAAATTTTGAAAGAACAACTCAAGAATTCTTAACAACAAAGGAAATTCTTTAGAAAAAAACCATCTATCTGTTGTTTTTCGTTTACTAAAAAATAAAAACCATATCTGTTGTCAATTTTCTTTCCTTCAGTATATCAATCAGGGCTCTAGTAGAGTAGTAGTAGATTCTGTAGCACGGCAAGACGCTGGAAATGTAACTTATAATTTAATCAATTGCTTTGTAAAGCTCACCACTGTGATGACAGAACTTGCCTCAAGTTAGCAACACTAATACAGTAATACTTTGAACAAAAAGACATAAGTTGGTGCCCCCCCAAATATAAAGCCTGAGGCTGTGCCTCTTGCAACTCACCTCAGGTCCAGCCCTGCCTTTCAGCATCAACTAATTGTTTCACAAACTTTTCTAAACGTTACTTCTCAATCCTTAGTTTTCTATCATCCATAATCAGATATTCTGCTTTTGTGTTCTTCTGTTCTACATCAACTTCCTTACAGAATTGATTTGTTGCAGACCTTAGAAGAATTATCTGCTCCTTGCTTCTTGACCATTCATCATGGTGAAAATGTTAATAGAGTTACATAGCTACAATGGTTTGGTTAGTTAAGGTGTTTAACTGACAACTTTGAGGTCACGACTTCAAATCTTACGGACATAGGTGTGTGATTTATTAATAATTTTTTAAAAAAAAACATGGCTGCTGAACTGTACATATAGCTATGTGCCAATCTTGATCTTAACTTTTACCAAGAACTGATGGAATATGGATAACAAATTTATCCCGTAGCGTGAGAAGCTCCAGAAGACGACTATGGACAGGACAACAACATATATGACAATGCATAAAAAAATCAGAAGAAATAAAACAATCCACTTTATATGACACTCTTAAAGAATTAGACCAAATGCAAAAAGATTTTTATATATCATGTTGTAAACCCTAATCTCCAGAAAGCTATTGGCTATTCGATATCTCCCATTGCTCTTGAAGAGTCTATCCTTTTTCGAACAGGAGTCTATTGACATGGCCGGCCGAAGTACAGTTTTCCAGCCGGTAAGAGTGCCGGAAAATAGAGACACTACTCCATTATAATATTATAACGATACGTTCAGAAGAACTTATATACATAAAGATCCATACAGATCGAAATGCAGGTCGATACTATAAACAGCATTATCTGGAGGCCCCTTTCTGCAATTTCGTGAAGTTGATGAAGGACTGCGTAGCTAGGGTTTATCCTTCGAGATCATCCGTACATCATCAACCGTGCGTAATTGTGACCGTGGTGCTCACGCTTCCAATTGCTCCTTAATCTCCGAAAATACGGATAAACATAATGTTCTCACACATCAATTACGTCGTTAATATTAACTATTTATCTTAAATGGATATATATCTTCCTAAAAAAGAAATTGGATATAGATGGATGTGTATTGCAGCTCATATAGAAAACGATTAGCTGTATGGAAGCCAATATTAACCTTGATAATGTGCCATGAATTTAATATCGATCTGTACGTTAATTCATACCAAAATAAGGTTAGATAATGCACCAAGTCTAATCTTTGTAATAATTTTGACCAAAAAAAATCTTTGTAATTATATTTCAATTTGTATGACCGGATTAATAGGTAAATATGGATAGTGCCTCCAGGATAGATGCCAGATTAATAGGTAATTGTGGATAGTGCCTCCAGGATAAATACACATAAACACCAAAGATATGAGAGTCTCGTTATTACTAGAACAAGGAATCATATGAGAGAGAGAGAGTGAGAGATAATCTCCCAGATACATAATTCCATTTGGACACTGATAAGTCCAATATATATATTGACCATTCACTTCTAAAAATTTCATTCTCCATATCTCTATTATTTCAATCATCCGTATTTTCTGTTCTATTCTGCTTACAAAGATGGTGACCGCCAATGATATTAGGTTTGGGGTAGGCATTGTTGGTACGTTCTTGATGCCTTCTCTGCTTCTAAACCTGTTTGTTCTTATTTCTCTCCCATGGTTTGGAGGAAGCGTTTGTTGATTTTGATTGTTTAAATTCTGTGTCCAGGAAACATCATATCTGCTGGGTTGTTCCTCTCCCCAATGTAAACCTCTCCCTATCGCACTTAATCGTTATTGATGTTTTTTTTGATACGTAATCGTTATCGATGTTGAAGAATATAAAGCATATGAACTTATAATGTGATTGTCTAACGTGCTTTCCTATATGATTGGTGATTATATACGTACGTTCCACTTACCTATGGGTTATATGCTTGATCTCTTACTCGGGTAGTAAGATTGTACCAAAGCTTCTCGTTTAGGGCATGAGATATATATGGTTGATCTCTTATTTGTTAATATATATGTGGAATTTGGACTAGTCATTTGGTTGCTCAATTGTTGATTACCAGTTGAATCAGATTTGGTTTTCATCACATCTAATGCTTTGGATATAATATTCTTCTTCTTTTTGCAGTCCCACATTCATAAAGATATGTAAAAAGAAAGATGTGGAATCATTCGATCCAAAGATTTACCTCGCAACGGTGTTAAACTGTTTGTTTTGGTGTTATTACGGAATGCCGTTTGTTAATCCAAACAGCATTCTAGTAGTCACCATTAATGGAGCTGGACTAGTAATAGAGCTTATATATCTTGGCATATTCTTTTTTTATGCTCCAAAGAAAGGACAGGTACGCATATATCATTCACTTACACAATTTTTGACAATCTAGTTGCGTTTATTTATTTTTAAGATATTTAATCTTTCACTTTTATTCTTGCAGAAGAAGGTTATCCAATTCTTATCAGGTGAATTTGTTTTCTTTGCGGCTATGGTGGTTGCAACTATGTTGGCAATACCCGAGCATAATATGTGGTTGAACAGACCTCGACGGGCAGTCGTGATTGGTGTTATATGTGATGTCTTCAATGTCATCATGTATAGCTCTCCTCTTTTCACTGTGGTATGTCAAAGTAGTTTTTATGGTAAATTTGTTTCACCATTGGATTGTTTTAACTCACAATTTAGCTCACTGACTTGGTTTTAACTTTTAACAGAGAGACGTCATTAGAACTAAGAGTGTAAAGTACATGCCATTCCATATCTTATTGGCCAACTTCATGAATGGTTGTTGCTGGACTGCATATTCTCTTATTGGGAAAATTGATTACTTTATCTTGGTAATTGTTTCGCTCTTGTTGATTAATTTTGATGATTGTGGTGATTGAACTTATTAACTAACGTGTGTGTATCTAATTACTAATGCAGTTTAGCAACGGTCTTGGTGCATTTTTTGGTCTAGTTCAATTGATAGTCTATGGAAAATACCGCAAAACTACACCAAAAGATGATGAACATCCCAACAAGGCTACTAATGAAGTGCAACTCTCTAACGTATAGTTATCTCTTATGCATCTAATCGCTTCAAAATTTTATCCCATTTAAGTTTCTGTATGTTTTTTAGAACAAGTTTCTGGTTTTTGCAAGTATAGAATTGGTTTTGTGCAGTCAAGTAATTGAGCTGCATATATTGATATTGAGAATTTCAAGTTTTTTTTGGCGATGTTCACTTCATTATTTTACTAATTAATTACTATTGATTCATTCACAAATCGATCGCACTCGCTAGTCTTACCGCAAACCGTGACAGATTTGTGCTCAACAAGACGACCTGCAAGAATGTATATATGATCATCCATGGATCATTGATCCATATATGTTTACTCTAGACTTCTAGTTTGTATACAATTACTTTTTGCCCAAAACCCTTAACCCCCAGTACCTTGTTCTAGAAGTACTGCTGTCTAGTAGCGCTTTTTCGATCAACTCTTGCATCATGTAGCTTTTCATTTGGTTGCATGTGTATTTGAGCACCCAAAGCCATTGCTGATCAGTTAATTACTCCCTTGCCTTGCGCACACATTTATCATCTTGATTGCTCATTGTCACTTGTGTCGATACCCAATGTGAAACGGTCGAAGAAGCCGAGTCTTCAAATCCGTAACAGAGGACGAAATCCACACTTACCTTTAATTTTGAGTGGCAATTTTTTTAAGGGAAAATGAGTTGAACTCGAATGGCGTATAACCCAACCAATGAGACAAACAGAAGTTAAAACTCTAAAACAAGTCCAAACAGCTAATCAACCGGGAGCAGTAGATTTCCGATACAACTCGAAGAGTACCAAAAATACAAATAAAACTAACTAAAAAAATTAATTTTCACACGAAGACTCTATTTTTGGGTTAGAAAATAATAATCTACCTAACAACCCAAAGTACTCCAGCTCTATGAATCTAGGCCTAAGACAATTTTGATGTACCTTTCCATAAAAAAATGGTAGTTTCCTCGGTACATTCAAGAAATCATACATTCATTAGAACTAAGTATTGAAGATATCACAAACAACAGTGTACCATTCACTGATCTCTAAAAATATTCAAGTCCAAGCCACACTCATCGAAATTGCAGGAGAGAGAATACCAACGCATATCACCATACAAGCTCCAAACAAAACCAGAACAAGCAAACACGTCCTCACACTCTTATGTCTCTCAATAAACCTCTTCAATTTCGCATTTCTACAAAGCAAAGCATACAACCCAATAAACCCTCCTGTCAAAATGTACAACCCAACCTTCAACATTACACCCCACAACAATTCCGCAAAAACAATAAAAATGTGATCATAATGAATAGCTGAACGATAGTCCAGAAGATAACCGAAAACACACCAAAGACTACATCTTCGGATTGGTGATTCAACAATCCTCCAGAAAACGAGCATTTGTAAACAAATAACGGAGGAATGCACAGAGCTCCCAACGGAGAATTAAGGGAAAGCCAAACCTTCAAATGCACTTCGTCGAAAGGCTTGCAGGTCCTCCTCGCCGAAACACCAAGCCGATTCCGATTCCAATTCACCTTCTTCAAATACCTCACCGACTCTTCTCCGATCACCGCCACACCTTTCTCCCTCGCCGGACTCATCAGAATCTTGTCCTGTCCATGAACCTTGAAATACGAAAGCACGCCGTCTTCGAGCAGAAACCACCGCGACCTCCACCCCTTACCGTAGTTCACCCACTTGTATAGAATCCCAGCCACTCCTCCGCCGTTCGCTCCGAACACCTTCGAATCCCTCGGCTCGCAGAACGCGGCGTCGTCCGAGTCGTGGTGCGCCACCGAGGCTCTGTCCGATTCGTTTCTCGCCGACGATACCTGCGCCGAGTAGCCGCCATAGCTGACGTTCCGAATCGGAACAGCAGTGTCGAGGTAGTGACCAGAGTTCTTCGCGACGACGGGTCGGTAGGGTCCCGATTGAACGAACAACAGCTTCGGCTTTTGGCTTCTAAAAGCTGGGGTCGAGCAGCTTCGGCTTTTTAAGAGAAAACACCGGTGCTTCTAAGCGAAACAGGTGGGAAGCTGCTTACCAAACACAATAACCAGCTTTGCTTCGAAGCAAAGCTGACAAAAAGCCCTACCAAACGGGCTCTTAAGCACTTCAGAATCCTAATTTAAAACTTTCTGATGCCATATGCACATCAAAATCGTGCATACTGCGCATACTTCAAACAACAACAAGAATGCCAGTGAACATAATTAGTGTACATTAACTACACGAGCACTAACAGTTCATCAAAAACACTTGGACACAATTCATGTACGATAACAGACCAAGGAAAGGGTAAAAAAACTCACCGAGTTGTTTCAGGTCTCAAAGCCCGCAAAATCAAACACAAACCAGAAAATTGAAACCGTTAGCAAATGGCAAAACACCACCACAACCAATTTCAACAAACCAATACCAAAAGAACCCATCTTTATTGATACAAAAACAACTCACCTCTGAAACTCCTGTGTCAATAAACTTCAAAGCAAGCTGCACCCATAAATCAAACAAAGAAAAGTACATAACTTTTTGGCTATTGCCAACCATTTAAAAACTCCAAAGTTTCAATATTTTCCACATCAACCAAGTCAAAAACCTGTACTATAAAAACCCATATCTAAATTCACAAAAGCTATAAACTTTCTTCAAAAAAAACAAAGTGGGTAAACATATAATAGACTCAACAGACTGGAACACGACAGCAGCAGCAACACAGACACTCCTACATTGGATAGGAGTCTTCGTTCAGCTACTCCTACCTCGGATAGGAGTCCTCATCAACAACAATTACTGCTTAGCTAGGATTGATTGTAACTGTTTGTGATAATCTTTAGCTAGATATTAGTTGGTTATTCATTTCAATCTCTTGTAATTCAATCTGTAACAAACTCGCCAATGATCTGTATATATAGAAAGAGTGAGAGACAAGGAAGGTAGATTGGTTTTCCTCCCAACAGTTCATCATATGTTTCATATCTTTTATGGTATCAAGAGCAAGTTGAGATCTCCTACAATTTTTTTTCCTCCCAGATGGCTTCCTCTGCAACCACTAACTCCAATGAACATCCTACCACTTCCTCCATTCCTGCTCCCTCCTCCACCACCACCACTAATTCTATTCGTACCTCTTCCACAGACCACAATTCAAATATACCACATTTCTTGTCGATCAAACTTGTTCGTACAAATTATCCTTTATGGCTGGCGCAGATCCAGCCCCTGCTCAAAAGCAGAAACCTCATGGGATTCGTGGACGGCACCATCCCCTGTCCTCCATCTTTCCTGCCCAATGAAGAAGGTCAGACAACTAATACCATTAATCCGGCGTATGACGGCTGGATTGCTCAAGACCAAATGGTCCTCAGATGGATAAATAACTCTCTTCTCCACCAGTCCTTGCTACTGTCGCTCTATCCACCAATTCCTCTTTCACTTGGTCTTCACTGGCCAGGCGATTTGCTTCTCAGTCCCAGAACCGGATTCTACAACTCCGTGGAGAACTTCTACGCACTATGCGTGGAAATTTGTCTATCTCAGATTTCCTTGACAAAATTAATTCTATTGCTGATAACCTTGCGCTTGCAGGCAGTCCAATGACAGACAGTGATCTTGTTTCTATCATTATGAACAACGTTGGACCCACATATGAGACCACCCTGAGTTTTGCACAAGCCCGTGATACACCCATCACATATGACTCACTGGAGGCTCTTCTGCTCTCTGCGGAAAGGTGCATTAAAGATCAACAACAGGCTGTTTTTGATGTGAACTCCATTACCACAGCACTGCATGCAACCCATGTTACAAATCCTAGACGTGGTCGTGGTCGTATTGCATCTTCATACAATAGGGGTTCTGCTGTGCCTTTTGGTCGACGTATGAATACTCTACGAGGCCGAGGGTCTTCTGTTCTTGGTCCTCCTCCATCATCATTCTCTACATTCTCTGGAAGTTCTTCATCTCGCCCTATATGTCAGATATGCAGTCGTTCGGGTCACATTGCTCTTGACTGCTACAATCGTCTCAATCTCTCCTATGAGGGCAAGGTGCCATCAAAGAAACTCAGTGCTATGGCTGCGTCATCTTCTACACATGCCTCATCTCCATGGCTTCTTGACACAGGAGCTAACTCTCATGTCACTACTGATTTGGGAACCTTGCAATATCCAAAGCCATATCATGGTACAGATCAAATAAACGGCATAGGTAACTCTCTTTCCATTTCTCATATTGGATCCAATCAATTACATCTGTCTTCCAACACTCTTCACTTAAATGACGTCCTCCATTGTCCTTCTGCCTGTGCAAATCTCATCTCTCTTCACAAACTTACATCTGACAATCACTGTTATGTATTAATCTATCCTGATTTCTTTCTTATCAAGGAAATTCAGACGGGGAGGATCCTCTATAGAGGACAAAGTGAGAATGGTCTATACCCTCTGCGTCTTCATCAATCCCACAGTCTTGGTTCTTCAAATCATCTTGCGTTTGTAGGCGCCAGAGTGTCTGCTCAGTTATGGCATTCAAGATTAGGACATACCTCCTCTAAAACTTTATCTAGAGTTCTTTCCAATAAAGCTGTTCCTGTGAAAGGCAGTAGTTGCATTAGTTTCTGTTCTTCCTGCCCTTTAGGGAAGAGTACTAAGCTTCCATTTGTGTTATCTGATTCTGTTTCAAATAAACCTCTTGAATTGATACATTCTGATGTGTGGTCATGTTCAGATTTCTCTACTCAAGGTTTTCGCTACTATGTGTTGTTTGTTGATGATTATTCACGTTATTCCTGGATTTTCCCAATGAAACACAAAAGTGAGGTTTTTCCAATATTTCAATCCTTTAAGACTTATGTTGAAAATCGCTTTTCCCATCAAATTAAACAATTTCAGTCTGATGAAGGTGGTGAGTATACATCCAATGCATTTCGAACTTATTTGCAACAACATGGTATTCATCACCGGTTATCCTGTCCAAAACATCTTGAACAGAATGGATTAGCCCAGCGCAAGCATTGACATATTGTCGACACTAGCCTCACACTCCTAGCTCATGCTCATATACCTTCTTGTTACTGGGTTGAAGCTTTTAATACAGCCGTGTATATCATAAATCGCCTTCCATCTCCTGTCATCAACCATGAGACTCCATATTAAAAACTCTTCCATCGTTCTCCTAACTATACCTTCCTTCGGACCTTCGGGTGTGCATGCTATCCGTATCTTCGACCATACACTAAATCCAAGCTTGAATTACGATCCAAACGATGTGTTTTTCTGGGTCATCGTTAAATCATTTAGGTTACAGGTGTTTGGATCTCACCACCGGTCGTATCTACCTTTCACGTCACGTTATATTCGATGAACACTCTTTTCCCTTTCAGCAGATCATTCTCTCCTCTCCGACTGGTATGTTTCCTTCATCTTTCTCCAATCTTCACTTTTTCTCTTTAACTCCTCCACATCCTTCTCGCCAATACACAGACACTTCCTATCCCCTCTCATCATCTTCCTCTTCTATCTCTTCTTTACCTACTGCTACTTCTGCCCCCGAATCTCCTACACTCGTGAACAATATACTTGCACCCGATTCCTCTTCTCCTCTCTCTATCACACACCACGACACTTCCCTAGTCTCCAGTTCTCTTCCCCAAACACCTCCAGATATTGCGAGGGTCCCAGATCCGGTATGTGTCTCTAACAACATTCATAACATGATTACTCGGCACAAAGATGGAATCATTAAGCCTAATCCTAAGTATGCTTTAAATGCTGCACTAATACATGATATCACAGAACCTACTTCTTACAGTAAAGCTGTCAAGGAAGCTACCTGGCGTCAGGCAATGCAAGAGGAGTTCACAACACTTCGAATGAATAATACTTGGGAACTCGTTCCTTATCGACCTTCTATGAATATTCTACCCAACAAATGGATTTATAGGATCAAAAAGAAGGCAGATGGAAGCATTAAACGATACAAAGCTAGATTGGTGGCCAATGGTTTTCATCAGCAAGAAGGTGTCGACTTTTCTGAGACGTTCAGTCCTGTTGTTAAACACTCCACAATCCGTCTCATCCTTGCATTGGCAGTTAGCAACAAATGGCCTGTACGTCAACTTGATGTTCATAACGCCTTTCTTCATGGTCATCTTCGGGAGGAAGTGTATATGAAGCAACCAACTGGCTTTGCTAATCCTAACCTTCCCAACCATGTCTGCAAGCTTAAACGCTCTCTTTATGGCCTCAAACAGGCTCCACGGGCTTGGTTTCAATGTTTTGCTGATTACTTAGAAAGTTTGGGGTTCAACGAGTCACTGTCTGACTACTCTATGTTTACATATGCTCATGACGGCGTGTTTCTTGTGTTGTTAATATATGTCGATGACATCTTAATCACAGGTAACAGCTCTCAACATCTCGTGCAACTCATTCACGATCTCGGCAAGCGGTTCTCTATGAAAGACCTTGGCCTCATTCATTATTTCTTAGGGATAGAAGCTTCCTATGATGGTTCTTCTCTTTATCTGACACAGAAGCAGTATATTGTTGATCTTCTGAGGAAAACTCATATGCTTGATGTAAAACCATGCTCCACTCCAGCTTCCTCCGGTCAAAAACTTAGCGCCAATGCCGGCACAAAGCTTACCAATCCGACTGAGTACAGGAGCATTGTAGGTGCTTTGCAATATCTGACTCTTACTCGACCAGACATCTCTTATTCTGTCAATCAGGTCTGTAAGTTTATGCATTCTCCTACCACAATACATTGGTCTGCTGTCAAACGCATCCTAAGATACCTCAAGTTTTCAGTCAATCATGGCTTGAAGTATCAACCTGGTTTCCTATTTCTCAGTGCCTATTCTGATGCTGACTATGCTGGCGATCCTGATAACAGACAATCCACAGGAGGCTACTGTGTTTACTTAGGTCCTAATCTAATTTTTTGGAGTTCCAAAACTCATAGGACAGTTTCCCGATCTAGCACGGAAGCTGAATACAGGCAGCTTGCCTTCATAGCTGCCGAAATTTCTTGGTTGCGTTCTATGTTTTGCGACTTGAGTCTCTTTCTTCACTGTCCCAAAGTTTGGTGTGACAATCTCTCTGCTATTGCCATTGCCTCCAATCCGGTCTTCCATGCAAGAACCAAGCATGTTGAGGTGGATTACCACTATGTTCGAGAGAAGGTTGTTAACAAGGAGCTTCAGGTTCACTTTGTGTCCACAACTGATCAAGTTGCAGACATCTTCACTAAAGGCTTGTCTTCCTCACGTTTCCACTTCTTGGTGTCCAAGCTTCCTGTTCTTGCGAGACCTGTCAGCTTGCAGGGGAGTAATAGACTCAACAGACTGGAACACGACAACAGCAGCAACACAGACACTCCTACATTGGATAGGAGTCTTCGTTCAGCTACTCCTACCTCGGATAGGAGTCCTCATCAACAACAATTACTGCTTAGCTAGGATTGATTGTAACTGTTTGTGATAATCTTTAGCTAGATATTAGTTGGTTATTCATTTCAATCTCTTGTAATTCAATCTGTAACAAACTCGCCAATGATCTGTATATATAGAAAGAGTGAGAGACAGGGAAGGTAGATTGGTTTTCCTCCCAACAGTTCATCATCTGTTTCATATCTTTTAACATAATGGGATGAGATAAAAAGAGTACAGGATCAAGGTAAATGTTGCCGTGAACATTGTCGTGGACGTGCTTGAAGAACCGGAAGTCTTGGCCGGAACTGTATATCGGAGACAACAAAACGCCGTCGTTGTTGTAAACCCCCATTGCTAGTTTGGGTGAAGAGAACTAGGTCAGAGATAAAACACACAACAACAATAGTATAACGGGAAGACAGTGATTAAGATTTCCATTAAGAGAGACAGAACTCACCAATTCCAAGAATATGGAAAGACAGAGAGGAAGTTGTGCCGCCAAAAGCAAGAGGTTGTTAATTGATGAAGAGGGAATATTGGTTTTTACTTGATTTGGTTTATTTATTACCGCTGGTCCTCTCTCTAGGGGGCTTCAAATCTGCTGTAACCAATTCTCTATATCCTTCCCTGTATCCCTATTAATTTCTGACATGCGGCACTTTTTGCCAACTCACCTTAACACTCCCTTAACCCCTGTTAACCTCTGCTAACCTTGTTAAACCCCCTAACTAACTCTAATTCTAACCCTAACCCGACTCTAACTCTAAACCTAACTCATCTGAAGTTTAAATTATAAATTTATATTAACATAAAATCTATTAGAATATCAAACGTCCACCGAAACAAAAAAAAAACAGACTCTTCTGTGTCTTCTTCTTCGCCTGGCTTGTTCTTTGTGTGAACTATGAACTCCTCTTTCATCGACGAACTTGTGTGGGATTAACGCGCTCGCCAATCATGGAACGTGAAGTACCTACGTCGTCGAACTCAAACAACTTGGCAATACCAACACTAGTAAGTTTTGGTTTCTCTCTCTTTCTTACCTTACTAATCTGTGTCTTCTTCTTCGCCTGGCTTGTTCTTTGTGTGAACTATGAACTCCTCTTTCATCGACGAACCTGTGTGGGATTAACGCGCTCGCCAATCATGGAACGTGAAGTACCTACGTCGTCGAACTCAAACAACTTGGCAATACCAACACCAGTAAGTTTTGGTTTCTCCAGTAGATTTGAATCATTTGATCGAACTTCCAGTAGCCATGGTATCTTGTTTCCACTAAATCATGATTATGTGCCTAAAACTTATTAGAATAGAGTCAATATTCTGGGTAAAATTTGTCTGAAATGATTAATGAATCACTGAGGTTTTTTTTCGTTCTGATTAATATAGGTTATGCAGCAAGTTGCATGTCTTTCTGTTGAATCTATTGCTCTCAGCTTATCAGTGTTCTTTTTTTTCTGTGTTTAGGAAGTGGCTCATTGTTATATCAGTATCCTTACCACATAAATTAACTTTACTTGTTCTCATTCTTCTTACAGGATTGCATTTGGATTTGATAATGGAACCGAATGTCAAAATGAATAATTCTGCTTCACTTTCCATAATCCTCAGGTCCAAGCATAAGAAGCAAAAGTTGATGAATAAAAGACATCTGTGTTATGTTTATAATTCTTCTGTTACTAAAATTTAAAAGGAGGTTGTATTGTTGTATGATATGTAATCCTACAGCAGAGAATACTGTATGTGGCCAGTAAAAATTTGCTCGCACAAATCATGATAACTTGCTGCATAACATTCTTCTACCAAAATAACAAAGTCGAGAATTTCAACTTCCATGTCATGGATCATCATGCTCTTCATTTTCACAATTCATCTTGGGGTTTGTACGTTTCTGTAAAGCAAGTCTCGTCATTCTTCAGTAGAAATTGTGCCTGCACTCACATAATATCCTTTCATAAAACTTCATGGAATTAATATATTTAAAACTAGCTATAACAATATACGAGTATGTACCTGTACGAGTAAAATTTATGGATGGAACCCTGTTCAAATTTGTTGGTAAAGGTTGCTGATAATTCATTCCAAAACATTGCGGATAATTTATTCCAACATAGGAGCCTCCTAAATTCTGTGCATATATTTAAAGTAAAAGTAATAAGCATCAATCATGCATACAAGAAAAGTATTGGTGAACATAAAGACAATTATGGACACTTGAAGAAACCTGGACATGAGGAAATGGTGATATGAATTGCATTTGTGGAATCAAAACAGTTGACTGGAATTGCATTTGGGGAGGTAAAGCATTGGGCTTCTGACTTCCATTATTCATAGGAATAATCTGGTGTATTCAAGAGTGGAAAAGTGTTAAATTATGATAATGCAAATCTCCAGCGGACAACAATAAAACTAAATCATCACCTGTGGATATTGAGCTCCATGATTATGCTTCATGTACTGCTCCATGCTAGCACGCATGGTAGATTGAGTCTGATGCACATTATTAAGATCAACACATAAACAACGTACTCGGTGGAACTTTTGACATAATAAAGAACATATACTACCTGAAGAAATTGTGATTTGACTAAGTTGAATAAATAAGTACATAGAGAAATAAAAGAATAAATCTTCAACAGGTAAGTAAGTAATACCTGTTCATTCAATGGATGTGGTTGCATTTCCATTTGTTGTGTCGAATGGAGCTGAACTTGTGTAGCAGGCACACATGTAGAGTTCACAATAGTACGATCTAGTTTTGGTTCCTTTTGGTGTCTGGATGAAGTATCAACTTCTTTCCTATTCCTTTTGTTTCCTAACAGCTTTTCCAGAGCATTCTTTGGTCTAATGGAATCCTCCTTACGAACAATTCTTTCTTTAACCTTGATTCCTCTCACCCTCTGCTCATCAAAATCACCAGAATTTACCTTAGGTGCACTATTGTTGGCCTCAGGTGCACTATTGTTGATTGGTGAGGTAACTTTAGGTGCTTCTTGATGCGTCTTCTTTAAAGATGCCTTAACATCAGCTAACGTCTTGTGAAGGGCCACTGCAGCAATTTCATAAGCTTCATCAGATTCAGCAGCAATTGTTGCAAGTTCAGTATGCAATCGAGCCAGTTCTCTGTAACGCCTTGTTATTTTTGCATGCGCATCATCGTCATTTGCATTTTGACAGGATACCTTTGGTTGTTGATCTTTAATATCCTTTGTCCATCTCTTTGAGATGTATTGACTAGGAATGGTCTTCACATCATTTGCTGATAGAACCTTCAAAGCGTGTGAGCACAAAATTCCAGCAAATTCAAACTTCTTGCAACTGCATGAGACAGTATTATCGGGTGAGTCATATGTCACAATATGGTTGAAAAGCTTCCTATGAGCGGTAACTTCATAAATGCGCATCGTTCCAATCTCACTAAATAACTTCAAGGTGCAATCATGAGCTTTAGATAACTCGATTTGGAACCATTGAAACACTGCTGGTGTGTACACCTTTGCTGCCTTCCTTAATATTTTCACCGAAAATGGCAATGCAGGGGTTGTCTGACTTGCTTTAAAATCAGCTACTAACTCATTATAACGACGATCATCAACCAATCTCTGAAAGTGACGAAAAAATCTCAGCAAATCATACTTGTAACTCACGTACTTCCTTAAAGAATTATTCATACTTTCGCTGCGTTGAGTAGTGGTAATATCTGCACAGAATGTTTCTCTCCCATAAACCAAAGCCCATTTCTCCTTAATATCAAAAAGCCGGCCTAACCATTTATTTTCTTGGAGATTGTACTTTTCAAGCATTTTATTCCAAGCAACTAAGAAGTCTTCAACATCTTCATAATCATATATGATGCTGCTAAAGTCTTCAGCAAAGTCCTTAAACTTCTCAAAGATACAGTTAAGATGCTTAGCTGTGTTTTGATATATGTGCCAGATGCATAGCCGATGGTGTGTTTCTGGCCATTGGGAAGCTAAGGCTTTAGCCATTGCAGGGTCTTGATCAGTCAATATGCTCTTTGGTTTCTTCCCGGACATTGTATTCGCAAAGGTATCAAACAACCACATGAAAGTTTCAGCTGTCTCATCATATAACAATGCAGCACCAAATATAATTCACCCCAACAAACATCGCAAATGGTCTTCCTTCTTTGTTTTTCCTGTAGGTGGTATCAAAACATACTACATCACCAAAATAATCATAGTCTACCTTCATCTTTGCATCAGCCCAGAAAATATTGGTTATCAACTCATCTGCATCAACTTGTATGACATAAGAAAAACTTGGATTATCCGATTGCATTCTTTGTAGATATTCCAAAACACCACCAGTATCCCCTGACTTCATTTCTCTTGTTCTCTTTGTACGCAAATAATTCCTATAATCTTCTGCAATAAATCCTAGATTTTCACGTCCACCGGCTTGTCGACTCAATAGCTCAAGAATCTCTTTTGGATTAAGTCCTGAATCCTCAGCCATATCAGCTTGAACATTTTGAGCAAGAGAGATGCCCCTATGAGACCTAAAATGATGGGTCTTACTAGGAGTTGAAGTCACATGAGTATGATCAGCAACAAATTCCACAACAGTATACTTACCAGACGATAGATCATACTTGATTTTCATCATAGCTTTACAGCCAAATCTTGTCTCAGCACGATGAGATTTGACATACACGCTTCGTTTATCTTTTCCACGTTTCCCTTCGGCTGAGCAAACAAAAAGTCTATCCCTCAGAAAGCCACTTGCAGATGTATGTGATGCACTTAATCTAGTACCAAAACCAAATCTATATGCATAACGATTGTAAAAGGCAAGTGCATCACTTTCTGTTGCAAACTCCATGCCAACCACAGGTATTAATTCTTGACGCATTCTGGAATGAATCGAATCAACCTTTTCTCTAGGTCTTGTGGCTTCTTCATGATCTGACTCCTCTTCATTACTTCTAACCTCATCATCGTCAACATTCAAGTCTGCTACTTCCAAAATATGATTCATGAAACGTTTGACAATCAGCAGTACTTGTACCTTCCATATTCTTTAAAAAAAATCTAGGATTAATATATGGAACAGAAAAAATCTTGTAAGAATCTAATGGCTAGCCTCTGTATATATCTGTATATGGCTAGCCAGCCTCTGTATACAATTAGTAAGGTAAGAAAGAGAGAGAAACCAAAACTTACTGGTGTTGGTATTGCCAAGTTGTTTGAGTTCGACGACGTAGGTACTTCACGTTCCATGATTGGCGAGCACGTTAATCCCACACAGGTTCGTCGATGAAAGAGGAGTTCATAGTTCACACAAAGAACAAGCCAGGCGAAGAAGAAGACACAGAAGAGTCTGTTTTTTTTTGGTTTCGGTGGACGTTTGATATTCTAATAGATTTTATGTTAATATAAATTTATAATTTAAACTTCATATGAGTTAGGTTTAGAGTTAGAGTCGGGTTAGGGTTAGAATTAGAGTTAGTTAGGGGGTTTAACAAGGTTAGCAGAGGTTAACAGGGGTTAAGGGAGTGTTAAGGTGAGTTGGCAAAAAGTGTCACATGTCAGAAATTAATAGGGATACAGGGAAGGATATAGAGAACTGGTTACAGCAGATTTGAAGCATCTCTAGGGCATTTGGTTTGACACAGTTGTGGTTGCAGTGAAGGAAAGAGTTGTAGAGGGAGAGTCAAAGCGGCAAGTCAACATGTGTATATATTCTATCGTTGGGTCCTGCACTTTCTACACTTTCATGTGTAAAATTTCTAGATTATAGGCCCTACACGTGCAAATATTGTGGCTCGTTATATTTGTAGTTTATTTTTATTTAGTTACACTAATATACTTCATATTCTAGACAATATTCATGTTTAAATTATATTGGAGTTAAATCTTAGTCTAATTTAATAGGAAAACGTTTTAACAAGATCTTCCAACACATGTTAGAAAATCCTTAAGAAAACTGAAAATTTCATCACTTTCATGTTTGTCTCTAAAATTGAAAAATTATACATGATCTTAGATCAGTTTCAACCATCATTTTAGGCAATTTTTAACATACTCATATGTGCTTAGTCTATCTCATGTTTATCGTTTGTCATGCTCTTGCTCATGTGAGTATTATTTTTTTTGTGTTGTGTCGTATTGAATCGAGTTAATGTTTTTATCGTATAATTTTGACATGTTGTGCAGAGGGGATGGACCTCTACTTGTTTGATTTTAAGCTTAAACATCTTAGGCTTCAGGCGCTTATTGAGAGTGAGGATGGCATCCCCCAAGCTGGATAAGATGACGTATATAAACGATAGGCCAATCAATGATCAACTAGATTACCTTCCCACTCTAGCAGCACAACCATGGAGGTTGTAGCATCCACTCCCCAAGTCTTCGTCACCAAAAGCCACCTCTGCAACACCACTAACAAACCCACCTCACCTTCTCTGCTTTACATTGGCCAAATCTATGGTGACACTAGCAAATTAAACAGGTCCTCCACTGGCTTCTTCTCCGTCAAAGCTTACGTCGACAACCCCAACTCCATCTCCAGCTTCGCCAGCAAAGTCATCGGCTCTCTTCCCGTAGTTGGCTTGATAGCTAGAATTCTAAGCGATGAGGGAGGCGTTGGTGGTGAGATTATCGACTTTGCTGAGTTTCGGAGAAGGGTCGGGAAGAAGTGCACTGTGACTGACTCCAGAGCCTTCTATGAGTTTCAAGAACGACGAGGCCGGGTAAGAATGAAGATGAAATCTTTTGTTATGTTGCATGAAAATGTGAGAAACATTGGACTTAATGTTTGAAATGCGGTGGCTGCAGGCAGGGGATCCTCTGTATGTGCTAATGTGCTGCTACGTAGCTGCTGTTGGCGCTGGTCTTCTTAAGTCTGAAGAGATTTTAGAAGGCGCCGCGAGGCTGAGGGTTTCGAATGACATTGAGTTTGAGGAGCAGAATTTCATTGCCTTGATGAATGAGGCAAAAGAGGTTTGTTAGTTATGTGCATTTGGTTTGAGTTGAGCTGAGGTTACTTGTTATGGTGCAATGGTTTAGTTGTTTGTTACTGAAATTGATGTGTGATTCTATGTAGAGAAGGGCAAAGATAAAGGCTGATACACAAGTTATTCCAATGGAGAATCGGGTTGAGAAAGCTCTGGAGGCGATTTACATATGTTGCTTTGGGAGGGATCTGGTAGAAGAACAAGATGAGGAGCTACTAAATGTGATGCTCAGGGCTGTGTTTCCATCCGTTGAGAAGTCCGAGATACAGCGGATTATTAAGGTGAAGGCACAGAAGGTAGCTGAAGGCGGTGATGATGGCAGATTACCGGAGCCAAGGGCCTTGTCGAAAGAAGCTGTTAAGATGCAAATGAAGGACCTCGAGTTCCTTCAACAAAATAGAGACAACTGAATGTAGTTCTTGTAAGTGAATTCAAGAATGAGAAACTGTAGCATTTTCACTAGAGTATCGCTAAAATAGAATGCAATTGGTCTCAGAAATTGTATTATCCATGTTTGAACGAAGCAAAGAGTGCACTTTAATCTTTATTGTAGATTTGCCTTGTTTGTTTGTATTTTTGAATAAGTGACACAGCTTGACAATCAGCAAAAGTATAGAGCAGAGACAAACTTGCAATAGGAATAGAGCACAAAACTCACTTGCATATATTCTTTAAGCATCAGATTATCTCATTACAATGAGAAAGTTAAAACCAAGCAAGTTTCTCTTACAATACGTGAATGTCATACTAACTGAGCAGCATGCCGGAGTAATCAAGCAGCATAAGCAGCCTAGCTCCCTTGTAAATTAGACTCCCCTATAGCTTCAACGTTTCTGCTAAGCAATACATGTTCTTAGGCATTGTTTTACCAATCCAGAAAACTGAACATTTAATGTTTTCAAACCTTTAAAATGGCAAGGTATGTGATGGCACCTTCATCCAAACGTTACTGCTTATTGACAACACTAACCAGTTCATATTCAACTAGGGACATATTGTTATCTTCCTTGACATTGAAGCTAGCCGGTTCAGTCACATCTACTAAACCCCATTTGTCCACAGCAAGCCGCATAGATCCCTAACATGACAATTTTTGCGTTCCTCAAAATCACTGTAGCACCGGGGTTCATCATGTCCACTGTCACAGAACAATGTCATGCTACAGTAACAACAAAACTCATCCAAAAGATGCACTCTAACCTCAAAAAGATGCTTGTGATTCAAGAATCCAAAAACATCAACAATTTATCTAGCAATTTATACATAATTGATCAAAATGCAGAAAACAAAAATGGATTACCTTGTTCATTTCTTGCGGTGAAAATGATGGTTCCGGTTTCGTCTCCAACCAAGCATTCAGCGATTTTCATCTGACGAACTTGGATCCCATCAGGACGGCCCTTCTGCAACACCATCTTCGAACTAACCACTTTTACAATCAGAGTGTGCCCCTTGGTGTCCGGCTGCAGCTACATAACCTTTTTAAAAACAGGTTTCTTCTTTTCTAGTTTTGTATCCGCCATTTCTAAACAAAACTGTTACAAACACAAAAACAAATGCAATATCAGATCACCCTTTACATGGTCTCATTTAGTGTCGATCACCACCAATGTTAATGAACAAAACAAAGATAGTAGAAGCTACACAAGCACAGCCAAGACTATTTTTTTCTTACATTCAATTATCTAATCCTTCAAACAGCAGCTTAGAGTACTTGCTTGAATGAAATTCACAGAATGATATAAAGATGCAGTGGTGGAACGCAATGAGAATTTGGCGACCGATGAACTCGCCTTTTGAAACGAATGTTTAAAGGTCGAAGGGCCGTTGATGTTTCACATTATATGAACAAATCTCATCCCTACACCTCTCCAAAACCACTGCACCTCCGGTCCAGATTTGCCTCTTCTATCAAGTTTATTAGAAGCATAAAAGTCATGAATTGAAATGTGTCGTCCACATTATATTCCTTTTTACTTGAAATTTTAGGTGTTAATGGCCATTGTGTGAAGTAACAGTCTTCTTTTCAAGTGAGAAGCCCCAAGTTCGACTTAAAGACACCATGTTATGCAGAAAATCCGATCTCAAATTTGGCAAATAGGCAACCGCTAACAAGTTCTTATTATTGACAGGGGAAGTTTTCCAGGCAAACAAGTGCCCTAATCGAAGAAAAAAAAGGACATAAAACAATGGGTGCACAGACCCTATGGAGGCTAAGATCACTATATCAGAAACATTATTCGTCCAAAAGAAAGCTTTAGGCAACAGTTTTCAGAAGCAATCTCCTCACAGGTACTGGCTTGCTAGCTTGCCCTCCTTGACAATGTAGTTCTGTGCAGGAAATTCTTCACCCTTGAAGTACCTGTCAAGCATATCCTTGGTACCAGCAGCATAACGTAACTGCACAGATTTCATTAACAGTGTGAGTGTGAGTGTGAGTGTAGGAACAGATGAAGTGATATCTAGCATTTACAGGAGGAAAACATTTTGTAAGGATAATTTTATGTACCTGTCCATCAATTGTGGTGCCAGATGTATGAGGGGTCATGGCATGGTTTGGCATGTAACGCCATGGATGGTCTTTGGGAGCTGGTTGGGGGTTCCAGACATCGCCACTGTATCCTGAAAATTACAGAACATAAAACAATGAGCCTTTAGATCAAAAAAGTACAGAGACGATTTGACCGAGAGTTCTCTTCCCTCAAGTAACAGTAAGGATATCTTAGTTATGGACCTCATGAAAGATTAGTTCTTTGTATATGATTAACTGATACCGAGAACAGAGAAGGAAATTCTTAAAACTTTAGACTCATCCTCCACATTAAGAGCCTAATTTCTTCCATATCATCTTCTCAAGTTACTCTGGTTTAAAAAGACAATTTATCCACCCAAAAGATGCTGAGTTACAAAGGATTTTAAATTCTGTATCAGCAAGTTTTTCCAATCTGGAAATTCATTA
Source organism: Comarum palustre (assembly GCA_951800085.1). Classification (NCBI taxonomy): domain Eukaryota; kingdom Viridiplantae; phylum Streptophyta; class Magnoliopsida; order Rosales; family Rosaceae; genus Comarum; species Comarum palustre. The sequence continues at coordinate 1,618,606 of OX637574.1, read as the reverse complement.
AATTCTGTAATACCTCCTATGTGTCCACTGTTGCAAGCATCAACAACTGCTTGCGTGTCCATGATTGCCCCACGGGCATTGTTCACAATCAGGACTCCCTTCTTGAGCTTGGAAACTCTCTCTTTATCAAACATCCCCCTGAGTCAAAAATTACAGATAGTATTAATCAAGTTTGAATCGCATACATGCTGACCAAGATTAGTCTTTTATCAGACATGCCTCTGGGTCAAATCATCAGTCTTTTATAAAGTTCAAACTCATTATCCTAGTTTAACCTCATCTAATCTACATGCCTCTGAGTTACAATATTAATAATCCATGAAGTTTGAACACATCTCAACAATAGAATATCAAGATAAGCTTGGTAATATCCAACACAAATATAATATCAGGTTTAACAGCAGATAACTACTTCCACACAAAAGAGAACCTACAAAGAACTGATTAAAAAAGTCTGGACACTCAATTATACTCGAAAGTCATAAGATTAGTACCTTGTCTTTTCTGTTAGAGGGGTGTTGACAACAACAACATCACATTTCGGAAGCATCTTATCAAGATCCTCCTCAAACTTAGCCCCGGTCTCTTTCTCAAATTCAGCATCAGCCTTAAGTCGGTCATGATAGAGGATATTACAGTTGAAAGGCTTCAACCTTTGCATCAAAAGCTTGCCAATTCTTCCAGCACCAACAGTACCAACTGTCTTCCCTTCCAAATCATAAGCCCTATGGGAAATGGCTGCAACCTTCCACTCCCCATTAACAACCTGCTGATACCCCGGAACAAAGTTCCTCACAAGAATGAGGATCCTCATAAGTTCATCTTCAGCAACCGACACAGTATTGCTCCCGGTGACCTCAGCAACCGTCAGTCCAGCAGCGGCGGCAGCCTTGAGGTCAATGTGGTCAGATCCAATTCCGGCAGTCAAAAGAAGCTGCAAATTCTTGGCCTTTTTTATCCTCTCCGCGGTGACATAGGCAGGGTGGAAAGGGGTTGTGATCAGAACATGCATATCCTCAATGTGTTTCTCAAGCTCTGTAATTAACAACACCACAACAAAATTCAACTCAAAATCTCATCCTAACCAATTGGCACAATCAAATTAACAACCTTGAGGTCAATGACCAGACAAATTCATAGCCATAAACAGAACTAAAGTCTACATGCAACAAGAAATCTGATCACATTACACGAAAGTAGTACTAACCACAATTCGGACCCTCCTTATCATCAGTAACAATATACTTGTGTCCCTGTGATTCAAGCCAGTCCCTAATGCCCAAAGCGTTTTCCTCACAACCCAAAAAGTTAGGGTTGAGTCTGGCATACTCATTCGCCTTGTAGAACACCCCAACAATCTTCTTGCTCCCCGGAGATGCCTGTTTCATACAATCATGATGGTAAATTCACTATGCTCAGACTCAGTTACACACAAAACCGGTCTCATAAATCATTAACTTTATACATACAAGTACTAAAACAACATAGAAACTAAATTACGTGAAGGTGCCTGGAGAAGATGGTGGAAGAAGAAGCAGTTCGTGAAGAGGCAAGAGCCTTAGCAGCAGAGACAATCGCACCCTTCATAGCCATATTGGAAGTACAAGTGTGAAAGTGAGATATGAGAGATAAGAATGGTGAGAAGGTTCTGTGTTACGATCAAAGTCCTCGGCGTTATTTATAGGCTACAATCCAGCTCAGTCTGCTAGTCCAAGAACACCAGACAATGAAGAGATTGACGATAAAGCCCTCGGACTTTGGTTCTTCTCTTTTTGGTTACTTGTCTTTTCGATTTTTGGGATGGCTTTATTTTGCAGGCATGATTCACACGTGTACAGTGTACTTGTAGAAGCTTCTTCCTTTTCTGGCTATTTTCCGAAATAGCCGTCATGCCGATTTGTTTCATTTTTCATTTATTGGTAGGTGTAAATGAAAAAGGGAATTGAGCCGCGTTAGTGCCTAGTAGTTGTGTCACATCTTAGTGAAGGCTTTTCTTTCAGCACATTTGGGCGACGTACCATCCCAAGTGGGCGGCCTGCTTCTATTCTTACATCAACACTACATTTCAAGTTCTCAACTTGATTTTGAACTATTGAAGCAAATCCAAATAGTTAATAACCATTATAACAAAGGTATTTCTCTCTCGTGGTATTAATCCTTTGTTTTTTTTAATAAAAGTATTAATCTTTTGTAGTCTGATATATTAAATTATCTACTTTAGTATGTCTGATTACACAACTGTAAAAGGATTCTCAATTTAGTCAATATACATGTATGATCAGACGTTGTGACTCATATAAGTAAAGATAATTTTTTTTATAAAACTATTTGTATTTCCTAGAAAGTTTGGACAATCTCAATGATCCTATAACTTGATCATTTTGTAACCCGAATGACAATTTATTTTTAGAGATCATAGGATTCTAAAGCAAGTCTTCATGAGTCATATTGTATTAGATTATTAGTTAGCTAGTCTACCAAACACTACGATGAATAAGTATGTCGGTGAGACGTGTCTTGGTTGGTTGAGGTGTTTAACTGACAACTTTAAGGTCACGGGTTCAAACATCACGTACGTATATAGGGTGTGTGAGTTATTAATAAAGAAGTTAAAAAAAGTATGTGGAGTCCGGTCAGGTCTGAAAGGAGAGTTCTAATTACACCTTCAAATCTACTATTTGTACCTCTCAACTTAATTTTTTCATTGAACTTCCTATTTTACCCCTTTAATAACTAATTTGAGGTTTTTGATTTTACCAAAAAAAAATTTCCTTTAAAAAAACTATATAAGAGTTTGTTTATCTGTTGAATACAAACCTTCGCAAGATTATATACAGAAGCCTAGGAAAATTCCACTAACATGAAGGTTTGACACATGTTTCATCTACTGTCAGAGCATCTCCAACCGATTATTTAAAAAAATTGTCAAAATCAAATTTGACGGTTTATGTGGAATTCGGCTATTTGAGGATTTTTCCACTTCAACCGATTAGTTAGATTCAAACATTACTAAAGTACTTTTATTTAAAATCTCTGCCCTTATCCCAAATACCTGTCTAAGGCTAACCACATATTTCTCTCTCTCCCTCTCTTCTTTGTTATCACCGATCTCAAATATGGTTAATCCTTCAAGGAGAACACAAAGTTGCAAATCAAGCATTTGTCTTAAAGAGAAGCAGATCAAGCCTTTGTTTCTATCTCTCCTTCGTTCTCTATCTTCTTCTTTTTGTTTATTAGAAAGCAAAGCAAGTTGGGCAATGAAGGGAACTTGGACCTAAAAAATTGAAGAAGTACAGAGTCTGTGGTCTTCGATCGTCATATCACCAGTTACTCAATCAATGCTGGGTAAGTTCCTCTTTTCCGATTTCAATCCAAAAACCATAGATCTAGATCTTGATGGCAGAGTAATTTAAGATGATGTTGTTTGGTTTATGAAGGCTGGGTAAGAAAGAAAGTGCAAGATGAGAATGACAGAGGGAGAAGAGCAGACGAAAGGGAAAGAGGGATGAGAGAAACAATAAACAAAGATTTGGCATTCGCTCTTGGCAACGTCAAATTTGACATAAGAGGAGAGAATGTCAAATTTGACATAAGAGCAGAGAATGTCAAATCCACGTCGGATTTGGCACTACGGTTGGAGAAGAATTTTCTGTCATTTGTTATCGTTAAGCCTCCACCTTGTCTTTTGACAGTTCTGTTGGAGCTGCTCTTAGCATGCCATCAACCATAATTGTGCCCTCGTGTGTTTTGAGGAGGAATTGTGTCTTCATCCCCTACAATTTGGAAAGAGGAAGCAACCTCTACCGCAAGGGGATCAAATTCCCAGATTTTTTTTTTCAACTTCCAAGTATAAGCCATCTTTTTACTCCTAATTTGATTCTCAGGACCGTAAGCAACCAATTACGTACACAGGTGAAAATTTCTTTACCTTCAATAATCAAACCCCGACTAAAAATTAGAAGAAAAAGAGTTATTCATATTCAACAAGATACAACGAGATTATACGACATTTTGAGATATATAACAGGGAATATTGTTTTTTTAAGAAGGGTAGAAAATAGATAAAATTTGTACAAAAATTATGAGTGTTCTAGGATATATGATTTTCATGTGTTTCATGGTCTCCCCGTGCGACAATTCACAATGGAATTATGCGAACGATCGTCGAACGCGCATGGATTTGAGCATGGAAACATGGAGCAGCTTATATAAATGCAGTCTATATGAGAGACTAGCAAGTAAGCTTTACATTTTGAGTAATTTCAAAGTTCAATAACCTCGGGGAGGATAAAATCCGTTCCTCCCTTCTTCATCCTCATTCTATGCTTGGGACGTTTGTCTTTGCAGGTTACTATGAAAACCCTAAAACATATGTGCACTTGGCTACCGGCACCACTAGCCCCGATGCTGCTCGCTGTGCACTACTGCCGAGCACTGTGCTTTGGTGCGCACGTGCGCTACTGCTGAGTAATATGCTCTAGCACGCGCACCTACTGCCGAACATTGTTGCTAGGGCTTGCCCTGTTCACACGTGCACTGCTGCCATGCACCGTATGTGCACCTACCTAGGTCTCATCGCGCGTTACTGCCAAGACCTTCTTTGTGCACGCGTGCGCTGCTGCCAGGCACTGTACGTGCACATGGCTACTAGCTGTCGAAGCCCTGTGCACCAAATGCTATGCACTGTCGAGCGCTGAATGCTAATCGCCGCTGAGCGCTGCCTAGGGCAGTTGTCGAGCACTAACTGCTGAGTGACAAGCACTAGTTGCCGTGCACCGTGCACAAAGATGTTTCTAGTTCCACGTTGTGAAGTATCCAACGTTGGTTTGTGTTATGCTATAAAAGAATGTTCAGAATTAGAGAATCCTCTCATTCCTTGAACCCATGTTGTGTTTGAACAACATTAGCAAATTTCTCAGGGTTAAAATCCCGTTGAGAATAAGGTAGGAGAATCAGCTACCGGTGCAGGATGCCCAGCTGACGAGCGCCCAACTTTCGAGCACCGACCACCCAGCTGTCGAGCACAGGTTGCCCAGCTGCCGAGCGCTCAGCGCCCAGCTGCCGAGCCCCAGTGCCCAGCTACCGAGGACCAGTGCTGCATAGCTGTCATGTGCCAGTTACTAACCATTGAGCACCCAGCTGCTGAGCATAAAACAGATTTTGCTCAAGATTTAGCCACTGCTTCCTACGTTGAAACTCCAACCCATAAAACGAGAAGACTACTCTCGAGTCTCAATAGTTTGGTTTTGTATGTATGAGCAAGGCAATTTACCACTCACTTAGATATTGACCCTTGAATGCCGCTCTAAGTCTTAAATGGAGATTAGAAGCTGAGTAACACTGTTTTATGATAAAGGCATGCAGCTTATTAAGCGCTGCCTAGGAGCTACCGAGTGCTACAACAAGCTGCCAGCATGGCTGTCGTGCTCCTCTGCCGAGCTACCGTGCACTTGGCTGCCAACTGCCGACAGTCACGTGTCTGTTCCCGACCCAACGTGCCTCTTGCTAATCATGTATGCTAGCTGCTGCCCCTTGATTATTTTTGCCAAAATTGTATGTCAATTGCAACCCCTGTGTGCCAACTGTTGCATGTTGTGTGTGGAATGCTAACACCTATATGTCAGATGTCGATAGTTATGTGTTTGTTGTTTTGTGCTCCACACATGAACTGTCGAGCACTGTGCATTTGATGTCAAACACCGAGCACCAGATGCAGCACTGAACACAAGAAACCATGCACTGATCACCAATTGTTGTGCACTTACATCAGAGGCCAAGCACTATGTTAGCTATATAGCATTAAACACTCGCTGTCGTGCACAAGACACCGACTGTTGAGCACTGTGCACTAGGGCCGAGCTCTGTGCATCTCATGTTGTGCACTTGACACAAGCTGTCGAGCCCCTGCTGCCCCATACCGTGCGCTATGTGCGCTAGCGGTTGTGCAACCACCGAATGTTGCCGAGTGCTCAGTACACCGGTATATGTGTGGCTCCTAATGCACTACCAAATATTTCCAAGTGCTTAGTGCAATGACATATGTGTAGATGTAATGTGCTGCCGAATGTTGCCAACAGCTTAGTGCATTGGCATACGAGCAAGCTACAAATTCGGGCATTCAAAAATGAAAACAGTGAAGCCACCTTCTATATAGCAACTTTAGAAAAGCTTTGTGAATAGCTCTGGATGAACTAGAATGCAAGCCATATATCACTGAATAGCTACATCTGTCTAGTTTTTACGGTTCATTCATATCCATTATACCGAAGGAGTTATGACTATTTGAGTGAGCGAAGGTCATGTTGCCAGGAATTCTGCAATGCACACGGTTGCCATCGGTTTTCATATGCCTCTTTCTCACGTATCTACTTTGTTCAATAGGTATCTTACGTGGAGAAATTGAGTGCCTTGCAGACAGTGGGACTACCCACACAATCCTGAGCAAATGTCATGTCGCCAAAAAATTTGTTGCACACGGGTTTGCGTTTGTGTACCTTGCCATGTGCCTATTTCCTCATGATAGCCCAAGACATCCCGGTTGTAGTTACTTAGATCACTGGTTCATGATTGTCGAGCTCACTTGTAAGAATGAATGCATACAATAAAAGTACAAAGAGAGTATGGAACATCAAATGGATGTCTCTGACATTTGACGTCATGAAGGACTCTTTGATTTTCTCCAAGCTAAATGAGACCTCGATGAAATCGTTGGTTCGATAACTATATTCACATTATGACATGATCATGCACAGCCTCATGAAGGTGTTCCAATTTTCATGATTTAGTCTTCATCTAACAGCAGATTTTCTATCATCAGAAGACATGGTTAACCACAGCAAAGGTTACCAACTCTTGATTTTGAATCCCCCCATGATGTTGTTACCAAATGTTGTCCTTCATGGACATTGAAGACTTGTAATTCCATATGAAAGCTTTACTTTTGGCTGAGGGGAAATTCTACGATGCCACTTTAAAGTTGAAAGCTTCATCATGTCAAAATCTTAGAACAGAGTAAGTTGAACCTACTGTATCATAACTTCGTCAGAGTTTTCTGAACGGCTCCAGATGAACCACATCCCCAATTTTATATCATTGGAAAGCTAATTGAGGCTAGTTTCTAGTGGTTCAAGCGGTTCATTCATACCTGTCCCAACGAATAATTTATGGCAGTTTAAGTGCGTACAGGTCATAATGCCAGGAAATAATGGCAGACTATAACCTACTGTCCTCTAACTTTGTCAGAGCCCCTAGATCAACTCTAGATGAACTAGGACACATACTTTATATCATTGGAAAGCTATGTGAATCTAGTTTCTAATGGTTTAAGCGGTTCATTCATATCCATCCAGACGAGAGAGTTATTTCTGTTTTAGTGAGTATAGGTCATACTGCACTAAAACTGCATACTCTTCGCAGATTGTGAATCCTTTTGTGACTAAGTTTTATCGGATCTTCACTATCATTTATGACATGGTTGAATCAATTCTTGATACCTTTTGGCTCGATGATCCAAGTCATAAATGCCCTTCTGATATTGAGAAAGACAATCGAACATTGAAGTGTGTTATGAACATACACACCAACGATTACCATGATGAGAATGGTAGAGACTTTTGTGTATAATTCTCATGAGTGCCGATTGAAAGCATAATGAAGAAGAGCATGAGTCCTAAGTTGTCGCCAATATGTAATTTTAGGACAATTGACTCAGACAAGCTATGACATTTTGGTCATACCGGGTGAGATATGCGAGCCAGAATTGTTTGATATTCTTGGGCGTCCATTCCCCCGATAACAACGAAACTACGCCATGATTGTATGTTGTGTTTATGTGCCGACATGATGTCCTCGGCAGCCGCACGGTAGCAGTACTCATGGTTTTGTTTTTTAAGGCTTGTTCTTTAACTAAGTAAGGTGAAAGACCCTCTTATGCTATACCATAGAAGATATCATTCTTATTGAAAATCCAAAGAAGGATTATGTAGACCGATGCAACCAACGTATGGATACCGTATACAATTTTATGGTGTTGGTTGAAAGGCTAACACACTAGTCATGTGTTGCACCATCGTCTACCACATGCTGCTTATGTATCTATGGGCTCACTACCCATGCCTAAAGAGGGACATGCAGGCATGTATTAATTCATCCACGACTTACCATCATTGTATTAATGCACGACAACTTATAACTGTGTGCTAGAATTGACACGAAGTTGTAATCCTTGAACTTGGTGGGATAGTAACGGATCTCCAAGTCTTGAGTTCCACAATGTGCCACATTGCACTGTCACAGTGTCCAATGATGATGTGTCACGTAAGATGAATATGTTCTAAGGTTGGATAGGAGTTACTTTAATACTCTCCACCTTAAGCTCCTTAACAGATGATCTCCTTAACCGCTACACTGCGGATTGTCACTTTGAGACTGTATTCCTGCTGTTAGGGGGAGATACGAACACAGGTGTTCAAGTGGGAACGACGTGAATGTCGTGGTTGGTCACCATTAAGTCTCAACATGATCTCAAAAGAACTGTAGTGACGAGATCAATGTTGCATATGTCTGTAAGGAATGATGTCCTACCAAAAGGACATGGCTCGACCAGATTAAGATGGTCTTGATGCCATGGCTTGACCATATTGAAATGGTTTTGACGCGGTCACTTTGTGTGGTGATATAAGGGCACCATAATGTGTCAACATGGTGTCCTAGACCTTGTGGCTCCCTGAATGTTAGGTTGAGGCTCTTGGGTTCGATATACACTCGCACTGAGAGAGAAAGCGATTTTGACACTACTGGTCCATTGATCAGTGATACTCACTCCGTCTCATGAAAGTTTGAATTGTGAGTATCATTGGGAGACGCCTCAACGTCAAATCCAATTCATAGAAAGAGATCTCTACAATGACTACACTAGTGTACATGAGGACGTGGGATGATGAGGTTATCGAACCACACTTTGTTGATAAATCGACAAAGTGTATTGACTTAAATGGGAAGATGCAACCCAGACAAAGTGATAGGTCCTTGGGCAGGTGTTGCCGACACCGCAAGCATAAACCCTATCAAGTAAACTTTTATGAGTTAGTGTAGTGGGAACAAGAGTCTTAGACTCCCTTATGACGCAAGGTTTTTCACAAACACGCATTGGGATCGAGTACGATGAGAAGTACTCTCGTAATGGATGTTATTACACTCCACTACCTCGTCAGTTTGGTAGTTCCCTAAGAACTGTACATGCAGCCCTATGAATATGATCATAGTGACGTCTCTATGAGATCTGAGATATGTATGAAGATCTTAAATATACTTCATAAGCCTAAATCAAGTGGAGCTTGTGTTGGCCAAGTGTTTTGGACGCATAATACATGACTCCTTGATTTCGGATGGGATATGATGAATAATGCCATTGCGTATTGATTCCGGATGATCGCAGTATATGCTGAACATCCGATGTTGGAATGAAAAATATCTTGGGAAAGACACAATCTCGTATTGAAGTCGATCGATTGTGTATTGATGATGTATTTTCATCAATCGGCTTAGGTCATCTGAAGAAGAGTGGAACCTTCATATACTCCCATAATTAGTCAAAGTCTTTACTCCAAGAGAGAGTGATCCATTTAATCAAAAGAAAAACTTGACATCTCCTCCATTCATTATAAAGATAAGTAGTTTTGTGTCCACGCAATGCCAATGATATGACAAAAGACATCACTTGAATACTCGAAGAGTATCTGGCATATTCAATCCCTATGGCATGAGAGAAAGGTTGTTGCCTATGCGATCGCTGGCCATGCATGAATCAAGATGCATCGGAAGCGGAATCATGATCTAGGCACCGGTCGGTTTAGTTGTCGAGTTGCTGGACATATAACAGGCTGCATATGCGTTGCCTGTGCACGCTGCCTGTGCACACTGCCTGTGTGTTGCCTGTGCACTCTGCCTGTGCGCTGCCTGTGCACGCGTGCACTGCTGCTGAGCACTATACGTGCACCTATGCACCAGCTGTCGAGGGCTGTGCACCTAGCTGTTGAGTGCTATGCACCAGCTGTCGAGCACTATGCACCCAGTTGCCGAGCGCTGTGCACCAGCTGCCGAGCATTGTGCACCAGCTGCTAGGCACTGTGCACATAGTTGCTGAGAACTGAGCAATGCCACATTTGAGACATGTTAAAAAGAGAATACATATGTCAGGTTGTTAAAACAGCTCCGTGGTCACTAAGGATCTGGAAGCGCTCTATGTTGATCTTAAGATCATGGGGAGATACAAATTTGAAAGAAAGTCTAACATATACATGTCATCATCAAATATGAAGGGTGTGGTTGTTTGTGTCAACCATGTTGCACACTTTTTCCCTTAGTCTAAGCTATTTGTCCCATTGGGTTTTTGCTTAACAAGGTTTTTAACGAGGCAACATTTCATGCACCGCTAAGACCATTGATCTCTATTTATGGTTGATCATGGCAGACTTGTTCAAGTCTTGGCTCACATCTACTCTTGAGAAGCATGTTGGAATGCAACATTCATCAGGAAAATTCGATTGAAGCACACATCACGGAGAGCATCACATGGCGAGTTCTCAATAGAGTAGTTGGTGCATTGTACTCTTTTTTCTTCGACCTAGGTTTAGTTTTCCCACAGGGTTTTTGTTACTTGGTAAAGTTTTGATGAGGCAACACCATAAGCACCATTCTGGCATGAAGAAACGCGACACAAGGGGGAGTGTTCTAGGATATTTAATATATATGTTTGTCTTGTCCATACCTTGTATACGAGTTTTATGTAGTAATTCATGTTGTAATGAGGTTGTACACATATTCATGTAATAGCCCAAGAGACCCATGTATTTTCTTATATAAAGGGTTTTATTGTATCAATAAGAAAAAGATGAATTCATTACCTTAATATTATTTTACAACAATTATGATAGGTACAAATATCAAATTTGGAGGTTTAACTAGAATCTCCTGCTCTGAAATGAAAAAAAAAACAATTTAGACCTCATAGTTGGACACAAAAAACGAGGCCCAAACCACACGGGAATTTACTATTTATGCAACAATTTCCAACTAAAATTGGCGCCGCTTCTTTTACTAGGCAGGCAGTAAGAACTGTACTCCCTGCAAAACGGTGCGTTTTGGTTGAAGGTCAGAGGTAGATGAAGATGGCGTCTCCAGTCAAAACGAGGACTGAGAGCGATCAATGGATTGTCGAGAGCCAGGTATCAGGGATATACAATGACTTCGAGGCCTCCCCCTACAGCGACCAAACCCGAAAGTAAGTGAAAACCCCAAAACCCCCAAATTGAAAACCCTAATTTCAATTATAGGGTTTCCTCAATTTGAATCTTACTAAATTGGATTGGTTTTGATTTGAAAGGTTGAAACTTAAGCGGGATGATCACATCAACTACTTGATGAGAAGTCTGAGAATGCTGCCGGCTTCGTTCTCATCTTTGGATGCGAAGTAACTCGTTCTCTCTCAATTTGATGCGTCGAATACGAGTTTTCGTGCCTGTTGGCTCTAAATTTGTATCAAAGTTTTGATTTTTATGATTTTTTGTTGAATTGGGTTGTGATTGTTATGTCAGTCGGCCATGGATGTGTTACTGGATTTTGCACTCTTTGGCTTTACTTGGGGCGCCTGTTGAGGGTGGACTGAAGCAAATAATTGTTGACTTCCTCCGCCGTTGTCAGGTGTCGTAATTCGCTAACCCACATTGCGTAGACTTGTACATTGCTTTAGGGCTGAAACTAGCTTTAGAATGATATGTTTGAATTTAAGTCTCTAATGAAGTTGTCTCTTGTGGCAGGATCCAAATGGTGGATTTGGCGGTGGACCTGGACAGGCGAGTAAACTATTAGTGCTATTTTCCTGAGTCGCTTAGTTAATGTTTGATCTTTGTTGATTTGCTTTAATAGACCTGCTTTTATCCCACTTTGAAATTGATTCTATTGAAAACAATAGATTGAGATACCAGTGCTTGGAGTGTCTGTTTGAAAATTCTTTCACTTACGGTTGGTATATTCACGGTTTAATCAGATGCCACATCTTGCAACAACTTATGCTGCAGTCAGTGCACTGATTACTCTTGGAGGTCATAGAGCTCTTTCATCAATTAATAGGTGGGTTGTTGATACTGCTTAAATTTCAAACTTAATGAATTTAACAGTACTGCCATTCTCTGACATGATTTTGTTATACTCAGATGTGAACTGTACACGTTTCTGCGACGAATGAAACAACCAAGCGGGGGCTTCAGGTATAATCCCTCTCTCTCTCTCTCTCTCTCTATCTCTCTCTTTCAATTATGATTGTTGTTTTGATTTATGCTCTGAGAAGTTAGCAAATAATGTACTGGTGTTTACAAGATTAATATCTGTACAATGTGATTCTCAGCACTTTTGTATATCACTTTTTCTCAGGATGCATGATGCTGGAGAAATTGATATTCGGGCTTCATACACTGCCATTTCTGTAAGTCTCTCTCTGTGAGTGTCTGTCTGTGTGTATATGTATATACCCACACACAGTGGTCCTGGTGTCCATACCCATGTTTTGAAGTGCTAAGAGTGTACCACACGTCTGCAAAATAAACCACACACAGTGGTCCTGGTATCATGTGTAGGGCATTGTCAATTGGCTTTTGGTCGGATGCTCTAGTTCCTTCATAATGTGTATTCTGTTTCTGAGCATAGTTCTCAAGACTACAAGGTTGAATATTTTGACATTGGTAACAAGAAATCAAGAATAGATCATTTTTCTCGTTGTGCATGTTCATGTTGTTAGACTAGCTGATCACAAATTCACGCGCAAACTATGACTAAAGGCTTCCTCTATCTACTCAAAATCTTACAGGCCTGTCTAATCCTTTTGCTACTTCTATCCTCAGAATTCTAAAGTTGGGTTCCGTGCGAACATATGCTTGTATTATTTACTATTATGTTCTATATTGCATAGTTACAAGTTATTTACATGTTCAATCAACTCATTTTTGCAGGTAGCAAGTGTTTTGAACATTCTGGATCATGAACTGGTTGATGATGTTGGTAATTACATTTTAAGGTTAGCTTCCAAGGCATGAATCTTTAGTGGCACCGGACGTAATTGAGTTGTCATTTTTTTTTTCTGTTTTAGACAGTCATAGACTTGGTCTAGTGAGTTCATCCTTGGTTGAGATACTTGAATATTCTTGCATTGTGTTCACTGTATTGCGGAAGGCTTTTTTAAAATTGAGATTTTGTGTTTCTTTGCAGTTGTCAGACTTATGAAGGTGGTATATCTGGGGAAGCTGGTTCTGAAGCTCATGGTGGGTATGTATCAGACCTGCATCTGTTTATAGACTATACAAATTTATGCAAAGTAACGTTGAAAAACGATAAATGGGATTTGCATGAATGTTTTCTTACCTTTGTCTAATAATGTCGAGGAGTTAGTGACTCCCGATCATGACTCTGAAAGTCCTTGTGCATTATTTTTGAATTTTGCTTTGTAAATAACGTGACATTAGATAGGCCTTATTATGAATAACACTTGCTAATAGAATTATCTCTGTAAACACTTAGGGTGGCCTCCTCTGCCAAAGTTGAATATGTATGTCTTTTTGGCTTCCTGTCTTCCTGTTGTCACCTCCTGCCTGTGTTAGCGTCTGGCAAATTACTTAAGAAGATACTATATGCAAAGTGGCAAACTTACTGATGTCAATTATCTTAGTGAACGGTTAGAGAAATGTATTTAGTTTCCTTCCTAGATCTGCTCACCAGTCAAGATGAATGTGTCACGTGACAGTATTTTGTACTATGTAGCAAATCATTTACATAGAACTGACGATATTTTCATCAGGTACACCTATTGTGGGCTGGCAACTATGATTCTGATCAACGAGGTCAATCGTTTGGACTTGCCTAGACTAATTGTAAGATTTCATTATTCATTGTATGATTCAGATTGGATGATAATTCATTATATTATTTAATATAAAAATTGATGTATGTTCAACTAATTTCTTCATTTGCTTGTGCTCTGCTCTCTGTAATATTCACTGTAGCTTTCCTCTAGTTATGGTTTCTATGTCTGTACTTCCTTACATTTACCTTTTTTCTTGTATTAGGATTGGTTGGTCTTTCGACATGGGAAGGAATTTGGATTTCAGGGGAGGACTAATAAGTTGGTTGATGGTTGCTACTCTTTCTGGCAGGTGATTGTCATTATTAATTTGTTCTTTTTTCTTTTTAATTCTTGGTCCCAGGGATTTTCTGCATTTTAGTTGAATTAACTGAGATATATGACCAGGGAGGTGCTTTTGCATTATTACAAAGACTACCTTCAGTTAGTGAGGAGCATATTGTGCTCCCAGCTGTGGGACCCCACAGTTTGGATACCTCACACACTTCTACAACAGCTCATATATCTGATGTGGGCAAAATTTCTGAAGACGCTTCATCTCAGGCTGAAGACTCTGGGGCTTTTAGACAGGAAGGTATGCTGAATCAGACAAGTTTCAGATGTGTGGTTATTTATGTTTGATACTGTAACAAATTGGGTTTGATACCCATATGTTTGTTTATAAGTTTTTAGTTTTACCTGCTTTGAGTTTAATTTAGTTTCCCCCTTTTTTGTCATGCAGGGTTGAATGTTCCTTTTCCAGTGAATTACAATGATATTGGATATGATTTTATCAAAAGAAGCATAGAAATGAAGCCACTTTTCGATGCCATTGCATTGCAGCAGTACATACTCTTATGCACACAGGTTAGTTTGTATATATGAACTTGCACTTCTCACTGGATGGGTTATGCATATGGAAGTCTCATCAATTAGTTTAAACCATAGAACATTCTGCTGCACTATTAACTTTGTATTGGGAGAGAAGCCATGTTTTTGAAAATTGTTGTACGAGCATTAGCCATGATTAGGTGGCATGTATTGACCCTTGGATTAGGGATGTGTTGAGCATAATATCAAAACTTTTGTTGAGCAACTTGAACCCAAAAGCCTAAATAACACTTCAATAAGGTCTAAATGGGTACCTATTTCATAATATATTGTTTGTTCAGTTCTAATAGAAGCTGTCTTATACTTAGCTGAAGAACAGATATACCTTCAGCATGTTCTCATGCACACATAGCTGTAATTGTATCTATATGGGTACACTTTTGCAACCACTTGAACCACAGTCTAAAGTTACAGAAATTTTAATTGCTTAAACGATACTGGATTTCCAAGTTATTGGATTATCAGTTGTGCGCTGTGATCTGCAAATGTAGATATGCTTGTCGGATCAAACAGTTGTGATATTCTGAATTGATGCTTAACGATTTGCTTCAGTAGTAGAAAACAGTAGTGATATTTTATATTGTTAATCTTTAATGTGGAGTTTCATCAATCATTTTTGTAGATTTAATCTTCCTTGATGTTGATATTCTGAATTGATTTGGTGAATACAGGCAGAGAATGGTGGACTGATAGACAAACCTGGCAAAAACAAAGATTTTTATCACACTTGTTATTGCCTAAGTGGTCTCTCTGTATGTCAGCATATCAGCTCAGAAGCTGGATCTCCAGTTCCGCCTAGAGCAGTTAAGGGCCCGTATGATAATAATCTGTTGGAACCAATTCATCCCCTCTTCAACATTGTCTTAGATCAGTACAATGAAGCGCGGGAATTCTTCACAAAACACTAGGCACTTTCCAACTTCGAGGTTCTCTGTTAACTTGAAAATGCATGTTGCGTGTAATGTAACAGTTGATAGTTTCAGGCCCTTGATATATAGAATCTGATCAAAATTTTAGGACAGGCAGAGAATGGTGGACTAATGTTGTACAACACTTTTATGGAAGAAACTGTTGCATATCATGATAAACTATTGAATCATGGTAGAAACTGTTACATTCATATAGGCCTTTTACATTCGTAAATCTTGGTAGAAACTGGCTATCATAATGCCTCCGATAGTATTACCTGTGAATCCTTTGGTAGCAGGCTCAGGTGTGTTCCTGCTACAAGATCATCAATTGAGAGTTTGCAGAAAGTGAGACTCGATAGTTTGGGAGAGGCTGCTATCAAAGAGAACCCGACGTATAGTATATGCAAGGATGAATTTGCCGAAGAAGGCCGAGTTGATCAACTGGTTGTTCCTTGCCTTGCGCGAACTATTATCATGTGCATTGCATTGTCCAAGGGCTGGAGGTGAATCATGTCTGCCCCTTGTGCCGATATGCAATGCCAACGTACTGTGGAAGAGGGGGAACCATCATCAAATTCCTAAAGAAATCATGGTTCAGCTAAATGCGTTGGCTAATATAGGCCAAAATGTTCTTAGAATCGTCAATTATATGTTAGTATTCTCAATTGATGTGATTACATTTTGAAACTTGTTAGAGATTGGCATAACCTGTCATGCTTTTTCAGAATTTTACCATTAAGTACATTTCAAAGTCTAACAAACCTTCTCAATCAAAAAAAATCTAACAAACGTACTCTAAAAAAATGAGTTTCATTAGCCTCGCTTGTATGAATTGGACAATTTAATAGTGTATTACAAATTTAAATTTAATCAATTCAAATATATGTAAAGCTATGAACCCCTTCTTATGCTCGTACCACACCAATGAACTTATCCATGCAGATGATCCAGTTAGTTCAGAACTTTTGACGAATGCATGATAAGCAATTCTTCACAACACACTAGGCAATATCCAACTTGGAGGTTCTCCATTAACTTGAAAATGCATGTTGTGTGTAATGTAACAGTTGATAATTTTAGGCCTTTGATACATATGGAATCTGATCAATCTTATTCTTAGGACATGAAGAGAATGGTGGACTAAAGTTATACATTACTTCTGTAACATTCATATACCGTACCATTACTTTCATAACATTCATATAACTTTCATAAACTTCTACCGTTGATAGATTCAAGCAATTAATTGCTTTAAAGTAATGTTTAAGAACTCAATGTTGCCAACTACATTTGTAACCAACATCAGAAAAGCAGAAATTGCATATTTAACATTCGAACAGGACATGAGGGGAACGAGTGTCTTTGTAGCCAGGGCCAGTTCTGACATTTTGATGGCTGAAGACGAACAACTGAAATGTGGTCTCGTAAAATAAATAAATCAAAATAGAACAATTTTTTCTTTCTACATATAAATTAATTTCAAGCATAAATTATTGAATTAATAGGAGTCAAAAAAATAAAATAAAAAATAAATACATTAACAATTAATCGAAAAATGAATGAACAAAAAAATAAAACCTTAAATGCTTGCATTTATATGAAAAACAAAAGAACAGAAACATTTTTTTACCTTTCTCTCTAAAACACAAACTAAAGAAAACAGAAAGAAAAAAAGAAACAAATGAGGAAGGAAAAACAAGGAGCAAATGCAAGCAAATTAAAATTAGAAAAATAAATTAACGGTAAAATGAGAAAAATAAACAAGAAAAAAATAGAAGACATTGTGATTCGAACCAGCACGTACTCTTTTAGAGGCTACCAAAAATATTATCCGCTGGACTACACCAGCCATACTGATGTTGGTGGCATGATATTTATATATAGTTTTCATGCTATATTTAAAAAAAATATGCCGGAGGCCTGCCAGAGACCGGTGGCCTGAGGCGACCGCCTCAACCTGCACCCTTTAGGGCTGGCCCTGTTTGTAGCTATCAAATATTTTTCAATTGAGTAGAAGAAACAATTCGGTTGGTGTAAAATAAAATTTGAGTTACCATAAAATTAATAAGCACTATAACTAAGTAAAATTCCATTCGGTATAGTCTAGCTAATTTTTTGTAATTCTCTCCAATATCTCACATTTATCTTATGAAGGGGTGCTCAGGCGCGAGATACGCGTGCGAGACGAAACGGCGATAATCGTTTGATCTTTAATGAATTGATCAAACGGACTCAATCAGACAAGATCAATTCATTAATGATCGGACAACTGTCATCGTTTCGTCCCACGCATGAGTAGCTTCGTTATCTTATGTACTTCCTTTTTAAGAGCAATAACAAGAGTTTTATTAACGGGGATACAAATTACAACCATGAGAGACAATATTGGTGGAAATAAATTCATCAGTCTCATCTACCTACCTGAAACCCCAACGATTACAGTAAATAAGAACCGAAATGAGAGTTCAACAGTAATCTAACCTAATCCAAAAGTACTGATACATCCTTACAGTTAACCTCAAGAAGAAATAACTCTTTCAAACACTGCATGTCAAAACTACTAGCATATATGCACATGTAACTTTCTCATTACATTGACAACGAACAAACCGACATTAAAATAGTCCATGTAAACGACACCATAATTATGACTCCCCCCACGACATGACCGACGACCCCAAACTACTAAAAACACGTAATCTCTCGCTCAAAGAAGATGGACAACAATCAAACAAACAACCAACTAAACAAAACCTAACAACCTAGGCCCATAAAGAACCACTAGTAGAGGGAAAGCCTCATGCGACGAAATAATTTCGTCGCATAAGAGGCAATTTCGCCGCATAAGACGTTAAGCGATGAAAAATTCGTCTCATAAGTTTCGTCGCATTAGATTTATGCAACGAAACTACAAATTTTCGTCGCATTAGTTTCCCTTAATGGACGAAATCTTTTTTCGTCGCTTCGACCTATGTGACGAAAATATTTCGTCGCTTAAGAGTTTTCAGTAAATTAAAAAATTATGTTTTTTTTGTTTTTTTGTTTTGCCTAAGGTTGTGGTAGTGGCGAAGGAGGAGGTGGTGGTATTGGCGGAGGAGGAGGGTGGTGAAGAAGAAATGGATGTGGTGGTGAAGTGGAGGGGTGGTGGTGAATAGTAGAAGGAAGAAGAAGAAGAAGAAGAAGAAGAAGGAGGAAGAAGAAGGAGGGGTGGGGGAAATTTTAGCGGAATGATTCAAAATTCAAAATTTTTGTCAGAATTAATACGACGATGAACAAATTTCGTCACATGAGTGTGAATTAATGTGACAAAATTTTTAATATTTCGTCGCATCAGTCAGCACTAGGGGAAAATTTTGGCAAAAAAAATTCAAAACTGATGCGACGAAATATTCAAAATTTTGTTGCATGAGTGTAAACTGATGCGACAAAATTTTAAATATTTCGTCGCATGAGTCAGGGCTAGGGGACATTTTGGCAGAAAAATCCAAAACTGATGCGACAAAATTTAGAATCAGTTGAGAATCATGCTACGGAATTTATTTTCGTCGCATCAGTGTAAACTCATGCGACGAAAAAATATATTTTCGTCGCATGAGCCCTTTCCTCTACTAGTGAACCAAGGCACAACCAAACATCTTATGTACTTTCTTAGTAGCATCCATGGATTATCAACTTTTTGCTAGAATTTGAAGTTCAGGGTCTAATAGCAATATCCATCATTGTTTATGTTAATATATGCCTTGAACCAGCCATCTGGGAGTACCAGTTGGTTGAACAGTCTCAATCGCGTGACTGCCGCTCGCGAGACTGCCGCTCGCGGGGACAGTTTCAGTCGCGGACGTTTAGTATATAAACGTCCTAAACCTAATTGTATTCAGTACTGAGCGCCACACTCTGTATTCTGTATTCTGTATTCTGTGTTCTTCCTCAAGTTAATAAAACTGTTCTCCTCTGGCCATGGACGTAGCTAACATATCGTTAGTGAACCACGTAAATCTCTGTGTTCTTTCTTCCATCCGTTACAACAGTTTATGTGATACATATAAACACAAAAATTACTTGAGACGGATTAGTGTGAGAGCACAGAAAGAGTGAAACATGTAGTTGTCCATTACTGATATTAGTGAGACTTGGTAACATATCACCTCTCCTACTTAAGATTGGAGAAGACAAAGTCGATAATAGCATACGAGGTTAAGCAAAGGGGTATTCTGATGTAGCGGAATTATAGATAATATTTCACCAACGATAACTTGAATTCACAAGTTGGGTTTTTTTTCGAATCCACGAAATAGTCTGAAATCTACAAGGAATGAGATAAACTCAAAGAGTTTTATAAAATCAAAGATGTCTAAAAAAACTTATAGAGGCTCCTTATATAGAAGCAAAAAAACTCTAGGCAACTAACAACCGAGCCTAAAACCAATGGATTAAAAGAAAATCAAATCTAAAACAAACTAATAAAAATAAATCCTGAAAATAAGTAAATCAGTCTTTTGCAGTCATAAACGAACTCGGATGACCTAAAAAACTCATAGATCGTGGTAAAGCGACGAGTTTGATTCATTCGTTAGGCCGTTCTGCTTCCAGAAATATATTATAGTGGTCAATCTGTCACCGAACGTCAAATCTGAGTCATAACGGGTTTGGACTTACTTCGATCAAGTTGTTTTTCGATCTCCCTTGTCATCTGCTCTACATCATATTCGGATCCGGAGAGCTCGCTGGATTGCGGAGAGGGACAAAGAGAATAGACGAAACACCCTTAAAGTCTAGCAGATGCCGTTCAACTTAATGGCTAAATGAGTTTTAATAGCCTCCTATATGAACGATTAAGATTACACAATATATTTACACATCATGCATAAAAGAATTTATATTCGTTACTCAACTAAATGAGCCTGGTTTCATTGCACTGAACCTTTATTCTACAACCTCCGGGATTTTGACAAAACAAAGTTCGGGACTACAACGACGGACGCAACAAGTCAGTTTTATCTTAGCCAAGTCTTTCACTGCTATGGTCTATGGAGGTTCCAAAGTTGTACTTATGTGACTGTTTTGACAGTTTTTCATTTCTTCATTCCCATTCTTCAACCTTCTTTTCCATCATCACATGATCATCACTGTAAACCCAAGAAAATGAAACGAGAACCCCAACAAGAATCATCTAAAGACCAAGATGGAGAAGAAAAACATGGCATCTCAGAAAAGTCGTATTCACCTCCTCTCAGTCCTCTAATATTCCCCCAAACCCACAACAAGCACTCCCCATCTCCATCTCCATCTCCATCTCCATCTTCATCACCACTACACGAATCATCTCCAACTCATGAAGATATCTACCACACCAATGAGTTCAGACTCACACCACCGGAGGATCAGACCCACCACCACTCCAAGTTTGCGCCGCCGCCTGCCGTGGCGGCCCAAACCAAACCGTTAGAGGGTGGAGAGGCTCAAGAGGAAGGAGTGGATAGGAAAACTTTAAGACCCTATTTGTCGATATTGAAGTGGGCGAGAAGGCAAAACTTGGTGAGGGGTTTGTTGGGGTTAAGGATTTTGGGGTTTTTGTTTTGTTTGATCTCTTTCTCAGTTATGGCGGCTGAAAAGAAGCAGGGTTGGGCTTCAGATTCTTTCTCTAACTACAAGGAGTTCAGGTTTGTCAGTCACTTTGTTCAGAGTGTTTGTTCCCTCCAAAAAGTAAATGGTTGTTTACTGTTGTATTGTCCTTTCTTTCAGTGATCAATCATTGAAGGTTGCATAGAAGTTAGAGCTTTATACTTTCACTAGAAAGGTAGGTTAGTGTTGTGTGGTTATTAAAAATGACTACGGCCAAAAATTCACCATAATGTTTGATTTTTTGTGGGTTACAACTTCTGAAGCATTATTCTTCTTTCATTCCAAGTTTCATGGATAAATTCTGTTACCAAATATTGTTGATTTTAAATCTCAATTATCATACATTTTTTTCTTTTGATCATAGTTGAGCTAACTAAAGACGTTTATCTTAGATTGTTGATTAGAGTTTTCTTTCACTAAAAGAACAATACGGTAAACGTTTCACTTCACTAAGACTGTTTAGTTACATTAGGCATTTCTGATGATGGGATTCGTAATTCTGATGTGAATCAAATTGCATTGTGTAGGTACTGCTTGGCGGTGAATGTGCTAGGTTTTTTGTATTCAGTGATTCAAACCTATGATTTAGTGTATGACTTCACCACCGGAAAACATGTAGTGCAGCACCATCTCCGTTACTACTTCGATTTCTTGATGGATCAGGCAAGTCATCACAACTAGTCTTTGTCTTAGTAAATTGACAAGCAGAGACAACCTCTTATCTTATTGCCATCATTATTTTTATCAATCATTTCACCTAACCTTAGCCCTATGGAGGCATGGACACACCACAAGTCCTTGTCTCTTCTCTCTATATTGTCTTGTCAAATGGTCCACTATGTATGAAGCTGATTCTTCACCACTGAAAATGGTCATTGCTTATTGGCTGCCTAAACTTCTTTGCCCTAATCAATGGACTAATATCTCTTTTTAATTTTATATTTTCACCCCTCATACTTCTCTTGAAATTTTAGTGTTCATTCGTATTGGAAGAAAATGACTCATTTGGAATTACATTTTGTTTGATTGCCGACTTAGATACCTAAATGTTTGAAGCATTCTGATCACATTTGTGGTGTATGAAAATTTGGCAGATTTTGACCTACCTTGTGATATCGGCATCTTCATCAGCAGCGACTCGGGTGGAAGATTGGGAGTCGAATTGGGGCAAAGACAAGTTCCCTGATATGGCACGAGCGACTGTGGCATTGTCATTCCTCGCCTTCTTTGCATTTGCCTCTAGCTCTCTCATTTCTGGTTACTCCCTCTGTGCTCTAAGATCTATCTAGATCATTTTCTACGTATACCATGGTTCACTTTTAACTCCATACAATTTCTGTGTAGATCATAAAATTTGTGAACACCATCATTCTTTCTTTCCAATTTTGATGAGTACTTGTGAATAAAGTGAAATAATATTCAAACTGTTTCATATAATTAAACTTGTATGAATGTTAGCTCTTTATGGATGATTTACACCAGTGTTTGAGAGATAATAGGCAGAGAGCTTCATTCGTTGAGTCGTTGATTAGTTAGCACTCAATCTCTTAGACATAACCCTAAGCATTGAAACTAAAGCAGGAACTGAGCTTTGGGTGTGAAGGAGGTCTTCCAATCAGCTGAATTTTCTGATAACATTTGTTAACTCAAAGTGAACGTAACGATGAAATTGGACACTTGTTTAGTGTTATCGATCGATCGTGACTTGTAAATGATAATGCAACTGTTATTGGTTAGAGACTTATGCTTAGGAGGATTTTGATTATTGTTGAAATTTACTAAACTAGCTAAAAGCATTCTTGGTCTTAAAAAAGAGAAAAAAATAACTCGAGGCATGTTGGATATGTTCGATCTGGGTTGTTGGCTTAAGGATCGGGGGAGATTTTCCTTGTTCTAATACTTCATTTCTAGCTTTATTTTGCTATCGGTTTAATCCTTTTCAGGATCTTCCCTCCAACCTTTGTGGTCGGTTTTCCTCGGAGTTCATCTCTGATCTGAGGCTTCATGCTCTCCTTTCGGCTACTAGGCTTTCCCCTTTGTCGTAGTTTTCTTTTGGTATGTCTCTTGATCAGTTCCTTTTGAATCCAATGAATTTATGTCCAGATCTATCCTTGTTCTTTGTCTCAAACCTGTACCTCTTGGCTAGCGGCCTCTACCATTCTTCTTCTGCCAAACCTTGTACATATGCTTTCTCTGCGGCTCCTTTGAGCTCGAATCAAAATGGGGTTTGCTCGTTAGTATTGCACCAGGTGATGCAACAAGAGTTTGAACACCCTTTGGATGCCTATCTCTTTGATCTATTCATGGATTTCATCTACCTTTCAATTCAACTAGTTTTCTGGTTGTATTAATGGCAGAAGAAGATCTTCAATTCAGAGATGGTGTGAGTCAAGTGTTCTTTGAATTTGTGTCTGAAGATTTATGTGTTGGGGTCTATCTGATTGGAATGGTCATTGGAGCCTCTTATGGTCACCGGATCGGGTCGAAACGTGTCGCCAGCAGATGTTTTATTCTTTTTGGTTGCGCACTGCTCTTCCTTGGTTCTTGCTCATTGCCACGTTCTCCTTTGGTTGATCAAGAAGGTGGGTTTGCCTGGTTGAAACCTCCTGTGTCTTATGGGTGTTGTAGTGTATGCGCCAGTTTTAGGTCTCTATTTGTTGTTTATGTCTCTTTTGGAAGACTCCGTTGGAATTTCCTTTATGTAATGGGTTCCTTTGTTTAATGACGTTCTTATTTGCCAAAAACCATATGGGCGATTCTGAATCTAAAATTTTTCATAATAAACTTCAAGAGATAAATGTGTCTAAATAAAGTCAAAGTTGGCTTAAAAATATATCAGACTTAAAAATGTAATCGTAGATAGTATGATATGGTCACATGTTAGGTCATATTTCTATTTTCACAATTGTCACCACTTACATTCATACAATGAACCTAACTGGGAAACCAATCCAAATGCACTTTCACCAGTTTTGGATAGTAATCGATCTAGATGCATAGTTCCAAGGTTACCTACCTCTTATAACAAAGCTTCCACACCTTTGTCAACCCGAAAATTATCTAATGCACTGTCATCGTTCATGACCCGTCTAATTTATACCGTCCGATCATCTCCTCATTGTCAGATTTATTTTTATTTTTCATAACTTTTTATCTTTTAACGTATAAAATAATATGTCCAACCTCCCGTCCATCACCCACCCAACTCTCTATAAACAGGTCTCACCTCAATGAGTCCTTCACTAAAGTTGCTTCCTGTCTAGAAACCTCTGCCCTTGAAAGCTTTACTCTTTGCTATACACCATTCAACAATGGCTGCAGTTCCAAGTGAGTCCATACCATCTGTACATAAGGCCTGGGTCTATTCAGAGTATGGAAAAACTGCAGATGTTCTCAAGTTCGATCCAAGTGTGGGTGTTCCTGAAATCAAAGAGGATCAGGTGCTGATCAAGGTGGTTGCTGCTTCTCTTAACCCAGTTGATTTCAAGAGGGCTCTAGGTTACTTCAAGGATACTGACTCTCCCCTACCTGTGAGTCACCCTCCTTCTCCCTTCATTTTCCCCATTTTGCATCCAAAGATAGTATCTTTCTCTTTCAGGCAGTGTGATATATTGTTTGGTATCTTTCTTTGTATTGATGAAATTTCATCGTTGTTGATTTGTTTAGCTATGTTCCTGATGTAGATTTATTTAGCTATATTCCTAATGTATCGAAAGTTAACTTTGTTAGTGAGTTTACTCATTTATTTTCATTTTGGTTTGCAGACAGTTCCAGGGTATGATGTAGCTGGTGTGGTGGTGAAGGTAGGAAGCCAAGTAACCAAATTTAAGGTGGGGGATGAAGTATATGGGGATCTGAATGAGGCAGCATTGGTGAACCCAGCAAGGGTTGGGTCTTTGGCAGAGTACACTGCTGCAGATGAAAGAGTATTGGCTCACAAGCCAAAAAACCTGAGCTTTGTTGAAGCTGCTAGCCTTCCCTTGGCTATTGAGACTGCCTATGAAGGGCTTGAAAGAGTTGAACTTTCCGCTGATAAGTCTATCCTTGTTTTGGGAGGCGCTGGGGGTGTCGGAACACATATTATTCAGGTTCATTCTGATTTCATCATGCTCTTACTTTGTTACAATTTCAACATGTGCTACTAATTTTGGCTTTAAACATTTAGACTTAAGAATGTATAATTTTGTGTGATGCAGCTTGCAAAGCATGTTTTTGGTGCTTCCAGAGTAGCAGCCACTGCAAGCACTAAGAAATTGGATTTGTTGAGAAGGTTGGGAGCTGATTTGGCTATCGATTACACCAAGGAGAACATCGAGGACTTGCCAGAGAAATTTGATGTAGTGTATGATGCAGTTGGTAAGAATCTTCTACTCCCTTGTTGTGTGCATTAGCTTGTTTTTTAGCTAGTATAGTTATCTCTCCTGTTTCGCTTAACAGTGGAAACCTAAATAGAAGATTTCAGTGACTAATGTTGTATTTGCAAAACAAAATCAGGGGAGACTGACAAGGCTGTGAAGGCGGTGAAAGAAGGTGGGAAGGTAGTAACAATAGTAGGTCCGGCAACGCCACCGGCTATCTTCTTTGTGCTTACCTCTAAAGGGTCTATATTGGAGAAACTGAAGCCTTACCTGGAGAGTGGGAAGGTGAAGCCAGTGCTTGATCCCACAGGTCCATATCCCTTTACTAAAGTTGTTGAAGCATTTGGTTACCTTGAGAGTTCCAGAGCTTCCGGAAAGGTGGTTGTGTATCCCATCCCATGAGATTGAGACTTGGTATATAATTTATGTTACTATATTTCAGTCCATTTCCCTGTATGTATGCAGCAGTTTGGTCATACCTGGAGACTTGTAATAACTAATAAGGGTATGTAATAAAAGCTCGTCTGTTTCAATTCTCTAGTGTTGAGATAGTGCTCGCACTTTTTTCCTCTAGGGGGCCGTTTGATTGCAGGATATAGGCCCCTGACAAGATTAATTATTACCAATCTGGTTTGAACTTGTGTTTGGCTGGTCAGAAACTTAGACATCCAGTAACCTACGGCAGCTGCTGCCAATTGTTTTTGGTCATCATAAATGGGTATTGAACATTTCATACAAAAATGACGACTCTAATTAAAAAAAATTTCACGTTGCTCATTCCAAATTTTTGTAACAAAATTACAATTTTATTCATATTTTTTTTATTATTTCTCTTCCCTCCTTTCTCCATCATTCATCCCGCTTTTTCTTCTCATCTCTCTCTGCACCGTGTGAGAGAGAGAGAAGAATGGAGGTTAGATTTGAGGGGGGTGGATAAGTCCGCTTTAAAATGGAGGTTAGATCTGTGTGTTGCTTGTACTTAATAAAGAATGCTTGCGTATGCAGTAGTTTGGGACTTTGCTTTAAAACTTGCAGTTGTGAACTAAGGCAGGTTGTACTAAGTCAGGTTGTTCCAAGTATTTCACTACAAATTGTAGTTTTTTAGGGGATTCAGTAGGAGTTTATTAGGAGGAAGTAAAGTTGGTTGTGACAATATAAATGCGGTTTAAAGGGTTCACTTAGAGTTTATTAGGTGGTAGTAAAGTTGGCTGTGCAATAAGAATGTGGTTTAAAGGTTCAGTTGGAGTTTATTATGGGTTTGTAAAGTTGGATGTGACAATAGGAATACGGTTTAGGGGTTTAGTGGAAGTTTATTAGGTTGTAGTAAAGTTGGTTGTGACAATATGAATGCGGTTTGGAGGTTCAGTGAGAGTTTATTAGGGGATAGTAAAGTTAGTTGTGTAATATGAATGCGGTTTAGGGGTTCAGTGAGAGTTTATTAGGAGGTTGTAAAGTTGGTTGTGCAATATGAATGTGGTTTAGGAGTTCACTGAGAGTTTATTAGGGGGTAATAAACTTGATTCTATGTTCCAGCAAGATTTCGGTGACCGGAGCCGGTGAGGTGTCAGCCATGTCTCCTCTCTCTTCCATTTTCTTTCTCTAAGTTTGTTTTAATGGGTGAGGGTAGAATGTGTATTGAAATATTATAGGTTGTTTATAGTTGTTATGAGTTTTGTGGGAATGGACACAAATTTTAAAAAAAAAATTAAAATGGTCAATGTTTTTAAAAAACTGTTGGAATGAGAAATGAGGTCCAAAAATTTGTGGTAAATGAACATTTTCTCTTTTTAGCCATTTTTAGTCATTTTTGATATTTTTTAATTACTTAAGGTTCATATATTAATAACTGAAACTAAGAGTATAACATAAATACAATTCGCCCTCTAGGGCTTGACCCATGTAAAGAAACTCATAAACTTTTAGATCTAAAATCCTAAGCCAACTTAAGTTATTTTAATATTAAAAACCATATAAGAGTTCGACACAAAGCCAGTTTTGATGGCAAAAGAAACAAATAACCGGCCAAGGCCGGCCCTGAGATTTCAGGGGCCCTAAGCGGAAAAAAAATTAAGATATTGTTGTAGAACATGAGAGTAGAGAATGAATGGGATCACATCTATCTTATTATAAATAGTGAAAAGCTCTTTATATAGAGACTCACTCTAAGTACAATAGGTCAATCCTACATGGATTGGATTATGTCCATAATGTAAACATATTACAACTAGGGCACACGCATAAGGCTCATTGAGCTAAGCCCATATACACGGCATAAGACCAAGTGCACATACGCACATGTTATATTTCCTACAACACTCCCCCTTGTGCCGCGCGTCGAAATGTCGAATGGTGCTTACAATGTTGCCTCGTTAAAACCTTACCAAGTAACAAAAACCATGTGGGAAAAAACAACCTTGGTCGAAGGAAATATAGTACAACACACCATGCTTCTCGATCGAGAGCGTGGCTCCCCCTGATAAGTAGCTCACTTGGGGAGGCTCGATAGTCGTCGCATTCCAATGCTCTTCACATGCTTCTCGAGAGTAGACTTAGGCAGAGCTTTAGTAAACAGGTCCGCTACGTTTGCCTCTGAACTCACTTGATTAACTTGAATGTTGAGGATGACTTGTTGTTACTGATTATAGAAGAACTTTGGTGAGATGTGCTTCATATGATCACCTTTGATGTAGCCTTGCCTCATTTGTTCAATACATGTGGCATTGTCTTCATTGATACAAGTTGGCTTGTCTGTGGTGGAGCTCAATCCACTAGTCCCTCTAATGTTTTCTATAACTGACCTAAGCCAAACACATTCGCCTATAGCTTCATGTAGCGCTATAATCTCTGCATGGTTGGAGGATGTCGCCACTAAGGTCTGTTTCGTGGACCTCCAAGATATAGTTGTATTCCCAATGGTGAAGACCAGTTTGGGAGCGCCTTTTATGTGGATCTGATAAGTATCCAACATCCGCGAAACCAACCAAGATATCATTAGGTGTTTTGTTATAAGGGCAGCAAGCGGTGCCAAGAACATTGGGAGAGTAATGTTTCTCGACATCTAAGTGTGCATGCATGCACACGCTCGGCAGTCATGTGCACAGCCCCTATCGGTTGCTGCATCATGCTCGGCAGCATATGCACCGTGCTCAGCAGCTTGCACGTAGTGCTCGGCAGCTGCAGCGCAGCACTCGGTACACAGTGTGCACCTCTCGACAGACAGCAGGCAGTGCTCAGCCGGCAGCGTGCACCGCTCGGTATGCTGTCTGCAGTGTCCAGCAGACAACGTGCACAACTTGGCATTCAGCATGCAGTGCTCGGCAATGTGCACCCAGTGCATAGCTGGCAGCTTCTGGTGCTCGGCAGGGGCAGCACTGTGCTCGGCAGCGTTCACACAGCCCTCGGCAGCTGTGCACAGCGCACGGCAACAAGGTGCACCGTACCTGGCAGCTTGGTTCCTTAAGTGACCAGCGCTTAGATTCTCAAGAACTCTACACTCTTTTGCAGTCCATCTTAAATCCTTATATGGAAAGAATATGCCCATGTCCATTAACCCTTAAGGTATCGAAATATGTTCTTGACACCGGTCCAATAACGTTGTGTTAGTGCAGAGCTATGTCTAGCTAACAAGTTCAATGAGAAAGCAATGTCTGGCCGAGTGCACTGAGCCAAATATAGTAGCGCACCGATTGCACTAAGATATGGTACCTCGGCTCCAAGTACATCATCGCCATCCTCTTTAGGTCGGAATGAATCTCTCTTAGTATCTAAACTCTGGACTACCATGGGGGTGCTAACTGGATGCATTTTATCCACATTGAAGAGTCTGAGCATCTTGTGAACATATGAACTCTGGTGTATCAAGATTCCAGAGACTCGGTGCTCTAGCTCAATGCCTAGGCAAAACCGAGTTTTTCCCATGTCTTTCATCTCAAACTCGGACTTCAGATGTGCCGCGGTCTCATTGATCTTATCAAGAGTCCCTATGATATTCATATCATCCACATAAACGACAACTATCGCAATTCCATAACTCGTTTTCCTTATGAACACGCAAGGGCACAACTCATTGTTCTTATAACCCTTCCTAATCAAGTAGTCACTAAGGCGGGTATACCACATCCGTCGGATTGCTTCAATCCGTATAGTGAGCGTTGCAACTTAATGCAGTACGCACTCCGTGATTTAGAGCCACTTGACTTAGGTACCTGGAAACCATCAGGTAACTTCATATATATATATATATATAATCAAGATCCCTATAGAGATTTACTGTAACCACGTCCATGAGCTGCATGTCCAGTTTTTCAGATACTACCAAACTGACAAGATAACAGAAAGTGATTATGTCCATTATGGGCTACCAAACTGACAAGATAGCAGAAAGTGATTATGTCCATTATGGGAGAATATGTGTCCTCGTAGTCTATTCCAGGGCGTTGTGAGAAACCTTGCGCCACAAGACGAACTTTATATCTTAGTATCTCATTCTTCTCATTACGCTTTCTAACAAAGACCCATTTATGTCCCATAAGCTTTACACTTGGCGGTGCTAGCATAACCGGTCCAAACACCTGTCACTTTATTAGGGAATTCAATTCATCCTAGATAGCAACTTTTCATTTAGGCCAATCCGCTCTACGTTCATATTCATTGATGGAGCGTGGTTCGATATCATCGTGCTTAATAATCTCAAGAGCCACGGCATAAGCAAATACATTATCGATATGCATGGATGATCGGTCCAGCAATGATACTGTGTTCTCATAACACATCGAGATTTCCATGTTCTTGATTACCGATTCAGGTCCCGGGGCGTCCCACAAGCACACCGACATCGTTTCTAGGACATAGGTGTAATTAGAGACAATCTCGTGAGAATGATTCTCAGTATCGATGAGTAAGAGATTGGATTGTGCCGTAAGAGCCCTTTTCTTCCTGGGTTGCACATATTTCGAACCAAGTGGCCTCCTCTTCTTCCTTTGAGGAGCCACGGCCTCCACCCGTCCACTAGGGTCGGTAGCTCCCATGCCGTGGGCGGCAGTGCTCGGACCCGGGGTGGTCATGCCCATCTTTAGGACTTCTAGCCTTGCAGAGACATTAGCAGCTGGTATGTCTGATCTCGTGACCTTAGCAATCTCAACAAATGAGTCGGGCATCGAATCCGCCACTTGCTGGAGCTCAAGGATTCGCTTCACTTCCTTCTCAACATGAGAGGTGTGGGGATCATAATGAGCAAGCGTTGAAACCGACCAGGCCAATTCCTATCGTTCACGCTGAGCATTCATGCTCTCATCTCACCCTAACGACGAGAAGACGACCTCATCAAAGTGACAATCAGCGAATCGGGCCTTAAAGAGATCACCTATCAAAGGCTCTAGGTATCTGATGATTGTTGGGGAATCATAGCCAACATAGATACCCAAACATCGTTACGGACCCATTTTCTTACACAGTGGTGGCATAATAGACACATACACTCTACAACAGAATATGCGTAAGTGCGAAATGTCAGGCTCATATCCAGTAACCAACTGATACGCACTATACGCTTAGTTGGAGGTGGGTCAGAAATGAACTAACACAACTGCATGCAATATAGCATAACCCCAAGACGCAATAGGGAGTTTTGTGCATATGACCAATGCTCTAGCTATAAAATGAAGTCTCTTTATCATAGCTTCAGCTAAACTATTTTGCGTATGAACGTGTGAGATAGAATACTCAATCTTTATCCCAACCGACGTGCAATACTCGTCAAAAGTCTTTGACGTGAACTCACCGGCATTATCCATCTGAATCGACTTGATTGGATGATCAGGGTGGTTAGCCCTCAGCTTAATAATTTTTTTTTTCAGAATTTTGGGGAAGGCAACATTCCTTGTGGACAACAAGGCGACATGCGACCAGCGTGTCGATGCATCCACCAGAACCATGAAGTATCTAAACGGTCCACATTCTAGAAGGATGGGTCCACAGATATCACCTTGGATACGTTGGAGAAATAGGATGTTCTTTGTGTTTGCTTTAGCATAAGAAGGTCTGGCCACCAACTTAGCCATTACACAAGCTTTACAAAACGACTTATGAGCATCAGATAGTGTCAATGACGCGTTAGGAAGGGCCCGGATCCTCATGACCGAGTGAGGATAGGCGGAGCTGTCCTTTGGCGACCCAAGTGTCGGCCGGGAGCTCACTTTAGTGACCACTGCATCTCTACCCTCTTTGGGGAACACGTGTCCCAAATCTTTTAGCTTTGTACGGAAGAAATGATGTCCATACGAGTTTCGTAGAATCCTTATCATCATATCTCTTCCGAGGTGACCGAGGTGGTCATGTCATAGTTTGTACGAGTCAGGGTCCCAATAATCATGTTTGGCGACCGCAAATGATTCTATAACCCTTATGGTGGTGAGGTACAAACCACAAGATTGACTCATTAGCTTTTCCAAGATACACTTAGAGCCACACTCATTGGAGGTTACACAGAGGAACTCACGTCCATTTTCACAATGCTTCTCCAAGTGGAAACCATTGGCGTGGATGTCCTTAAAACTCAGTAGTGTTCGAAGGCCCTTAGGCGCATACAATGCATCGGAAACAATGATCAAGGTTCCATTAGGCATCAGGAACCTGGCTGGTCCGCACCCTTAAATGACAGGGGATGAACCGATCAAAGTCTTCACAAAAGTTTGACACGGCGTCAGCTCTGTAAAGAGCAGCAGATTCCTCAGGATTGTGTGGGTCGTCCCACTATCTACAAGGCAATCGATTTATCCACGTAATATACCTATCAAATAAGGTAGATACGTGAGAAAAAAATATAGTAAATCGAAGGCAACGGTGTGCATTGCAGAATTCCTGGCAGCCTGACCTTTGCTCACTAAAACAGTCATAACTCCTTCGTTAGGAAGAATATAAATGAACCGTGAAAACCGTTGGAAGCTAGACACACGTAGCTTTCCAGTGGTATGTGGTTTGCATTCTAGTTCATCCGGATTTGTGCAAAAAGCTCTTCGAAAGTTACTGTACATAAAGTGGCAGATTCACTGTTTTCGTTTTTAAATGCCCTGAATTGCAGCTAGCTCATATGCCAATGTCCTAGGACCTTGGCAACGTTCGGAAGCGCATTGCATCTACATGTATGTCATTGCACTAAGCATTTGGCATCCTTTGGTAGTGCATGAGGAGCCACACATATGTCGGTGCATTCTTTGGCGCTCATGGCGCACGGTATGGGGCAGTTAGGAGGGGGCTCGGCAGCTCATCACCAATGCACGACATGAGGTGGACAGAGCTTCGGCAAATGCTACCCAGATCTCAGCCCTGGTGCCCAGTGCTCGGCAGTCGGTGTCCTGTGCACGACCTCGAGTGTTCTGTGCTATGTAGCTCACTTAATGCTTGTCCTTGATGTAAGTGCACATTAATTGGTGATTAGTGCACATGCCCTTGTGTTCAATGCTAACATCTAGTGCTTAGTGCTCAACACCTAATGCATAGTGCACGACAGTTCATGTGTAGAGCACAAAGCAACAAACACATAACTTGTCAACATCTGACACATAGGTGGTGACATTCTTACATAATATGAAGCAATTGACATACATGGGCGGCAATTGACACACAATTGGGGCAAAAAGAATCGAGGGGCAGTAGGTAGCGTACATGGTTAGCAACAGGCACGTTAGGCGACAACAGGTGCATGACTGTCGGCAGTTAGCAGCCAGGTGCACGTGGGCTCGGCAGCAGTGCACATCAGCTCGGCAACCATGCCGGCAGCGTGTGTAGCGCACAACGCTCCTAGGCACCGCTCAATAGCTGCTTGCATTAGGCTTAAAACAGTGTTGTCTAGCTTCTAAACTCTATTGGAGAGTCTTAGAGCGTCATACAATGGTCAAATGCATCGGATATTGTCAAGTGTTTGTATAAACATATCGAACACAATAGTTAAGAACATCAAAATTTTATTACACGCATAATGGTTTACAACCAAAGGTCTCAAGAACAATCGAACTAATCATGGCATAAACATACCTTATTACATATGCTTGAAAAGAAAAACAACAACTCATGGAGGTAAAAACAAACAAGAGCTCAACAACTTAAAATTCGGGTGCATCTAAGTCGGTTTGTTTCCGAAAATCCTCAACCGTAGGGTTGACATTTGACCATTTTTCCACTTCCACAGTGACATGACTCTCCACAGTTTTCTTATACTTCTGGTACGTAGCTATTATGTCGGCAGGTGCTTAGCATTGCCTCATCCAGTGGTTATGTGACCCACAACGATAGCATATATTTGCTTTAGCATTTTTCTTAGCGAGTTTTCTGAACCTGCTTGGGAGCTCGGCCCCTAAGGGCGGGCGCATCATCCTTCTTCCGGGTATTAGGTCGGTCCTTAGAGCATTTAAAACCTCTAGTGCCTCTCCTAGTCTGGGTGCCTTGACCAGAGTCTTGCTCACGATGATATGGTTCATAATGATCTCGTGCTCTCTGCTTCATGACTTTCTCGCCTCTAACACTGTTGTTATTAATCTCTGAAACAACAAGGGTCCCAACAGGCCGAGCAATGTTCTTAGTCAAGATCTTACAATCTTTTTCCTCAGTTAGCAACAACGTCATAAGAGAGTCAAACGTCGGAGTAAGACCACTCTTATAGTCATGCCTATACTGTTTCATCAAAGTAGCTGATGACCTGAGGAAGGTGAGCAACGTTTTTTCTATGAGATCATCCTTGGACTTCTCAACTCCATAAAAATGTAGACTAGCACGTAGTGCAAGCATGTCTGTCTGGTACTCCTCTACAGATTTGTAATCCATTAGCCAGATGAAAGCCTATTCAGCCTGCAGCTCTGGTAGAAGTGCAACATGAACATTACCAAATCGTGTCACGAGCTTGTTCCACAGCTCCAGTGGATTGGCTACTTGCTGGTATTGCCACCTCAATGTGGAATCCAGGTGCCGGCGGATAAATATAAGTTCCTTGGACTTTGTTCTTTCTTTCGGCTGCTCTACACCCTCTACAAGGGGTTCCGTGGGAGGATCGATGGTGGAGATATAGTCCTTACCAATAAAAGTCTGCCTCATGTCGATGACCCAGTGGTGATACTCGCGGCCTTAGGCGACCAGGGGATTAAACTGCAAGTGTTTGTCCATTGACTCTGCATATAAGAATTCAAGCAGTTAGTTCAAGACCAATTTGATTCGATGTTTAATTCTTAAATTAAAACAGCCATGGATACCACACCATGATGACCTAGAGAGGATATACATTGCATATGTACATGTTGGCAGCCGCATGCACGTGCCAAGGCCTAGCCTCGGCAGAAGTGCTCGGCAGGTGCACAACAAGTGCATGTGTGGAGCCCGGTGGCAGCGTGCGCGTGCACAGGCCAATCCCCAGCAGCAGCGCTCGGCATCAGCCTAGATGGTGCACGTATGGTGCCTAACAGCAGTGCACATGCACAGGGCCAATCCTCGACAGCAGCGCACGTTAGTGCACATGAGGTGCGCATGCGTGCCGGCAACAGCGTGCACCCGCGCACAGGGGCAGACTCCGGCAGCGGTGCTCGGCAGTGCACAGCGGCAGCATGGCAGACATATGCAATCACTCCATCTAGGGTTTTATTCAACAAATTGTACCTGCAAAGACAAACGTTCCAAGCATAGAAGGGAGATGGATAAGGGAGGAAATGACTTTATCCCCCCTGAGTTTAGTGAACTTTAAACGAGTTTTAGGGTTTCAAAGTACATACAGTTTTTGATAAAATCTCCAAAGAAGCTTGAAATTATGTTTTGATGCTTGGGACAGCGATTGTGAGCAGCAAAATAGGCAGCGGCAGCTCGGTGTGCGCGGTAGTGCATGTCCGTGCACAACGGTGCGCGCTGGTGTCCGGTGGGTGCGCGGCGGTGCACAGGGGTGCACGTCGGTGCTCGCGGCAATGCGCAGGCAAGGGCTGCAGCGATCCAAGGAAGGATCTGTCGAAATAAAAAAATATATTGTAATGTTTTATTGACTATTTTTATTATTTTAGACATTATATTACATTTTTAAATTATATTTAATTATATGTTTTAAAAATAAAAAATATATCTGAAAATTAAAAACCGACTACTCCCCGACTACTCCTCTACTTGCTAGTCCCCGACCGGCTGGCCGACTAGCGACTTTTAGAACCTTAATGTAAACCTATTATAATTAAGATACACGCATAAGACCAAGTGCACACATGCACATGTTATATTTCCTACAACATATCTTTCTTTCTAAAGTTATTTTTACTCAGTGTCACGTACGAATATTATACCAATGCATCCAACATTCAAACCGATGTAACACATTTTTAATAATATCAATCTTCTACACAAGCTTAACAACAAAATTGCAATAATCCTATGAGATTGGAGTAACTTATTTTTTAAAAAAATTATATCATTTCATGTTTTCTCAATTTTTTTTCCTTTTTTTATATTTATATATAAAGGACTATAATTTTTTAGGGGCCTCGTACTTGGGGTCCAAAGTTTGTGCTTGCTTGGCTTTAGGGAAGCATACGTACGTGGAAGGATGATTCCTTAATCAGTAAAAGGTAAATATATAATGTAGTACCAACTTCTCTAGCTCGTTTTACCTTCCTCAAGATTGAACATTCGTAGTAATCCAAAATCTAGGTTTGGGGCCCTCCATATTCAAACCAGAATATTTTTCGAGCGAGAATTGCTAACATGCTCCCCCTGGTTCACCGTAGAGAGCTTTCAGAATCGAATGGAACTACCGTTAGCAGAAAATATTCTACTTAGAAATGTTTACATTAGGAATTTAGGATGAATAAATCGAAAGGCATATTACCCTTTTGTGGTGATGGAGTTTTCACCCATCAGACCATTGAGGTAATATTTACGTA
This sequence comes from Comarum palustre, assembly GCA_951800085.1. Classification (NCBI taxonomy): domain Eukaryota; kingdom Viridiplantae; phylum Streptophyta; class Magnoliopsida; order Rosales; family Rosaceae; genus Comarum; species Comarum palustre. The sequence continues at coordinate 1,582,035 of OX637574.1, read as the reverse complement.
CAGGTCTGGAACAAGGTGATGATAAAGGAGCCTCATATATGCAGTGAGGTCTCGAACATCATCGATCAGATCAGATCAACCTTTCATATTTCATAAATTATCGTCAAAAGGGTTTCTGCATATATGTTTGTCGTTTTTTCCTTTGCATCGATCAAGCTGTTAGAAACGATAGAGATAGAGATAGAGATCGAGATCAATCGTATAGGTATGGGCAATGATGGATCCCAGGATTTCAATAGGATGCTTGAACTTTCATTCACTTTCAAGTTCTACAACAGTATTCACACTCATATTGTCTGCCCTACTATGTATTTCAAAATTTTCAAACAAAGTAAACACAAGTACACAACCAAAACAATTCCCAATTTAATACAATTACAAGCATCACAAATCAAAATAAAAAAAATAGAAAAGTAGAACAAATTTGAAATAAAAAGCAAAAAAAAACAAGCAGAACAAAATCACAAAATCAGCAAAATCGGCAAACATCGGCATAAATTAAATCGTGTAATTATTGATACATCCGCAAAGTCATTAAACACTAACATGATAGGAATGAAGAAACCCAACAACCCATAATCAAGAATCTCAAAATCCCATTTAATACAAACTCTCACATCATCAAATTGGAGTAGAGACTTGTGGACAGTGGAAACATGGAATCAGTGATGAATAGACACAGACAGCGGATCAATGGAGTATGTATATTGTGTCAATTGGGTGAGATTAGTAATTGGAATGGAATAGAGGTGCGATTTGCCAAGAGAATAAAGAGGGTTGAGAGGACGACTAGAATACTAGACGAGTGGACGTCTGAACGAGGATGAGTCGACTAATAGTTGAAGTCCTTGAGGAATGAGGACTTGAACCTGAACTTGGGGAGGCTGGGGCTATACAAAAATAAAAAATAGGAGAACAATCACAATTTTTTTTTCAGCTGGGCTTGAGATGTTTGAGCCCATCCAAGTTTGGAAAAATTCTACTGTACCAACCCGTATGTGATACCTAAATTTACAAATGTCACAACATATGTGTAGTCAAAGATGTAAAATTGTGCTATTGTTTTTGTAATTACAAAATGTATAATCTTTTTACAAAATTTTGAACAAATAGTTGTCAATGTTGTAATTTAGTTTAACTTTATGTAAATAGTGTAAATAAATTTAGTAAATTTATTCTTAATATTGTAATTGAAGTCATCAAGTTGTAATATTTGTTTATCTTCTTCTAAAATAAAAGTAAGATATACATAATAATTTGATAGCTTGTCTCCCAAGTTTGTACTTGGATCCGCGCCCCCGCCCAGATACGGTTCATAATTCATATATTGGTACATAAATGACGTCCATCAGTGGAAACTTTTTATCTGTACAATAAAATGCTGGTGGCCTAGATAAGACAAGGTTAATGTTTTTTACTTTCGGCAAAGGAATTAGGAATGGTTTATCCATTAACGTAGCTAGATGCAGATAAGGTTTCGATCTGCGATGTTGAGCTTGGTCTGTAATCTTTCCGCTCCAATTATATACGTAGGATAATTGTATAGGTCATAACAAAGCATCCAGAATTTAGGATTCAAAGTCCATCTATGAGAGAAATATCTATCACCTATATATATATATATATATGGTCCTTTCGTTAAGGGATCTATATTTTTAGTTTATTTATAAGGTTTCAGAACAACTACTTTAGCTGACAAAATTTTTTCGTCGGCTAAACCTGTTCATTGTCGGTTAAAGTCATTTATTTAGCCGACGAAGAAATTTTTCGTCGCTTTATTTCTGGACTTTAGCCGATTAATTTTTGGACCTTAGCCGACGAAATTTTATTAAATTTCGTCGGCTATAGCTATTATTTTTATTTTTTATTTAATTTTAGGTGACGAATTTTAATAAAATCCATACGCTATAGTTATTTTTTTATTTATTTAACCTTAGCTGAGGAATTATCCTAATTTTGTCAGCTATGGTTATTTATTTTATTTATTTATTTAACTTTAGCCGATGAATTACCCTAATTTCGTCGGCTAAAACCCTAAACCCTATACGTAGAAGCTTCAAACGAAAAAAAGTCGTGAAATAAGATATGACCGGAATGGTGAAATATGTCTATGGTTGAAAAATCATGTAATTCCGGTAAAGTCTCGGTGCCGATAATTGCGGTTAACGCAATTTTTCATTTTTTCTCCCTAGAGGTAGCCCTATCTCTGGTGGTTATTTTTTATAAAATTTTTATACTACTAGTTGCGTCTCATCTATTTGAAACTATTTTCAGTTGAAGGTACGAGCAAAATACGAAATTTAGAGGGTCAAATGATCGTTTCCGTGCGTTCAGGGGTGACTTACGAGATTGATCGTAATGATCGAGCCATTAACGTTGTTGGATCAAGTTGAATTTTTTCCTATAGACATATTTCGACATAATGATTATATCAGTCGGTCGGATTTTTGTTTCTCAACTTTGCCCATCGGAATCATAACATGCCTACTAATGTTGTATAACTTGTTTACTAAGCTTTAGGTAAATGTTCCGTTTCAAAATAAACTCTACGTAGAAACTTCAAACGCAAAAAAAATCGTGAAATAAGATATGACCAGAATGGTGAAATAAGTCTACGGTTCGAAAATCACTTAATTCCGGTAAAGTCTCGGTGCCGATAGTTGCGATCAATACAATTTAGGGGTTTGACTTACGGGATTGACCGTCCGGATGAAGCCCTTAAATTTATCGGATCAAGTTAAATTTTTTACCATAGACATATTTCAACATATTGATGATATCTGATGGTCGTATTTTTGTTTGTGAATTTTGATGACCCGAATAATAACATGCTTACTATTTACCATTATTTATTCATATGGGGAACCCTATCATCGAGGGGTGAATGTCTCAAAATTTTTAGATGGACAGTTGCGTCTCATCATGGTGAGAGTTTGTTGTGTTGAAGGATGAACCAAAATACCTCATATAGGTGTAGATATTGACATTTTCGTGTGTTACATGTTTAGAAAAATTTCATTTTGAAGCCTTAAACGATCTCGGATACCCAAAAAAGCCCATATATCATGGCATTAGCCATTAGTTTGACTCGTAGAGTCATTCCGTTTCTAAATTGGTATCACAATAGTTAATCGGACACCGAAATATCCGTAGTGTAATTTTGTAACTAAAAGGTACTTTAGCCGACGAAATACCCTAATTTTGTCTGCTAAACTTTTCAAATTTCGTCGGCTAAAGTTTACAGACTATAGCTGACGAAACAATTACTTTAGCCGACGAAAAAATTTTCGTTTCGTCGGCTAAAATTCCACTATACTCATGCAAACATACTATAGATTCTTCATTCATTCGTGCTTTGCAGATACCCAAAGACTGAAAGATGCTTCGTAACAAATCCAAAATAAAGGACAAAGATGCGTACATCGTTATATAACTTGGGGGAGAGATTCGAATTGGTCCACTAATCGATCGCCCATACAGATAGCAATGTAATGCTTGCATGGAATTCCGCTAGCTTGACCATCACTACCATCATGCGCATGCACTTACGTCTCTCTCGCCCAATTCACCCTTTGTTTTAGACAAACCAATTGATAGAACAAATAATGGCACTCGTTTTGAGTTTCGGGTTTCATTTTCATCGATCCTACCTGGGTAGGCATATTGTACTATTGTTCACATATCAATCCCCATCTGTAATTCGAATGTCAAACCATTGAAACAAACACGTTTGCCGGCCAAATGTTGCATACGAGCAAGCCATATGTATATGCTTCAAAGTATATCCTTTCTGGTTTTAAGAGAATGAGGACATAATAACGTTGTTTTGAAATATTCGAAACGCATTGCAGCACATTATTTAAGGTTCTATTTGATGATGATCGATCAATAATCGTTAAGTGTTTAAAAAATATATGATTGATTGGTGAATGAAATGTTCAATGTGTTTCATCATACGTGGGATAGATGAGGATCATCATAGTTATATAAAAATATATATAGACGCTCATGGATAATCGACCAAACTGCTCATATTTTTTCGGCAAATTATGTGAATATTCGTGTGTAAAATTAGTCCATGAAATGCATCCACTTGATTTAAGAACATAGTCAAACCCGATCCAAGTAGCCTAAAGGGGATCGATGAAGCTTTGCTTTAGAAAAGCTAAAGATAAATTGATAGAACGCTTTTCTTCTGAATCCTCTGACCAAAGAAGGAATATACAAACATGGGTCAATTCTCTTCAATTATTTTATGTCACATCACTCATGCAAACATACATAATGCATGCAAAACAGTTCTATATTAGGGACCTGACTGTGAGATACGTCGATTTTTTGGCTGTGTGGGGAACAACAAGGAGAGGAGTGAGTGGTTGGGAGGGTGATCCGCCTGGAATGTCGATATGTAGAGCAGATTTTTCCCTATATTCGATCACTGCCTCATTCTCAATAGAACCAAGTCTAGACTTGATGCGTTGACCACACAAAAAAAACAAGTAATAAACTCTTAGTGTAAAAATGTCTAGTTGTATACACAAGTTTTCAATTTCGATTTCTTTTGGAGAGTTGTTAGCGTTTTAGACTTAAAAGAAAAAAAAATATCCATGCATGAACACAAAAGATTTTGTAGCATAAACTATTTTTCTCATGAGGAGACATATTTGGGTTTTCCATTGGAGATTCCGGTGCTTGGTCAGTTGGAATACGACTCATCAAGCCGATTAATTTGCAGAGTCCCTTGAGAATTTGTTTCTCCGTATCAAGTTTCAAAGATTTAACAATATATTCTGGATATCGTTTCCTTATTTGTAACCAGAATTAAGGCCGAGAGAGATTTCTACTATTTAGACTTTTGTTTTCTTTTTGGTCAAAAATAACTAATATAGTTAGTTTCCAATTATGATACAATCACTTCTGTATCTATCCCATAATAGCTGCCTCCTATTGACTTGGATGACACTTCGGTATGTGTTTCATAAGCTAACATATCTAATATGGAAACCTAGAATTCATGGTCTCTTATATTCTATATTCTATATTCTATATGTATATCTATCAATGCATCCTCTAGTATCAGTTGTTATTTACGCCGCCACACTAGGTATATTGTGTGTTGCGGTCCACAACGAGAAGGAGAAGAACGGGGAAGCAGAATCATAAGAAATCATGGGGCGAAGAAAGATCGAAATCAAGAAAATCAACAACAAAAACAAGCGTAAGGTCACCTATTCGAAGAGGCGGAAGGGTTTGTTTGGAAAAGCTGCTGAGCTTTGTGATATGTGCGGTGCCGAAATCGCCATTCTTACTGTTTCACCAGCTGGAAAGTTCAAAAATTTTGGCCACCCTGACGTTGACTCCATCATAGCTCGGTATTACGGTGATGAGACTTCATTTACAGTTAATGAAAAACATGATTGTGTTAGTCATGAAGATAATGAAGAAGATTCAGAATGCGAGCACGAGAGGGACTTAGAGGTTAGCAGTGATGAGGTCGATGTCCAAGAGAGGGAATTAGAGGTTAGCAGCGATGAGGTCAATGAGAGAGAGAGGGAATTGGAGGTTAGCAACGATGAGGTCGATGAGCCTATCGAAATAGGCTCATCCCACAAGACTGGCGAGGAGAAGGAGCTTACTAACAATATCGAGGAGAGGGATCTCATTAACCATATCAACGAAGAAAGAGATACGATGCAGAAGTTTTGGTGGGATAAGAAGGCACCTATTGATCCAGAACAAGTTCGGATGTATTATCAAAGCCTAACGGAATTGAGAAACAATGTAGCTTGGATGTTAAATGATAGGAACACTAGAGAATCATATGCTAAGGACTATGTAAGTATGATATAAGTTATATGTAAGTATGATATAAGTTATCAAATGGCATTATGCCCGTTTTAGGTTTTGGCCGTTTTGCAGTTTTCTTTTTGATGGATGATGTAATTCCCTCTTATTACATTCATCTTTGAAGCCAAAGATTTTGGCTTTTTGATGCCTTTATTTATGTTAATTGGATTTACAAGGTCATGCATGTATATAGTTTTGATGATCTCTCGATCTGTCCTTTATAGTTTATTTGTACTGTGACTCATTATAGATTGCCAATGGTATAGAACAGTGCGACTAGACTAGTTTATTTCAATTCACAATCGCAGATTAGAAAAGTAAAATTCTGATCGACAGAAAAGTAAAATTCTTCCCTCGATAAGATTTTGAAGTCTCGCTAGAAATATACCTCGGTTGGCACAGTCGGCAGGGCATATCGGCACAAAGGGCACACATGACTCACCTCCAGCGACGACATGATGCAATCTACATGATAACAGTGTGTACAAGGCAAAGGAATAACCAGTTGATGAGTTGATCAGCACCGCCTTCAGCAAAGTCATTCTTGCATATACTACATGACGGGTTCAGCTTCACAATAGATTCTTCAAAACTATCCAGTCTCACTTTCTGCAATTTCTCAACTGATGATGAAGTCGCTGGAACAAACGTATCCATTTCCGACCACAAACCCTCGTCATTTTGCCGATACACACCGGCCAAGGTACCAGCCGTATCATGATACTCAGCATCACGAAAGGTACCACGATAGTCAACATCACGAACTGTAAATGTTTCAAGGCCTCCTTCAGCCTCAACATTTAGGTTTAAGTTACAGTTGACATTCGGTCACGCAATTATCAATGGCATCATAATCATCAAAACTACCCAGTAATTGAACAGTCACGTCGGCTACTAACACGATAAGGCAGCCACGGCGGCCGGCAAAGATCGAATTGATAAAGTAGTCCGAGGTTCAACTCCAAAACCAATTAGCAATGAAGAAAGTAGCTCAAACCTTTATAGACCCACAAGCAATACCCCATTTTCTCGATGTGGGATTATATCTCAACACGTTCCCGCACGTGTGATGAATCTTCAAGTCTAACACGTGGACAACATTTGGGATGACGTGAAGTTCGTATGGCCGTTAACGCTAACATACGTGGGAGTGGGTAACCCACTCTGATATCATGATAAAGTAGTCTGAGATTCAACTTCAAAACCAATTGACAATGAATAGAGTAGCTCAAACTCTTATAAGTCCACAGACAATGTCCAATTTTCTCGATATAGGATTATATACTCCACATATACCTTGAAAAGCATTATCATGATGTCATTTAGTGTTTATATAGCTAATATAATCCTATCCCAACCCCTCAGGATTTGCGCCTCTACTCCTACACACATATATTCTTTTTCTTTTTAATTTGAAACATAAGGGTGCTTTAGATTATTTTTCTCATCTAGGGTTGACACAAAGAACGTCTTTGAGTCCAAACTGAAGTTGGGCCTAGAGAACAAAGTCTATCTCATAGGTCATATTACCAACCATGAAGTGTTAATAGGGATAATTTAGAATCAATCTCTAATAGGGTTTGTAATTTTGTTGCTGTTATGATGAGAAAGTTCCACCTTTAGTAGTTGAAGTCTAGTTTAAATCATTTCGATCCGTGTGGTTTATATATGATAAACTCGTTTGTTGATATATGCAGCTGGTTTAGATTCGTTATCATGGAATTGGTGGATCACCTACTCAAGCATTTTCCAAGAACTAATTTGGCCAAGCATAATTGTAGTTAGATTAGGACTTTTTTCTTATTTTTCTTGCTAACAACGTACAGTTTTTCAAGGCATACTTAACTCTTTAACATCTATGTAACTCGAGCAAACTGATATTAATCATGAGTTAGAGATCAAAAACAAAATAGAGTAGTGTTCTTATTGTTTAAAACTATAGTTTTTTTGAACAGTTTTAAAACTATAGTTATATATGTCTAGTGTGGTTGCACCATCAGAATATTGCGCTAATATGAACGAAAAATAGATGTCCCCCAACAACATCAATAATTTGATTTTGTTTAGAGAGTGTTCCATGACCCTACATTTATAAGATTATTTCCCTAATTATAAGAGGACTTGTAACCTTTTCTAAGAATATAATCAGATCAAATCTCTTAAGACTACTAGCCAAAATTTTTTACTTCTCCTCACAAGGCCTAGCCTTCTCGAGTATATTGCATAATTGGCCTAATGATATATGACTTTCTTTGAAAGAACTATATTAAATCAATAGCACATGTGGTCATAATTATGTTTTGATCCACCAAATGCAATGCTTAATATATTATCTTATATATGAAAATTTTCGGGTGCATATGCATCATATATAATTTTTTATGAATTTAATTTTTTTATTTAATTTTTTATTTTTATTTGGTTTGGTTTCGTTATTGCCGCTTCGAGCTCGGCTTCTCTTCCCTGTTTATTTTCAAAACTTGTAACCATGTTAAAAGAATGGTGGATGACCCGGTGCATATGCGCCAGGTGCACCCCAGCCGCTATCTCATCTTATATAGACATGTAAATAGACCGAATCTTATCCAGACCAGCTCCGGATCCATGGTTTTTAAACGGGTTTGGATGGAAAATTTGATCCGTTGATCTGTTAAGGACCCGGATCCGTTAACCCGTTTACTAAACGGATAGGATCCGGATCTTGGTTGATCCGATCCGTTAAAGACCCGGATATGTTTAAAAATAATTAAATAATATTTATATAAATATAATATTATTAATAAATATTAAATAATATGATAATTATCTAGATAATCTAAACCTTCATTTCTAAATTGCTTCTAAAATATGATTTAATGAAGTTGAAGGTTGTTAATGGCTATATATTTATGCTAAAAAACATTAGAGGTCAAATATTTTAATTATATTAGTTTACCGTTAAGGAGTATTTTAGACATGTAATTCAACTTTTGGTATAAATTTTATTATCAAATTTCATCGATGTTTTATAATAAAACTATGAAATTATTATTAAAATTTGATATATTTATTATTATAAACGGATCAGATTAACAGATTGGGTATCCGTTAACCCGTCGGATCCCTATTTGGATCGAGCTATTAAAGATCTGGTGGGTAACGGGTCGGATCCGGATCTAAAGTTCTATTACGGATCTGGATCTAGACAGATCCGATCCATTTATAGGTCTAATCTTATATATAGATTTGTATGGAGAAATGAGAGACACGTAGTGTAAAAACCAAAAAGATAGTGATTATAATTCTGGTTGTTGATCTTTTTTGAGACGTGTTACCTCAAGTTTTAAAACTCACTGTCCACATAGCCTAAGTAGAAGCATTAAACGTAGATAATTGTAACCATATACATATAAAATGACAGCAATTGAATGCCAATCTTCGGGCTTTATTTGTAAAGTTTTTATTTCTTGGTAATCGAAACTCAAAGATCTATGAACTAACCCATGTTTGACCAACCAAGCAGACAAACGACCCTACATCTTTTTTATCTCTCCTAAATTTATTTGTATTGAATATTTCATATTTACGATAAAATTTATAAAAATTGACTCACTCTTTATTTGTATACACTTGTTATTCCTGCCTAAATGCTTATGATCGAGTATTAATGTTTCAAAACAAAAACACCGAATTTGTTCATTGTGTGGGATAAGCGATTTACACCTACACTAAGCCATTGAGTATTAATTTTGGTGTCTTTTCGTGTAAGACAGTAAGCTAATTACCGTCGTCCCAACTCTGAAATTTCAATACTAAAAAAACTATAAAATTAATTTAAAAAAAAACTATAAAACTGCTCTAATTAGTACGGACTTGGAAGAAGCTCGTAATTTTGACGTTATGATCGACGTGGAATCCCAACCAAAGCCACCGATGAGGCAATGATGTAGTCACAGCCCGGAAAAGCCGATGCTTCACCCTTTTCCTGGACCGCGACGTGGGAAAAGCAGAAACTAAAAGCTTGCAAACTCCAGAAATGTCACAGCTGAGAACACTTCCACCGTCGGATCTTGTGGCGTTGAAAAGCCGTCAATCCCGCCAACTTGCGACGTCACACCCAAAAATTATCAAAAAACAAAAAAAGAAATTTAAAAATATTCAGGAGAATAGGGAAGTGGGAGAGAGGTCGTCTTCCTCATTGCTTCGACATTCCAACCCTCTCTGTAAACCAAACCAGCATTTCCATTCCCCAATTTGCCCTCTTCGTCTTCCCTACACATAAATTTATAAGTTTTTATAAACAACAGGGACATATCGTAGACTCATTCTCTGTGTTTCTCTGTCTCTCTGTTACATAGTCATTCTCTGTTTCAGTGTTTGCTTCTTCTTATACTCAGGTACGCTTTCATTTATTGTTTCTCTGTTTCTGGTTTTGTGTTGAACATGTTTGGTTTTTCTATATCTAGTGATGTTTGGATTTAATGGGTTGTGGTTGGTTTATGTGTTTTTGATATAAAGAGCATGGCTTTAGTGATTTGTAGGGGACAAAGATAGGTTCTTTTAGCTTTTGAGTTTCAATCTGTTCTGGGTTCATTTATTGTCATATGATTCAGTTGTGTAATCTTGAACATGTGTTTGGATTGGTTTGTTAAGGTTGTGATCACTATGATAAGTCGCTATGTGTCCCAGCTATACATTTGGTCTGTTTCTATTTTTTATTTTTAGCTGATTTTAGTTTTTTGGGTATACGTATATTTGTTGTAATTTAGTTAAGCTAAATTAGGGAATGCCCGGACTAGCTATGGATGAAGTGAATGAGAATGGTGTGGTAGAGGAACACAGTGGAGAGTATACAGCTCACAAGGAAGGGTATAACCATCAAGGCTCTCCAAGGAGTCCATTGAGTCCTCAAAGTCCTCATAGTGACTCCATTGGTATGCCTATGGATGGCGCGATTGACACATCGATTGAGCAGCTGTACCACAATGTATGTGAAATGCAGAGCTCTGATCAGTCTCCATCCAGGGCTAGTTTTGGGTCATTTGGCGCTGAGTCGAGGATTGATTCAGAGTTGAATCATCTTGTTGGGTATGTTCGTGCAGATGTGGAGGTTAGGAAGGAGGTTGTTCTGGAAACCAAAGAGAGTACCTTAACTACTGAAAAGGAAATGGAAAGAAAGGTGAAGGCTCAATCTCTTACGATGAGTCCTAAGAGCAAGTCTCCCAATCAGAGGCCTCCGCTTGACAAGAAGAGTCCAAGAAATGCAAGTTCAGTGATGTCGAAGAACAAGCTGAGGAGTTTAGCTTTACATGGGTTGAAGCTTCAGAATGGAGTTGAGGATCCATCTGTGGAGGGATTGGATAACCCTGTCCTTGGACCTTTCTTGCTTAAGCAAGCAAGGGATATGATTTCTGCTGGTGAAAGTCCCCACAAGGCACTTGAGTTAGCTCGTCGGGCAGTGAAATCATTTGAGAAATGTATAACCGAGAAACCAAGTTTAGAGTTGGTCATGTGTTTGCATGTTTTGGCATCAATCTATTGCAGCTTAGGCCAGTACAATGAGGCAATTCCGGTTCTTGAGCGTGCTATTGATATTCCAGCTATAGAGGATGGCAATGACCACGCACTAGCAAAGTTTGCAGGGTGCATGCAATTGGGTGACATTTATGCAATGGCAGGTCAGATTGAAAATTCAATACTATTCTACACTGCTGGTATGGAGATACAAAGGCAAGTCTTGGGAGAAACCGATCCTCGATTTGGTGAGACATGTCGATATGTAGCTGAGGCTCATGTCCAAGCATTGCAGTTTGATGAGGCTGAGAAGCTGTGTCTAATGGCCCTTGAAATCCACAGGGAGAATGGTTCTCCTGCTTCACTTGAGGAGGCAGCAGACAGAAGACTCATGGGACTCATTTGTGACTCAAAAGGAGATTATGAAGCTGCTCTTGAGCATTATGTTTTAGCAGGCATGTCCATGTCTGCCAATAACCACGAAACAGATGCAGCTTCGATTGATTGCAGTATTGGAGATGCTTATCTGTCCTTGGCTCGGTATGATGAGGCAGTATTTGCTTTCCAGAAAGCACTGACAGTATTCAAGACCACTAAAGGAGAAACACATCCAGCAGTAGCTTCTGTTTATGTCCGGTTAGCTGATCTTTACAACAAGATAGGGAAGTTTAAGGAGTCCAAATCATACTGCGAAAATGCACACAAAATCTATGGGAAGCCAAATCCTGGAATCCCTGTAGAAGAGATTGCTAGTGGTCTTATTGATGTTTCAGCTATCTATCAATCTATGAATGATTTGGAGCAGGCCCTCAAGTTACTCAAGAAGGCTTTGAAGATGTTTGGTGATTCCCCAGGCCAACAAAGTACAATTGCAGGAATTGAGGCTCAGATGGGGGTCATGTACTATATGATGGGAAATTATTCAGATTCATACAACACCTTCAAGAGTTCCACAACCAAGTTCAGGGCCAGTGGAGAAAAGAAATCAGCCTTGTTTGGGATTGCTCTAAACCAAATGGGTCTAGCCTGTGTGCAGCGCTATTCAATAAACGAGGCTGCAGACCTGTTTGAAGAAGCGAGGAACATTTTAGAAAAGCAATACGGGCCATATCACCCTGATACATTGGGCGTGTATAGTAATTTGGCTGGAACATATGATGCAATGGGCAGGTACTATGCTTTTCTCTATTCTTTGCATTCATTTTCTTTATTTTAGTACCTTATCCCATTAGATGTACTTGGCAAAGCTTTGCACACTTTAGTTAACCTTTATTCTTCAGTGTCATTAACGCTTTTTGGTGACTTGTACAGGGTGGATGATGCCATTGAAATTTTGGAAGATGTTGTTGGTATGAGAGAAGAGAAGCTTGGAACAGCGAACCCTGATGTGGCCGATGAGAAGAAGAGGTTGGCTGTGTTGTTGAAAGAAGCAGGCAGGGTGAGGAGCAGAAAAACCAGATCACTAGAAACACTTCTCGACACTGCCAACCCCCAGATTACAAGAAGCAGTGAAATTATTGAGGTATTGTGATGCAATATATGTATTTAGGCTTCATATGTAAAGCATGTCCTTGTAGAATATTAGTTGGTTTGTGTTTGTTAGGTTGTCATTGTGATTCTTTGGTAAAAAAAATAAGCATATAACAAGAACATCAGGAATCTAGAGGATTCTGGTGTGAGTATTGAAATATCAGTAAATGTTGTGACTTGTGTCAAAGAAAAGATTGCTTCTTTCTTTAATTGTTTATAGACGTGTCATAATATTCCATTGTCAGATTCTGCTTTTGTATGCCTCATTGTCAATACTCAATAAAGAAGTGGTGGAGCATCATTTTCTCTTGTTGGTGCACCAAAATGCTGCTATACAACTTCAGTTGCTTCTTATCACGTATGAGAGCAAAACACTAACCTCTGATATTGAATTGTACCAGCTCAGACATATACTTCTTTGTTTTATAGAACCTAATTTATTATTGATTGAGATACACTTCACACAAACATGTCAAGCGGCAAGGTTAGCTGTAATGATAGAAGGTAAAACAACCATTATAGTAGATAAATGAGGTTAACATTTACTAATTGCTTGTCTAGCAATAAATATCCTACTAATCAAGGAAACGATGATTATTGATTCATTGCATGATGCTCACCCAGTCACCCATGACAAGCCTGTGTGATTGAAACAGGTGGATCAGATAGTGAGCCGTTCATAATTTGATTTGCAAGCAATATGTTTGCTGCCTGAGAGTAGTGTATGCCATCCCAAATAATATGTTTTGACGGATTATGACAAGAGTTACCATATACTGTTCCATTCACTATGGCCTTTCCACAATCAATATGGTAGCCCTTGTAACTGCCACAGCAGAAGTCGAATGGATCCACAACACCTGTCATACATTAAGAGTTAGACAACCAGTTATATGATGCTGCATACATGTTTGTGAATGATCATTGGATTTACCTTCATTTTTGGCGTTGCTGATCACTGTATATTTAGCTGAATACACATCAACATAAGTGAATACTGCAAGAGGGAGCAGCTTCCTCAAGTGTAATATACTGTTCTTAAGCTTTCGACATGGCTTAGGAGTTCAATCGGCAGCTTAAGAACAGCAATGTACACTTGAGGAAGCAGCTCCTGAGGGCCACTCTTGTCCAGATTTCCAGGCTTTGACTTGTCATAGATAACATTATAGGGTAAGCACACATGAGGGCCTGTGTTATGCAACCAAAAAAACCTTGCCCCTTCTTTGTATAGTTTCTGAAACATAGCACATACATTTAGTACAATCCATCATGCCAATCAGTGTTTGTCATTTCCAAGTAATCAGTGTTGCTGCATACATAGTTACATACATTGATGGCTCGGTCTAACTGAGGATATCAGGAATGGAGGCTCGAACTTGCTCTATTGTCCCGTGTTGGAAACCATAGGCAAGATCATTCTGACCAATATCAGTTGTGTATAGAGAAGCCCTCCGGCCTAGGAAGTCTTTGAGCTGGTGCCAAAGTATACCAATTTCATTAGGATGAGTATGCAGCATAGTAGTTGAGACATCTAAAGCTAGACTCTGCTTGATCAAAATGATAAAATATATGGAACCAGCTCACATTATGCTAATTCTATGTGTAAGAGTGAGAGACTGACTATCTGATGCTAATTCTATGTATAAGAGTGAGAGACTGACCATCTGGACTTTGTTGCTTGTAGAGGGCTATGGAATGAGACTTGAATCTTATTGTGAAAGTTGAATGCCGAGATGAAAGGGGCTATAACCGCCTGGCCTAATGGATGAACCTCGGTTACGAAATTCGCACCATGCCTCAAATTAGTCCCAAGTGAGTCCAAGTATGGACTGAGATATGGTAGCTGCAACTTCTCAGCTGCACAACAAAGTTTCAAAGTAAGAACAAGCTAGTGAGATACACAATTGGCATATCTCACGCTCTTATAGCTACCTCACCTATGAAATCTATTATAAGGCGACCATCACAAAAGCGTCCAGTAGAAAGTCCAAAGAAACTTTCACCATTGGGAGGAGGAATCTGCTCTATTGCAGCTGAAATAGCCCCGGTATCGGAGTTTGAATCACCGAAGTTGTGTATGGCCGGAAACCTACAACTCCCAGAACCACTAGCATTCACTCTCAAAGCTAAAATGCCTAGTGCAAAGAGTAGCCTCACAAGATCCATGCTTAAGCTTATGCTTAGCAACTATGGAGTGCAGTTTGAACTTTGAGACAGCAGCATTTGGAGTTTATCAACACATTGCACAAAGAGAAACCGACTGATCATACCCACTATCATACCTTATCACATTTGTAACTTCACCAGATCCTTTACGAAGATCAAAACCACACCTCAACTGATCCATCCAAGTAACAAAAACTAACTCTACCATATATGGGTAAATATACACACAATTTCACCCTTTTGAGGTTCATTCTTTGTTCATAGATTGTTTTCCATCGTTAGAAATGGTCACTTATGACATGCAATTCCAGCCTTTTAACTGTAAAATCAAATAATTACATCATGCGTTCATATATTGTCTTCCATCGTTTGATTTTATTATGGTCAATATGGTATCAAACACAATAATCAACCATCATTGAATTTCTTAGTTATTTGCATCAATTTAGTGGGTTTTTGGTCCATACTCTAGCAGATACAGGATGTGGTGTTTACATAGTCGTCTATTCTGTGGTGGATACAATAATCAGACAATTGCACAGTATCAGATCCTTATATAAGGTTTCATGATAAAGTAGAGATGATAACTAAGGGCACACAGATGGAACCAAATCTGCAGAATTAATCTGTGCTTGTTACCAAGCAATTGTTCTCTTAGTTTTCTTAGTGTACAGACCTACTACTAAAGAATGATCAGCAGAAATTGCTTCAAGAGATTAGGCAATGCAAATAGCCAAATACGAAGAGATACATCACTTCATGCCATTGTATAGTAAGAAAACTAATGCCAGAGTAAAACAATAAGATGACTAAATCAACTAGGGTAATTGCAGTAGACACAAATTTCATTTCACATGGTTCTTTCAGTCCCAGATACATATTTTGCATTGAACTTGAGAAATACCTGGACCTGGTTGGAACATTTTGGGGTAATTTTTCCTTCTTTTATTTATACCAAAGAATCAGTTAATGAGCATATTGGTAAAAGAAATAAAGAAACCGGAAGCAAAAGTGCAACCTGTAGTGGTTTTCACCAGAAGCTGCCCAAATCGCTGATGCTTCAACTTGAACTAAAACAGTTCTGGAAGCTAAAATTGAACTACTGATGACGCTGAAAACCTATAATTTTTAGACCTATACGCATGACTGAGTGAAAGAGATCCCGGAAAACTGCATTCCCTAACAGATTGGCTGATTGTGTAGTTGCCGTGAACTCCATGTACTCTTTACAGAGGAACAAGGGAATATTATTGTTGGCAGCCTCTCACTTTCTTCAACATGTGGGAAATCAATTGTATAGTGAAGTCCACGGCTCTCATGCCTAGCAAGGGCACTGCTCACAACCATCTTCGCACAACAAAAGAAGTTTCTCATTTCACAAGCCTCAAGCCCCACCATTGTGGGTTCCCATCCCAACCGGAATAAGTAGTCCTCCCATTTCCCCTCAAGATCATGAATCTTTTGCTCTGCTGCTTCAAGCCTTGTCGTAGATCGAACAATTCCAACATAGTTCCACATGATCGATTGCAGTTCTTTTCTTACTTCCCTGGTAATGGTCAAGATTTTGTTGATGACATTGTGGTCAAGTGACATAGGCACAACTGGTCTGGACCACCAATTTGACGCACTGAAGTCAAGGCTAGAGCTCTTCATGTGATCAATGGAGGGCTGGACTGCTCTTCGAGCAAAAACCAGAGCTTCAAGCAATGAGTTACTAGCAAGACGGTTGGCTCCATGCAAACCTGTGCAAGCAACTTCACCTGCCACATAAAGGCCCTGCACATTTGTTTCTCCATGGAGTCCAGCACGGACACCTCCACACATATAATGAGCTGCAGGAACCACAGGAATTGGCTGGCGAGTTATATCCAAGCCACCTCGAAGGCACTCATCTGCAATATTTGGGAAGTGTGATAGAATTTTGTCCCTCGGCTTGTGACTTATATCAAGCAGCACATACTTCTCATTACGTTTTTTAAGTTGGTCATCTATGCTTCTAGCCACCACATCCCTGGGGGCAAGTTCTGCTCGTTCATCATAGAGTGGCATGAACCTTTCCATGTCTAAATTGTATAGAATGCCACCATCACCTCTGACAGCTTCAGTGATGAGAAATGCATTTTCTCGAGCCTTGGGAGGTTTGACAGGAAGGCCTTCATCAGCTAAAGCCGTAGGATGGAACTGAACAAACCTGCCGAAGAAAATCACAACAGTGAAACTGTTAAAAAGCCTTTAAGATTATACTTAAGATACAGATATAGCTAATCCAATCTAGTTACACCCTTGTTTGTTAGCTTAGGAATCAGCAAAGTATTTTCCATCCACACCACTCCAGAAAAATTCCTTATCAGATAAAGTAACCAAGTTATTTTATTCAAATTTCAAAATGACCTCTGATATGATCAATAACCCATATAGCTTAGCAGTAAATATTGATTAGTCAAGACCACAAGATCTACAGTTTTTTTTCAGCAAAAGTGCTTTTAAATGGTGAAACTTACTCCATGTTGGAAACTACAGCTTGAGCTCGATGAGCCATGGCAATTCCGTCTCCAGTGGCTACCTGTCAGAGTATCGTGAACAATCAGATACAGCATTCTAGTTGTGATACAGCAAAGAACCATTTTCTGATTAAAGTCTACTACCCAATTTCTGCCAATTAACTACTTCAAGAAAGGAACTTTATCTATTGATTAGGATACACAAAGCGACACAAATATCACATGAATACTTCAGAAATCAAGTACCGGAGGATTTGTTGTGGTCGGATAGATTTGTCCAGCCCCACCTGATGCAAGTAAAGTCACCCTTGAAATAAATCGTATCACCTGAAAGTACAAAAGGGAAGGACATATTTGATACCAGAATATGATCTCCGGTCATGGTTAAGGTAGGCATGAGAATGAAGAAGTTTTGGTAAATATGTCTTTCAGGAAAACATTTCCGTAACAAATTTAAAGACAATAGGTGTCAGTCGCAGTCACCTCACGTGTCTTTGTATTCAAAGTGTCGACACCCAGGCACACTGTCTCAGAGCCATCCTGCCAGAAAAACATTTTATGTTAGCAAACACATAAAAAGCAATCATAAAATTCTATCAACCAGTCTTAACACCCATCAACGTTCATTTATCTTGTAGGTGTGTGTTTAAGTTCCATGATATGATAAAGTTGACTTTATAAAAGTCAACCCTTAGAGTAAGGAATAATTTAAGTAAGAGTAGGTGACACAGTTTTGTATAGACAAACAAGCCATGAGAAGAAAGTAAACCTGAGATGTTAGCAAATCTATTGCAAAATGGTGTTGAAACATGAAGATATTAGGATCCTTAAGTACTGCCTCTAACAGTGCCCGTTCAATCTCCCTTCCCGTCATATCAGCAGCATGAACAATTCTGTGATGAGAATGACCCCCCTCTCTTGCTAGGTGCAAGTTTCCATCCTCCCCATGATCAAATGATGCACCCATTGCAATTAATTCTCTAATTCTTTCAGGTCCCTCTGTACAAACAACCTGGAATAAAAGAAAAAACCTGAGAAAAAGTACAATCCATAATTCATGATAATCGCATGGTCGCATATTATCTGGCTTCCCATCTATATATACACAGTAAATAATGTGGATATTACATGAAACAAACACCAATACTGAACAAGAACAAGCATTATGCTTCACTTGTCTCTTGGATGGTATCCCAAAATTCCATTCAATTTGTTTCCTTTAACTGTTTACTGCTGTATAAATAAAAAAGATACCCTAGAAATACAGTTATAGGACATCAACCAAGACACGAGACACGTGGGATATGAAGACGTAATACTCACGTAAGGCACAGATCAAAGTTGACAATGCAGATTTAAGTTACTGGTTCTATAACATACTCTGACAGTCTCCTCATCACATAGATAAGCTCCTGCTACAATGGTGTCCTGAACATGACTCTCCACAGAATCCGAAGGGCAGAGTACAGCACTAACACCACCTTGAGCATAATTTGTATTACTTTCATGAGGCTCAGCCTTTGTAATGACAGCAACAGATCCATGTTTTGCCACTTCCAGGGCATATCGGAGGCCAGCAACTCCACTACCAATAATAGTAAAATCGAAAAACTTAGTGGAATCATCTCTCAAACTTGATGAAATGACGGTCCTTAAGGGACGTGAGCTCTCATTGATTGGAGATTGGGAGGAGTTACATCTCTGAATTTGCAAGAACTTTGAAACCCCACGTGACCTGGATGGTTAAACCATAAAGCATTAATGATAAATCAAGCAATCTCTCAACTAACATTAAAAACTTGAAGGTTGGAATTCATGTCGGAGTGGATGCATCATGCATGTGGCATTTTATCATCAATATTGATTCGATAAAGCATCTGTGTGTCATATTTTAGATTTATGAGTTCTTCAATATGACACTACATGATTTCAAATGTGCACAAATTTAACTTTAGATAAATGTGAAATGCTGCATACTAATACAATAATAAGGTACCATGAAAGGTCACTAAATGAGACCCAAGAAGCCTTTCTATAGCCTTGTGTGTTGAAGTCCCTTACTCTGAAATGCAGTTTACCAGTTCCGGCTGGTATACAAGTTGTCATTGCTCCTGTAGATTTACCAGAGTGGGTATAAAATTATATCAGCAGTATCAACTAGGAATCAGAACATTGTTGTATTAAACAAACTCACCATCATAGAACTCTGATAACAAGAAAGCAGTAAACTCAACCCACTAAAAAATGAGGTCAAAACTGATTCACCAAGCCAGACACTTTCTTTTTTATCCCTTTTTGTACCTATGCACTTACACTCCTTTTCATTCATGAAGTTTCTTCCTTTTTCAACCCATTACAATATATGATCCATTTGATCGAAAAAGGTCATCTCATGACAGAAAGTACCATGAAGAACATTTCAATTGTCAAATCCACACAAAAAGAAGGAACAATTGTATCCCAGAATCTATCAAAAACGAAACTTTGCCAAACAACTAGTATAAAAGAACACCCAGTAACACCATTAGCTAAAGTTACAATCTTTATTGAGCAGAATGAGAAGCTGATAAAGAACACCCACATCCAATTAAGTTGGGTTCACCCAAAATGAGAGACATATAAAAACAAACTAATTAAAAAACTGAACACATGAGAGCAACTACTGCAAAACCAAACCCATATTCAAAAACCCAACTACAACATTCTCAACAGAAAACAAAACCAAATTGAAGAACTGAATGAAACACAGAACCAAACAGTTGGGGAATCTCAGCACACTTACAGAGAATATGCTGAACAAGTATCTGAATTTGGGTTCAATGAACCTAACCCAAATGTAGAAGAAGAAGAAGAAGAAGAAGAAGAAGAAGAAGAAGAGAGGAGCGAAGGGATTCGGAATATATATGAGTTTTATTGGTGGAATACAATAAATATGTGACGGGGGGAAATGGAAGGAAGGAAAAGAATCACGTCATTCATTGATTCACAAGACACATAGCCATCAATCAAGCCTTTGCTGCTGCTACAGAACCATCGTGGAACTTCGCGCCATACTTTCCTTATAGGCAGCCATCCCTCATTTGACTTTTTCTATTTTCTTTATTTTCAACGGTAATCTTCTGTGCACCCCCACTTGATAATCAACCTCCCCATGCTATTACAAGTCTGCTTTAATCGAGTGAGCCATTCTTTCTTTTACCTCACTACATCAAACCATCAAAACACATAACATTTGATCTTAAAAAGTCAGTCTTACGCTTAATATATTTCATGTGTAACACATTTAAATTCAAGACTATCAACACGCTTGTGAGTTCGTTAAAATGACCAAACTATTTTGAGTCGTTCATATATCTCGAGTATTGCATTGTTTATCTAATTACTCACTTAGTAGTTAGAGTCATTACGTCGAAAATCATTCCGAGAAACAAGAAAGTTCCAATTGTCCATAGCAAGACACTACACATTGTTTGGCAAATTTGGGTGTGAAAATAAGCCGTGGTAAAAGTTTGTTATTGCTCGACTGATTTATGATGGCTGATTGGAATGAACTTGCCCATTCAAAAGCTGAGGAGGCGGTTCCAACTTCCAACCCGGTCAAAAGGGGCTATAGCTAGGAAAGAAGAGGGTACACATTTTCTAGGTATGTTCATGAGAATTTTGAGCCACTAGAGCATAATCTTGAAAAAGTGATCATGGATTGGCCACCCAGAGTCCAAAAAGGGAATAAAACCAATCTGTGGTAGGGTCTCATTCTCTGATTCTGGTTGAGACTGATCGATGCATTCGCAAAGAGAAGCTTAGTCCAACTGGCCAAGTTGGTGAGGTCCTTCATTGTAGCGTAATTGTATTACTGGTGTGAGGAAACCAAGTCAGATTGAAATGATACAAGTATGTGTATGAAGTCTCTAGTACGTTCTCCGAGCTTGCTATGACTGCCGGCAAGAAATCTCCAAGAGTATTGAGGAACCACTGTAGTTTGTAGAGTAACAAAGGGAATGTTAGAATTCTCATTTTCACAAATCAGCAATTGAATGAGAGTGGAAGAACAAACGTTTCAGTTCTTTTTTTGTATGTTTAAATTTGACCGTCCAAGATATTAGTAAGGTAGAATGTTTAGTTTTTCTTTATATGAACATTACTAATACATCGATCATTATCAAATGTCGACTATAAAAATACAGTCCATGAAATTGCTAATACATCGATCATTATCAAATGTCGACTATAAAAATACAGTCCATGAAAGATTAACTCAAACTTAGCACGTCTCAAGTCTCAACTACATGTAATCATGCAATAAACCTAGATCTTAGTACAGTTTGTTGGTAGCTTCCAAAGTTCTATAGGAAAGACTTATTGCAAAGGCTACTGAGATCTATGCAGCAGCTTTGGGTCTATAAGTGCTTTATGATTTCGGTTTTCAGTCTCCTCATCTTGTTATGGAGTTCGACGCCTTGGTTGTGGTCACTAATTCAGTTAAGGAGGAGTTGGATTGGTCTGTAGAAGGCACGTTATTAGAAGAAATGAAGAATTTGTGTGTTTCATTTCTTTATCTCAGTTGTCTGTGCTCGTTATCTATGAACATATAATTTGATATTGCTCTTGTTATTTAGAAAAATGTGTATTGTTCCCTCTTTTTTATGTCTATTATGTCTACTATGTCTACATTGAGGATGTGCCACACTCGATGAAATATTTCATTATTTCTTTGGACCTCATTTCTTATTTTAAAGGAAAAATAAGATTTACAATCTTAATTATTCAAACTATGTTACATACTACTGCACAACAAATATATTCTTAGAGAAATTTTGATGTCCAGCAATGCATACTAGGAGATTTGGATGAATGCAATTTTATTTTAAAAAAGAAAAAAGTGTATTTACAACTACAATATCATCTTAAATGAAAAATTCAAACTGTGTTACATAGTATACTATACCTAATCGATTGAAACAGATCTGCCTTAGATTTAGGTTGAAGAAAATATTTGAAGTAGGGTAGTCAAGATGGATGAGAGCGTGCCACCTAGACCCGCCACGTAGGCAGACCTTCCAGGAAGGTGTTGAAATCGTCTTTGGCCCTTGTATATAACATTTTAGGCGGGGTTTTCGCTTCTCCCACAGCTCTCTCCCTCCTTCTTCTTCTTCTTCTCTCAGAAACCCTAGAAATTTCAGAACATCCAGAATCGGCAATGTCTTGGGGGATTTCTTCAGCAAGAAGCCGCCGCTACCATTTCAACCTCAAGACGAATTTCAAACACTACATGCCAAAACTACCAGCATATAGGCACAAGTAACTTCCCTATTACACTGACAACAAGAACTAACCGACATTTAAATAGTCTTTGAACACGACACCGTAACCATGACTCCCCCAGTGACACGACCAACACTACTCTACCAGAACCCCAAACTCTTGCCCAAAAGAGGAGGGATGACCAACACCAACCTACCAAAAACTATAAATCCTCACTTAGAGAGGATGCCAAAACCCCCACTCATAGAGGAGGACACCTAGACACACACCCTCGCTCGGACGGATAACTCAAACTCAACAAGAACCAAAAAACAAACTAACTTAAATAAAACAAAACACAAAGAAAACCAAGGCCCAACATGGCCCAAGCCACAAGCCCACCGCAGCACCCAGTTCCCCTGGACAGACGGGATCAACCTACCCACCGCTCCTTATCTAAAAAATCGCCGCTGCATCACTACGCCACCTCTCCTGTAACCGCTGTACCATCGACATTGGACCTCCAACCGCCTTCGTCAGCTTCTCTGTGGCATCGACATTGTACACTTGTACTTATGAACGTATTGAGCATTACAAAAAAACATAACCATTAGCATGCACATATGCATGCTTGTTTTGACATTTATATGGTAATCCCTAGAGCTGACCTTGTGTCTATAAAGGCTCAATGCGATAAAACATTTGAGGCCCTAACTTGAGGTTTATATAAAGCTTCTCTCTTTTTCTCTTTTCTTTTTTGAGCCCCATACTTGAACCATCTACCATGAACCATGATAAAATAATATGTTTTCAATAAATCTGGAAATCAATACGAAATCGAAGAATATGTGATTTTCAAAATCTATATATTATACGTCCAAACATATACAAACAATTCAAAGATCAAGAGGACTATAATCCGGACTAAGCCACTAAAGGAAAATCACAATTTCTTTAAATTAGAAAATATATATAAGGGTGTTGCTAACATACCCTTGACCCAGTTTTGTTTGCAAACTACTGAAACTACCCTCATTTAAATTTATTTTCTATATTTATTTATAACAACTAAATCGCAAATTCATAACCCATTTATATTGAACGGCTATTAATCATCCACCTCATCATCTGACTCCAAAGTCCTTAAAGTGGGAGTTCCTAGCCAGACGAGTGGTCTCTTCTTCTTCTTCTATTTCTCCCGTTCTCCTCCTTGGTTCTTGTGTTCTTCTTCTCATTCTTCTCTCTCTCGATCTTTAATCTCGTTTCCTCATTGAAAAACAATAATCTTGGCCTAATATATTTCATTCTAATGGCATAAGAACAGTATGATATCCTTTTTTTCGATCTGATCCTGGGTTTTCTAAATCTAATCGACTTTCTCAAGGTACTCCTTTAGTCTTAACTCTCAAATTGATTTTGTTTCATAATTGTTCTCTTCAATTCATGAAAACCTCAATTTTAATTTCCTCTCTATGGGAATTCTATCCTCCATTTTCTCAGCAAGCAGATTACCTGATTGAAAAATACCGTGTCTCACCAAAGATGGGCCTAAAGTTGCTTATTTGCTTCGACAGGTTTCATCGGAGAAGAATGACTTTGTGACTGTGTTTGCACAAACTGGGTTTTGCTTTGAATTCTGTAGTTTTTTTGAATGAAGGCAATTGATATTGATGAAGGAATGATTGTGTCTAAGTGACCAGTACGGGTTTATTATATTAATTTGAGATTCAGTTGCTATAGAAAAGAAATAATAGATCTTTTTAAATAGGGGAAATAATATATCTTTTTAAATGACGGTAATTTTGATAATTTGTAAATAAAAATAGGTCAATGGTGTGTTAATAGTAAAATGACGTGTGTGAATAGCAACATCCAAATAATAAATTAAAGTTTACTACTAAGTTATTGTTATCTTCCTATCTCTCCCTCCAAACAGAGCTCTCTCTTTAGGGTTTTTAGAAAAAATTCTCCCTCCCTCCGACTGCACCGTGGCACGTTTACTGGTCTCCGGCCACGCCGTTGCCTGCTGGGTGTGGTCGGACGGGACTGCTCTGGATGGCAAAAGCTGGGAGGATGAGAAGGGAGACTGTGGTGGACTAGTTTTCAGGGAGGCAGAGGAATTGCAAGTCTGTGTTTGCAGGCGGTGTAGATCGGTTCTCTTTGGGCGTGGTATGATGGGCGCAGGCGCGGTGCACACCGAACCATGGCGTGGCGGGGCGACGACGGCTGTTGCTCGGGGATCTCTCAAGCAACGGACTGGTTTTTCTCTTCAGAGATGGGGTGGCTCCGACCAATGGATTGAACCTGGTTTCATGGAGACGGCGATGGTTTTTCGAGGACAGCATCGACTGTGCTGTCTTTTAGCGGCTGCACGAGAGTATTCCGGCGTTGATCGTGAGTTTTGCCTCGGCTCTATTTTTCCGTCGTCGTTGGTCTAATATTTGCGACGGTGTAGCGACAGCAAACTTAGCGTCGCTAAATTTATATGAATTTGCGACGACAACGGGTAAGCTGTGGCAAAAAAATATGAAAATTACGACGGCAAACTAACCCGGCTGCTTTTTTTATCAATGGCGATGGAAAGTTCAAGGTCGTGGCTAAAAGGATAAAAATGTGGTCTGACTAGGTTAAAAAAATTGTTTCTTTCTCACTGTCGCTCTCCCCTGAAGGTGCATCCCTACTCTCCCTCTCACCGAAAGTCCAAAACTCAATCTCTCTCTAGCTCTCTCCACTCCACGTCTCTAGAGCCTAAATGAGTAACATATAGGGTGAGCAGATGATCTGTGTCACCTCATGGGTGAGTCCATCTCGGTTGTCGGAGATTCGTGATAGAGAGAGTCCTCTAGATCCACTCTCTCTCCTCCAGAATTAACTCCTCCATCTCAGTTGTCAAAGATCCGTGATAGAGAGTCCTCTAGATCCACTCTCTCTCCTCCAGAATTATCTCCTCCATCTCAGTTGTCGGAGATCGGTGAACGCTCGATCTATGGGTTTTGGCTTTGAGGGATCTGATTGGGTGGGGGTTCAAACTATAAGTGGAAAACTAAACTCGAGGATAACCTAACTCTTAATCCAATTCTATGTCGAATTGGGTTTTGGATTTGGGTCTCAATTTAGGTTTTTATTTGTTAACATGCTTGATTTCATCGATTAGATGTAGATATATTGGTGTGGTGCAATTTTACCAAGAGCTTGACTTGATTTATATGGATATGCAACCTCAAAGGGCATGAACTAGGTTCGTTTTCTTGTCTTCAAATAGGGCTCAAGTTAATTTTGATCAGTTTTTGAGTAGCAGGGAGTCGAAGTGGCTTTGCCAAGCTGGGTTGTTGTACTGCTTCCACATGGTTATCATGGTCAGGGACCTGAACATTCTAGTGCCAGACTGGAGCGTCTTCTTCAGGTAGTCCAAATTCACTCACTGTTTTCTTTTTGGTTGAAAGTCGTGTTCAACATTTGTTTAATACACTAATGACATGACAGATGAGTGATGACAATTCTTATGTCATACCTGAGATGGATCCTACTCTTATGAAACAAATTCAGGAATGCAACTGGCAGGTTGTCAATGTGACCACTCCTGCTAATTATTTCCTTGTCCTTCGTCGTCAGGTGAGTAAAACTATATCAGTTTTGTTCATTGTTCAGCATTGTGTTTTTGCATGCAAGTACTTATGCATTCTTTTTTGTCTTTGGCTCATTGCATAAATAAACAGAGAGTTCTGAATGCCTCTTGTTGTGGTGGTTCCCAAAAACTTGCTTCGGCACAAGGACTGCAATTCAAATTTATATGAGTTTGATGATGTTCAAGGCCTGAAAAAAATACTTAATAAGATCACAAGGGTTGTCTAAGCCTGATTTCTATAAAAGAGTGCATATGCAAAAGAAGCAACCAAACAAAAATATGAGAAAAGAAAACAGCACCTAAAAATTAGTGCACATACCAAAGACACCAACACTAAGGAGCCTATATTAAAAGAAACTAAGCTAAAGACAACCCCAACCCAAAAAGGCAACAAACAAAACAAATTCAGGTAATGCGAAAATTAGGTAAGCAGTGTAAATTATGAACAAAAGCAGTTGAAGTACAAGGAGGGCAGGAATCTCACCAATACTGCCCTTCATGCTCCATCCTAAAATTAGCTAAACAATCAGCTACTTGATTCACTTCCGGAAGAATATGAGAAAAACGAACCTGCATGGAAGAGAGAATGACATGACAATTGATCCAATCGGCTTGTAGACGCCAAGGAACTAAGCATTTGTCATTAACAAGAAAATGCATTGCAATTTCTGAGTCATTCTCAATCTAAAGAGAGTGTCATCCCCACCTCGATGTCATAGATACCGCATGAACAATGGCTTGAAGCTCATCTTCTAAGGCAGTAGCATCACCTATGGAACCAGCAAAACAACTCATGCAATTACCCCAATGGTCTAGGAAAACACCACCATAACCAGTCAGTCCTGGAGTTTCATGAGCAGCATTATCAGTGTTGACCTTGAATTCAAAAGCGTTAGAAACATGCTAGTTTACCTCACAAATTTGATGAGGTTTTGAGGCTCTACCGCTGATTCCAAGAGCTCGGAGGATGCAAAGTTCGTACACAGAGTTGGGCATAGTTCCTAAACCCCAAGAATCAATCTTATGAATTTGCAGCTTGATAGAGTGAAGTAGTCTGGCGATAAGCAATGATCATCAAACTGAATAGAGTTTCTAGTACGCCTAAGAGAATAAAAGTGAGCTCCCATCATTCCCCACCAAAACAATTGCAATTGAGTACCAAAACATGTTGAAGAGGGTAAGAGAAGAAAGCAAAAATATCTAGGAAGTACCAACTCCAAACTAAGAAAGAATTTCACACCAAACCCTTACAGAGAAAGGACATTCAAAGAAAAGGTGGTGGGCTGTCTCAGTTGAAGCATGACAAAGAGAGCAATTGAAAAAGCAAATTGAAAGCCCTGCTGAACCAAGATATCATCCATTAAAAGCTTGTCATGAAGAAATTTCCATAAAGTAAGAGAATTTTGGAGGCTAAAACATTGATGCCAAACCCACATGTCTGCTTGCTTCTTTTAGACTCATAAGCCATAGATAGAGATAATGAGCCATCAGAAGAATCTAACCACATAGCTTATCATCTAAATCTGAATAAGGAAGTCTTATTGATAAATTTGTGACCATAGAGTAGCAAGATTTATGATCAAATTAGAAGGGCAGAACCATGTGTCATCCTTGATGAAATCTAACACTCTAGCATTCAAAAGCTTGGCAAGTTGCTGTTCAATACCCAAATTTTCAATAACTGAACCATGAAGCCAATTAGCATGCCAAAAATCAATTGACTTACTATTACCTACCAACCATTTAGAGCTGTAGAAAATGTCTGAGAACAAGGGGCTCATCCCAGGCCATATAAAAAATCTTTTATAATAAGAACAAGACTTACCTAAGCGTCCAAGAAATCGAGCAGAAAAAATTAAGTTGCCAAAGAAGACTTGGTTAAGAAGTCCCAAAACTTTTTTAGAAGGAAAGCTTTATTTAGAGCCATAATATTGCAAACTCCAAGCCCATCTTCATTAAAATGAGCGCAATATTTTTTCCAAGCAACTGGATGGTAAGCTCTAGAGGACATACTACCTGTCCAAATAAAATTCTGCATCCAATTACAGACCTGTTGCAAAACAGTCTTAGTCCAAGCATAAATCATGAAATTATGAGAGAGCATGCTAACCATCACGGAGTTCACCAGAGTTACCCTGCCAGCCATAGAAAGATATTTGCCCCTCCAATAACTAGCTATCAAAGAGCTATCAATAACTAAGTAATCAAAGTAAAACAAGAAAGTAAAATGACAATGTCTTGCTGTGTATCACCGAAGTCCTTGATCTATTTAAGCTTTTCGTCATAAGAACTACCTGCCTTTTTCAAATTGCCGCCCACCATTACTATCCTGGACTTCTCCGCATTCCCTTACAAATCAAAATCACACCAAATCACTCACTGGAAAACAAACGCCAGCGAAAGACCGAACCTGAAAGCTAATGAAATGACGAGATTACCCCTTTCAAGAGTGCGTGGACTAAGATTTTGCCTTCAACGGAGAGCGTGAAGCGGATCCCGAGATGCTTCTTCTTCTTTAAGTTCCCGCGAGATTTGTTTTGTTTTTTACAATCTAAGAGAAAGTTTGATTTCTTTTTCTTGTGATGCCTCGATTCCTTGGCATGGTGTAATTTTTATTTAGTTTGACATTTGCAGTTATATATATATATATATTAGTAGTAGTAGTTTTTCGTAGGTAAGGATGTGCTTAACTTAAGTTTGGTCATGATTTCTTGAATTGACCAACTTTTAGATCAAATTTTCTCATCTTAACCATTCATAATCTAGATATATATGTATAGATCATCTCTGCAAAATTTCAGCTCATTTGGTGATCGTTAGGGCATTAAAAACTGTGATTTACAGAGAAGAACACGAAGGGTCCGGTTGAACAGATACAGTTCAATCATTGTATTTGTACATTTTCAAGGCCTTAACGATTATCAAATGAGCTGAAATTTCGCAGAGATGATCTCTACATATATATCTAGATTATGAATGGTTAAGATGAAAAAATTTGATCTAAAAGTTGATCAAATTAAGAAAATCCGCATTAAATTTATAGTAAGTACGTCGTTACCGTATAAGGACTGTATATATTAGTTCCTTTCGCATAATCCTTTCGCACATATTAGCTGTTTTTTATGCATCGATCCTACTTTTATTTGTTACTTTCATTATCATTTGTCATGGTCAATTAGGGAGAGTTCATACATACTGAAAGACGAAAACAGAAGGAACCAATGAAATCACCTTAAATATAAATTAGTTGAACTTCTTTTAAATAATGAAAAAGCAATACAGCTAGCTAGGATTGTTCAACCGGAAGAAACGCTTATGTAGTATAAACATTGCACAAGCACAGCTTCCAATTTAGGTATCAGATCCCGAATAATTATTTTCCATATGCTAATAGTAGTATTATTATGTTTTCTTAAACTCCATATGATCAAAGTTAACTTGATGCTCACTCGTACTCATAGACTTCTAACACAAATATTCCAATCCTTAGTAAAGCAAAGTTTGAAGCTGTCAATCAATGATAAAGCTTGAACGAGACAGGTCTGAAGGCCACGATCAGTAATTCCTTAACATTAATGTGATGAGTAACATCGATCGATCGGACTGGAAGAATATATATGCATGGCACCCGGGTATCGCCTTCATGGTATGATTTTATATAACAGTTGTCAATTCTCAAAGCCTGTTGTATTAATCGGAGAGATATATAGATGATCAATCAAAACTTAATTAACAACCTCTTGTTGATTTAGGCAACAACAACCTTCTTCCTTCGATCTCTCACATCAACTTGAAGCCGCCCTATGAACTTCTCCTTGAAAATCAATAGCATGTAGATGGAGACAACCTGATGAAATGCTTTCGACCACGCCAAACACGTAATTCTCATCATTTTTCATTGACTGACACCAATCTTTTATCTTTCATTTTTTCTTTGAAGTGGGCAATGGTAGATTTGGAGGATCATGAAGTACGTTTTGTAAGGATAAAAGTCCTGCTTTCACCTTTTCGTATTTTCCAATTGGTAGTGCAAAGTGACGAACTAATAGGAATATGCTGTGTAGTTGTAATCAGGGGTCCAATTTGAGCAACATTTTTAAACTTGGAGATCAAGTTCGATCACTATCTTCGATCATCATATATTAGTACTCGATGCGTTAGTAGTTTCTTCGAAAATGCCATACAAACATGACGGCTAGCTTCATCATTTCCAATTGTATAATTAAGTGGGTTGTTTCATCTTCAAGCAACACACTTATTAGTATCATCATGGAATTAAGATGGATGCTGCTTAATTTTATGAAATATATATATATATATATATATATATATATATATATGACCGTCGAGAAATATATATTGTAGATGTAGTATCTCCTTACAGTTTGCAAAACTAAGTCGACGACATTATATTAAGTGTAACAGTAGTCAAGCATTGAATTGAAAACTTCAGAGGAAATGCTGCTTGTGTGAACTAGACCAAGTAACATAATTTTCTGGCTGTTTTCCTAGTAAACAAAATAAGTTGGTAACTTTTTACCTTCAAAAAGACACGATTTTGGGATTTAACAACAATATATGTGTTCATATCATCAGTGATTGACTATTGTAAAAGGAGTAAAACCTCCCCCTGAACCTTACCTGCTGATAAGACAATCTCACCATTTAGTATTGAAGAACAAAATAATTAGAGATATGAAGCCATCATTTGACTCGCAAACAAGCTTACAAAAAAAGAGAGTGACAAATGTAAATGTTCATAGAATTCTCAGTGGATATAAACTATTAGCGTTCACGTATAGATGTATTCCCTCAGATTGTTTAAGTTTCACACACACCATCTATACGATTACGCAATCATAACCATTTGTGTATCGTAACTATCGTTAACAAATTTCAACCTTAAGATAAGACGATAGATCGATTCTCTTCTTTGTGTCCTCTACGTCAAAAACTCAAAATTGTTTTGAGTCTTCATGCCATTTCTATATGAAATTCCCCCTTAAAATTATTCTAGATCCTTTAACTTAGAATGATTCTTTTACAAAATAGGAATGATCCTTTAAATTGTTTTGAATCGTTAATATATACATGCCTAAGTCGTAGCTAAACTCTCCTTAACACAATTCATAGCTCAACAAATAAAATGGTAACCAACGCCAAGTCGCCAACAATTAATAATGTATGCTACCTGGACTACACTTGACTACAAGTTGAATCTTCCTTAAGAAAATGACTGGTTTGTATCAATCCCATTATATTCGAAAGGACACAAAATTGATAGACTACATATCTCAAATCTACACAAAACACATAATGGAAATTAACCCAAGAATCAAAAAAATTAAACAAGGTTCGAAAACTCGTTGTGCCCTCCTAGTTAGGGGGAGAACAGGCTTAGAGCGTCTAAATGGGACCTAGACGGCCTTCTTTTAGAACAATACAATTAATTAGTGTTAAAATGAAAAAAAAACAATAGAAGAAAAATATTTCTGCACTATAATTAAGCATCTCCAACTAAATAACTCGGATTTGCCTTTTCAGATCTCATGTGCTTGAATATATTGATCATTGAACAAGAACAAAACAAAATAAATATACACATGTTGCTTTTCCTATAAAAAACCAAAAAAAATCGATACAAAACTACGATCATCAGAGAATCTGATCAAGTACACTGTTGGAATCTAATTAGAAAGTAGGAAAGGTCCTTCCCATGGCGTTCACACTGGCAAAGAATCCCACCAGGTCTTTCCTGTAAGGAAGATACGACTGTCTCTTGTTCTCTTTACTCTTCGCGTAGAACACCTCGTGCGCCATCGACACCGCGTTCGGTTTCGGCCGCCCATCGAAGCTCTTCTTCCCCTTCGTCACTACCATTTTCTGATTAACGTGATGATGATGATCGGTACCAGCCACTTGCTTCTTTGCAATCGACGGTGACGTAAGGGCAGGCGTCAGCAGCACGAAGGCGTCCTTCCCGCCTTGGCTGTGGCTCCGCCGAAGCAAGTCCCTCAGCCTCCATTTCCGAGACGACGACGTCGACCCTGTCGACTTGCTCTTCTTGCAATGAGAAGGAGACGAGGCCGCCGTCGTTTTCGGCATCCAGACGCAGTAGCTACCCGCCGGAACTCCCTCCAGCTCGTCCACGTCTGATGAAGCCGACGACGACGACGCAGCGTCGTTTGGATCCCGTTGACTTATAAGATCACGATTAAAAACGGGGAATACCGGACCAATCCGAGCGTTGTCGCCGAAGAAAACCTCATCTGCGGATTTCTGAAACGAAACGAACTCGAAATCATCATCTTCTTCATGTTGATCATACTCGTACTCGTTGTCCTCGTCGACTAAGCCGAGGCTTCTGAATTCCCGGGAGACCCTGGCCGCAGTGTCGGCAGTGGAGGGGGAGGAGTAGGTGTTGAAGCTAGGGCTGACCAATTCCTGGTCGGAATTATGATCCTGGTTTTGCATTGAAGCGTTAAAATGATCGAGGAGGGAGCTAGCTGTTGTGAATTGTGAGATGCGTGACTCTTGGGTTTGGTTTTGATTGTATTTATATATGGGTGACTCGTGGGGACTGGAATTCTACTCGAGGTAGAAGGAGCCGAGGAAGGTGTTAATTATTATTTTATTAAATAGGGTTTAGTTTGGTGCGAGGCTTTCGGCTTTTCACACGAATTACAGGTGTTTTTTTTAAAGATCAAAGAGACATTTGCTACATCACACAATTTTGTTTGCCTGCACCAGGACTCGTCTAAGCTCGCTGGCAATGCCATGCAACAATACTGGTTTTCGGATAACACCGTTGATCCCAATCTGCATGCATCTATCCCAAACATCGTCATCTGCACTGGCAGTTACAGCAATGATCAATGGCCAAGTGCGCACGAATTACAGGTGTTGTAATTAACTTATTTGCTGGGTTTTAAGTGGAAGTGAGATACACGAACACACATAGACCATACACTTGCTTCCTTCTTGTTTCTTTACAACATATAGAATTATAGATACACATGCTTCATCCTTGTTTGTTTACGTGTTTAAGGTTCCACACATTGAATCCCAGCATCCAATCAGGTGTACTTAGAGTATTTTAACTCTTCATCTATCGCCTATAATAAGTTTAGGATTTATAAAATCTCATCTCTAAAGTAAATTAAGTTGAGTTAAAATAGGATTTACTTAAAATATGTTTTATATTGACTCAACCAAATATGACTAAAACCTATAATTTATGAGGATAAGTGAGTATAACCATATTTTATTAATATAATGATATAATATGATTAAACAATTAATTTTCACTCCATGTATGATTAAATAATAATATAAAATGATCAAATAAGTTTGGGTTTTGTCTCCATGAGTTGAAGATGCAAAACCTATATTAATAATTATACGTGTGAATGACCTAAAATTTGAATATAGATTTAGGTTTTAGACCAATTGTTGAAGATGCATTTAGGGACATCCTAATTAAGTTCCTGACCGCGTGTCTGAATACGGTACTAGAAAACTGTAAGAAGTATGACATAATACTATAAAATTTGAGATTTCGGTGAGAAGTATTCGAATCTAACTTTTTTTTATCAAATACGTTAGAGTATCATTGATAGAAAAAACTGAATGTCTACTTACAACATGAACGATCCCCCCGCGGGCACGTTAGAAATTGAATCATGCAGAGCTACCTAAACAACCGAAGCTACATATATAATTCTTATGTCGCAAACCATTGCGTGGTTGCCTCTGAGAATAGTAACCAGAGAACCAAGAAACAAAAACAAGAATAGAAGCAAACCAACAAAGTCCTAGAAAAACTTTTTTATTCTGAACTAACTAATTCTATGAGCAGAGTATATAACCTTAGACATTTAAACTAACTTGTTTAGCCCAAAAAGACCAAATCAAGACAAGCCCAACCCTAAGAGCAATTTCAGACACCCACGCCTAATGGTACCCAAAGATTTCACTGAGGCCTAACCCAATTAGTCAAACCCTAGCATCCTCTCCCTTGTAAAACTCAAACCAAGCCACTGCGTTGCCAATAAGCCCCGCAACGCGACCGCCAATCAGCTGAAGAAACTCAACAACCAAACCACCATCACCAACAGGAATGAGTTCCTCTCGAAAGATGTGAACACCGATTGGTTTCAAAACAGCAACATGCAGATCACCCACATCAAAAGCTCCCTTATCCTTATCGATATCAAGACAGCGGCTCTCCAACAAATATGCTTAACCATAGGATGATAAGATCATCGTCTTGAGCCGCGACCACCCAAATCAGAGAAAAACCACCGAGGCTAACACCCAGGGATCGTATGGAACCCTTATAGCTGTCGCTGCTAGCATCTAAAAACTCAACCACTCCACTAGGAGCAGCGCACATCAAGAGGAGTGCAAGTACCCTCAATACCAGAAGAAGCCCAAGCTTGTCGATGTGACCATCATTCTCATAAACACCGGAGGATGAGGAAAAACTCCCATCCTAGATCTAATCAACTCCGGCGCCGCCTTGAAATCCCAGAAGAGGACTCGCAGAGAGAGCATATTTTTTTATTCAAAAACTATAACTAACTTAATATCATGAATGAATACATAAAACAAAAACTACTGTCTTAGTAGGAACATATTAACATTGTCGCTCTGAGTCTAAATTAATCGGTAAGTTCACTTCTGTCATTGAAAAGTAGCGATTATTCTCGATTAATCAAAAATCTAATGTGACGTTACTTCTCATTATGTGAATTCAGATAGATCGATGACAGATTTAGGATGCGAGTCAACAAAAATAATTGTCATCGGTTGAGTTCTAATTTGATAAGTATTAATTTATGAGCATAAATGTCGGTGAACTATGACATGGTTGGTTAAGGTGTTTAACTATAACATATGTAGAGTTTGTAAGTTATTAATAAAAAAATTAAAAAATAAATAAATTATGAGCATAAATGTAGAGTAATAATTGAAAGTACGCATCAAAAAGACTACAATGAAAGATTCATTGTGAATTCTATACATAGTTGAAGAAATTGAACTCGTGTTCCACTAAAGAGGATAAGATAAGTTCGTTTGATCATTCATTCCTTTTGTAACAAAAGATGACGTACCACGCAAACTTCAAACAAATTAAACCGTGGTGTTCTCGAACCTTTTCTTCCCGATCGATGATGGAGAAGTCATGGACGTCAATTGGTTGTTGTTCTAGAAGTATTTTTGCTGAGTAATGCGAATCGCCAACCTCGTGGGGCCATGTGGACAAGCACTTCTAGAAGGAAAATCACAGATGTGACGGAAAACCAGCACAGCGTAGATACGACGGAAAACCCGCAGTCGTAATCTAATTAAATCTAAACCCCCGGTAATGAAAGTGATGTCAAAGTTTTATAAAAAATTTGAACTTTTAAACCCATACGTTATAAATGGTTGAAAAAAACAGAAAATATTAGACATGATTAAAAAAAATTATAATGTATCTATTTTTTTATTTTTTACATCTGCTTATTAAATATCTATGTACAAATTTGTTCAACTACACATTAAAAAAACAAATTGATATATGCAAAGAGGCTAGTATAATAGTAAACTTGGCCCCGAATCTAATGCAAATTGGCCTAAATATTAAGGAAAATACAAGAGATCGAAGAACACGACCTTGCTTCTTGATTCTTGAAGCGCAAGAAACCAGAGAAGCTTATGTTTATGTTATTGCATGAGTTGAATGCAGAACGCCGAGTACTCGTAGACTTTGGCGCTCGAAATATAATATAGTATGAAGTTGCTACCAAAATTAAACCCTAGTATCATTGTATATTATGGGGCAGTGTATATTATACCTAACTATTTAGCTGACCTTGTGACATATGTACATGCATAGGATGTGCCTTTTCTTTCATATTGTTAAAGATGCCTAGCTCTTATATATGTACGTAGGCATATACGTATGTGCACACTTCATCTACTTCTGTTCCAATAATTTTAGGGGTATCGATCCTTAATTATGGGGTATACGTCGGTTCGGCAACAATTCAATTATGGGGTATCCTTAATTGGGGTTTGCTATAATTGATGGAGAAAGATACGCGCAGCAAGTCAATTCTCTTCGATGGCCAACTTCTTTCATTGATTTAGTGATCTCTTAGCTGAATAGAATGTTCATAATAATGAGGTTTATGCAGCATATCCTGAAAACTACATAATTTGAGGTCCAATCACTTAATCAGTAATAGTGAGTATATATATATCCTGAAAACTGAATGTTCATAATAATGAGGTTTAGGCAGCATATCCTGAAAACTAAATAACTGGAAGTCCAATGCCTTGTGTCACGAGCTTACTTCTTTCACTTGAGATACTCGTGCGGCCTTAGCACTCCGCTATGCTAAGTCAGCCTTACTCGCACAAATGCTTGAGCTAGAACAACCGAAAGAACACAAGAAGAACTCTTGAAAGCAAGAGAACTTGTATTGAGCTTAGAAAGAAGCTTTACAAGGCTAGAGAGTTGATTTGCTTTCCATGTGCCAAATGAGAGGGGTGCCTCTCTATTTATAGGCATCCTTCCTCCTAGGACAAGTTTCTAGAGTATTCTAGCTATATACAATGTGTAGAATGTTCTAGAGAACACTACACTACTCTAAGGGCTTCCTTGAGTATTCTA
Organism: Comarum palustre; assembly: GCA_951800085.1. Classification (NCBI taxonomy): domain Eukaryota; kingdom Viridiplantae; phylum Streptophyta; class Magnoliopsida; order Rosales; family Rosaceae; genus Comarum; species Comarum palustre. Next base: position 1,544,969 of record OX637574.1, on the reverse strand, counting down.
GAGAGTTCTTGAGAGTTCTAGGCCTTTGAGCCTCCCCTAGGACTCTAGAGAATTCTAGAGTTGCCTAGAGACTTCCCAACCTTTCTAGATTCTTCCGGAGACTTCCGAGGCTTTCCATAATCTTCTGGAAGTTTCTAGAACACTCTAGTGTACTCCAAGACCTTCCTTGGGCAATGCTTGCTTCAAAAATGCTCAAGGAACTTGACGGGTTGTGACACTCTCCCCCGCCTAAATCCGCGACGCCCTCGTCGCGTCTTCTTCATGGTAGCGCTGGATCTTGTCTTTGAATTGCCAAAGCGTGTCCTCGGACTCCCAGCTTGCTTCATTGTCGGGCAGGCCTCTCCACTTGATGAGATACTCCTTATAACTTGGCACACCCCGACGTCGAATGACGCGGTCCGCAAGTACCTCATCTACCTCCTTGTCAAAAGAGGTGACGACCGCTGTTGGTGCCCGATGTGATACTCCCCTTGACGGGTCTTCCTCGTCTTCATGATAAGGCTTTAACATACTCACGTGAAAGACGGGATGGATCTTTAGTTTGGGCGGGAGGTGAAGCTTGTATGATACCTTGCCGATGCGTTTGATGACTTCAAACGGCCCCTCATACCTACGTATCAAGCCCTTGTGCACCTTTCTAAAGGACTTGAATTGTTGTGGCAAGAGTTTCACGAGTACAAGGTCCCCTTCCTTGAACTCCACGTGCCTCCTCTTTTTATCCGCCCATTTCTTCATCTTTGAGGCAGCTTTGTGTAACGCCGCTCGAGCTAACTCCGTTTGCTCATGCCATGACTTGGCAAACTTGAACGCGGCAGGACTCTTCCCTTCGTAGCGGGCTGCAAGGGATAGAGGGGTAGTCGGCTGATGTCCCAACACAATCTCAAAAGGACTCCTGTTGGTGGCCTCGCTTTGTTGCAAGTTGTAAGAAAATTGCGCCACATCAAGGAGCTTGGCCCAATCCTTCTGGTTGGCACTCACGTAGTGCCGCAAGTATAACTCCAAAAGAGCATTGACGCGCTCCGTTTGACCATCGCTTTGCGGATGAAAGCTTGTTGAAAAGTTCAAGTCTGAGCCCAACATCTTGAACAACTCCGTCCAAAATCGCCCAGTGAAGCGTGGGTCTCGGTCGCTAACAATGTTCTTTGGCACTCCCCAGAGCTTAACAACGTTGCGAAGGAATAGCCTGGCAGTTTCCTCCGCAGTACAATCAGCTGATGCGGCCATGAAGGTTGCATACTTGCTAAATCGGTCCACCACGACTATGATGCTTCCGAACCCTTCGGACTTCGGCAGACATGTGATGAAGTCCATAGAGACGCTCTCCCACGGTCTCTCGGGAATAGGTAAGGGGTTAAGCAAGCCCCCCGGCTGCTGCTGTACGGTCTTGTCTTGTTGACATACTAGACATGTCCTCACGTACTCTTCAACCCCATCTCGCATCCTCGGCCAATAGTAGATGGACTTTAAAAGTGCAAGTGTGCGTCTCATACCTGGATGGCCGGCCCATAAGGAATCATGACATTCCTTAATTAGATCTCTTCTCAAGTTGCCCCACTTCGGTACATAGACGCGGCGACCTTTGGTGTAGAGAAGTTCCTCATCCAACCAAAACCTCCGTGTCTTGCCTTCCTTTACCAAGGAAATGATGCTTTGTGCTTGTGCATCCGCCTTGAGTCCTTCCTTGATCTTGCTCAAAAGTGGACTAGTGACTTGAGAGATGCTTGCAAACTCCGCCTTGCGGCTTAGGGCATCGGCAACGACGTTTACTCTTCCGGGCTTGTATTCCATAACATAGTCGAACTCGGCCAAGAAGTCTTGCCATCGAGCTTGCTTCGGACTTAGTTTCTTTTGGGTTTGGAAGTAGCTTGTTGCTACGTTGTCGGTCATGATCACAAACCTCGTCCCAAGCAAGTAATGTCGCCATACTCTAAGGCAATGGATGATGGCAGTCATCTCTTTTTCTTGCACCGTATAGCGTCGCTCCGTCTCGTTGAGCTTCCGACTCTCATAGGCTATTGGATGCCCCTCTTGCATGAGTACACCACCAATGGCAAAGTCGGATGCATCGGTGTGTACCTCAAATGGCTTGGTGTGGTCGGGCAGGCTCAATACGGGCTCCTCGCATATCACCTTCTTCAAGTCTTCAAAGGCTTCTTGACATTTCTTCGTCCACTCCCACGCCTTATTTTTCTTGAGAAGGTCGGTTAATGGTGCGGCCCTCGCCGAATATCCTTTGATGAAGCGGCGGTAATAGTTCACCAATCCAAGGAAAGATCTCAACTCATGTACCTTGGTGGGTGGTTCCCATGCTTGGATGGCATGCACCTTGCAATCTTCCATCATTAGCTTGCCATCCTTGATCTTGTGCCCCAAGAATAGCACTTCCGGCTTGGCAAAGGAGCACTTCTCCTTCTTGATGTATAGCTCATTTTCCCTTAGCACCTTGAACACTTCCCTCAAGTGCTCTATGTGCTCCTCTAAGGTTTGGCTATACACGACGATGTCGTCTAAGTAGACGACCACAAACCGATCAAGATAGGGGTGGAATATCTTGTTCATCAAAGTGCAAAACGTCGCCGGTGCATTAGTTAGACCAAAGGGCATAACCAAGAACTCATACGAACCATACCTTGTGATGCACGCGGTTTTTGGTTCATCACCTTCGGCTATGCGGACTTGATAATATCCCGAACGAAGGTCCAACTTTGTAAAGTAGCGTGCATGCCCCAATTGATCGAATAGATCGGCAATAAGAGGAATAGGGTACTTGTTCTTCACCGTGACCTTGTTGAGTGCTCTATAGTCGATGCACATGCGAAGAGAGCCATCTTTCTTCTTTTGGAACAAGACCGGGGCACCAAATGGGGCTTTTGAAGGTCTAATGAATCCCGCATCCAAGAGCTCCTTCAATTGCTTTCTTAACTCTTCTAGTTCGGGTGGCGCCATGCGATATGCACACATGGCGGGTGGCTTTGTTCCCGGCTCCAACTCTATTGCATGGTCGACTTCCCTTCGTGGAGGTAGCCTCTTGGGCAACTCAGATGGTGAAACATCTTTGAACTCTTCAAGTACTACGGCTACCTCCTTGGGCACGTCATCTTGAGGTCTTGGCTCTTCATCATCGAACTCTTTGAGAATGGCCAAGTAGCTCTCCTCTTCCCTCTTGATGCCTTTCTTGAATTGTAATGCCGACAACACCTTTACATCTTGCTTGACACTCCTAGTTGTCGGCACCATGCACGCCTTGTCGCCATCCATAATGCACATGCTATTGGCGAATGGCACCGTTATTGCTTTGACTTGATCATGAAACTCCAACCCTAGGACGACCTTGAAGTCATCCATCGGAACAATCGAGAAGTCTAAACTTCCACACCACGCCCCCACGGTGGTCTTGACTCCTCGAGCTACACCCTGAATGGGTCGAGCGGGTGAATTAACCGCTTTAATGGAGCCTCCTCCATTTCCCTTGAGTCCTAACCTCCGGGCCTCCTCAATGGAGATGAAGTTGTGGGTTGCCCCCGTGTCGAGCATTGCCGATGTTGGCTTCCCATTTAGAACGACATCGACAAAGAGTAAGCCTTTGGCTTGGACCTTGGGTGTCGATTGAATCACATTGAGTAATTGCATCGACCCCATGTGTGCACCGCCATCGCCTCCTTCGGCTTCCCCTTCGCTTTGATGACTTCCCAAGAGTGCGCTTAGTGCTTTCCTCCGTGGGCAATCTCTAGCCCAATGCGGACCATCGCAAAGGATACATCGGTTGTTGTTGTTGGGCTTGTAGAAACTCCTTGTATCCCTTTGCTTACCCTTGTCTTTGCTCCTTGCAAAGTAGTTGACTGGACGAGACTCGTCTTTGTGTTGGACTTTGTCTCCCCCGCTTTTGGCATAGCCACTCCTCCTTTCCTTTGGCTTGACGGTGGACTCCCTTGGACTAGTGTAGTCAATTATGCCTTCGGCCGTAGCTATGGCCGTAGCAAGGTCTTGCACCCCACGACGCCTTAACTCGGTCTTGGCCCATGGTTGGAGACCATCCATGAAATTGAAGAGTGCATCCTTGTCGGACATATCGGGGATCTCAAGCACCAAGTTGGTGAAGTCTTTAACATAGTCACGAATAGGACCCAAGTGCTTGAGTCTTCGCAAACGAGCTCTCGCCTCGTCCTCGGCATTCTCAGGGTAAAATTGACGTTTAAGCTCCCTTGTAAAGTCATCAAAGGTAGTTATGGTGCACGTACCTTTCTCAACATCTCCTCGCCTTCTCCTCCACCATAACATGGCGGTGTCGGTGAGATAAAGAGCCGCGGTCCGAATCTTGGCATCCTCCTCGGTGATGCCTACGGCTCCAAAGTATTGGTCTAGCCCCCATAAGAAGTTATCCACTTCACGAGCATTGAGCGAACCCCCAAAACTCTTAGGTTTTGGTACCTCAATGCGCTTGGTTTCCATGGCACCACTAGGGCTGGCTCCCGACGCCAATGCGCGCTTGCAAAGGACTAAGTCCCCATGCATCTCCTCCATGCGTGCAAGCGTGCTATTCAACTCTTTCTCATGGACTTGACGCATTTTGGTGAGTTCTCCCATGAACTCCTCGCGAATCTTGTCCATCTCACCCCGCAAGGACTCCTCTAACTGGAGCAACATCCCCTTAAACGCAGTGTGGATAACGGCATCCTCCGCCTCTAGGCCCTCTACCCTTTGGCCTAGTTCTTCCACCTGGGCACCCATGCCACTCACGCCCTCTTCCATTTGGGATAATCGTGAGTCGAAGGATGAAATGATCTCCTTGGATCGCTCCCTCCTTGGAGCGGTGACGGGCTCGACATGCTCTTCGCGACCTCTTCCTTGCGTCGTCTCTTCGGAAAGGCTTGATCCGGCTGCGCCTCTGCCTGTGCCTGGTTTTACCATCTTTTCGAGCGAGTCTTTGATCGAACTTTCGCTCTGATACCAACTGTCACGAGCTTACTTCTTTCACTTGAGATACTCGTGCGGCCTTAGCACTCCGCTATGCTAAGTCAGCCTTACTCGCACAAATGCTTGAGCTAGAACAACCGAAAGAACACAAGAAGAACTCTTGAAAGCAAGAGAACTTGTATTGAGCTTAGAAAGAAGCTTTACAAGGCTAGAGAGTTGATTTGCTTTCCATGTGCCAAATGAGAGGGGTGCCTCTCTATTTATAGGCATCCTTCCTCCTAGGACAAGTTTCTAGAGTATTCTAGCTATATACAATGTGTAGAATGTTCTAGAGAACACTACACTACTCTAAGGGCTTCCTTGAGTATTCTAGAGAGTTCTTGAGAGTTCTAGGCCTTTGAGCCTCCCCTAGGACTCTAGAGAATTCTAGAGTTGCCTAGAGACTTCCCAACCTTTCTAGATTCTTCCGGAGACTTCCGAGGCTTTCCATAATCTTCTGGAAGTTTCTAGAACACTCTAGTGTACTCCAAGACCTTCCTTGGGCAATGCTTGCTTCAAAAATGCTCAAGGAACTTGACGGGTTGTGACACTTGGCTCACTTAATCATTAATAGATTATGTATATATAATTATTAGGTATTTCGTCAGTTAAAATACTTTTTATTTACAAAATTACACTACGGATATATAGATGTCTGTTGACTATTGTCATACCAATCTGGAAGCAGAACAGCTGTACGAGTCAAACACATTGCTGATACTATGACATATGAGTTTTTTTGGCCATCCGAGTTCGTTTAAGGCTTCAAAATGCAGTTTTTCTAAGCACTTAACACACGAAAATGCCTATATCTGCATCTATATGAGGTATTTTGGTCTCACCTTCAACTCAAAAAACAATCACCATGATGTGACAAAACTGCCCATCAAAAAATTTTGAGACATTTACTTCTCGATGATAGGGCTTCCCATGAGGATAAATATTGGTAAATAGTAGGCATGTTGCGATTCCGGTCATCAAAATTCACAAACGAAAATATGACCGTCAGATATCATCAATATGTTGAAATATGTCTATGGCAAAAAATTCAACTTGATCCGATAAATTTAAGGGCTTCATCCGGACAGTCAATCCCTTTAAGTCAAACCCCTAAATTGTATTGACCGCAACTACTAGCATCGAGACTTTACCGGAATTGCGTGATTTTTCAACCGTAGACGTATTTCACTATTCTGGTCATATCTTATTTCACGACTTTTTTGCGTTTGAAGTTTCTACGTAGAGTTTGTTTTAGAAACGGAACATTTACTTAAAGCTTAGTAAACAAATTATACAACATTAGTATGCATGTTGTGATTCCGATGATCAAAGTAGAGAAACAAAATTCCGACCGTCTGATATGATTTTTATGTCGAAATATGTATATAGGAAAAAATTCAACTTAATCCGACAACGTTAAGCTCTCGATCCTTACGGTCAATCTCATAAGTCAAACCCCTTAATGCACGGAAACGGTCATTTGACCGTCTAAATTACGTATTTTTCCCTTTCAACTGAAAATAATTTCAAATCGATGAGACGCAACTAGTGGTATGAAAATTTTATGAAAAATAACCACCGGAGATAAGGCTGTCTCTAGGGAGAAAGAATGGAAAATTACATTGACCGCAACTATCAGCACCGAGACTTTATCGGAATTACATGATTTTTTAACCGTAGACGTATTTGACCATTCTGGTGATATCTTATTTCACGATTTTTTTTTGTTTGAGGCTTCTGCGTAGAGGCTTTAGGGTTTTAGCCGACGAAATTAGAGTAATTTGTCAGCTAAAATTGAATAAATAAAATAAATAACTAACTATAGTAGACAAAATTAGGGTAATTCGTCAGCTAAAGTTAAATAAATAAATAACTATAGCCGACGAAAATTATTAAAATTCCTCAGCTAAAGTTAATTAAAAATTGAAAAAATTTCGGCAGAGATTTTGAAAATTTTGAACTTTAGCGCCGATTAAATTATGGTATTTCGTCGGCTAAAATACCCTTAAATTTTTGAAATCTCCGACTAAAATTTTGAACTTTAGCCGACGAAATTATGGTATTTCGTTGGCTAAAGTTAAAAATTTTAAAAATCCCCGCCGAAAATTTTAAATTTTTTCTATATCTTTCATTTTTCTTCTCCTCCTCTTCCTCCACCGATGGCAACTCATCATCCTCCTCCTCACCTTCTACTTCTCCAGTTCTCCTCCTCTCCTCCCTCTCCCTCTCCTAGCCTTCTTCTCCTCCTCCTCTTCTCCTTCTCCTCCTCTCTTTCTCCTTCTCCTCCTCCTCCTCCTCTCCTTCTCATCCTCTCCTCCTCCTCCTCCTCTCATTCTCCTTCTCCCTCTCCTAACCTTCTCCTCCTCTCCTTCTCGGCCTCCTCCTGCAGATCTCTTCCTTCTCAGCCGGCCTCCACCTTCTCCTCCTTCTCCTCCTCATTCTCCTCTTTTACCACCGGCGGAAAAACGAAAAAGAAAAAAAATTAATCAAAAATATAAGAAATAAAAAAGAAAAGAAATAAAAATAAATAAAATAAATAACTTTAGCTGATGAAATTTATTAAAATTCGTCAGCTAAAGTTAAATAAATAAAATAAAAAATTATAGCCGACGGATTTTAATAAATTTCATCGGCTAAAGTTAAATAAATAAAATAAAATAAATAACTATAGCCGACGAATTTTAATAAATTTCGTCTGCTAAAGTTAAATAAATAATAAAATAAAATAAATAACTATAGCCGACGAATTTTATTAAAATTCATCGGCTAAAGTTAAATAAATAAATTAAAATAAATTAAACAACTATAGCCGACAAAATTTATTAATGTTTGATCGTCTAAGGTCTAAAAATTCGTCGGCTAAAGTCCAGACTTTAAGCGACAAATTTTTTTTTCGTCGGCTAAATAAATGACTTTAGCCGACGATGAACAGTAATTTTATCGGTTAAAGTCTTGGTCGATAGCTTTTTTCCGACGAATTCTTAACCGACGAAATTTTTTACTTAGCCGACAAAATTTTTTCGTCGGCTAAAATAGTTGTTCTGGTAGTGATATGTGGTGTCTATGAGGAGCCACATCTAGACATGGACACCACATACTCACGCTTTAACAACCACGTGCTCGCTCACTTCATACACACACTAACACATGTTAAGTAGAGTCACGCACAAACATCCTTGATGATATGTCCTAACTCCTAACCCGTCTATCACAATATGTCACGCGTCCAACTAGTAACGAGGACCCAAGTGACTAGGCAAAATGAGGCTTATTAGTGGGTTATGGTGCATCTGGAAGGATCTAGGTTCGGATTTTGCAAGACCTATGGAGATCAAATGTCAAGTGTCTAAAACGTCTTGGGAGTCGAGGACCAAACTTGAATTTGAGTTTTCCGGATGGGGCTTGTAATGGGCCTCATCTCATCACCCTATGCCCTTAGACATATACCACTGGTATCACGAGTCACCTCAGACCTAACACTTCACTTCCACAACTTTCACCTTATAAGCTTAAGGCAAACCTAATGCCATGCGTTGTCATGAATCCTTAACCAAAATAGCTTAGTAAGGGATCAAGATTATTAGTCCCAAGAGAATCATGGAGGAAAATAAAAAGTAATTTTAAATCACTGCCGCATCTTTACATTTTTTAGTTTAAGAACTCAAATAAGACAATGAGAATGAGAGCCCTAACCTTTGCTAAAATATGAAGTCATGAGTCATTTTTGAATCCAAGGTCTTCTTCTACAGTCTTATATAAGGGGGACTGCAATGGACATGGACAACAACAACAACCACAACCACAACCACAACCACAACCACAACACAACCCTTGCATGCCAAAAAAGCTACTACCAAGCTCCTCATACACAACCAACCCTAGATCAGAACCACCATACTCATCCTTTCAAACACCTCCAAACCTTCTAAACACCACCAAAATACATCTACAATCCCTCATGCCTCACCCATATTAAACCCTTTTTCATGATGAGCATGCATTCGGTTACGCTTGCAAGATCCTAGCTCCCACATCATACAAACTACTAAGCCCTTTCAATATTGATGCTGCATGCTCAGAGTCACTCCATCACAACAAAGTCTATCTTAAGAATACTCTGAGCCTAGTCTCGCAACCTTAAAGAAGAAGATCAGATCATCATACCCAACAATAGTAAGCTCATAGATCCTCAATTTCTACCCCAACAATGACATGCACAAAAGAGTGGTTCTATTCGTATCTCTAAAAGTTGTACTTAGACGATTAGACCTCTATACTTTTTATACCTCCATCTTTCTTTTTCTGAAGAGGCAATATGCTAAGTATATCTCCCTAATCTTTCTAAAATGCCCTTATTCTTTAAATAAAACTCGAGCTCTAAACTATCGCCAATCCGCCATTGATTCTTCTGGAGATCTTATCAACGGTAATGAACAAACTGTCCAACTTTTATGCCGAAAATGAGAATTAAAGTCGAAGTTGTATACAAGATAATCTCGATCTGATTTAGTAGTAAACTATCCATTATACGCTTCAAGACTGCTGATTATATTGTTTATTTCTTATATTAAACTTAGTTGTATAGTTGATATAAACTTAATTATAATACAGAGAAACTAGAGGGCCAGCGTTTAGCCCCTATTAAAAAACACAGAGAAACTAGAGGGCCAGCGTTTAGCCCCTATTAAAAAACATAGAGAAACTAGATCGTGTTCAAGTAAGGTCGTATAGAGAAACTAGATCAGACCCACTATTAATTTGGTATTTGTTTCGTAGATGAACTATTAGATATTGTTGCCCAATATTCAAGGACAACCGTATATGAGCATTGTAATCACTCTATCGGGTTTGGATGATCAATTGTTTATTAGTTAAAATACCATATTATCCAGAATATTCCAGATTGTTGTTGAATAGGGTAGAGATCGATTGTTTTTCTCTCTTGCGTTTAGATTGGTAGTTTTGTATTATTCGTTGACAAAATCAATTATTTCTTTAAAAAAAGAGGAAACTAAAGAGGTCTAAATATCAATTTTGGAGGCTTAGCTTACGTGAATAGAACTAACTCTAAACAGTATGTTTAATGGGTGCCAAAAAATATAGTTCACTATCTAGCTATTACTCTTAAAAAAGTATTTTTTTCATGACATTAAACATTCGTATTTTTAACCAAGTATCATTTGGTTTTGCGACATAAATCTCTCCATGTATATAAGAGGTTATACATTTGACTTACACCAGATTCGTTGTAGTATCTGAGTTATTTAATTGATAAAAAAACATTCTTCCTTTCATATATATAATTGGTAAAAATTCATTATGCATATGTGACTAACTTTTGCCGTCATCTTCTTTTTATGAAATATTAGTCAAGAACCAACTTTCCCCCAAAAATTAGAGAGGAAAAGAGAGTAGAAGCATCCATTGCCTATTGGTATGATACCTAATTAATTTCATACGTCCAAAGCAGAAAAAACCGAGTCCAAAAGTTCAACTTCACTGAAGCATCAACCACAACGGCTGCAGAATTATCCTCCAAGTTCATGTTAAGCAAACATCACGAAGCCTCTTGAAGTCAATTAGAAGCAGCCATTGGTCATGGATGTCAAGGTCTGCGGTCCTTCGGGGAAATAAACTAAACAATGGATTAGATAATCACATAACACTTTACATAACTTGAATAATTCAAAAGGACCCTAAAAAGGATCTCCAACCATACCAACCCATTCAAAAAGCCAACTATATCTGGAAGAAATAAGATTTGTGTTAAAGTGCCGAGTACTTAGAAAAGTGGTAGCAAATCCAATTTGACATTTTATATACTAAAACAAAACCGAAGTAAAATTGTTCATTCAGCCAAGAAAAAAATAATTTTACCTCTATTACTGAATTATTTACTAGACTATCATCGGTTACTTGTCTTTGTCTATTTTACCCTTAAGTTCTCTTGCTTTTGTCTCTTTTTTGTCCAGTTTTGAAAATAGCTTCCATTGTTTTACTTCTTGTATAAAGTAGATGCGTCTTCTAAGAAAGTCTCAATTTTTGTGTATGTAGTTGCCGGATTTCTTCAAAATTGATTTTTCCCACTCGATCTATAAATTCATTGCCCTATATTTGAGTAATTGTGTTGATATCTATTATAATTTGGATCATAGAAATGAAAATAGAAGTATAATTTTAGTGAATTATAGGCTGATATGTAATAAGTGATGGGGTTATGAATATGATGGAATATTAGACAGAAACATGAGTTATATAACTTAAATCTGTCAAATATGTCTCTAATGTAAGAGTTTTAAAAGTGATTTTTTTATAAATGTTGGTTTGTTTTGTTTTTTCTTTAAATATTGGTTTTGTTTTGGTTTTGCACCTGTGAACCTTGAGCTAGAAGATTGAGTTGAAAAACACAATTGGTAATTTCAAGATGAAAATGCATGGCTGGAAGATAAATATTAGTTTTAGAAATACATGGTTATGAATTATATGGTTAATCTCTGTTACTCTATCATACAAGCTTAAATTCTAGTTTCATTTAATTCACAAATATATAGTGGTAGTGTCATGACATGTTTTAACATTTTGGTTTCGATTTTGTTGATGGTGTTTGACTTAAAGGTTTAATAGTGGAAATTGGTTTTGTTATGGATGTCTTTAAATACATACAAAAATTATTTGTTATGTTCAGAATTGAAGAAAAAAAACCACATCAAAGATGCAGCCGGCATTATCATCACCCCCGCATCAGCGCGCTTGGGTTCTTGCTAGTTCTTATATATTCCAGATTAGTTCTTCAGGACTTTCAACAATAAACAATATTGGCATATGTAGGTGTAGCCAGCCTTTGCTTTCCAATATAAAGATAGAGTTAGTCTCCAGTTGAATCCATTTGTGCTGCGTGTTGCACACTTCTGCATCCCCTTTTCTAAGAATTAAGGGAGATCATTAGTTCTTTGAATCTTTGATGACAATTGCGCTTTAGAGATTTTCACTTTAATTTCAAGATACAATAATTCTCTCATGTCAACCTCACCATATTAGGATGAGAGAATGATTTGTAGAACATGTTCTAATAACGTTCTTGTTTTCTTGATTTGAACAATCATTGAGAAGAATATAATTGGGTTGAGATATCCGAGTTATGCCAGTTCGAAAATTACTAAACGATCATGCTTAAATTGATGAAAAATTTTAGAGGAAAAATAAGAATATGCCTCATTGGGCAAAAATGGTGTTAAAGTTCACGATTTTACGTATGTTTCTATGAGTATCTTTAGGTATGTATTGCTTGAGGAGTTACCAGTAGCCTTATCCGACTTTGGACATCGTTAACCTCACTTGAGTCGCTTCCGGCCATCTGCATGAACAAGGCATAGGGTGGCTAAATTTTTCAATGTGTAATACAAATAAAGATATGCCAATTGAAGTATATATATATATTTCCGTCAACAAATAGGAGTCGAACATAAAAAGTGATGATCTTACATTTCTTAACAAAACATGCTAATCATCCGAGGATTACAAATCCCACATGTGGATATTTACAATATTCTACACAGTAGACTACCCACAGTGTTTCCATAGCTGTATCGGTTGCCGACCTACTCGCATCATATTCATGGAACCATGCTCTGTGTTAAGGCTTCCGACTTTTCTTTCTTATTCGTTTTCACTCTCCTTCAACCATAGGCGTAGCTATCCTAGCACGAGGGAAAGCTTTTCGCCGTTCTAGGGTTTTCCTAGGGCTGCGATGTCGTCGAAAAGCTCTGGGGAGGTGGTCTGCCCTGGAAATTCATGGGCGGCCTAGAAAGGACTGGTTTGCAGCCTCAACAGATACCGAAGGCTCGACTTTTGCATATGTAATCTCCAACTCAGTGGAGAACGCAATTCCTCTCAGTCAATTACCGGCTTCGGTCGTTCGTGGAGACAAGATATATGTTCAGATCAATGAGGAGATGTACCAGGAAAAACTGAAGCAATTCAAAACCAATTTGATTGGTCGTCTGTTGCTGCCCAAGGGTTTAAAGCCACTAAGAACTGAAACCCTAAAACAATTGTTGGCAGCTCTCTGGAAGGTTTCAGAACCATGGCATCTGGTTCCTCTCGGAAAAGGCTACTTCGACATTCACTTCGCCACAGAGGCGGACCTGCGTAGGGTATGGGGCAGTGGTACGTGTACTCTGCCAGATGGAATTTTCCGTCTATCACAATGGAAACCAAATTTTGTTCCTAGTGACACTCTTCCACAAACCCATGCTCAAATCTGGGTTAGATTATATGGTTTGAGCCAAGAATATTGGCACCCACATCATCTCATGTCAATAGCTTGGGGTGTGGGAACTCTTTTGCAGATTGATAAGGCCACAATAGAGAGGCAATTTGTATATTTTGCTTGAGTCTTAGTAGATGTCAATTTAGCTGGGGAACTGCCAACCTCCGTGATGGTTGAGAGAGAAATTCACTGTTTTCCGGCTGAGGTGGTTTATGAAAACCTCTGTACTTATTGTGGAAAGGTAGGGCATATGATGGATCAATGCAGGCACAGGAGGCCGACAGGTCAAGACTAAAACTTCCTGAGAAAAAGACCGGCATTGTTCGTCAAGTATACCGTCCTAAGGCGGTTGTCCAGAAGGGCATTGATAAATCATCTGGAGCAACAGTACGACAATATGATGTCCATGAGAAACTCACCAAGTTTGCAGAGGAGACTATCAATGAGGTTGTTGATGAGGAGCTCAACCGCATAGCAGATTTGGTCAATGATGAACATCAGTCTGATGTGGTTGATCAATGCAATGGGGGTGTCAAGGCCATGGTAGTACATGCGAATAATCTTGCCGCCCTTGCAATGGATGTAAGGACGGAGGGTGTTGTTACTCCATGGATGCAATCTTATGCCATTGCCGCAGAAAATCAAATGTAGGAAGCTCAAATGGAGGTAAGGACAGAAGGTATTTTAACTCCATGCAGGAGGTCTAATGCTACTAATGATGTTATTTTGAGTAATACTCTAGAGGCCCGAATTTCAGATGAGGAAGAAGTCACTGATAAGGAGGATGAGAGGTGTGATGATGATGATGATAATGCAGTGAATGACTTGATCAATTATTCAGGTAGTGGTCGGAGTTGGCATAATGAAGTTGAAGAGGCACATTCAATTGAGCAGGTTGTGCTGCCTACTGGCCAGGCCCCTTTTGGGTTTGAACATGTGACAGCTCTAGCCAAGGATATATCGTTGCTAACTTAAAGAATTGATGGTGATACTGAGAGTGGTTTTACTCTGGTTCTCTCTAAGTCTCAACAAAAAAAACAGAAACTACATGCTTCTGAAGCTGCAGCGCATGAAATCCCATATTCAAGGCGGGTGAGAACAAAAAAAAAAGTACCATCAATGAAGGTTCTCTATTGGAATATCAGGGGAGTGGAAAACAATGACTCACAAACAGAACTCTCTAATATTTGTCAAATTCACAAGCTCGATTTTGTTTGCATTGTTGAGCCTATGAAGAATTTTAACTCAATCCTTGCTATATTTTGGTCATCTTTGAATTTAGAGCTACTTGCTACTAATGAGTGAGGGGCAGCACTTCCAAATCTCTGATTGTTGAAAGGTACACATGTTCTAGACACGATAGTTATCTCCAGATCAGGCCAACAACTTACTATCCAGGTTTCTTTTGACAACGAGTCTTCTCAGTTTTCTTTTATATATGCATCTACTTCTTACATCAAACGCAGGAAATTATGGCATGATCTTATTACCCTCCGACAACAAACTGTCATTTCATGGATGGCTGTTGAGGACTATAATGTTGTGTTAGGAGCTCATGAGAAATCTGCAGGGTCTTCTCATTCTCATCTCTCTTGTGCAAATTTTCAAAAGATGTCGGATGATTGTGATTTTGTTCATCTTGATACTGCTGGTCTATATTTTACATGGTTAAATGGTTGGAGCTCACGTGGGCATGTAGAGATCCGCTTGGACAGATGTCTTTGTGATACTTCTTGGTTTGAAGCTTGGCCTTTCACTAGTTGCACTGCTCTTCCCCGTGTTGTTTCAGTTCATTCTCCGTTGATTTTCTCAACTGCTAAACTTTCTCTGAGTGGTCCTAAGCCGTTCAGATTTCAATCAATGTGGATGCAGCACTCAGACTTTCGTACTGTGGTGTCTAATTGTTGGAATTCCTTCCAAGGTAGTGGTTGTCCTATGTTTATTACTTTGCAAAAGTTAAAGGCTCTGAAGCGCTGTTTGTGTGAGTGGAACAAGAAGGTCTTTGGTAATGTTCATCAAAATGTGGTTGTTGCCTGAAACATTCTTGCTGCCATTCAACAGGATATTGCGACTAATGGTATGTCTGAAAATAAATTTGAGGATGAGATTGTTGCAAAGTCCTTAGTCTTAAGTGCCCTCAGAATGCAGGAAAGCTATTGGAAAAATAGAGCCCGAGTAAATGGTTCATTGATGGAGATCGTAGTACTTCTTTTTTCCATATCTATGCAAAAGTTCGGGCAGCTAAGGCTCAATTGTCCTCAATTCAAGATGGGGCAACATTACTCACTGATCCTTCGGATATTGCAGCACATGTCTTGGCTTTTTATCAGAATCTTTATGGTGTGTCTTCCTCTTCTACAAATTTAGAGCATGTTTGTTCAGTTATTCCATCGCTAGTGACTGATGAGGAGAATGTCGGACTATCAGCTATGCCTTCAGCTAAGGAAATTAGAGCAACTATTTTCTCTATGGATGGCTCTAGTGCTCTAGGGCTTGATGGGTTTACAGGAAAGTTTTACCAAGCTTGTTGGGATATAGTTGGGTCTGATGTGGTTGCTTGTGTTCGTCAATTTTTTCAGCATAACTGGATCTATCCTAACATAAATTGCAACTTTGTAGTTCTTCTACCAAAAGTTCCAAATGCCCAGCTAATTACCCAATTTCTCCCAATTGCTCTGGCCAATTTTCTCTTCAAGATTATTCCAAAGATCATGGCTACTCGGCTGGGGAGTATTGCTGCGCGTATTATCTCTCCCCAGCAATCTGCGTTTTTACCTGGGAGGCGAATTACTCATAGTATTGCTATAGTTTCAGAGTGCTTCAACCTTCTGGACTGGAAATCTTATGGGGGTAATGTTGGGATCAAAGTGGATATTGCAAAGGCTTTTGACACCTTGAATTGGGACTTCTTGCTCAAGGTTTTAAACAACTTTGGGTTCTCTCCCATATTTACTGGCTGGGTGAGTATCATTCTCCATTCTACAAGACTTTCTATTTTGATTAATGGTTCTTCGCAGGGTTTTTTTACTTGTGCAAGAGGGGTTAGGCAAGGGGATCCTCTTTCCCCCTTGCTATTCTGTTTAGCAGAGGAGACTCTTAGCCGAGGCTTTTCTTTGCTCTTTCAGACTAATCAGCTAAAGCCTATATCTTTTCCTAGAAATTGCACTCCTCCTTCTCATGTATTATATGTAGATAATCTTGTGGTGTTTGACGAGGAGATAAACACATTCTTAACAGGCTACGTGGTTTTCTGGATCTTTATAGTTTCGCTTTAGGCCAATTTATTAATGCAGCGAAGAGCACATTCTATATTGGTGTTAAGTATCGGCATCAGATATCAGTAATTCAGCGCATATTGGGATTTCAGGCAGGACATCTGCCTTTCACTTATTTAGGAGTTCCTTTTTTCTGTGGAAAATCTCGCAATTGTCATCTCCAAGTTATTGCTGATAGAGCTAAGTCCAGGTTAATGGGCTGGCAAGGCAAGCTTCTCTCAATGGCTGGACGCAGTGAGCTAGTACGTTCTGTTTTCCAAAGCATGCTTCTTCATAGTTTTTCAGTGTATCAGTGGCCAACTCATCTTATCAGAAAATTATCTTCATGGGCAAGAAATTATATCTGGTTTGGTAATATTGAGACTCGAAAGATTGTTACTATTTCGTGGCACCGGGTTTGTGCTCTGAAAAACGAAGGTGGGATTGGTATTCGTGACCTAAAGGCGCTTAACTCGGCGGCTATTTTAAAGTTGGCACGTGATGCCCTTATTTCTCGTACTCAATAGGGGGATTACATGCGGTCTCTGTATCCTTTCTTGTCCAGATCAAGGGTGAGCTACAGAAAGTCATCAATTTGGCCAGGTATTCGTTCTATTGTTCCTCATATCATCCAAAATTATCATTAGGTTATTGGTGATGGTTGATCTGTGTCTTTTTGGAAGGACAAATGGCTCCATGATTCTATTATAAATATTTTGGGAGTCACCAATTTTTCAGGAATTAGTGATTTACGGGTGTTTGACTTCATTTCAAATCAAGCTTGGCATTTTTCTCCTTTTTTTCTCGAAGGTATTCCCAGACTTTTACAAGATAATTTTAACGCCGTGTCTCTCAGCAGTGAGTGAATCTGATATGATCATTTGGGAGTCCTCTACATCTGGTGAGTTGTCTTTTTCTACTAGTTATAATCTGCTGAGACGACATTTCATTTTCAGAGACTGGGCTTCTGCGATTTGGCATTCTTATATTCCTCCACGTTATTCTTTTCTGGTTTGGAGGCTTCTGTCTAACCGTCTGCCTACTGATGATTGGCTGAAAATTAGTAGGATTCCGGTTGTGTCAATATGCCAACTTTCTAATAGTTCTGATGAGATGGCATTGCATCTATTTTTACATTGTCCTTTCTCCCAACGAATCTGGGGCAGGCTTGCAGCCCAGTTTGGAACTACAATTGGTGCACATGGTTTGTTGCTGGATTTTTGGACTGGGTTTTGTCACAAGCCTTTTTCCTTACAGCCTTTTAATTTGTGGTTGGCAGCTGGGCTGTTAACCTTTATGACAATATGGAAGGCAAGGAATAGGCTCAGGTTTGATAATCGGATTCTAAAAATTTCATCAATATACTGCTCAATTCTGACATGGATAAGGTATTTTGGTCTTTTAGTTTCTGATTACAGTAAGGGTGTTCTGGACTCTCAGCTTTTGTCTTCCCTGGGTTGGTCCCAAGCCTCGTAGAGCGCCTAAGATCCAACTTGTCATATGGCACCCCCTATCTCCTCTTGGGTCAAAGTTAATACTGATGGCCTGGCCAAATGTAACCATGTACCTGCAGCTTGTGGAGGGGTTTTTCGTGATGCTTTTGATGTTTTTTAGGGAGTTTTTGCCAATGCTTAGGATGCAAATCTTCTTTCTACGCAGAGCTTTATGCTGTCATTGTGGCTATTGAAGTGGCTTTTTCGAGAGGTAGGTTCACTTTGTGGTTGGAAAGTGATTCTATTAGTGTGATAGCGTCTTTTTCCTCCAGATTGTTTTCCTCTCCTTGGGATCTGAGAATCAGATGGGAAAATTGTTTGAAATTAATCAATCAAATGAATTTCAGAAGTAATCATATCTTTAGAGAAAGAAATGCAGTAGCAGACAAGATGACAAATTTGAGAATTTCTTGTGACTCATTTACATGGTATGTTAGCCCTCCTCCAACGCTGCACAAGTACTTACATGCGGATGCTTTGGGACTTTCAAATTATCGGTTTTCTCTTTGATAGCAGCTGTACACAATCATGTTTGTACAAGAGATTGGATTATCCTTTTCTCTTTTCTTATTTTCTTGTTTTTTCTCTTTTTCAGACGTTATATTTTCTTTTTTTTTCTTTTTCAGACGTTATATTTTCTTTTTTTTCATTTTCTATTAATATAATAACCGACATGGCTGAGCCTCCCAGCTAGGCTGAGTTCCAAACCCTTCAAAAAAATATTCTACACAGCTTCTGGTATAAAATTATACTGGTGGATCTTCCACACCATTTGTATATATTACATTCTGATACTCGTGTTGATCTCGAAGATTAGTGGGTAGTTCAGATAAGATTTGCAATAACAACCATAAGCCACTTGATATAAACAACACTTGTGCAACCCAGCAAGGCCCCAGTTTGCTGCTTTTTTACTTTTAAAGGACGCGCTACTTGCAAACTTGAAAATTGGTATTCGTGTTGGAATACCACAGCTAAAAAGCATGGGCATATAGAACCGCGCTTTTTGTTTCTATAATGTGATATATCAGCTTTACAAGGTTAAAACCCCCACACTACAAGTTTGGGTAGGGTGGGCGTTATATGCCCTCTCTCTACATACACATTGGCCACACAGCCCAACTTAAAACAGAAACTGCCCAACAAACTATACAGAAAACCAAGCATTCCTAATCAAAGGATACTAACACACCAAGTTTCATGGCTCTCTTTCTTTTAATCTCTGCCTCAGATGTTGTAGCTTGCCTCTGACTCTCATGGGCAATTCACCGGAAGCGTCAATCTGATCATTGTCGCTACATAGTAATCGTTTCTGCTGTATTACATCGTGACGCATGGGTTTAAACCGTGTCTGGAAAGCGCGGTATGAGAAATATGGAAGCAGAGTGCAGATGACAACAAGAAAGGTGACTAGCCAATAGAGAGGACTGGGAGCACACTCTTCCACAAACACTTTGTATGCTGTTGTCGATTCACTAGGTGAGATAAAACCATATACGACTAAAAATATGTACCAGAAGGCAATACTGCCCCAGATGAACAAGTGCTGGATCCAAGTGAAGTAGTTGATAGAGATCGCCATTTGGCAGTTTACAGCCCACACAACGCAAGTGTACATTGTGACACCTAGGATTTGATAGTCGGCTACTTGACCATCTTTCCGAAACGGCTGCGGAATCATAGAATTGGTGGTGAAGAAGAAGATTATTATGGAGCTCAACAATCCATTAAACATCCAGCCGAGTATGCGGGTCCAGCTGAAGAGGATGTTCTCCACTCCCTCTAGATATAAGGATGGGTACTGTGAACAGATCATCAATGAACAATAAATTAACTCTTCTAGCTCCAGAATGAGCTTCTAGGATTATGAACAAAGATATAAATCATATGATACAGTTTCAATATGGCAAGCGATCAGGTAAATTATACTAACTTTTGGTTACAAGAATAAAGACATTGTGCAATTACATATTCCCTCAGTCTAAAACACATGGTACTGGAATAGTGGAATTGATAATTGCTGTCTCTCTTGATTGGAATTTATTATATCCTAAGCTATAACAATACCAGGAAGTGTATATCATGGTTATGCAGTCAATTATCACCTTAGATATTATATCAACAGTCAGCATATTTCATTGAATTTATTCTGTGGATAAATTTATTCCATCTCTTTTGTTTTTTAAAAACTCTTTGAAATGAACTAATTGCATACCTTCAGGCATAGTCGTGCCGAAACATCCTGATCGAAGACACCAAGAGCAATTACAGGAAGTGATGTGAAGAAGACGTTGTAGCATGACATGTACCAATCATTATATGCAGGCAGACCAGAGAAAGAATTATGGGCCTCAAACCAAAACAGAGTAAACCCGAATGCTATGTTCTTGTAGAAGAAGTAGCATATCTGCATCAATCAAAATGAACAAACAAAGATCAACAGGGGATGAACTATCTGTTACCTAAAACTCCAGACCCCAACAATTATAGTGCTAATGTTGGCAAACTAGTCAAGCTCTTAGCAAAGGGAAATCAGAACCAGGATAACCATAACCATTACCACATGATGGATCACATAGAGGTTTAGAAAGAAACAGTGTAGCTCTGCTGCCTAAATTGAGGAAATAAACGTGTGGCAATTCTAAGAATATGATTTACCATCATTGATATACGCCTGTAACACCAATGCCCGTGTACAAGCACGAGACGCTCCAGAAAACGAAACTGAGCAATTGAAAAATCACTTGCCATCACTGCCTGCATCGAAAAATTAGAAGGAATCAGCAGCGGGGACTTATTATCTGTTACTCACCTCAAATGTTTGAGAGATGTCCCTCAACAAGTAAATATTGGTAAAGACTAAAGAGTGTTACACAAACACTGTCCTAACAGTTTACTGATTATTGGTTAGTGTTATTCAATGTGGTTTCAAAAAGATGCCAATGTAACCAGTGGCAGACCAAATATATATCATTAAACATTTGGATAAAAAAAATTGGGTGCTAGGAAAATATAAAACGTGGGAATACGGTCAGGGACAATACTAAAGAATTCCGTAGTGAAGATGTTGAAGAAATGCTGGTATATGCATGTGAAATAGAACTTCTCTGCAGGTTGAAAGGAGCTGACAATGAAGGAATGTTGTGTTGATCATGACTGAACATGAAGATATTAACAGAAATGAAAAGTAACTTCACCTGCATCCCTTCAACACCACTAATGCCGACCCCAATATCTGCCTCTTGAAGCATACCAACATCATTCGCCCCATCACCAATAGCAAGTGTTATTCTACCTGTCTCATTTTTCACCAATCTTGTAACCTGCACGAATTTTATAGTACTATCAGATTTTGTAGGTGTCAGCAACTGGCCATAGATACAAACATAGATGATTTGTATCAGTCATGAGCACTTACAAGAGCTTTCTGTTTGGGTGTAGAGCGGCAGCATATAACTGAAGCACAATTAATCGCAAGATCAAAAAATGACTTTTCCAAATCCTCCTTAAGTGAATATTCCAAGGACTTGCCATCAATTACTAAGCCGAATGCTTTAGCGGAGCTGGAACATTTTTTAGCTTCATTAATTTGCAAAAAACCTTCTCCAATCTGCTTTTTTGTGCTTGCATGACAGGCCTTAGAACAATCCACATTTCAGAAAATAATCAAAGAGGACAAAAGAAAAGGAAACAAAAACTATGTCATGGATTTTGCTTTAGGACTCTATACCTTCTGAATAGCGTCTTTGTCCCCTTGCTTTTCCAATGCATTTATATCTGGTGTGTCAAGACTGATGACAATCTGTTTCATATCTTGTCGAAGTAAACTGCAAGCATACCTGCAAACATATCTTGTCTAAATAAACTGAAGCATCCAGTAAAAACTAAAAAGAAATAGAACTAATAATGTGACACTAATATCATACCCTATGTTAACTGCAGTTTCCATCTTATCACCAGTCAATACCCATATTTTAATTCCTGCCAGAGAAAGCTTGCTGATACACTCAGGAACCTGCATTCCAGAAAATAGCATCAGTATGAAATCAATTATCCAGGTGGGCAAACGAGATTTTCTTGGATAAATAAGTTCTGTGTCTTTTTTTGTTCTGAAAAACAGTTGTAATTAAGTAGATAATCTAAAAGAAACATTCAAACAATCCTACTGGGAAAAAAATGTGGAAAAAGTTGTAGGAAAATATCAAAATTCATGCTCACCCCCTTTTGCAGTTTGTCCTCAACAGCTGTCACGCCAAGTAGAACTAATTCCCTTTCAATCTTATCAGCAAGCTCATCCATTAATACATCTCGGCCTTCAGTGAGAGAAGCTTTGGCCTTTAAAAACTTTTCCTCCCATGCTTTATATTCTTCCAGACCAAGCTCACGGCATGCAACCACCAAAGTTCGTAAACCTGCTTCAGCATATTTGTGAATGTGCTCCTTAGTTTGATCCTCAAACTGCCGCCCATCTTTTGCCAGCCTTTCAAAAATTGCACTGCATATATACGGATAAATGAAAGATAAGGAATTAAGTGATCCGACTTGCAACTTCAAATAGAGAACCTAAGGCAAGAGGAGCCAAGAGTCTAACCTGTCTGCACCTTTGCAAAGAAGCAAAACCTTGTTTTCCATACTCCTGACAATTACTGACATTCTTTTGCGAGAACTATTGAACTCTAAGACTTGAAGTAGCTCATATTCTCTAGGATTAAAAAAAGAAGTGGTCAATAAATTATACAAAGTGAATGTTTTTTTTATATCTGCATGTACACATGCCCAAATTATGTAAGTATACATTTATACACAAGGCATCGATAAAGTAACAAAAATAAGTGGTCAGCACGGGGCCATGATTCTATTTATACAATCAGAATTAAAATATTCCTAGTGTAACAATCAGGTTTTTGTTTCTACTCCTTATTTAGCTAGGAATTAAAGAATTATTTACGTTAGAATATTGAAGCATATTAAAGGCAGCTGTTTCGCTATTGTATCAAGATGCAATTAACTTATTTCGATTACCAGAACCCAAGCATCAAGAATGTGATCCGACCAATATTTTGACCCAAACCGACATGTTCACTTTCCCTGTGTCTTACTCCAAGCAGGGACATATTGATTAAATTAAAACTACAAAGCCTGTTTTAAGTATTCCAGACGTATTAAACTTTTAAGCCTCTGTTGTTTCAGAGAAGAAGTGCTTACTTATCACATGAACTTCGACAGACCGAATTCCTGAGAACTAATGCAGCCTAAGAACTAAATAATAGAACATATTCCAAGTTATATCATAAGCAACGAACTGTAATTGTTATAAGGTGCCCAAATGAAAAACGCAAGCCAGCGACGGTACCAAAGGAGCTCACCTGTCATTCTTTTCTCCAGTCTTGTAATCTAACTCATGCAATGATATGCCTCTTTGTGTCCTTTCAAAAAACTCAAAGCCGAGCTCCCTGGCAGCTATGACAAAAGCTGCTTCATCTGGTGACTCAGCTTCGTAAAATATTTCTCCTGATTCCTTATCCACAACAGGTAAGGCTGTATGACAGATTGCTAAAACCCGAAAGAATTTCTGGATGGTAACTGAATGAGGTTCATTAACCCAGTGCCCATTCATGATGCGCTCATCCCTGAAGTTGAAACCCTTGATTGACTTTCGAGAGCTATCAGCATCACCAGCACTATGCTGTACCACATCAGATGATATATGACCATTTTCATGCACTCCGTCCCTTTTATTTGCCAGTGCAATTTCCACTTCTGTCATACCATGGCCATAAGCAGTGCCTGCTACAGAACATTTAACAAACTCCATGGAGTTGCATGTCAGTGTCCCAGTTTTATCAGAAAGTATCATATCAATCTGACCAAGTTCCTCATTTAGATTAGAGGTGCGTGCACGAGCAGGTCTATCTGTTTCCTCATAGTACATATCCTGATCACGATTAATGAATATGCTCTGTAACACCTTCACCATTTCAATTGAAACATATAAAGATATTGGTATCAGATATCCATACAACATAAGAGCAGTCAGAAAATGGAGGAGGGCTGCAAGTGCTGGCCTTTGCGAGTCATAATACACAACAGCTTCAACTGGGCTTGGACGAAGATACCACCTTGTGATCTTTCCATCACTATCATCATTTTTGGTATAAATACCAAAAAAGACAGATCCAACAAAAGCTATCACAAATAGAGTACTGAAAAGGATGTAGATTATCTTATCCATTTTCTTCTCAATTTTACTTCTCTTTGAAGGAGGATCTGTGGCATTTTGCATGACTTTTGTGTCATGCCCAGTGAAAACAACAACACCATACACAAATTCTGTATTTTTCAGCTTAGAGTCTCGCAGGAGCATCTGTTGCAAGGATAGTGGGTATTCTTGCCCGTTATAGACCAAAGTCCCAACAAATGAATATAGATTTTCATTTGGATCCTCACACTTGATCTTTGCCCTAAATCTTTCTAAGGAATTTTCATCATTAAGATGGGAAGTCACCTCTAGTGCTCGCTTCAATTTCAAATTTGTTTCTCCATCAAGGTTCATAGTTTCCACATAGCATATGCCATCCTCATAGCTTGATGAAAGCAAAAGCAGATCAGCAGGAAAGTACTCATCCTTGGGCACCTTCACAAGATCACCAACTCTGAGTTTCTTCCATCTGGTCTCAATGAATGAAAAATTCCTACTGTAGACTTCCACCTTCCGATTGTTTGCCTCCACATCCTGAGACCATTTCAAATATTAGCCCACTCTTCCACACAGAGCAAACATAAAAATGACATCAAACTATCAACTGGAAGTAATTTCCCAGGAATGTTGTTCTTTCCATTTGAATATAGATGGGCAATTACTGAGCAGTACAAGATGTATATACACATCCTCTGTCAGTGCAAATTCTCAAGGAAAATAAAGAACATCTACAACAGAAGTGATTACACAATGTGCTTGACATTTTACGATTGTGAATAGCAAGAAAAAAATATATAACTAAACTCTAAATTGAGTAGATTCAGAACAGAGTCTTCAAGCATGAGCTATAGTTGAAAATTTGAAATAAACATTCAACCAACACTGCAAAACGATAAGCACACCAAGATAAATAACCCAATTATGCGAAGAAAAGTTTGGTAGCATTACCTGTCTCCTTCGCCTCCAATCTTCTATAGCTTCCTTAACCATAGTAGCTCCAATCACCACCAACAGCGGTACAAGAACACTGACAGCCTTAAAAGGCGCCAACGGACTGAACGAAACACAAGACACAACAAGAAAGTATATATTCGCCACCCTCCTAAACTGCTCAAACAATGACTTGGGAATGAAATTCGCCGCAGAATACTTAGTAGTGGAGACATAATTCCCCCTATACCTCAACTGCACCGCCTCCTGATTCTCAGGCTCATTACACTGCACAACTCTACAGAACCCCCTATCCCCAATCCTGGCATGGTCATCCTTGTAAGTCGGCTTAAAACACGAAAACGAGTACAATTTACTAAAACGTATCGCCCCCCTCCTACGCCCCCTCGGCATTTTCGCAACCTCGAACTCTCGAAAATCCAATCCCCCCTCAATTTCACACCCACATTGCTCCGAAAAATCACCAACCGAGCCTTAATAAATGTCACACCTACTTCTTCACAGCACAGAATCTCAATTTCTCAACTACTAAGCCTCACGAAACAACACATAAACCAATCCGGTACCAAATCTACAACAATAGAGCTACAATACGAACACGAAAACTCGAAAAGCCTCAGAAGCTGAGGCGAAAGCGAAACCTGGAGAATCGAGAGCTAAGTTCGAGAGCTGAAAGAAAGAAGGAAGCGACGAGTGTGGAATATACGGAAACCCTAGCCGCGAGAGTATACCTTGCTTCGATTTGGAGGCTTCCAGAGATCTCTTTCCACAGCTCGAAAATGTAGAGAGAGAAACAAAGAGAGCTATATTAGAAAAGAGGAATAGGAGAGGGGTGGTTAGCCACTTAGCCTCGTCGCTTTAATAAGCAAAAAAAAGAGGGGAGTGGGGAAGGCGAACCGAAGCAGGTGATCATGTCGGGAGAGAGTGAGCGAGTCTCTGTAGAGTAGGAAAGACGACGTCACTATAGACGAAGAGAGGAGTCGCAATCTTCGCCGCACACGTGGCGGATTTGAGCGACTGATACCCTTTCTTTTTTTGATTGAATACTGCTACCTTACTTGGGGGAGACTTTTTTCGGTTTGTCTGAATTACCCTTTTCGTGTTACGGCTACTATGTTACAGTTTCTTTCAAATCTAGTACAAACGTGTGATTCTGTGGTGAACGCAAAAACGTGTTTTATTTATTTCCTTTTTAATTAAATTATGGGAATGCATATCTGTTTAGAAAGGAAATAGTTTACTACTTGTGATCCTCTTGGTATATATTTAAAGAATTGAATCAGTCTAATACAGCTTATAGGATTTGAAGCATAAACAATTAAACACACGGTTTATATATTTCTTATAAATCTATAGATATTTATGTTCATGAAAGTTTAATGATTTGGTTTCGTCTTTTAAAAACATGATCTTTTATTAGAAACTACATAAGGGCAATGCAGTATTTCAAATGTACGGGTAATCATTATACGGTCAAACTAAGATAAGGGGCACTATAGTCATAACTTGTGTTTTATTCCATTCATAACTTCCAAGCGTTTCACCTGCCCAGTCCTGCACTCGAGTTTTCTCCTTACCTCAAATACAACTTATAGAAGAGTGTGCTTAGCACGACTCCCCGTATCATTAAAAGCTGGTCAAATAAATAGAGGTCGCCCCCCACTCGTTTTCATTAAAAAAACCAACTAATAATATTATTACGCCTAATTATAACGTAATTAAATTTAAATTTGGTGGTTAGGAAGTCTTAATTAAGGTCATGGCTGGTGGAGAAAATGTTAATGTCAACTCCGGTGGACAAGAAAGAGACACATGCTGTGGCATGGGACCCTAAAATTTAGTACGTAGAAATCCATCAAAAGGTACACTGGCACTGTGCCACGTGCACAGCGGAACCCATTTTATGTCATTCTTGTCGGCCCACGCCCAATCCCTTGTAAGATAGCATACCATGTGGCGTGCGTGGCACGGGAAAAGCAGTGTCACCGCTTGTCCAGTCTTCACCGTGACCAGAAGGTGAGGCTGACCACTGCATAACTAAATAAAAGAAAAAATAAAAGAAAATACTTTAATACCTCTATTTTATTTACGTATTTTTAATAATATAAATTATAATTTTAATCATTTTAAAAATTTAATTAACCAATCAAAATCGTTTCTGTAAAAAATCAAATTAAAAAAAATCGTTTGCACAACCAAATACATCAATCAAATGGACAACAGTTCATAAGGCTGCTAACTTTCACTATGATTGAAGCATTTGATTAAGTAAACGATCATTTTTTAAATTGATTTTTTACATATGTGATCTTGAGTTAATTAAATATTTGAACGGTTAGAATTATGATTTACATCGATAAAAATATATAAATAAAAAAAAGTATGCACGCACACGTTAATACCAATATTGATGCAAGTATTTTTCCCAAATAAACTCGAGTCTAAAATTCAAAATATAGATCATACTTTTATCGAAGTATTTAGTCTAAAACTTGTAATGTGTGGGGTGAATGTGTGTGACCGTCAATAGAGAAAGGCAGGGCGGACCTACTCAATGGGTTGCATAGATAAAAATTTGAATATATACTAATTCCAGCGGCCATGTTTTACAATATTGTTAGTTCAGTTGGTAAATTGCTCAGATAAAACTTTCATCCCCGGCCCAAAGTCATGGACGAAATCAGGAATTAAAATTTGTGTGGGTTACATTTACCTTAAATTTTGGTGGTTTAATCGATCAAAAGTTGGTAGCGGAAAGAATTTTTCTTTTCGATTAAGGTTGAGCAATTGTTTTTGAAGGATATTGCACGGTGGGACTAATAAACATCAACACATCATAGCACTACTGGTATAATGTGAATCGGTGATGTTGAGGATTCTTTTTTTTGGTGAAGTTGAGAATTCAGCACAGACGGTTGGCATTTGTTGTCTTGTTCTCATCTGGCCCCAAATATAGAACTTAACGAATTACACAAAACAGAGTGATCCAAATCTGATTAATCCTCAATCGCTCTCACTCGTCCTCTCAATGACTCGAACCTAGTTCAATCAAGATTGCATCTTTTACTTCAATGGCTATGACCCCCAATCTCAAACCCACCATTTCCATGTTCCCAACTCCGTTCCCAACTTCATCTCCATTTATATTAGTGTATATTTGCTGATCTAAAAGTTGGGTAGGCTGCACCAAACCCTATTCTATCCCTGGTTCCGTCCATGATTTGAGCTCGATCCTTTCTTTCCCCTTCGCTTTTAAAAAGACTTTTATTAATAAACTCACACACACTACATATGTGTTTATATGTGGAACCTAATATTTCTCCTTTACCGGGTTACAATTCAAGAAATAACACCAAGTGTGGTCAATTATTAAATATGCATCGTTTATTATGCTTGAAGTACTGTTTACAGGGCCAAAGGCCAGTCAGACTTGAGAAGCCACTCTGGGTCCTTTGTCAGGGCCCAGTTCATTGTAAGTTTGAGGCAAAGCAAGGGAGTTCATTCCCACATTGGAAAAAGACAAAGTGCAGCCTTTAATGCTACTATAAATACCGGCGAGGACCTCCCGGTAAGAGGACGGACAATTTCCTTAACTACTCGAGTTTTCTGCTTATCTGACAGTGTCTGACTTAAGCATCGGAGTGGCTTCCCTCGGTAAACCCGGGGACGCCCTTTGACGTGTTTGCTCTTTACACAGGAAAACTCGGGAGTACAAGGAAGTTCGCTATTTCTGGAACCGTGCAACCCGCTAAAGGGGCCACGAGCATCCCCGGAAACAATTGGTGCTCTCGTTGAGAGTCGAACTCAAGACCTCCCAAATACGTATTTCGAAGAACGATGGAAATGACAGGAGAACAAGATCCAACTAGAAGGCTTAATTTCTCAGGGGATGATAACCCAGGGACCTCCGGGGCCCAGTTTGGCCAAACAGATTTAGCAGCAGCATTCGAGCTCTTGAAAAAGGACTTTCTCGCTCAAAAGGAGCAATCTACTCGAGAACATGCCGAGTTAATGACGGTAAGGGAGCAGTTAGCGACTATCCAGGCCGAGCATGGGCTTCTTCAAGCAACCTTAACTCAAAGAGCGAATGCCATGGGGGCGTCAGCCAGACTTGCTGATATCATCACCCCAGAAGGGAATCCTCCGGGTTGTGGAAACCCGCGAACTTTTGACAGTGCATACATACCACCCGCTATTCTCCCAACCACTGCCCACCCTAACCCAAATCCACAAATGATCCATCTCTCCAATCCTTTGTTTAATCACAATCTTACAGGACCTCCTCCACCCCCAGAGCCGTTGTTAAATCAACCACTTCCCCCAGCAGATGCCCAGACCCAGCTGCTGTTACAGTTGACACAAACTGTGACCCAACTTGAGCAGCGGCTAAACTCGGGAACGGGACCACAACAATATCAACCCTTTATTACCCGTGCAAGCCCATTCTCCGCACGGGTTCAAGCAGACAAAAAGCCACCAGAAGCAAAGCCATTTAAGATTAAGAGATATGCCGGAATGGGGTGCCCGTATGCACACCTTGAATTGTTCTAGTCTCAGTTAGATTCAACCCGGTTCACAGACGCCCAAGCATGCCATGCTTTCCAGGAAACACTCAGTGAGGAGGCATTGAGTTGGTTCCTCAAGTTACCGGCTTTGTCAATAGAGACCTATGGTCAGTTGACACAGAGGTTCCTGTCCCGGTTTATCCTCCTGTCAAGTGCCAACCGAAGCACCACTTCGTTATTCAAAGTCCAGCAAAGGGACGACGAAAGCTTGAAAATTTTTGTAACCCGTTGGCTGTCCACGACTTCCAAGTGTGGGCACTTGGACGAGTCAGTAGCATCAGAGGCGTTCTTACAGGCGCTCAAACCAACCCGCTTTGTGGTGGAGCTCAGGAAGCAGCGGTTCAGGTGCTACGACGATCTAATTAATGAAGTAACTCGGCAAGCTCAAGCCGAGTACGACACCTTCGGGGAACGCCGGACGAACACCGGGTTCACAAGCCAGCGAGCTGATGGATGGAAAAAGGAAGGGCAGCATAAGAGTGGCCAGGGATACTACGGCAAAAGTTCAAACAGACCAAGGGAGAAACCAAGAGAGGCTCCATACCTTCGTCATCCAACCCGGGAGGAAAAGAACACTTACATCCCTCGATATGAAGTGTTAACCAACTTGACTGCCTCCTATGAAGAAATTTGGAACCGTCATAGGAATGAAGTTCCCCCGGCTCCAAAAAGAAAGTTTTCCAAAAGGACAGGGCCGGACAACGGGCAACATTGTGCCTATCACAACGAGTCTGGCCACACAACCGACCGGTGCTTTTCTCTTCGGAACACCATTGAGTACATGATCCAGAACGGCAAGTTACAGCAGTATAAGTCACCCGCCACAGGTGTCAACCTCATTGAAGTATATGGGGAGATAATGACGATTCACGGGGGTGGCACCCAAGGGGTGTCCGGTCACCGGGCCAAAAGACTCTGCCCAAGAGGCCCGGAGTTTGAGATAATGCAGCTTCGTCAGGAATGCCGCAAGGAGCTGGTTCCTTGGGATACCGTGTCATTTTCTCAGTCTGAGGACACGCTGAAAGTGCATCACAATGATCCTTTCATTATCACTCTTCAGATTGACCACTGGAGAACTCGGAGGGTTCTAATAGACACGGGAGCCGCTGTCAGCGTCATGTTCAGCAGTTGCTATAAGGGGTTTAAACGAGGACGAGATAAGCTCTATAGGAACCACGAGCCATTGATCAGTTTTTCAGGAGAGACTACTCAACCGTTGGGGTCTGATCAACTAACGGTTACAGTTGGAACCGGCCACCAGTCCACAAGAATTGTAGTTCCCTTCGTAATTGTGGACTGCCCATCCTCCTACAATGCCATACTCGGGAGAGATGCACTCTGGGGCCTACAAAGTTTTATAGCGGGTCACATGCTGCTTATGAAGGTGCCTACACCCGGGGGTTGGGTTACAATTCGCGGAGACCAAGAAGCCGCTGTCAGATGCAACGCGATAGCAACTCAGTCCCAGCACGAGATGTTTTCGGCCGGTTTTTCCTTGTCTCCATTTGACAAACCCGATGACCCGGATTCTTTGCCCATCAGCAAGACGGCACAAAAGAAGAGCCAGAAGTATCCTGCCAAGTTCCCCCGGCCAGCCCCAATTGAAGCAACAGAATGGATTCATATTTCAGAAGAATACCCGGAGAGGAAGATTTGCATTGGCACAGGCCTTGACCCCGAGGTCAGAAACCGAATGGTTGAGCTGCTAACCCGGAAACAGAAGGTGTTCGCATGGTCATATGCAGACATGCCCGGGATTTCTCCAGACGTTATGACACATTCCCTCAATATTATCCCGGGTGTTAAACCGGTAAGACAGAAGCGTCGTGCATTTTGCGCAGAGAAGTACAAGGCCATTCAAGCAGAAGTTAAACGTCTTAAAGACATCGGGTTCATTGGAGATGCAACATACCCGGATTGGTTGGCCAATGTGGTGATGGTCAAGAAGGCAAACGGAAAGTGGAGGATGTGCGTCGACTACACAGATCTGAATAAGGCTTGCCCGAAGGATAGTTTTCCCCTTCCAAAGATTGATCAACTGGTGGATTCGACCGCGGGCCACCCCCAGTTGAGCTTTATAGATGCATACTCGGGATTTAACCAAGTTCCGATGAATCCCGCGGATCAACAGCACACATCTTTTACAACAGACAAGGGGATGTATTATTACAGAGTGATGCCTTTTGGACTCCGGAATGCAGGAGCCACGTTCCAGCGCCTCGTAGTGGGCATGTTTGCAAACCAACTCGGGGATACTATGGAGGTTTATATAGACGATATGCTGGTCAAAAGCCGGGAAACAAGCAAACACCCGGATGACTTGGAGACCGTCATCGACATTGCCTTGAGCAAGGGGATGAGGTTAAACCCGGAGAAGTGTGTGTTCGATGTTTCAGGAGGAAAGTTTCTCGGGTTCATGGTCAGCGCTCGGGGAATTGAGGCAAACCCCGACAAAATTCAAGCCGTCTTGGCCATGCAACCGCCGAAAACCAGGAATGAAGTTCAGCAACTTACTGGCAGGCTGGTAGCCTTATCCCGGTTTATATCCAGGTTAACAGATAAATGTGCCCCCTTCTTCAAAATTCTCAAGAGTCAACACCGCGAGCGGATTACATGGCAGGAAGAGCACAATCAAGCTTTTGAAATGTTGAAGGAATACTTGGCGTCAGTCCCTTCTTTATCCAGACCAAACCCTGGGGAAATACTCTATCTGTACCTGGCGGTGTCTCAAACAGCTGTCAGTTGTGCCTTGATAAGAAAGCCAGACTCTGAAGAACTGCCGGTCTACTATACTGGGAAAGGATTCAATGATCCTGAAACTCGTTATCCAGA
This sequence comes from Comarum palustre, assembly GCA_951800085.1. Classification (NCBI taxonomy): domain Eukaryota; kingdom Viridiplantae; phylum Streptophyta; class Magnoliopsida; order Rosales; family Rosaceae; genus Comarum; species Comarum palustre. The sequence continues at coordinate 1,512,453 of OX637574.1, read as the reverse complement.
TATTGAAAAACTGGCCCTGGCCTTGGTTGTAGCAGCAAGGAAGTTAAGACCCTATTTTCAAGCACATTCCATCCATGTACTCACCAACCAACCGCTACGGCAGGTTCTGCAAAACCCGGCGACTTCGGGCAGACTGGTCAAATGGGCAATTGAGTTGGGGGAGCATGATTTGCACTTTAAACCGCGAACGGCAATCAAAGGTCAAGCAGCAGCAGACTTCATTGCCGAGTTAATCCCAGCAGACTCAACAGTTGCTGAAACTCTTCCTACACAAGCTGAACCGGAGAGTTGGCAAATATTTGTAGATGGATCAGTCAATCAGAGGCAATGTGGAGCAGGCATTACGTTGGTAGACCCGGAGGGTAATATGTTTGACTATGCCTTACGATTTAACTTCAAAGCATCAAACAACACGGCTGAGTACGAAGCCCTAATCAAAGGGCTCCAACTCGCTAAAGATATGGGCGCCCGGCATCTCCGCATACTAAGTGATTCACAGCTGGTAGTGCAGCAGGTTAACGGCGGATTTCAGGCAAAGGAAGCACATCTTTCGTCCTATCAAAAGTTAGCGGCTTTCTTGCTGGAGAAATTTGATAGCTTTGAGGTTACTCAGATACCGAGGCAGCAGAATGTGAGAGCAGATACCCTGGCTAGGATTGCAACAGGGGACGATTCCAATACCGAGTTTAAAAGCTTACTGGTCGAGACATTGGAGAAACCAAGCATCTCACTCTCCTTTTCTGAGATTTTCACGGTAGAGGCAAACCCGCCACCGTCTTGGATGGATGAGTTCATCAACTTCATCCAACATGGAACCCTACCTGAGGACCCGGTAGCGGCCAAACGACTACGGGTTCGAGCGGCTCGGTATAGTATCCGTGATGGGAAACTGTACAGACGAGGACAAACTTTTCCTGATTTGAAGTGTATTACACCCGAGGAAGGAGACCGGGTTTTGCAGTCGCTTCATAGCGGGGTATGTGGAAATCACTTTGGAGCCCGTAACCTGGCTTTCAAAACCCTAAGAATGGGATATTACTAGCCTTCTTTGGAACACGATGCCAGATTTGTCGTAGATTCCTGCCTTCAATGTCACCGATTTGCAAGCTTTCCACGTGCACCATCAGTCCCACTATCAGTAATAATTTCTCCATATCCATTTTGCATGTGGGGGATTGATTTCATCGGGCCTCTACCCACAGCTCCGGGACAGCTCAAACATGCCATTGTCTCAGTGGACTATAATTCCAAGTGGATAGAAGCTCAACCCCTGGCACGGATCACGACCGCAAATGTTAAGAAATTCCTTTGGAACAATGTCTTTTGCCGGTTTGGAATCCCGGAGACGTTTATCACAGATAACGGGACGCAGTTTGACAACGATGAGTTCCGGGAGTTCTTACACTCTAATGGGACAAAGGTCTTATATGCCTCCCCTGCACACCCGCAGACTAATGGACAAACTGAGGCCGTTAACAAGCTCATCAAGCAAGTTCTGAAGAAGAAGCTGGAGGACGCAAAGGGTTTATGGGCTGAGAAACTTCCAGAGGTTTTGTGGGCACTAAGGACAACTCCAACAGAAGCCAATGGGGAGAGCCCATTTCTTATGACTTTTGGATCTGAAGCAGTGATCCCGGTAGAGATGGAAGTCCCGAGTGACCGGGTACAACTGTTTGACAGGGAAACCAACGATGAAGGCATCCGCCTTAACATGGACCTCCTGGAGGAACGCCGGGAGCGTGCACATCTCCGAAATATCAACAAGAAGCAAAAGGTGGCTAAACACTACAATTCCCGGGTTATCAACCGCCCACTCAAACTCGGGGATTGGGTAATGAAGGAAGTTATCCCTAAGCCAACGGGGTTTAAAGCTCCATGGGAGGGTCCATATGAAATCGTTGAAGTCGTGGGCCCGGCAACGTTTTACATCCGGGGTACAGATGGAGTTACGCTTCCACGACCATGGAACGCCCAACATCTGCATCTCTTCCCCAAATAGGTACCGAGTTATCTATGAATGTCCAATTTTATTGTTTATGATGTTGTATATAAAGCCTTTCAGGCCCACAATGCATGAATTCCCCTACCGGGTTATGTTTTATTAAAGAGTTTGTTGAAGTGAATGCAGCCTTTAGCGGCCCTACTTGTATGCCTTAATCGCCAAGCTCCGATAATCTCCGATAATCTCCATGACACGAAATATTGCAAGCCTTTCACGGCCTTATTTCATGGTCAAAACTCGCCAAGCTCCGATAATCTCCGATAATCTCCATGACATGAAATATTGCAAGCCTTTCACGGCCTTATTTCATGGTCAAAACTCGCCAAGCTCCGATAATCTCCGATAATCTCCATGACATGAAATATTGCAAGCCTTTCACGGCCTTATTTCATGGTCAAAACTCGCCAAGCTCCGATAATCTCCGATAATCTCCATGACATGAAATATTGCAAGCCTTTCACGGCCTTATTTCATGGTCAAAACTCGCCAAGCTCCGATAATCTCCGATAATCTCCATGACATGAAATATTGCAAGCCTATCACGGCCTTGTTTCAGTCTTTGAAAGTCTTAACGAACCCATACAGCCCTAGCGGCATTATTTTTACTTACATGCTAAACCGGCATTATATGTGTAAATTATCACACTTGCATATTTGGCATCAGATTACCGTGTTGTTTGGCAAAGACGCCCTTGGAAGTCCAAACGGACCCGTAAAACCTTACTGGCCCTATTTTCACTTTATAATGTTAACATGCCAACTCGGCACTATGTGTGAATTGTCAACACTTGCAGGTTATGCATCGGGTTGAAAGTCCTTATGAACCCGTAAAGCCCTAGCGGGACTATTTTTATTTCCCATAAACCGGCATTATATGTGTGAATTTTCTCAACACTTGCAGGTTATGCATCGGGTTGGAATTCCTAACGGATCCATAAAGCCCTAGAGACCTTTAAAGCCTTAGCGACACTATCTTTATTCACATACAAAACCGGCGTTATATGTACATTTTTGTACTTATCAGGTTACCGTGTTTTGGCACAGGAAGGATTGCGAGAAGGAAAAATTTTATTACTTCAAAAATATCGATTACAAAAAAGTAGCAAACCGCTACAGGTAGACTAATCTTACAAAAATGAAAAACATCCTAAGGCTCCGTTGACGACCCCCTACCCCGGCCAGTGCTAGAGCCGCCACGACCTCCCCGGGGCTGTATGATGAACTGACCCCTACGCAGAGGTGGCCGGTTCCTAGGACCACCCACAATCCCACCACGGGAAGCACCTCTCCCGGCTGCTGAAGAACGAACTGGGGGACTCCGAGCCGGGTTCGCAGGAGCCCTAGGGTTCGCAGCCACGGCAGGAGTCGACCGGGAGGTGCCTGCAGCCTCGTCGGGTCTAACATGACCTTGATGACCGTCATAACCCGCCTTGTCCAGCCAGCCTTGGCGAATACCAGCGCTAACTATTTCGGCACGAGCCTCGGCCCTGGCCGACCGCAGCTTCAGGTCAAACTCTGCGCTCGCCAGAAACTCGGAGACCGCTAAGTCCTTGGCCCGGGAAACTGCCTGGAGCAAGTCTCCTTTTTGTTGCTCCAGGGAGGTGACCTGTTGCTGCAGCCCCTGGTTTTGCTCGGTCAGCTGGGCTATCGCGGCGTCTTGAGCACACCGGTCCTCCCGGTGACCTTCGATAACATTCTCCAGTTCAGAGTTCTTGGCCACCAGGTCTGCTATGTGTTCTTCCGCCTCGGCCAACTTCGCACTCGACGCGATCGCTGATGCGCTTGCGAATTCCCGGACCCGAGCCAGGTTTTCTTCGCTTGCCGTCACCTGGTCCCGGGCGGCCCGGAGATCATCCCTGAGGACTCTCTCTCGCTCGGGGATGCCTTCGGTTATGAGCCGGTCAGTCGCCAAGTACGACAACCTGACAGCCTACACAAATAAAACAACGGGTTAGTACAAGGAACCAAAAACAAAAAGATAACGAGTTACAGCAGAAGACTAACTTACCCGCATCAGCTTCTCCTGCGCCCTCCGGGCTACAGTCAACGGGTCCTCGTGCTCCAGGACATAGGAGTCAGCGGCGCAATTCTTCAAATCCGCTACCATCCTTTGGATGGCCGCGTCCGCCATTCCTGCACTCGCCAACTCCTCCATTATTTCAGTAGTGTCCCGCTGCTGCTTTCTCTCCCTCCTCTCCTTCCTCTCCTTCCTTCTCTTCCTCCTCTCGGACCTCCCCGAGCTGGATGCCTCCCGGGTACGCTTGCGAGAAGGCACGGGCTCCACTTCAAGAACCTCGTCACTCCCCTCACTCCCCTCCGGGTTCTCACTACCTATTTCCCTTTCCAACCCTCCAACCTCTTCACCCCCTTCGTCATCCTCCTCGGTAAATTCCTCCTCGCCCGGGAACACAGACGAGGGAACCGCGCTCATCACCGGTTCTTCAGTCTCATCGGCAAACGGTTCTGCAAATACCGGGTTGTCGTCCGCCTCCGAGGGATTCCCTTCAACCTCCTCTCCTTCTGGGTAGACTTCCGGCCCGAGAATCTCAGCCAAGTACGCGGGAACCTCGTTGTAGTAAGAGACGTCAACGTGGAACTGCCGAGTTTCCCCTTGCTCGGCGTCTGGGCGCAGAAAAGCCGCCTTCGATGTCAGGTCGATATCGTACGCCAGCCCCTCCGTGCCTTGCGCCCGGATCCCGGCCCATACAGCCTTGTCCTCGAACCCGTCGTATATTCCCGGGTTCTTTCGCTTCGTGAACTCCATCGGGAGAAGAGCTGCAACAAAAGACATAACCTGTTAGACCGGAGCGTGTAAACAAAAATTGTAAAGGAAACGAGACAAACCTGGAAGCTCCATCAATCGGCAACGGCTGTACACATACAGCCTGCAAAGCCGGTACGAGCTCCGGTCATCTTGACCTCTGAATGCCCATAGCATCCTCCGGATCCTCTTCTCCATCACCGGCTCCAGAGGAATGTCGGGAACATCTGCAAAACATACAATATAATTATAACCCGGGAAAGATAAAAGAAAGAAAAATCCGGAGAGAAAGGACTTACTCATCAGTGGCTGGAAGTCACCCGGTACTTGAAACGCGTGTCCCGGGTCTTGAAAGTTTCTTATCAAGAAACTTTTTTCCCTCCAGGTCCGGCTCACGGAGGTAGGCAGGTCCTCCACGATCTTCTTGAAGACCCCTTTGGACTTCAGTTGGATGGTCCCACTGAAACCCGCCTTCCGGGAGTACTCGGCCCGGTACATGGCGTGTAACTCGTGGTAACTCGGCATCTGCTGCTTCAACACCTTGTACATCACGCACAATCCTAGCAGCTGCCTCCACATATTCGGCCCAACTTGCCCGATGGCGAAGTTGCTCGCAGCCAGGAGATACTGCACCTCCACCTTTAGCGGGAGTGACAGACCGCAACGTAGCTGGTACTCGTGGCATAGCGTCCACCCATCCCCGGGAGCGAAGAACTGATCCTCGGGTTCTAAAGTCCGAATTTCAACAGACTCGGGAATCTTCCAATTGCTCCTTAGCTCCACAATCTCCTCCGCGGTCAGCGAGTACCCGGGAGGGTCAAGAGCGGTACCATCAGTGAAGGTAACTGAGGCAAACTCGGGGACATGAGCATCCATTGCGGGGTTTGTCATCTGCAAAACAAGAAACACGGGGACATCGTCAAAAACCCAGATAACCCCGGCGACCACAACGATAAACGCACACACTAACGCAGCAACCCAGTTTGGATCCCAGAAAACAGTACACAATATCGACCCAAAACATTCAAAAACATCGGAACAGAGAACAGTACCTTACTTGTAAGGGTTTCAAAGGATTTGGATGTCGATTTACGTTTGGAAATCCAACCAGCACAGCGACAGCAGAGGACGAGAGCAAAAGCACGAAAAAGTTTTCGATTTCGAAGGTACGACAAAACTGTCACCCTCAACCCCTATTTATACAGTTAAGAGACGTACACTGAAGGGACGTTTGAGAGACGTACACTGAAAGGACGTTTCGGTTTTTCGAGAAAATCGACACGTGTCGCGCATGCCGCGTCCCAAAACCGAAAAACTTTTCTGTTTCCCCCACTTTAAAACTGAAAACTTTTCGTTTTCCCCCACTTCAAACCGAAAACTTTTCATATTCCCCCACTACAATACGGAGACGTTATTTTCAATTCCCATAGTCAACGTGTCTGCGGGGCACCCTTGCGTACGGACTTGGGGGACTGGGTACACCGGGTCTGGATGATACCCTTGTAACCCGGTAAAGAAATGGTTTCAAGTCCCCACCCAAGCGTACCCCTTGACTGAGGACTTGGGGGACTTGTTTATATGTGGAACCTAATATTTCTCCTTTACCGGGTTACAATTCAAGAAATAACACCAAGTGTGGTCAATTATTAAATATGCATCGTTTATTATGCTTGAAGTACTGTTTACAGGGCCAAAGGCCAGTCAGACTTGAGAAGCCACTCTGGGTCCTTTGTCAGGCCCAGTTCATTGTAAGTTTGAGGCAAAGCAAGGGAGTTCATTCCCACATTGGAAAAAGACAAAGTGCAGCCTTTAATGCTACTATAAATACCGGCGAGGACCTCCCGGTAAGAGGACGGACAATTTCCTTAACTACTCGAGTTTTCTGCTTATCTGACAGTGTCTGACTTAAGCATCGGAGTGGCTTCCCTCGGTAAACCCGGGGACGCCCTTTGACGTGTTTGCTCTTTACACAGGAAAACTCGGGAGTACAAGGAAGTTCGCTATTTCTGGAACCGTGCAACCCGCTAAAGGGGCCACGAGCATCCCCGGAAACAATATGTCAATGAGATTTGAACTCATTACCTCAAAGTTGTTAGATAACACTTTAACCAATCAGGCAACGGCTCACTAACTTCCCCTTCCGCCTCTTTACACAGTTTTTTCTACAATTTCTTCTTTATTTTCTATTGTCCCATCATAGCCTGGGTTCCATCATTGCCTTCCCATTCCTCATCTTTTCTACATTTCTTCTTTGTCTTCATTTATCTTGTTTTTTCATACAATATTTTCTATTTTCTATGACTATTTATTATTTTCCTTCTTATTTTTTCTCATATTTTTCCCCATCTTAATAAAAATGGGTTTAACGATACTCCTTGGAAAAATCTTTTGTGACATGGAAACAATAATGACGAAAAAAAATCACATGTTGAGATAATAAACTAGTCTAGAAGAACTCTAAATCCTAGATCCGCCATTAGAGAATGGATGAGTCGCATAGAAAGGTAAATGACGGTGAAGCACGCAAGACGTGAAAAGTAAAGAATTTTAAGTCTAAAATCTGTCTCATATCTAAACTTTTTTTAATCAGTTGATACCTAAAATTTAGTCTAAAATTAGTCTCATACCTAAACTTAATTTTTAATCAGTTTCATACCTAAACTTTCAAAATGACATCAATCTCAACCAAATTTTAGATATAAAACTTTATTTTTTATTTGGTCCACATCAGCCATTCTGACCCAACATGATCAATCATGACGTCATGTTTGGTGAAAATTGAAGTTGTTTTGAAAGTTTAGGTATGAAACTGATTAAAAATAAACATGAGGTATGAAACTGATTTTAGGCTAAAGTTTAGATATGAAATTGATTAAAAAAAATTTAGATATGAAACTAATTTTAGACCTAAAGTTCATTAGTATAAACTGAAATTTGTTCACATTTAAAGACTAAGGCTAAAACGCGAATATGCATATATTGGTGAGAAGTTTCTTACTAAAAACGAGAAATTTCATAGTTCACTATATTCATCACATATTCAAAATGAGGAGATCGATTAAGGGCTGGTTCATAGTTCATAGTTCATAGTTCATAGTTTTGGGTTGGTTCCTCTTGAGTGGTTAAGGGTTTAATACGAGCTCGACTGGTCGTTGTCAGAGAAAATCATCATGTTCACACAGTTCGAGAGGTTAGCGGTTGTTACACCCATATTAGATCTCATCGTCTATGCATTTCAGGAGTTCTTATAAGGGTTTTCAAAAATTGAATTCTTACTATAGACTTTCATTTATATATGAATATTGTATGATACTATGATGTATAAATACATATTGTTGTCAAGTAATTATGTGAAATGATTTAGAATTTGGAGATGCAAAATCTATACGGATCAGAATAGTGTATGAATGAGTCAAAATTAGAATTTAAATACACGGATTATAAGATAATGGTTGAAGATGTTAATGGTTGAAGATGTTTTTAAAACCAAAAAGAACAGTACGTATTAACCCATCTCATTTTGTTTATTAAGCGTGAGCGACAAGCGTGACCCGTATATCATTATTGTACCGATTTTCTTCCAACTTAACCACCTTTAAGGTGTTGGGTTTTATTTACAAAAAACCTCGGTACAATTACGAATGATTCACGCACATATATATTATATTTTATTTGTCACTTTTCTGATGTGAGATCTCTCATCTCCAACACTCTCCCTCACGTGCAACGTAACTTTTAGATCTGCACGTGAAACTGATTAAGAAACTGAACCTAGACCCCATGGTTAACCGAAAGAACTTCAAACCAAACTCTGAAACAACTTCAACCAAACTAGAGTCGTGGCCTCTGAAATAACGCATTTGGGCTCGTGAGAGAAGCAATTGGAGAGGAACTCACTCTGATATCATGTCAAAGCACGAGCGACAAGCCTGACCCGTAGATCATTCTTGTATCGATACTGTCTTAACTTAATCACATTTAAGGTGTTGGGTTTTATCTATAAAAGACCTTGGTACAATTAAAAATGATTCACCTATATATATATATTATATTTTATTTATCACTTTTCTGATATAAAAACTCTCATTAAGTTTTGTTGGGGAGGTAATCATTTAAAGCCCATAAAGATGAGAACAATTTTAAGCGACCCAATTAGCAACGGGGTGCCTATATGTTATTGGTGTATAGTTATGTACTTAAATATGCTCAATTCAGTAAGTATGCATGAATTTACATGCACTAATTTCTTAATCGGTTTTTGTATGGAAGACAAATGTATTGTTATGTATGACATAAGCAATGAACATGTTGAATCTGATTCAAAGGGGGGATTAACTTCGAAAGGAGATCGAGGGCTGAAAATAGTCCACATAACACATCAAAAATGCATTTAGTGACTATAACACATCAAGCTCATCAATCTCACGATAGTAGATTATAAGAACCATTTTTTACTTTCCAATTTCCATACCTTACTAGTCAAACTACTTTAAACTAAAAAATTCTAGATTAAGAGTTGCGAGCATACAAATTGTTAATAGAGGAAAAATTTGTCACATGTCTAGTGAATCCCTTATCCTGAAATGCTTTTACACATAAAAAAACCTTCACAAGAAAGAGCATGCCATGCTTTGTCGCTTCTTTCTATAGTTGAAAATCACTTTATTTTTTTTTCAGGGAATCACTTATTTCATTCTTTTTATTTTGATGAAAGTATGAATTTCATTCATAGCCACAATGTCACTACTGAGAGAACCACACTATTGCACGAAGACAATTCGTATCATTGATATGAGGCTAAAGACCAGAGTCTATTTCAATACACAAAAAATAACTATGTAAATAACCACATCCACCCATAAGCTCAAAATTTTTTACCATGTTTTATATTTTAGTTAGAAATGAAATTAAATCTTGACGGGTAAGAGATCAAATATTTTATTTATATGTTCACACTAAAGTTTTAAAAAACGCTAGGTGCTACTAGGACGGACAACCAACGCCTAGCGCCCATAACATCTTGATGGTTTTATATTTTACTAATTATTATTTATTTAATAAATATAATTATATAAATAAAATTTATAAAAAACACTTTTATGTTCTAAAATAACAAAATACTTCAAAAATATACATAATAAAATAACAATGTTCTTAGAAATAATAAAAATATAATAGTGTATCATTTGTTTAGACTTTAGAGTAGAATATTATATTTTTATATTTGATTTTACTTATTTTTAGATAGATTTTTATGTATTTCATAATAAAAAAACTAGTCGGGCCGCCTAGACGCTGTCGAATCCGCCCAGACGACCGATTTTTACGCCAGTACTCATCTTGACCGATTCAGAAAAAATTAAAACAGTGTCCTACTGTCCAACATCTAGACGCCACATAACCACCCTCGACGTCTTTTTTAAAATATTAGATTCACACGCAACCATCCATCATTAATGATTTATTAATCAACATCTTTCTATATTAGTGAAGGAATCAACTCTACCTTAATCTATTCCCTAATTGACCAAAGGGCGGATTTCAGATCAAAATCACGGGACCCAATCCATTTTCATCGCCCTGAATATCTCTCAGAGTTACACATTTAATTTTTGATTAAAAATTAGGGATAAAATGCAATATGAGAGAGTAAAAGAGACACAAAAAGGACTTTCACTTTAAATAAATTAATAAAATTTTTTTGGGAAGAAATTATCAAGGGAGAAAAAAGGAGCAAAACGGCGAAAAAGATTCGATCTGAGGACAGTTGGATATAGAGAGCAAAACAGATAGATAGAATAAGAAATAGTCGAGAATCGAGGGGACTTGAATCGACGCAATTTCAGAGCTGAATCAACGACGTCGTTTTATCATCGCCTCCCACACAGTCACCACAACTCAGATTCACTCCTGCACCTCCTTCTCACCTTCGCAAACCAGACGAGCCGAATCAGAATCGAAACGAGCTCTACTGGTTAAGCCTGACCATCGATTTCCAGGTTCGCTTTTGAAATTTTGTTCGATTCGTATAGGTTTGTTAGCTTTGTAGGTGCTTCGTTTTTGCTTCGGATTGAAGTCTTCTTCTGGTTTATGCGATTTCAGAATCGAAAAACGGCTAGGATTTTTTGTTTTGATGATTTAGGATTGGAATGAGTGTGATTGAGACGATTTTGGAGATCTAGGAACTCTAATCTGTATAGTTAGAATTGAAGTGAGGATGAATGGAGGCGTAGAAGTATGAATATTAGGAAATGGTATCCGGAATCGAACAATATTTCTGGCAGGATATGGTTTGTTATATTGAAGCAATGTTGAGTAAACTCATGCCGTTTCGGTAATGCTGATCATCCTTTGAGATTCAGGAAGCAAGAACCAGTACCTAATTAAGGAATCAGAGATTTATGTTTTTGAATTCTATTGTTTCGATAAGTAGGGACAAGAACAATGCGAGATTAGAATCATTACAGTTGTCATTGTTGTTTTATTCTTCCTGCTTTACTGTGGTTAACTCGTACATCTTTTGATTTTGTAGGTTGTTTTTGCTTCTTTTTTTTGTACTGAAACGTCGATCATCGTCATCAGGATGCACCTTGTGCTGGTATTGTGAGAATAGTGGGGCACTGTTAGTCTGCACTTATTGCCAAAGTTACCCGATAGAGTGTTGCGAGCTTGAATTGATAAGTCATCTAGAAGTAGTTGAGAGTGATACTTGTTTATTTGCTTAGGGGGTCGTGTTTTCAAGAATCGTCGTTGTTGCCAATTTGAGGTGGTTTTCAATGCTGTATTTCTAGTGTTGGTTTACGATTTTGAAACTTCTGGTGAAAAAGGTTACTGATGAACTTGCTGAATGTATCCACTATTTTGTGTTGACCGAAGGGAAAATGCTACCAAATTGGAAGAAGCCCCATTCTAGTTTGAGGCTAATCTCTTTGGGGTTCACTCTATTTGTCTTCTTTGAGGAATCCAGAATTAGAGAGGGTTCAAATAGTGTGATATAAGAACAAATCATGGAGCACGTATCAGAAAAAAAGTTTCCTTTGGATGCTAAAGAGTATAAGTTATATGAAGAAGTGGGTGAAGGTGTTAGTGCCAGCGTGTACAGAGCACTATGCGTACCACTTAATGAGATAGTTGCCATCAAAGTTCTTGATCTTGAAAAATGCAATAATGACCTGGTATGTGGACTAATCTCTTTGGAAGCTGAAGTTGTTTCTTCATTTTATGTTTTTATCATTTTAAGTCCAATATATTGACTATTAACTGCTTGCATTTGGCTCAACATGAACATTTATATTTGGCTGAACATACATTGGTTGTAACTTTATTTATCCTTTTGAGTCCAATGTTTTGGTTACTAACCAAAATGTTATAGATAGCATATGGAGAATTATAGATAACATAATTTTTTTCCATCCATCCACTAAAGTTGGGCTGACTTGAGTAGTTATTGGATAGTGGTATGGCAAGGATTTGTTTTAATTAAATTTTGCGCACAATAATGAGGCATTTATAAAAGAGTTTACCTGAGAGGATATTCTTAAAGTTTTGAGTTAGGATCTCTATTAGATGCATCGGACATTCTATAGTTGTAAGAACCTGTCTACATAACCGACTGATTCCTCAGTGGAAACCATCAATGGGTTGATTTGATTATAAAAAGTTTATATGATCGTTTACAACTGTTTTGTCAAATAATGCAGGATGGTATCCGGCGGGAGGTGCATACAATGACTTTGATAAATCATCAAAATCTTTTACGAGCACATTGTTCGTTCACAGCTGGCCACAGCCTTTGGGTTGTTATGCCATATATGGCTGGGGGGTCCTGCCTTCATATAATGAAATCTTCATTTCCTGAAGGTTTTGAAGAGCCTGTTATTGCAACTCTATTGCATGAGGTCCTCAAAGCTCTTGTTTATCTTCATGCTCATGGCCATATCCATAGAGATGTGAAGGTCTGGAAATCTTATCATTGTATAGAATAATTAATGATGCTTGTTATAAGTTAGTAGTTCTCATTTATTGATTGTTTTATTAGCAAATTATGCAACCCTGCCTTCCATTTAATTATAAATCAATTACAATTACTACCTTATGCATGAGAGATTTTTCTTTTTGTTGATTTTGACAAGATTAATCATATGATTGTATTACATTTTCTTTGAATCTTTGTCCTATACCTCATACATTGATAAACAAACCTGTATGAGTGTGTCCATGTATATGATAAGAGTTCATGAGTTTGCTTCATATGCATAGCACAAGATTATGCAAGTGTTAACATGTTGAAGGGTGTGCATTGAGTATCTTATTGATATTTTTAGTCTTATTTGCAGGCTGGGAATATATTGATTGATTCTAATGGTGCTGTCAAGTTAGCTGATTTTGGAGTATCAGCATGCATGTTTGATACTGGAGATAGACAGCGTTCCAGAAATACTTTTGTTGGAACTCCTTGCTGGTACCATGCTAATATCCTTGAACCATATATTATGTGCTAACATTAAATATCGTAGTGGTTCTGCTGATTCACTTAAAGTTGGAGTTCTATATTTGTTCAAATGAGGTTCTATATTGGTTCAAATTCTATCTTTTATCTCAGGATGGCTCCTGAAGTTATGCAGCAATTGCATGGATACGACTTCAAGTGAGTGGTTCCTATTATTCTCTAATGCTTCCATTGTTTTATGAATGCGTCAACATAATGTATTGTTGAAGTGGCTTATATTATACCTTTTCTTCTGCTGCTTGAACAGAGCAGACATCTGGTCATTCGGAATAACAGCGCTTGAACTTGCCCATGGACATGCCCCATTTTCCAAGTATCCACCAATGAAAGTAAATCTCTTAAATTTCTGACATTCATGTTTGATCTTCCTACAAGAAAGTTATCACCAGTGCTTATAGTTTAATTCACACTTGCTTTTGCCCACTTACTGTAGGTTTTGCTGATGACTTTACAAAATGCACCGCCAGGCCTCGACTATGAAAGAGACAAAAGATTTTCAAAGGTTTGTGTTGGCCAGTTGAAACTCACATCTTCCATTCTGAAATTTAATTCCTGAAGTGCTACATTTTCCAGTCTTTCAAAGAGCTGGTAGCTGCTTGCTTAGTGAAGGATCCAAAGAAACGCCCAACCTCTGAAAAGCTTTTGAAGCACCATTTTTTCAAACATGCACGACCAGTTGATTATCTATCTCGTACCATCCTTGATGGCCTCTCTCCATTAGGAGATCGTTTTAGGACTCTGAAGGTGTCTTACTGCCACTCCCAGACTATCTTTTCCACTTGTAGATTCTGTTATGGATATGTGCATAACTTAAGCTACACTTTTCCCTGTTTTATTATTGTTATAGGCAAAAGAAGCTGATCTTCTCATGCAGAATAAGGCTCTCTATGGGGATAAGGAACATTTATCACAGGTGAGAGTTGTTTAAAACCTATATATAAAAGTTGGGCTAGTGAAATTTACATTCATTTTTAGTAACTTACATTTTGCCTATTTCTAAGAATTTCAAACGAAAAAGTAGTCTGAGTTTCAATCTCCATAAGTAGTCATGCTACGTAATCGAGTATCTTAGTTGTTTTGTTTTAACGGTTTACTGTGCTTTGCGCTTGGCAGTTTCCCCTTTCTTCTCTCATCGCACTTAATGGTGTTTCTCTCAAAGTTTTACTCTCACTACTTTTGTATTTAATATGTCTAGATGGAAGAATATTATTTACTAACTTGTAAAGAAGTCAAAAAATGACTTCCATCTTTTTCACATTTATATTGTCCAAGGAATGAGCTTTTTCAGCTGGCTTTAGGTCTTATGTTGTTAACTGGATATGCATCCCCTTCATATTAGGACATGTGTCTATGTTCGTATCCCTCATGAACATGATACTGTCTGTGTGCGCTTGCTGGGTAATCAAATTTCAACACCATCCTGAATATCAGTTATCGTATTTGCAGCAAGAGTATATCCGAGGAATCAGTGCCTGGAATTTCAACCTTGAGGATTTAAAAAATCAGGCTGCCCTTGTAAGTAATGTCAGGCTATTTTTAGTCAGTTTGTTCTTAGTTAGTGAAAAATAATTCAGAGTTAATGGAATATTTATTTTACCATCATGATAGCAATTTGTTTCAGTATATAATAGTCACTGAATAACTGCAGATTCAGGATGATGGCACGCCACATGAAGGGAATAAGGAGCAAGGTGACAGCTACGAAGATGTTAATTTTCCAGTAGACAGGTCGACCGTTGAAATGGAAAACCAGTCAAATGCTGCATCTAATGAGGTACAGTAGCCACCATGAAAAATGATCTCTTTGTTGCTTTAGTTAATTTTTCTTGTCGCTTAGGTAGTCTATATTGGACGTCGTGATCATTTTCTCATGGTTTGGCATCTGCCTTTTTAGGATGGCTTTGACAACCTTCATGATTTGGATGGCTCTCTTGCTTCATTTCCTATAAAACCTCTTCAAGCACTCAAGTAAGGATATTTTACTTTTCTTCTCAGAGTATTAACTGATCATATTGCCGGCAGATCTTTGTCAAGAATTCTCATTCTGCAACAGATTGTGTTGAGTCTGTCTAATTATTGTTGCTATCTGAAGATGTTAGCTCCAAGTTACTGCATTTAATTCGTTTTACGGAACATGCTACTTATTACTTTAGTGTGCTTCTTAGAGTAAAAGTTTCCGTAGTTTAAATTTATCGGTGTCTTTAATGGTCCCTTTTCATGAAACCATTTATTATGATGCATAAGTCACTTCATGTCTTCTTGGCTTTTGGATGCGACTGTAACTCTTTATAAACTCCAGAGTTATTGTTTTTTGATACAGCTTCTTTGACATAATCTATCAAGTTCTATAATTTTTAATTCTTTCATGTTTTCTGATGCAGAGGATGTTTTGATGTTTTTGAGGAGGATGTGAGCACGACCAGCCCTACAACCATTGTTCATGAAAATGGAAGGAGTGGGGGTGAGACTTCAGGGAAAAGTAGTTTGTTACCACGCCATGATATCCCTGAACCTAAAATATTCATGAGTGGCTCATTACTCCCAGATAATGTGCCTTGTAAAAAGGTTATTGGTGAAGGGGAGAGGTAAGCTTTCTTCAAAATAATAGTACCTCTTTCTTCAAGATAATAGTTTGGTTTTGTTAGTTTATTTTGCTGTGATCTATAAAATAACTTTGTCGTTTTTTCCTTTTCTCAACCCGAAGAAACGAACCCCTTCCAATGCATCAAGCATTGTTGCATACTGTTCTATCTCTGACCAAATGAAAACCTGCTAGTCATAAGACACATTATTCTGTCTTTTGTAGAATCATCTAACTTGTATTAAGCCTGCCGCATGGTATTGAATGTTGAATTTAATTTGAAGGGATCATCTACAATCAAAACATCAACCTGAACGGAATTATAGTGGTCCATTGTTGTATCGTCAAAAGAGAGATGCCAATAACCCTACATCTGGTATGTTGCTTGTAGTTTTCTGCTGACACCATGTTCTCTACATCTATTTACTCATTGACTTATTGTCCTCTTTTATATTTTCTGCATGTCTTCTTTATAGCTGAAGATATGTCTGAAGGAGCAGTTGTGCAGCGTAAGGGGCGCTTCAAGGTCACTTCAGCAGACCTCAGTCCAAAGGTAATATATCATCTCTACTGCTCAGTGCATCATAGTTAACAGAAACGACTAAATAAAACTACATTAATCTGATATCTTATTGCTATGCTTGTGCTATAGTTATCCCTTGGGGTGTTGTATTCTCATGATCCAGCTTTTGTTGAAACTTATTTGCAAAATGCGAATGATTGTGGCTTTTGTAAGTTGTAATAGATGCACTTGTGATGATTCAGTTTTGGAATAATGTTGCATTTTATAGTGTTATGCACACTTCAAAAGCATTGTTTCTTAGATCGAGGCATCCCACTTTTTTCAGTTTTTGTTTCATTCTTGCCCAATTTTTTTTGTTTCTTTTGTCTGGTTGCCTACTGTGTCAAGTATTTTTATATATTGTTTCCCCTCCAAAATCTAAAATATGTTCAAACTGCAGTAAACAATTATAATTTATGTATTCACTTGGATATTTGATAAAAATGGTAATGATGCATCCAAGTTTGGATATCTTTTAGGTTATGGCTTTTTAACCATTTGTCATTGTCATCTCTTTTCAGGGCTCAAATAGCTTTAATCCTTCTGGAGGTCCAACTAGTCCACCAACCTCTAATGTTCAAGCTGCTTCTGTTCTCTCAGCACTACAAGACATGCTGTTGCGAAACACCTCCCAAAGGGTACGTGTCAGTTCTATGACTTACTCTGATGCTCAAAGAGATAATATGTAAAATACTCATGTTTTTCCTCTCTTTTTTTCTCAGGAGGAATTAATAAAATTGATCAAATATCTTGAACATATCATTGGTAATGCTTCCAACTTTTCGTGCAACACTTTTGCCATTCAACTGTGTTTGGCCATTGTATTTGGGTTTAATAGTTCTAGTTTTACACAGGTACGCAGGGAGAGTCAGCCGATCTAAACACCAGTGATCTTTTGCAGGTAAATGCCACCCATCTAATGCATTCAATGTACTTAACTAGCCATTTTAAGATGGGTTGAATATTCCCCTTTAAACTAGGAACGTATCTAATAAGCTTTATTTACTCACCTAGTCATCAAATTCCTGTATGACATGGAATTGTGAAATTCTTCCTTACTAGACTGTGATGGTCATGTTGTAGCTGGTCCCACCTCCAGGTGGGTCTGCCTATAGTTAGAGTTGTAGCAGCAGAATAAGTTACTTTACTGACTGTCACTGTTGGAGCTATGGGATTCATGATTATAAAGTTACTAATAAGCTGCCATCTCATATTCGTTGTGCCGAATTTTGCATTTTTGTGAACCTTTATTATTGTTGATGTTGATGCCAGCTTGTGCTAGTTTTTGACAATGTTATATATGTTATGGATGCAGATACCTCCTGCTTCCCATAGGGAGAGAGAGTTGCAGTCTGTGTTGATGAATATGCAACAAGGGTATGAAAGTAAATCAATTTCTTCTTGATGATCTTTTAGTTGACATTCTACTTAAACCGTCTTCATTGTCAGTTATAGGAATATATTTGAAGAATTACAAAGACAGAAGATGAAAAATGCCCAGGTTTGTATATTCAACACGAATAGTGTTTTTTTAATTTTTTTGGGGTGCTTTCAATTATAAGAACATATTGTCCTGACTTCATTTTCTGGCTGCAGTTGGAAAGAAAATTGGCCTTGGCCAACAAAGACAAGATATGAGAAATGGAAATAAAGTGAGGGGGCATGTCATGTCACGGGCAAAGTTCACAGCCGCCAATCAGACAATTGTTTCGGCCAACAGATGGAAACTGTTACAGATCGGAAATAGAGCGTGACAGCGGTGTTGTGGCCATTAGTGGGATGATTTCGTTGGTGCCAATGATGTTACATGGAGTCAGCAAGATTCTTCTGAATTATAGGAGCAGTTTCTATTATTTTTTTGGTGGGGTGTATTCTAGTGTAACATGTGTGTTAGTGCGACATTCAAATTTTGAGAATCCAATATCGTGAATCTCAATTGTGTAACATAATTTCTTGACCCATTGTAAATTATTTTGCGTTTCAGTTCATTACATCTGCACACAACACAGAAACAATAAATCCTTTGTTCAAAATTGTTAATAAAATCAGATTTTGGCTTTTGTAGTTTTATCTTTCCCGAGTTGAGCTTCTGCAGATTTGTGCATCATTTTGTGTTGAACCGAATGGTTGGAAGTTTGAGTCACTTTACTTTTAGTCATCCAAAAAATTCAATTCATCCAAAGCAATCGAATTGTGGCAACAATTTTCATTGATGATTTCTTCAAGTGACCACTGCGTTATTTGTGAGGGTTTAACCCAAAGGCCAAAGCTATGAAAGCTAGACTGTAATGGCAAAATCCAGGAGTCACGCAACACCAATCACAAAAATTTAGCGAAAGACCAGTTTTTTTCAGAGAAAAATGCTATTAGATTATTAGAATTTCAGATATGTATGCCAAAAGGAGTACATGCCAAACAAAGATGGACTACTCATGTTTCGGCATCTAGTCTTTAAAGGACAAATAAAAATAGTAGCAGCGTTGGTGAGAAAACTCGATTTCAGTATTGGTGAGAAATTATAATTTCATTGTTGGTGAAATTGGATAAAAATTACTAAACTGATGATGGCAACCACTTGGCATAAATTAGATGCCAAAACATACTTGATTAATGACGGCTACTGCAATTATATGAAATTATGAATATAACTTGAGCATTAGGAGCAGAAAATTCTTTGATTTTATAGTTCAACCGTTGAATTTCACTTAGCTATTTTTCTTATTGCTGTAGGTACTTTGTATAGCAAGATAATGTAAATGTGTGGTCAAGTGATGCAAGCAAGACTTCCAATACGAAGTAGAGATATCAAGGATGGATTTTAACCATTCACAAAGTTAAAAAATATCAAGAAAAGTCGATGCAACCCTTTCTGCAAAACTAATGCCGCAAACACAAAAAGCTTGGAACTGGTTTATGCTTATTTTCTCCAATTTTCAATGCATTTTTCCATGAGCTTCCAAGAACTATTTCACCAAGTTGACTACCCAGATTTTTAGAGGATCATTTGTAGATCAATTTGGGATCAAGAATCATCCAAATAGGTGAACAAATCTAGGAGTTATAATGCTCCAAATTTAGGTAGAAAAGCAGCAGTTCCGGGAAAGTTGTGCAGCAGCCTAGTTTGAGGGAATGTTTGGGCTGGATTCCACGAAGCTATCTCTACAGGATTTTGCACAGTTTTGAAGAGTAACATCAGTACTATAATGTGCCCAAAAATCCGGCCTAGAATATGTGGAATACATCTAAAAAGTTTTCCAAACATAGCTCCAAGGAGAAAATCCAGCACACTATTGCTTGTCCTAGGACTCCTAGCACATCAGTCGTAACAACCTTCAGTTTTGCTTGGACCCTTGTTCTACCTCTTTGCTCCCAACAAACACTGAGATATTTGTTCTCTTGACTAGGATGATTAGTACGCTCACCAAGTACTAGTGTACAACCATTTAGGGTATAAGCAAGACAAGTATACAACCCAACTATTGTTTTAAGTTACAGTTTCCAAGTTTGTTCAGAAATTTGCTGAGCACTTCGAAGGGGCAATAGTCAAGCAACAACTGAAAATTACAATGCTCCAAAAGCAACTGCTGGATTACATGTGGTGACGGTTTGATTCAACTATAAAAACTAGAGACTTCAATCGCGAACACCTGTCCAGCAACACCTTACCACAGGCGATTCTCGATTACAGCAGCAACAATGCCTTTCAATGTCTCCTGCATGATATCCCAGGAATTCAAATTAAGATTCTCCAACTTGATAAGTGATAAGAAATAATTATCAAAATACCACATAATGTACCGCTGAATGGTCTTTGAGACCAAGAGAAAGCATTAATGGCCTGGAAGAGCGTGAATTACTGCGAAACCAACTGAATGCATCAGAACACAAGAATTTTGGCTAATCTTTTCCAAAGAAAGATGCAATTAGATATGTATGTCAAATGGAGTACATGGAGAATAGCAAGAAATCAATTTCCTATATATTCTTCAGCCTATCAGATGTACATGTAAGGGGAGGAAAGACAAGAAAAGGCAGTAGAGTCTGTACAATCTATATGTGTACCTGATGTGTTCCACAAGTTGACGAGCACATGCCTCTAGCATTGGCTGAACCACATGACAATACATCGGGATGAGTACACAAGTCATTCAAAACACTAAGAGCTATATCATTAGCACAATTACCTCATCTCGCTTGCCAAAGATTACAGACACACTGTACATTGGATTAAATGTCGCCCCCTCCTTACTGGTGAAGAAAATACACAACAGTGGCAAATCCAGAGTTAAGGCTCAGGCTTAGTTTCAAGACAAGGAAATTCATCAATAAGCTATAAGAAGTTGTAATGCAATTGAGTGAGATAATATGGATGAAAAAATGGAAATTCAGTGTAATATATAAGCCAACTTTTATGACCGAAGTATCATCTCAATTCTGTTCTTGGTCATGACAACAGTCATCAGCTTAACATCATCATACACCATTTCTGTTGGTTATCGTTGAAGTTCTAAGAAATCAGGTCATGAGAACTACTTTCTATGGTTCAGAGAACCCGACATAGCTGGTCTAACCTAATTACAAGGAACCGGATTGCCAGCTATTATTAAAAGAGTATAATTGTCCCAGCTGGTTTAAATAAAGCATGCATTTACATAAGAAACTTTTTTGCATTGAATGTTAGGCTTTGTTTTCAAATAAGTTGTTCCAGGTAACACTTCGAACATATTCTATTTTCAACTTTCCTGGTTTTACAGTCTATTTTAGCAATTCTGAGGCGATGCTTTTGAAAGGAATAACAGATAAAATTGAGAATAAACTTGATCATAGTTGGACAAAGCAACACAATGGTTATGAAGAAAGCAGTTTATATAGAAACTTATAGCAACTCCAGCTCAGAGAACTTATAATGCAAACCTGGCTTGCAGTATAGTCCCCATAGCTCCTATTTGAGTTGCAATAACCTGAAAGGTATTCCACAACATCAGGACTGGCCACACAGACCACACTAAGTCCATCTAAAGCGAAACAGGAACTCGAAAAAACTCACAAGGAAGTGATCATCATAACAGCAAATCACCACATCTGTTTTGATCCCCTGCCAAACCATAAATGCTTGATTACATAAACCAGGATTAAACATGAATTATGGGTCCCAAAAACCATAGAAATTGAAGCTTATAACCACTAGTTTTGAAAATACAGAAACTCTCAGAGGCATTACATCAAACAGGTTGTGGGCAACAACAAAGCCACACAAAAAGCCCCAAACGGCAACAATGATACCAAAACCAAAGCTATTGCATGGAAAGAAATAAAGGGTTTTACATTGATTTCCAAAGAGAACTTTTTGTGAGGAACAGGGAAGCTACTGGAGTCCATGACTTGCTTGATGACCAGAAGAAGAATCGGCTTTTCAATTCACGTAATATATGCATCGTTATTTGGGCCCAAGTATTTGAAGTGAAAGCCCAAAAATTTAGCATGATAATGTTTGGTTTTATGGTTTGGGTTCACTAATATTTAGCTAAATTTATACACCTGATCAACGGTTAACTTAAGATTAGGATGTCAAGCTCATTTGCTTAAGGTTTTTGAGGTTTCTAAATGTTGATATGGTTTGGGGTATTTCAGCATGCACACACCAATTACATAACACAACAATAAAATACATACGTTAAAAATTACGAAAAATGTAATTACCATGCTACATAAATAGATTTTCGTGATTGCCTGTAGCAAATTAACATAAAAAGAGACTCAAACCTAGGACATGAAGCAAAATGAGCTAGTCCTTCAAAACCGTTAGACAGATGAGGTCATACTAAGAGCAGAGTTTTGATGCAGGAAATATCGTAGCCCTTGTGTTCTAATAGACTGTATAACACTTCCAAATGACAATCGATCACCAAGATCGAGCACTACACCTAGAAGTGAACCTCATCATGCAACAATCGATCGCCTAGCGATCCGGTTGTTCCACTAGGTCAAAAAGCGCAGCTAATTCAGTACCTTTGTTAACTCTTATCAGTCATACGAGGATGGCTAGAAATTATCATAAACAGGCTGATTTCACAATGCGAAAATGGCAACCTTTCGAGGAACAAACCTTTAGAAAAGAAAAAAAATGCTGTAAAATTCTCATCCGATATAACACAGCATAGAACACGAGTTGTTAGCTGATTGAACTTCTGAAAATGATAAAATCGAGGTTTGAGAACACGTTCATGTAGACTTGAGAGTCTGGAAGTAGCAACTGATGAGGAAACTCATAACGATTGTCGTAATCATTCGTCACTATAGAGGTAATCTAATTGACTATCAAGCACTTGGGCTCCCTTTTCAATTCGGAATTGGTTTCTCTGTTAGGATTTTTATTGTTTGGATTTGATTGGATTATTTAAAATCATTAGATTGAGTACAATGTAGTTAATAATGAGTATATGTGGACGAGGGTGGGAACCCTGCTGGGATTTCTCTATTTAGAACACGGGGGCGGGGTTAAAATTCCTGGTTAAGGATGCGGGGAGGGGCGGATTTTTTTCCACGCGGGGTTACGGGGGGCGAGGTTTCTCCATTTTTCAAATGGGTCCCTATTTAACTGAAAATCAGTAAAAGAGTAGAAAAATGTAGAAAAAAAACATAATCAAACAAATTTAAAAAAAGTTAATGTCAATACGGGGGATGAGGCTAGATGGGGAACCCAATCCCCACAGGGACGGGACGGGGATTCTCTGTTTGGAAATATCTCCATATGGGGCACGGGGGCGGAGGTGAGGGTGGGGAAAATTCCATGTTTGCCCATCCCTAAGTGTGGTCCAGTTATATCATCCACATGTTATTTTTATTCAATCTAATGGTTTTAAATTATCCAAGCAAATGCAGACAACACAAATTCAAGTAGAGAAGCCGGATCCTTTCAATTCTCCATCCAAATAGAATACCACTTTGAAAACATAAGCCTTCTTACCTAATTTTAGGAAATTTTATAAACGATGCCTCAAAGTGGTCATGGCGAAGCTAACAGAAGTTGAAAGCTTATCACAAGCATTTCAGGGATGTTGTGGCGTCTTCCACACCTCTGGATATACCGACCCTGCTGGCCTCTCGGGGTACACTGAGTCCATTTCTGTCGGTCACCAAGTTTCTCTAGTTTAATGTTTACTGATGCATACATGTTACCCACCTACATTACTTGATTGAGTGAGAAAGTCATCTAATAATGTCCAATAATTATCAATCCTAGCTAGCTAAGCAAATCTTGGTTCATATGTTCCCAAATTGAGTACAGTAGCTATTGCAATTCAATCCTTACTTGAGTATAGTCTTCACATTATTGCTAAAATGGCACATCAATCGCTTTTCAATAATTTGATCAATCAACTTATGGCATGTTTGTTACAGGGTTACATTATGGCTGTTTTTCATATAGTAACTTGGATTTTTGAATTGTTTGGGTTAGAAAACCATGGCTGAGATAGAAGTTAAGGCAAGTGAGAATGTGATAAGATCATAAGGGCATGTGTGACAGCTTCAGTAAGGACATGTGTGCTCACTTCTTCACTTTTAGCCTGTGTTTGGCAACAGCAAGATATCTCACAAAACGACCTCTCCACAATCCTTGTGATCAACCAAGACTCGTGGAGCAATGAGTCACCCTTTTGTTTTCGAAGACTAACCAAATTCGAGTCACTTTGTTGCGAATGTTATTCAGGAGCGGCGCAAGAGATGTACAGAAGCGGCGTGCTAGCAACCGTGGACGTGATGAGACTAGCAGAAGCACATGCAAGTGTGTACGAGGCGATGAACAAATCAGCATTTGGTAGATACATTTGCTTTGATCAAGTCATTGAAACAGAGAAGCAGGCAAAGAAGCTAGCAGGGGAGAATGGTACGTCAAGGAACAAGATATGGGGAAATGAACGAGGGTCTACCATTGTTCATCATCTTAGATATGAATTGTCCAATAAGAAGCTTTCAAATCTCGTCAAGAACACCGAGGAGTTGCTATAACCAAAACCAAGAATTCTATTAAGTTCCACCCAGAGTTGAAAATCGAAGAGACAGAAGGATTCAGAACACAAAATACAACACAGTATCAATACATTGCCAGCTCTTTCAGAAATCAGATCAAAAATAAATTTTGAATACATGGATCTCGGCTTAAAAACAAGATCCAAAGTTCAGAATAAGATTGTAAATCAAGCAAATTGACTTTAAAGATTCAAAAGTTCAAGTTCTGTATGCAAAACAAGATAGAGGAAATATAAAACGAATGGTTCTGGGTAGATTCTTCAGCAATCAGCAAAACATAGACAATTTACTAGAACCCATGTTTCCAAATCAATAATTCCAATTATCAGAGGCTCAGAAACTATGAACTTAAGAAGATTATATAGAGAAAGGCTCACTGTGCTCAACGAAGAGCCCTTTTACAGGCACTTCTCCTACAAGAGGTGTCAGAAATTTAAGCACTCATCATCTTTGCCAAATCGATTTTACAACAAAAAACACAAAAACATAAAAGAGAAAACGAAGAACAAGCAGCAGCATAGGCGCTCCTATCTCTTTGTTGTACACTAGGGTTTAAAGTGAGTGTGAGAGATGGCTGCTTGCGCTAGTATATATAGCTTTCATTTGGGTTTTTAGGGTTTAACAACTCATAGTTTGCTTATCAAACAATACATATTAGAAGCCCACTTTACAGATGTTTGGGAACACCGGACTCCAATACCGACGACAATACTTCGTCGCAAAAGGTCAAATAAGTTGGGAACTCCATGGCGACGAATCTCCAAAAATGTTATTTGACGAATCTCTGTTGGTTTGGTTGGTAAAATGAAATAAATTCTTCCCACCAAAATGCTAATATCTATTGGAGATAGATTTATGAAACGGTGTGTCATCGTCACGGTAATATTGTATGGTTAAGATATATGCAAGTTTCTTGTGTATATATATATATATATATATATATATATGTTTGGACTAAAATACTATCTTTTGGCGAATGTCTGGCAGAAGAGTCCATTGTACATATTTTTGCGGTCTACGTTATTGTAAATATTTTCCTTTCTGTTTGAGGTCATGCCTGGCGAAGATTACAGTTGCTTAAAGACTTTTTTCATGATATGCAGTGATCTGCAAGTAAGAACAAATCTTAATGTTCACTATATAAAGGGGTCAAGGTGCATGATTAAGACACATCAAATCAAATACAAACCTTTGCATCCTGCAAATCAAGCATTTCTCGGAGTACCTCTATCAAAAAGATTCATTAGGTCTTTTTATCTCACCAAAGCCCTATCCATAGGCATTCCCCGCTTCTACCTCATTAAGCCTCATCCGTGAGCGAACAGTCCATCCCCACTTCATAAAGACTTAAGCGGCCGGCCATAGATTGATCGAGAAGTATGATATATGCTCAGAAACAGACCCCAACTCAATTGGACATGCAAGCCTTGGCATAGATATATATTCATGAACAACCTTGATGGGACATATGCATAGTGGTGGTCATGATTGGTGTTTGTTTAATGTTAATGTTGAACGAAGTCGGATATTGTGAACGAGTGTGTGTGACAGAAAGGTAGCTTGGCCCTAGGTCTTGTTGAAACTTCAGACATGAACATAGTGACATTGTGCTACCTGGTCATACATATATATAGAACAACACTCCTTATCCTAGCTACCTCTATATCTATTTGTTTAATGAAATCATGCATGGCCTTAAGGATTAGATCTATAAAGAGGTAGCAAAGCTTTTCAAGTTTTGATTTTGATTTATAAGAAAACGAAAAAAATTGCTAAAACGAGAAGGTGACATAAAATCAAACATCTAAAAAGAACCGCATGAAAGAACAAATGATACGATAATTAAAAAAATAAACCTTAATTAAAATAAAAATTAAACATCTGCAAATAATCTCTTATGCAATGAAAAAGCATGAGATCCGAGACATGCTCTAAAGAAACTCTGATTCATTTCGTTTGAAGGATGGAGATCCAAACACAACCAAACGAAATATTGGCTTGGAGTTTGAGATTCGTTTTGCAAGCACAAGAACCCTAGCTAGTTGCATGCATTAATACTCGCATTGACATCAAAGAAAGCAAGCAGGAAGATCCGAAATCTATAAATAAAAGTCCAAAGAGTAGAAAAGGAGCTTGGTAAGATGGGAACAGTTTCCTATATTCGCTCTCTGCTCTCTACCAAGCTTATCGGTACTCACTCATGAAAACCAAAACCAAAACCGATGCCCCATCTCTCTTCATATTTGTGACGACTACTAATCAATTTTTCCATTTCTTTATTCTGTCCACGCAGGGTTATAAATATAAGAAAATCTTTTGCTTTTAATATCATCAAAAATAAAGAAAGCTTGCAAGTCAGTAGGCAGTAACTACAATACTAAACAATTCCTCAATAAAAAGCAAAACCAGAGACCACGTCGATCATTTGAAAGAGAAAAGAGGTTGAGTGCTGATTCTGCTTTAGTTTTCAGCAGAAAACAATCCCACATTATAAAGAATCAGCACAAGAGAAGACTCAAAGCTGCTAGATCATTCAGATCAGATCACACATTCTTATTCTTCTTCTTCTTCTTCTTCTTCTTCTTCTTCGTCTTCGATATTTCAGTACGTTCTTCCATTACTGCACACAGAGATCAAGCTTTCTCAGAACCATCATCAACACTAGTCTCATTCCAGCTCCAATCAAAGTGAGTTCTTCTTCTTCATGTCAATTATACATTTCCCATTTGCATTACAGTGGTATAATAACTATAATTTCATTTCATTTACTTCTGCGAATCATCAAGAATGTGCATCGATCAGTTAGCTAGGACGAGTCTCACTGTTGTGTTGCCATCATATTATTCCACGCAATACCAGAAAAAGCTTATGATGCTCGATGATGATAGTGAGCGATACTCTAATCTTAATCTTTTGCTACTGATTGGCCGATCCACTGTGGATCGACCCCACTGGTACTGCTCACTGTTCACTTTTCTTTGCAACTCTGCTCGAGTAGAAAGTCATGTCTCTCTGATCCCTCTGGAGCCTTTTACTGTTGAACAATTTCAGTCAAAAAAAAACCATTAACGTAAAAAACCAATGTAGCCTTTTGTTCTATTCGCCACTTCCTAACTAGTAGTCTTCTTTTTCCTTTTGATTGTGGTCTGGTTGAGATTCTCAACCTCAGATGAGTCAGATCCCACCCAGAAAATGAAATCTGATCACTGTGTTGTAAATGCAATGACATCATAGTTCTTCTATTTTTAACAAAATTAACGACATTAATGGGTTTTCTGCAATAGTTTTTTTCTTACAAAATCTGAAAACACCAGCCCACGTCATGAGTTTTGGTTTTCGTGTTCAGAGAATCTGCCAACCTGAAATTATAATTGTTTTCCCAGAAAATGAAATCTGATCACTGTGTTGTAAATGCAATGACATCATAGTTCTTCTATTTTTAACAAAATTAACGACATTAATGGGTTTCTGCAATAGTTTTTTTTCTTACAAAATTTGAAAACACCAGCCCACGTCATGAGTTTGGTTTTCGTGTTCAGAGAATCTGCCAACCTGAAATTATAATTGTTTTCTTTTTCAGCTGAAACCTAACATGGCAAGGACAGGGTTTTAAAGATAAGATAATAGTAAAAAATCAAAATTCAATGGTCTTCGTAGCATTATTCTAGTAATTACATTTTACTGATTTTAGTTCGGTGGCCATTTTCTAAATAAACCCTAATGAAGAATGGCGGCACTGAAATGAAGAGAGCTTGCATCACAACCAAGATGTCATTTTTAAATTTTAACAGTCATTGGCGAGTAATGGCTGTGAACTTGGTGTGATATTATAGGATTTTGAGATAAAAAACCTTGTAACGTGTGATGTTTCTTAAATGACATTTTTAGGTAGGATTGGACATCCAAAACCGATCCAGAGATCCCATCCTAATCTTTGTTTCTAAAATTTATGGGATGAGACAGAATTAGATTTTAGAAATACAAGGTCCGTCTCGACCAGTTCCATTCTAAAAAAATGAGATTGGATCCGAGATCACTTAAACAAAACCCGTAAAGGCCCGACCCGTTCCGTTTTTCAAGTTAATTAAATTTTCTATTATTTGTATGATGTGTATGTCTGGCATTGGTTGTAGATGAGTTCGATCACATACCGCTCATACACCATATCGCATCCTCTTCGGACCACATTAAAATCTACACCTTTATATCTACATTTGTCATCGTATCTATCATCTTCCGACTGAAACTCTCTTTATGGATTCATTCCTATTTCTCCAATTCATCAATCTTCAAACCACACTCAAATTCCTGTAAGCATGCGAATCTATGCACCATCAATTTCAGTCGACCAAGACAGCCACGATCGTCGCACCACGAATAAGGAACGCCGATCCAAATCTATGCTTTGATTTTGATTCTCTTTGAATTTTAGGGCAACTATAAATTTTTCAGTTCTTTTTTTTCGAATCTACAAATCTGGGTTTGTAAACTGTAAACTGTTGAATGAAAAAGGGAAACTCCTCTTTGATATTTCTTGAGGGATATAGATCTTGGATTTGATTGTGTTGGCTTTGCTTGAGTTTTGTATTCTTGGTTGTCATTAGGTGTAATTGATGGTAAAGGCAAGAAGTCAGTCTCTGCAAATGCATGCCGCCAATGAACTCGTTCAGATTTTTTTTTGTTTGAAACGAGGTAGAATCCTGATTTGGATCCAAACCCAAACGATCCCGCGGGATCAGTTCTAAAATAGCTGATTCCTGTCTTGTCCCGTGAAATATTTTCAGGATAGGGATCAGGATTAGGTCAATCCTGGCTCGTCCCGGCCCGTGTCCAGTCCTAACATTACGTGGTGTTTGTTTTTCGATCTAAGAACAAATGCCACGTTTTTTGTGTAACATTTTGATTTGATTACTTTCGCTCCTCTTTTCTTGTAGAGGTGTTGCTTAATCTTACATTTCATCTGGTAAACGTTTTTATTTCATGCATTTACTTTAAACCTAAATAGAGATTTTATGAAAACTCAGTGTGCAAATTCAACCCTTCTTTGTGTTTCTTGGAAATAAATACATGATAAATTTAATATGTATCTTAAGAAATTAGTGACAATTTTGCAAACTATAGGTTAGCAAAGTTGTCAATGACATATTACTTTGAATTCAAAAATGAAAGATAGTAATTATTCTTTTGACAGAAAAAAAAAATAGAAAAGAGGGTATAGTCGGTGGATAGGACTGAACAATGAACATGGAAATGTTGCAAAGCCAAATTAGGGATGGGACATGAAGTTATCATCTTATCTCAGAAAAATTACAACCAGAAAAAATTAAATAAAAACTTCATTCATAGTTTTGGTCACTACCCTAGTCAGTCTCGTATTACTCCCCTTACCATTTCTAACATAACCCTTTGCATTATACGAAAATGATTGTTACCCACTCCTATTCACTTTAACAGCTATATATAAGTCAAATTTACTTGCTCATCCTTAGCCGGTTTTTGTTTTCGGGCAGCCCTAGAATTACCTTAGATTCTTACCCACGCGCTGACCATGGTATCTGAGCCAGTGGATGGTCAATCACTCGGATCCAAGTAAACTTTGGTGATTAGATGTTGATTACTACATTTTCAGTGCTAAAATTCTACTCAAATTGTAATTCATCATCTCAATTTGATCAAAACAGTTGTGTAACATTATATTTAAAATTGATATATAACATCGATATCTTTTTAAAGATTGACAATTCATACGTGCAGGTTTTAGCTTACAGACATGACAAAGTAATTAATATAATATAAATGGAGGGTATATAATATAAACCAAGTTTGAAATTTATCACCATATAAGAACAAGTTTAATGCTGAGTGCTATCCGAAAGAAAGAAAATTACTTTTATTACTGCGATTGTTACATCACCTACTGTTTTGCGCGACTGAATGTCTTCTGAAACCAATTCATTTACTGTTTCACCCACCTGAATTTACCAGATGAAATGCATGAAATAAAAACGTCCTACGCAGAATAAGAAATGGCTGCCTTTTCTCACTCTCTCAGACTCTCTTCTTCCAGGTTAAAACGTTCAAAACGGGTCAACTGATCCGCTAACCCGAAATGGCTCATCACGACAACAGCCCGCCGAGTCCTCCTCCTCCGGCGCCACGTAAGCAACACTCACCGGACTCGGCCTCGTGCGACGGTGCAGCAGCCACCGCAATCAGCGGAGCAAAGAAGAGCCGCTACCCCGTGGATGACGATCGGGTGGAGTGCTCCGGCAAGTACTGCCGGTCATGCAGCGCCGGGATGATCGCTGACTGCGTGGCGCTGTGCTGCTGCCCCTGCGCGCTGGTCAACCTGTTGTCGCTGGCGCTGATCAAAGTGCCGTGGATGGTGGCGAGGAGGTGTTTGAGGTTATGCAAGAAGCAGCAGCAGAGCCAGGGGCAGAATCGGAAATCCAAGAAAAAGAGAAAGAGTAATAAGAAGAACCTGAAGCATTGTAGTAGTAGTCAACGGCAGCGACGGTGCGCGGCGGAGGAGGAGCTTCCCGCGCAGATATCGGGCTATGTTTTCGGGTTTGATGATCGGGGAGAGGAGGAGGAGGACTGTGTGAGTAGTGCAGAGAGAGTATGGCTGGAATTGTACCAGGTAGGACACTTAGGTTTTGGGAGGGTTTCCTTCAATGGTGGGGTAGTTCAGTCTGTGCAGGGTAAGGGCAATTTGGGAACATGAATTATAATGGATTTGTTTGCAAAAACTAAACGTTGATGATTTATAAAATAGCAATTCCTCCCATTTTTATTTTGTTGCAATTTTGTCGTTTCCATGTTCTTGCCGTTAGAATATGGATTTGGATTTGGATTTGTACAGTGTTGGTGTTAGAGAGGAAATATTGATGAGCAGTAAGTGTTTGTATATTGCAGTGGCAGAAGAGAAAACTTTGTAGCGTTGGAATGGTTTTGTTGCCAATAAGGTTAGCATTAAAACCTATGGATACGAGTATTTACAGGGAAAATATGTATCGGGTATTATGTATGGGTAATGGGTATTATCTAAATTATCAATAGGTGAGTAATGAGTATTTTAAAAATACCCATGAGTTTATGGAATGGTTGTGAGTAATATTCATGGATGTCTGATTTTACCCACATACCCAAACTTAAAAGTAAAATCTGATTTTTACCTTTTCTAAATTCGCCTCCTTTAAAAGAGTGTTGCTAAATATACCTAACATTATCTTTTCTACCAATTATATCCCTACTTGAATATAGAGAAGATGTATCAAAATCAGAAAGATATATGGAAGATAAAATTGTAGTGTTGGAGGAACTCCTTATCTTTTTCTAATCGGAGTTATGATATCAGAATCAATTATATGTGTTTTGGTCTCGCTTCCAGCTGGTTGGGAAGTAGTACAAATATTAAAATTTAAATTGCAAGAAAGTAAATTACATTAAAAATAAAGAGGTTGCGGGCGTGCCACCACACGGATGTGGAAAAGAAAAGAGTTTGCACACCACCTGGCTTCGTTTCAGAAGATTGTAGGTTATAGGCGTCACATTGGAGGATTAATTTATGAGCGGTCTACCACTCTTTCTAATCGATACTCGTGTAGAGACGAGCAGAGCAACTAAAGAAAAAATCGGGACGGGGTGCCCCTAGAGAGATACGAGCCGCGTGTGTCGAGGATGGTTCAAGGGAAACTAGTTGTTAAGTGCTAGGGCGAGATGCTTTAGCGTCAGATTGTGATCGGCGAGGTCGGATCTGTTTGTAGCTGTAAAGCTGTTTGTTTGTAAAAGTTGTTGATTGTATGATTGTGTGTTTTGTTCTGATCCTCGAGTTCTCTATATATACTGACTCGAAATATAATTGATAAGGATACAGACTTTGTTCAATCTAAGTAGGTTTCCAACACCATAATTGCACAAAGATTTGTTTTACTTGGCAATGAAGTAACTGAGATGACGCAGTCCCAATTACAAACGGCTTCACCTAGGTCACTAGTATTGACCTTGTAGTTATCAAAACTTATCAGTCTCCCATGCGAACTTCATTTTCTAGAGTGATGTACATGCCCGCGAGGTGGCTTTCTCATTTGGATTTCGCCTGGCCTACTCTCCTCGGCTGAAACTGAAAAAGTTTTTTTATTGGCCACTAATATTGGCCCAAACGTTATTTAAAATTGATTAATTTCAGACTCAATATTAATTAGGCTCAAACAATATGGCATAAAACATTTTATTTCTTTGATCAAGAATCATATGAACTTGTGAGCCAATTACGAAAAGCATCGATGGATTTAAAACAAGTTACCTTGGAGAAACATGAATCATGATGGGAGCACTGGGATGTACCCAGATCTGATAAAGCTTGAGAAAGAAAATTATGGTTGATGATGGGTTCAAAATCTAAGCATGTACTCTTGCATGAATTTGTGGTTGGTGGTGCACTGGCATGGTGCTTCTGTAAAACCCGAGTGCTGAGGTAAACCCTTTATCGTAAAGGAAACCTAGAGAGCTGGAATAATCATAGTTTCAATGATTCTGATGTTTTAGCAACAACTTACAATTTGATGATATATAAGATGACAATATTCTTTCTTTACCTTGATTGTTTTCTCTTGATCTTTTTCTTTCTGTTAATAGAAGAGAGCACGAGGTGCTTGGTGTAGGCTTTAGAATATATGCCGGGTGTAAATAGACATTAGGGGTAAAATTGACCAAAAAATGAATGTTGGGTTTACTTAGAACTGTATTGGGTATATTTAGAAGCACCCCTTAAAAAATGTTTATGACAAATATGTAATTTCAATTTTATAGACTCTAGTTGGGGCTGCAGATGAGAAAAGCAATAGGAAAAATTATAGAAACCTTACATCAATTTTACTTCATTAATAATTAAGATGTCTGTACTTTGTTAAATAATACATTAGTACATGAATTGACATATTAAGCATATTTTTCGTACGTACCGTTATAACATCATAACCTATGCATGTTATGTCTTACATTGGCCGGACTATTTTAACTGGTGAAACTTTTTCTAACCAGGGCACCTCATGTTACCGTGATCAAAGGCCAAAACATCAAAACAAATTGGGAGAAATTCATAGGTTTTATAATCATTTTAGGTTTTTTTTTTAAATACGGGCCAACAGCTTAACCCGGCCCAGTCCAAATAAGTTCCGCTTGGCCCGCTTTGAGGCGCCCAGCCCCTTGTTCCCTGTCTCTGTACCTCTTTCTTCTGTTGCCACGTGTCCATGCCTCTTTAAATAACAGCGGAAGAACGAGCTTTAAATAGTCTCGTCTTTGTTTTCCAGAAAAAGAGAGAGCGGAAGAACGAGTGAGAGTGGTGACTAAGTGAGTTGAAGATGGCGGGTGCGGAACCAACTCGGGTACTGATGGGAGTGAACGAGTCAACGATCAAGGGCTACCCTCACGCTTCCATAAGCAGCCGCAAAGCCTTCGAGTGGACTCTAGAAAAGATCGTCCGCTCCAACACCTCAGGTTTCAAGCTTCTCTTTCTCCATGTCCAAGTTCCTGACGAAGACGGTGTACTCTGTTTGTTTTTGCTAAGAAATTGAACCGGAATCGAAAACCGAACCGAAATGATATGCTGGAATAGCTTGATCATGGAATTAGAGAATCGACGCTTTAAGTAGCTAGGTTTTGGTTGTTGATTTCATGTAGATATTGATGAATTTGAGTAATTATCACTCGTTTCGTTTTGTGTGTCCTGTTCTTTTGATTGATGTAATTTTGCATCTATAGTCCTGTAGTTGAGGTGATGATTTTGTTTGTTGTAGTATGACCTGAAAATTAGATTCGAGTTGGAGTTTTTTGGAAAGTGATCACTCACTGTACATTTTGATTTATTGTTAGTTTTCGGAATTGAGTGGTGTCATATGAGGTGTATGATCGGATGTTATTGTTGCATTTGGTAGTTCTGTTATCGACTACGAGTATAACATGAACTTATAGAGTTGTAGTCGCTAAGTGTCTTATTGTATGGCAATGTCGATAGGTGCTTGGTGCTTCATTTTCGTCGATGCAGGAAAACCAGGTTTATGTATCTGCATTTAAGCAGTGCTAAGCGTATGCTCGCAGTTACTAATACATGTGTAGTTCTTCATTGCTGTCTCTGTTTCCTACGCATTTGCCATGTGGCCCTGTCATTTCTTTATTCTATGTTGCTCAATGTCCATGGACTGTAACTATTTTCATGCTTGTTAATATCTGTCATCTCTTTCTGTAACAGGTTTGGACGATATGGATAACATCTATGCATCACCGAAGGATTTTAAAACCTTGAAGCGTAGAGACCAGGCTAGAGGGGCTCATCTGCTGGAGTTCTTTGTTGAGCGATGTCACGCAATTGGGGTACTTGGATTCATCCTGAAAATATATCATATTGTAATTGCATTTGGAAAGAACAGTTCATCGAAGCTTGAAGTTCACAACTCTGTGTTGGACTGCTTGCAGGTTGCTTGTGAAGCATGGATCAAGACAGTGTTGATTCTACTGAAAGAAGAACTCCAAATGTAGCTGTAAAAGCTTGATTTTATTGACGAAAAGATACTGGCTTTTATAAAGCCATTACAACTGAAAAATGAGAAAATCATGGAGCCAACGTTGTGGCTGAATTACAGGAAGAATGAATCAATCAACTAATCTATTCCTAGAGACTAGGATTATTGCAACAGAAAGTTAACAAACAACCAAATAATATGGAGGACTTGGTATGCAAGTTATCCAGCAAATCTCCTTGTACTGAGCCGAGTTTGAATGCAGCTCGAGCAGAAAACTTGAAGTGCAAGCTATCCAACATTCCTCCCTTAAACTGAGCAGTGTATCAGTGCTCAGTTTATCACTTCGATACTGCACATACCAAGTTCTTCCCTTAATTTCAAGAACACTTCTAACTTTAATGGCTTTGTCATAATGTCAGCCAGCTGATCCCTTGTGCCACAAAACTTCAACTCAACAGCTCCTTCATTTGCCAACTCTCGAAGAAAATGAAATCGTACATGTATATGCTTACTCTTACCATGTAGAACAGGGTTCTTTGAGAGCTTTATAGTGGAGTTATTATCACAGTGAATGATGCACTTGTTTTGCTGAACTCCAAGTTTTCCAAGAACACGCAACATCCACACACTTTGACACGCACAGGCTGCAGCAGCAATGAATTCAGCTTCTGTGGTGGATAGTGACACCACTGATTGCTTCTTAGAACTCCAAGCAACTATCCCATTATTCACCTTAAAAATGTATCCAGATGTACTCTTTCGATCATCGAGATCCCCTGCATAATCACTATCAGAGAAACCTACCAAACTCTCTTCTCCTCCCCTTCTGTAGAAAATTCCCAACTCAGTAGTTCCCTTTAGATAGCGCAGTACTCTCTTTACTGCTTGTTGATGCATTGTTGTTGGAGCTTCCATGAAACGAGCCACCAAACTTACCACATACATAAGATCTGGTCTAGTAACAGTCAAGTACATAAGACTACCCACCATTTGCTTGTATGCAGTAGCATCAATTTTTACTCCTTCTGCATCTTTGATAAGTCTGCTACCTGGAACAATAGGATTCTTTACAGGCTTGCAATCCTGCATTCCGAATCTTTTTAAAATTTCATTGGCATATTTCTTCTGACAAATGAAAATCCCAGTTGAACTTTGTATTACCTCTATTCCCAGAAAATATCTCATGCAGCCTAGGTCAGTCATTTCAAACCTTTCCTTCATTGATTCTTTGAGATCTTCAAACAGTTTTTCATCATTCCCTGTGAAGATTAGATCATCCAC
Organism: Comarum palustre; assembly: GCA_951800085.1. Taxonomy (NCBI): domain Eukaryota; kingdom Viridiplantae; phylum Streptophyta; class Magnoliopsida; order Rosales; family Rosaceae; genus Comarum; species Comarum palustre. Next base: position 1,476,206 of record OX637574.1, on the reverse strand, counting down.
ATACAGACTTACTATGAGAGTACCTCCTTCTTCATTGCACTTTGTGAACAAAGTATGATCACTCAGATCTCTTTCAAAACCTTCATCTACAAAGTATGCCTCAATTTTGCTGAACCATGCACGAGGGGCTTGCTTGAGACCATAGAGTGCCTTTTTCAATCTGTACACCTTGCACTCCTCACCCTTCTTCTCATATCCTTTTGGTTGTTCCACAAATACCTCTTCATTAATTTCTCCATGTAAGAAGACGCTTTTGACATCAAGTTGATAAACTTTCCACTCTCGACTGGCTGCTAGAGCAAGAATTAATCGAATGGTATCCCATCGAGCCACAGGTGCAAAAAAATCTGTATAATCGATTCCTGCTTGTTGAGTGTATCCCTTCGCCACAAGTCGAGCTTTGCACTTGTCTACTTCTCCTTTTTCATTCACTTTGGTCTTGAAGATCCATTTGACACCTATCTTCCTTGCTCCTTCTGGAAGTTCAGTTAACTCCCACGTCTCATTGTTCTCAATGGCTTGCATTTCACAGTCCATTGCTTTTCTCCAAACTGGACTTCTGACTGCTTCTTCATATGTACTTGGATCATTACTTGCAAACATTGCAAGTTGCTGCATTTCCATAGTAAGCTCTTCAACGCCCTCTTCTTCTTCTCCTTCTTCAGACAAACCTTCTCCAGACACATAATCTCTCATCCACACAGGTTCCCTTCTTCTCCTTCCTTGAGTAGGAAATGATTCTCTTCTTCTCCTCCCTTGAGTAGGAGATGTTATATCCTCAGTTATACTGACTCCTTCTGCTTCAATTTCTTTATTTTCTCCTTCTTCATTCCAGAAGAATTCCTTGCTCACAGCTATTTCTCCTGTCTTTTTCCAGTTCCACTTTTCTTTTTCCTCGAATACAACATCTCGACTTATGACTATCTTTTCTGTCTCTGGATCATACATTCGAAACGCTTTGGATTCCTCACTTACTCCCATGAATACACACCTAAAGCTCTTCTCATCTAACTTCTTCCTCTTGATATCAGAAATGTGGACATGTCCTATACAACCAAAGACCTTAAAATACTCCACTGATGGTTTAGTTCCACTCCACGCTTCCTCAGGTGTCATGTCTTGTATGGCAGATGTTGGACATCTATTGAGCACATGAGTAGCCCAACTAGCTGCTTCTGGCCAATACTCCCTTGGTACATCTTTTGTTGTGAGCATACACCTTACCATGTTCATCAGAGTTTGATTTCTCCTCTCTGCAACTCCATTCTGTTGTGGGGAATAGGCTGTTGTGAGTTGACGTCCAATCCCATTTGAGCTGCAATAACCATTGAACTCAGACGAGGTGAATTCCCCACCTCTGTCAGTACGCAGACAGCTAACAAATGTTCCCATTTCCTTTTCAACCAACATTCTGAATATCTTGAATTTATCTAAAGCTTCTGACTTGGCATGTAGAAAGTAAATCCACATTCTTCGACTATAATCATCAATGAAAGTGATAAGATACATCTTCTGAGACTTTGATTCAGGAGTAATTGGACCACATATATCTGAATGAACTAGTTGCAATGGCCTTGATGCTCTCCATGTGCTTCTTTTTGGAAATGAGTCACGATGTTGCTTTCCCATCATGCAATCACTGCACAGCTTCGAGCTGTTCTTTAGAATAGGCAGTCCCTTAACCATCTTTCTGTAGGCTAGAGTACGTAATCCTTTCATATTGAGATGACCAAATCTCTGATGCCATAGGTTTGTGGAGTCATCTGTGGATGTTTTAAAACAAACTGATCCTATGACATTACTTGGGGTAGAAGCCATCAGCACAAACATACGATTTGCAGACATCATACTTTGCATAATTAGACCTTTCTTATCATGATAAATACGACAATAACCATGCTGAATAAGAATAGATAAATTTCTTTCTTGAAGCTGTCCAATGCTGATTAAATTGTTTTTTAGATCTGGAATGTAGAATACCTCAGTGATGACAATGATTTTTCCTTCCACTTCCATTCTGACATTTCCCTTTCCCATGACAGCCAACTTTGAGTTGTTTCCCAGTTTCACACTTTGCCTAAATGTTTGATCAAGATCTGAGAACCATTGTTTGTCTCCACTCATATGATTGCTGCATCCTGAATCTAGAAACCACACCTCCTCTCGCATAGCTCCTTGCATACTTACATAAGACATAAGCAACATTTCTTCACCTTCATCTAGCTCTGTGTATTCAGCATAGTGAGCATAATTAGGACATTCAAACTGAAAATGTCCTAGTTTGTGACATCTGTAACACTCAACAGTAGCTTTATTGAATGTTCTTCCTCGACCTCTTCCTCTGAAACCACCACGTCCTCTACCTCTGCCTCCAAATCTTTCTTCTTCTTTCATACCTGATCCTCCTACTCCAGTAACTTTAAGAGCTTGTTCTTCCATATCTCTTTTTTTAAGCTTCTGCTCATGAACTAGCAGTGAGCTCTGCAGCTCATCCACTGACATATTATCAATGTCCTTGGATTCCTCAATTGAGCATACTATGAAATTGTAGTTATCTGACAAGGTACGTAGTATTTTTTCTACAATCTGTGCATCCTCCATTTTGTCTCCTGCATTTCTCATATCATTGGCAACCAGCAGAACCCTAGAGAAATAATCATTCACGCACTCACCAGTTTTCATTTCTAGAATTTCGAATTCCCTTCTCAGCCTCTGAAGTTGAGCTCGCTGAACGCGAACATTGCCTTGATACTTCCTTTTCATAGAGTCCCAGAGAGCTTTTGCAGTTGCTTTGTGTGTGATTGTTTTCAGAATATTCTTGTCAATTGATTGAAACAAGAAATTCTTGGCTTGTAGGTCTTTCAGCTTCTGTTCTTCTAGTACTCTTCGCTGTGCTCCTGGTAGGACCTCCAGATTGTCAGGTTCGTCATAACCATTCTCCACTAGACTCCAGTATTCTTTTGATCGCAGCAGATTTTCCATTAGCATGGACCAATGATCATAATCCCCATCAAACTTGGGAATACTTAGAAAATTGTTTCCGTCAGCCATCTCACTCTTCTTTTCTCCCAGTGTTTCACTCAACGATTCTCTCTCTATTTGAATCAGGCCCTTGTGAGGGCTCTGATACCACTGTTGATTCTACTGAAAGAAGAACTCCAAATGTAGCTGTAAAAGCTTGATTTTATTGACGAAAAGATACTGGCTTTTATAAAGCCATTACAACTGAAAAATGAGAAAATCATGGAGCCAACGTTGTGGCTGAATTACAGGAAGAATGAATCAATCAACTAATCTATTCCTAGAGACTAGGATTATTGCAACAGAAAGCTAACAAACAACCAAATAATATGGAGGACTTGGTATGCAAGTTATCCAGCAAATCTCCTTGTACTGAGCCGAGTTTGAATGCAGCTCGAGCAGAAAACTTGAAGTGCAAGCTATCCAACAGACAGGTGATCCAAGGAAGTAATCTGCCATGAGGTGAAGCGCTTGCAGCCAGATCTTCTGGTTGTTGGCTGCCGTGGTCTTGGTCCTTTCCAGAGGTATGCCCCTAAGTGCTTTGCACCTTTGGTTATATTTTCCACATCTTTCAGGTCTTACCAGATAGATTAGTATATAATCTTTGTCCATCGCTAAATACAAAATTCCTCTTTCTATTTTCTGTGTAGGGTTTTCATGGGGACTGTGAGTGAATTCTGCCTGAAGCATGCTGAATGCCTTGTCATCACAATCAAGCGCAGTGCTGAAGAGACACCGCAGGATCCTGTTGATGACTGAAGCCAGTCTTTGTACCTAAAAGTCTGAAACCAAAGAATTACATTGATTACATTTTTGAATTCTTTTTATGTTGGGGAATTGTACTATGTAAGGATGAGCTGGATGTTGTGCTGCATTGATTGTGTTTTGAACTAGCTTGCGAGCTTTGTTAATCTTAGCCGATAGTTTGGTCTGCTTGCTATGACTTGCTCTGTCGAATCAAGGCAAGCCAAGTTTGGTACGAGGTGTGTGGAACTGTGAATGAATGTATACAGGTTTCAGGTAAAACCGACCACACGCTCCCTGTAATCCAAACAAGCTTAAGCCACAGACTATGTATAAGACCCGCAAACGAGTGACTGCTTTCGCCCAAATATTCAGTTCTTATTGAAGCATCTGTAGGAAGTAAATTACTGTAAAATCCACAATACTAGAGATCAGCTTCATACCAGAAGGGAACAAACTTTACTTCAGAAAACAACAAAATTCAAAGTTGATCTGTAAATCGAAAGATAAGACACCAGAAACAAACAAGACAGTATGGCTTGATTCGCATCCATTTGTATTCCAGGAAAAAAAATAGTACCAAGTCTACACAAAAGATGACTCAACTCCATCTACAAAACATCCGGAAAGGAAGTTGCGAAATCATCTCTAAAAATCTACATATGGATCATTAGCTACATGACAATAACGAGAAATGTGTCTAGATCTAACAGTATCCAATCTAACATGAGGATTCACACATTGCGCTCACCGCCTTAAGTAGATCCTTTATCTCATTCTTCAATTTAGATTTCACAACAGGCGTCACTTCGCTATCCGAGTCTCGCAGCATTGATTTCAACATGTCAAGTTTATGCCCAATGAAACCAGCCTGCGATGATTTACCAGCAGGCGTTTCTGAAGCTACTGACGCTGGACTTGCAGACTTGGACCCAAACTTATTAGCTGGAGGAGACTCAGGTAATGCACTCAGCTCACGAGTCTTGGAAGCACCCGAGGGATTTTGGAGCCGCAAATTGACATTGGAAGAGCCAAAGGGACTGTGGATTAGAGAATGATTGAAGGCTTCTTCCGCATCAGACCTCGTTACATACACCACACGGGCACAGAAATTGGTGTAGAACATCTCAGTTTCAGTTTTATTCAGTTCTCCAAATTTACTGTATATTCTGAGAAGATCATCCTTCGTAGGCAGTGAGGATCCAGGGCCAAATGTTACAAAAAGGGATGTAGGTGAAGCCTCTTCTTCCGTCGCCTTAACCTTCGAATCCCGAGCTTCAGCATGCTTTGATCTCCGCCTCACCAGCTCTGGAATTGGCGGCTCAGCAGCTTGCTTTTTCTTAGGCTTATCTTGTTTATTGTTAATGTTCCTCTGCCGCCCACTAGCACTAACAGGCGGACTTTGAGCCTTCTCATTATCTTTTCCCAACAACTTAATTACAGAATTTAGCTTCCTTCTCTTTACACTTCGTGTCTCAGCAGCCTTCTTTTTTGCCACAACTTGTTTCTCCTTAATCCCTCTCCACTAATTCACCTTCATTTGTAGCAGTTTGATTTTCTTTCACCAATAACCCCGGTTCAGAATCTGCTTTCTTTCTCTTTCCAAGACGTTGGTGCTTCTTGTAAAGCTTAGAGTAGCAGCCATTCTGGTAAACTGAGCCTCTAAATATGGATACAAAATCACCAACAATCTCGTAGGAGGATTTCTGGTTGACTGGATATAATGGATCGACAGCAGCAGAGAGGACACCAGATAGCACTTCATTAGTTGCTGCATTAGCTCTCATTGGATCAACACGCTTCTTCTCATCTTCTGTTGGTGTTTTAACATTGGTGCTGTTACTCTCACTTTCTATCGATTGTTTCTCCTCACCGCAATTATTCAAAAGCTGAGGTGACCCCTTAAGGTTGGCAGCAGCCCTGGTCATCCTCTCCCCAAACCGAGCTTTATCAGAAGCCTCCGGAGATGCTACTAATTCCATGTCTTGCACCTCCCCCTCTGCCCCAAAATCATGACTCGTGACAGCATTTGGAGATTCTGTTTCCAGGTTTGGTTTTCTTTTCCTTGTCACTTATTGTGAAGGGTGGTGACAAGTACTTGCTTTTTTTCCTTTCCCTTGACAGAGATCCCTTATTAATTTGGTCCTTCATGTCTGTATTGGGAAATTCCCCAACATTGGCCTCACCAACATTACTGTTGATGCCAATATCCTCATTCTTCTTCCTTCTTCTTGACAAGGGAGCAGTTTCATCCGTTCCAACAGCTTTTTCTAGGGCATCACCATCTTTACCGTCAGTGCTAATACATTCATCCCTCTTCCTTCTCCTTGACAGTGGAGTCTTCTCAATGCGTTTTTGTAAATTTAAATTATGATTGTTGATACTACATGTCTGAATGCGTTTTTGAACATCTATGTCCGATTTCAGACATCAACTCCCAGTGCTGAATCGTGCCACTGAATCCAATGCCTCAAGTGCCACTGAATCCAATGCTGACATATAGTTTTACATGTAGCATGCAAAATTTTAGTGTAAATAAAAGGATAAAAAGCATTTGGCACCACCCAATGGAGTAGCTAGAACACAATGCAATTCTTCTCCTAGTTCGAACTTCAAATCATAAACCCTTTTCATCATCTACATGTTCATAAACCTCACAACCAAATCATACCAACCAAGAACACATTACCAAAAGTAATCAACTTGTCTTTTCCTTAGAAATTACAATTCCAAATGCGTTGAAATCGAATCCGAAGCAAAAGATATGAATCACATTTTACGCTAAACAAATTTTCCAAAACGCACAAATAGTAGAAAGAAATCATCACAAAAAGCTCGTTTAGCTAAAGAGAAACGCTCATCCCCTCAGACAATTCCGACTTTAGCTCCCGCCGCTTCTAGCTGCTTCTTGGCGTCCTCGGCATCATCCTTAGAGACTCCCTCCTTGAACTTCTTCGGCAGCCCCTCAATAAGCTCCTTGGCCTCCTTCAACGCCAAGCTCGTCAAAGCCCTAACCGCCTTGATCACCGCGATTCTCGCATTGCTGGGAACCTCCTCAATCACCACGTCGAACTCCGTCTTCTCCTCCACCACCGCCACGGCGTCTCCCGCGCCAGGAGCGGCTGCGACGGCGGCGGGGGCGAGGGAGGCGGCGGAGACGCCGAGCTTCTCCTGGAGGTAGTCGACGAGGACGCGGGCCTCCTCGAGAGTAAGGCTGGAGATGTCGGCGCCGAGCTTCTCGATTTTCTCAGGGGCGGCGACGGCGATGGGGCGGAGGTGGATTGCGCGGTGGGAGAGGGTGGGGTTTTGGGGGCCGAAGGGGAATTGGAGGGAGGGTTTGGGAGTGTGGGATGGGAAGGAGGAGGTGGTTGCTGGGTAGGAAGGAGTGCTGAGTGTGAGAGTGGAGAGTGAGGCTGCCATTGTTGTTTGCTTGTTTTGAATTTTGGTCTCAGAGATTGAGTGAGAAGAAGAAGAAGAAGAAGAAGATGATGATGATTAGGATAAGGAGATAAAATGTGAAGCTAATGTCCACGATGTAGGTGGTGCTTTTTCTCAATGTGACGAAGTTGTCCTTGTGAGATTGTTATATTTACCAGGAAATGGCTAAAGAATTGTCGTTTATACGAGGGTAGAAGAGGTAATGCAGGTGCTACTAGGGAAAGAAGAAGTTGGCGGTAAAAAAAAACAGGGGCATTCGGAGAATCGAACTCCGGACCTCTCGCACCCAAAGCGAGAATCATACCACTAGACCAAATGCCCTCTTATATTCACTGTCTCTGTATCGTATGTTGTCAACTAGTATCGATACTTGTGAAACCAACCGTATGTAGACTATTTCAATACAGAGGTAGACTCCATTATTTGAGACATTAGTTTGATAATGCCCTATTTCTGTATTGAGCTAGTCTACTTAACGTGTAAAATTATCCGACATGATAAATGAAGTTACTGAACCATGCGACTCATCGGAAAGATCGAATTCTCCGATCCCGCCATGGTCTTTGAAGAGTTACATAGAGCTGGATTATGCGGGACAATATCTCGGACCTGTTGATGCTACTCAGGCAACACGGCATTACAGGATATAGTCGAGAAAGTGAACTACGTAGACGATTGTATAAAGCCGTATTTAACTATTGTGTTCTTTAATTATTGTGACTTGTGAGCTACAATCTGCTTGAATACATATATGATCAAATATGCAGTATTGAACAATGTCCTAGAACCTATAATGCCACATGGGTATGATACAATCCAACCCGACCAAACTCTTCACCACCTTCGCCGCTTTCTTCCATACCAATATGCAAACGCAGCTATTGATGCGGCCAGAAGAACGCCGGCAGTTGCATGGAAAGTGTATATTGGTCTGTCCACAATGATGCCAGAACCAGCAACATCACGAGGTGGTGATGGTGGTGGTTTCTGACTAGCAGTCAATGCAAAACACAGACCTTGCCTTTCCAACTCGGCCACATCTTCAACTGCTGGCCTCAGCCTGGTGGCCTTGGCTATTGCTTCATACTCTTCTTTGGTTCCCCCTTCAAGAAAAGATCCGACAAGATGACCATTGCTGACCCAATAAGCCCCGAATGTGCCTCCTGAGAAATCTCCAAAATGAACTGCATCTCCTATATTGTCCCCATAAAACTGCCAAGACAAGGTGAAGACTCTGGAGTAAAAGAATGGTAGATAGTCAAATTCAACAGCCTTGTTTGGTTCCATAATGGCAGCAACAGCATGTCTGGCAGTTTTTCTTGCAGAGTCAACATGTTCGAGCCTACGGGAGTCACCAAATAGTTTGACAGGAAATGCTGCCACATCTCCAACTGCATAGACTGAGCTATTGCTAGACTGCATTTTTCCATTCACTTTGATCCCGCCTTTCTCCAGTGTCAGCTGCCCTTCAAATAGGCTTGTGTTTGGACGGATACCTATTCCCACCACCACCATGTCTGCTGGTAGACGACTTCCATATCTAAGATTAACGGCTGTGACCTATGCATGAGTTGATAACCAAGATTTAGTACGTCGAAATTCAGCGTTTATATTCAAAGGAAAATTAAATTGCTTTCACATCAAAGCTCATAGCCGGTCTTGATCTCTATTCAATAGTAAGAAGGGGAAGTCAGCAAGGCAGGCATTCTACTTTACTTGAAAATGACTAGTAAAATCGTGACAGTTTTCTATATGAAACTACTAAAGGTTTAGACAAATGAAACTCCTATATACATCCCAAACAACAGAAGAATGAGCAGTCAATAATCAACGGTCCATCTTTCATTCATTATGAAAGAATATATAATTATAAATAAAACAAAAAGAAAAGAGGCAATCTTCAAATATACCGTCCCATTAGGGTCAATGTCAAATGAGGACAAAATGGTTCCTTTAACAAAATTCACTCCTTTGGACTTGTAAAACTCTTCATAATAATTTGCAATCTTGGGTGTGAATAATCGAGCCACTGCAAAAGGACATAATTATTACAAACACTCTTTCAAGAGTCAAGACTGAGAAAACAAACTCTTTGATATTAAACATCCTCAGCAATATGTGGCAAAACTGGTTTGAGATAAATACACAAACAACAAATTATAAGGTGTCAAAGAAAACGAGCTTACTGCAATGTTCTTCAGGAAAAACCATTGTCACATTCATTCTATTGATCACCAACGATGCTGCACACTCCATTCCAATGTAGCCACCACCAATGACAACAGCATTCCCACCAGGGGAAGATTGCACCAAGTTGACAAGTCTATTTGCATCAGCCAAATTTCGTAAATAGCACACATTTTCAGAATCCGATCCTTTGACTCCAAACTCCTCCAGCTTGAGTGCCTAGCATCCACACATACAAGAACATAAATCTCATTAAAACAAAAAAAATAATGATTATTTTCCTAAATCTAAGCCATAGCATTTCACCGATTACAACTGCCAGCTACACATGTACCTAACATATGGCATTATAACTCACTATTAGTCTCACTTAAAAATACTACATCCTATAAAAGTATAAAACTAACGTCAAATACTCTAATATGTAGAAACATTATTAGGGTTTTTTAGGTCTAATACATTATCGTACTATTTCAAGTGTATTTATTTTGGATGAAGTGAGTCCATGGTTCATAACTGTTATATATATATAGTAGAATTTCAATATCCTTACACTTTTGCATTAAGAACATCTAAAAAGAGACAATGTAAAAGATAACTATAAGATCAGTTTCAATACCCGAGCACCTGTTGCAATAACAAGAATCTTGTAAGTTATAGTCTCTCCAGATCCAGTCAATATTGTCTTGCGTCTAACGTCAACAGACTTGACTCGAGTACCAAGAACTAATTCAATCCCTATGAAGAAAAGGCAAAATAAACAATATCAGAATTACACTTCAATAGTACATATGCAGAACACATATGTTCACAATGAAATGACACATCCTACAGTTCTCATAACTACAGAAGTAAACAAGATGTTTTACCATGTTCCTTGTACCATTTTGGAGTTAATCTTTCCTCATTGGCACCAACACATGTGTGAAATGATGGAAGGCTTGAAGGAGCTGCACATCAACAAAAATCATATAAAATTATATCAGGAACTTGTGCAGAAGGAAGTATGTGAGAAGACGATATAACTCATTTTCAAGTTTGGAGCACCAAAGTTACTTCATAACCTACTGCCCAACCCATATTTCTATGGGGAAATGAAACTATGGAGACATAATAATGATAAAGGTCTGAGTTAAGAAGTTGTAGATTCTAAGAATTGGTGGCGCACACTTTTCTGCCCTTTGAATTAATGTTCAATTTGGTGTAAGGGGTAATGTTACATAGAATCGGTAGAACGGATGAGAATAAATAAAAGAAAACAAACAAATTATGATGGCTGAAAAGGAGAGTGTATACCTTCTGGAAGTAAAAAACCTTTGCTTAAAGCAGGCCTCTCATAAGGAGGAACCTGAAAATATGTAATTACGGCCCTGTTAGTTTCCACCTGAACACACTTGATCACTTAACTTACAAGTAAATAGAATCAAAAACAGATCAAAAGATGTTTTGATATGAGTATTTCATTCCAAAAGCGATCGTAGTTAAACCATAAACGAATCCATATCTCCTATCATCCCTAAACCCGTCAAACCCCAAAATTGACATCATAGAGTATACTTAGAAAGCATCAACAGAAACTCTCCAATTCAGGAGCATAGTAACTTAGTAAGACCGTGCATAACTAAACATAATCAATATAATTAACTTTCCAGACAGAATAACCAACTCCAAAGTCAAAGCATCATCCATCTCGCTTATCCAAAGCAATAACTTGCAAGGAACAGAACTACATGATCATATACTATGTATGTTTTAAGTGTTCCTACTTCATAGAATTCGGAAATTCCACATTGCTATATCCAATCAGATAACAAGATTCCAAACCCATATTAATACCGTTAACAATTTCATACCTTACATAAACCCATCGCACAGATAACTAACAATTGGTGTGTCAACCTGATCTTCTTAGAATACAAAATCAAGGGTGCAAAAAAGAGCAACGACCCAATAGAGAAGAGCAAAAACCCAGGAAGAAAAATAAGATTGGAAATGAGAAAAATGGAGAGGAATAGTCTTACAGGCTCCTCGGAAATGATGCAGAGCTCACCATGGGAGATGCCTCTCCTGGTGAATTCAAGAGCTGCATAACCAGCTGCCACCCCTCCCCCAAGTATCACATACACAAATGCCCTCCCCATCTGATTCTGAATTTCCTTCGGTTAATAAAATGGAGTCTGGGGAGAGCTTTCCCAAGAAAACCAATCCAAGACAGTTGAATAAGGAAGACACCTGATATTACTGTACTGCCCTTATGAGTCATGGGCGGGGCCCGGTGGGATTTTGGAACTGGGTCGGTCCGGCGAGTCAAGTAGTGCCACGTGTCGGGAGGATGGGATTGTTTTGGCGGGTTACGTAAAACCGGTGAAGATTGAAGAATAGCAGTTTACTGGGAAATGTGGAGGAGGGGATTTGGATTGGGATTGATTTGTCAGAATTAATATCCAGAAGCAAGTTGGGTGGTTCTGTGTAACTGAAAATAGGATGAGGTTTCGTCTCTATGCCACACGTCTGTGTTCTTGCAGCAGCTTATCTATCGAGCTAGCTCGATCCTCCAATGGCTTATATATCAAACTGGTAGTATTTGAAGTCTGGAACCATGTGACAGAGTGCTGATGAGTACCATTATAAGCAATCATATTGGTCACTGATGATCGATATTGTTCGATTATTGCAGCCGTGAATTCCATTTTTAAACATAGGGTTTGAAATTTACTCTGCATTATTTTACGTGCATGCCTATCTATACGCAAATGAAGGTGTGATCTAACTTGTGAGGGATTGACCCTGGCAATGCACACACTGATAATGATCATATCGATCCTATTTAAAGTGAATGATGAGCACAAAAGCAACATATAACTAAGTTTCCATGGTTAACAATAACATACCCTCTGCTCCAATACGCACAATTTAAGGATTGAGGGTCGTTTAGAATTCTAGACAAATGAGATAAGTGGCAGATTATGACCGATTCGATAGAGCACCCAAGGTCCATACGTACAATATAGCCGGAATGATGATTTGGTTGCGGGGCTAATGATTCCCCGGTAACTACAGGCTCGTAACCATTGTGCACAACCTGATTGCAAACAGTTGGGCCTTTTCATAGGCCATGCTAGCTAACACTTGGGCCCTTCGATTTTGTTGTGCTCAAGGATATTGGACACGTGCTTGAACAAGTATTGTGATATGAAACACGCTGTTTTAGTTAAAGGAAATTTCTCCTAATCACAGAGGGTTAGGTACTTAGGTTAGTGAGGAACGGTTTTGTTTGCTTTTTGGATATTTTCTTTGGTTATCATCTGGTTAGGTTTAACAAGTGTTTATGATTTTTTCAAAAGAGAAGTCTCCAACATGTTTAGGTTAGGTGCGCGCACCAAGTCTTTGAATAAATAAGAGTTCCTAGCTCCCACTAGATTTTGTGTGTTGTTCTCTTCTTGTTCATCAAGTAGTAGCAAACCACTCTCACATTCTCCTTCCATTGTGTGCTTTCGAGTGTATTACAATGTTCCATGTTTAGTTTCCTCCTCATATTCAAGCCTCTGATACGAAGAAAAGACTTCGTGTTTGTGGCGCCCTCGCTAGCTTGTTCGACAACACGCGTAGAGAAATAACGTGATAGAAGTCCTCATGAATGCGTATAGCGATTGTGCATGTAAGGTTAAATATTTTACGTCTCTCTCTTTCATAGAAGTAAATCGATTGAATTTGATTGTATATCATTTAATATCGGAAACAAAATGGGACTTCATACGTCATTCATTTTATGATGTATCATGACAATAACATTGATCACATTCAAATTTCAGCTACCACAAAATCCTTACATTATTACATTTTTTTTCCATTGTATCATTTCTCCGGTAGTAGAGCTCCATAGCCTTAGCCGGATCGGATTTGGCATGCATGTCGTAAATTCAGCCACATATAATAGAGTTCTGATTTTCTATTTAGCTAGTGCTTCATAATGTAGTATCATTGTCATGGAATTTCAAGCTGAGTTAAGTTTGGTTTTGAAAATCATATAATCTCATAATGTGAGTACGTATGCGATTGCTAAATAAGTAAATTTACCGACTTCATATACGAGAGAGTCAATTTAAGTTCGCAAAAAGTCTAACTTCATAATCTCATTGCCACGCTACCAAATAATGCACTACTCTTCTACGTGATCATACAGGAGACATTGTTGTTGTTATGGCACATGCACTCATAAATGGACAACGAAATTAGCCTTAATCGGAAAAACATCCCATTTTGGAACTTTACGTCTCGAATTACCTTGTTCGTTTATCATATAAATCTTCTTTCATTCTGTTTCAAATGAGACTCATGGATTCACATAATTAACTCCATTCTTATATGTCTTCCATGCCGGCACTTCGATCATTATCGGTCCGTACATATATAAAGACAGCTATAAGCCTTGATCAATTATTTGAAAACTCCCAAATTAACTAATTAGGCACAAACAACCTCCTAATCCTGTAGTTAAACTAGTCCTAGTGTCCTATATATGCACTATATTTTTTTCAAAAAAAAAATATGCACTATATTTGGTATTGATCTAGATATGCTTTAAAAAAGTTTAAGTGAGAGCTTGGTTACGCTACATCACCATCGTCAGGACAAACCTGCAACCTTAACCTTGAAGGACTTACAGTGGACACGTACATGTCACACTAGCCTCCAGGTATGGATTTCCACAAGAGAATTTATAGATCGCGAACCAACGAGACCTGTTGGTAACGGGGATCGAACTCGGATGGGGTCTCCACCACAAGCCCGCCCTTGCCAACTGAGCCAAACCTCGTTAACCAGAATTGATCTAGATAGTTGCAGCAAGTGGATGAACCAATTAAGGACTGATTAACCGGAATTTTAATATACAGCTTTCGACTTCGATGCTAGCTCTGTTTGAAGTTTTGAAGTTAAATATGATTGATATGAAGGTTGAGACGACCTAGCAGCATTTACGTTCAGAAACTCAACTCAGCAAAAGTTGGTTATCTTGCTCTGTGTGTGCTTCGCCTTCAACAGTCCGCGAAGAGTTAATTTACCCTGATCGAAAGTGATCGTGTTCGACTTCCATGTCCTCGATCCTCTGCTTGTTTTCGGGTGATTAATCGATCGTACAATATATTGTATCATCGATCCTTTAGCATCTAGACGCCTTCCCCATATGCGTAGTAGCTCGATCTACCAAATCTTGTTTCGATTTGCTTAACTAGGTATCTCTGTTATGTCACCGCACGACGAGCATTTAACTACGTTATGAGAATTTATATAATCGATCGAAAAGATACTTGACTGTAAATATAAAAGCAACATCGTTCAACCCATTGAACCTTATCATATGATCATAGAAACTTGGGAATTTCTTAACTTCTTGTTCTAGCTAGGGTTTGATTCCTCTTCTGATGTAGAACGAAGAGGAGTCGCTTTCAAACGGAAAATAAAAATTAGAGAACCGTTTGATCGTGCCAAATTATTTCCGGACATCCAAGTTCGTTAGGCTTCTATAAGACTGTTTTAATTATTTTTGAAGTTTTATTTTTATTATTTTGTTTTGTTTTATTTTTATTTATTTATTTTGGACTTTATTTTATTTTAATCCATTGGCTTTTAGGTTTCATTGTTAGTCGTCCTAAGGTTTGTTTGCTTCTATATAAGGAGCCTCTATCAGTTGTATTCGTTAACCTTGATTTTATAAAAAAAAACTTTGAGTTTATCTCAATAACTGGTGGATTCCAGAACTTCTCGTGGATTCGAGATCAAAAATAGATTGGTGGATTCTAATCTCCTATCCATTTATTTTCTGTTGCATCAATTGGTAATCAGAGCCTGGTGGGTTCTTGGTGAGTGTTCTATCAATTGATTCAGAAGCAAAAAAAATAGTATAAAAAAATAGTATCGAAAAAAAAATTCGAAGAACAAAACACTACCAAACTGCTCGTCGATCCAATCTCCACTGCAAACCGGCGTCTCTCCAACCCAGTCTGCTCCTAAGCCGTGTCACAACCTGGCCATCGCCACACAACGTCGTCGCCGTCACGCCACAGCCTGGGCAGCTCCGATCCGACGAATACAGACTCTGCATCCCAGCCTGGGGTCACCTTCGCTACGTTGCACCCCAACCAAATCCTCTACGCCTCTCCAGCCTACGCCCTCCACCTCCGGCACCACAGCTCCGCGCCCCTCCCACAAAAACCCAGTTTTCTGGGTTTTTCTGCAACAGACCCGACCCAGAGAGATCCAGCCCGACCCGACCCGGTATCCTAACAACCTGGCAGCCCGAACTGACCCGACCCGTTAACTATTGACCTGATCCGGTAACCATTGACCCGACCTGAACCGACCCGATCTGATCCTGTCCTTAGCTGATCCGGCCTAACGAAAAAAAATAGGAGAAAGAAAAAAGAAGAAGAAAGGAAGAAGAGGAAGAAGAAAGAGAAGAAGAAAAAGAAGAAGAAGAAGAAGAAGAAAGAGAATAAAAAGAAAAAAAATGAAGCTTAGCATTGAACGTTGGATATTTACCTTACTAGATTACGATGACTTCAGAACAACGTGTTTCATCAAAAATAAGATATGGTCAACAATAATTGATATTGATCTACATGAGAATTTTGTTGCAAGCAAGGTTGTTCACTCCCTTCAATTACCGACGGTGAAGTTGAGCAATCCATTTTGGATTGATGATCGTGCACTTGTGACAGAGGTTTGTAAAGTTTCTATTTATATAGGAGAATTTTATAACGATGAGGTTACTTGCCATATGATTGATATGGATGATAGTGATGTGTTTTTTGGAAAATCCTGGCATGAAAGCGTCAAAGGTAGTTATTGTAAAGGTGAAACATATTTATTCATGAAGGAGTTGAACAAGATTACAATCAAGCCTGCAAAGCCTGAAATATGTGAAAAGAATGTTGAAGAGGATTTGAACAAGATTACAATCAAGCCTGCAAAGTCTGAAGTGTGTGAAAAGAATGTTGAAGAAATCACTTTGCAGATTAGAGAAACATTTGCTCATGTTGACTCGGTTGTCAGTATTGAAGAAGCCTCACCTCAAGTAAATCTTTCAGAGCCGGAGCAAAAGATCATTCTAGAATGCAATTTTGAAAATCTAGAAGACTTATCTCAAGTAATTGACGAACTCATCTTTGGTGTTAGATTCATGATTATACCTTCAGAGTTTGCAGAGACTTCGACTTTTAAACCACAAGTTCAATTACTGGATTTATTATTGAGTTTGTTTTCTACAAATTATTCTTCTTTATTCAAGATGAACTCGGGGTCGAGTTCTTTTAAAGTGGAGGAGACTGATGTAGAACGAAGGGGAATCGCTTTCTGACGGAAAATAAAGATTAGAGAACCGTTTGATCGTGGCAAATTATTTTCGAACATCCAAGTTCGTTGGGCTTCTATAAGACTGTTTTAATTATTTTTGGAGTTTTATTTTTATTATTTTGCTTTGTTTTATTTTAATTAATTTGTTTTTGACTTTATTTTATTTTAATCCATGAGCTTTTAGGTTTCATTTTTAGTCGTCCTAGGGTTTGTTTGCTTCTATATAAGGAGCCTCTATCAGTTGTATTCGTTAACCTTGATTTTATAAAAAAAAAACCTTTGAGTTTATCTTAATTTCTGGTGGATTCCAGAACTTTTCATGGATTCGAGATCAAAAATAGATTAATAGATTTCAATCTCCTATCTCTTTATACATCATCTTCCTTGTATAAAACCCTAGATCATGAGACGTCATTGTTTGAAAGCTCTTTCATGCATACATGCGAATCATGGCCGACCCATCATGTGAATCTTCCTTATCCACCACGTGATGGTTTATCTCTTGTTTTGTGCTTTGCATTCACTTCAAATTTCAATTCGGCACAACTAAAATGTGATGGAAACCAACGAGTGGCTAAATGACGAACTTCTTTTTCGTATGAGCTAGGGAAGCTGGCAATTCCAAACTGTCCTCGTTCATCTTTTGCCATATTTGATTGTGCAGAGTTGCGAGCAATGGGCCTTATAGGTTATTTTCCTCAAAATTTCTCTCTCTCGAATAATAAAGGATTGGATGCTAAAGCTTCAGAGGATCGATAGTTGTTGAAAATGATAGCCAGTGACTCGTCCAGAGGACGGTACCTAACTTTGTTCTTGTCTGCTGGTCATCATCGATAGAGTTCGCTTTACATTTTGCATCTCAAATTTCAAATAATTGTAATAGAGAAGAGTGTTAATGTTAGCACAAAGAATGTGAAAATATTTCCATCTTCACACGAAAAAGTGCGGAAAAACTGAACACCAAATTTGCGGAAGATCGAGAGGCGAGAGCGCTGCTTCCCCATTGATAGTTTCGTTAATAGTTTTGTGATTTAGGTGATGATGATTCAGTCAAAGGATAACATGGATGAACACTATGAAACTTAAGAACCCAATGATTCAGTCGAATGCGGTGTAATTGCATACGTTGTTAAACATAATAGGAGATCTTGAAAGCGAGCTATGAATGCCAGTGTGGATAGGATAGTAATGGGAGGAGTTAATAAGACTTGGAAGAAGCATTATGTGAAAGGCTTCCAAATATCTCACCCGACATCAACAACAGTATAAGTAAATGAACATTAATTCTGGTGTGGTAAGGAAGAAATTGAAGGTCTCAATCTCACCCAGACAATTTCACTGTACTATGAGGATCTCCTTCAAAAGTTTCAAAGATTCTACTCGTACTTCGATCTCTTAGATTAAGATCAGATACTAATTAGGCTTATACCAACAGAATGTAAGTATCATTATCTTTGATCACTATCACTGCTCGATCAGCAATGATTATCTGCAAGAAATTAAAAAGCAGACAAGGGAACCTAACCTATGATTATAGAATGACATATATGAGTAATATGACAAATACTCTCATTAACTTACTATAAAAAGGATAGCAAATCTCAAGCTTTAGGATAAACTCTATTACAAACTAAGTGTACGTATGATTGATTAAATACCAGGCCGATTTATATATAAAACAGAAAAGAAATTTTTTTATATATGTACTAATAATTATGTATATAGATAGACCTAAGTATATATAAGTAACTAATGATTCAAATTATTATATAATTATATGATCATATAGACGATGAGTTGGGGGTGTTTTACTCTCCATTTAATAACTGCATAGACCAGAGATCCTCCATGCTCCAGTAATTCTCATGATTCAAATCTCCAGGGGGAAGAAAATTAGGATGAGCAGGAGGCTGAACCAGAGTTGCAGGATACGACACCGTCGGGGAGCATAAAGGGTAGGTAGTTTCCATTGCGTCCAGACCAGCAGTGATGCTCGATCCGACTTGGCTCGTGCTTGCCTGATCTGCAGCTCCCTCGGAGTTTTGGCCCTGGGAATTGCTATGATCCCCTTGCTTGATGTGCTTTTGGATTCGGGTTCTCCAGTAGTTCTTGATTTCATTGTCGGTTCTTCCTGGCAGATGCTTTGCGATTTTCGACCACCTGCATGAGGAATTAGACTAAATTGTTAAACCTAGCTAGTTAAACGCAAATGTGTTTCTGCCTGGCTGTAATTTAGTTTCTAGTATAAGTAGTTGCATGAACCGGATAAGAAATAATAAGGAAAACAACGTCATTAACCAAAAACTAAGACCGATAACAATAACTTACCTATTGGAAGTTTACTGACTTATATACATGTGTTTTGCATATGACAAAGATATATGTTGGAAGACTTGAAGGGTTTTACTCCAAGTAGTATATATACTATGAGCGTGAACTATGCTAGCTCGATCATTTGATCTTTTCACTTATTGGCTTAATTTGTGATGCAACTAAGACAAGCACGTTGTTGTGCAAAATGCATGACTGACCGAAAGTTAATAGTCATCAATTAATCCAAAGAGAACCCTAAGTTTGATAGTTAGTTCATTAACTCTAATGTGCAAAAGAGAACCCTAGAACATTTCTTTAGCTTCAATCTTTGGCAAACGAGTTCCTTCGACCAAGTATTATATGGTTATAATGTAGATTGGCATGCTGATCGATATCTTACGTCGTTTTACGTTGAACTTTCGCTATGGAATAAATTGATGGAACTTCTGTTCGAAACACGCAATAGGGGGCCTATTTGGATGCCATCATACCATATCAATAGATATGAGTAGTAATAGAAGGAGATGAATTCCCGGATGTCTTCATGCCATCATCTTTAAAGTTTGCCAAGATGTAAACTAGAGAAGTTTCGCCATATCCTTCTATCGATTCTTGAAACATGAGATTGTCACATTACAAATAAGAGTGAGCAAAGTTAGATGATGTTCTGTCGAGCAAATCGGTCTAACCCTAGATCAATGAGAACGATCCTCATCATATGGAATAGAGTTCACAGTACGTTCATCCTCACCTATGATTAGAGTGACTATGGCCGAATATGAATAGCCATGTATAACAGAGGGATCGACCGATCTAAACCGAGGGTCTGAAACTCAATGGATTCAGGCCAGCCCTAGAAGTATGAAACCGACTAAACCCAAGTTTCAACTCAGCACAAATACGATTGAACTTGGTCGAATAAGTCCAAGACTAGGTGCAAACACAGCGACCATGGTAATCAGTGGCCGACCGAAATCTAATCCAGGGTGAACTACGTAGTCATTTGTGTTTTTTGTTTATAGTCTTGCATAACTCGATCGATTAGAAGTGAGCATGCAACACTAAATTTAGCTAACCGAAACTCCTATACCTACTTGGACTCCCTTTTAAACTAATCAAGCATACTCGATCCCCAGCAACAAGGAACAAAAACGAGGGTTAGTATATCAAAAATGTAATAAAATATTTAACCAAAAGCAAAAATCATTAAATCAAATCACCTTCCATATTAGGTTAATCGCACATTTGTAACGAAGACAATAAAAGAGTATCTTAGGAAAAATATATCAACACGTACATGTTCTACGGGTGAGAATTAAAGTCTTCCAAGTTGGACATTTCATCGTATAAATAAGAGAAACCAGACCTGGGAAACCAAATGTTTGCCACAACAGAAAGAAAGAAAGAAAAAAACAACAGAGACCTTGCGTGTGTGCATCACAGAGTAATAATATTACAACAACTCGATCCCAGTTGGATATCATACTTGAAGACACCCTCTGATATACTCTGATATCAGATCTGGTGGTTCTAAAACAATATGCCCAGAATAGCAGGTATGTCCATGCATGCTTACATATATACATAAATACTTGCAAGATATATATATCTCATCTAGTTGTTCCATTTCTGAGACGTTTATATATATGCTGCATTTTTTTGTTCTTTTCCATACCAGACTGGTGAGGAGCATCAGATCTTGAAGGCATATAGTTATGTCTTACCTAGATAACTAACCGATATATGGATATTTTTGATGACTATATAACAGAGAAGGAAAGGTTAGCTTAGCTCATGATTGTGAGCTGCAGCCATCAGTCATACACATCTCCGACGATCCGAATCCGAGGATTCGTGCTGTACGACGAGAACTTATAGAGGGAGAAAGGGGCCGGCCGTTGTCTTAAAGGAGCCAAAACAGTAAGGTTTATGTCAACGTCTTCAAAGCCAAATAAGGCAGAACGGATTTTTTTTTCTTTTCTCCTAAGGGTTCGACTTGAATTGGAAAACCTTTTATTGGCACTTATTCTTTTTTCTGGGTCTCGTTCCCGAGCCCCTTAAAATTAGGTATTTTGACTATTTTTATTTTTCTCTAAGAACAATTTCCTAATATTTGGACTTTTTTTAATGTTTGTTAATCATGGATGGTGTCTTAATTTGGACACTATTACCAATTTTAACAAAGATTTGATCAAACTGATGTGATCCTAGGTAAGCATGCACATGCAAAGTTAAACTTGCTTATGGGATATCCCAGTTCGTTTTCTCAACTCCCTTTACATGCTGCAACGTCATCCTACGATCAGCCGCTATCACCGGAGGTAACCGGAGTTAGATATGTGACGGTAGGAATATCTTGTTATCCTTCGATAGAGAATATATAGGTCCACAGTAATGATATGCCTCCCACTCTATCGGCTATGTCACACCACCTAAGAATTTTTGTTAAATCATAGCAAGCACTTTCCAAGAATCAAGACTCATCCTCGCATCATATCTTATAGAACTTCGAATTAAAAAAAAAACAAAAAAATGGAGAAGAAGAAAGAAACAATATATATATATCCTCTCTTTATAGTTTATGTTTAATTTTTATTCTTTTGATTTATTAATAAAATTCAAATGTAGGACTGAGCCTCAAACCCTTAAAAAATCCTTTTTAATTGGTCACCGCAAATAATTTTCGTGGGTATGGATCGAACACTCAAAAGTGCCCAGCTATTACGTTGAATATCTTGACATCCTGCTCTCACTTTGTCTCTCCCTCTATTTCTACCCAGGTATCATCACTTCACACTCAACTAGCATCAGATCTCTATATATACACATGAGATCAGTTACAGAAGAAGAAGATCAAAGCATCCTATATTAATCATCCAAAATAAATAAAAACGTACAAATTAAACAATCAAATCGAAATAGGTATAACTAATCAATCAAAAGAAAAAAAGTAAGTTAAAGAAGCTAAACAAAAATGATATAGAATTATGGATCACCTGTTTCCCCATTTAGCGTGCAGTTCCATAATCAAGAGCTGTTCCTCCGGTGTGATATTACCTCTGCGAACGTCCGGTCGGAGATAGTTTAGCCATCGGAGTCTGCAACTCTTCCCAGTACGTTTTAAACCTACAAATATGGTCGGCTAGGGTTACTACTCACTTATATATTAGTTAGTTCTTTTAAATAGAGAAAGTACAAACAGATGTTCCAAACACCTAATATGATATAGAAATGTATATATACCGGCAGATTTGGCAAGGGAGTTCCAAACACCTTCACCATGGTTTGCAATATAGTTGATCAGAATCAAATCCTCTTCCATAGTCCACGGCCCTTTTCTCACTTCAGCATCCTGGGATGATGAATTGCATGGTTTTTTACCCATTCTTTGTGTTACAGAGATGGATAAAGGGATAGAGAAGAGAACGAGAGAAAGAGAGACTGAGAGAGAAGGCAAGTTAGGCAGACATATCAGAGCTAATGGGGTAGCTGGGGGCTTTTATATAGGGAGCCTAAGATGGTTTTTTTCTCAGTAAATATTGCTCTTAATCGGAATTAGAGAGTGATCAAGAGCTTTCGACCTAACTATCTTTTTGATTTATTCATCGATCCATGTGTGTATGTGTAGAAGTATATACTATATATCAGAACAAATACATGTTTCATGCATGACGAAATTTATTCTTATCTGGGGAAAATCTGAAATTCGAAAATAGACCATATCTTACTTGCATGATAGCTGCTAGTGAAAATAACATGTAATATATTACGTAAGCATATAAAATGTCTAACATCTCCAATGATAAAAGTTGAAATACTAAACCAGAAAACACATGCATGGTCAAGTAGCTAGTGAACACTGAAGGGAAAAAACACCATTTTTCAATAAGATAGAATATGCAATTTGTTCAATACAATGAAACTTAGTAGAAATTCTAGATGGTGTTTTAGAATAAGTTGTAAATTCCTAAATTTAAACCATTCAAAGAATGAGATGAGTGTGCTTGTATGGTCTAATTGATTAGAATCAAGAATAATTGTGCATGGGAGTTGTTAATAATATGTGTTCTTTAGACGACTTCGCCAGCTTGAATATGGCATATTGCATGAGGCCTGCATGCAGCTCTGGATATAAAGTTATAAACCCAGAAGACCTATGTTTAGAGCCCCAAAGTTCACGGGTCCTTGAAAATAAAAACCCAAGTTTTCTGTTTTTTTTTTGCAGATCTATATAATATATATTATTTTAAGTTTCGATGCTTGTTGTGGGCATCACTATATATATTATTCAATTCTCTACTCTTAATTTTTCTTATTTCTTCTACGAAATATCAAATATCTAAAAATTATAAATCTGATCAACCAAATTGCTATAGTTTGAGTAATTATATGTTTTTTTATTAAACTTACTAATCTATCTTTAAAAAAATTGTAAATATTTTAAAGATGAGGAGGTCCCTTTTTGTGTTTCCGTCTAGAGCCTGTGAAAACTCAGGCCGGCCCTGCCTGCAGGTTAGAAAATCTTGAAGAATTAAACCCAGAGGTGACATCATCTCGATCGATCTGTAGCACTACGTACTGTTGCTTCTAGTATTGATTCGAATAGTGAAACAAAACTTGGGGTTTGGAAAAGCTATGCTGCTCGTATAGCGTTCCAGTTCATCATCACAACTTTTCCTTTGCTTTTGGTCAGCTTTGCACCGGTTTACAGTTCATCAGAAACTAAAATCATCTGTACCAGCCAGTGAGGGATCGATCGTACTTTCTTCGATTCGTTTATGATCGATTATGCATAATCTCTATATACCTCCAAAAACAAAGCTAAATCTTGTGTTTCCTGGTCACAAATTAATAGAATCCATCTTTTAGAAGAAACCCTAAAGTTGAACATGACCAAATCATATGACAGAACCGGCCTAGCTCCAAGTAAAGATGTCGGTCTCATCTTTATTAGTCTACTGTGTTCAAGTCGATATAGAACGTACTGTCCTATAAAATTCTGGCATTTTCCCACCATCCCCGCCCTTATACCTGGAAAACCCTATTCAATCTCCAAACTCCGCAAGCCTAAAACTGATGCAATGATCTATCGCGAGTCACGAATCGCGATCAATCAATCAGCCCCCGGTCTCTCTATATATACACCTTCGAACACCAAACACGAACGGATTGAGTGCATTAACTCATCTTGAGCTTGGATTGAAATCGATGTGGTTACTTTCAGGGTGTTATTGGGAGTGATGGAAAGCACTTCAACCTAAACCTAAAACCCTAATATCATTTGGCAGGCTCATAAAAACAAGAAAGGAAGGAAGGAAGGAACAAATTAGAAATTAAGTTTGTAGTTTTCGTTTGGAAACAAAACATTGCGTTTGGCTTTATTCATATACAAAGTCTAAGACAGGACAAATCTACATGTGCTGCATCATTATCCTTGATTTTATAAGACAACGAAAATAAGAAAGTGAAAATTAACGAATTAGGGTTTAGTTCCTAACAAAAGGGTCCAATAGTAGTATTAGCCACACATTATGTACTAATTCAGAAAGTCTTCGAAGAAAAGAGGACTCATCCACACAATAAAGCATAAAAATATGTTCTTAATGTTTGACACTTCGTACAAAAGTCGTTTGGAAGCAAACTAATACTGGAAAGTCATGAAGTGGCTCTAAATTAGATCGATCCGGCTCTTAAAACCCACGAAATCTAGCTTGATATGAATAATCAAACTATTTCTGTAGTTTCTTGGATTATTATTGACGTCTTACATTAGTAGAAAAACACTTTAGAAAATTTTCAAAATTTTTTTTGTCGTTTAAGAAGCTCTTAAGTGACGGAAATATGAAGGCTATGAAAAGTTCCATCGTTTAAGAAAATTTTACTTAAGCGACGGAAATAAGTTCTCTCGCTTAAGCAAATATTACTCAAGCGACATAAATTATTTACTTAAGGGACAGAAAGTTCCGTCACATAAGTAAAATTTTAAATTTTCACCATTTGACGCTCAAAGAAAGAATCAAAAATTCAAAACTTACTTAAGTAGGGGTGGGCATGGGACAGGATGAGACAGGATTGAGGTCATCCCACGTCTCGTCCCGGTTGTTACACATGGGACGGGATCAGGACGGACCTTACATTTTTTAGACTGGATCCCGTCAGGCCTAATCCTGGATGGAACAAGACAGGATCGGGACGGGCCTAATCCTGACCATCATGCATCAATTTTTTTTTCTTCTAAAAATCATACAGTTTCATTTAAAATTTTATCTAGGTGTCTTTATAAAATTTGTAGTAGACATCTTAAGATTCATTCCAGAATTTGAATCAATTGACAACGATTTTTCTAGATTATGTTATGATTTTTTAAAGTTTAGGGTCTGCATCAGTAAATTCTGAGATTCTGAACCAGTTGGTTTCTTTTAAAAAAAACTTTATAAATTGGTTGCTTATTTAAGATTAGTGTCTTCATGAAAGTTACAGAGGATATCTTAAAGATTAATTGAGAGTTGAAATCCCTCAAAATAAGGTTTCTACAATTAGTTATGAATTTTGAAAGTTAAACAGGATGAGTCTAATCCTAGCCATCTTGCATTAGTTTTGTTTCCTCTTGAAATGATATAGTTTTATTTGAAATCTTATCTAGGTGTCTTCATAAGATTTGTAGTAGACATCTTAAGATTCATTCCAGAATTTGAATCACTTGAAAACGATTTTTCTAGATTAGTTATGATTTTTTAAAGTTTAGCATCTACATCTGTAAATTATGAGATTCTGAACCAGCTAGCTTCTTTTAAAAAATTGTATAAATTAGTTAGTTATTTAAGAATAGTGTCTTCATGAAAGTTACATAGGATATCCTAAAGATTAATTGAGAGTTAGAATCCAAAAAAATAAGGTTTTACAATTAGTTATAAATTTTGAAAGTTAGAAAGGACGAACCTAATCTCAGCCATCTTGTATTAGTTTCGTTTCCTCTTAAAATCGTACAATTTAATTTGAAGTTTAATCTAGGTATCTTCATATTATTTGTAGTAGGCATTTTAAGGTTCATTTCAAAATTTTATTCACTTAAAAATGAATTTTTTTAGATTAAGTTATGATTTTTTAAACGTTAGGGTCTGCATTAGTAAATTATGCATATCAATTTTGAAATTTTATACTAGTTGACTTATTTTCATGAGTTTAATATCTTCATGAAAGTTATAGAGAACATCATAAAATAAGTCAACAAATTGGTTTGTTATATACAAATTGGTTTGTTATATAGAGTTCATATACAAATTGGTTTGTTATATGAGTTTAATATCTTCATGAAAGTTATAGAGGACATCTTAAAGACCATTTGAAAGTTAAAATCACTCAAAAATAAGGTTTCTATAAATATTTATGAATTTTTAAAGTTAGACGGGATGAGACAGGCCTGACGGGACTCAAAATTTCAGTCTACCGTCCCCTCCCTTGTTTCTCAAACGGGACAAGACAAGTGTTTTTAGTTTCAAATCCCGCCTGAATCGGGACAGGATTAGGACGGGACTGGGATTTACGAGATTTATGCCCACCCCTATACTTAAGCGACGGACTTTCCGTCGCTTAAGTAAAATTTTAAATTTTCACCATTTTGCGCTCAAAGAAAGAATCAAAAATTTAAAACTTACTTAAGCGACGGAAATTAAGTAAAATTTACTTAATTTCCGTCGCTTAAGTAAAATTTCAAATTTTAACTATTTGGCGCTCAAAACATTTGAAACTTACTTAGCGACGAAAAGTAGTTCCGTCGCTTAAGCAAATGATTCAAATTTTAAGAATTCTGCTCAACTGAAGAACAAAAGAAGAAGAGGAAGCATATGAAGAGAAGAAGAAGGTGGTGGCGGTGGTGGTATCGTAGTGGTGGCGGAAGAGGTGGTTGTGGAGGCGGAGGAAGAAGAAGAAAAATTTTCTAGAACAAAAAAAATTCGGCCGGAGATTTTTTTTTTTGAAAAAATCTAAAGCTTAAGCGACGGAAACATTACGTCGTCTAAGGCATGGTGTCGCCGCATAAGTACATGGCTTAAGCGACGAAATGATTGCTTTCCGTCGCTATTAAAAAATACGACAAAGCTTAGGTGACGGAAAATCAGTCTTAAGCGACGGAACATTTTCGTCACCTAAGGCTATTTTTCTACTAGTGTTACTAAATCACACTGTCATAATCCATACAATTAACATCATACAATATCATACGTATAAAATTGAGATGTATCATCACGTACACTACTAGAATAAAAGACTTAGACGATGAAATGTTTTCATCGTCTAAAAACTTGGACTACTAACCATTCGTTGGCCAAGTGTTATGGTCTCAACCTGGTGGCGTAAGAACTTAAGTGGCGAGAACAATGTTGTCGTCACCTAAGTTTTCTTAAATGAAAAAAATCAGTTTTCAATGTGACGATAACATTTGTGTTGCCTAATCGAGTCTTATATTGTAGTAGTGTCAACAAATAAGGGTATCGAGTTGAAAAGATTTTGATCATTTTGTTATTTGATGTGAAATTTTTGTACTATAATAATATTTACGATTGTTTATTTCCAGTTTGATTCTCTCCATCAGAATCGGCACGTAACAAATATCTCATAAGTTTTTTCTGTGATGAAACAACCATTTCCTAGGTTGAATTGAAATGGTTTACAATTAGCAACCGTTCAAGACTTTATCATACCATTTATGGCTATTTTAGTTTGATTCACTCCATCAGACTGGAATGTAACAAATATCTCAGAAGTATTTTCTTTGATGAAAAACCATCTCCTAAGTTGATAACCACAACTTATTACATATCCCTTTAAATAACAAATGGTTTACAATTAGTAACCCTTTAAGACTCTTATCATACCATTTAGGGTTAATTTGGTATTGCTGTTAGGATACACAATTGAACTCGGTGTTACAAAAAAAACCCATGCGTTGCTTTCTAAAATCACGGTTATGTGACTAAAAATGTCCTAAATAAGCCCCATAAACGATTTTAACTAGCATAAAATATATTCAAATGATAATTATAAGTGATTTTATATCAAAAAACTCAATATCAAATTGTGACTTAACTAGATAATAGCTCTAATTCTCTCACTCTGTTGTCATGTTGATCAGCAGGCCGTTAAAACCTCAGCTCTTTTGTTAGCTTAAGTCAAATCCTATATGTATTAGGATTGTAAGATATCATATATAATTAGTTTCTTATGATGGATTTAATCTTTTATATATACTCCATCTATAAAAAATAATATATCGCGTACGTAATTCATATCCTCTTCATATTCTTTTGATACCTATTATTCTCTGAATCAAACAACTCTATTATTGTTATTCCTCATAGGCTGAATTGAAACAAATCGAGTCTAATAGATAAATGTAATTTGGTGGCAAAGTATGAAATTATAGTAAAAGGTGAGAGACTGGTAGGGGAGAGATGATTAGAAACAGTGCGAAAATTGATAATTAAGATGAGTCGAGATATTCAAACCAAATAAGTGGAAGACAACAGAAAATAGATAACCAGTTTAACTTCATTAGTATACGATGTGTATGTATATTCTCAATTATTCGAAGCTATAGTACTCATACTCATTGAATATAGCTCAAAAATTCAAAAGAGAGTATGCCTCCCTTTAAAGGGAATGACACGGTAGTAAATATGTCATTGCCGTTGAAAAATAGTCCTCGCCGGCGTCACTTGTCCATACCGCCACCATTGCCGCATCCGCCCTTCCATATGCTATCTCTGTCACCTCCGCTGGAGTTAAAAAAGCAGGACAAGTCATATGCACCGACGATGCATGGAATAATTTTCAAAAATTCAATACCAAATTGGGACATAACTAGATAATATATAGCTCTAATTCTCTCACTTTGTTGTTACATTCATCCACTAGAATTAGTTGATTATCATTTTTAAGCGGACCCTTAAAATCTTAGAGCCGGCCATGTCTTTTAGTTCTTCAACTCTATTTTTCATCCTCACAGGCTGAATTGAGGAAAATCGAGTCTAATAGATAAATGTAATTTGGTGGCAAAGTATGAAAGCAAAAGTTGAAAGAGACTGTTAGGGGAGAGATGATTAGAAATAGTTTGCGAAAATTGACAATTAAGAGGACTTGAGATATTCAAACAAATAAGAAGTGGAAGACAACAGAAAATAGAGAAGCAAATAAACTGCACGAGTATACGATGTGCATGTACGTATATTCTCAACTCGAAATACTCACTCCATGATTAATTGGATTCCAACAATGCATTATGTTCTTGGCATTGAGAGATACGAATGTTGTTTGTTTCAGAAAAATAGAAACAAAATTATAAGGATGGACATAAGCAAGTGCTTAAAGCAAAAATAATGGGGTGGATTCATGGCTGGCAAGTCTTTCAAGCACGTCCATGATCCTGGGTTTAGAGCATGGCATGTGAGAACACAGGTAGCAATATATCTCAGTTTTATGGCCATATAATTCCCTCAAATCCAAAACAAAGACCTAATTCACCACATACCAGTTTGTGGCTCATCCTTTCAGGGTTTAATAAACTAAGCTGTCCAAAACTTGAAAGCCATGGAAATTGGAATGGAGCACAAATAGGGACAAACCCACATTAGGGGTTTAATGGTGCGCACTTCTTTATCTAAAAATCTCAATGTGACATTTCAGATTTAAGTTTGTGACATTTCATTTCGTATTTCTTAACATGGTTATCGAGTAAGATCACTTTCCTGGCCAAATCGTGTGTTTGCACCTAGTTAAGATAAGTGTTAATCTATCTAGATTTTAAAATAAACCAGTTTTTGTTTTGTCATTTGTCAAAGTATTATCAAAAACAGCGCAAACAAACAAAACCGAAAAAGAGATCCAGCTGCTGATCGAGTCCTTCACTATTGATGAAAGAAATGGATTAGTTTACTTCCAAGAAAAAAACACTTCCTAATCTTCTCCATTAGTGACGAAAAAGAACTAATTTCATGTCTCCCAGTTCTCGTTTTGTTACATTTCGCATAGTTGTTGTGTAGCATCATGCACCATCGTTGGTTTTTTCTTCGTTCATGATACAAGTCAAAAGCTACTCGATTCAACTTAAAACGTTCAAGCTAGTTGAAAGTGAATCGAAAACCAAGAGTTACATATATTCGATGGTTTGGAAATAATTTCCTATTAGTTTGGCATCTGAGTTTCTCTCTAAGAACCTTTAGAACCTTCACGCAAGTTACAATACAGATAGATACCTGTTGAACTGATCGAATCCAATTATAGTTTCAAGGCAGATAACCTTGTAATGAGGTGATTTGGAAGGGTCGAAGGCCAAAAAGCAGCCAATGATATGGTAATCATCACTAATAGGAGAAATTGACGAGTGTCGAGAACTGGTGAGTTAGTGGGATTGAGAACCAATTGGATGACACAAGAAGAGGCCATTGCAGGAGTCGATAATCCTGATGCAGCCATATTGGTTTGCAATCACATCAAGAGGATTCCTGCGAGGCGAGATGTGGCCATGGCCACTTGTATCAGGATCAGCAGAGATGTAAGGGTTTGGGTATTGTAGGGTGTGGCGATTACAAAATTTCGGATCGGAGATAACAGAAAGCCAATACTAGGAGACACATTTGAAGCATAGCAATGGTTTAGCTGGCACACAAAAGGATTATGCGGTTTCTGCTATGGGGCTGCTGCAACGTTTTGGTTAGTGTCTATGGCTATGCATCATATTTGATGGCTTGGAAATCAGTTACTATTAGTTACCCATGATGCGTCAGCTATGAGTTCCTGTCTAAGAGACTTGGAATCTTCAAGCAAGTTGCAATACAGATAGATACTAGAACTGTTGAACTCCATCTACTCGAGGTTTAATATGCTGCGCACACTTGGGTCTCTAATTTTAGAATCCCCACTCTTCAGTTGTAGACCAGTTATATTCAAACCACAGATATATAAACTGAACAGAGAAGACATGATATGGGCTCATGTTTAAGAAAGACTCTAACATAGCAATTAACACTCTGTTTACAGCTAAATAGTATAGCTAAAGTGGCAGATACACAAGACAAAATCAAAAGACAAAGTCTTGCCAAAACGTTCTCCCCTATTACAACATTCACTGGAAACAAAGAAAACTATCCTCCCCCAGAATCTCCAAGGCAAACCAAACTCCCTGACCTTCATTATCTTATGCCTGTAAAGAGAGGCAGAGACGTTCTCAGAATTGTAGTATTAATATAAATCATGCAGAAACAGCAACTAACATTCTATCACAGTGAAATAACAATGTTTTTGTCAACATAGAATATTGCAAATGTTGCACTGTTCAAATAAAAGTTAGGAAATTTTGTAGCATAAACCAACACCGTGAGTTAATGCTATTGTAAAAGATGACTATAATGAACTTGCCTTGCTAGCAATGTTGTTGGAAAGCCAATCCAGTCCCTCGTACAGTCCCTCTCCAGAGGTTGCACATGCGCTCTGAATGTACCTGAGAGAACAACATAACACCAATAGTTCAGGCCATACTTTTCTTATCTGCAATACTATTTGGTCCTACAATTTTGTCCAATATCTTTACATGGTATTAAAGTACACGTTACATCAGGCTCTTAATTGTTTAATTTGAGTTCGACTCATCCACTAGTTTTCTAGTTCCTGTCCAAGAGAATTAATTTTGTAAACTCGCATCTGAATAAATAGATTTGGACATCATTTCAACCTTGTTTAGTTTGTTCAACCATTTACAGTGATTTACCAGTACAACAAATGTTTACAAATAGACCAAAAATTGCAGTGGATATCAACAATATTAATATCAATTACCAGTGACGTTGGCGGAGAGAATGAAGACCAAGCTTATCAGTTATTTCCGCAGCATTCATTGCATTGGGAAGATCTTGTTTGTTGGCAAATACAAGCAAAACAGCATCCCTCAGTTCATCCTGAAACCAGATCAAATTTGTACCTTCTAAGCCAAGTACCAAAAGACCTGTAAAGAATATGTGCAACTATTCATCCTAGACAAGATTCTGAATCTTCTAATTCAGTTACAGGGCATGCACCCAGGATTGTTCATGAAGCAACTAAGACATAAAGCGATATAGTATACAGTAAGCGAGTGGATGAAACTACAGGAGAGCATGTATTCAAACCCTATACCCTATAAAAGCCAACAGTTAAGAACAACAAAGAACAAGCACCCTACACAAGGTTCTGAATCTTCTAACCACTTGCAGAGTTACAAGGCAAGCAAAAATAACTCATCATGTAACTTAGACGTAGAGGCGGTAGAGCTATATAACTACAGCAAGTAAGCAGGTGCAACTTAAAGACAGTATGTACCCCAACCATATAGAAACTTGGTGAAGCAACTTTGATTTTGATTTTATTTTATCTTTAGGTGAAAGAAGCAACATAGAACTTAATGTCAAAGGATCCCGTGATGCTTTGAAATGGGAACTTATGAATCATCCGCATAATCAAGCAAAAATTATAAGACAAGTGAGTCAGTAACTACCTCATTCAACATCCTGTGCAACTCATCCCTTGCCTCAACAACTCGATCCCTATCATTGCTATCAACCACAAAAATAAGCCCTTGAGTATTCTGGAAGTAGTGCCTCCACAATGGACGGATCTGTCATTAGAAGGAACCATATCACTCACCGGGAATGCATATATAGATGTGCAGACAAACTCTCCCCTTAAGAAGATGACACACCATACAACAAAGAATGGCCTCCCATTCTATATCTCAAATAAACACAAATGATACAAAACTTTATCATATCTCCCCATCAATCTCACAGCCTTGTAGAAGTTCTTAACAAAGGAAATTCAATGTTCACCAAATTAAGTATCAGCAAATATCCCCTACCTATAAAACGGCTACAAAATCATAATGAAAACCTTTATCAATGCGAATACACAGAGACACATTCATAGAGATACATAGAAAGCAGTTAAAACCTTGTGTAACTGCTTAAAAACCAATTCAGTAAATATCCACCAACTATAAAATGGCTACACAATCCTAATGCACGTACACACAGACACATGCAGAGAACAAGAGAGCTGAGTAGTTACCTTGTCCTGACCCCCGACATCCCACACAGTGAAGCTAATGTTCTTGTATTCCACAGTCTCGACATTAAATCCTGTACACAAACAAAGCCACTCTCAGTTAACTGACTCGCAACCACACTGATCCGACACATGTTACGAAAGCAAAACTAGCTTGACACCCTCCACAGCACAACGAAAGCGAAAAGCCGGCACACAAACTCATCACACACAAAAACTCATACCTGACAGCAAAACTGATAGATTTCAATCACTGATACAAAGGCTAATGAATTTGGGAGACTCACCGATGGTAGGAATGGTGGTGACGATTTCGCCGAGCTTGAGCTTGTACAAGATCGTAGTCTTACCGGCGGCGTCGAGACCGACCATCAGAATTCGCATCTCCTTCTTCGCGAACAGCCGGCTGAAGAGCTTCGTGAACGTCAGTCCCATCTTTTCTCACTATCACAATCAAAATCAGCACAGAATTAGGGCTCGTAAACACAAATCGAATCGATTTCGATTCTGATCGGATCCAAGAGAATCATACGAATTACGTGGAAATCAAACAGGATCGGTCACGCAGATCTAGAATCGGCAACGAAGAATTGGAGACGAAAATATTAGAGAGTCTTACCTGGAGAGGAAACGAAGCTTTTGTTTTTGTGTCAAGATCTGAAAATGAGAGCCTCCCTAAATACTTTGTTTGTTTAATAACGCTATTGACAGCGCGTCCAGTTTTCTTTATTTACTTGCCCTTTCTAATAGTTAAAAAACTTATAAACTCATCTAAATTTAGAATAAATTTTAGCCGATAAAAAATAAAAAAATAATCGTCGGTTAAGTGTGAAACTATAGCCGATGACCACTCTTATTTAGTCGGCTAAAGGTATAGCCGACGAGTATTTGCCGACGACATCTTAGCCAACGAATTTAATGAACAGGCCAACAAAAATTTTTCGTCGACTAAAGTGCTGATCCTGGTAGTGTCCTCTTTCAGATATTGACTGTCCCCATTTGGGTTTTGTAGGGATATACTTCTGAGAATTTCGTTTTCCTAGTTTCCCTGTAGGAGTTTGTCCTTTAGGAAGTTTAATCTTATTTTCTCGAATGATCTTAGTGGGGTAGTTTATGATGTTCTGAACTACAGTGCTTCATTGGAGAATATTTTCAGTTTCCATCGATGAGGATTCGCCTGGTTCTTCTTTAGCTGCTTGATAAGGAAGAATCTTCCTTTTATTCTTTCTCAGTTGAACCTGGGAAATCTTTTCCATGATTTTTTCAAGCTCTTCTGTAGATTTAAAAATTTCCGCTTGTTCATACAAGCTATTCAGATTTTCTAATTTTAGCATCATCATAGATCTTTTAGCATCTTCTTCCTCGAAAGATTCTTCAATACAAGAAGTTGGCTTGGTTCCAGAGGTACTACCTTTCTCATAGCTAGCAAATGAATGTCTATGATATTATAAGCTTATTTTTCCTCCCATATCTTCATAGATAGAAACATTGGTATTTTCTACCTGTCTAGCTTGAGGCGTCAGATTCCATTCTCTTAGGAATGTTACTTCATGTCATTTTGTGATATGCTTTTGTTCAGTATGATTTCTTAGATTGATGAGGATTGATGTTGTAATCCCGGGACTATTGAGAAATCTGGTGTTTGGGGTTACATTCGAGCTCATCAGCTTATAATAGATACGATAATCTATCGCAAGCTTCATCATTCCTTTTTTCATTGAAATTTCATCTGTCTTGATTCGCAATCTTAGACAGTGTACTGCATCTTGGAGATGTGTGGTGAAATTTGGAAAAACATTGAAATATGCAACTTGGTTGCACAAAGAAGCTTCTATTGTTCCCAACAAACTTTTCTTAAAATCTGTTATTCTAACAAACGGACATGAGCAAACAGACTCAAACGAACATGATCAATTCATTAAAGATTGGACGGCTGTCGCTGTTTCGTCCCGCACGCGTATCCCGAGTCTAAGCAGCCATGCCTGATTGTGTAAATACTGATCAGAACCCGGTCCTCCTTCCTTTAACAAATCTCTGGAACAGTAAAGCTTTTCCGGAATCAACGTTGACAACATGCGTAGTAGAATGCATGGTGACATGATCGATCAATTATGCACATTATCAATCAAAGCACTATGTGATTAGTATTTTATATATTTATGAAAATGATGTACGTTGTCCTATGATTGGCATAAGGGGCATGAATAAATATTAGAATGCCTGGGATCTTACATTTATGAATTAACATGATAATAGGAACAAA
The DNA here is from genome assembly GCA_951800085.1 of Comarum palustre. Taxonomy (NCBI): domain Eukaryota; kingdom Viridiplantae; phylum Streptophyta; class Magnoliopsida; order Rosales; family Rosaceae; genus Comarum; species Comarum palustre. The sequence goes on along the minus strand of OX637574.1, from coordinate 1,440,799 downwards.
CATAACAAGCCAACATTACTGATGAAAATACATGATCACCATTACTATATTGGCCACTCAAAATTGAAGGCAAGTGTACATTGGGGCTTCCGTTAGGAATTTGAAGACTGCCTCTTCTACGGTGGGCATTGGGTATCGACATATGGGACACATGTGACTAATCTTCAGCCACGGGACAATGCACTCAAGATGGTAAATGTGTGCGCAAGGCAAAGGAGCAACCAGTAGAACATCAACACCGGCTTCAACAAAGTAGTCCATACAAATAGCACACAAAGGATTCTGTTTGATAGTAGCTTCTTCCAAGCCATCAAGCCTCAATTTCAGCATGCTGTTAATTGATGATGTAGTTGCAGGAACAAACCAGACCTTCTGAGTTACAAATGATTCCAAAGTAACCCTAGCAGCGTTGACATCATGATAATCAACCTCACTCAATGCATTAATTTCAGGATGAACTTCACTACCCTCCGCGGCTATAAAATTTATCCGCATTCCAATGGGACAACACTTTCTGATAAGTCTAGTGATGTTATCATCCTCATGATCATCAGACCGCACCGTCACGTTGGCAATAAGCACAACAATCCGCCGCTCTGGAACAGCAGCTGGCACCACCTGAAATATTTTTTCGAGAATAAGCGGGTGCTGCTCTAGGGGGACACCAAATTCAGACAGTTGTGTGCTCATATAATCAGAGTAGGCTAGTCTGTGGTTGGACGAAGAGTAGCGGATCAAAAAGTTTTCTACATGAGTTAAGTCTGTGGAGAGTTTCAAATTAGGAGTTTCACACCAACTGCGGGTTTGCTTCTTGAAGTACAAAACAATTTTAAGCCAGCCATCTACCGGTTCTTCTCTTTTTTCTCTAAGGAATGCTTTGCTAAAATAAAGATGCTTCTGGATCTCAGTCGACGAAGACATTATGTAAAATTAGGGATCATCAATACACTATTGTACCACTAAATATACACCCAAACTCTTTTCTACCAGGATTAGGATTAGGGAAGCGCCCCACCTAGCTCTTTTCTACGAGGATTAGGATTAGGATTAGGGAAGCCAGTTTTCTAATTCAAATTTTAGTTGATCCCCATTCTAGAAAGAATTTTGTATCCAACGTTGCACTTTAGACAATAGAGCTGTAGGCCAAGCATAAACCCGAAAGCTATAGATCAGAAGGCTCTGAATTACCGACTCAATCAATTGTAATCTACTAGCTTGAGAGAGTTGAGAGCCTTTCCACGAACTAAGTTTACATTTGACCTTGTTCGCAATAGGAATAAGAAACTCAGACTTAGGTCGTCCTATGAAGGTAGGAACGCTAAGATAGTTGAACGAAAGACTGCCCACATCAATACCAAGAACTACCTTTATCTCATCAAGGCGATTCAAAACAGCTCTAAAGGGAACGCAAATGTTTTCTTCATCAATACCAATGAAGAACCTGGACTTTTCTCTACTTATTACGTGCCCAGAATTAGTAGCATACTCATCCATGAACCTCAAAAGGGAACGCAAATGTTTTTTCTTGCCTTGTAAAAATATCATGACATCATCTGCAAATAAAACATGAGTAGAAGAGTGCACCCCCAATTGCGTTGCAATCTCTCGAATGTTATTCCTCTACTTAACACATCTTTACCAAGCAAAACAAAAGAGGAGGGAGCGGTTCACTCTGTCGAACCTCCAAGAGAAAGATTGATATACACTCCCCATCATTCGCTCAAATATGAACTCTTTCTCATCTTTCATACTCACCATCTTTCTTCCATTTCATCTTCACTAGCCTTCATGCACGCGCTGCGCGCGTGCCGAAATGTGTTTTTGTCAGGCAAATTTATTGTTATGTAATTTTCGGTAGTTCAATCAATATTGTGTAACAACTCTCTGAAAACTCAAATAAAAATAAACGCATTTAATTGAAATAGAGTTAGCCCTGATATTTGTTGTCTAGCCGAAGTGCCTGTTTGTTAATTCGGTTAATATTATACAATAACTTTTTGAAACTCAAATAAAATAGCGCAACTCCTAACCTTTAAATCTGAACTCCTAACCCTAAACCATAAATTCATAACCTTTAAACCTTAAATTCAATGTGTTTGAGATTTGATCATATATTTGTTATGCTTACCTTAAATTTGAACTCTTAAACTCTAAATTCATAACCCTTAAACCTTAAATCCAATGTGTTTGAGATTTGGTCATATATTTGTTAATATGCATTTGAAACCTATTAGATTTGATCACAAATTAAATTGAGAGGTAAAACTGAATCAATATATATATAAAGAGAAAAACTGAAAGTCATACTAAAAGAAAGAAAAAAACTGAAGCTAGATTCACTAAAAAAAAGTTAGTAATAAAAAAATGTTAACAGAAAAAATGTGACTGAAGAGGTACTGTTCATATAAACAATTCAACATCATGCGCTTTATATATAAAGATGTGCCTCTTGTCAAAAAATCTTTATGTGTCTGTCAACATTGCCTTCTTTCAGGTTAGATACTTTCACATCGCCCTCTCTGACAAGAGACTCTTTCACCATACAAGAACACAAACATCAAATGCTACCCATCACAAAAATTACTTTGAATTTTACTTTTTTTGGCAACTTACTTTGAATTTCCTCTAATGGTTCTCCTAACCCTCATCAGTCATCACTTCAATGAATAATTTCCGAGCCGTTGCCGTCACCCGACCCCACAATCCGACTCAGCGCCACGTAGGAAAAAAACCCAGAGAGGGGAACGGACACCAAACTAACTCTTAACCAGATTTGATAAAACCCGTTGGGTCCCGCGCTCAGGAAATCAGAAAGCCACAGAGTATCCAAAGGAGGTGTAGTCTTCACTTCAGTCAAACCTTCCTTGAAATTGCGAAAACCATCCCCCACCTCTCTTCACTTTTTCTCAAATCGCTAGGGTTTGCTCTCGCTCTCTGCTCTGCTCCGATCGCCGAGCTCCGTGAAATATGAGTGGAGCTTGCTCGCAGGTTTTCATTTCACCTTTGCATTTTCATTTTCACTTTTATTTTTTTCTGATTTCTGCAACTTTTTTTGTTTTGGATTTAGGCTTTTGAAACTCTGATTTAGAGGCTGCGAAACGACGGCGTTTTGGTTTGTCGAAGACTTGAATTTGAGGATCAATGGCTTCAGCTGGTCCGGCGGCTCCGCCGGCCTCGAGTGTTGAGAATCCGAATGGCAGCAAGGCTAGGTTTGCTGATAAGCTTCCGGAAGAGATTAACGAGATGAAGATCAAAGATGAGAAGGTGAAGTTTACTGTGTCTATCTCTATTTTGAATTTTCGCTCTCAATTTCATTTAGTTGTTCAAATTATTGGATTTTTTTGTTTAATTTTTTTTGTTGAAAAAAATTGATTTTAGGAAATAGAAGCAGCCGTGGTGGATGGGAATGGGACTGAAACTGGCCACATTATTGTGACTACGATCGGCTGTCGAAATGGTCAGCCTAAACAGGTACATTTTAGTAAGTGTTTGTGTAATCGGACTCGTATTGCTATTGAATTTTATGATGAAGGAATATACGAGTTAGGTTCTTCCGTAAGTGAACTGTACTGAAAGTTTTGGGAAATGATGAGTAAACTAGAGAAGAGACTAAGTTGGTGTGATGTGGTTGTCAGTTGTTGAACCTGTAAAGACAATGCTGGTGTGTTAGATGCAGAAAATGTGTGCATTTTAAGTTTTGACTCCCAATTGAATATTAACTACAACTCCTGGCTCAAGTGTTACTAATACAAGTTCAACGTGTAAATAATGGGAAGAGAGTGTAGTAATATGACATAGAAAAGGGATGACAGTCTCACAATAGAGTATTAAGTATGTTGCATGACTACCACCTACAATGAGTATTTAAATGCTTGTGTCATTACATGGTAGATTGGTAGGTAATAATTCAATCTAATCGCATTTTGCAAGAAACCTGATACATTTGTAGTGCTGGACTGCTAGTATCTATATGTTACAAACTGAAATGCTTAGCCTTAAAATCCTCTCTTATTCTTAATGCAGACTGTGAGTTACATGGCAGAGCGTGTTGTTGGGCAGGGCTCATTTGGTATTGTCTTTCAGGTAATACTTTGAGCACAGTTATTGGCTTTTTGCGGAAGAAATAGAAGCCTGAATAATATGAACACTGACCTTTATCACGTATCACACTTTTGAAGCCTCTATTGTTCTCTTTTGTAGGCCAAATGCCTTGAAACTGGAGAAACTGTTGCAATCAAGAAGGTTTTGCAGGACAAGAGATACAAGAATCGTGAGTTGCAAACAATGCACCTTCTTGATCATCCTAATGTTGTTGCACTCAAGCATTGCTTCTTTTCGACTACGGATAAGGATGAGCTCTATCTGAATCTGGTGCTTGAATATGTACCTGAGACTGTTTATCGTGTGGCAAAGCACTACAACAAGGCAAATCAGCGGATGCCTATGATATATGTCAAACTCTATACATATCAGGTATGTTTTTCTTGTATCTTGTGAAAATCTGCTTAATTGTTTCCTTATTCTAGTATTCTGATTGTAAAGTCCTCACAACCAGATTTGATTTGTCATCTCTTTGATATCATTAAATCTTAGGTCAAGTAGTTCTTTTGCTAACTCTGTTTTGATTATTTTTCTTCCTTGTCAGATTTGTAGAGCTTTGGCATATATTCACGGAGGCATAGGAGTATGCCATAGGGACATTAAGCCACAAAATCTCTTGGTTTGTACCATATCACATTTCTCTTTATGCCCCCTCTATATTACAAATTCATCATATGATGGACTCTATTTACCAGCACAATGCATTGTTTCAGGTTAATCCCCATACCCATCAAGTCAAGGTGTGTGATTTTGGAAGTGCAAAAGTCCTGGTAATCCCTTCTCCCAGTGTTTCAAATCTTAGAGTAAAACACTTTGTTGGTGATAAATTAATATATAAAGCATTGGTGATTCATTTAACTAATTAACTTACAGACTCCCCAATACAACTTCAAATGCATTATTGTACTTGTTTTCCTGGTTCAAGTGTTCATGCTGATCACCATGAGTCTGGAATACTTACCTCATTTCTTGTTGCATGAATGGAAAGCATGTAGATATGTCTGGTTTCTTGTTCTCTGAACTTTTTTTTTCATATATGGCAGGTGAAAGGCGAACCAAATATATCATATATTTGTTCACGTTATTATCGAGCACCTGAACTGATATTCGGGGCCACTGAATACTCTACTGCCATTGACATCTGGTCTGTGGGTTGTGTGCTTGCCGAACTGCTTCTTGGACAGGTTCTCTATGCAGTATAAGAAATTTCACTTAGTTATTTAGGTTTTATCAGAGGTGCTTCCAATATGTATTCCTTATCTTTACCCTGTTTTGGCCTTTGTAGCCTCTCTTCCCAGGTGAGAGTGGAGTTGATCAGCTTGTTGAGATTATCAAGGTAAAGTTACTTTGGCCCTGTATTTGTGTCTGTTGATCACTCAGTGTATGACATTTTAACTGAGTTTACATGTTTCTCTCTGTATGTAGGTACTCGGCTCCCCAACTCGTGAGGAAATCAAATGCATGAACCCGAATTATACAGAATTCAAGTTTCCACAAATCAAGGCTCACCCTTGGCACAAAGTGAGTTCTAGGTTCCTTGCTGACCATTGCTTTTATTTTCACCAAAGAGTTGGCATTCAGTTTTCATTCCATCGCATCTTTGTGAGCAGATATTCCACAAGCGCACTCCCCCAGAAGCAGTAGATCTTGTGTCAAGACTCCTTCAGTATTCTCCCAGCCTAAGGTGTACTGCTGTAAGTATCCTACCTGTTCTATTGTGTCGGAGCTATGGTCTAGGCAGTTGAAGGATAGTAGATTCTTCAAGAACTTCATAAAACCATATGCATGCATGATATAGTAGTTGAAATAGAAAAATGTGGCCTCCCATTGAATTTCTATGGATGGCAAGTGGGAATGATATGATTTCCAAGGCATTAGTCATTATTGGTCTGCATTGTGTGTCAAATGATCAACTGGGGTTAATCGTTTTCTAATTCTGAATTTCCAGCTTGAGGCTTGTGTCCACCCATTCTTTGATCAACTCTGTGATTCTTTGAGGGAATGATATGATTTCCAAGGCATTAGTCATTATTGGTCTGCATTGTGTGTCAAATGATCAACTGGGGTTAATCGTTTTCTAATTCTGAATTTCCAGCTTGAGGCTTGTGTCCACCCATTCTTTGATCAACTCCGTGATCCTACTACTCGTCTCCCTAATGGACGACCTTTGCCTCCTCTCTTCAACTTCAAGCCTCAAGGTTTGTTCTGGTTTCCTCTGACTATCCATGTGTTTATTTGTATTGTATATGTTCTGGTAATGTGTGACTGGAATAATGATGATGGATGAGGCATGTGCAGAGCTGAAGGGAGCAACTTCTGAGCTTCTATCCAGGCTGATACCTGAGCACGCCAGAAAGCAATGTGCCTTTCTAGGTACCTAGATGAAGCACACCTGCATAAATTCATATGCAGTGACTGTATCATTGTAGTGTTTCTTCTTGCGCTAGTGAATAGGGACATCTAGTTTGTATCTGTTGATATAGCTCCCTGTACTTATTGCTCAAGTTTTTGGCTGCGGCACATTAACTACCGGAACTAATGACTAATGCTGATGTACCAAGTGTTATTGACTTAATGGAATCTCGCCGTCCTTTCCTTTCCTCTCTCCTTTTTCTATTCTTTGGTAATCTGATTGGCAAATTTAGGGCTGGGCAGATGTCGGTCCGGGTCGGTTTTGGGCCAAAACTGATTTCGACCCGTTTTAACTGGTTTGGAAACAAAGCCCACCGAAAAATGTTTTTTAATGTGATGGGCCGAAAAAACCGGTTTAACTGAAAAACGGTTCGGTTCGGGTGGTTTTGCTGCGTAATAGAGCAAGGTGTCATGATTCCACAGACACTAAACAAACGATGTACCGGGAAATTGATTAAGAATTGAATAACAATTAGCAACCTAATACACAACCCAGGAATGTCAAGGGAGATCCACCAGACAAGGACATGTTCACGGCTCTTCTCTGTTACAGTGCTCTCAACCACCAATACTTGAATAATTATACAAATGATGCAGCCATTCAATACCAAATGATCATAAGAAATAAGGTACTCCTGTTCTTGGTCCTCTCATCTGGTTGTTCTCCTCTGTTTCAGTGAAGAACTTCACTTCTCTCTCCTGTTTCAAAACACACTAAGATTTAAGCAACACCAACAGAACAGAATTATGTGCTTCACGATATTAACACAAGATGCGTATACTATAAAGACACACTATGAGCTCTCTCTCTCTCTTATAATAAAGACCTCGTAACTAAAACTGACCTGATGTCTATAACAGACCACTGCTTACTACTTATTCACTTGATAAAAGTTATTCTTATGCCATTAATACATAGAATGTGAAAATATCTCATGAATAGGTCTCACTATAGCAAGATATGTAGTGATTCTTTAACATTTTCAAAAAAAATTGAATCCCAAAATTACAGAATTGATGCAGACCCTCTTATTCAATGGTCACCACTCACCAAAATACGAAAATAGGATCAGCAACATCACTTCTACTTAGTCGTCACTCCTCACATGCAGAAATAGAGGAAGACCCTAGTCACAGAAAATTAGAACAAGTATTAGATTTGAACTTGTAATTTTATAAACATTTAAAACAGAAATTATTCAACATTTCAAAGCTAACTTACCAGCTTCAAGCTTTTCTAATTCAGCATATAAAGCAAGCTCATTTTCTGTGGGCTCTTTGTACAGAGCAGCAGAACTGTTGCCTCTTAGCCAATCACTGCAACAGACTAGACATTCCACCATTCTTGGAGTTAAGCTTGCTCTAAATGGATCAATCACCCTTTTTCCAAGAGAAAATGCACTCTCTGATGCAACTGTTGATGCAAGAACAGCAAACACATCTTTTGCAATCTGTGATAAGATGGGGTACCTAGGTGCATTTTCTTTCCACCAACCCAAAACATCAAAGTTCATCTTTGCAGGGTCTTCGGGTGCTTCTAACAGATACTTGTCAACCTCAGACTTTATCTCCACCACATGTTGTTCATCCCTCAGCTTCAGGAAGGCAGAAATGTTTGCAGCATGGCTGTCTTCATCAACATTTAAAGCTGGTGCACCGTCCACTTTAGGCAATGTGGCCTCCATTGAAGCTTGAGCAGCTTCTGGATCAGCATCAGAGTACTCTTTGTACATCTTTTCAAAGATTTTTTTCACCTCAGTTACCATCAGCTGCACCTTTGTCTTGTCTTCTTGCACCTTGGGAAAGAAGTACTCCAGATACAATATTTTGTATCTTGGATCCATCAAAACAGCAATGATAAAAATTTTGTTCATGTCTTCAAGCCTCCCCCAATACTTGTCAAATTTCTCCTTCATTGCTATCCCAATACTCGCCATGAGAGGGTCACCACCTTTGATGCACTTCTCCAACTCCCCAACAATTGTGCACATCCACAAAAGTGGTTGATTTGCAGTCACCACCTTGCTGCCACTGAACTGAATGGTTGCATCATAAGGGGTCTTCAAAAATTTCACAAGTCTCACCGCTTTATCCCAATCAGCAGAATCAGGAGGCCCCAACCTGTTGAAATAAATATACAAATGAGTATTAGAATCAATGAATCATATAATACAACAACATATTCAAAACTGAAATAATTTGAAGCAAATTTAAATTACCTTTTCTTCCCTCCAATTTTTTCTTGAAAATAGCTCTCAAATTGTACGTCCTCATCCTCTAACCTCATGAAAGCCTTCCTATACTTCATAGCAATATCAAGCATGAAATAAGTAGAGTTCCACCTTGTGCAAACATCTAAGGGAACAATCCCACCCTTATGCTCACACTTCTCTTGAGATGCACACTTTCTAAACTTCTCCAATCTTGCAGGAGATGATCTGATGTATTTCACACAGTTTCTAATCGCATCAATCGAGCTGCCCAACTCCTCCATTCCATCTTTAACTATCAAGTTAAGGATATGACAGCAGCACCTCATGTGCAAAAATGCTCCATTCAAAACTAGCTCATTCCAGTTTCCAATCTTATCCCGCATATAATCGAGTGCCACCTGATTCGGGCTAGCATTGTCCACAACAATAGTAAACACCTTTTCTATTCCCCATCCTATCAAGCATGACTCTACAAGCTGCCCGATTGTCTTGCCCTTATGATTAGGGATGACAACAAAGTCCAGGATACGCTTATGCAATACCCAATCATCATCAATAAAGTGGGCAGTTAACACCATATAGTTAACATTTTGGATCGAAGTCCAAGTGTCAGTGGTCAAACTAACTCTCTGACCATTAGCAGCTAAGACATTCCTCATCCTATTTTTCTCACACTGATACAAATCTCAAATATCTCTTGTTATAGATCTACGGGATGGTGGCTTAAACTGTGGCTGAGCAGCCTTGATAAAATCTATGAACCCTGGTTTCTCAACAAAGCTAAAAGGAAGTTGTTTATAGGTGGAACCTAATATTTCACCTTTACCGGGTTACAATTAAATGTGAAGCCACTCTGGGCCCTTTGTCTGGGCCCAATTCGCCATAAAGCTAAGTAAAGCAAGGGAAACTACTCCCACATTGGAAAGGGACAGGAATGCTGCCTTCAATACTACTATAAATACCGGCACATGCCTCCCCATAAAGGGACGATGAAACTTCTTGACTATTCCCGAGTTTTATGCTTAGCTGACAGTGTCTGACTTAAGCATCGGAGTGGCTTCCCTCGGTAAACCCGGGGATGCCTTTTTGACGTGTTTGTTCTTTGCACAGGAAAACTCGGAGTACAAGGAAGTTCGCTATTTCTGGAGCCGTGTCACCCGCTAAAGGGACCACGAGTCTACCCGGAAACAATTGGTGCTCTCGTTGAGAGTTGAACTCAGGACCCCCCGCTTAATATTTTGAAGAACAATGATGGAAATGTCAATGAGACGTCAACCAGACTCGCTGATGTGATAACCCCAGAAGGGAATCCTCCGGGTTATAGAAACCCGCGAACTTTTGACAGTGCATACATCAAACCCGCTACCCTCCCACCCGCTTGATAATAGGTACCAAGTTATCTACAACTGTCCAAGTTTATTATGTTTTGATGTTATATATATAAAAGCCTTTCAGGCCCACATAAAACCCGGCCGGGTTATGTCTATCAATCAGTTTGTTGAGTGAATGCAGGCGATCTCCATATGACGTGAAATATTGCAAGCCTTAACGGCCTTATTTCACTGTCAAACTCGACAAGCTCCGATAATCTCCGATAATCTCCGGTCTACATGACGTGAAATATTGCAAGCCTTAACGGCCTTATTTCACTGTCAAACTCGACAAGCTCCGATAATCTCCGATAATCTCCGGTCTACATGACGTGAAATATTGCAAGCCTTAACGGCCTTATTTCACTGTCGAACTCGACAAGCTCCGATAATCTCCGATAATCTCCGGTCTACATGACGTGAAATATTGCAAGCCTTAACGGCCTTATTTCACTGTCAAACTCGACAAGCTCCGATAATCTCCGATAATCTCCGGTCTACATGACGTGAAATATTGCAAGCCTTAACGGCCTTATTTCACTGTCGAACTCGACAAGCTCCGATAATCTCCGATAATCTCCGGTCTACATGACGTGAAATATTGCAAGCCTTAACGGCCTTATTTCACTGTCAAACTCGGCAAGCTCCGATAAATCTCCGATAATCTCCGGTCTACATGACGTGAAATATTGCAAGCCTTAACGGCCTTATTTCACTGTCAAACTCGGCAAGCTCCGATAATCTCCGATAATCTCCGATAATCTCCGGTCTACATGACGTGAAATATTGCAAGCCTTAACGGCCTTATTTCACTGTCAAACCCGACAAGCTCCGATAATCTCTGGTAATCTCCATAACTTGAAATATTGCAAGCCTTTTACGGCCTTATTTCAGTCCTTGAAAGTCCTAACGGACCCGTACAGCCTTAGCGGCACTATTTTTACTTACATGCCAAATCAGCATTATATCTGTAAATTTTGTCAACATTTGCATATTTTGCATCAGATTACCGTGTTATTTGGCAGGAAGCCCTTGGAAGTCCTAACGGACCCTTAAAGCCCTAGCGGCCCTATTTTCACTTTATAATGTTAACATGCCAACCCGGGACTATGTGTGAATTTTGTCAACACTTGCAGGTTATGCATCGGGTTGAAAGTCCTTATGAACCCGTAAAGCCCTAACGGCACTATTTTTATTTACATGCAAAACCGGCATTATATGTGTGAATTTTGTCAACACTTGCAGGTTATGCATCGGGTTGAAAGTCCTTATGAACCCGTAAAGCCCTAACGACACTATTTTTATTTACATGCAAAACCGGCATTATATGTCTGAATTTTGTCAACACTTGCAGGTTATGCATCGGGTTGGAAGTCCTAACGGACCCGTAAAGCCGTAGCGGCCCTTGAAAGTCCTTATGGACCCGTAAAGCCTCAGCGGCCCTATTTTTATTTAATCACATTAAACATGCCAAACCGGCAATATGCGTACATTTTGTCAACACTTGTATATTATGCATCACATTACCGTGTTATTTGACAGGAAGCCCTAACGGACCGGAAAAGCCCTACCGGGCCTATTGTTATTTTATGACGATAACATGCCAGACCGGCACTATGTGTAAATTTTGTCTACACTTGCGAGATATGCATCAAATTAACGTGTTATTTGACAGGAAAAATTATGCCAACAGCTTGAATGCTTTTATTCGAAAGTCAGCTACAAGGCAGAAAGCCGCTACAAAAATAAAGACTAGTCTACAAAAGCAAAGACAAATCCTCCGAGAGAAGCTCCAGCTCATGGCGCTGCAGACCCGCTACCCCCGCCAGTGCTCGAGCCGCCACGTCCTCCCCGGGGCCGTATGATAAACTGTCCCCTACGGAGCGGTGGCCGGTTTTAAGGACCACCGACAATCCCACCACGAGAAGTACCTCTCCGGGCTGCTGAAGGACGAACTGGGGGACTCCGAACCGGGTTTGCAGGAGCCCTAGGGTTTGCAGCTACAGCAGGAGTCGACCGGGAGGTGCCTGCAGCCTAATCGGGTCTGACATGACCTTGGTGACCATCATAACCAGCCTTGTCAAGCCAGCCTTGGCGAATCCCAGCGCTAACAATTTCGGCACGAGCCTCGGCCCTTGCCGTCCGCAGCTTCAGGTCAAACTCGGGGCTCGCCAGAAACTCGGAGATAGCAGAGTCCTTGGCCCGGGAAACTGCCTGGATTAAATCTCCTTTTTGTTGCTCCAAGGAAGTAACCTGTTGCTGCAGCGCCTGGTTTTGCTCGGTCAGCTGAGCTATAGCGGCATCTTGAGAACACCGGTCCTCCCGGTGACCTTCAACGACCCTCTCAAACTCCGAGTTTTTGGCCACCAACTCCGCTATTTGTTCTTCTGCCTTGGCCAACTCCGCCCACGACGCGACCGCTGCTGCGCTTGCCTCTTCCCGGAACCGAGCCAGGCATTCTTCGCTAACGGTCGCCTGGTCCCGGGCCGCCCGGAGATCTTCCCTGAGCACTCTCTCTCTCTCGGGGATGCCTTCGTTTATGAGCCTGTCAGTTGCCAAGTACGACATCCTGACAGCCTACATAAAACAAATAACGGGTTAGTATTCAAAAAAAAAAGAAAAAAAGAACGGGTTAGGGAAGAAGAACAACTTACCCGCATCAGTTTCTCCTGTGTCCTCCGGGCTACAATCAGCGGGTCCTGATGCTCCAGGACATAGGAGTCGGCGGCACAATTCTTCAAGTCCGCTACCATCCTTTGGATGGCCACGTCCGCCATTCCCCCGCTCGCCAACTCCTCCATTATCTCGTTAGTATCCCGGTGCTGCTTCCTCTCCCTCCTCTCTTTCCTCTCCTTCCTTCTCTTCCTCCTCTCGGACCTCGCCGAGCTGGATGCCTCCCGGGTGCGTTTGCGAGAGGGAACGGGCTCCACTTCGTGAACCTCGTCACTCCCATCACTCCCCTCAGGGTTCTCACTCGCCACCCCTTCGAAACCGACAACTTCTTCACCCCCGTCGTCAGCCTCATCTTCAGTCAACTCCTCTTCACCCGGGAGCACAGATGAGGGCACCGCGCTCATCACCGGTTCTTCAGTCTCTTCATCGGCGAAGGTAAATTGAGCCACCGGTTCTTCAAATACCGGGTTTTCACCCGCCTCCGAGGGATTCCCTTCAATTTCCTCCTGATAAACCTCTGGTCCAAGAACCTCAGCCAAGTACCCGGGGACCTCGTTGTAGTGCAGGGTATCAACATGGAACCGCTGAAGATCCCCTTGCTCGGCGTCTGGGCGCAGGAAAGCCGCTTTTGAGGTCAGGTCGATATCGTACGGTAGACCATCCGCCCCTTGCGTCCGGATCCCGGTCCATACAGCTTTATCCTCAAAGCCGTCATATATTCCCGGGTTCTTCCGTTTGGTGAACTCCATCGGAAGAAGAGCTGCAACAAAAACATAGCCTGTTACACAAAGAGCATGCCATGTGACAACAAAAATTTAAAAGGACACTGGACAAACCTGGTAGCTCCATCAACCGGCACCTGCTGTACACGTACAGCCTACAAAGCCGGTATGAACTCCGGTCGTCTTGCCCCCGAAAGGCCCACAGCATCTTCCGGATCCTTTTCTCCATCACCGGCTCCAGAGGAATGTCGGGGACATCTGCAACACAAACAACATAATTATAACCCGGGATAGAGAAAAGAAAGAAGAATCCGGAGAGAAATGACTTACTCATCAGTGGCTGGAAGTCACCCAGTACTTGAAGTGCGTATCCCGGGTCTTGAAAGTTTCTCATCAAGAAACTCTTCTCCCTCCAGGTCCGGCTCACGGAGGTTGGCAAGTCCTCGACAATCTTCTTAAAGGTCGCCTTGGACTTCAGTTGGATGGTCCCGCTGAAACCCGCCTTCCGGGAGTACTCGGCCCGGTACATGGCGTGTAACTCGTGATAGGTTGGCATCTGCTGCTTCAACACCTTGTACATAACGCACAACCCGAGTAGCTGCCTCCACATGTTCGGTCCAACTTGCCCGATTGCGAAGTTGCTCGCAGCCAAGAGGTACTGCACCTCTACCTTCAGCGGGAGTGACAGGCCGCAGCGTAGCTGGTACTCGTGGCACAGCGTCCACCCATCCCCGGGAGCGAAGAACTGGTCCTCGGGTTCTAAAGGCCGTATTTCTACAGACTCGGGGATCTTCCAGTTGCTCCTTAGCTCCACGATCTCCTCCGCTGTCAATGAGTACCCGGGAGGGTCAAGAGCGGTCCCATCAGTGAAGGTTACGGAGGCAAACTCGGGGACGTGAGTGTCCATTGTTTCGTTGGCCATCTGTAAAACAAGAAAACACGGGGGCGTCAACAAAACCCAGGTAACCCGGCGTCACGAAGCTAAATTCCCAGACGCAGAAACCCAGAAAACGTTCCTGGGAACCCAGAAACAGTACACAAATCGTCCCAAAACAATCAAAAAGGAGGGAAGAAGAAACAATACCTTACTTTTGAGGGTTTGAAGGGGTTTTTCAGATCGATTTGAGATTGAGAATCAAAAGAAATAGCGACAAAAGAAAGCGACAGCAAAAAGCACGAAAAAGTTATCGGGTTTGGAGGTGAGACAAAACTGTCACCTTCAACCCCTATTTATACAGTTAGAGGCGTGCACTGAGGGGACGTTTCAGTTTCTCGAGGGAAACGACACGTGTCACGCATGCCGTTTCACAAAACCGAAAAACTTTTCAGTTTCCCCCCCCACTACAACCCGGAGACGTCGTTTTGAGTTCTCAACGTAAAGAATGTCTGCGGGTTACGCTTGCGTACGGACTTGGGGGACTGGGTACCCCGGGTTTGGTTGCTAACTTTGTAACCCGGTAAAGAAACGATTTTAAGTCCCCACCCAAGCGTACCCCTTGACTGAGGACTTGGGGGACTTGTTTATAGGTGGAACCTAATATTTCACCTTTACCGGGTTACAATTAAATGTGAAGCCACTCTGGGCCCTTTGTCTGGGCCCAATTCGCCATAAAGCTAAGTAAAGCAAGGGAAACTACTCCCACATTGGAAAGGGACAGGAATGCTGCCTTCAATACTACTATAAATACCGGCACATGCCTCCCCATAAAGGGACGATGAAACTTCTTGACTATTCCCGAGTTTTATGCTTAGCTGACAGTGTCTGACTTAAGCATCGGAGTGGCTTCCCTCGGTAAACCCGGGGATGCCTCTTTGACGTGTTTGTTCTTTGCACAGGAAAACTCGGAGTACAAGGAAGTTCGCTATTTCTGGAGCCGTGTCACCCGCTAAAGGGACCACGAGTCTACCCGGAAACAGAAGTTCATCTCTAATAATCATCCTAGCACATGCCAACTTAGCAACATCAGGATCATATGAGTAAGATTTCAGATTACCTCCACCTTCAGCAGAATCAAATGTTAGGTACCTTTGTCTCTTGTTCGCAGCATACAAGGGACACTTCCTGCATACTGCCAGCAAGTGATGCCTCATACTTGAAGTCCCATTCGACTTTGAGTGCACCAGATAGGTCTGGGGGCAGTAATTGCACTTGGCTCTAGGCTTCTCCATCTTTGAACCATCAGGGTTGGTTAGCTTGGTGAAGTGTTCCCAAACCACGCTGGAGTTCTTCCTCTTACACCCAGCATCAGCAGGTTGAGTGGCTTCAGCAACAGGTCCGCTGCTCGGTGTAGTGCTTGCTGGAAGAGGCAGCGCATGAATGTTGCTTGATGGTGTGGGTGAAGGAGTCACGTTCCCAATTCCATGAATCAAATTGATCGAAGATGTCGATGAATCAACTTGATCAAATCCCTCAGAATTCCCGGCCATCCTGAAACGATTGAAATGAAAGGGATGAAGAAATTGGATTCGTGTGAGACCCATCCCTCAGCCGACCTGTTTTAGAAAACATAACTGTTTCCATTCCTCCTCTTCCCACTGTAGTCCTGCTTCCTCCAAACTCCTCAGCAATGGAACCCGAACACCACCACCATGACCAGCTCGAAACCCTCTCACCCACCTGCTGCAAATGCGGCGGCCCCACTGCCATGGCCGCTCCTCCTCCGTCATGCTCCCTCCCCCAATCTACCGCCCCATCCGAGCCCCCGCCATCAACCTCCCCCCTAACAACAGCTCCCAACAAGCCGTCATCCTCGCCCCGGTCCCACAAGCCAAGCCCGTCCCACCCATCTCTCCCCCTTACCACTTCCAAACACCCACCAAAATAATCCAATCCTCCGACGATCTCCGCCGCTTCCACGACTCCCGATTTGAAATCGAAGATGAAGAGTTATTGAAACCAGAAGATGAAGAGTTAGAACCATACCTGGAGAGAGCGGACGAAACACCTGAAAATGAAAGGAGTTGAGAGATGAGAGGTTGTGGAGTTGAGCGGCTGTGGAGTTAAGCGGCTGTGGAGTTGAGAGATGAGATGCTGTGGAGTTGAGCGGCTGTGGAGTTTTCAGTTTTGTGACTTTTGTCTCATAGGGGAGTGTAAGAGAGTGGGCTGGTTGTTTAGAGTAGGGTTTTGACACCGCTCTGGTCGGTTCCGTCATTTTTGGTCGGTAAAACTACTGACACCGCTTTCGACCCCGATTCATTTGGCTTCGGTGCGATCGGAAAGCAATTTTCAATTTTACAAATCGGTCGGTCACCGACCCGTTTTTTTTCGATCGGGTTCGGTTCGAAAACCGCTTCATATTCGGTTATGCCCAGGCCTAGGCAAATTGAAAGCCTACGACAATTGCTTGATTATAAATATCAGTCGTTGATTCCTATGGTCTGTCTGTATAGTAAAGCTAATCAATAGCAGCTGCAATGGTTCATTTCTGGGCTGAGCTTACACGCTAGTTAAGTCTTCTTTCGATTGATGAATGCTTCGGAGAACTATAACTTGCGTATAAGAAATGATGTCCAATCACTATCGCATTTCCATCGGTATGGACTATTTACCGCGTCAAAGTGGACAATGGGATACAACTAATAACAGAGCAACTCCAACATCGGGTGAGTTCTGGAATGTACGCAGTACATTGCATACTTCGGCGGTCGGGAGGACTTGTCGAGCTGCAATTGGCGCGTGTTATTAAACTCTCCGTCAGTCCCCGTCGACCCTATCAGTGCGTGTGCTGCATCACCTCCAGTCATTTTTTCATTGCAATCCAAATGAATCGAGTTAAGTAACTTGATTGCTGAAATCATTTTCTTGAAGCTTGAATTGGGTTATTGGGTAATACCTGATCTTGTATTATTGAGGGAAAAACAGTAAGAACCCAAACAGTCTAGAATTTTGGTCTTTAAAGTCGAGGTTGAAACCCAGATACTTATGAAGGCACTCCTTGACGAATGATGAGAACCAAATTGGCATTCTAATATACTTCTCCCCAGTCAATGTTATTCAGATACAATTCAATGTGATTTGAAATATACATATTCTGGGTACAGTAGCTTGCATTTGCAGTCAACATCTCCTTTTAAAAACAAATGACCGACCCAAATGTACGATCCTAACAATGAGACAAACCTATCAAGTGGCTTTTCTTTCGCACTCAGTAGCTGCAAAATCTCAACTCCTAACGATTTAGATCCTTGCAAAAGTAAAGCAGCATTGGTTGACGGATCAAGTTGGGGTTGTGAGGCTTTGCTGGTCGAAGTATTCCAATCTACCAAAGCAGCCGATTACCTGAAACCTATCTTGTAAAAGAGCTGGTCTGAAAACGACGCTGCCGCACAGCCCGGATCGAACCCCAGAAACCAAAAAGGAGCAGAGAGACCTCCAAACCAAAATGCTCTGTGTGCTTTCTCACTGTCAGATGGTGAGGTTTGATTAGATGATGTGACGCGCGCTAAACGCGTGCTCTATATGAGAGATAAAAATAAAAAATTTCACCGTCTCACTATGTGTTGGCGTCGTCAGCTAGGAAAGCAGAGTACATGATGTACTGCGTATATAGCAGACGTCTCCTTTAGGGTGAGTTCTGGAATTTACACTAATTTAAGGGAAATTTGGATACTTATAACTTTTCTTTTAAAATAGAAATAGTAATTAGGGAGAACAAAATTTGTTATATTTAGGAAAGAATGATGAAATCAATAGGGGACTTGTTGGGGATGCCTTGGAAAAACAACATTTATTTTCTGCACTATACCACGACTCCTCTAAAATTCTCTCTCTTTCTCCTAGGGGTAGGATTAGGGCTTGTTAGCTTCAGATGTGCTGCGGCTCTGTCAATGGCTTCTATAGTAGCAATGACGGTGAGTTTGGCTTTCAAACTCTTCCTCAATAAGGAGGAGGAACCGGTGGATTTCGAGGATCTCTGGTGTCTGTCGAAAGGTTTTGTGGCGCAGAGGTTTTACCTTTTCGGACGGCTCAACATTGCAAGAAGAGTTTCTTTTGAGTCATTCAAGAGCTTTGTGAGAAGTATGTAGAGGCTGCCAACTCCAATGGAGGCCCAAGAAAAAGGAGATCGGTACCAGTTCACTTTTCATGTGAACGAGATCTAGTTCGAGTGAAGAAGGGAGGACCATGGTAATATCAGCGCACAATGATTCTCTTTAATGATTATGATGGGTTCTTCGATATCATGAAGGTTTCATTGGACTTTATTTGGGTTTGGGTGGAGATTCAAGGGATCCTGGCTGCCTTAACAACCATGTCGACGACTCGGTTGGTCAGAGAGACGATTGGATCGGTCTCGCAGGTGGACTATCGTTGATTACAACATGAAGAAGTGAGGGTTCGTGTCTCTGTCCCTCTGAGTGCAATGTCTGATTGGAGAGTCATTTTCGGTTCTTTCCCGTCGACATAGTGCAGCTGATTTTTAAGTTTGAGAGGTTGGTGAGGCGTTTTCGAACTTGTTCCATGATTAATTATGGAACAAGGGCGTTGTCCCGGTGAGATAGAGGAGTCAGAGGAGGTGATCACCCCAATTGCGCTTCCGATGATGGTGTTCAGGGCAGCGGGCATGGCTTCTACCTCTGTCAGCCCTATCGGTCTTTCTCCCCAAAGAGTAGAGATCGGTTACCATAAGAGAGGTACCGACGTTTCCGTCCCCATCTAAGGTTACTGGGGTTAGGAGAGGAAGGGAGGAAGAAGAGGATGGTGTGGGGAAGCACCCTAGGCATTCGCTGACTCTCAGGCCGGCTCCGCTGCAATCGGAGGGAGTAGGTTTCATTGGCAAGGAGTCGGGAGCCCTAGCCATTCACCGCACATGGGTGTCCCCCAAGAAGAGAGGTTGTCCTTGCGGCAACCGGAATAAGTAGAGGGAGGCGCCGACATTTGTGGCGTCAGATTCCCTGTCTCCATTGGCGCTGGTGGCCTCAACTCTGGTGGCGACAACAACAACAGACGAGGGCGGCTCAGAATGGACTGTGAAATAGGTTTCCTAGTCGCATCAGGAGAGATCCCTCTTAAACCCTAATTTTCTTTCCTTTCTCTTCTTTATCAATGAAAGGTACACCAATGGGTCCTAGACCTAGATTTCTTGATTTGTGAAGAGTTTAGAAGGTTAGTTAGGGTTTAGGAGGTTCTCTAGCTTTCTTGCTTTTGTTTTGTTGATTTGCTTCCGGATTGTAAGTCCTTTTTAAACAAACTTTGTTTGGTTTTGCTTTCTTGAGTTGTTTTGTTTTAGCTCTAGCTATGCGTTAGGTGAGCTCCAGCTCACCTTTGTTTGACCTTTGTTGTCATATGATATTTTCGATCAATGAGGTTGTTCCTTTTACCTTAAAAAACTGGGGATTTGTTGGATTTGAAGTAGAACATGTATTTGAGTGTGATGTTTACATCCATATGAGAAATTATAGAGAAACTGTTGAAGATGCTCTAAATAACCAATCAAAATTTGATGTGAAATGAAGTTTAATAAATAAAAATAAAATGATATTTTGAGAGCTCCTCTTGTGGAAGAGAAACCCTAGGGTTTCGTTTTACGGTGTTAGGATCAGCTGGTCTCCGGTCGAGCAAATGGCACTGCTGTGTCGACAAGGGAGACCAGCTTTGGCGTTCAAATCGGGTTTGTATTCCACGAGAACGCGGCTTGAAAATCGAGTTGCTGAGATCGCCTAAAGATATTTTGGTCGGTGATGGAGTTGATGGTGTGGTGGTGGCATGGATGCTCGCTAGATCTGCGTGACGCTGGAGGAAGGAGAACTTAGGGTGGCCAGACTATGGTGCTCTTACTGTTTCTTAGTTTTTTTTCGGTTTTCTCATGGTAGTTTCAATAGAATGCTCTAATGCTTTAGAGCATCCTGACATGACATCTATTCTTGTGCCGTTACAAACATGTCATGTTGTAATTATCTTTTCTTTTCTGTTTATTAAAGGCTTGGCGTCCATTCTAATAAAAAAAGGTGAGAATCTTGCAAAATCACTGTGAAAGGTGATTCTATCTTATCCATGCTAGATCATATCTCTTGTAGTTTTATGAGAGAGTTTCTAATGAGGATTTTATAATGATGACTAAGTGAAAACTTTCAAATGAACAGTCAGATAAATATTTCAAACTTTGATTGATATTTTCAAATTCTAATATGTATATGATCATTCCGTTAATTCAAAAGTCCTAATTTTGTTCTCATTATAAAATGCTTAATGTGCATTTGAATCTTGACCCCAACTTGTGGATATATTTACCACTTATGTTTGGTTTTTGTTCATATCGAAAATCAAATTAATAGGGGAAAATGACAATTTGCAAAAAAAAATAAAAGTCAAACTCCAAACCAATGAATTAAAAAGTCAAACACTTATTTCAATATAATGTGTACTTATTAATGCCCAAATACATAAATCTTTATTAAATTCATAATAAAATAATATTTTTGAGACAATTTTACCGGTGTTCTTTATACATACTTAGAGAAAAGAAAATAAGAGAGAATATTTTACGGAGCCTCGCCGGTCACCAGACACCTGTCACCGATCGCCGGACTTTGGTCACCGATTGTCGGATTCCAGACACTACCGCCTGTGGTCACTTGACTCCAAAAAATTATAATGTGCATGTTATCATTCCGTTAATTCAAAAGTCCTAATTTTGTTCTCATTATAAAGTGTTTTAATGTAATCTTAAACTCGATTTCTGAATATATTTACCACTTATGCTTGATTTTCATTTGTATCGAAAATCAAATTAAGTGGAGTATTAGAATCAACCTCAATTTATTTTTATAACTGAAAGTTTATATAATTCCAACAAAATGGGTTGTAGTGCTCTAAAATTTGAGTTGAAAGACACTTAATACTCTCACGGAAAACAATCTTCCTTACGGGGAAATCCTATAATATCACGTAGGGGTGGAATCGGGATGGGACGGTTCGGGATTCACCCCATCCTGAAACCGATCTCGATGTTTTTTTCAGGATCGGTACGGGACGGGATTGGTGTTTTTGAGATTTGGTACCGAACCGTCCCGATACCGAATAGTTCGGGACGGGTTCGAGACCAATCGGGACAGAACCAAAAGCAAAACGGCCAAAACCTGCATCTGCTTAATTTCTCCTAGCCTTCACGCGTTTGACGAGGTCAGATTTGAGCACGCAGCCGATCTCACCATCCTCCAGCTGCTGGAAGACGTGGATCCATGAGTCGCGGGTGCAGAGGAAGAATCTGACCCGGGAGAGATCCGGATCCGGGGCGGGTTGCTGGGAGAGGGAGATCTTGGAGACGTTGAGCTCGAGACGGCCTTTGTGTGTGAAGCCGAACTCGTCGAAGGGGATGATCGGACGCCAGTGGTTGCGGACGGAGGAGGTTCGGATCTCGGCGGAGGAGAGAGAGACGGCGGCGGCAAAGAGAGTGAGGAGGAAGAGGAGCTTGGACATGGTCGGATTTGAGCGCGCAGCCTTTGAGCTCGAGGCGACCTTTGTGTGTGAAGCCGAACTCGTCGAAGGGGATGATTGGACGCCAGTCGTTGCGGAGGGAGGAGGTTCGGATCTCGGCGGAGGAGAGAGAGACGGCGGCGGCGAAGAGAGTGAGGAGGAAGAGGAGCTTGGACATGGTCGGATTTGAGCGACTTGATGTATGACAAGTATGAACTGTTCTCTGAGGCTCTATGAATCCATGATGCGCCTCAAAGAAGCTCATCCTAATTATAAATGAACAGAAAATGGTATGATTATAGTCCATTCGGTACGGGACGGCTTTTCGGGACGGATAGAGCCTATACCGATCCTGGCCCATTTAAGAAATTCGGGATCGGGTTCGATATCGGGACGTCGTATCTGAACTTTCTGTCCCGTCCCGTTCGGTATCGGTACGGGATGGACGGGTTCGGGATCGGAATTTCGAGTCCAAATTTCCACCCCTAATATCACGTTAGTGCTCTTCAAACTTCAACCGTTTGATTTGGTCAACAAAACTCATTTAACGGTGATATTATTATTGATGCTTTAGTGCACTTTAGTACTTTCTTTTCCATTAAAAAAGTCTTCTCTGCTACCTATGACACCTAGAAGAGAAAGAGAAAGAATCTCTCCATGCTACTCTCTACTCTCTGAGAGTATGACTCTCATACTTGCTCATCCAACCACTCATACCACCTCACCAGATTACATCATAAATGTGCTCCGGTTAGGGGTTAATATCATAGTCATATATATTGTAGTTTGTTAATTTATGTATAATTTATGAATTATATACGTATATTTATTGTTTTTAAATTATAAATTCATTTTTTTTGATTTTTTCAAAAACTACAGAAAAATGCATGTATTTTTAAAGGTAGATGAATTATTTACGTGTACTTATTTTTACAAACCAAAAAAATACCTTTTTTTTTAAATAAAAAAATTGTTTTTGAATTTTTCAAAAACTACAGAAAAATGCATGTATTTTTAAAGGTAGATGAATTATTTACGTATACTTATTTTTCCAGACCAAAAAATACCTTTTTTTAAATAAAAAAATTGTTCAAATTTTTTTTGTTCAACTAAGAAAGTCAATTAAGAAAAAAAATGAATTTTGAATCCTTTATTATTATTGTACTATTTACATTTCTTATTTATTAAATATTTAACATGTATTGATGTTTTGTATATAAAACAATGACAATTTATATTTTAGATGTCATAAAAATCGTATAACTACTAGAAATGACATATATATATACATATTTTTTCGTTCGTATTTTTCATTACATCTCAAATTAAACACGTACGTATCATATTTTTAAATTTACTGTATCCGTATTTTTAAACGTATTTTTTATTTATAATTCTCAAATTATACACGAATGAATTTTTAAGGTATAATTCACGTACCGTATTTTACTAACTATGGTTAATATATTTATTTCTCCTATCACATATCAAAATACAAAATTATATTATTGTTCTGAAGTTGAATGTTCTCACTTCTGCACTATGATACTAGACTAAATAATAATAATTATAATTCTGTAACTAATTAATATATTTAGAAAGGAAAAATTGAGGTAATATTTTATACGGTTTTTAAACCATTAGATTTAAAAACATTATATTGTTAGGATTCATGCAATATGAGCCTAGGGCAAGACAAGCAAGACTTAGGTCCTCAAATTCATATGAGCCCCAATATATATAATTTGGTGTAATTACCTTCAGTGAAATATACTTGCTTCGGTGGCAAGCACTGTATATAACCATGTAGAGATCATGGTTTGATTCCTCATCTTCATATTTGTTTTCTCACATTTTTTGGCCAATTTACCCATAATTCATATGATGAGATTCATTTTTTAATCATAGTTCATCCAACGTTTTCTTTTCTCATTCAAAACAAAGTATAATTATTTTCATAAACATAGAAGAACTCAAAATCCCTGCTATATTGATTCGGCTTCAATCACCAACCCTCAATTTTAATCCAAGATACCAACCCAGGCCGTCAAATGTGTATCTTAGGCCGCCTCCTTCTGTTTTGCTTTTCTTTTTATGTTTAATCATTTTTTTTGATGTGGATGTTAATCTATTTTTTTGGTTACAGATGTTAATCTTTCTTTTGATCCAATGCTACACTGTTTTTGAAATATTTTATTTATTTTTCAATATAAATATTAATATAATTATAAATTTGTATTAAAACTGTAATGTCATTTCCATAACATTTTGATGATGTTGACATCAATTAAATATTAAATTCTGATCATAAAATATTTTTAAATCTAATGAGTTAAAAATGATGTAAAATTTGTGTCAAATATAGTGTCTCTTAAATCGAACCCTACAGATAAGTGAAGATTTGAAATCAGTAGGGGTGGACATAAATCCGGTTTTCAACCGAAAACCAAAAAAACCCTCTGAAAAATCGGGCTAGATAACCGAACCAATTAAAACTAGTCAAAAAAGTTTAAATCGGATTGGTTCCGGTTTAGCTTAAAAACAGTAATTAACCCAATTTTTTTATATATTGTTTTATATATATTATTTTTAATACGTGTCACTTTATTATTAGTCTATATATTTTTTTATTATTTGTCATTTGGGAGAGAAAAATTTATATCAAATTATATGTATTTATATACACACTCATATGAACTCACATTCTTGAACAAGTATAATATTAAAAAATATATGTACTTTGACATTTAATCTAACCATGATTGTAAATTCGTGATGAAAAAGAATTGAGATGAAAACCTAAAATTATATACGTTTAATTTTATAAAAAAGAAAGATAAAATAATAAATTTTGTAAAATGTCTCTCTTTATTGTTTTAAATTCAGGTCAAATCTGAAACCGATCCAATCCGGTTTCTGATTAATCCAAATAAATGTTGATCAGATTTTAAAATTTGATTTCAGATAATTTTTTTTATAAATTCTAATAATTCAGATTCAATAAAGGTGAGATAAAAAACCGATCCAATCAGAATATGTCGTACTCAAATCAGAGCGTGTCTCTCTGCGTCTGGGGCTTAAAAGCGCAACCAAAAAGCTCTGCTCTCTGAACCGCGCTCGGCTCGGTTCCCTTAGCAGTTTAGAGTCCACGGATTCTCTCTATCACAGACTTGACCGTATATTTTCTCTCTCTTCTTCTACCAAGTATCACATGTAGTTGCTTCTGCCTCAATTCCGCTGCCTCCGGTTTCGGTTTCGTCCACGGCGTTGCTCTCTGATTGGAGTGAAGCGAAGTACATTACGGCTACGGCGTCGGAATCAGACTCCGGGGAGGTAAAGGTTATTTTAGAGATTGAGTTTTTTTAATCGCGGTAAATTTTGATTGTTTGATTGGAGATAGTGATTGAGAGTTTAGTGTTGTGTTAATTGGAACGTATTGGAATTGAAGACATTTGTAGATTTGTGGATCAAAGTAGCAAATTTATGAGTAGTAGTTTGATTCAATTTCTTACGTCATGCATGTTATGGTACAAAAAATGTAGGCAGTGAGCTGTTTGGGATTGTTGAGTTCAGGTTTAGGAGAGACCTTGTCTAGTAGGGGTGGCTGTTTTAGCTTCAATGAGGTTAGTACTAGTCAACCCTAACTCTATATTGATCCTACAAGTTGGCTTGGATTAGTAAAGAAATGAAAGTGTTATGTAGTTTTAGTCTTAGGGTGAAATGTCCATGATTATTAACTCGTTGTTAAATCCGTAGGCCGATGTGGAAAGGCAATTGACAATATCATAACAAGCGTCCAGTGTCTTCTCTAAAGTTGAGAACATCCTACGAGTTCTTTTCTAAGGTACTGAACCAGTAGTTCCTTTTAGTTGCTTCAGATGTACAGTAGGTCCCTTTAACCATAGTTGCCGCCAGGTAGTTTAGGAAATCATGTATTTGTACTCTTGGACGACACAATTGTGATGGACACGTCTTATGTGTAATGTACAGTAGCAGAATAGATCTAGCATATGAGTAATCTTTCTGGTTGGTTATGTATCATAAAATACCAAGAATATTTTCTGTGATGGCAGTCAGTGCAACTGATGAACTCGCACACTGGATTTGGGTTACTTTGTGTCTGTCGACAGTTTTTCAAATTGAGAGATTGTTATGTGATATGTAATTATAGATTTTGTGTTTGCAGTGATATAGCTATTTATTGTTCATGCACTTTGACTATGCTTATTATTAAAAGAAAATATATGCGGCAACACTGCTCGGGGAAATATAGTCTGGCCAGAGACTATTCTTGCTGAAGCGCCTTTGTAAGTTCCAGTCATCAATCTACATATGGAATTATCTGTATGCCACAGCCTAAATGACATCATGTAGTGATTTAGTCATTATTTTCTTAGCTCTTTGCTTCTATACATCTTCAGGCTTCAAGTAGTATATTGACATTGATGCCATGAATTATATATTCCTAGTTGTTTCTTTTATAAAGCTTTCTGTGAAAATTAGGAACAAATCTTTTATTGCCTTTATGACCAAATTTTGCCTTTTTGTGGCACTTAGTTCTTCTCTGTTTTACTTGGACAGCTTGCGAACCTTTGTGCCGGTGACCATTACATCATAAAGACATGGTAATTCTTTTCTGTTTCTATTTTTATATATATCTCTACATTGAGTAAATTGGTGTGGTTAACACACCTTGAAATAGGTTAAAGAAATTCTCCAAAAAAATTCAAAGAGGTTATAGAAAAACGAAAAAGAAACTAGTTGATCTTCTATACTGGAGGGCTTAAGGATGGTTTCTGTAAATGGTGGGATTGTAGTTTGTCATTCAAATCTAAAGATTTCCCTGTAGAACCGAGGCGTCTATTTTTTTGTGTGTTTTCGTTCATGTATTGGGCTGCCCATCCTCATTGGACTATATAACTGTGTTTCTCATGGAGAAAAGTAAATAGGATAGTATTGGCAGGTCCATATATTGTTTTTATTGCTCATTTGTGTATAACCTTTTCAGGATGGAAATACATCTGGGGTAAACGGAAATAATGTTGACTGGGATACTGAAGATGAGCTTGACGAGATTGAAAATTTCACTATGTCTTCTTCAGCTTATCTGTGCTCTGGGGAGGTAAATCTTTTGTTGTGTGGCTATTGTAAACATTCAGGTTAGCTTATTACTACTAAAGTAGTGTGAGCAAGTTTATGTGGCTTAAGACTTGAAAATGTTGAGATTGATAAAATGATCTATAGAGTGATAAATTTCATTTTAGCCTAGTTGAAATACTTTCCACCCAAACTGAAGGTTCTCTTTTATGGAATTCATTATGACCACTCCATTTCTTTAATACCAAAGAGTGTTTAGTGCAGTCAATTTGAGCCATCAGCTTAAGTGTAAGTGCCTAATGCCCAGGTATGCTATGTCCAATGAATAAAAAAATATCAGTGTTTTCTGAGTTTCCTGTGAAAGGAGTGGCATGAAGCCTAGTTTTAGGGTGAGAAGCCTTATTTTGGTGAGAAACCAGGGAGTGGTTCCCATATATAAGTGTTTTGTGTGTGTTTAAATCCTCAAGCTTTAGAGCTTGTTGATCCTGGTGTTTTAGCAGTAGGTGTGCTGCATCATATATAGTATATATTAGATTCTGAACATGCAACTGCTTTGTTTTTTCAACCTACAGGGGAGCTCATCTCCAGGGCCTTCCAATACCAAAGTTTTTGGTCATTTTGTCAGCATGGGATTTTCTCACAAAATGGTTGCGAAAGCTATCAAGGAACATGGTAAGAGCACTGTACCATATTGTTCTCTGTTCTTTATATTTGCAATAGTTCAGTTTTACCATATATAACACACTACTTTGATGAAATATCCAGGTGAGGAAGACGCAGATTCAATTCTGGAAAGCCTCCTCTTATATAATGTGAGTTTAAACATGTTTACAGTATTGAAGTACACTGGTGGCATCACAATTCATTGTTATGATCTCTGTTGGGTGACATAATCAATTGCTACCTTGCTAAATCGTGAATCAAGTGTTCATGTTCATCTAGCAAAGAAGATTTTTAGATTCAGCTGTTTTCTTACAATTGATTTGCAGGCTCTTGAAAATTCAACTTCAGAGCAGGATTCTCCTCCGGAGCAGGATTCTCCACCAGAAGAGTGTTTTCCTCCACAACCGCAACAAATTGATTCTGATCCCTTTTCTTCAGATTATGAGGGGAGCTTTCTAGATGGATTTTCAGATCTAGATAGCTCTGATAATGAGGTAGTTTTTGTCTGACTGGTGTCTTTATTTTGAAAGGAATAATGGTTTTTTTCTCTTGTATGGATTTTTTATGGCTTTGAAAATACTTATAGATGCCCATCCTTTTTTGCTAAGCCTTTTGTTTTCTATCCTACAACCCACATAACATTGTATAGCTCTGCAATTTTAAAAAACCTAGTATTTCCTCACCATTCTACATGTGTATTCCACATTGTATACTTCAATACTTCATAGTAAATTTAATTTTACTGTTACCATTTCAGGAAATTTTCATTCCAACATCTGAGGAGGAGAAAAAACTCGTGTCCTTGGTCAATATGGGGTACACAGAGTTGGAGGCTTCAATCGCAATAGAAAGATGCGGTAAAACTTTTATGTCAAGTTTGAAGAGTCTTTTAGCATCTTCTAGTAGAGCTGTCTTTTTGGTTTGGTTCCTTTTTAAGGATTCTGTTGGTTTTCTGTTAACTCCTAAGTGTCCACTATAGGTGTATTCTTTAAAACTTAAACAAGTATATATAAAACTTATTTATCGAGGATCTAAAATTTCATCTTCAGGGCAAGTCAAAAAGAAAAAAAAACTGACATGCACACACACTCACTCTAACTCCTGCATGTGTAATCATGTGACTAGATATGCATTGTCAGGAGAATCTCTTGGTAATTTGACTAGGAGATTTATCGTACCATATAAAGGCCATTGATTTTGAGGCCTCTGAACTCCTTCCTAAATTATCTATTTAGTAGGCCAATCAACCTGGTTTTGTGTTTGTTCAGTCACTTGCTGATGCCATCCGTCTGTACTTTTGCCATTATCCTCCTTTCTTAACACTGTTTTCCCTCCAAACTTTACAGGTGTTGACTCCTCCCTTGTTGATCTGACTGATTTCATATCAGCTGCTCAGTTTTCAAAGACAGAAGATGTCAATTTTCCCGTTGAAGAGAAGGTATTCATTCCTTTCTCGTTGTTATTGACTGCTTGACTTTTCTAAAGAATCAATTTGATCTTTTCAGCGATGTTTGGTAGATTGTGATTGCTGGTTCTACTTTTACAGCGTATACGACTTCACATTGATGACAAGAAGAAAAGGAAACTCTGTGAGTATGCCATGTCGAAAAGAAGGAAGAAGGTGGGGCTTGGAAATGGGATCCTTGATGGAGATGATGAGGCAATCCATCTCCCAAATCCAATGATTGGATTTGGGACTCCAACACATGTTTGTCAAGTCCACAGGAGTATTCCAGATGCAGCCAAGGGATCTCCTTACTTCTACTATGAAAATGTAGCATTGACTCCTAAAGGAGTTTGGGGCACAATATCTCGATTTTTGTATGACATCCCTCCTGAGTTTGTTGATTCTAAATATTTTTGTGCGGCTGCTAGGAAAAGAGGTTATGTTCATAATCTCCCAATAGAGGGTAGGTTTCCTCTTATTCCCCTCCCACCACAGAATATATTTGATGCATTTCCCATTACGAAGAAATGGTGGCCTAGTTGGGATGAGCGTAGACAGCTCAATTGCCTACAAACAGCTTATGCCAGTGCTCAGTTAACTGAGAGGATCAGACTGGCTCTTAAGGATTATGGTGAAAATGAGGTTCCACCAGAAGGAGTCCGACGGTATGTTCTCCATGAATGTCGTAAGTGGAATCTTCTGTGGGTAGGAAAAAATAAGGTTGCCCCATTGGAGCCTGATGAGGTGGAAATGTTGTTGGGGTTTCCCAAGAACCATACAAGGGGAATAAGTAGAACGGATAGGTACAAATCGCTTGGAAACTCATTTCAGGTAAACTTCTATTTTCTTTCATGTACCTTTAAATTTTGTGTTCCTTGTAATCAGTGTGACATATATACTGATAACTCCTGATTTATTCAAAAAATTCTATTTGTTTTTTATTCTGGTTTCTTTGTGTGCAGCGCATGGTACTTATTTGTGAGTATCTGTGATTCAACCCTACTACTAATTACAGTTTATGTTTCAACCTTGCTATCAGTTCTCACACGTCCCAACATCTTCAAACTAAAGTCATTTTTATTTCTTGGATATTTCTGGGCTCTTATGGTGGGCTGTGATGAGTTCATTGGCCTTTTATATTTTTGATTGGCACAAATCTCTTTCAAACGCCTTATTGTGCAGTGATTCATATCTACTTATAATTCCTATGTGTTTCATTAAGTTGCCTTTGCGTTTTGTCTCTAGAAGCATGATAACTTGTATTTGAGTTTCTGTATACTTTAGGTTTCAACCTTTTCTATGATCATGCAGTAGACTTTCAAACCAGTCACTTTTGTTTACTCTACAGTCTCTACTATTACATTTCACTAATGAGTTCAATTCATTCCAGATTGATACAGTAGCCTATCATCTCTCTGTGTTGAAAGATCGGTTTCCCAATGGCATCAATCTCCTCTCTCTCTTCTCCGGGATTGGCGGTGCCGAGATAGCTCTCCATCGGCTTGGCATACGGATGAAGAACGTTGTGTCTGTTGAGATATCAGCCGTAAGCAGAACCGTTGTAAGGACTTGGTGGGAGCAAACCAACCAAAAAGGAAACTTGTATCACCTTGCTGATGTGCAAGAGTTGAATCAGGACCGGTTGGAGCATTATATCAACACCTTTGGTGGTTTTGATCTTGTTGTTGGAGGGAGCCCCTGCAACAATCTTGCTGGTAGCAACAGACATCATAGGGATGGACTAGAGGGTAAAGAATCTTCTCTATTTTATGATTATTTTCGTATCTTAGACATAGTTAAGGGTCTTATGGCAAGAAACAGTTAGCCAATGTATTATTCAGAGATCCAGATGCTTGATACTCTTAGCTTGTTTATCTTCCGAACTTAGATGAATGAACATTGGATACTTCTGATATTTAAGTGCTGACCGCATTAGATCCTGAGATCATTTTCATATCTTTCTGTGTTTCTATGAATGACATAAGGCGCATGAATAACATTAGATTGAATGATCCCAGTGGGGATCTTACATTTATGGCGTAAGATAACATGATACAGGGATAGTAACTGACAATATATTAGTACAATTCTGATTATTATCATCATCAGCCAACATATTTGCCACTCAAAATTAAAGCAAGTGTACATTGGCTCCGTTATGAATATGAGGCCTCGCCCTCTTCCACAGTCGGCATTGGACATGGGACACTGGTGGCAAAGGAGTAAACACTTGAGAAACGCTTGCTTCAGCAAAGTAGTCCATACAATTAACATACGACGACGATTCTTGTTTGATATTAGCTTCAACCCGATCCTCTTTTCTCTTATGTTACAACTCCTATAGGCCTATAGTAGTAAAACTTTTCCGGACTCGACGTCGACAACATGTTTTGTAGTAGTGAAGTTCACAATGGAGATATATGATGAAATGTTCAAACAACTATGCCCAATAGGGTACACACAGCTAGCTACACTGCCCTAAATCAAAATGGATACATCAATAATGAATTTCCAGTCCGAACTGCTGTGGATTCGATGGCTCCTAGGTCGGAAGGTGTTATTCCTGGTAGAGACCTCGGGTTTGAGGCTACGGAGGAGTATGCCGTGTGTTGTAAGAAAGATCCTTAATTCTTTAATTGGCTCTCTCTTTCTCTTAATTCGATAAAAGGTACGTCATTAAGACTTAGACCATAATCGATTGGAAGTTGAGCGGTGTTTTAGGTTTGGTATGTTATGTTTGTTTCTACTTTCGTTTTCTTTATTTTTTGTGTGTTTTTAGGCTAGTCAATAACACAATTGCATAGACAATTGTTGGGCTTCTTATTTTTATGTAGTTTGTTAGCTGCACTATATGGTCTCCGAACTATATATGCTTGACCGTTATAATCGATTTAATCTTTGATTGATCAATGAATTTTTCTGACCTTAAAAAAACAATAGAGAAAGAAGATCAAGATTTTCAATCGAAATGGATGGACTACGTTAATATCGTACACTAATGTTGTTGATATATATATATATATATATATATCACATCGGAAATATGTGACATTGCTTGTGGGTTTATAAGAGTTTGAACTGCTCTTTACATTGCCAATTAGTTTTGAAGTTGAACCCCAAACTATTTTTCATGATATTAGAGCGGGTTACCCATATCCACGTGTGAAGCCCAAAGGTCACACGAACTCCACTACCACCCAATTTGTTATCCACGTGTTAGGCTTAAAGATTCACTACATGTGCGGCGGCGCGTTGAGATATCTATCCCACATCAAGAATATGTGACATTGCTTGTGAGTTTATAAGAGTTTGAGCTACTCTCTTCATCGTCGATTGATTTTGGAGTTGAACTCCAAACTAATTTATGATGGTATCAGAACGGATTATCTATGTACACGTGTAACACTGACATTACATATATATTGCCAGCCCGAATTGCCCGGATGGGTCTCATTTCATTACAAGGAAGTGGTTCATGAATAAACCTTAACACAAGGGGAGAGTAAAGTTTATGAATCACCACTCTAATTATGTCGGCCCCTATTTCACTTGTTTTCAGAGTTTCATGGTATCAACCAAGTAAACGCGTCATGAAATATCAGTAAAACAACCTACCACAGAGGCAGGTGTGTGAAGGCGACACAAGGAATTATTTACTTTTAATAATAAATTACCAGAGAGAGTACATTCATTCACCACGGTGAAAATGAGACCCACCCAAAAGTAGGCGGTTAAACATTTACTATATATAACCCATTGGCTCCTCGCTCTCAATTCTCTCTCTCTACGCTTCTCACCTATCGGAAGCGTCGCTCTACTTTTCTAGGGTGCGAGAGAGACCTAGCTACCGCACCGCAACCATTCAGATCTAATCGCCGCGATTTTCACCACCGCCGAAACGGAGGTTCGATTCTCCGTCACCGTTTTCTCTAGATCTCTCAGATCTGAATGCGCTGCTTCCATTTCGGTTTTTAGGTCTTTAAGCTGGTTTTAGGGTTTGTGATTCTCCGATTGTGTTGTTGTTCAGCTTGTTTAGTTCGGAAAGCCGAGTTGTTGTATCTGATTGCTTGATTGATTGTGTTGTTGGGGCTTGCTTTATGGTTTTTTTAGGGTTGCTGGTTCATAAGGTTGGAAAAGATTAGAGGATATTTGAGTTGCTTGTTGCTTTGGGCTTTTGAAAAATGAGCTTTTTGTGAAAGGACAAAACTTGAGGAGGCTTTGCATGTTTTCGGAAGCTATTTTTGTGCATAGTGTGTTCCCATTGTTTGGTGTATTGCTAATTGGGTTGTCATTTGTTTTCTCTGCTTGATTTTACAGTGTAGTTTGGTTTTAGTTTTCTGTTTAGAAGATGTTGGCTGCGTGTAGTCTTGAAAATGCTCATAACTTTGCAATTTTTGATGAAGGTGACTTTTTTAGAAAGAACAAATTTAGTAGCTTTGTGCTATAGCATTTAAATTTTTTCGAAAACTCTTGTTGCATGATGTTTGCCATATTGATCCATCGGTGGAGATGATATACTATGGTATTTATAACTGATGCTTATGTGAACTTAACTTTTTTTTCCTTGCATGTTGTAGGATATTGTTTGCTTGCCATGGCTGCCTCTGCTGGTCCTCGATATGCTCCAGAGGACCCAACTCTCCCAAAACCTTGGAAAGGATTGGTTGATGGTAAAACAGGGTATCTCTACTTTTGGAACCCTGAGACCAATGTGACCCAGTATGATAGGCCTACAGGCTCAGCTCCTCCACAAAAGCCTTCTTCTGCTCAGTATATAAGTTCTTCAGTTCAAGTTCAGCAATCTTCACAGGGACAACGCCGTGATGAGGGAGATGACCGGTATGGCAGGGGCAGCAATGGTGGATCAAAATTTGAGGCGGCACCAAGGAATGTAAATGTAGTTGAGGTACAGTTCCAAACTTTCATGTCTTCTCATACAGTCGCATTTTTCATAAACCTTCTTGGTGGTAGTCTTCACATGGGAACTGATATGTTTTTCTATTTTATGCATTAGACTGCAAGAAGTGCTCCAATGTCTTCTAACAATGGTCCAAGTGGGCCAGTTAATGCACATGGAGGATCTCTTATTAGAGAAAATGGACCATCAGACACTGGAAGTGGTTTGTCTGCTGAGGCTTATTGTCGCCGGCATGAAATAACTTTTATTGTGAGTAGCAATCTTGTGTTTATTTTCCATAGGTGTGCTATCAAATTTCTGTGGTATACATTGATGCGTTTCTTTGCCTTCCCCACCCAAGGCATCTTTCAATTTGATGCATATATAGAAAATTTCTATAGGGTTTTTATCTGAAATTTGAATTGTGGTTGTCCTTTAACAAAAAATGGTGCAAAAGGAGTTATCATGCATATGCGATTTTCCCTCTTATCCGAAATTGTGGTGCTTGTGTTAACAGTCTTCAAAATGAATTTTTATGATCCCTCTTTTAATATCCTTCTTATAGTATGACCAATTTCCTTTAGATTAGATTTATTGTCATTGGAGTCTAAAGAAACAGACAAACATGTGAAAATCTAGATTTTGTTTCTTGTCATAGAGAGCTGTTGTTTTATTCAATATCCTCTAGTTTCTAATGTTTACTTATTATCTTGTTACCTACCAGCAATTATATGCTTAAAGTTTCTAGTTTAAAGTAAGTGACAAAGTCTTTTGTTTTGTCTTAGGGTGATAATGTGCCCCCGCCATTTACTACCTTTGAAGCTACGGGCTTCCCATCCGAGATTCTTAGAGAGGTATTGACATTTGTTTCCGTTTTCTTGTCTTCCAATTTTATCCAACACGAGTAGTCAGTAGCTGGTGTAAGTAACCCAAATTGAGTCGTGTTTTGTGCAAAGTTATGTGATTGCTGGAGGTCCAATATTGGGTTTCAGACTCATGTTAATTCTTTGCCATCTGTACTTTTTGTCGCAGGTGCGATATTTGCTCCTGGGAGGAGCCAATGTCGTACGCTGTGCTGCCCTCTTGTTGGGGCTTGCATTTTATTTGGAGCGCCCTTTTATGGTGGACCCATTTTTGTGAAGGGCTTTCCGAATCACCCAAGTTTGTGGCCTGGACTGCAGTTGCTGATATTCAGTCTGCCACTCTGTCTGAATGAAAGAAGAGGTCTCCTCCTGTTCCAGCTTGCTGATGCAAGCTTTGGCCACCTGATATGGGGGTTGCTTCTTCTGCCATTCAACTCTTCTATAAGCCCAAAAAAATATTCAGAAATGTTGAGGCCTGCACGTATGATCATACAATGCTGATATTTTTCCTTTTCCAGGTAAAAAATGCTGGATTTTCTACCCCGACTCCAATTCAAGCTCAGTCATGGCCGGTTGCTCTTCAAAGTAGAGATATTGTGGCCATTGCTAAAACTGGGTCAGGAAAGACCTTGGGTTACTTGCTTCCTGGATTTATGCATCTCAAGCGCACCCGTAATAACTCTCAGATGGGTCCAACTGTGTTGGTGTTGTCACCAACAAGGGAGCTGGCCACACAGATCCAAGATGAAGCAATGAAGTTTGGGAAATCTTCAAGAATAGCTGTTGTGGTATGTACTTATGTGCAGTAATATTCATGTCTTGCTGTTAACTTACTCATACCATATCCTTTCCTGTTATGTATAATGTTACTGTATTTATAGTATTTTTGAACCCATCATAGTCATACTATTTGTGATCTTACAAGGGTGTGTGTGTGTGTTTTATTTTTTATTTCCTTTCCGTGAGCACTTTGGCTTGGCGCCACAGTTAAACTCGTGTTTGTAATGAATATTTTAGTCATGTAGCTCATACCATCTTGTTTATCATGTGTCCATACCCATAACAGCTGAAGTCTGAAGCACTGAAGCTGTACTTTAATCTTCTTTATACCCTCATACTTCTATCAGTATTTGCTCAGCCTTTAGTTTCTTTTTCCTGTTTTCTATGAGTCCCCCTTTTGACCAATGACGCATCTCTCAAGTGTTATTACATGTTATTCAACCACCGTTTAAAACTTGATGTGTTAGGTTGTATTGATAAATCATTTTTCTTGCCTTGTTGAAATTCTTTTTTTATTCTGTTGTATTTGCATTTAAGTAGTCTATTTCGTACTGTAGTCATTAGTTATGTATATAATCGTGCCTTCCCTTTTCTGAGTTGCATCTGGTCTTCCCTCTTAGGCTCTTAGAAAGTTCAGCTTTTGAATCTACCCCTCAATTTATTGTTTACACTTTTATGTTTGTTAACAGAGGTTTTATGTCTTTGTTTTACAGTGCTTGTATGGAGGAGCGCCAAAGGGTCCACAATTGAGAGATATTGACAGAGGAGCAGATGTTGTGGTTGCCACTCCTGGTCGCTTAAATGACATTCTAGAAATGAAGAGAATCAGTCTCCATCAAGTTTCTTACCTAGTGTTGGATGAGGCTGATCGTATGCTGGACATGGGTTTTGAACCTCAAATAAGGAAGATTGTGAAGGAGATACCTACTCGCCGTCAGACGTTAATGTACACAGCAACGTGGCCCAAGGAGGTTAGGAAGATTGCATCAGATCTACTGGTCAACTCTGTTCAGGTGAACATTGGCAATGTCGATGAACTTGTCGCAAACAAGTCAATCACACAGGTACTTGAGTTCTCTAGGCATATCTATCCGTGATGCAAATCCCTAGTTATTATAGGCGTATGTTTGCTATGTTTCCTTGCAAGGATATCACTCATATCAGTAGTGGTGTGAGGTTTTACTTTCAAATTTGTTTGATTTTTCCTCCATTAAGGTTAAACTATAAAATGTTTGCATTGTATTTATACACACACATACACATATATTCTTTTAATGTAGTCCCTTGTTATTATGTCCTACAGCATGTTGAAGTGATGTCCTCCATGGAGAAACACAGACGTTTGGAACAGATATTGCGATCACAAGAGCCAGGGTCCAAGATAATTATATTTTGCTCAACCAAAAAGATGTGTGATCAACTTTCTCGCAACCTAACCCGCCAATTTGGAGCTGCTGCAATTCATGGTGACAAATCTCAGGCTGAGAGGGATCATGTGCTGAGTCAATTTCGCACAGGGAGGACCCCAATTCTTGTCGCAACTGATGTTGCAGCTCGAGGATTGGATGTTAAGGACATAAGGTACGCATTCTCCCCTGTTAGAAATTTTGATCAAATGGTGGCACCTGTGGTTTGATTGTGATTCATCCAGATGCATTTTAAGTTGGCTGCAATATTGGCCAGTGTTTACAGTATTGTGGATCATGCTGTTTTTTCTCTCTTATTGAAGGATAAAGTCAGTCAAGTGGGTGCGTCTTTGGCATTTCAGTACATGTTAGAAGTGCATGATTTGGTTTGGGTCTTTGGTATATCATATAATAGTAGGAAATCTTTTTCATTTTGCATTGTGTCTTGTGTTCCGTTGAGAATAGTACATAATTGCTGCTGTTTCTAGAAAGTCTTTGGCATATCATATAATAGTAGGAAATCTATTTCGTTTTGCATTGTGTCTTACTGGTGTTCCGTTGAGAATAGTTTACATAATTGCTGCTGTTTCTAGAAAGTAGTTTACCTCACTGCTTCTGCTTACCATGCACATCCCCAATTAAATGTGTATATAATTTTGAATTACCTCGTGTTTCTTCAAGAAATTGATGGTTAAAATTGCAATTCTACTACAGGGTGGTTATCAATTACGACTTCCCTAATGGAGTAGAGGATTATGTGCACAGGATTGGGAGAACTGGAAGGGCAGGTGCCACTGGGTTGGCATACACATTCCTTGGTGATCAGGATGCAAAATATGCTGCAGAACTCATTAAGGTTTTGGAAGGAGCTAACCAACGTGTCCCCCCAGAAATTCGTGATTTGGCTTCACGTGGTGGTGGGATGAACAGGTTCAAACGTTGGGGCTCTGGGTCTGGTGGCCGGGATGGTGGACGAAGTGATTCAAGCTATGGTGGAAGGGGCGGTGGGTTTGGATCTTCTTTCTCTGCTGGCAGGTACATGTGCTACCTTGTAATGATGTATATTGGTGCATCTGAGTGCTTATAAGAAAAAGCTATAATCTGTCAAAAAATAGTACGATTTTGTTACGTCACATCATTTGATGCCATTTTATATTTGAATTTTTTGAGGGCTGATGCAATATGTTATTGTATGCCACAGATATGACCGTGGTCCAAATAATAATTATGATGGCAAAGGTTTTACTCGGGAGCGTAGTCGCAGTCCTGAAAGGTTCAACAAAGCCCCACCAACAGCAGCTGTTGGCTCTGGAGGTTGGAGTTTTCACCAAGCAATGATGGAACAAAGGGAGTAGTGGATGGTTTCTGTCCTTTCTATGGACTGGAAGAAGGGTGAGGAAGGTATGATACGTCAAGACGACTGAAGATTTGGATCAGTGTTTCACGTACCTGTAGAACTTTTGTTTTTGTTTCAAGACTGTTGTAACTGGAAGTAGGGCAAGCTGTACAAGAGCAACCAGGATGTGGCAGTTAGACTATCTATGATTTTTGAGTTGGGCTGAAAAGCTTGACAAAACTCCTTTTTAAGTTATTGTAACTTGGCAGACCTTTTCTCTCACCTCTTCTCTCCCTCCCTCTGCTCTTCCTCTCCTGGCCTCTATTTTTGTGGGCAGATAAGAAAGGGCAAAATCATGTAGGTGGTTAGCTTATGTTTAAATGTAATGGCCTTATAGTTCTATGAAATACAGTTGTAATCTTGCGCACATTTATCATGTGTCTACTGTTGTGTGGTTGATGTATCTTTCAAAGTATGGAAACTTCATTGTGATTATAGATCTTTGTTGAGCAAGATTGTGATTGCTAGTTCTGAACCTTACCTTTTTACCATGGAGGTTGATTTTCACCGTCTGTCCAGGTCTGTTGTTTGTCTGTAAAAAATTAGAAAAATTAAAAGTAGGAGGGACAAACTTTTGGCTATTTGATTAAGCGAGTGAAACTGCAGTGTTGAAATATGGTGTGAGAATATCCAACGAGAATATTTAGGTGCAAATCGATCAGGTTCAAGTGTGGTTTTAATAGTGGCTTTTCTCGTGTGATTTATGGCTAGAAGTAAGCATCATCTGATAGTAACTCCATAAAATCTGTGACTAAGGAGTACTGCTAAATATCAGGTTGAACTGTTGAAGGTGTATAACAATGCTAAATTTATTTAAGGGCGTTAAACAGATAAATTGAAGGTACTAAAATCAGAACCAACTAGAAGTAAAACTAGCTTTTAGCAGTACTTAACTTAAGTAAACCACATTAACACTAATCATCCAATTCTCACTGGCAAGTGAAAACACAGCAAATATTAGCTGGGGAATATTTATCCAATTCATTCACTAGTAGAGGGAAGAGCTCATGCGATGAAAATATATTTTTTCGTCGCTGATACGACGAAAATAAATTTCGCAGCATGATTCTGAACTGATGTGACGAAACACATTTTGTCGCATAGCTCAAACTCATGCGATAAATTTTTTTTATTTCGTCACATAAGTTCATAATCATGCTACGAAATATTTTAAATTTCGTCGCATCAGTTTTGGATTTTTCCACCAAAATTTTCCCCTACCCCTGACTCATGCGACAAAATTTTGAATATTCCGCCACCACCACCGTACCACCATCTCTTCTCTGCCACCACCACCACCGGAAAAACAAAAAAAAATCATAATTTTTAATTTAAATTATTAACTAAATTGATAATTAAATTAATAAAAGTAATTTTTTTATTTACTGAAAACTCTTAAGTGACGAAATATTTTTTGTTGTTTAAGTTGAAGTGACGAAATATTTTTCATCGCATAGGTCGAAGCAACGAAAAAATGTATCGTCCTTTAAAGGGAAATGATGCGACGAAAATTTACGGTTTCGACGCTTAAGGTCTTATACGACGAAATCTTTTCGTCCATGAGGTTTTCCCTCTACTAGTGATTACCCTCATTTAAGACTACTATATGCATTTCAAAGTTCCATATATATTCTTTTCTATAATTGCTTTCCATATATATATTTTACTTGGTTAAATGGCAACTTTCTTTAATTTTGGTAAATTTGAAACTCTAATAATAGGCAGACATATAAGTCAAATAGATATGAAAGCAAAATTTGAAAAAAAAATCTTAAATATATACTAATATAGACATTAATTCAATTAGATGTCAATTTAGGGATGCAATAAATTCAATTGCAAAATTAGGTTCATTGCCTTGGTTGCACACAGCTTGTATGAGAAAAAAAAAATTCCCTGACAGGTTTTCGATTTCTTTTGCCAAGATGACAAATATGCTTACAGGTTGCAACAAAATACAGCTATGGAATTACATGGTTGCCTTAACCCTAATCCCTGATTTTGAGCTTTAATTTTTTTTTTCTGTAAATTTAGTTTTAACACAAAAAATTTATGTAAATTGAAATACTTGGATGTTTGTAATAATTACAATTCAGTTGGGGCCATTCAAGAGATGCATGCATATATAGTCAAATATATGCCAAAATTTTGATCCTTCCTGAGGATAGAGATTCCACTTTCCATGTAAGATTATTACCATCTTTCAAGTTTCGAATAGGTGTGAAAGGTAAATATATAATAGGGTGCAAATGTTAGTAATTTTTTGTTATTACTGTCATTAGGGTCAAAACAAATAACCATGAACAATTGACGAGTAGCCTTCCATTTGCAAGCTAATCACTTTATAACACCGTAAAAACAGTTTTAGAGAGCTAAGAGCCTCTTCAATTTAGAACAGGTCACCCCATGAAGATTGAAACTTAACGATTACTCAAAATCACATCTTATCCGCCTTATGTTACTGAGCTCGGGCTGATCGAGTTTTCCTATAGATACCATATAACTACCTAATGATTATATGTATGTCAAAATATATGCATTTCCCCTTCTCTTTTTCTTTTTTACCTTCAGAAAAAATGATTAAGATAAAAATTAGAACAAAAGTTACCAAGATTGAAGCTCAACAGTCAGCTTCAGCAGCAAATATTAGCCATCAGATTTCTCATGAACCCACATTGGGGTTGGTGGTGGGTCCAATGCCCATTGAGATAGAGCCTTGCTTTGGTCCCTCTTGCTTCTCCTCTCCTCTCCTCTCCTCTCCCTTAATAATCCCCCTCATTTACAACCCAAGCACATTAACCCATCCTTCCTTTTCTTCTCTCTAGCTACCTCTTAATTTTCTTTCTCCCTTCTCTGCTCTCTCTTCAATTCTTTCTCAACTTGCATGGAGTCTAGAGAAGAGAGTGATTTTCCCTTACTTTCATCTTACTTCTCCGGTATGAAGCCACCGGAGAATCTCAACCACAATTCACGTTTTTACAGACCTCCCTCATCTCATGGTTACTACAAGCCAACCACACTATACAACAACCCTTGTCATCACTATCAGAACCAAGATACGGGAATTGATCTGAATTACTCCGATCAATACCATCACACCTCTCCTCTCCTCGGTGGTACCACCACCGTTGAGGGCTCTTCATCAAACCCCTTCCGTGGTGTTGATCTCACTACCATCGAAGGGTTCAGTCCTTTTGATGCATGTTATAATCAATCTCTTCATCATCACAACGATGCCAATGTTTTCCCTTATACCTCCACGGCGGTTGTTTCGTTTGCTGACAGCCAAAAGGCTGTCATGCATGGTGGTTGGGGGGATTACTATGATGAGGACAACCACCACTATCAGATGCGCTCTATGCAGCCTCTGCCTGCGGCTGCACAAGAGGCTAGCTGTGTCGAGCTTCCACAGCTCATCAATTACCGTGACATCGAATCAGCTGCTACTGGGGTTATGCGTCCAGCAGCATATGAATACTCAACTAACATGGCATATATGCAACATGATCAGCTCAGCAAGAAGAAACGACACTGTGTAGAGAAGGCCAGCAAGCAGCAAGAGGATGTTCAGGGGGCTCCTATCAAAGGGCAATGGGCTGAAGAAGAGGACAGGTCGATCTACTGTGTGTTTTGTTTTGTTGTAATTTGTTTATTTGATCACTAATATATATATCAGCTTTATTTTCTTTGAAGGAATTACTTTGATGTCTCGTAATTTTCTGTGTGATAAAGAATTAATCAACCAGTAATTAGTATTGATGCAATCAAATTTCACTTCAATCTGCAGACTGCTGATAGAGCTCGTAGAGGTCAACGGGATTAAGAAGTGGTCTCATATTGCTGCAATGCTGAACGGGCGAGTAGGAAAACAATGCAGAGAAAGATGGCACAACCACCTGCGTCCTGACATTAGGGTTTTCTTCTTTTACCCTTCTCACTCCATCTCTATCTGATGATATGCATTCTTTCATACATATTTGATCCTTTGCATCTTGGCCAATAAATCATATAACATAGATGAATATATTCCTTGGTGCCATGGCACCTATTTGGTTATAAATTTATGATAAATTATTAATAATTTAACCGCTTTTGACGCGTGTCATGAAGTACTAGAAATCTTACCGTGCTAATTTCAATTTTCCGTTTACTCAACTTGTAAAAGGATTCGAACACTTGTCATGTCATTCATTTGTCAAATATCTGTCACCTTGAAAAAAGGAACATACGTTATAGTTTGCCAAATTAGATTTATATAATCTAAAATGAAATACAATTAAGCGTGAGAGGTCACGAGTTTACTAAACTACCATTGTCGCACTAGGTGGATTAGTTTTTCTTGATAAAGTAGTCTGAGGTTTACATTCAAAATCAATTGACAATGGATGAAGTGACTCAAACCCTTATTAACCCACAAAAAACATCATATTCTAGATGTGAGATAGATATCTCAACACGCTCCTGCACGTATGGTGAATTTTAAGCCTAACACGTGGACAACATTTTGAGTTGACGTCAAGTTCGTGTGACCTTTGGGCTTCACACGTGAGTGTGGGTAACCCGCTCTGATATCATGATAAAGTAGTCTGGGATTCACATCTAAAACCAATTAGCAATGGAGATAGTAGCTCAAACCTTTTATAAACCACATATATACAAGGTCTCATTTTGCTCGATGTGAGATTTATATTTCAACACGCTCATGCACGTGTGTCGAATTTTCAAGCATAACACGTGGACAATATTTTGGGTTTACGTGGAGTCCGTGTGACCTTTGGACTTCACACTTGGACGTGCAGTAACCCTCTTTGATACCATAATAAAAAAATGTGGAGTCCACATCTAAAACTAATTTTCAATGAAAAGAGTAGGTTAAACCCTTATAAACCATAAGTAATGTCTCATTTTTTCTTATGTGAGATTTATATCTATCACACATCTGGAATATGAGACATTGCATGTGAGTTTATAAGGGTTTGTGTCACTCTCTCTATTACCAATTAGTTTTGGATGTGAAGGTAACAAAGTGGGCTACCCACGTTCACATGTGAAGCCCAAAAGCCACATGAACTTTACGTCAACCTCAAATGTTGTTCACATGTTAGGCTTGAAGATTTGCCACACGTGTAAGGACGTGTTGAGATATAAATCTCACATCGAGAAAAATGAGATCTTGCATGTGGTTTATAATGGTTTGGGCTACGTACTCTTTCCATGACCAATTGGTTTTGAATGTGAACTTCATACTACTATCAAAAATCTGATAAATTGGTTCCGGACTCTCGAATTTGGATCATAATCTGGTTATCAAACATAAATTACATCTTATAACATACATACATACATGCGTACATACATACATACCACATACATATGTACATACGTACATACATACGTACATTTATTGAACCTAATTTATACAATCAAAATAAATTACATAACAAAATGATTCCATTGTTCATACATTCATATTCTTTGAACAAATGATAAGTTGCAATGTTATGAGATCTCCCAGTTTGATTTTCATGTTATAGAACAAAGTTGACAATTCTTTATGCAAACCCTACGTTGACGTTGAAAATTATAGTACTTACGTACGTACGTAAGTACGTGCACCGTTTTTCTAGTAACGTGCCCATGCAGATCTTGATCGATTGTCTAAGTAACGTAGCTATATCTGAAATTTGCATACTTGCTAGGTGCGTTACTATATATTTCGTGCGGGCATTAATTGTTAACCGATCTTTGCAGAAAGAAATGTGGAGCGAGGAAGAAGATAAGATCCTCATAGAAGCGCATAAAGAGTTGGGAAACCGGTGGGCTGAGATCGCCAAGAGGCTGCCAGGGAGAACGGAGAACACTATTAAGAACCACTGGAATGCCACCAAGCGGAAGCGATACGTCAAGAGAAGATCCAGCGCCAAAATCAACCTCAACGTCAACTCTTCCGGCGCTGCTGTTAATGAGAGCATCCTCCTCTCCAAGTACATCAAGAGTGTGGAGAAATCCGAGGAAAGGAAGAACGTTAACGGCAAGGCTGCTGCTGCAGCTGCGCATGGTGAGCCATCAAGTCCAGTTGACTCCAAGGTCTATCGTCGCAGGTTCGAGAGGAAGAAGGGGAACGGTATCGTTCTGAATGATATTCCTGACCACGAGGTCTATCCTTCCAAACACAACAAGAGCGTGGTGAAGTCGTCGGCCTCCGAAAGGAAGAGAGGCAAGGGAAAAGAAGAGATGTATGATGAGCAATCAAGAGGTCTGTTTGATTTACCTGACTCCGAGGTGTATCGTCCTCAGT
Source organism: Comarum palustre (assembly GCA_951800085.1). Taxonomy (NCBI): domain Eukaryota; kingdom Viridiplantae; phylum Streptophyta; class Magnoliopsida; order Rosales; family Rosaceae; genus Comarum; species Comarum palustre. The sequence goes on along the minus strand of OX637574.1, from coordinate 1,396,048 downwards.
TCGAGTCTAGCCCTCATGCATGGCTGGAACCGTTGAGAGCCGCCGCGGCAGCTAGGAAGAAACAGCAGCAGCAGGATAACTACAGTGTGGAGGCAACAATGGGGAGCTGCAGCTCTTATCTTTCATCTGAAAGAACCGTGTATTCTGAGTTTGACAGCCGAACTATTCTCTCGTTGGAGATGATGAATGCTCATACTCAGGAGCAGGAGCAGTCTAAGAAACAGGATGTGGATTTGGTCGAGATGATCAACAATGCAAAGCGCCATTAAGCTTCTTCCGGCGAGAGATATGAGGACAATGGTGGTTTAGTGTGTTTGCCTAGCTAGTTAGTGTTTTGTTTTCATGGTGCAAGATAGTAGGTACAAAGCGTCCCAGAGGTAGCTAGAGATCTGGGACTTGAATAAGAGTTGTGTGTGATCTGCAAGAACTGGTTTCTGTTTCTTAGTTTGTGTTTGGTGAAGAATGTAAGCTTAATTATTAAGGAAAACTGCTCTAATTAGAAGCGTTTGAGGACTCTTCTGGCATGTATAAGCCAGCTTCTTTCAGCTTTTATATGTAATGGTAAGTTGTTGATCGAACTGTTACTTGTTGTTGTTATATATTTTCAGTTGGCTTCGTGTGTCTCATTTAGGGTTACCGTTATATGAACGATACTTATTAACTTTCGGTTATCTGCTCATGTTTAATTTTCCTCTACCTGCTCATATATTAATTTCAATATTTATAGGCCTTGAACATTTGATGAGCTTAATTATTAGTGATAACTGGCCAAATTAGCAGCTTATTTTATAGTGAAGTTAGAATTTGAAGCTGGAGTTGAAAAATTTAAGACGAAGAAAACTATTACTTTTAACTTTTGTCGTTCTATATTTACTAATTTATATTAAATAACAAAATGGTTTTCAGACGCTTTAGACACTGTTGTTTTAAAATTATAGAGATTTATATAAAAAGAGTCAAATTTGAGTGTGTATATAAAAACACGAGAAACTTGAACACTTGCCTCTAAATCCCTTCGCCAACTGACGAACATGCAGAGGTTCTTTTCTTGGCTTTTACTACCCCAGCGACAAAGTAACCGATAGTGTCGGTGAGTCGTGACTTGATTGATTATTAAAGTGTTTAATTGATAACTTTAAGGTCACGAATTCAAACATCACGACATATGTAAGAGTCGAACTTCTAATCTCTCAATGAAATATCTAAAGCTGATCCACTAGACCACCTCGATCACATGCTAACATTGCACAAATATTATATATATTGACAGATACTTCTTATTTTAAATGGATTATTTTTTGAAATAAAAAAATTAAACAGACAAGGGTCTCACTCACAAATGAACTTCAATGCTGAACTCACTTAACCAACTTAAGAATTCCTTTAATTTTGCAACCTATCTTTAAATATATTTATTAGAGTTGTGAAAGCCAAGATTATGATCCACTTATTTTATATTATAAATATTATAATGTGTCGGTGAGTAATTGTTTGATTTTATATATCTAGAATGATAATTTTTCTAGTATAATTGATGATACTAGCTAGCTATCATGAAACAAATTAAATACATAACACTCGTGGAGAACCGATATCATTATAAATATATTATTATTATTTATGCTCCACTAATAGAAAATTTCTGACTACGTGTGAGTTATTTAATAATAATAATAATAAAGTTAAAAAAACGGATGGCTGCTGGTGTAAAGTCTCAAAAAGTAACGGATGACTGGTATAACATCTAATACAATATATATAAAGAATTTTTTTTTTAATTTGACAAATTTTAATATTAGTAAACAAATTAACATCTATTTATTAAAAATTAAATAATACCTCAACTAAAAGGATTTATTCAACAGGAGCGCTAGGATAGACGTCTCAAGCTTTATAAACATTGATACCATTGAACTAATTAAGTATATATATAAGCCAAGTACTTGTCACTGAATAGAAATGACGCTTGGCATGGTTTGATACACACACATATATATATATATATATATATATATATATATATATATATATATATATATATGTATACATATATATATACATATACATATACGGTATTTGGTTAGAACATTTTACTTTGTTAACATCATTTTTTCTTGAAATTCTTACCATAAGCTGATCGATCAAGCTCATCATTTGTAGAGCATGCTATTCAGAACCTGTTCCAATTAACGGAACAACGAGAACTCGAACAAATTTTCATTTTCTTTGGAAGCAATTCAATAATTACACAATTACTATGTTGACGAGGAAAATGTTTGGAGTCGGTGAGTTGGACATTCGTGAGTTGTATGCACTAACTTAAAAGAAAGTGCTAGCGTGAGCCATGTTTTTCTTTATTTGTGTAGATATTCTATGGTCTGCAATATTATGTAGTATCAATAGGATTACTGATTGCGTTAGATTCCTTATTGACCACGGCTATAATTTGTAATTGTATACATGTTCTGAGAAAAGGTGAATTATTCAGCCAAAATTGTCTTTGTTTCCATTTTATTTAACTTACTACATGTAGCTCATGAAACCAGTTGGAATGAAATGGCCGGACATGTACAATAAAATTTCGACAAAATATGAATGCAGAAGCGTTTATACTGTAGTGTTTCATTTTCACATGGCTATTGGCAAACCATGAAAACCATCCATTGAAACTGATGTTTCCTATCATTCCCTTGATCTGTATATACTTCATGCAGTTGGTCAGTTTTTTTGAGACCAAGATCAATTCTCTTAATTATAAGTTCCCTCGATTACCTTTCCATTATCACTTAAGTAGTCAATAGTCTATATAGCTTCTTTCTCTGAACTCATGAAGCTATACAATGTTATTCTTTGACACATTCTGAAAGCTACACACTTTCTCTGAATTCATGTAGCCCCTTAACTTAGGTTGCTACAATGCAGCAAATGATGGCACCAAATTCCTCGTGTCTTTCATACAAGATGATGATTGAATGTGCACTTAACTAATACATCTGCATCACTACATGATTTTCCTCTTTGCTGCTAAACTCAACTTAAGCAGCCTTCGGCTTTGGCTTAAATCTCTTGGCTCTTGAATACAAGAAGACTCCAGCAAGAGCCATTGCAGTTCCTGAAATCAAAATTAGTACTGATAAGGAACTCTGCGCACTATATAAATATGCTTTACTAGCTGCATATGGTTAGGCAAAGAGTAATAAGGCACTCACCTAGGGAGTTTATGGGTGAGACCGGTGTTTGGAAAAAGATGACTGAGGAGACTATGACCACCACTCGCTTCACACAGTTTCCAACTGCGTGTGTGACTGGTGACACCATCTGCAGTATCATATACGAGACCTGCCCATACAAAAATGGAATATATAGATAGAAACAATTCTTACAACTAAAAACATAAGCAACTTCATGTATAAAGAATACGAGTTGTGTCACCTGCTGGTAAGTGTGGAAGCAGAAACCAGCCAGAAGAGATCTCACACACAACTCTTTGATGTTCAATCCTTGGTTTGCCTGAAAAGAATAAAGAACGAAAGAACAACACAACAATGTATCATTGTATCATCAGTGTTGAGCCAAAAGTAATCCTTTTGTTAGAAATACATAGCAGTTCTACTTACAGCGGATTGCAGGTATGAAGGACTAAATTTAACGCCCTCCAAGAGAATAGCAGACGGAAGCAACAGTATGAAAGAAATGATGGTTATTACTGAAAAAAGATTGATATTGTCCAAAGATTCCTAGAACCAACAAACAAAGTAAATGTCATAACGAGGTCATAATCTGAGATATTCCTGTTATGTAATTCACAATAGTTTACTAGTAGTTGCTCAGAGTGCTTCCAAATTTGAAGAACATCATCTTCCATAGTAGCGAATTGGGCAGCATTTACTGGTTTCAAAGAATTCTGTAAATGAAGAATAAGATGCTTTTACCTCTTTCTTGCCCATGAACTTCTTGCTGAGTACATTACGCGACTGGTTAGTGATATTAGAAGCCATTGCACTACCAAAGCCAATCCTGTTTTAAATAGGAATGCATAATCACTTGCAAGAAGAAAAGCGGTATGTATTTACTTACACCAATCTATTGTCATTAGATTACTAAACCAGTACATCTACAATTAGTCTCTTTTACTTGCAGCAGCCAACATTCCTGTCAAAATTTGGGTTTCTCGTGAAGCTGTTAAGTTCTGAGAAGAGACAAGTGTGAATCGACTGTTACCAATTGAAAGAGGTCTCTGTGAAGGACGCCAATGCAACTCCACCTACAATTGGTACAAGAGAAGAAACCACCCAGATAGTTGGCCTCTGTGTGCACAGCATGATAAAAAAAACTGAAAGTCAAATCAGTTCATCCATCAATATTTTACAAGACCATCCACTACAAATATGTTTCGTTATGAAACCACCATAAACTGTGTGGAGTGTACTAGTGCTTTATAAATCACACAAATAGGAAACAGAGTGTATTTATCTCATTCAACCACTAACTTGAGGACCAAATTAAATGGTTACCTCTGCAAGCAAGAGGGCTGAGAATAGGACTGTGAAGAAGGGCTCCATAGCTTTAATCGTGTGAGTGAATGAAACAGCAACTTTCCCGAGACTGATGTTGGTCAATAAGTTTCCCATCGTATGCGCCACAGCCAGTGGTAGAATTGTTGCAATCTGCCAAGTCAAATAGTACTCACATAGTCACATATACTGATTAAGCCAAAGTGGTGACAATATGGCTGCATCATATTATGGCAGTATATGGAGAAACAGTGGTACCTGTGAGCGAGTGATCTTCGGTCTGGGGTAGAGGTTTAGAGCCCACATCAGGATGATCATGACAGTCCCACAGGTAAACTGAAAGGCTGTAACCGTGGCTGGAAATGGATAGACTTTCAGAACCTATCAACAACTTCTCATCTTTAAATGCCAGCTTTCTTCACTGTGCCCAAAATCAGTCATCTTGTAGGCTACTACTGTGTGTATAGTATGTAATGGAATTGCCTTACAAGTTTCAAGTGAAAGACCAATTTGAGTAAAAAAATTTATGATCAAAGAGCTGTAATTAAAACAAAAACCCATAGTACTTTGATGCTAATGGCTTCTTATGCGTGTTTCAAACGCAGGGCCCTGTGTCTATGGGGTTCCAAGTATGGAAAAAGTTCTACTAAAATGGAGGTGGAACAAAAGTGAAGCAATAAATTCATCTCAGTGTATCATAAACAAAGTACTGTAGACATGCATTTAGAAAGAAGAACTTAACAATCCAAACTGAGGGATCAGATATATAAAAGATAGAGGTAATGAACCTGTTTGTTGTAGATGTTGAAGTAAATGTTCAAAAGGTACCAAATACCAAACATGGCACCGAGCCGCAAAGTTCGAGTCAATCCACTTGATTCTGAAGCCTCCCCGGCACTCTCAGGCCCCGGTGTAGCAGGCTGAGAAGACCTGACCTTTAAACTATCGCATCTTCTACTTGAGGAAGGGAAGGAGGCAGGGATTTCAGCATTGAAAGAGGAATAATATGAAGAAAATGTGCCAAAAATTGTTTGCCAGTGAAATCTCTGAACAAAACTTATACGGTGGATTTGTGGAAAAGAAGTCGAGGTAGAAAGCTGAGAGAGTTTATAGCTCGGGATTCGACATGGAGGTTTCAGAAATGGGGTGGAAGGGGACAGAGCAAGCGCGCTGCCCTGCATCTCTATTACTGGGAAGGCAAGCAAAGAGTAAAGAAGCTGAAGTTTCAAGTTTTAACGTTGCATGAATACAAAATTGAAAAGTGAAAATGACCTGGTTAAGCTTCAAGTCTCAGAACGCAGCAGCTGAATGTATGGATGACATGGATTTGGCATTCTGTGTACTAGAATTGCTTGGACAAACATGTGGCATTTAGTGCTTTAACTTTGAGGCTGATTTCTTAAGTTTCTGAAGATAAATCTTCCACAATCCAGAATTTTCATTTTAGGCTTATTTATCTCATTTATATCTAGAAAACTTATCATTGACTAAGATATTGAATTGGAAGCAGTGATCGTTCAAAACTTTCTGATCAATGATCAAAACCAGTCCACTTACAACAAAAAGGGTATCCCAACTATTTTGGGGAATTTCCTTTACATAACATAAGAATAATCAGATTAAACACACACTATATCACATAACTAAACAAGCTACATCAAAATGCGTACTTTATGAGAGGCATTTGAGTCTTGCAAATGTCAAATAGCCAGTGTGGCCTTTGGCCTCACTACTCGGCCTAGCCATGACTACGGGAGCACTTGTAGTTTCTGGCTCATTACTTCCTTCACTTGATCGCTGCCGCCTCTTACATGGAAAAGATCCAACAGAACCGCTTTCCTCAACCTGGAAGCCATCCATTTTACCTTCTCGAACTTCATATGTGCGAAGGAGTATCTCAAATGTCCTTATATCTACACACAAGCAGAAGACAAAGATCTTAGATACAAATTCCAATTACTTAGATTTATTACGAGATGTTAGGGGAAGCAACTACATTAAAGCTAACCTGTAAACTTTGATCTCAAAGTCTCTGTTGCTCTTTGCACCTGCTCAATGCATGGGGAAAAGGAGCATACAACCCCATCTTGTTTTAACATTTTCTCAACTGAAGGGATGGCTAACCAGGGTTGGGGAAGGTCCAGGAAGACCGAATCTGCCCTCCCAGAAAACTCATCTGGAAAACCTTCTCCCTGAATATCTCGAACTGCCACTGTGACCATGTTGCTTATTCCCGTCTTTTCAAAGTCCTCCCTGTAAAATTAACGGTTGTTTCAGCATTAGACATCTTCAAACAGAGGTAACAAACAAATCTTTTGATGTTACATTTCTCATCTAGAATGAAATTTGTGAGGCCAACAAACAAATTACTCAATTGACTATCTCAATCTGAAAGGTACTTGATGAAAGAAAAAGCAACTATTGATCTAATTTGTACAAAAGGGACATAAGTAAAAAAAAGTGGAGGTCTTCATATCTCACCTAGCTGAGGCCACCCTTTGCTCATGGAAATCAAATGTATAGACATGCCCCTTCGGAGCAACAGCCCTAGCAAGCGACGTGGTCAAAGACCCACTCCCAGTCCCAGACTCGAGAACCACACACCCTGGAACAATCTCCAACAACATGATCACAAAGCTAATATCAGCAATGTAGAGAATCTGAGTCCTGTGGCTGAGAACCAAAGTCCAAAGCTCCGGAGTCAGGGCTAACAGGTAAACAAATCCACCTTTGCTGCTGAAAACCTTGGACCCAAATTGCTTCCCTATCCAATCCGAATGCTTAAACACACCGAATCGATTCTCGAGCACAGAACCCTCACAAACCTTCACAGCCTTCATGTTATCATACCTCTCATACACAATCACCAAATCCCCATCTTGAATACACCGAACGAATGACAGCTTCTTTGCAGGTTCGACAGGAAACATCCTCAAAAATCTGAACAAAAATTTCACCTTTTAAAAGCATAATCATAACATCTCCTTAAAACTATCATAACCTCAAATTTAGCATTATACAAAAAGCAATGAGCTTTAGTGGTACTGCTTCTATATCAATACCCAATTATACAATTAACATAGAAACCTTAAGCATTGCTATTGAAAGTTTTAAACCCTAATAGGTACAATCACAGGGATAAAATAACAGACTTTTGATACAAGAACCCAACATAGTTATTTGCTTTTGATACAAAAAGCAAAGAGCTTTATAGTGGTTCTGCTATTTTAACAATACCCAAGTATACAATTAACATAGAAAACGTAAGCATTGCTAGTTAAACCCTAAGAAGTACAATCACAAAGCTAAAAAGAGAGACCTTTGATTAAGAACCCAGCATAGTTACTAGCTACTTTCTAATATGATTAAAAAAGACAGAGAATACTAAACCCATTAAATCAAAACTGTAAGGAAACACTAACCTCTCTCCAGTATACCCAGATTTTGGAGACGGAAAACGAAGAAGAAGAAACTGGGTGAGAGAACTGGAAGAAGAAGACGGAAGCGAAACCTTTAAAGCATAAGCGGGACAGAAGTTTGGGCCTTAAGGTTGGGTCAATCCACAGTACGGCCCATATAATTTATAAAGGCCCAAAGTTCTTATCCGCGGTGGGGCACTGAAAACTATACAATGGTTTGGGTGCATCTGTAGAAACATGACTACGGGAGCACTTGTAGATTCCGATCAAACATGAAGCTTAAGAGAAGATACAGAATTGACTGATAGGAATTCCCGGTGGGTAATTTTCAGGTACACTATGTTGGAGTTCTTCGGTTGCTTGGTGATCAAGTCAGTTTGAATAATGTCTGTGTTGGAGCTGCAGTTGCTTGGCGGTCAAGACAGTTCAAGTGTTTCCTCGTTTTTAGGTTTCTGTGACTTAGTCTAGGTTGATTCAGTTAATAAAACCCAGCTTGCTCGGGTTTAGATTAGGGTTGATTGTTTCCTTAACAAACTCACCACATTTGTAGGCAGTGTTGATGTGGGTGAGCAGATCGTTTTCTGTAAGGCTATAAAGCCATGATTTCATTCAATGAAAATGTATTGCTTTGGAGTTCTTAACAGAGTTTGCTCCTGTGTTTTGAACCTTGAGTTTTCAACAAGTGGTATCAGAGCCCTTCAAAGGGGCCTGATCGAATAGAGTTAGGAACAGCAGTCTCCTAGCAAAAGAAAAACAGAAGAGAGAGAGAGAGCTTTAGAGAGATGTCAACTGAAGGAAGCAATTTTGTTCAGCCTGCAATTCCCAAGTTCGATGGTCATTATGATCACTGGGCTATGCTCATGGAGAATTTCCTTCGATCAAAGGAATACTGGCCCTTGATAGAAACAGGGATTCTCCTAGTTGCAGAGGGAAGTGAACCAACAGAAGGTCAGAAAAAGATAATGGAGGATCAACGACTGAAAGATCTCAAGGTAAAAAATTATCTTTTTCAGGCTATAGATCGCACTATTATGGAGACAATTCTTGATAAGGAGAGCTCGAAGAGTATATGGGATTCAATGGCGCAAAAATATCAGGGATCAACCAGAGTGAAGAGAGCTCAATTACAGGCACTCAGAAGGGAATTTGAAATCCTTCAAATGAGAGAAGGAGAGAAGGTGAATGAGTATTTTGCTCGGACATTGACAATTGCCAACAAGATGAAAGCACATGGAGAAAGAATGGGGCAGGTTGTGATCATTGAAAGCACCGAGATTCGATTATGTTGTATGTTCAGTGGAGGAGTCTAATGACTTGGATGTTCTTACAATTGACGAGTTACAAAGCAGCCTATTAGTGCATGAGCAGAGAATGAACAGTCACAGTGGAGGAGATGAACAAGCCTTGAAGGTTTCATATGAAGCAAAGTTCGGAGGAAGAGGAAGAGGTCGAGGTGCATTTCGTGGTAGAGGAGGTAGATGGAGACAGCCATTCAATAAGGCAGTTGTAGAGTGCTACAGATGTCACAAACTAGGACATTTTCAATATGAATGTCCTAGTTGGGAAAAGGGTGCTAATTATGCTGAGCTTGATGACAAAACAGAAATGCTGCTAATGGCTTATGAAGAAATCCATGATTCTGGAAGAAAGGAGGTATGGTTTCTTGATTCTGGGTGTAGCAACCACATGAGTGGCAACAAAGAATGGTTCCTGAATCTTGATGAAACTTTCAGACAGGTTGTTAAACTAGGAAACAACTCAAAGATAGCAGTAATGGGAAAAGGAAGCATCAGATTTCTCATCAATGGAACAACACAGGTGATTAGTGAAGTGTTCTACATTCCAGAACTCAAGAATAACTTGCTGAGCATAGGTCAATTGCAAGAAAGAGATTTGGCCATCCTTATTCAGCATGGAGAATGTAAGATATTCCATCCTACAAGAGGATTGATCATGCAGACTCAAATGTCTGTTAACAGGATGTTTGTTCTCCTTGTCGAAATGCCAACATTAGCTCAAGCTCAAGCTCCTGTTCCTACATGCTTTCAGGCTGCATCAGAGGATCAAACTTATCTATGGCATCGAAGATTTGGGCACTTAAATATCCAAGGTTTAAGAGCATTGTTTAACAAGAAGATGGTGAAAGGTCTACCTGACCTCCAAGTATCCTCAAGAGTATGCACTGACTGCATGGTAGGTAAACAGCATCGAAGATACATTCCAAAAAGGAGTCTATGGAGAGCTTCACAGAAACTTCAACTGATACATGCAGATATCTGTGGCCCTATTACACCTCAATCCAACAGTCAAAAAAGGTATCTGATCACATTTATAGATGATTACAGCAGAAAGTTATGGATTTATTTCTTAAATGCAAAGTCAGAAGCTTTTATGATGTTCAAGAAATTCAAGAACTTGGTAGAGAAAGAATCTGGAAACTCTATATGTTGTCTACGTACTGATAGAGGTGGAGAATTCACCTCATCAGAGTTCAACAATTTTTGCAGCTCAAATGGCATTAGGAGACAACTTACAGCAGCCTACACCCCTCAACAGAATGGGGTTGCCGAGAGGAAGAATCGTACAATTATGAATATGGTACGCTGCCTATTGTCAGAAAAACAAATGCCTAAAGAGTTCTGGCCTGAAGCTGTCAATTGGACAGTTCATGTACTAAATCGATGTCCCACACTTGCAGTAAAGAATATGACCCCAGAGGAAGCATGGTATGGTTTCAAGCCTTCTGTGGATCATTTTAGGGTGTTTGGATGCATTGGACATGTACATATTCCAGACAAAATGAGACAAAAACTTGATGACAAGAGTTTCAGGTGTGTTCTTTTGGGAATGAGTGAAGAATCAAAAGCCTATAGAATGTATGATCCTGTATTAAAGAAAGTAGTCATAAGCAGGGATGTGGTATTTGAAGAAGATAAAGTGTGGAATTGGGGTAAAACAGATGAAGAGGTTAAATGTGATGTCCTTGAGTGGGGAGAAGAAGATAAAATGGAAGAGGATGAGATAGAAGCTGTAAGTGAAGAAGAAGGAGAAGAAGGAGAAGAACAAGTTGAAGAAAGAGTTACTAGCTCTCTTTCAGAAGAAGAAGAAGCTGTTGAAGAGTTCTCTCCAAGTCCAAGTCCTGTTGCAGAAAGAATAAGAAGGCAACCAACATGGATGCAAGACTACATCAGTGGTGAAGGTTTATCTGATGAAGACAGTAATAATTTTGTGATGTTTTCCTCTGCTGAAGATCCTGTGTCCTTTGAAGAAGCAGTCAAGAGTAAGAAATGGAAAGAAGCCATGAACATGGAAATTGATGTCATCAAGAAGAATGAGACATGGGAATTAGCTACATTACCAGAAGGAGCCAAAAGGATAGGGGTGAGATGGATATTTAAAACCAAGTTGAATGAAAAGGGGAAGGTTGATAAGTATAAAGCTCGACTTGTGGCTAAGGGTTACACTCAGCAATTTGGAATAGATTACACTGAGGTGTTTGCCCCAGTAGCTCGTTGGGATACAATCAGGATGATTCTTGCTTTAGCAGCTCACAAAGGATGGAATGTGTATCAACTAGATGTGAAGAGTGCGTTTTTGCATGGTGAACTAGAAGAGGCAGTGTACATTGAACAACCTCAAGGGTATGAACAGAAGGGGAATGAAGACAAAGTGTATAGACTCAAGAAAGCTTTATATGGTCTCAAACAAGCTCCTCGAGCTTGGTACAGCAGAATCGAATCCTATTTTATCAAGGAAGGTTTTGAAAGATGCTACTGTGAACACACCCTTTTTGTAAAGACAGAAGAAGGCAGTTTCCTAGTGGTCAGCTTGTACGTGGATGATCTCATATTCACAGGAAATGATGAAGAAATGTTTGAAAGATTCAAGAATTCTATGAAGAATGAGTTTGACATGTCTGATCTTGGAAAAATGAAATACTTTCTTGGAGTGGAAGTGATACAAAACTCTAAGGGAATCTTCATAAGTCAGAAGAAATATGCTAAGGAAGTTCTAGAGAGATTTGGTATGGAGAACTATAATTCAGTAAAAAATCCAATTGTTCCAGGGTGCAAACTGGTGAAGGATAAAGAAGGAGTCAGCATTGATGCCACAGTTTATAAGCAAATGGTTGGAAGTTTAATGTATCTCACTGCCACCAGGCCAGATCTGGCATATGTGGTGAATTTGATCAGTAGGTTCATGGAAAGGCCTACTGATTTACATCATCAAGCAGTAAAGAGAATCCTTCGATACTTGAAGGGAACAGTTGAGCTAGGAATTCTGTACAAAAGAGGAGAAGGAGAAGAGGATTTGATGGCCTACTCTGATAGTGATTATGCAGGAGACACTGAGGATCGAAAAAGTACATCAGGGTATGTGTTCTTATTAAGTTCAGGTGCAGTAGCTTGGTCCTCAAGGAAGCAACCAGTGGTCACGCTCTCCACAACTGAAGCAGAGTTCATAGCAGCAGCTTCATGTGCATGTCAGGGAGTGTGGATGCGCAGGATTCTAGAGAAACTTGGTCATAAGCAAAGTCAGTGCACAAGGATTTTCTGTGACAACAGCTCGACTATCAAACTCTCAAAGAATCCTGTCTTACATGGGAGAAGTAAACACATTGACATCAGGTTTCATTTCCTTCGTGATTTAACAAGAGATGGAACTATTGAGCTAGTACATTGTCATTCAAAGGATCAAATTGCTGACATTTTGACGAAGCCTTTGAAACTGGAAGAATTCGTGAAGTTAAGAGAATTGCTTGGTGTTTGCTTAGCACCAGGAGTAAACTGACTGTAAAATACAAGTCAGTTTAAGGGAGGATTTGTTGGAGTTCTTCGGTTGCTTGGTGATCAAGTCAGTTTGAATAATGTCTGTGTTGGAGCTGCAGTTGCTTGGCGGTCAAGACAGTTCAAGTGTTTCCTCGTTTTTAGGTTTCTGTGACTTAGTCTAGGTTGATTCAGTTAATAAAACCCAGCTTGCTCGGGTTTAGATTAGGGTTGATTGTTTCCTTAACAAACTCACCACATTTGTAGGCAGTGTTGATGTGGGTGAGCAGATCGTTTTCTGTAAGGCTATAAAGCCATGATTTCATTCAATGAAAATGTATTGCTTTGGAGTTCTTAACAGAGTTTGCTCCTGTGTTTTGAACCTTGAGTTTTCAACACACTATACCCTACCCTGCTCAGTAGAAACTAGTTACTGTTTCATTTACAGGTTGGTAATTCAAGTAGCATTTTGATCATGATTGTATGATTGTAGACATTAGAGGTGTGTATGTGTCTGATTCCAGAATCAATGACCGAAAATTAGGGAGTTAATTTGATGTCATTTCATTGGTTTTGCGCATTTATGAGTAGAGACTTACTGTTGCTTGGATATAAGGACATGGAGTAGTGTACTAGATATTTTGATTGTTTGTGGGGAATATTTGTAAAAGATAGACTGACAGTTATGTTGGTTTATATAACAGGATGGAACTAGAGAGTGTTACTGCTGACACTACTGCCCTGACTCCTGAGCTATTGGTTGAACTGGAGATTCTTGTTGTGTTCAGTTTGGGTTTTCACACCTATGGTTGTAGCATTGCTACTGTTATGTAAGTATGAGGATTCAGATTATTTGAAGTGCGATAGAGGAGAAACTCGGCAGGACAGAAGTAAGGATTTCTGTGGTGATGAAGCGTGGAGGCCGTGCCTGAAGATTATTCATCCTTTATGGTTGTTGGCTTACCGAGTGACTGCATTCTTTCTGCTTTTGGTGATACTGATTGCCAGTGGTGGCAGCATATATTTCTACTATACTCAGTAAGACTTGTCTAAGCTCATCTGTTATTCTGCGATGAAGTTAAACATGAAAGTTGAACCCGGTTTACAATTCAATTCTTGTCTGCTTTGAGCAGTGGATGTATATTCAATTTGTTACGAGGTTCATTTGTTCAATTAGATTATCTATTCATGACTATGGTCTGGGAGGATTTATAGAATGGCGTTTATTTTAAGACATTTCTCTTTTTTCATCAACGCCAATTAGTTATGAAATTTTCTTTTTTGTATATCATATCATATATTTTGTGATACTTCCAACTTCAGGTTATGATGTTTTCTGGACAGGTGGACTTTTACCTTGCTTACCATTTAATTTGGGGTACACTTTCTGATCTTCTTCTACCTTGGATCTTAATAATATAGTCTTCTATTTTTATTTTCTACCATTAACAGACTATACAAAAGCCTTTGTAATCCATGTTTTTGAAATCCTAGTTGAACTTTGCTCTCACCTTTTCTGTGTGCCCTTCTTGTAGTTTGGATCTCTTCTATCCATTTAACAAAACGGCAGGAATGGGTTCAGGTGATCATCATGTGGGGTCAGATGCAGAGAATGAAACATATGTTCTCCTTGAAGATGAGGGAAATGGCTTAAATAACCGAGGGGAAAACTATTTTCTCCCAGTGGCAGTCAAATGCAGTTATGTCTTTGAAGCTATATTCCAGGTCTTGTTCCTTTATTTTTCCTCAATAATTAGTGAATGCATTAGCTTTAGTTCTAACAAGTTCAGTATAGCTCTCTTCTTGCAAGATTGTCTTAGTTATGAGCCTGAGAGTTATTGAGCATGTTACCTTATTCTGCTGGTCATGTGTTTGCAGTACCTCATTGTTAACTCCATGTTTCCACTCTATTTTGATGTATTGTATTCAGACGAATGCTGGATTAGTGATGCTTACTGATTGCATTTACTGGCTTGTCATCATCTTTCCATTTGTCACTCTCAAATACTACATGAGTCTTGTAAGTACCATAATTCTCAATATGTGCTCTATTGCCCTTTGCTTGATTATTTTTCCAGCCTTGATAGTTATTTTTCCAGCCTTGCCCTTAGCTAAGTTGCGTAACATAGTTATTTGAAAGCCGAATGTAACTTGATAAGACCTTATGATATTATACCTAAGATACCTGAGGACTGATTTTAAAATAGATCAAATAAAGTTTTCCAGCAATTTCTTTGTCTCCTATATAGCTTGTGATTTATAATTTCTCTGGATGGTCATTTTTTGTGTCAGTTGACGGTGAGCATGCACACAGTCAATGCTGTTTTACTCCTTGGAGATGCAATGTTAAATTGCTTGGTAATTTCTTTCAGACATTTGGTTTTCTCACTTTGAATATACTCTTTTCTCTATTCTTCTCACATGGTTAACTTTCTCAATCTACACTGTCAGCAAGTTCCCTTTGTTCGGATATCATTGTTTGTTTTGTGGACTGGTGCATTCGTCATTTTCCAGTGGATCGTTCATGCTTGTGTATCAATATGGTAATGTTGGTTATCTTTTTTATCTCCCGAAACATCTTCATTCCATAGAAGAAACGTTAAAAGTTCTCTTTGTTGCAGGTGGCCATACCCATTCCTTGACTTGTCATCACCATATGCCCCAGTTTGGTACGTTTTCTAACTGATTATGAGACCTCTCCTGATTCTTGGTGCATCAAGTTTATGCTAAAGTATCGTTCTTTCATGAAGAATATGCCACCTGATCGGTTAATCTGAATTCGGTCAGGCGGGTTTAGCTTGTCAAGGGGTAACATGTCATCAAAATAAAATTCTGCAAACCTCAAGAAACGATAAAACAATGATTAATTACAAAAAACTACCCGAACTATGATGTTCTTTTCATTTTCATACCTAACTATAAAAAACTTGCATTTTCATACCTGAAGTTTCATTTCGTTAGCATTTTGATACCTTGACCACTAACACCGTTAAATTTCCAGAGCATTTTTGTCATTTCATCAAATGCATCATTTTTACATTTACTTTTAACAAAATAATTTATTTTTTGAAGTTATCAAATACAAATAGAACAATTTATTAGGAAAAATATTCAAAAAAACTGTAAAATTAAATATTTATTTTTGCAACAATATAGTGATAAAAGTTAGTATAACTCATATATACATATATATATATATATATATATATATTGACTTTCATGCTAAGAAAAATAAAATAAAATATTACAACTGAATTCATTATAATTAAATAAATTACAAGCCAATAAGAATAACCAATCATAATCAAATACTAAAAATTCAACGATCATAAAAATATACGTGGTTCAAAAAAATCTCGATAAATATATTGAGAAAAATTGAATATCCATGAAAATTTTATCAATTTTTGTAAAAGTAAATATAAAAGTGATATATTTGATGAAATGACGAAAATACCTTTGATATTTAACTGTGTTAGTGGTCAAGGTATCAAAATGCTAACGGAATGAAACTTGGGGTATGTAATTACAAGTTTTTAATAGTTAGGTATGAAAATGAAAAGAACATCATAGTTCAGGTAGTTTTTGAAATTAATCCATAAAACAATAAGTTGTTATTCACCTGAAGATGCAAGTATAACCTGTTAATGCTCAATATATGCCTTTTACTCCCATTAGGACATGCATATTTAGGAGAATCATGTGCATCTGATTGATTTGATTATCTGTTACTGAATTGCAGGTACTTAATGGTGGGATTGATGCATATCCCATGCCATGCTTCTTTCACACTAATCGTTGGGTTAAAACGTCACCTATTGTCAAAATGGTTCCCTGAGTCCTGTCAGTGTTAATGAAGATATGGCCATTTACTATGATAAGTAGTAATTGTGTGGGTCTGTGCATTCTTTCTGTTACTCACTATTTCACATGTTTGCTCTTCTTGAAAGGAAAAATATTTAAGCTCGCGAGCTTCATGTCTCAACATCTTTTTTGTTACAAATTACAAAAATTCTTAGGCTTTTTAACGAATCATTGTGCGAGTTTTCAAACTTTTCAAGTAATATGATTTTATAGCAAATTTTAGGCTTTGAATGCATTCTTGATTTCTCCTAACGAAAACTTGATTATTCAAGACGAAAGGTTATGTCCAGCGCTTCAATGAATTAGTGTACAATTTTTAGTATTATGTCAAACTTTCTTATGTAATGATGTCAATTGTCAAAACACAGAGTGGACAGAGTTGTCAAAACTCCGGTCAGTCAACACGAAAGCTCTTGATTATGGTATTTTCTTCTTTCTTTCGTTAAGCAAAGCTCTTATCTCAGATGGGGATCTATCGAGAATCTTCTTGTTGAGGACTAGTTAAAGACTTTTTCTTTAATGATTTATTACATTGATTTTTCAATCATATTTTTCATCTTAACCGTTCAGTTTATATGTCTATATAAGTATATCACTTCTACAATTTTTTAGTCAAATTGATGATCGTTAAGACATCGAAATAGATCAAATGAATGGATAGTCCAAGTATGTCAAACATGAGTCGTTCAAGATTATAATCGGTGAATCACATTTATGAATATCTTAAGATCATAACTACCAAAGCCAATCCAGTTTCAAAAAGGAATGCATCATCACTTGTAAGAAGAACTGAAGAAGAGCGATACATATTTACTTACACCAATATCTTATCATTAGAATAAAAAACGGCACATCTAGAACTAGTTTCTTTTACTTAGCAGGAGCTAACAATCTTGTCGAAGGTGTATGGTTAAGCTGTTAAGTTCTGAGAAGGATGAGGCATGGAACGACGTATAATCCTTATTAACTGGTGTTTCAGTTTGATCAATTTAATCAAGGTATTTTGAAATGTTAACTATTTTTAAGACCAAAAATCCAATCACATCGTGGAAAATGAGGCATGGAACGACGGCTAACATATTCCTTTATGGACATGATTCATCGATTGCAAACTACAACGATAAAGATAAGTACTGCAGAAAAGCATCATTCATCCGCAAATTGAAAATATCCGACACTTGCATATGCAATTCAAGTTTAATGTGCTTAACGTCTAGAAGATGTATGGTATATAGATCATAAGCACATAAACGAAATTACTCTACTTCACTCCGGATTCCAAGCTCCTTTTAAGCAAGATGTTTTGCCTTTGCCAACAGCTCCGGCTTCAGTGAGCATCGAGACCAGCTTTCCTTGATTGTAAAGGGCCTCAGTTGCTGCAGAGCAATACATTACATCAAGACACAACCTTATGCATGTCAAAAACACAATCAAAACTCATAAATCAATCGTAAGTTGATTTCGACATTGTAGTCTTACAGTCACATCCACCAATGTGCTTGTAGCTGACTTCCAAAGACCTGAAGACGACGACCGAGTTGGACGAGACGAGCTCCTTTGCATAAACATTAAGTTTGTATCGAAAATAAAAACCATACAGTCCATATCATCAAAAGGATTGCTAACTTCCGTTGAAACAACTAACGGATTAGTGACATCACATCTCTCAACCCATATATTCTCATCTTGGTCCTTCATGTTCCGACGCTAACTTGACTTGCAAGTTTCCTTTTATATATTCGAAATTTCGGATCATATGCCTAGTGGCGCGGCTGTGAAAAAATACCAAAGTACCCTTCCAGCTGATAAAACCCAAAACCTCATTTCAGCTAAACGTTCTAGTCTAAAAAATATCAAATTTCTAGAGCTCCACCCAAAACCCTCCACTCAAAGCGAGCCTCAGCGCCATGTCGCGCGCCGCCTTGATATCATCTTCTATAATAGCCCCGAGAAACCCTAGCTTCTCCTTCACTTCCGCGCCGAGCCTCTTCAATGGAGTCGCCAACCGCGTCTCGTTCGCCGCAACCTCTAATCGCACCTCGCTCCGGTGCTACGCTGCTGCTTCCGGTGGCTTCGATAGAGTCCGGGTTCAGAATCCGATCGTCGAAATGGACGGTCAGTAATTTTGATGCGGTAACTTTACGAATCGAATTTGAATGTTGTAGATCATGCAAATGTGATTTTTTTCGCTGTTTTCGGTTTTGAATTGTGAATTGGTGATGTGCTTATTATTGTGTAATTTGTGTTCAGGTGATGAAATGACGAGGATCATATGGACAGCAATCAAAGAAAAGGTATGAAGATTCAGTCCTTTTTTCGATGTGAGTTTCGTTGCCCCTATGATTTGATGTGGAATTTTGATTTGTTTGGATGAGAATTTTTTGTGTTTTGCTATTGCAGCTTATTTTTCCCTATGTGGATTTGGACATAAAGTATTATGATTTAGGGATTTTGAACCGTGATGCTACTGATGACAAAGTTACGGTAGAGAGTGCCGAAGCCACTCTTAAGTAAGTATCTTGATTCAGAGTCTGTTTGTTATACTTTATAAAAAAGAAAGGAAGATGGCGTATTTGATTTGCATTCAATTTCTGTTGTTTCATTGATTCCTTCTATGGGCTGCAGGTACAATGTTGCCGTGAAATGTGCTACAATCACTCCTGGTGAGTTGTTTCTGTTCTTTCTACTGTTTGTCTCTATTACCATGACGAGGTTAGACCATTTCATAGGGACAGGCTGGCTGTCATTAACATGTTCACATATTTACATAGCAAACAAAGACTACTTATTGTTGTATTATGGACAGAGAAGTTTATTGTATCTAATTTTCATGTTCATGCGACTTTGTAGATGAGACCAGAATGAAGGAGTTTGGGCTCAAATCAATGTGGAGGAGTCCCAACGGCACAATTAGAAACATTCTAAATGGTTTGCATCTGCCTCATCTGATGTAGGAAAGAATTCGAAATGCTTTGTAATTCATTCATTTAACTAATAAGTATACTGGATTTTTTGGCAACTGTAGTTTTCCCCGGGTTACAAACTTTTTGTCAAATGCCCTGGCAATTGATAACTTTGTAGTGCTTGCGGATTGTGGCTATAGTAGATGCTAGTTTACAGTGGCCAGTGTCAAATTTCTTCCGAATTCTTTTGCAAAGAAACAGTTTTCTTTTGTGTACTTAGTTTCCTATGCTTATTGTTAAGGGTTATGCTTTATTTTGTAGGTACTGTCTTTCGTGAACCTATCATGTGCAAAAACATTCCTAGAATAGTTCCTGGTAAGGTCTGGGCATTCGCTTCATGTATTGAACATAGGTAAAGTGCTGTGGAAACTGCTGAATGCTTGTTGAATTCACAGGTTGGAAGAAACCCATATGTATTGGTAGGCATGCTTTTGGTGACCAGTATCGAGCCACTGATGCAGTTATTATGGGACCAGGAAAGCTGAAAATGGTATTTGGTAAGTAGATTTAAACATTCTTGCTCATGTGGTTTAGACTCATGGAAGTTTACTATCATTTTTTGCTGGACAATTCTCTGTTATATTGTTCAGTCCCAGAAGGAGGAGACACCCCTACAGAGCTTGATGTTTACGATTTCAAAGGTCCTGGTGTGGCTCTTGCTATGTATAATGTTGATGAGGTTTGTCTTATGACTCTTATCTCAGTTTGGCCTACATGCTAGAACCTTTTTGTCAGTTGCTGGCCATATATTGATCAAATTTTCGTAACAAAATGTTTTGTCCTTGTCAGTCTATTCGAGCTTTTGCTGACTCTTCTATGTCCATGGCATTTTCCAAGAAGTGGCCGCTATACTTGAGCACCAAAAACACAATTCTTAAAAAATATGATGGCAGGTAAAAATAACCTTTGTTTCCAATACATAATTTATTTCTTTTCGGCTAAAACACCTTTAGTGGTAATAGGCTCATCCCTGGTTGTCTGGTTGTTCTTTATACATTGGTAACAAACTTACTCTTAGAGTAGTCTAATTTGACATGGTCATATTACACATTTGTCATTCTAATTAGGGAAAGTGATAAAAGGCATGAAAAAATGTACTTCCCTAAACAGGTTCTAATTCCATGTTTCTATCACATTGGTTTTTCTGTTTGATGAAAGTAAAGAAAAGTTTCAGTTCCCTCTCAGAAAACGTGACTGTTGTATGTTTGGTCCAAGTGTCAACAAATATAAAGGGATTTTGTTGGATCAATGGGACTAAAGCACAGGACCAAAAGTATAGATTGGTTCATAACTTCTCTCGTCTCTCATCTCTGACACAGGTTTAAGGACATATTTGAGGAGGTTTATGTGGAAAAGTGGAAGCAGAAGTTTGAAGAAAACTCTATATGGTCTGTGTCGTCAATTGTGAGTTATGTAATCATGTATATGTTTCCTGGCATAGTTTGAAAGAGTTAACTCAAGATTCTTTGGGCATATAGGTATGAGCATCGGCTAATAGATGACATGGTGGCTTATGCACTCAAAAGTGAGGGTGGATATGTTTGGGCATGCAAAAACTACGATGGAGACGTTCAGAGTGATTTGCTTGCTCAAGGTGCTGTAAAAAAAACTTTTCCTTTGCAGTATTTTGTTTCTGTATCACTGTTCATATGAATATACATGTGGATATGTGTGTATCTTATTTATCTGAATGTCATAAGCTATGGATTTTACAATCTATACCACCTTGGATTTAGTTAGATGGACTTGTAGCTCCTTTTCCCAGTAGAATGCCGGACATAATATTGATTACATGTTGGCCAAAAAACAACATGTTGATTTTGGATTTACTGTTAAGTTTATAGTTATGGCATAATCAAGTGGGTTTCCTGTTCTATATTAGATGATTGTTTTACTATCTTCAGTACAGCAGATTGGTATCAGTTTCATTGTAGCTTTTTCTTGGTGTATCTTCAATTTCTACCATGTAAAAAGAGAAGTATAATTGGGGATAGTCTCTGGTATTCTGTAAATAGGCGTCAGATGGCTGTATTTGAATGTTGATTTTTTTTAAAAACTCTTTATTTGTAGAATTGCTCTCTGTCCCAGCTCTCATGTCAGTCTTTCTATTTTTGCAGGATTTGGCTCTTTGGGCCTCATGACTTCTGTGCTGGTATGTGTCAAATGTTAACATTGTCTATTTCTATACCCCCAATTTCTAACCACAATCAATGCAGCTATCCTCAGATGGGAAAACAATAGAAGCTGAAGCAGCTCATGGGACAGTAACTCGTCATTTTCGTTTACATGAGAAGGGACAGGAAACCAGTACAAACAGTATTGCTTCAATATTTGCATGGACACGAGGCCTAGAGCATAGGTACTGTTTGCAAATCAAACTTCTTAGTGGATCTTTATATACTATGTTTTAATCTGCCTCGTGAGAACAGTTTATCATGGTTTACCCATCATCTGAAACACTATTGCATGCATTTTTCCGCTGGGTACCAGATAAGCTGATGACCGTTACTGTTTTCAGGGCCAAGTTAGATAAAAACGACAAGTTGCTAGATTTTGTTCGAAAGTTGGAGGCTGCATGCATTGAGACTGTGGAGGCAGGAAACATGACTAAGGATCTCGCCCTATTGATCCATGGCCCTAAGTATGTGAAATCTATTTGAGCGGGTCATTTACAGTTTTACACTTATATAGTTGGCTGGGGTGTTCGACTGATAGCAGAGAGTAAACTAGCCTAGATGAATGGTTCTTGGTTGGTTGAACTGACAAGTTTCTGTTTCATGCAGGGTATCAAGGGAGTTCTATTTGAACACAGAAGAGTTTATTGACACAGTGGCAAATAACGTTGAGCAAAAGCTTCGGGAACGTGCGCTGGTCTAATTAGATGCTTCTATAATAAAATGGTAAACTTAGGAATCAAACTTGGGAATCCTAAAGATTGTTCTGTGAACTTGTGGTACGTGGAAACATTTCCTTTTATTGTAAATTTAGGGAATTCATTCATAGATTGGAGTTTTTCCTGGAATATTTGTACATGAATAAAATATGAATCCTTCCACAAATGAAGCCACTGCCAAGGTTATCTACATCTTTTATCGTGCCTATTAGCTTTGTGATCTTAACCCCTTCTCTCTTTTTTTGTTAAGTTGGAGGGAACCAAACCTTAGTTATCTTTAGTCTATTCAATTGCTCCGTAATACTTATTGGTCTAGGCTTGAGTTTAAGTTGAAGATTGATTTGATATTGGATGATATGGTTGAGTCTAAGCTTGAGTTTCAGAAACCTGGATATATGGTAATGATTTAACTTGCTCTTAGATACTAGCTAGTCATAGTAAAACCTGAAGTGCAATGTTCTGTTGGTTCAAACTTCAAGCAGAATGGCAGTTTCTCTCTATTGTAAATTTGTAATCTTACATATCATCCGGTAAATTTGTAATACTAAAATTGCAATTACTAGCTTTTCTCTCTTCTCCTGAAAAAGACAACACAATAGTGACTAGTCTCTTTACCAACTGGATTCTTGGTTTCTCTGATAACCCTATCACCCTCCATATATAAATACACATTTAAACTCGTGTCGATGTATAGGAGAGAACTAAGTGAGAGAGACAGATAGATTATGAACTGTGCTGGTTGCAATACTTCACATTATCCACTCATCCAGTCTGCGAAATATGAGGTATAGTTACAAATCAGTATTAGTTGCAGTTCTTGTAGTGTTCATGCTATTGGAAGGGATCACGCTACATGTTCATCTTGATTTGAAGAGACGTTCTTCAAGTTCAAGCTCGTCGAAATCTGTTTTCTTCAAGGTAGGGAAATTCAACTACAACTACGGTGAGGGGAATGGTACAAGGTTGAAGCACAGAAGATTTGGCAATTATCATCTGACTGATGAAGAACAGAAGAGAATCACACCATACGGCGCAAATCCACTTCATAACCGGTAATGATTACTCGAGACTAATCGAGCTAGCGCTTCACTGAAGTTCAAAGTATGTGCAGCTTCGAATTCATAGCTGGAACTTCAAGTACTACGTTCAAGCTTCGTCCAGCTGCATGTTCATTCTTAATAAATGGATGAGGATTTTCTGGCAACTTGCTTGTAAAAATCATCATCGCTTGAAAAGCTTGATATTTGTTTCATTCTAGCTGTACCCCTTTTATGTATATTTTAGTTACTTCCATCCTGGTTCATCTTCTTCATTAGTGAAAGATGGTTCAAAGTTCACGAGAACATCGATATCCTGGTGGTCTCTTAGTGAATAGTGATTCAATGGCTAGAATCCAAACATTAAGATCAACCAGTATTGGTGCTGTGTTTGGTCATTTAGTATGAATATATGGCTTAGTTTTGGTCCATGCAATTGACAACCTTTCCTGTTTGGGTGTGTAAAATGACTTGCTTATTTGTTTGATCATTTTTCTGTTCAACTTGGAACGTCCATCTCACTCTAAGATTGAAAATATGTGATTAGTATTACTTGACAGAACGAAGCATCCAATTGCTTCAACACCAATATGAAGAAAAGATCTACAATACAGAGGTTGCGTGAAACAGAGAGATCGAAATTGTCAGATGTTGTCGTGAATTTTTTAGAAAACATACTTGTTTGCGGTGCTTACATTTATCGATATAACAATAAATTTGTTGTGATTTTGGTAAATTTAGTTATTATTTAGGTAATATTTGTTGTATTAGAGGTAATTACTCAACTTAAGACAATTTACAAGTTTATATACAATTTGTTGTCATTGTAGTAACTTGATACAATTATATGTAAATGTATAAAATAAATGTAGTAATTTTATTGTGAATATTGTAAATTTTACTCATTTAACTACTTATTTTTGTTCAATTAATGGTAAATGGATGTATGATATATATTACAGTACCGTAGAGAACGGTTGAGAAGGGAACAAAGAAGATGGAAAAACGAATATATAGATACTAATTTGTGGCAGTAATTTTGCATAGAAGTAAAAACTCGTCATATTTACATGAAAGATCCCCACACTAGCTAGTACTAATGGCACTGTGCAAATCTGGAAAAGTTAGGAAAATTGCTAATGCCTGGCAAAAAGCAAAGTTATAGCTAGCTCACTCAGGTCCCAAGTGACTTGTCACCTAGCTTTGAGAGGGCAATTCGATTAGAGAAACCGATGAAATAGACGTTAAGTAACAAAATGCCAATATGCAAAAGCAGGATGAACAAACTCAAAACTCTCTTTTGTTTCACAGCTGGAGATTGAAGATCTTCATCAGCTTTATCCCCAACTGTGAATAATATAGAGGACAGTGACCCTACTACTAACCCTACAGAGAGATTGCAATAATATATGGATCATTAGGGGTTCTTAGGGACGTCAGACATTCTCTTGGGCTCGTGAGTAAGAGATAGGTTAAGTTCCAAGCTGCCAAGAAGTTGCAGAAACCCAGAAAATCAGATCCCAGATATCAATGGCGGGTTTTGAAGAGTCAGTGTAATGGGAATAGGGACAAGAGGGACTCGGCTACAAAATGGGCTTTAAGGGCTGAGGCTCCTTGTGGATGTGCATGTATGGATGGACCATAGTCTAAACGCCATGCATGGATAGACCGTCGCCTTTGTCAGTAGTCTCTTTGCTCGAGCAGAATTTCAGAATCACCTGTGTGTTCTTTTTCACTATATATTTGGCATGGTCCTACGTACAATCTTTGTGGGGAATGATTAAGGTGCCAACGCTTCGCACTGTAAAACTATTGAAGTGATTAGTGGTGCAAAATGTTTCTGGTGTGTGGTCGTACTAGCCATAACCTAATCATGAACTGTGAAGATTATATGACCTAGCTTGTGGTGTTGTCATGAAAGTGATGAAAGTAATTAAGCAAGGCAGTAAAATAACCATCGCAAGATGCCGGACATGTTAGAGCAGGGTGCATAGCTAGGCTGATCAGGTGCCTAGTTATTGGGTCATGCTCCCCAATTTTGATCAAACTTTGGAGCTAAGATAGAGAGTTAAGAATCAACGTATCAATGCTAGAAATAGATTTAATGCAATTCTTAACACACCTTAAGTGTACAAACCCTAGTAATCTAGTATCCTACTGACTCGTGTGTGGTAACAAAGTAAACCCACTATAGTTATTTGGTAAATTAAGATCCCAAACTTCGTTCAACTCGACAAAACTACGTTAAAGTAGAACCCAGATCCAGGTGTTTAATCTAAGCCAGTCATAATTTATGGCCCATTATCAGTCAGTAAATTAAACCCATAAACCGGTCAGCCATTAGCCAAACGACGTCGCTTTCCAACCTTTACATAACAATGAAAAAATAAAAAAAACTAAGTCGCAACGGGGCCCAATTTAGGTTTTATTTAAAACGAAAAAATACGAATAACTGTCGCTAATTAGAAAAAAGCGGGCCAGGCGGAAATGGGCCACGTCTGCGCGGTTGGTGGCGACGTGGGCCCAGTCGGGTCGGGAAATCCATGGCTTAAAACTAGAAGGGTATACAAAACTAGCATGTACCGCGTCGCAGCTGATCCCCTTAAACCCCAGAGAGTCCATATTTCCCGGTCGCTCTCTCTAGTCTGTGACTCTTAAACCCTAAACCCTTAGATGGCCACCGTGGCGGCCCACCGCGCCAACCCGCTCCTAGGCCGCTTCCCTCATCTCCTCGCATGGCGATCCCTCGGATTCGGCACCGTCCGCATGGGCTTCTCCTCCTCCTCTCAACCCGAACCCGAACCCGGAACCAAGCTCCTCGAGACGTTCACCGAGCAATTCGAGATCGGATCACGCTTGATCACATTCGAGACCGGAAAGATCGCCCGGTTCGCTAACGGCGCCGTCGTCTTGGGCATGGACGACACACGTGTTCTCTCCACCGTCTGCTCCGCCAAGGGTGACGCCGTTAAGGACTTTCTACCCCTCACCGTATGTCACTTTAATTACTCTAACTCTTGTGGGTGAGGTGAAATTGATCGGAATTGGGGGCTAAAGTTCGTGTTTTAGAGGTGTTATGTCTTTAATTTACTGCGGATGATCTGTTTTACTGTAATTCTTTTATAGTGTAAAGTTTCAGTAAGGTAAGAAGTGTTGGGTTTGGAGTTTGAGTTTTGAGTAGCTCATTTCCACAATGCTTTGGTTCTTATTGAGTTTTTGAGGTTTTATTCTCACTGTAGGTATCTAATTTTACTATAATTCTTCGATTATTGGGGCGAAAAGTTTGAGTTTTTAGTATTACAATGCTGCGTGTATCGAATTTTGGCCTTCTTACTGATCACTGTTTGCCTGAAAATTTATGAGTGCGTTTCTATTTTACTCTGATTATTTCGTATTTTGAAGTTTCGGTGAGGTGAGAAGTCTTGGATTTTTGGGGTTTGAAGTTTGAGTTTTTAGCTACTCATTGGTGTAGTTATTGGATTTTGGTGTTTTCTTTTTACGTGTTGAAAGGTTGATTATCAAGAGAAGCAATTCGCGCAAGGTGTTATACCAAACACATTCATGAGAAGGGAGGGTGCACCGAAAGAGCGTGAGCTCTTGTGTGCTCGTATAATTGATCGGCCGATTCGTCCCTTGTTTCCTGCAGGATTTTTCCATGAGGTTCAGGTATGGGGATATTGTTTGTGGTTGTTTGGATGGGCACTCACTTGTTGAAATAGTGGTTGAAATGCTGTCTCTGAATGTGGGATTAATATGTAGGTGACGGCGAGTGTTCTTTCTTCTGATGGGAAGCAAGATCCAGATGTAATGGCAGCTAATGCTACATCTGCTGCTCTTATGTTATCAGACATTCCTTGGGCAGGCCCCATTGGAATGATTCGCATTGGGAGGATCGAGGGGAAGTTTGTTGTTAACCCAACTATGGATGAGGTGATGCTTGATGCCAATTCTTCCCTTTCAATCGTCCGCAGCAGATATTATATCTTTCTTCATTATTTTCAGTATCTGATTCGATTACTTATTTGCTAACAATGCAGCTTAGCTTAAGTGATCTCAACTTAGTGTATGCCTGTACAAGGGACAAAACATTAATGATTGATGTGCAAGCTCGTGAGATTTCCGAAAGAGATCTAGAAGCTGGGTTGAGATTGGCTCATCCTGAAGTAAGTTTCGAGACCTACAACTAGTGTTAAGTCTGTTTCTCAAAGGAGTTATATTAAGGCACTGGAGTTTGACCATACAGGCAGTTAAATATATTGAACCTCAAATTAGACTTGCTGCTAAAGCTGGCAAGCATAAGAAGGAATATAAGTTGTCACTGATGCCTGAGAGAACATTGGAGAAAGTCGCTCAGTTGGCAGAAGCTCCCATAGAAGAAGTTTTCACTGATCCCAAGTATGGAAAGGTGCATATCATCATCTTTTGGACACATTTATTTCAAAATCACTCTCTCTCTCTCTCTCCGCATGCATGTCAATTCTGTATGGAATCTAATCTGGACTTTCATATGTGTGGAATAATTTGACATCCAGTTTGAACGTGGAGAAGCCTTGGAGAATATCACGCAAGATGTGAGGAAAGCACTTGAAGAAGAGTGTGATGAAGAAAGCTTGGGACTCCTACCGAAAGCGGTAGACACAGTGAGGAAAAGGGTTAGCCATGTCAAAATGAACTTAAACTGAATGCAGTTGATTAATATCATCAATATGACTCTGAAATTTGTTGCCACTTAAATTATGTGATTTTGTTTTAAAATTATCAAATTTAGACGTCTCATTGGTGATGGCTCTTCACTTACACTTGGTCTTTCATCTTGCTTTACTTTCATAGTTATACATCTGTGCATATTTTACATCAGACATATTTTTGTTTACAGAAACCATAATAATTGTGATTGTATCGTCTAGTTAAGTTGTACTGCCTTTCATGTGGTAAACAGAAAATGAAATTTAGGAAATTGATTATGGGATTAACATTTGTTTGAATTTGGCGGTTAGATTTTCCATAGGCTTTCTGCTTAGTTCCTTTATATTTTAGTTGTGTATTTTTGTTTCACACACTTGCATTCATAATTATGCTTTCATACACACACACCTTTTCTTTTGGTTCTGATACTTTTGACTGTAAGTTCTTATACATTTTATGATAAATATTAGATTGTCCGCAGAAGAATCATTGCAGAAGGATCAAGACTTGATGGGAGGCGACTCGATGAAGTTAGGCCTGTGTACTGTGAATCTGGTATTTTGCCTACGTTGCATGGATCATCACTTTTTTCTCGTGGAGACACGCAGGTCGGTATATATTTATTGTACTGGACTTTGCTTTGTCTGAAAACTGTTTCCAATTATTGGTACATATTTGGCTTTATATACAGGTACTCTGTACTGTAACACTTGGAGCACCTGGTGATGCACAACGCTTGGAATCTGTGGTGGGTCCCCCATCAAAGCGCTTCATGCTTCACTATAGTTTCCCCCCATTCTGTATAAATGAGGTTGGTAAACATGGTGGCTTGAACAGGCGTGAAGTCGGTCATGGTAATTATCAGCTGCCTTTTGAATAGAAGCACATTGATTAGTTAAACAAGATTTTGCTTTCTTCAAACTCTTAAGAATTTATTTGAGATAATCTAACTGCACACATTCCTAGTTTCCTTCAGTGGCCTTACTTCATTTATGTATATCTCTAGGTACTATTTTGTTAATTAATTGTGTTATTGTATCCTACTTTGGGATCAGATGGCTGGAAAACTATAATTGCACCTCATCCTCACTTTAAAACTATCTTAAAAATAACATTACGATCTAATAGCATAGTAAACTGTAAGCAAAGAAGCATTTAGTATTCTGTTTTACATCCTTTTATCAGACTATTTAGGAAGTTAGGTTTTGGTTATTGTTTTGGATTGGTTATTGATTTGTTTTGGATTAGATTTCCATGATATCTGTTTAGATGCTCAATATTACTGAAAAGTATTACGTTGCATAGATGAAGTAGAAAGACGATAGTTGCTAAATAAGGTAGTTTGGTTTCGTAATGATTTAAAGGAACTCTAGCGGAAAAAGCTCTACTTGCTGTGTTACCTCCTGAAGATGAATTTCCATACACTGTCCGTATCAATTCTGAAGTTATGGCTTCTGATGGTTCAACATCTATGGCCTCTGTCTGTGGAGGTATTCTTCCATCTGCTACAATAGCTATTTCCAATATTTAGTCTTTGAAATATGCATGCATAATTATATATTTCTACATAACATGCTAATAATAGCTCATCTGTAGGTAGTATGGCTTTGATGGATGCTGGCATTCCGCTGCGCAAACATGTAGCTGGTGTCTCCGTAGGTCTTGTTAGTGAATTTGATCAGTCAACTGGCACAATAAAGAAATACCGTATATTGACTGACATTCTGGTGAGATTCTACAGGGCTTAGTTGAGTTTTTGTTCCACATGATGTCTTTCTGAAAATAGTCTGAGTTTCTGTTTCTGAAAATGAACGAATACTGAAAGTCTTTAACTGCTATTGTGAACCTTCACTTGTCACGATCTTTGTAGCTGCAACTCGTAACTGCAGATTGTGGTTTCTGATCCAAAATTTCAAGAATTATACCTATAATTATTTTTAAATTTTTATTTTTGGTTGACTAAAAAAAATTTGATATTTTTAGGGTCTGGAAGATCATTTGGGGGACATGGACTTCAAAATTGTTGGCACGAAAGATGGAGTGACCGCAATTCAGTTGGATATAAAACCTGCTGGAATTCCTTTAGATATTGTTTGTGAAAGCTTGGAGGCTGCACGTAACGGTCGCATTCAAATTCTTGATCACATGGAGAGAGAGATCAGTGCACCACGCACTCAAGATGACAGAAATTCTCCACGGTTAGGTTGAGTTCTCAAATTTGACTGTTTTTGCTTTCTTCTCATTTGTTTTGCGGAATGGAGTTCTTGGGAAATCTATTTCTTTGGTTTTTCCAAGGGGATGAGAAACCTAAAGTCCCATATAATCTGCATTAAGAGGAGCATTTTGGTCCTAGTATTGGAGAAGGGAAAAGAAACCCCAAGGGGGCTGGAGGGTCCAATTCAGCCATCATTTCCCATGTAATAGGAGTCCTTTTCCCAATCTTGCACCTAATGAACATGGAAATTTCCCATTCCCAAAGCCTCTAATCTGTGAATCTAACAAGGCTTTGAATTATATGTTTTGTTGATTTTGAAATGTTATGATTGATTTTCAGCGACCTTGAAGTACAGCAATGATTCACTTCGCCGCTTGCTTGGGCCTCTGGGTGCTCTTAAAAGAAAAATTGAAGATGAAACAGGTTGGTTTCTTCGTTAAATGTTATGTAATAAGAGTATATTGAAGATGAAGCTGTGTGGCTGAAACTGTTTTTCAGTGTAATTTATGATTTAACTCTGACATGCATGTTCGCATCGTATTGCCATCCTCAGGTACACGGATGTCTGTAAGTGATGAGACACTAACCATAGTTGCTAAGAATCAATCTGCAATGGACAAAGTTCTGGAGAAGGTATATGTCACTCTATTAGCTAATACATTCTTATTTGTTGAATTTTTTTTCTTTTGTGGCGTTTGGATTCTATATTTCTATTGAAAGGTCTAGAAGTCTGATGGATTCCCAAGTACACCCTAGCTCTTCTAAAAAAACAGATATAGACCTCCTTACAAACCCTTCCATACAGCTTAAGGCAAAATTATTTGGTTTTAGTATAGAACTTGCAATTTCCTTTGCCCTAGACTCCCACAGCAAAGAGGGAAGGGGCTAGCTAGATTACACTTTTAGATCGGAAGCTTCCCTGGGTTTATTGGACCTGACTTTATTGCTAGATCAAATAAAGAGGTTGAACTTATTGGTGCCACTAATCAAAATCCCATTTCTGTTGAACAATGTAATTAGAGAAAGTAGTGAATAACCCTGCTCTATTACTTTATTCTCTTTTGGCTAGTTGTGAGGTCACATTATGGATTTATTCTGTACTTCAGGTTGATTTTATACTTGGACGTGAAATAGAAATTGGTGGGATCTATAAAGGGATTGTAGCTTCAATCAAAGAGTATGGTGCATTTGTGGAATTTAACGGTGGACAACAAGGCCTTCTACACATTTCTGAGTTGTCGCATGAACCGGTATGTAGCAGAAATGCTTTGCTTTACAGTGCTATTTCTTTTGCGCACCTCTATATTGATCTGTAGTTTTGTACTAATCTTTTTTTTCCTTTTTCAGTTCATTTTCTTTTGTATAATAGATATATCAACTCTATCTAAATTACACGAGGTATTCTCTCTTTAGTATGATTAGTTTCTGACCTTTATAGTTCTTTTATGTTATCAGGTATCACGGATTTCTGATGTAGTATCTGTTGGGCAGCAGCTCTCTTTGATGTGCATAGGCCAGGATGTTCGTGGTAACATTAAGTTGTCCCTAAAAGCTACATCACCTCGACCACAATCTCACACAAACAATCTGGTGGAATCTCTATCTATGAAACAATCTCCTAGTGTTTGGGCAGCCGCTGGAGATGTGCCTACTTCCGAAGAAAAGAATACCCTTTTGTCTGAGGAATTGCCAGTTAGTAAATATGAAGTTGATGATATGAAATCATCTCACTCTTCTAGTTCACCAGTTCTAGTCAGAAGTGTTGAGGAGTGTGACAAGGAGGAAAGATCTACTGGTTTTGTTCAAAATGCTAAAACTACTTCTGAACCTGTTGGTGGGTTGAAACCAGAGCATAAGACTGTTCAAACTACTCGTAAGACTTCAAAATCCTTATTAAAAAAGGTAGAAAAAGATGAGAAGGAACAAATTATTTCGTACCAAACCCACTCTAGTAATGGTTTGAATGGCAAGGAAGAACTTGTAACTGCAAGAAGTCTTAAGTTAGGAACAAAGGTTACCGCCAAGGTTTACCAGGTCCGCACGGGTGGACTGGTGCTTGATCTGGGTGGGGGACTCCGAGGAATGTATCGCTTTGAGGTATGTGTCATCTTCTTTTAAAATATATATTTTTTCTTTTCACATTGTAATTTCTTTGTGTTTTCAAACCACCCTTTCTTAGCCTCTTGGTCTATTGCATTGTCTTCTTGTACTTTCTTAAGCAGCCTCCATCATTCTCACATTTTGATATGTTGCCTTATCACTAATCCAGTGTCTCAATGTCCTGTAACAAATTTTCTATCTAGCCTCACCTGGTTTGTTCTTTCAGTGAATTTGTGAGCTTTCCTTGAGAGTTCCAAGTCAGTTACTGGTCCATTTCTCAGATTCTCAGTCCATATACTGGATTAGCATCTTCCTTAGCCTTTTATCGATTAGTTTCCACTCCTGAGCCCTGACACTTGCAAAAACTAGCCTATCATACTGAAGCAGTAAAAACTTAGTTACTCAGTCAGTTTACTCAACTCAAATGGAGGATTGGGAAACAGCAACATGCAATTACTTGTGATCAGTATCCACTTACTAACCTTGTTATTTTCAATGCAGGCCAATGGTCAGAAGGACTTTCATGTCCACGATGAGTTGCGAGTTCAGTGCGTAAGTTTCTCTAGCAAGGGGATTCCGGTAATGTCTTTGGTGGATGATGAATAGGTATACAAGCCATTCTTATACACTCGGTCACGTAGACGATGACTGTCGAGATAATTGCCTCAAAGAACTCTGGTGGCAGTGGCCCGAGTAAATTCGAGTGTAGAGGTGAAGCTTTTGAATGTTTCATATAAGCCGGATGGAATTTTCTGACATGACTGGTATATTGGGAATGGCAGCTCTCAATTTTGAGGTGTTGAGATCAGTAAGTAGTATCCCAAACTTTTATGAGGTGTTGGCAGTGGAATAGCTTTTGTTGTTTCAACAAGTCACCACAATTTTCCTATGTTAACATTGACGTCTCCATTAGTTAGGTGGTAACCAATTTTGCAGATTATGGTTTGTATTTATCACTTGTATATTAGCGGATTAGCGGTAGATGGCTGCCTTCATTTTTATGTGGGTAAAAAATAATGGAAATACCAAATGCTCTCCATTCCCTCCCTGACTCAATATAGTTATATCTTCATCCTTAGGTAATCCTTTAGGTAACCAATCCTACATTTGTCTATGATTAAGGGTAGATTGACGCTCAATTGGGATTCAGAACAGGCTGAACAGCTCGAATAGAATTTATTTACAACCCGTCTTAGTTTTATACTTTTATTGGTGACCTGGTAGATATGGAGATGGCATGTATAGCCAAGTAGAAACAGAAGAGCAGCCAACCTGAGGCAAAAACTCCTGGTAAAGCACCATAGACATTAGTTTTGCCACCTCCGGCCCCCAAATATGAACCTCATTGATAGGCTAAGCCAACCAAAACATATTAAATAATGTAAGTTTGAGATGAAACTGGTTAACATGCCCCTTCCTTTCTCTTCGTGTGTCCATTTTCATGGCAGCCATGGAGGTCTTGACAAATCATTTAGAACAATGCAGTCGTATGCTTGCAAATCATTTAGAACAATGTCACCTTCAACAAGGTGGTGGCTGAGTCGGAGAAAAAAATGCTCTGAAACAACTTTAGGACAGCGGAAGAGGTCAAGAGGGTGAGCCTCCTGACCGGCTCTATATGTTGGCATAATGCTCTTTTGGCCAGTGAATGTAGGACGCTATGATTTGAGTAAGCATGCCTTGGCTTGGCTGGTTGCCTTCCTAACACAGTAGGTCGTGCTCCATTTGATGGTTGCTATATAAGGGCTGAAAATTACAGCTTCTATGATGAGACATTCCAAGCTCAAAGATTGGAAGGTAACAATTGCTGGGAGATGGCTCAAAGGGTTTTACAGTGATTTCTATGGCTAATTGCTGGAAGAGTCTAGACAGTAACATTTGTTCGTAATGCGTAGCTGAATCAACATAGTACGTAATGCCTTTCTTATATTATATATGTCTTGCTAATCTCTTGTATATGATTTGTAAAATCTGCACTAAAGACTGCCTTATATGTTATCGGTGCGTTCACCTAGTTCACTATGTGCACATTGATCATTATGGTCAGGACTTATAATCACATTGATTATTATGGTCAGGACTTATAATAAAATCCATCTTAATTTCTGTCACTGCCATTGCTGAAACTAAATGAGTTGTTCAAGTGGGGCTGTTGTGCACTGAAGAATCACTGGACTTAAAGAGACCTGGCATTGCCAGCACGGAGCACCATAAATGCCACCTTTCCTTGATCATCATCATCATCATCATCATCATCATCATCAGCATCATCATTATGTTCTGGTTTATATGTACGTACATGCAAACAGAATTTTGAATTCGACCGTAAAATCTCTCTCTAACTGATTGAATAACAACACTCCAACCCCGGGTGGAACCCTGTTGCTGTGAAAATATGAAGCTAGTAATGTTGAAACTCGATGATGCAAATGTAACTCTTCCAATGTACTATAGATTGCCAATGAGATTTTTATTAGCAAGGGATTTCGGCTCAAACTAATCATATACACATATTCGATTGAAAGTTACGAGTTTCATCGGTTCAAGAAATACTTAAAACTTATGATTTGATAATAGGAGAAGAATGGTCGAAAACTAAGAACGATACTTTGGCCGAAAATTCTGTGTGCTATAGGGATCCTGTCGAAAACTGTATACACAAATCCGATTAAGATTTTGAATATCGTTAGTTCGAAAAGTACTTTTTTTTTGGTAAACAGTTCGAGAAGTACTTTAGAAAACATGATTTGATAATAAGAAAAGTTTGGTCATAATTACAACAAGAACATTCAATTTTGGTCGAAAACTTCGTGTGATTTGATAGTAAGGGATTCTGGCTCAAATCAAGTGAGGAACTGTATACACAAATTGTATTGGAATATTCAAGTTCCGTCAGTTCAAAAGGTACTTAAAGACCACGATTCGATAATAGAAAATGTTTGGCCGTAAAATAAAAACATTTAATTTTGTTGAAAACTTTGTGTGCCATAGCAAAGAATTCTGGCTCAAATCAAGCAAGAATTGTATACACAAATCATATTGAGATTTTCGAGTTCCGTTACTTCGAGTACTTAAAAACCATGATTTGACTGAAAAATTCGTGTGTTATTTAAAAAAAGGATTCAGACTCAAATCAAGCGAAAACCGTATAACAAAACTATACTTGAAAACACCACTTCCATCCACTTAAAAACAAATCCGATTGCGTTGATATTGAGTTATGCTCTATGCGACTACATCTAGATAGCAGCCACACCTGTCACTAACATTTTTCCTGTTTTAGATGATACAACTGAAATAGCCATCCATCACTTGTTTTATTTTTTATTTTTTGAAGTAATATTCATTTATATAAATGAAGACTATAATAACGGGTTACAATGACCACAAGGATAACAATAGTATCATTATTAGACATTTAGTTTACTTATCATGAGGTTAGCATAGGATAAAACTAGTCACTAATAAGATACTAGATAAACATAAAACCAGAGACAAGACGTGGTACTCTAAGTCCTATGCATCCATCTCACTGCATCCAGCTTACACAATCTACCAAGCTACCAATGCACTAACACCTATTAAGTTTTGTTTTGACCCTTTAGGTAAGGGCATGTAGGAATGTTAGGGCAGAGCACCGGTAAGATTTGCTCGAGTGCTTTGTCAGGTGGGTCACAAAATGTAAGCTGTGAATCCAAAATACTTTTCCAACCCTGAATCTATCCCAACTGTTTCGGGCCCAATAGATGGGAGCCAGCTAAACTTAGATCGAGCCTGACCCTGGTTTAGTGCGAAACCATGGTTTCGTTTTCCTAGGATGCTCTGCTCTATTCTGAACATCTCAATTTCTATGATTAATGACTAGGCAGATTACCGCGTGTTTCTGCGGGAAAAATCGTATGTCATTCAATGATCGCTAATAATATATTTACATGAAATGTTTTTTTTGTTCTGGATGATATCAGATATATACAATGTAAGCTACTAATTTAAGAACCTAACGGATGTTATTCAATGTATTTTTTATTGTATTATTAAACTATTTACTCTAAAAATAAGAAGACCAAAAGCTAGTAAGACCAGTTACACCTTGTTAGATTTGTAATCAGGGGATCTCAATGTAGTTGTAGTCTATCTGCCACAAAGAAACTTGTCACTTGCAATGAAGCACATTCTGCATTCAAATTTCCCAAAACCCGAATCAAAACACCGGTATGAAGCAATTTTTCAATACCAAAACATGAAAGGGAGATTGCTTGTTCTTAAAGCATTTTGGGATCTCAACAAAACCAATGGAGTTGTTGATGACAAACCTCATATCCCAACCATAAACTCCTGCATCACTGAAACCTCAAATCATCCAATACAATTCAAAGTGAATACCAAGAACTATTTAAAAAACAAAAAAAACCATCACATAAACCCTTGGGCAATGACGACATGCAGAAAACATAATACCTACTAACCATTGACCAGTACAATGAACTCATATAATGACATCTAAGTAATACATTTTCCCTTTGTACATAATGTTGTATTTAATTAAAACAACTATCCAAATGGTGTTCCTTACCCACATTAAGGAAAAGTGCTCAATTTTTTCTAAAACCAAAACCACTCAAATCCGTTCCAAAAATATTGTTTTAGTAATGCCTCGACCTGAAAGTTGATAGGAAAGTTTTACATGGAAATTTCAGAATTGAAATTCAGAAATATAATTGTAATTTGAAGAGAAATTTCTGAAAACCCACTGAATTCAATTGTAATTTTACAAAACAATCATAATGTTATAAGATCTGAAAGGATTTGCAACTCAATTTAAAATCTTTTGACAAATTCGATTGTCATATGATATTTTGTTGTTTAAAAAGGATTAGCTAGTACAACATCTTTAAGTGCACAAAGTCCTAACTATCAATATTTGATATATACACATACATATATCAGTTTCATATGTCAATATTTGTCAAAAGAGGATTTTATCTCCAATTTCATATGTATCACATCAACTGAACAACTTAGAATAAATTCACAAATAGATTAATTACAGAAGACATGCATTCATCAATCAATTTTGAACAACAAATGAAAATATAAAAGTAGCAAAGCGAAGGGACTCCAGATTCAACCCAATCCTTTTAATTTATTTGATTTTACTGTGCAAACAATTCTCATCAATTATCTTCTGAATCATGATTTAAAAATAGAAAGAACAACTACAAACATACCATATTCACAAAGACTTCAAATGCCTTAAAGATCACTAACTGTTAATCTGTCACAACAAAAAAATTTATGATCAGTATTTAGAATTCAAACTTCAAATAGCACCCATCCATTATACAAACTGAAAGTCGAATCCAAAGCTCAAACTTTCTAAATCACCTGTTCCAATACAAACTCAGAGCCAATCGATATCCTAGACCTCTCCTTTTTTTCCTTGCAGTACACCATCAAAATCTTTTTTTTTCTATCTGCACTATAAAATGGAGTAAACTTATTCCATTGTGCTCCTGGAACTTAAACATAAGATCAAAAACACTTCTGAAGCCTCTACATACATATATTGACCTATTAAATTAAGGTAAAGATCACAAATGGGTGACATTAAACAAAACAATTAATAGACATCTAAATGACACCAAACAAATAAACTCAATCTCCATTTGATAGACTGTAAAAATCAATCAGAGACATACCAAAGCCAATCAATAACATAGTTTTTTTCCTTAAAGTTGACCATAAAATCTCTTCTTTTTTCTCTGCACAATAAAATGGAGTAGACTATTGAATTAAGTTACTAATTTCACTTAACAACTCAACCACACACAGATTAAAAAAATCAATTCAACTAAAAGCAAACAAACACTAAAATCCCAAAGATAGAACTATACGAATTTGACTTGGCTAACCTAAACTTGAAGAACCAAGTAGAAAAACTAAACCAACATAAGGCAGAAATTCAATGATTTTGAGGTATTAGAGTATTGATCAGTACCTTAACCCGAGCCTCCAAACTATATGACTGAAGATGATCGATCTCGAAACTATGACTGAAAATAGTTCCTCAAATCAAAATCTATGACTGAAGAGTGATCAATTTTCATATGTAGTGGAGCAGTAATAGCCACACCCAATCATACAAAGCATAAACAGAGTAAAATCAATTAAATAGATTATCTTCGTAAAAATATATGTGTATATGTGGACCATGAACCTCAGATTATGAAAGCAAATAAGCAAAGAAAAAAGAAAACCTCAAATTAGTAAAACTGGTGAAAAGATGTGAAAAAAATGAAATAACTTTGTCAGTCATAGTGAAAGAAAAATCTAAAAACTAATGCAAGCTTGAGTCCGTGTATCTATTAATACCTAACCAAGAACATCGAAACAAAAAAGAGATTATGAACAAAGAAAAGCAGTTGCATCTTAGAAAAATAATTATTTACCCGAGCAAATACTTCCACAACTCGAACTTGTTCCAACCATGGAAAATCAATAGAAGGTTAGCAAAGCAATAAAAATTAAATAACATCTAAATTAAATAAAATAAAATAACTAGACTAAAATACATGAGTATGCCTATCATAATTTATATTTTAAAAACAACTACTTTGATTGACTGCCAGTTGTCGTTCCAAACAAATAAAGTAACATAGCTATTGGACTTCAGTTGACATGGCAAGGCAGCTAATTGAACTAAATGATGAAAAATAAAAACAAGAAGGATATCAGACATGTCAATTTTAGATAAAAATTAATCTCATACAACATGAAAACAG
Organism: Comarum palustre; assembly: GCA_951800085.1. NCBI lineage: Eukaryota > Viridiplantae > Streptophyta > Magnoliopsida > Rosales > Rosaceae > Comarum > Comarum palustre. The sequence continues at coordinate 1,356,809 of OX637574.1, read as the reverse complement.
AAGCAAGATATTACATGCTCTTGAACAATAAAGCCACTCTATTGCCACTCTGTGTCAAGCCACTACACTGGAGATTAAGACAAAATCATAGTAACTGTTCAATCGGTGAGACATAAAGCTATATATTAAACAACGAAGAACATAATTATTCACCTTACGTTAAAAGACCAAAAACAAAATTGATAAGTAATACAACTAACGATATCACCAACAACCGCAAATACTGATAAATTAGACCAACCAGAGCAAATTGCCAATTACAAATCTGCTTATCCAAAACCACCTTATATATACAATTGGTTAGACAATCTGCTGAGCAGCATCCACAACTAAAAATTAATATAGGTAGGGAATTTTATTTTTAATACAATCAAGCCTTTATCTCTTATTTACTATATACGGTCACCTGATGAGCAATAATATTGTTGACCTATGTAGATTGCAAATTTAAGGGACGGTTGCTCACACAACAGTAACACACAAAATACCCCTTTTACCAAATCAAGAACACCAAGACCATGATTTTATGTACAACAAATAAAAAATGCTTTTGCCAAACAATACTTCATTTTAAAAGAAATTGGTTCACTTCCCACATGTAGAAAATGATTGTACATCCTGAATTATAAGGGTGATGCAACACACTGCTCCATTTTCTACAACTAATTTTTCATGAGACTAATACGTACAAAACCCAATTATAAACACCACCTACATTACATATACAACTAACCAAACAACATCATGTTAGGAAAATGGTTTATGTTTAGGAATAGTAACTAACAGTTAGCCGAGTCCACAATACAATTTGGGATAGTAACTACCAGCACTTTATTTAAGTTTCAATATGTACAATGAAAACAAACATATGATCAAAGTTTTTGCAACTTTCATCTCTTTACAGGTTTTCTTATAACTAAACAAATGCTGCAAAATTATACCACCGTACCTCTGTATGAAGCTTTCTCTAAATGAACGGTTTTTGGAAAGAGCATCCATTTACAAAATGACCATAAGTAATACAAAAGAAATTCCTAATAAACCATGCAACAACTTTAACCACGGCCATTGGTGTCATTCAAGGTCAATTTGACCTAAAATTTACCAAAAACTTAATGGCTACATACAATAAAAATCCTAATTTAACAAAAAGTGTACACCACAATCATGTATTGCAACCTTTCAAAAGTATGTATATTCATCACTTGATCTAAAAGACCAACCGTGATAGTCAAAGATGCTAAATGTGCAAAACTCATCAGCCAAGTATTGAATAGATCCAAGTGGAAAAAAAAATCATAATTTTCCCCATGACAAAATAAAAACGCAGACCCAAAACAAACCCCCAACAAAAACTTGGATCAGATCATGTTTGGAGCTAAAATGAAGAAAGAACTTACGCACAGCTGATGCTATCGACGAAACAGACAACATGCACCCAAACACTGAAACAATCCAGCTAAGAAGAAACTTCTGATAAAAGAGTGAAGTCACAGAGAGTGCGCCGGACACCGCCGTTTAAGAACCTAGATTCATGTCTGTGAATTGAGTAAAGTATTGGCAATTTGGAATCTAAACAAATATAAACGACGATCAGAACAAATGAAACAGAAACTAAAAATAAATGATAGACATTGCAAAGCCCATACCTCGATGATTTGATTGACAATAGCAATGCAAAATTTCACTTCACAGGTAACCACTCTTTCTCTCACTCCCTCTCGATGAAAAAAGGGACGTAAAAGATGATTATAAGATGGTTATCAATGGATCCCCTTTATATAGTTGTATATATTTTCACTTGAGTAGTTGCACAGAAAACCAAATAGCAAATCGGAGAGCAAATATTTGTGGGAGAAAAATAAAAGCCGGTTGAAAATAATGGATCCAAGATCATGCTGAAACCATGAACTTCTATTGAAGATTTGAGGGATATTGAAGTAGTGATAGAGATAGGTTGATGAGAGGGAGAAAACTATGGAGAGAGAATGAGACTGAAGAATCTAGAGTTTGAGGGAGATCCCAGGCGAGAGAGAGTTCTAGAAGTTTCATGAATGAATGGGCTGGCAAAGAGAGACAGCCCAAGACCAAGAGGTCTAGCTGTTGACGGAAACAGTGCTGTATGAACATAAAGAGAATTATAAGATGAAGAAAAGGCTTCTTGATTTTATTCATGCGTATTACACATCTTATATATAGAGTTTGTTCCATTCTGATCCAGTATTCTAGGGATAAACATGGTAACCAATCTATTCTAGGAATCCCTAATTACTTGGGATTGCTCTCCTTAATACTCCCCCTCAAGTTGGAGTGTATATTGATTACACTCAACTTGTCTAACAGTACAGTGAACTGCTTCGAACTCAATGGCTTGGTGAACAAATCTGCAGGTTGTTGTTCTGTTCGAACATGAAGAGTTTCGACCAGTCCTCTTTCTACCTTCTCACGCACAACGTGGCAGTCAATTTCTATGTGTTTCGTGCGCTCGTGGAAGACGGGATTTGACGCTATATGAATAGCAGCCTGATTGTCACAGAAGAGCTTTACTGCATGTGGTTGGCTTACGTTCAAATCCTTCAGAATATTGCGAAGCCAAATTATTTCTCGACATGTCGTGGCCATGGTCCTATACTCAGCTTCAGCACTTGAGCTAGACATTGTCCCTTGCTTCTTCGTCTTCCATGAAATAGGTGCATTCCCAAGAAAGATGCAATAACTAGTAATGCTTCTTCTTGTATCCCTGCAACGAGCCCAATCAGCGTCGCAATACGCCTTTAATTCCAACTGGTCTGTAGAAGGCAAGAGAATTCCTTGTCCAGGCGCTTGCTTAAGATATTTGAGAACCTGGTATGCTGCATCTAGATGTGGCTGTCGAGGTTTGTCCATGAATTGGCTCAAAATGTGCACTGCATAGACAAGATCAGGCCTTGTAATTGTGAGGTATATGAGTCTTCCAACTAGTCTTCGATATTGTGAAGCATCTTGCAGTTCTGCTCCATCTCCTTGTGTAAGTACCAAACTTTGTTCCACATGAAACTGAGAAGGCTTGGCACCTAAGAAACCAGCATCTTCCAGAATTTCTAGTGCGTACTTTCGTTGACACAATACAATTCCTTGCTTGGATCTTGCCACCTCTATTCCAAGAAAGTATTTGAGCTTTCCCATGTCCTTCAACTTAAAGTGTTTCGCAAGAAAGCTTTTAGTATCTTCTATGTCTTGTAAGCTGTTACCTGCTAGTATCACATCATCAACATAGACAAGTAATGCTGTGAATTTTCCATGTGTATTTCGGACGAATAATGAGTAATCTGACCAGCTTTGTTTGAAACCGGCACTCTTGAGGGCTTGAGAAAGCTTCAAAAACCACTGCCTCGAAGCTTGCTTGAGCCCGTACAGGGACTTGTGCAACTTACATACTCTAGTCTCCCCCTTTCGTCCGAAACCCGGTGGCAATTGCATGTAGACGTCCTCAAACAAGTCACCATTGAGGAAAGCATTATTGACGTCCAATTGATGGAGATGCCAACTCTGAATGGAAGCGAGACCAAGAAGAAATCGTACAGTTGTTAGCTTGGCCACAGGTGCGAAAGTCTCTCTGAAATCAACTCCTTCAACTTGACTGTATCCTTTTGCAACTAATCGAGCTTTATATATTTCCACAGTTCCATCCGGATTATGCTTAATCTTGTAAACCCACTTGCAACCAATTGGCTTCTTATGCAGGGGTAACGGCACTAAGCTCCATGTATTGTTGGCCTGTAAAGCTTCAATCTCTTTGTTCATGGCTTCTCTCCACTTTGGTTCGTGTATTGCCTGAGAAAAAGACTTAGGCTCCTTGTCGAGAGTTATTTTGACAGTAAAAGCTTTATGCCTTGGAGAGAGTCTATCATATAATAATACATGAGAGATAGAATGAGGAGTGCCGGAATGAATTACCTCGTTCGATGAAGACGACGGAACAGGCCTAGAAGGGAGGGCTGCCTCAATGTGAAAGTCCTGCAATATGGTTGGGGTCTTGGTTGGTAGGGTGGAGCGACGAGGTGGGATTGTTGGAGACGGCACAGTGTCTGGTGGTGGTGTTTCTGTTGGAGGTGAAGTGGTAATGGTAGGTTGTGTTTCTGTTTGAGAGGAGAGAAGAGATGTTGTGTCAGGCATTAGGTGTAGATCAGCGGAAGTGGTGGTGTGAGTGGGATAGTCATAATCAGTAAGTGATTGTGTTAGAGTAGAAGATTGAGGAGGATTTGTAGGGATGGTGATCGGACTAACATCAGTCTGATAAGGAAATTCATTCTCAAAGAAGAAAACATCCCTTGAAACTAGGACTTTCTCTTCCTTCAAACTATTGACCTTGTAACCCTTTTGACCATGTGGATAACCAAGGAAAATACATTCGATGGATCTGGGATCAAACTTGCTAGGTCGGAGGGGATGTGTGGAAACAAAGCAACGAGAACCAAAAACCCTAAGATGGTCGTAGTTTGGTGGCTTTTGAAATAAAATTTCAAATGGTGTTTTCCCTTGTAGAAGTGGTATTGGTGTTCGGTTGATTAAGTAAGCGGCTGTGAGAATGGCATCCCCCCAAAACTGTTTAGGCAAATGTGCTTGAAACAATAAGGCTCTAGCTATGTTGAGGAGATGTCTGTGTTTACGCTCAACAACGCCATTTTACTGTGGTGTGTTGATGCAGCTTGTCTGATGTTCAATACCTTTGGAAGAATAAAATTGTGTGTGTTTGAACTCTGGACCATTATCACTTCTAACAATTTTCACCCTCTTGCAAAATTGGTTTTCAACGAGATTGACAAAATGAACAAGTAGGGGTCGAGCCTCTGACTTGTGTTGCATAAGATAAGCCCAAGTACTCCTTGAATAATCATCAACAATAGTTAAGAAAAATTGTGCTCCAGAAATAGCTGGGACATGGTATCCTCCCCATATGTCTACATGAATCAACTCGAAACAAGAATTGCTGGAAGAAGTACTTAAAGGAAATGGTTTCCTAATGAGTTTGGCTAGAGGGCAAATTGAACAGTTGCTTGTATCTGAAGTTTTATTGTGCAGAAAAGGAAACATAGCTAAGATTTTACTAGATGGATGTCCGAGCCTTTGATGCCATAGGTTTGGTGTTTTGGTACTGACCATATTGCATGTTCCTTTCCCTGGCAGATTGAGGCAGTAGAGTCCCTCGCATTCAGTTCCCGTCCCAATCGTCTTCCCCGATCGAAGGTCCTGTATAAAGCAAACTTGTTTTAGAAAGATGGTTACATGAAATGAATCAAACACTAGTTTTCTAATGGAGATCAGGTTGATATAAAACAACGGAACACATAGAACATTGTGAAGGATTAGACTCTCAGTGAATACTACGTATTGTCCCAACATGTGTTACTTTGCTCATTTTCCCATCCGGCAGTTTCACCAAACGATGATGGATTTGTTTAAGTGAAGTAAGGAATTTCGGATTGCAAACAATATGGTCACTGGCACCACTATCCAAAATCCATATAGCATCAATACTACCCTTTGAAATAGCATTTGCTTTACCTGAGAAGTCTTGATAGTTGGGAACTTTACTAACAAGATTAGCAGATGGCTGAGTCGTTTGTAGCATCTCAAGCATTTGAGGTTCATCAGTTTGTTTCTTAGCAACAGACTTTATTTTGCTCATCATCCCCATCATCTGTTGACACTCCTTCTTTGTCAGAGGAAAACCATCATCGTTCTCCATTGATAGGGCTGCAAGATTCACCTTGCTTGCTTCTTGTGCTCTCTCCAGGTCAGCTTTTCTTTTCCGGCAATAGTTGTAGGTATGACCCTTGCCATTGCAGTAGGTGCACTTGAGATGTGCCCTGCAATTCCTTGTGATGTGGTTATTCATGCCACACGTTTCACAGTTGAGTTCCTTCTCTGTTGAAGGCCTGGCAAACTTCTTGACTGCAAATGCCGAAGCCTCCGTTGTGATAGCAACCTTCTCACTCGAGGCTGCTGCTTGCTTTTCATGGCGTAGGGCTGCTGCATATACCTTGTTCAAGCTTGGTAGAGGATCCATGCTTATAATATTGCTCCGGAGAGACGCATATCCTTCATTCAATCCCATCAGAAACTTTATCGTCTTCTGCGTTTCCATGTAGGTCTTGGACGTGTTTGCAGCTTCACATGTGCAAGGAGTCAGTGCACAAGCCACGTCTCTTGCATCCCACAAACCTGTGAGTTTTGTGTGATATGTGATGACCGTACCTGTTCCTTGTTCACACTTGTGGATGTCATTCTCTATGTTGAACAATTCGACAGTGTTGGTGTGGGAAAACCTCTCCTTTAGCTCTTCCCATATGTTATGTGCAGTCTTGCAATGAGCGAGACTTCATTTGATCTCCTTTGACATGCTGCTAAATAGTCAGGTCTTGACGAGAATGTTGCAGCGATCCCACTGCCCTTGTTCTGCAACGTTGAAGAGTGATCTGGTTATGGTTCCATCAATAAAACCATGTTTGTTCTTGACTGTGAGTGTCATGGCCATTGAATCGGACCAATCAATGTAGTTGTCTTCCGTCAATGCTTGGGGCACAAGAATCATGCCAGGTTGATCGGAATGATGCATATAGAGTGGATGATTAGGATTCTCCCATGGTGCTGCTGCAGCAGATAAGCCTTTCTTGTGCTCAATGACTTTCTGCTCATCATCGCCAGCCATGAGGTATGGTAATTCTGTAGAAAAGTTATGTTCTCAAGATCGTACGCTCTGGTACCATAAAGAGAATTATAAGATGAAGAAAAGACTTCTTGATTTTATTCATGCGTATTACACCTCTTATATATAGAGTTTGTTCCATTCTGATCCAGTATTCTAGGGATAAACATGGTAACCAATCTATTTTAGGAATCCCTAATTACTTGAGATTGCTCTCCTTAATAGTGTACGCAAAATAGATATAGGTTAAATGTGTCCAAATTTTTGATATGTCATCCACCATCATTTTCACTTTAGTGTTAATAAGTTAGTACCCAAAAAAAGATAGGGAGAACCGCAAAAACAGGAGGAGAAGAACCCTAGGTTTTGGAGGTAGTGGCTTGTCCGACTGCGGCTTCACTTTCGGTCGTCGTCGGACGGGCGCTGTAGGAGGTCAAGTGGTTTTCTCATCCAGCTAGTATTGGCGGTGGATCAAGAGGGTGGAGCATAGGAGCAGTTTGGGAATGTGGGTGATGCTGTGTGTTATGATGCGAGGTTGACTTGATGATGGAGAAGCTGTGTTGACGCTGACAAGTGGCAGTTCAGGGCTCGACGGTGGTGGGGTAACTAGGGCGGTGAGACGGGGAGTCGATGCGATAAGGTTGTTTGGGTTTGTGTATCGATCTGGGAAGTTTGAATGATGGGTGGTATGTTGCTCTTCCATAGCAAGTCTTTGAACAAGGCTGCTCTTCGGACGACGACCGACGAAGCAGTGAGACGACGGCGCTGCATGCAGATCACAACAGCTTCTCGGGTCAATTTTTTGGGGTTTTCCTCTTGAGGCTCACTTAGTCTGGGTTGGGCCTAGGATTTTATGGCCTACGTCTTTGGATTTTTTTTTAGTTTTTGGTTGGTTGTTGTTCCTCCTCCATGGACGAGGATTTAGGTAGGTTATAGAGGAGGATTTAGGTAGGTTTGGGTCGTTTGGTCGTATCGTGGGATGAGTTATGATTATAGTGTCAGTTTTAGATACTATTTTAATGTCAGTTAGTTCTTGTTGTTAATGTAATGAGAATGTTACATGTGTATATATACTGATAAGTTTGGCATGTAGTGTTTGAAATAATTGTTTCTTTTTTTGATTGACCGTAAGGAAGTATCGAAACTTCTGGATTGAGTTAGGTTACAGTTGAACCCCTGTTGATTTCGGTTCTTATCCACTGTAATTGTTGTTTTCTGATAAATATGGAGGATCTTCGGTTATAATTTATATCTCTGTTATTTTATTTAAATCAATTTTCATTCTAAAAAATTTAAAAAAAATTAGATGTCATCCATAGGAAGAAGAAAAAAAGAGTCCACGAAATCCGGAGGAAATGTATGGCCGACTTGTGTAAATAATGCAAGTACAAGTCCACACAGTGGTCCCACTAGGTCGGTGCCGTTGTGAATGCTAAATCCCAACCAACACAGCCTTCAAATTCTTCACCATCGTCAATCTTCATCATCTTCCTCTCCTCCTCTTCTCTCACGTCAACTTCACACTCACTGTCTCACACTAATCCCAACTACCTCTACCTTTTGGCCACCACAGCCATAAAAGCAATGACACAATCACCTTCAATACTGACAATGCAGCATAATCTCATCAACTTAAATAATATGCATCCCTTCGATCACACCAATCACAAAACCAAGAGCATCAATGCATACCAGAACCTTCACATGGCTCCTCTTCTTCATCTTCTTCTTCCTTTTCCACGTTGGTTTCTGTGATCCAAGAACCTCGGAAGCTGGACTTTATTGTGGAGCTATGAAACCACCGCCAAACGCCAGTTTCATTCCGACTTTCGTTGCGGAGATGGAGTCTCTGTCGGAGATTATCACCAAGCACCACTGGGGTGTTCATTTCGTTAACTCCACGACGCCCATGTACGGCCTAGCTCAATGCTTCAACGACTTGTCCCACACTGACTGCCTCCTCTGCTACGCCGCCAGCCGTACAGAGATCCCACGCTGCCTCCCTTCACTCTCCGCCACCATTTTCCTCGACGGTTGCTTCCTTCGCTACGACAGCTACATATTCTACAATGAAGCCTCCGTTAAGGAAATCGACTCCGTCGTGTGCGGCGGAGAGGAGGCGGTGGATAAGGTGGTATTTAGGGAGAATGTTAAGGAGGTGGTGGAAAGAGTTGAGAGGAGTGCGGCGGAGAATGGGGGGTTTGGGGTGGCGGAGGTGAGTGGGGAGGTGTATGCTTTGGGGCAGTGTTGGGAGACGGTGGACGGTGAGGGGTGTAGAGAGTGTTTGGAGAAGGGTGGTGCGGCGGTGAGAGGGTGTGGGGTGAAGACAGAAGGGAGGGCTTTGAATGCAGGGTGTTACTTGAGGTATTCGACTAGCAAGTTTTATAACGATCAAGGTGAAACACAGCATGATGAACATGGTTAGTTACGTTTCTTTCGAGTTGATTTTCATCAGTTGGAGTTGGAGCTTATAGAAATAACGGTATTTACATAATGGGAAGTAATTTGTGTTGTAGTTGTTGTGGAGTTATAGGGAAAGTTTGAGTTTTTTGAATTTGATTTCTTTTTTTATCTGAATTCATATACGGCAGGTTGGTTTACAGAAATGAGGGGAGTCATCATAGCAATTGTTTTGGCAGCAGTTGCATTCACAGTGCTGTCTCTCTTTGCTGCATATGCAGGCTATACAAAGCTGGTGCTAGTCAGAAAAGGTATGAACTTTAGAGAAAATTTGTTGTTGTTGTTGCTTATGTAGGCTTATGAGTTTTTAGGCTTCAGTAATGAGAATTCATTTTTCAGAATGCAGTAATCTAGGCTTGGTGTCAATGAACAAGTATTCTAGCTTGAGTTTCAAGTATGAAACACTAGAGAAGGCAACAGATTATTTCAACTCCTCGAGAAAAATTGGGGAAGGGGGAGGTGGTACTGTGTTCAAGGGGACTCTTCCTAATGGAAAGACAGTAGCTGTGAAGAGATTGTTCTACAATACCAAGCAATGGGTGGATGAGTTCTTCAATGAGGTGAATTTAATCAGTGGAATTCAGCACAAGCACCTTGTGAAGCTTTTGGGTTGCAGCATTGAAGGCCCCGAGAGCCTGCTGGTGTATGAATATGTGCCTAACAGGAGCCTCGATCAATTCCTTTTCGGTAATAGACCTCTCTTTTCGTCTCAAACTTGTAGCATTTTGATCACTTCAGATTTAAGATACTGGTTGAGAACATGTTTGAAGTAGCAGGATTAACTTACTTGGTGGTCCTTAAACTATGCAGATAAGAACCATGATCACTTTCTTAACTGGAAGCAGCGGTTTGATATTATTGTTGGAACAGCTGAAGGGATTGCATATCTTCATGAAGGTTCTGAAGCAAGGATAATCCACAGGGACATAAAAAGCAGCAATGTCCTTCTGGATGAGAATCTCAGCCCCAAAATTGCAGACTTTGGCCTTGCTCGGTGTTTTGCTTCCGACAAGTCTCATCTTAGCACCGGCATTGCTGGAACACTGTAAGTTCTAATTTATGGTCTCACAGTCATCAGCTACTTTCTTTACTAGATTAAGTTTAGCAGCTTCTATACTTTGTGTTAGTCTAGTTACTGCCCTTGTAAAAACTAAAAACTAAAGCATCTGTCTTTCTTAGCCTACCTTACATGGATTCTTAAAATCTTTTAGTTACATCTAACAATGTCGCTAATCATAAACTGGCTATGCAGAGGTTATATGGCCCCGGAGTATCTTGTGCAAGGCCAACTTACAGAGAAAGTAGACGTTTATAGCTTCGGAGTGCTAGTTCTTGAGATTGTATCTGGTGTAAGGAATAGCACCTCCAAACAGGAGGACTCTAACACTGATTCACTCCTACACAAAGTTAGTTTACAACTCTTATCTTATGCATAGAAAATGAAACTGTTGCTTTATATTTTGGGATATAAGAAGCAGGAGATTATTGGACCATCTTACCTTTTGGTGTCAGGTATGGAAACACTACAGATCAAACGAGTTGGCCGAGGTGGTTGATCCTCGGTTGAAAAATCATGAGCTTCCAGTAAAAGATGTATCAAACGTTCTTCAAATCGGACTTCTGTGTACGCAGGCCTCAGTTGCTTTGAGACCATCCATGTCTGAAGTAGTTCTAATGCTAACAGCCAATAAAGAAAGACACATTCCTGTTCCAAACCAACCTCCCTTTCTAAGCGGCTCAACGCTAGAGCAAGCCAGCTCCGTCAATAGCGCCAACAGCTCCGTCTCAAACACTTTAACAAAAGCTGAGACGTCTTACACCTCGACGGAGTCTTCCAGCACCACTATTGTGGATCATAAAGGCAATATATGAACGACGTACATGAGTATGCTCTAGCCGAAGTAGCAGGTTTTCGACGTCTAAGAACTTGTTGAAGGAATGATTGGAGGTCTGCTCACTGTTCAGAACAGTTGATGGCTGTGGCTGTGACCATATGAGACGCGAGGTTTACTCTTCTGTCTCTTCTCTCTTCTGACCATACCGTAGAATACTGGTTTCAAAATTTCAAAAACTAAATTTCCACTGCTATGCGAATTTGATATACAAAACCAGTAGACAAGGCTCACTACTCTCAAGTTTGACATTATTGAGCACTAGATGGGTGTTATAGACGCATAAGATTTCAGGGATGTTAGGAGGAAGGAACACTACGGTTTGTGATCATACCTTGGAGATTGATATGATGTTTGCTTGAAGAGATTTTTCAGTAAATGTCGATGAACTTTTGTCCTTGTAGGTGGCAACAACTATGGTATTACTTGTATAGATCGAAATAGTTTACCCCATCATCTTAAAAATAATTCAATTATAGCAAGTGAAATCTGTTTGATCTCGCCCCTTTATCATAGGGCGAAACCTTTTACTGTGTAACACATATCATGTTGCTTATACAAGATAGAGTAGTTAAACATCACTTGTTTCCTGAAACTTGAAGATCAGGAGAGTGGACAAAGCAAAAGTTAAGAATCGTTCAATGGAATCATTTGCACAGTTCAATCAATGTAAACCAGAACACCACGCATCTGATTACTGAGTGGTTCCAGATTGCATAGCTTCCAACAATATTTCTCACACTACTTAAAATGGGGTATACTATTTGTCACTACAATGAAAATGTAACTTGCAGCATAATGAAAATGTAACTGACAGCAAATGTAGACCGATGCACTTCATATTTTGACTAGGCAAATCTCTGGTTGTATATCATAAGCTGATGCCTTTAATTCTTCAATGATAGTTTGGGGATGGTAGTCGGTGTGGTTTAAGACACACTGAACTGCCCATCTATGCTTGGAGTTTCTTTGGTGAGTGTTCACCAACAACTTCAGCCATGTATTGCTGCTTCGTATCCATACCTAGGATTAGTTCCTCCTGGAAGCGCTTTTGAAATATTTATTCCAGAGCAGCACTGCTTAATTGAGCACGATGGCAATGAATTTTGACCGAAAATACACAACATTTTTCCTAGACCTCTCATTCCTAAATGTGATGAAAAACAAACAGACGTTTAGTCTTCCATCTTATTTAGTCAGAATTACTAACTTTTCAGGGACAGGTGGGAAATGTGAAGGACTTGGTTGGATTAAAGCAAGGGCAGTGTGTGCATGGGATATATAATACATAAATACCACATCGGTTGTGTGAGAACCTAACAATATGAAACTGAATTTCTGTGATGTCGATCCAAGCTCGAATGTACTGAGCGGCATAAGACCTCAGCCAAAAAATAACATGAAAAAATAAGAAATTCTTCCAAAAATGAATTGTAGTGATCAGATCCCTGTTGGATCAGCCAAACAATAACAAAAACAGTATTAAGGTAATAGTGGCCAAATTAAGATAATTGGGATGCCAATGGTACAAACTAATGGAAATCTCATTCGTAGAGTGACCTTAAATCTTTGTCTAAGTACTGACCCCGAAACAAATTGTTTGGTAATTACTGATCTCCATCTCACAAAACTCACGCAGGTTGGAGAGGCACACGCATGACGTGACTAAAGTGAGCCAGCTAACAAGGGCAGGATGATATTTAACTTGATTACAGTCAGTAATAGAAGAAACTAGTTGCCACACAGGTAGCTCTAAGCAATCCACTTCAAACCCAACTAATGAGACAAGCCATACATGCGAAGCAGAGTCTAACACACGTAGAATTAGTAAAACTTATCTACTCGTCTTCTTCGACGACGACAGTGATTTCACCAGCATCGAGCAGATCATAAAACTCCCTTTTCCTCCTCTGCTCATTCCAGTGATGTCTTTTCCACAGGTAAGCGGCCGCGAGCGCAACCGTCATCCCATAGAAGATCTCTTTGATTATACTTGGACCACTATATGCAGCTTCTCCCAACTTAAGTGCACCCATTTTTCCTATCAAATAATCCGCAACTCACTTATCACTTTGTTAATCGAACGACAAGTTACGCAACTCTACAAAGATAATGAAACACAGAGAACATGCACCTGAAATCGCTAGGGAATAGAGGACCAGAGATGGAGAAACCAGAGATGAGGGAGAAGGAAATAAAGCAAACATGCAGCGGGGATCCTAGCTGGGTACTTCTACGTTTAACACCTGCTGAGGGGTGAGACACGTGGTGGCTACATGTCATTTGCTGATTGGCTCCTAGAGTAAGATGTTTAACAGCACCAATTAATATCCTTTTACCTATCGGAAAGTGGTAAAAACTAATAACCTAACAAGCATCCATCATCCATCCATATATACATTACATGTTTATAACCTGAAACAGCATCAGGCTGAACATAAACAACCTTGGAAAGTTTCAACCTGTCAGAAATCGAGGCTCTGAGCCTGTGATTCTTGACTCTGTAACGAGTGGCAGATATCCTCTCACTTTCGGGTTTTAAGAGACATCAGAGAAAGGAAAAGACACTCTCAAACCCGAGAAATGTTTCTGCTTCCTTGGATTTTCCAACTGCTGTGAACGAACAGTGCCTTGGTGGTACAATTGGAGAGTGCTGATGTTTCTTCCTAGTATTCTCCATCGTGCTTCCTACCTCTGCAGGTCGCTTTGGATTCTTGAACATGGAGATATCGAAAGATAGCGTGTTACTTGACGAGAGATTAGCTCCATTGCCTAAACCTCCAGGAGAACCATTCGATTTTCCATATGGATTGCAGTAGCTTCCGGAGAGCAACCTCCTATCACATTCAGTATCTCTGATAACTTCATTTGGCTTTGTTCCTTCCAGCATGGCAGTTGTTTCCATGCTAAACTCTTTTTCAGTCTTATATGGAGATTCTTTTCTCTGGATTAAAGACTCGGCCTCCACCACATTTGGTTTACCGATCACCGGAAAATTCTTGGCTTTTGTGCGTATGTGGTCGAATATCGTTTCTCCTGTTAACATATTCAATGTGCCATCTTCAAGGTCAGAAGGATGCCCAGCTACATCGGGAAACAAATACTGATTAACTACTAAATACATCTAAGAACCAAAGAGTGACTTAAATAAGTAACGTGTGTGTGTGTGAGTAGAATATTTCACCTCTGTCATCCATGAAGTTCTGGGCAGCTGAGCGTCTGGGAGTTGGATAATTGTTGATACTAGAAAAACATTGTTGTTCTGTAGGTCCTGAAGATGGATTGACCACAGTTCGTCTTGGAACTTTATTCCATTCTGTAACCTCTGCTCCACTTTCCGTTCCAAGCTTCTTCTCACGAGCACGTTTCCTTGCCAAAAGCAAGGGCTCCGATGATGGAGGAATTACACTATTTGATGCCACCACGACAGGGAAGTTCTTTGCCTTTTCACGTATGTGGTCAAATACTGTTTGTTGCGTCACTACTTTGTCATCATTTTGAACTTTGGCAGCAATCTCATCTTCATGAACTCTGTCAGCAACCTCATCTTCAAAAAAAATTGAGGTATTAGTTTTTACAGAGTTTGGATTAGGGAAGAAGAAGAAAAATGGTGCTAACATTTAAGTAATGTTGATCCTGAATTAAGCTATACCTTCTTCAGAGTCATCATCTAGAAGCTTGAAACTGGGCCTGGTATAAAAGAACCATATAATCAAGTAAAAGAAATCACTTATTTCGGCCAAGAAGGAACAACCTTATAGAGCAGAAATGAAATTTGAATATCAGCGAAAGAGACACTCACATGGAACCATCTACTCTTTTGGGTTTTGTCAAGTTTGGAAGCACTTCACTTGGGCCTTCATAAGTATCATCGTTTATGATACATACTTCTTCAGGTAGAGGAAGAGAGGGTGGTTTTTTTCCTCGTTTGTTATTTGCACTTACATTGCTTTCCCTCATTAATATTAGCTCCTGGTTTAGGTCAAGGCCAACTGCACGGATAAAGTGACAAATTATACATAACAAATCAGGACTACACCAGTCAATTGTAACTTGTAAAGACAAAGAAACTAGAAACATCCGTGCAGGAACTTTACTGTAATCTTCAAATATAAGAACAGCCTTAATCGTCAGCTTTCCTTGTTGGGGTTTTGGCAGGAAAACTGTTGTGCTATAAGGGCTGCAATGCGAAACAGTACTAGTTAGACTAAACAGGATGATAATCATGCAACCGGAGCTATATCTTCTAATCTCAGTACTTATATATAGTCTATGATTTAATTTTAATATTGTTGTTTAGCTTAATTTACAATATTACAATCATTGAAATATCTATTTCCATCACAATTGATATAGCTACAGCTTATAGCAAAGTCTAATTCCAGGGCCAAACATATTTGTCAGGGCTCAAATTGTTGGTCACAATGCCATAAACTCTGGATGTTAACAGCCAGGTACATCTAACATGCTACATGTTCTCAAAAAAAGTAAAAATTAAAGTTGTAGGCCTACGCACCTCGAGAACTCATCAACTCTGCGGCCACAAATCATGAAGTGGAAACGAATGATTACCAAACCACCTCATGCCAAAAGGAAAAGGCTGAATATTAGATATTTGAAACATCTATTTGATAGAACCACTTGGTATAGTGCTTGAATTCTTGTGAAAAAAACCAACTAAAAGTAAAGCTTCGAAATCGTCCTGACCTTATTTTCTCATGGAAGAGAATCAGGTTATCTTCTTCGGAACCTACAATCTATAACAAATAAAATATTAGGGCCAGATTGTATAACATGAAATAAATTGTTTCACAAATATTTGAAGAAATTAGGTAGAGCTGTTATAAGGTATATTACCATATCAGCATAATGTCGTTTTGTTGATTGGAAAGTCGGTGATAGCCTAGTCAGTGTTACCGCTAGCTTCAGTTTCCCTTGCTCCCGTTGTTCAGTTTTTTCAACTCTCAACTCAACTTTTGGAGGTAGAGACAGTAGAGACTCTTTTATATGGTTGCCAAATGGGTATTTTCGACCAGTGACTATCTCTATTCTCCTAGGATCAGCCTCAGCTAATGTCTCAAATGATTTAACTCCCATTGAATGTAGTGCCTGAAAAGAGCATAAAGATAAAAAGAAAATAAGGGTAGCGAAGTCAGAATTTGATAGATCAAAACAAGAAGATTCAGCATTTGAGTGACCTAAAGAATATTAAAAAGCATATAAAGAAATGGAAGACACCTTTGCAGTCACCATTCCAATCCCTGGTAATTGTTTCAGCAAGTATGGACTGTCATCCCAGAGTTTTTGATACATAGACTTTGCCAAAAGCATGGAGTGCAAGGCTCCTTTGTAATTCTTTTGGTAAATAAAAAAATCCTTCATGCACCTGGCAATTCTGCATCCATTTGAGCATATGGAGTTCATATCCTAAGGCACAGAAACCAATTTGATTTCAGCTCTGGATATCATCAAATACTACAGTTATCAAACTTATGATGGAACGTAGTAGAGATTGAGGAATGAAACCTGGGTAAGGGACAAATCATGAACCGAAGGATCACCAGTCAAGCAGTCATTAGCCAAAAGAAATATCTTTTCCTCTCTGGTTTGAATGCGCTTTTTTCGCTTCCCTTTGTCACCAAGAATGTGAAAGCGAAGTCGACCATCTTTATCTGTGTTTATGTCATTTAAAAGCTTCTTCTCATTGCGCCTGAGTTGTATCCCTACACATAATCCAGTAGATATATGATACATAATTCCTTCATTAGGTATTGTCAAAGAAAAGTGAAGAGCAGCAAGTAAATATAAATGCATTACATGAAATTTCCTCAGCACGGCATATAACATGAAGAGCGTCTTCCAAGCTGCAGTTTACAGGTGTCTGAATAATGTATTTCATTGTGTCAAATTTCAAATAGTACTTCGTCATCAGCCTCCCAGGTTCTAATGAGGAACAAAAGAGGGTTAGAAATTAACATGGATTGGTCTTTTTTGAAAGGTATTGCTTTATGGATTAGTGATTGATACCTAGTGGTTTCAACAGAAAACCATCTTCATCAGTCCATATCATCTGATGTCGCGATAACTCATTAACTTTCTGTACACAGACCTCTGATAGAAATAATATTGATAAGAAGACAAATTAAGGGGGAGAAATACAAACACATACGCACATATAGAGAGACAGAGAGAGTTGTACAAGTATATTACCCAGCATATGTTTTTCTATACGATCATTGGAAATCACTTTTCTAATTGCATAGTGTGAAGGGTTCTGATTGTACATTAAACATTTAGAAATTAATTAGACTGGAAATTTGAAAGAATATATGAAAGCTATCATTTTAAAGTGTAAAAAAACATGCCTTCTTCATTCTCACATACAAGAAAGAACACTTCATCCATTCAATTGCCCTTGTAATATCAGAGACGGTCAGTTGAACTATCTCCGCAGTTAGATGCTCCGTCAAACATGAAAGCAATCTAATGAAAAAAGACAATACAACCTCAATAGAAGACATTTGCAATAAATAGGCAATAAAGCACAAAAGACCACCTAAGTTGTTCAGGCATTGAAAGTTATAGTACTTACTGTGATTCCACCATCTCACATCCATTCAAGAGATTCTCATACAAGTGAACCTGATATCCAATAAGAACATAATTAATGATTCTGAAGACATAAGTTTCTGCTAACAGAAAGGACTAGTCCAATCCCAAGAAAAATGAAGACAATACGTGAACTGAAAAAGTTGGAAATTAACCATAAACCAGCACATGGAAGAAGGAAGGTGCTAAACTACCGTATCTCTTCTTGTCATAATTACAACCATTCCTGTATCATCAAATGGTGGCCGACCTGCCCTCCCGCACATCTGCATGGTTATACATCTCACACGATATTAAAATGCAGTTTGCTACATTACCTAAAAGTGCAGCTAAGCATGTAGACACGAGAAGAAATTTATATTTTACTCTTCCTGACCACATTTCTTTCAAATAGAACTGTGATGTACTACAACGAATATATAATGGCTCTGTTAAGTTATGCCCCATTTTATCTACTTAGATTATACTAAAAAAAGGGTCAGTTTGACAAACCTGTAGGATTGTAGATCGGTCAATTTCCATGTAGACTCCTTTTTCTTTGTTACTGTAGAAAATGCACGTGTTAATGAATAAACACATCAGAAAGTTTCATCATAATAATTAAAGAAATGGAAGTTCAACATACAAGTGCTGTGTTGATTTTATGACTACGGTATGTGCCGGTAGGTTGATTCCATGAGCAAGAGTATTTGTTGTACACAATATTTGAAGATCACCCTTAAGGAAAAGACTTTCAACGAGATTACGATCTTTGAGGCAAAGGCCACCGTTGTGATAGCCAACTGCAAAAAGGAAATTTATTTGATAACATGCCAATGTGGGTAGGTGCAGTAAGTTACAGTTAATACAATATGAAGAACAAAGCAAGTAGTTCCATACCACCATAAATCATATATGATTGCATTTGTTTGTCACTGCATGACAATGAAGCTTCCCTTAGCCTCTCTTGCTGTTCTCTGCTTTTAATGAATGGATTTGAATGACCAAAGGCCATCACTGTCTGAGAAAGTATCTGTGCTGCTTCTTGTGCACCTTTTCTAGTTGAGCAAAAAACTAGAGCAGACTTCCCTCTTGAATGCTGCATAAGGATATCTGTGCACTAATTATAAACGTATAAGTCACCCATGATCTTTAGTTTGTTATAAATTCAATATGAAAGCATCCATATTCAAGGGAGGGATTGGAAGTCATCTATGGAAAGGTCAGTATCCGGTTATAGCTTACCGAAAATGTAGTTTTGAAGGCGCTGGAAAAAGGAACAAATACAAAACTATCAGCGAAATGAATGGTGCAATGTCTGTAACTTCTAATATATACTTTCTTAGTATGAGATTTCCTAGAAATAAGCATATGATTTAAAGGGTTACTTCAGAAAAGTTACCTTTTCAAATAGAAAATCATTTTTTGCTGGAGCGTAGCCTGCAAATCAAACAGTTTTGGTGAAATGTCTGTTAGTATCCTTGATATGATAAATATATTGTGGATGGTGCATTCAAGCCAACGATGCATACCAAACACTTTTGTGGTCAGCTTGACAGGCCTCATTTCTTCTCCAAACCTGTATGTACAACACAAAGGTTAAAAGAGTACAACTTAATACTTGTATAGTCATGAACAGTATTTAACAAGTCAATATCAAATGAAGATTCAAGTACCTTTTAATTCCTTGGACAGGCACCTTGAGCCACTCGGCTACAGTGTTTATGAATACATTGCATGGTCATTAAGTCATTTAACATTTGTACTCTTTTAAAGAAAATGAATACAGCAAAATGTAATCCTACTGAGAATTTTAATGATCAGCAATCTCACCAAGGTCCTCAATATTGGGAATGGTTGCAGACACAGCTAGAAAACGAACATGAGCCAGAACGCTTGATTTCATTTCGGGGTTGTGAGCAAGCATTTTTATTCTACTAACTATTGCTTCCAAAACTGCTCCACGAGGATCATTCAAAAGATGAACTTCATCAATAAGTAGAAGTGCTATATCGCTGAAAAAACCCAATCCACCGTCCTTTACGCGATACCGTGTTACTGCATCAAATTTCTGTTTAAGGACAATAATTTGTTTGTCATATTATCATCTAGGATAACACCAGTTGTGAAAGAATGGTAGAACTGAATGTGCATTGAATACTACTTTTTTCTAAAAGCAATAAGAAGAAGCATATGTGCTCATATGAAAGATGATAGAATCCAGGATCAATAACTGCAGTTTGAATTAAGTTCCAGTGGCTATAAAAGAGAAAATGCAGGTTTGAATAGGTATAAAAAATGCATAAATCTGAAAGAGGTTCTGCACTTGACAGGCCAGCATTAGGGAACTTTGTCAATTTTGTTAATTAATGATTATGGTGCTGTTTTGAGAAGATAGTTGAGTTCTTTAAGATGATTGGATAAAGTATATCAATCTATAATTTTAATTGTCTATCTGTGTAATATTACACCTTCATACTCACCTCAGGAGTGGTTAAAATAATGTCTGCATCCTGTAAATTCCTGGTGTTGTAAGATTCATTATCTCCGGTGAGCTCCAAGCAAACTATTCCCCGAGATCCAAACTTCTGGGTCCAATCACGGACCTTCTCTTGAACTAAAGCCTTTGATGGGGCAATATATATCTTCATGCCACATAAAAAGATGGAAGATAGAAGAAATAAGTGCTTCATAATCTAAGTATTCATAAAATTCTAGCCGAATATAGTGCACATATGCAACAGTGAAGAGGAAAGATTTCATACAAAAAGGGACCAAGATAACAAAGAAAACTAGCTGTGATCAAGCGTAACTCAGAATCTTACATATCATGCAAAGATGTAGGGCAGGGAGAATAAACAAACCACTGAAGCAAATTGGAAAGAACATTGATAGAGGTGTCTGTAGTTCCTTTAATATCCTGAATATATTGAAACTAAGCATCCCACACATTTATTCTAGTACTATCATAGTGTTTATGACCTAAACTTATGTCCTCAATCCATAAGATACTTACTGTTTTGAGAGTTCCATTTGTAGGTTTAAACCTTCCATCCTCAGATATGAATCTTGAAAGAAGCCTCAAAATGCAGAGCTCAAAAATGACTGTTTTACCACTTCCGGTCGGTGCTGACACAACCATGTTATCATCTGAGTGGAAACAAGCAGGAAAGCATTCACTCTGCAGAGAGTTGAAATACCTGCATGCATAGGAATTGGGAAATGATCACATTTAAAATACAGCCAACTCCACCTTCTGGATAGCACAAAACTAACAACACGGTGCTGATGACAAAAGAACCTTTAGTACGATCACATAGATTCTATTATCCCGACACTAACATGAATAGAAGTTGAGTATGTCAGGTGATTACCTAAAGCTAAAACAAGCTCGAAAAGGAGCCGGCAAGTCTGCCACAGACTTGAGTGTATACGAATCCATGCTCGAACTTGTTTCCTGCCAGAAACAACAACAACAAAAAGTACAATCAGAGTTAAGATTCAACAATATCAGCGGCATTCTCAGAAATATCATTCTATAATTCACAGAGATCAAAGACAAACAGTAAACATGTTGCTGAATCAAATTTGAAAAAGCTAAGCTATCAGTGAGGATAGGATCACAATAAGCTAATCGATACAATACCAAATCAAAGAACACAAAACTGCTATTTCTGTTCAAATTCGGCCTCAAATCTTTGAAAATCATACTAAACTACTAATAGAATCGCAGATCTAAAACCTGAACCGTGAATTTCACAATCGAAATTTCAAAATGAACAGAAATAGCAGTGGAAACACATGAACTCATCGATTCGAACGATGCGAAGAATCGGATTGACAAAATCTCATAGAAATCACTGATTTGGACCTAGACTTACCTCGATTGAAGATGATTCCGGCACCGGTCGTCGATCGGAAAACCGATCGGGATAACCTAAGCGCGTGGGCGCGTGAAAATAGACGGAGCGATACAGAGGTCGATTGTGATTAAGCGGTGTGGGTCGCAGAAGAGAGGTGTGGACTGTGCGAAGTGAAAGGAGGAGGACTGAAATGAAATGAAATGAAGTGGGGGTTATTTATAGTCCGGGTTGGGTGCTTTAGGCGGGGAAAATTTGACCCGGAAGGCAGTAGATAATTGGGGCCCGGAGCCGATAGTTACGAGATTTGATCTAACATGAAATCGATATTGATTTTTTTGTTCGGTATCGGTGCCAGACGTGAAATGTGATTTAAGTGTTTGTATTGAACTGTTCTGATATCAAAAAATTCGAGATAAATTTGAGACTAACCGAGATATAAGATTTTAAGTTAGAATTTTATATCTATAAATTAAAAAAATATCACTTTTGTAATATATTTATGTAATATTTAACAATTTTTAACATAAATCAACAAACTAATATAATTAGACGACTTCATCACTTTAAGATGATTAATTCTTCATTATAATATATTTTTTTATTTAAAACTAGTAAAATTATAAATTTGAGAGGATTCAGAACAGTTTGGGACATTCCGTCACATCCTGAATCTTAATTATTTACCTTAATCTTTTTACATTGAGTTTTACCGTTTCCAAATTAGTTTTACTGCTCAGGAACCCTATTAACGATTCCTTCTAGATGGTCTAGTTGGATAAGTTTACTGAAGGAAGTCGGAAATAAACATTAATTTGAGTCCGTGTTCATGTTACAATTTTACAGAGGTAAGGAAGTGAAAATAACTAGTAAATGGTAAGTTTCTTTAATTAGGTAAAAAAAAGAAGAGGGGTTTAATTCGGGAAGTTTCCCGACCCCAATCACTTCTCTCCTCTTTCTCTTTTCTTTCTCTTCTTCGACTTATTCCTCTCTCTCTCTCTCGGCCGGACCATCAACGCACCACCCCCCTCACATCTTTGCTATTCGACGCCACCAGCCACTTTCTCACTCCCTATCGATCTGCGCACCCAACTCCAACCGAGAGCAACTGGTGTGGGGGTCCAGCATCCGCCACCAAGCAAGCCTCCACTCTCGAAGAACCGAACTGTAACAGCTAGTCTGGGAGTGCGTCATGGGGGTTTTGAATGGCTGCTTTACCGGAGTTAGACACTAGGAGAGCGTGAGCCAATTCATACGAGGTAAGGAGTTCAAATCATCTTCTGCATTTTTTTCACCTCAATCCAACTACAACCAACACTCTTCCTCAATCCCCTCTTCCTCATTAATCTCCATCCTAATCTAATCTTGGGAACATTAATCCATCTCCCAGCCAAAGCATTGATGTTCGCCATTTATGTCTCACACCTTCCCAATTAGTATTCGATTGATTACTCTCTGATACTTCATTTTAGCTCGGATCATGTACAGAGAAATCTTACACATTTCTAATCTCTCTAATAGTCACTTATATACGAACATATTCTTCTTCTCTATGCACTTCAGCACTTGTAGTCCGTACTAAAATATCAGAAGGTTTTGCAAGTATTGAGCTCATCTTCACTGATGGCCAATACCCTGTATATATATTGAACTGAGAAGTTCTTATCACTACAATCAGGTATAAGGGATAGAGAACAACCTTCTATTGGATTTACATGATCTAATGTACAACTAATCGATAAGTGTAGAGCTTATATAGATAACTATCTGAGCAGATTGTTCTTTTGATATTGTTGCATTGTTGCTGTACATTTGAAGAAGATGAGATAAGATTAGGAGACTTGAGTGATAAGGTTCTCTTGCATGCATGTACACATACACATGAGGCTAAACCAACTTTAGGTTTATCATTCCCCCGCAAGCTGGCAGGGCTAGCAAGCACAGATAGCTTGGAAACCAGAAAATGGAAACGTGTTCCAGGAAGCCCTTTGGTGAATATGTCACCTAGCTGATCTGTAGTAGAAACAAAGGAGACCTGAAGTTCTATGTTGACGACCTATTCTCGTACATAATGATAGTCGACTTCAACATGTTTTGGTACGTGCATGAAACACTGGGTTTGATGCAATTGCAATAGCTGAGATGTTATCACATCATATACAGGGAGAATGAAGAAATAAGCCAAGATCGCATAAAATATAACGCAACCAAGAGAGCTCTGTTGCAGTATAAGCAAGTCAGCGTCGGCACTAGAACGGGAAACCATTTTGTGTCTTAAAACTCCAAGAGATGAGATTAGGACCTAGTGAGACACAATAGCCACCAGCTGAATGACAATTATCAGAGTCACCAGCATAGTCAGCATTAGAGTAAGCTTGAAGTTGAAGAGAACCTGCTTTGTAGAGTAGACCACGAGAAACCGTACCCTTCAGATAATGAAGTATCATTTTCACAACTGTCTAGTGAGCTGTAGTTGGTGCCTGCATAAACCGGCATGCTTGATTGACAGAGTATGAAATGTCTGGTCTTGTTAACACATGTGGACGTGGATAACCTGCTCTGATACCACGATAAAATAAAATGGAGTTCAATTTTAAAACCAATTGACAATAAAGATAGTAGCTCAAACCTTTATAAACTCACAGATAAAGCCTTATTTGGATAGATATCTCAACACTAAGAGAACCAATTGGACTTGCACCAACAGGTGGTGCGCACCAAGAAGACAAACTTCCGGCAAGTTTTTATCTCGCCAAGCAAAGGCGACATTGGTATGATTCTCTAAACGACTTTTTACATGTAGACTCCATAGCTCCAAAATTGAGCTCTTCCATCACCTTCCCACCTGGACACAATCCACAAGTATATAGGAGTGATAAAGTCGAGAATTGGTGCCCTATGAGGAGTGATAAAGTAGTATGAGGTTCAACTCCAAAACAAATTGGTAATGGAGAGAGTGACCCAAATCTTTATAAACCACATACAAGGTCTCATTT
The DNA here is from genome assembly GCA_951800085.1 of Comarum palustre. NCBI lineage: Eukaryota > Viridiplantae > Streptophyta > Magnoliopsida > Rosales > Rosaceae > Comarum > Comarum palustre. The sequence goes on along the minus strand of OX637574.1, from coordinate 1,332,325 downwards.
TTCCCAATGTGGGATTGATATCTCAACATGACCTCGCACGTGTGGCGAATTTTCATGCCTAACAAGTAAGCAACATTTTGGGTTGACGTGGAGTTCGTATGACCTTTGGGCTTCACACGTGGACGTGGGTAACCCGTTCTAATATCATAATAAAGTAGTATGAGGTTCAACTTCAAAACCAATTGGCAATAGAGAGTAGCAAAAACCCTTATAAACCACATGCAATATCTTATTTTTCCTTATGTGGGATTGATATCTCAACAAGGAGTAGCAAATTATTCTTCACAAACTATATCATGAGGTTCAGGCGGCCGATCCCGAAGGGCACATTGTCTTGTTGATAGCCGACGTGACTGTGTGGTTTCCGACTAGTCACGATCGAGGTGACATTGCTAATTTTATCACGAGGGGAAGTCCTAATATCTAAATTAAAGATGAGATGTTATCTGAAAGAGTTGAGATTCGTGATGTTGATTATCATACTAGGACTGATAGAGTTGCATTGGAATCGTTTGAAACTTATAGAGTCAAATTCATTCCTGCAGCAAGGTGAATACATATGGGTTTGTCTCCCATATATATATATATATGACACACATCGTGAACAGTCCAATTAGATTTAAGAAGATGATGAGATGGCTGACAGCTTGTTGTATGTTATATGTATAGTAGTATTTTCCGAGGGTCAATATAGGAGAATGTTATAGTAACCTTCTAAGTTAGTTAGATCCAAACACAAGATACATATAAAACCAAGGTTTTGAGTGGCTTTGAGGGGTGTCATGACACCTCTTGGTCTGTGTTTAGCTCCGCCAATGCAAGTGAGGAAGATGCCGAGCCTTCGATCAACTTCGTAATCCGAATGCCAAAAGATACACAGACTGTATTTTAGAGACAAGTCTCAACTGATCAATCAGCTAAGATAAGCCAAATTGTTCATCCAAGAAGTTAGTAGTCCAACAAACATTTTAGCTTCTTGGTATCATATATGTTATGTTTGATAAATCTATATATGTACAACATCCATCTGAATATTAGCTCACTATTCCACCTGTTAATTCTTCCCATCCCAAAAAAGGTTTCTTGATTTTACTTTTTCCAGTGCCAGAATTTTGAGAATGCTTCCATCTTGATCTTCATACTGGCCTCAGCTCGCGCCTTTGCTTGAGCAGGAGTTTCTTCTTCCATACTTTCACTTGCTGCAATAAAACAACTGTACTTAGTAACTTGATGAAGTCAGTCTGGCAGTGACTAGCCTTAACTGATAGCAATGAGATGAAAAGTATTACGATTTCGTTGATAGTTTTCATTTTCAGCCTCCTCTTTCATTTGCTTATTGAATGACTTGGCAGCCATGAACACATTTGTAGGTCTTTCCCATCCTCCTCCAAATATCCCATGTCCTTCTTTTCGCTGAGGCTGGATGAGGAACTCTAGCACTGCTAGTTCTTCTCTTTCCACCCAATGAATGCAGTTCACAGGGCATGAGTCAATTGATACCTGTAGATTTTCCAGTTCAATTCCACATTTTGATCACACTATGTTTCGATTGGCAAGAACTTGGATAAACTTACCTCAATCTTTTGATCATCGTCACCGTATTGAAGTTTAACCCTTGCACATCCTAGAGCCTCATCAAACATGTAGGTAGCACTTGCATGGTGCACACATTGCCTGCAACCTGCCAGAAATTCAGTTGTCAATAGATAGAAATGATAATCTACATTTCATCTTATAGAAAAGATAGGCAGACAACTTTGTAGAATCTTGTCTGAGAAATTAATGACCTATGCAAGCATTTTCATCAACAAAGAGAGCTTGGGGTCTTAAAACTCCATTCCATGAGCTGCCATCAAAGGTTGAGCTGTTTCCTTTAACACTTACTCTCATTTGACCAATAGAAGCATCATATTCCTTCCTCAGATTCTCCTTAACCAGAACTTTATAGGCTTCATTCAGCTTGAGGGTATACTCATGACCCTAAGCATCATTAGGCAAAATGCAATTTTCAATATCACAATACTGTTGGCATATAGTTATGAAGGTAATTTATGTTCTTAAACAATAGAATTGGCATCTATAAATGTAGTAGTGTTTGATTTTACCTCTTTGCCTGCAATATCTGGGTGATATTTCTTCTGCAAATTTCTATAAGCTTGTTTGATTATCTGGGGATTTGAATCAACATCAACTCCAAGTAATTCATAGTAATTCTTCCCTACTGTACTTGCTCTTTCCCCTGACTGTTTGTGACAACTAGTTCCACTGCATCCCTGCCTAGCATCAATATAAATAAACTAGCCAAACTCAAATCAAGATTCAAATTCATTTTAGAAGTTCTAACAATATTCAAAGTTCTGCATGAGATTACCTCAAGATGGGCTTGCTTCTGATGAACTGGTGTTGAATTTGGAAACCTTTTGGTACTGAAAATTGGGAAACCGAGACTGCTGCCATAACAGACATATTGGATATGATCCCTTTAACTTGGCAGAGAATAATAACCTATGATTCGATCTGTGATTTCTCAGAATCTGTAGCCTTTAGGATGTTCCTGACAGATATTTTTGTTAGATATTTTCTCAACTTATTGTCAAAGGTAGGTTTTGCCTTCTTTTTCATTGTTTAGCTATCAATGTCACATCCTCATAGTTGGGATCAATGGCCACCACAATTAATACTAAACGAGTAAAATGACATAGTTGAAGAAAGGCCAATTCGATCTGCTTAATTTCTCCATGGAACTTAAGGCTCAAAAAGAAGCCTCGATCTAGTAATCCTTTAATTTCTCAGTCTGTTTCTATTGTTATCAATGGGGTAAGGAAGTGTCAAATGCTACAAGCTAGTGTAAGTTGAAAGGTCGTTCATTTCTCCAAATAAAGGCTTCTAATTCATGTGACTTTTGATTTGATAATCCCCAATCTTACTTATAAATGATTCAACTTAATTCCTACCAGCTTGCTCCATGGAACTCTGATTCGATCTATTCGGGCAAGCGATAATGGTCTGCTTCTGGATCGAAATCATGCTTATGGGAAGGGCCACAGAGCATTCCACCCCATTGAGGGAAGTAGATGAGTGAGAGTGGGAGCCTAGAGACGATCATCATTAGAGAAATGCCTGTCTGCTTTGAGTATTTAGAGCCTGAAAACAAGAGCTGGATTATCACAGCCCCCGTAGTCCCTCCACTGCCAGTTATCCCTGAAATCACTCCTAGTGACCTGAAAATATATCGCATTACACATATGTTAACTTCCATTTATATGTTACGCCATGCTGCATATTACTGCATGCACACAAAGATGTTTCGTGTCTTCGAGTACAAGATCAATTACTGTCATGGACTCATGGTGATCAAGGCAACTGACCAAGATAATTTATTTTACTCAAGAATTGCGTTAATTTGTTTTTCCTTACAGTCAAATTTTCGTTCGATGACCAATATCCGATTATGAAACTTTGCTAATCTAATAAACTTATAAACGACAAATCTCAAAACATGCAAATCTAAATCAAAAGATTTCTCTAAACATAATATGCATACCTTTTTTGATGTGCTAGCTATGCAAATACGTATGTTTTGGAGATGAGGTCTAAATATTTAGATTCACGTAATTCATATATAACATTCGATCGATTTTACTATGATACGTAACACAATTGCATTCCTACACTACTACTAGCTTAGGTTTCATGATTATGACTTGAAGATCGACAGTTGTTTAAGGCATAGACAACGAGTGTATGTGCTTGTTTTGCCAATCCATTTTCATGTTAGGGAAATATCTCTGTGGTGATGCAGAACGATGGGGTCACTTTCTGACAGAAAATAAAGATTAAAAAATCGTTTGATCATGGCAAATTCAAACCCTGTATGCGCAGATTTGACGTTCGGTGTCCGATTAACTATTAAGATACCTTTTCGGAACCGGAACGGCCTTACGAATCAAACTCGTTGGTTCGTCATAACATATGGGCTTTTAGGCCATCCGATTCGTTTAGGGCACCAAAAGTCTAATTTACTAATTTTCGATAATTATTTTTATTAGTTTTTTTGTTTTATTTTTATTAGTTTTTTTTGTTTTATTTTAATTAGTTTCTTTTAGACTTTATTTTCTTTGTAACCCATGAGCTTTAGACTTTGTTGTTAGTCGCTCTAGAATTTCATACTCCTATATAAGGAGCCTCACACTACTGGATTATCGCTCTTAGCCAACAGAATAATTCAGTCTGCTAAGAGTCACTTTTCGTCTTCTAATATCTTAGCCGACGGAAAGTCCATCTACTAAGATCTGTCGGCTAAGATGCGTCTGCCAAGAAAATAGCCGACAGAATAAATTTTTCGGTCGACTACGAGACAACCTAGTCGACGGAAGGTTCGCCGATATTATTATCGTCTGCAAATTAAAGATCCTTACAGACAAAACATTTTTTTCTGCTAAGATTCTAGCCGACAAAATTATTTTAAAATAAAAAAAATTAATAATCCTCTTAGTCGACAAAATTCAAAATATTTAGTCTTATAAGTAATTCTTAGCTGACGGAATATTCTTTCGCTAAACCTTAAAAAACAAATGGCCATCGATCTCCGGCAATCCACCGCCAACCATCCCGAACCCACCACCACACACCATCACACACCACCACCACCATACACTATCACCATCACCACCTCCACACACCACCACCACACACCACCACACACCACCACCACTACCACACCCATCACCACCACCACACACTACCGGAGAGGAGAGAAGATGAGAGAAGAGAGAGTTTGGAGATGAGAAGAGAGGAGAAGGAATTTTAAAGAAGAGGGAATTTTTGTTTGAATTTTTCTGAAATTTTACACAATAAAATGATTATAAAATTTTTAGCACTTAGACGACGGAATGCAATCGTTCCGTCGTCTAAGTGATGAATAATATTTTTTAGAACTTAGGGGACGGAATACAATTTTCCGTCGTCTAAGTGATAAATAAATTTTTGTAGAACTTAGGCAACGGAATACAATGTTTCATCGTCTAAGTGATAAATAATTTTTTTTAGAACTTAGGCAACGAAATACAATTTTTTGTCGTCTAAGTGATAAAAAAAATTATGGTCGAAGTTATAATTACCATAACAGTTTATTTTCTGTCGGCTAAGAGTAATAATCCAGTAGTGTCAATTGATGTATTTCGATTATCGTATCTTTTTATAAAACAAAACTTTTGAGTTTAACTCAATTTTCTCGTGGATTCTAGAACGTTTCGTGGTTTCGAGATCGACTTGTGGATTCAGGTCAAAACCGATTAGTGAATTCCAATCAATTTATATTTCATATATCAAGTTCGGCTGCGTCACCATCTTCCACTCTTCTACTCCATTAATCTACGCTACATGTATCGTAGATTATTGAACAAAAATATATTGATATCGTATGGTCTCGACTGCTGGTTTTTATGTGTCGCTTGGCCAAACATCAGATTCGTTTTATGATATGCATGTTAAAGTTCTATAACATTTTCATTTGATGTTCTAATTATGGTTTGGTTGACGGTCGAGCTGAAGACACCCTACGAGTATGGAGTCTTGTAATGAATGCTATTGGATTGTAATTTTCTGAGACAGTGAGTGAGATTTGAAAGTCAAAATGTGTTTTATGCCTCGTATACATATGACAGTGGCGGCCGATTCATAAATTTTAAGTTAGCAGGACACAGACTACAACAATGTTAATAATAAATAATAATTATATTAACAATTTAAATGTAATTTATATATATTTTAATGATAATTATTTTTAAAAAGAGATCAGATCGTTGTATAATAGTCTCATCGACTATACTATTATAAATTCTCGATATATGAAATCAAACAATTATTTATAAAATGGACACTCATTCAACTGCATAACTGAGTTTTCACAATGTTCACAACATGAAATAATCTCTCTACACATACCGTCGCAACTAATAAAATCAATATATATATATATAGATGTTTGAAATATTTTTTCTTAAAGTTTTTGTAATTTGACATCAAATTTTATTACTAAAAAGTGTAAGAAAATTAAGTAAAAATTTATGTTTTATGATTAAAAAAATTCTATTGCTACATTGAATGGGAAATGAAAATAGTTAATAATAATAATTAAAGTTGAATCATAATCACTTAAATTTTTCATCAACAACTACTAAAGAAAAACAACCAAATTTAGAAGAATAAGATAAAAAACGAGTTTCACTTAACATGGTATTAACCCACATAATAGCTCTCTTTCTCACTCTCATTTATCATATATATTAAGTTTTTTTGTGATTTTAACAGTGGGGCACTAGTGGAACAGTGTTCTACCAAAATTTGAACGTAATTGGATGAGTGGGTTACGAGACCCACTGTGTTCCTTACTCCCTCCGCCCCTGTCTCCATAACCTTGTTTTTCAGTACATTTACGTTTAGGCTGTCACTTCAAATTCCTCTTATTATTAACCAAAACCTCTTGCTATAACACGTACACAAGCTTTTGTGAAATTACATTATTTTCTCATCACAATATTTTTTTTCATTTCATGTGTGTTTGTTAACATTTTTAAGTTTTATAAGGAGATGAGATCCATTGAGGACTTTTTTGTTGAGAACAAGTTGGAAACTTTCTTCTTAATGGTTTATTACACCCACTTTTCAATTACATTTTTCATCTAAATCGTTCAGTTTATAGGTCTATATAAGTAGATCACTCCTACAAATTTTCAGTCAAATTGGTGATCGTTAAGACATCGAAATAGATCAAATCAATAGATGATTCAAATATGTCAAACAGGAATCGTTCAAGTTTATAATCGGTGAATCACATTTATGAATGCTTAAACGATTTTCAATTTGTGTGAAAATTTGTAGAGATGATCTACTCATATATATCTACAAACTAGATGGTCGAGATATGAATATGCGATCGAAAATATGTTGAAACTAAAAAGTCTTTAACTAATCCTCAATGGATCCCCTCCCATTTTATAACATCTTATTTGATGTTTTTTTATGGTTTAGCTGATTATCCAGCTCTCAAAACACCTTACGAGTACGAGATTATCTTATAATGTTTTCAATATTGTAATGAGTGAGTTTTGAAAGCCGAGATATGTTTTGTGTCTCATACATAAATCCAGAATTTCCTTTCTTAGGACATTCACGTACATGTCGCTTCAAATTTCCTTTCTTAGTGCTATTAGCCAAAACCCTTTGCTATATCACACAATGCCTGGCTACGTTTCGTGAAATTTTATTTTTTTAAACCATGGTTGTTTTGGTTTATGTGTGCTTATAAACACCTCGTAACATATTTTAAAGCTTCATAACATCTTGAAATGATGATCTTTATGGTTTGGCTAACGATCGAGCTCAAAACACCTTGTGTGTACCTATTGTAATGGTATCGAGGTTGTAATGCTTTAAGACAAAAATGTTACGACTAATATTAGTGTAAACGAACCTATAATCTCTCTTAATTAGTGTAAACGAATCTACATTCTCTCTCAATAATTCTTCAAAATACTGAATGAGCTATCACTCTCGAGGGTAGAGCAAATTTAAGTTTAGCCCCTTCTCTAAACAGATATGTTCCTATTGTCGAAAAAGACCTTTACAACTTCCACCCAACTCCTACCCTAACCACGTGTTTACCAGACAACCTTGTGATGGCATCAACATATCATATTGCATCAGAAGGCGGACCCACGGCCGCCTGATGTCAACAGCCAGAAACAGAAGTTGGTGGGGCCAGCGGAGACAGATCAAACGGCGCAGATGCTCCGGTATTATTTTGGACGTATACGGCCCAAAAGCGAGCAGAGTACTTCAGAATCTAATTGGGGAAAGCATAGAACAAGGCAAATTAACAGAGGCCGTCACGGCCCACAATTTTCGCGGGCTTCTCAAAATTTCTGGCGCCAAAAATAATGATAATCCAAAACAAACCGCCAAAAGAAACGGGCAGCTCGGGCAGGCTCAAACCGCCTTTTTCTCTCCAACAAAGGCCAACGGGGAGCGGAAATCGATGACGGAGATTTAATAAATGTTTTTCATTTTAATTTTTGTGCATTTAAGAGAGGAGGAGGATTTTTGAAGTTAATTAAATGATTTTTGGTCTTAGGATTCGGATTCCCTTCGTGACCCATGTTTACGTGTCTACCTCCTTTAACCTTTGCTCATAGGATTCCTTGTATTCCCTTAAACCCTGTCTATCCCCTAAACCCTGTTTTTGGTTGGGAGGAATTTCCTTGTTTGGTTATTTCAAAAAAATAAAAAAAAATTATTCACCAACCCATTTTAGTCCAAATTGGTCCGGATTTATGAGTTTTGTTGAAAACGTTTATGATGTGATGTTTCGTGTCAAATGTTTCTTACATCGGTGTTCATTTCATGTTTTGATTTTTTTAGGTTACGTAGTTCTCCTGTTTAAGTAGGAGATTCTAAATACTAGATGTTGCATTCAGAGTACTTTTGAGTTTACAAAAGCCGTTTTTTCTTAACTAAAGTATATGTAAAGCCTTAATATCGTAGTGTTCTTAGCTCACAATTCCTCTCAATAAAATGCGTTCACCTTGCACCTTCACTAAGAAACTAACGACCTTGCATTTTTTTTCTTTTTTGAAGTGGGGCCAAACCGGCTACCTCTCGGGCCTTAACATTACTGAAACTTCAGAATACATGAAAGGACATTATGTCTAAATCTCTTGTTGCAATAAACATAACGAGAACATTCCTAGATAATCACAAGGCTCTCAACTAAACATATATATATTCTAACAGAAGTCATTTAACAAAAAATGCATTATTGACTACTTCATTTGCTTTACAGATTTGGCTACATACCAAAAAAGCAATGCTTGCGCGGAGCCATAAGTTGCTATGTTTTACAGTCTTCCCACTATGCAGCCACCGAATGACCAATTCGGTGGTCTTAAGTTTCATTTTGCCACTGGTAGGTTACGACAGTTTGACGAAGTAAGGAATTCGTCACCTATCCATAGTGACTGAAAGTAATTTCGTCTCCTAAGTTATATCTTAACCGACGAAAAATTCATTTAGCCGACGAAATTTTTTCCCACCAAAAATATTCGCCGAAACTTTTCCCCTCTCTCATCTATATCTAAACCACATTCATCTCTCCTTCTCCCACATCCTTCTTCTCCTCTCCCTCTGCTCCTCTCTTGACCCTTCTCTCCCCGGTGGTGTGTGGTGGTGCATATTGTGTGGTGGCAGTGCATGTTGTGTGGTGGTGTACGTGTGGTGTGGTGTGTGGTGTGTGGTGGTGGGTTCAGGATGACCAGCGGTGGATTGTCGGAAATCGATGGAGGCGGTGGATTGCAGGAGATCAATGACTGTTTTTTTAGGTTTAGCGATGGAATATTTCGTCGGCAAAGAATTACTTAGGAGATGAAATATTATGCATTCCGTCGACTAAGAGAATTATTAATTTTTTTTTAGTTTAAAATAATTTCGTCGGCTAGGATCTTAGCAGATTAAACTATTATGTCTGTAAGGATCTTTGCCGACGGAAGAATATCGACAAATCTTTCGTCGACTAGGTTGTCTCTTAGTCGACAGAATAAATTTTTTCCGTTAGCAGTTGTCTTCACTGACGCGTTTTAGCCGACAGATCTTAGTCGACAAATTTATGTCGGCTAAGATCATCGAAGACGAAAAATGACTCTTAGCAGACATAATTTTTTCATATGCTAAAAGCCATAATGCATTAGTGGTCGCCCGGCCTACCATAAACAAGTAGGGACATATTCCCGACATAAAGCCACATCAAAACAAAAAAATAAAACGAGCTAAATTTATATTAATAAAGCCAGAAAATTTTGAGAATTATTAAATTTTTAAAGTACTTAAAATACTCTCAATTAGTTAAAATTTGAAACTAAGGATTACAATAACTAAGAGTAAAATAATAATTGAAACTCAACATGAGAATCAGATTATTTTTCCTTTGCTTTGGAATAGAGAAAAGTGGATTTGGAAATTAGAATAAAAGAAAGTTCAAATATTATTAAATAAAAAATATATTCAAATATTAATTAAAAAATAATTTTATAAAAACAAAAAAAATAATTTAACACGCACGTGCGGGTGAAGATCCTAATAATAATTATTTCTTAAGAAAAACAAATAGCAGACGAGTCCTAGAGCCAAAGGCAAGCCCAATGGCACAACAGCCAAGCAAAGAAACGACGGTCAAATCTGACCCGTCTGTGCCGCCGTACTAATTAACGCCTGAGCAACCTTCGGAACAAGCCGCCACCTAGAAACGCCACTGCATGACCCCTACAATAGTCCCCCTTCGTCGAATATCGGATCCCAGCCTCTGCCATGACCCGGAACCCAGCCTCTGCCATGCTCTAGACCACCCACACAACACCTCCCTTGCTTGAAACCACCGTATCAGGAACCAAAACTAATAGATTAATCAGTACCATTCAGCCCGTCCGATGATGATGTGCCATTGGATATAGTTAACCTGAATTTGATTACCAACTATTGTTAATTACTAATTAGTAATGACTAATCAAAATTCAATAGGATTTAGCCAAAGCACTACATGGAATATCCGTATAGGCGTACAACATAAAACAAACTATATGGAATATCCATACAACATAAAACGAATTATACCATACATGCATTATTTTTTTAAAAGAACATTGGTCTTTATTGATAAACAGGAATACAAATTACAACCATAAGTGATAACGGTGGTGGACATAAATTCTTCACTTTCCACCCTACCTACCTGAAACAACAACGATTACAGTAGATAAGAACCGATATCAATAAGGGTTCAACTGTAACCTAACATAATCTAAAAATCTCGATACATTCCTACAGTCAACCTCAAGAAAAAACAACAATTTCAAACACTACATGTTAAACGTACCAGTATATATGCAGAAGTAACCTCCCCATTACATTGACAACAAGAACTAACCGACATCAAAATAGTCCTTAGAAACGACATCATAACCATGACCCCTCACGATGCGACCTACGACACCAAACTACTAAAAAAACACCTAAACCCTCGCTCAAAGAGAAGAGACAACAACCAACTAAACAAAACCTAACTACCTAGGCCCATAAAGAACCTTGGCCCAACCAACACTGATAGGAACATCACACCAAAACCCTCGCTCGAAAGAGGAGAGACTTATTAGACGTGATCAAAACACCAACAAAAAAGGGACCAAAATTGGCCCCAAACCACACTTCTGGCCCAAGCCCAAAAAACCATTCCCTTGGAAAGACCCCGACCTGCTCCACCTGGCCCAACAAAGCCCCGACACCATCTTCTGCCTTTCATCTCTAGCGCCACCACAAAGTTTGAACCACCCCAGCGTCGAATCCTCAACATAATCCCTTCTGACCGCCATTGTGTCTCGCCGCGAAGCCAACGACCACTCCTAGGGTCAGAGACGTCGTCGTTTTCTAAAAACACAAAGTCGTCGCTGCCTCCGTACTTTGAAGACCCGTCGTTCTCAATCTCGCGACAAGGCACCTCTTTAAATATCCGAGGATCCAACTCCACTCTGATGTCAAATCTTGGCCGCCGCATTGCCTGAGATGTCGTCACCTTCTTACACTGAATGAAGACCTGGTCTTTGTCCTCTGTCAAAAGACTGACATGTGCAACAACCCATGCCACAACCAAAAGAACACAAAGACAACCTGTCTAGCTGCACCAAACCTATGCCGACAAGGCCGGAAGCCAACACCAACGCAGGGGTGCCGCCGAACAAGCCCCACGAAACACCCTTTTTCCAAAACCCTACTTCCTGTGTTTACGGAGCCTAGCTATCTGACACTCGGGTCCCCAAAGAGCTTAATTCACCATACATGCATTATTGGGAGCTAGCTACTTAATAGTTAATACTGCTAACAATGTTTTGTGTTTAATAAAATGGCAATACCCTCCTCTTTATAAAGGTTAGACTATCTTCCCAGATATCCTACTTAATTAGCTATGCATTGGCTCAAATGGAAAATACTTGCATCAATATCGGTATTGACGCTTGCATGCATATTCTCCTTTATTTACATATTTTTATCAATGTAAATCATAATCTTAGTCGTTCAAAAATTTAATTAACCAATCAAGATCACATATGTAAAAAATCAATTTGGAAAATAATCGTTTGCTCAACCAAATGCTTCAATCAAATGGACAGTTATGATGAAAGTTAGCAGCATCATGAACTGCCGTCCATTTGATTGATGCACTTGGTTGAGGAAACAATCTTTTTTCAAATTGATTTTTACAAAGATGATCTTGATTGGTTAATTAAACTTTTGGAACGACTAAGATTATAATTTACATTGTTAGAAATATGTAAATAAAGAAGAGTATACACACACGCGTCAATACCGGTATTGACACAAATATTTCCCGGCTCAAATCACTTAATCACCCAAAACTAATACAAGTTGAGCACTTAATAATTATGTCGCCAATACACCACAGGTCAATTATGATTACCATAAGAAAACTCTGCCTAAATTGGATTTGAAATATGCAATTCAATCTTATTAGACATGCTAATTAACTTGATTTGAGTGAGATTTAGCAAGTGTAGTCCTTCAATGAGGACAAGAACAAGTAGTGGCCCTTTCATTTGAGATTTTTTTGTTTCCTTTTCTTGCTTGGTTAAAATGAAACCAGCATAGCATATATATGTCTTCCAATCTGTGAACAGGTTATATCTAAACTCAGATCTACCATTGTCGTTTTGACAGGGAATACCAATGGAAACGACAAGGAGTTGTTTTGTGTGTGGTGAGATTGAGACCAGTGTCAATTGCAAGCAGTTACATCGATAATGTTTCTTGAAACCGACACTTATCGAGTTGGAGTATATATTCTAATCCTGGCTTAACAACTCTTGCAATTTATAAGCTAGATATGAATGTTTGCTTAATGTGTTGGCCGGCCAGCTCCATGGAGTTGGAATATGATGGTATACTTCCACTTCTTTTTCATGCAATCTGCCTTTGCATGGTTATGAAGATGTGCATGTAGAAACTTAAGAGCTACCTAGCAATTTCGTTGGGAAAAAATAGTCGATTTTGCCGAGTTATAGTACACAACATTGATAGTGTCATTAGCTAGGATCGAGTTAAATAAAGTTCTTGGGTCGGTCGGTCGGTCATCTCATTCCAATTTAAATACCTCACTCGAAAAGAAAATTATTGAGTTGAACAAACGATAGTTACTGCGTAGTTTATTTAAAAGAGACATAAATAAAATTAAATTTATTCATACATGCTTAGCCAATTAGAGGCAATTTGTACACGTTATATTTTATACATCTCTAATCCGATTAAAACCTAATACCCTAACCTCGGGCTATTTCAAGTACCAAAACAAACATATATTATATCTCTACGTCAACAAAAAGCACGTCAAGGTAGGGTTGTAAGTAGGCTCGAGCCGCTCGTGTTCGACTCGAATTCGGCTTGATTTTTAGCTCGTTCGGCTTGCGCTCGTAAGATAAATGAGCCGAGCTTGAGCTCAATATTGAGCCCAACAAAAAAACGAGCCAAGCTTGAACAAGATTGTATTCGGCTCGTTTAGCTCTTGAACAACTCTTTTTTTAAAACTTAGCCTTTAAAAAAATTGTTATACGTAAAATATATTGTTTAAAATTCAAATCTTCTATTCTTTTTATTTCTTTCATTTTAGAATTAAATTATTTAATTAAAATAAATATATTAAAGCAATCAATTTATGAAAAAATAAAATCAAACACTAACAATCACCACAAAAAAGAAGTAATTAAGATAAGATAGCCTTAAATTTAATGTTTTGTAATTTAAACTAAATGAGTCAAGCAGGCACAAGCCCAGCTGGAGTTTAAACAAGCCGAGCCGAGCTTGAACATGAAAAAAAAAATTCAAACTTAAGCACGGTTCGAGCTCGATAAAAATAAAATGAATCAAATATGAACATATAGTATTCGGCTCGGCTTGACCCATTTACACCCCTACGTGAAGGTAAGGATATAAGCACAAGCATTAAAAATAGATGCAGATTACTAGATGTCATCGTTTGCAAGATCAGTATCTGTAGTAATCTTGATAAGATCCCGTTAAATAAATGAAAAGAAACAAGTAGTTAATTTAGGAAGCACAAAAACTATGTCAAAGAAGACCTACAATTAGAAAACACAAAACATGATCTACTTCATGACATCATGAGGCACAAAAGTTCAACAACTACACCACTAAGGACTCTGTATTTGCTTATCCAAATCCAAAAGAAAATGACCTCAATCTGACAGAATAATCACCCCTCAAAGTTTTAAGAGTTTACCTTGCAGCTTCTTTCATACCCAAAACCCTAAAGGATCCTAATCCCTAGAGAGACCTTTGTTTAAGATTATGCAAACATAGCCAAAACCCTAAAGAATTTGGGTGTGTTTGGTGCAAGATAAACATGCCTAAGGCTTATCCAGAAGCACATAACATTTCCAAGTTTTGTCTTTGTCACCAAGTGTTTCTGAAGCATTTTAACTTGGAGCTAGACCAAACAAGCCCTCAAACTCCACATTGGATTCTAACATATCTCTCTATCACAGCTTTGGGTGTAGCCATGAGTACTTTGTCCTTTCAACTATGAAGGATAGCCCTCAAGAGAGAGACTGAGTCTGAGAGAGTTTCAGGTGATTGGTGAAGTGGGCCATGTAGGGTAAGATTAAAGAGAGGGGCTTTGGCTGAGCGTGGAGAAAAGGGTACTTGAAATTTTGATCATGATCGATCATCAGCTGCTAATTTATAAGACTATGTCGTATATTTGTCACAGTCAATCATCAATCATGGACAAACATCCGTGCACTAATATCTCAGCCATGAAAAAAATTGCCTTTTAAATTGGGAAACTTTGCTAATCCTTAGTGCATGAAACTATATTTGTGAATTGAGTATTGAAGAAGAAGAAGAAGAATAGATGGCCAAGAGATAGAGGACTTGGGGAATAAAGAATCTTGATCAGTGATGCAGATGGAGAGCTGAGGGAAGCAGTAAATGAAAGAAGGAAATGAAGGGGAGTGTTCACTCTGGCAACACTTATTTCAGCCTTACTAAATTCCACAACCATGTAAACCAATAAAAGAGTGAGGAAGAGAGATCTCTCACTTCTTTACTTGCATCTGTCAGTCATCTTTGACAGTCCAGAAATCTACAGTGACAAAAACACAAACTAAACCAACAGACGCTAAGATAGAGAGCATCAAGATTCAAGAGTGCTTTTCCATTCCTCCATGCTAATTACAGCTTCTCAATTCAGGCAAACATATCTGAAACCTCTAAAACAAAACCTGAACATAACCTTAGACTAACCAGAATCTCTTAAAGAAGTGCAGCTCTTTCAGACTTTCAGTCCATGCATGATTACCCTCTACCCAAATAACACTGATAATTACATAAAAAGGGACATAACCATAAATACCAAGCTTCTATTGCATTTAGTTTACTTTTCCAGTAAAAAGCTAAGAACTTTGTCAGAATTATATGAATTCTTCAGAGCTATCAGTGAGCTAGAATACTGAATACCCATCAAGAATATCAGCATAATGAAAATTATCATACTACTACTAATGCATTAAGTTCATTGCAAGTTCCAACCAAAACAGCAAAACCATCCACACTGCAAAATGTCAAAGAAAATATGATGAACTCTTGAGTCTTTCACTAAACTAGAAATACCCGTTACTAAAATATTTCATTATGTTTTTGTACAACATAAAACTCCTCCCTCTTTCTCTGTGCTGCTACTCAAATCAGAGAAGAGAACACTCAGAGTTGAACATACAAAAATAAAAACAAGATAGATAAAAAACACAACAAAACCTCCCTAATCTCATCTCTAACTTTCTTCTTTAGTTTCCTTCATGTCCTAAATCTCAAGCTCATCAACTTTCAGTTTGCTTTCTCCACATGGAGCTTGAAAACCGTCTCCAAATCCGGTGGGATAAAGTACTCCCTCACCCCACTGTAGTTGCACACTGCCGCCGGTCGCCGCTTTCTTGGCGCCGCCGGGCACGAAAACCTCTCCGGTATTCTCGCTTCTTTCGCCGTCGGAGTAGTCGAGCCTGCCTCTTCTTCTTCACTGCTTTCCTCGCTGTTTTTGGCTCTCCTCGGCTTGGTCTTTACCGGCTTCAGTGAAGCTCTGACCGAGATTCCGGCAATTACCCACTTCTTCCCCTCGGATTCTATGCCTCCGTCCACCACTTGCGACTTCTTGGAAAACCCCATTTCTCTTGAAAGGCTAACCAAAACAACTAAAAGGTCTGAAACAAACACAAGGAATCAGAATGAAACAAAAGATGGGTTTGGTCTAAGCTCCGAGAATCAGAACAAACTAGTATAAGAATCAGAGAGGAATTAGGGAATAAGAAGAAAGGGTCTTTGGGTTTTTGAGGCGGCGATGGGGGGGAAAGAGAAAGAGAAGAAAGAGCTTTGAAAATCAATGGTGGGGAAAAGGAAATTTCTTTAAGGGTGGAAGAAAATAAATGAGAAAGAGCTTTGCTTTGTGGAATGAGAGGTATTATTTATATTGGTTTTTTAGGCTAAAGTTGAAATTGGTAGTGACCAGAGAGCTGCCCGGAGTGTTGCGGGCAGCTGAAACCGAGTGAGAATTGGAATTTTGGCGCCAAAAGCAGAGGGTCTGATTACTAACGGCTCTTTTTCCCGCTCTTCTTTCAGAGCCTATTATTAAATTCTGCTGCCAGTCGGGGCACAATCACCGCCACGCCAAACGTCGTCGTTTTATGATGAAAAATAGTCAAAATACTTGGGTATTTGATATGTTATTTGTTGTCAAAATGTACTTGGAAAATATATACTTAGGTACTTTTCAACTTTTTTGAAAGCTAATAACTTCATTAAAGAAATTAACGATTACAATTGTTTAAGATGACATACCTTATCATGACGGAAACATTTACAAATCAAATATTACTCCCATAAGAAATGTGAGCATGATTGACAAGAATATGAGCAACTCTGTTGAATTCATGCTAAGTATGAACCAATCTAAAATTTTGATGCCTATTCATAATCTCTTTAGCCTCAGCAAATATCAGACCAAGACTTGATATTTCAGCCGTATCTTAATTCAAAACATGTACAAGTTATAGACAATCTGATTCAAAAATGACTTTGAAGGAGTTTCAGCCAATTTCATACCTTCAAGAAGGGCCAACAATTCTGCATGGAAAAAACGAAGTTAATTGAGGACAAGGTTTGGCAACTCCTGTCATGAAATCACCTGACTCATTCCTTAAAACCATACCACAACCTCCTCTTCGTGAGCTTGCAATGTATGCACCATCACTATTACATTTGACCCATCCTTGCTCTGGTTTAATCCAATGCATAGGTACTTTTCAACTTGATTTCTTGTGATATGTTGTTAGAGTTAAAGGATACTTCAGAGAATACTTACCTATGCCACTCAACTATAGTCTATACATCTAGCAAAGGCCATATTTGTGATGCTATTAGATATTTGAAAAGCTGCCTAATTAATTATTAAGAAGATATCAATTTCATAACATTTACCCATCAGTATATGTATATCAAAACCCATTTCTCTGTAAATGTAGGATCGTTGATTCGTGTATTATCATTTTGAATCAGACGTAACATAATTATTGAAAACATATTTAAAGAAAAGTAGAAACATGAAGAATTATTTTCATTTTGGTTCGAAATCAATTGTGCACATAAATCCTACCATTATTTCTCAAAACATTAGATGGGGCCAAAAATGGACGGCTGAGCCTGAGCCTGAGCCCGAGCCCAGCCACCTGATCAAAATCAGAACCTGACACAGTGCCACGTAAGCAGTCTTCGTTTCAAACGAGTCTCGGGCAGTCAGATCATGTGCGTTTCACGTGCTAACGGCTAATCGCAGACCACAGACTCAGTGGGGCCCTCCCGTAATTTTAAATTACAGCCAACTTTAACAGTGCTGAATCCACCGTCAGTTCAGCGCCGCAGGTAGCCACATTTCATTTGGGCCGGGTTAAAGGGAAGCTGGGTTTATTCACCTGGGCTAAAGGTTGTAGCCCAAGTTAAAGGAAATATTTGGCATTGCAAATCAAGATCAAGCAAGTCAAGAACCATTTTTTTTTCGTTTCTCCACCTCAACATATTGCTTACTCTGATTTAAATCATGTAATACAAAAAGTATTTCTAGCGTTGTCTATGATGGAAATGATAGTAGTTTGCTTGTGTTATGCATATATCTAGACATCCTTAGCTTGTCTATGTCAAGTATGTGAACTAAGACTTTTTTTTACAAGTCTACCATTTCAAATTGTCGGCAATATATATATATATATATATATATATATATATATATATATATGTGTGTGTGTGTGTGTGTGTCTATTTCGCTTGTCATATGTTCCATTATTTGTTTAGAAGACTAGTAATCAAAAAACTCGAGTCTTGTTGTTGTCTAGTATGAGGTTACAAGTTTTTCTCATCAGGCGTGTAATAAGCAAAACAAAACTTACAAGATTCTAAGTCAAACTTACATGTAATAAAACCCACACTTAATGTTTCTCATATGCAATTATTTAAAAAGAAAGACAACCAAGTACCCATCACCTTTGCTTATCCAAATAGAGGGGCGGCGAGCCACCCCAACGATGCTTTATTTGGTCGGTCTTGATGGAGATTGATCTGCTTGTAGTTTTATGAGGATCAAGCATGGCAAGTATGGTGTCTTACTAAACCAAAAGTGTCTACATATATGTGCACATTTGTACCTCCAAAATTATGTTTACTATATTTTGTTTCGATACACATTTATTCTTGGACTCGTGGGACGGTGTTGCCATGTCATCCATACCAATCATCTAGCTGGATTTTGTACCAACTTTGCCATACCATGACTAAAAATTCCACATAAGTATATCATGCATGTACCTTTACTTTTATGGTCCATAATTCAAAAAATAAAGAAAAATACATGGCCCAAATGCGTTACTTAACTTTGTATTTAAAATAAGTATTTAAAGTAAGTCATATTATTAGTTCGACAGTGATCAACAAATTGTTTTTGTTATTATTTAGGGTCTAGGTGGGGACAAGTGTGAATTATACAGCGAAGATTTGTTATTAGCGTAAATCTAAAATATGAAGCTAACTCATTCATTAGCGTCATATGAATCTTGCAAAACCTAAATACTCCGCAACTTACTAATAAGAGACTTGTGAATGTTGAGGCTCGAACATAAACAAGAATTTCACTCAAGCAAGTATCTTGCCATTCCTATAATAGATAAGAGTTTTCAAAAGCCTTCTCTTGGGAAAAAATTTCCCAACATATGTATTAACAAGATTAATATTTCCGTTGGGATGGAGATTCAGAAAGATGCTTTCCTAGGACACGTGGGATTAGGACCCTGCAAGTTTGGCAACATGGACCGTCGTATATTTTTCTTGTTAGTTTTCAGATTAGTGGTTTAATTATCATTATCTTAAACAATATAGTCCTTGTACTCATTACAAAAGTATCCAATTACAGGCACCAGCAACCTGCTTTTGCTACACAAATTTCTCATAATAATTCATTGGTTTAGAAGATCTGAAAGTTACCTCCACACCAAATGATTTGAAATGATTTCACTACCAAATTGGTGTTTTGATTTGATGTTTTCCCCTAATCTGATGTGTCTTCAACCACAATATAACAAGACCGCCTAGCCTCCCAACTTGATTGGATTCCATCCCGGAGAGAAAATAACGGTGAAATTCCGGCGCTAACTAGTAACTAATAACTAGAAAGTGAAACCAAAACTGGCAAAATTCATGCTGGAAAAATTAGATTGTGCAAGAAGCTGTAACCCCTCATTTCCATACAGCAACTCAAGCTTTATTATAAAATGATGTTTGAAAAGAGAAGCTGTTGGAAAGTCTGGCTGCTTCTACCTGTATGTCAATCAAAACTTAACCAAAGAATATTGATGTTACTGAATCTGAGCTTCTATAAAAGCTGCAGCACCAGTCTAGTCTACAAGGTCATGTGAGAAAGAATCAATCGGTTTCAGTAGGGGCCATTTCATTAGTGGGCAG
Organism: Comarum palustre; assembly: GCA_951800085.1. Classification (NCBI taxonomy): domain Eukaryota; kingdom Viridiplantae; phylum Streptophyta; class Magnoliopsida; order Rosales; family Rosaceae; genus Comarum; species Comarum palustre. The sequence continues at coordinate 1,312,198 of OX637574.1, read as the reverse complement.
CCAACTCATGCATTAGCAAATTGCTAGTGGCAATTTTGTCACCTCCTGGCTGCTTTTTCCCAACATTACTATCAAAGAGCTTGATTACTACACTAATGATCAACAATAGACTCATTGTGTTCCAAACATGTAAGCCTCTCCCTCTATAAAGATTGCCAGCAACTCTGACCATAAAAGCACAGGCAAAGTTTCTTGATGCGAGTTAGAATCTGGTAGCATGGCAACGGAAGATGATGTTCCAGAAGTCATATCTATCGTGGTACGTTGTCCTTGAATCGATATACTACTGCACGTCAGATAGCTATTCATTTCAATTTTCTGTGTACCATATGATAGTAGGATCAGAGTGACGATCTTATACAGTTATAGTATGTGTTAAGTTTTTCTCTTGTGATCAGTTTACTCTAGGATCATATTGATCTGCTAATTCTGCTCTAGCTCATATTCTTTTCCACAAGTCTAGACATGATCACTAGAACAGTGAACTTAGAACACTGATCACCAATTCTTTTTCAGCAATAAACTTTTCTCTGATTCAGTTTAAGAACACATGAATCAATATGATGAATATCGTTATGCTTGCAGCTTATTATTCTTAGTTCAAGGGTCAGTAAAAGATACTAAAAGGCAAAGTTCAACACTTTCCAGCTTCATTTCACATCAGAATATACTTTTATCTTAAGCATATTAGATACTTACTTGTAAGTGTAGACGAAGTCTTTCCATAGTTGATATTTGCTTGCTGGCCTAAGTTTCTGACGGAGAAAAGATTAGTTCTTTCTCAGTGGATTTGGTATAGCTTATAATGTAGCACAGAAGCAGAACCTCACATCATAGCATTCATATTCTCTGCAACATCACATGATGATGTAAACTGTTATGCAGCAAAGTAATTCATAACTAGGTTCTAAAATATAAGAAAATATAGATAAGATTATAAGCCAATTCCATGATAAAATAAAATAAATACCATTCCATTTGTGATAGTGAATTTCCTCATCTCTGGCTGCAGCTTCTCCCTAAATGAGCACAGATGAGTATAGAAGTGTCTCATCATTGTTATTTTTTTCATCCATTTCCATGATAGTATTATTCATCCCATGTAACAAACGTTTTAATTTTTCTAACAAATCCCATGTAACTAACTTTATGCATGATTTGGTTCATATAAATCCCCCAGTTATACAATATGTAACAATTCTATGGTAATGCAGACAGGAGAAGCGGTAGACAGAAGCTTGAAAATCGAGAAGTTAGACAGAACTGACAACCAATGTTCTCCAGGAACATTGAACGAATCCAAAGGTGACTTGGATCAGCATCCTGAAATTCACACTGAGAAACATTTTGTGGATGGTGAAAATGTACAAGTAGAATATAGTATGGAAGTTGAAAGCAAGAATAACAGCTTTGGAATTTCAGAGGGTGAACATTTTTTGGACCCACTCTCGGAGATTTCCCAAGTCGAACAATCAAATCAAGCAGGAATGGAGATACCAAAGAATGAACTGCAGCTTCAGAAAGGCACACAAGTTGGTAGGCCTGTAGAAACAGGCACTGAAGAAAATGAAGTCACTGAAGAAAGAAAGGAGAAGTTTGCAGAAGATATTGAAAACGATGATATTGTAATTGGTGCAGGAATCATTTCAGAGATCACGAAAACTGGAGATGCAAAGCTTGATGTTGAAGAAGTGGAAGCATCAACAAATGAGACAACTGTTGATCAGCATGTTCAATTTATCTCAAATCAACAGGACTCCATCGAGGAAGATGTACGATGCCTTGAAAAGGAGGCAGACATTTCAGATGCAGATATAAAAGGAGTAGAAAAGGCAGATGGAAATGCTGAATCATACCATAAAGAAGCTTCTGATCTACTAGAGGCAACCACATTTCAAGAGTACGAAGCTTCATCTACACATAATGTGACGAACAGCAGCTTCAAGAAGGACATTCAATTGGAGACAAATGTAACATCAAATGATGAAAAAGATTCACAGCGGACCTTGCAGAACTATGAACAGAAAGAGGAGCTTCAAGCATTGCCAGAGAGGACGCCTGAAGACTCTAATACAGAATCAGCATTTGAAAATGTAGAAGCAATATCCTGCACAGAAAAGACAAGAGCAATTCAGAACACCCCAGAATTTTTGGAGAAAGAAGAGGCAAACCATGTGCATTACTCCAAAAAAAATGACTCAATAACTGACGAGGTAACATCAGCACAAATTTTTTTATAAGTTTTTTTTTTTCTGGGTTATAATGCATGAATGAATGGTTTTATCAATCACCTTATGCCCACATGATCAACTTAAACTTAACGATTATAGTGGAAGCCACAATATTTTATAAGTAAATGTATACTATAGATCAAATATTTCCTCAAACCATTTTCTGCAAGAATCTGTAAGCAAAGGTTCATCAGTAGATCCGTAAAATAATTAAACATTAATATAGAAAAGAAGTTCCTTATTCAATGATAATTTCCTATAAAATGCATGCCACTTCAGTTTATAATGATTTCATCTGTAATGTGGTAGGTGTCTGTGGCTACGAGCATAGAACAAGAAACTGTAGAACATGCACTACCAGAAATTCAAACTGCTGAGAACCAACCTCAAGAGTATAGTGAAGAAAAATCCAGAGATTATCAGGTCTGTTACAACATAAAATAATTCTTTTTTAAAGACATGTAATTTGGTTTTCTCCAAATTAATCCTTTTTTTTCTTGTTTCCCGTTCTAGGCATCTGTTGAGGCAGGTCTCTTGAGTACTGATAAAGATGAAAAGAATTTGGAGGAACAAGCTATTCAAGAAAGGTCTTCCTCATTGGTAGAAGAAGAAACATCTCAGCAAATCTCAAGGGAAGAAGAAGTTCAGGCAACAAATTTAAAAGAAGAGGTCAGCTGAAGGCTTATGTTTTAGAATTCGTTCATTGATTTGTTCCATTTTACTATTATAGTACAACTTTTGATTATGAGTACACACTTATAATAGGAAAAGGAAGCAGATACAAAATGTGAAGAGCCCATTGAAGTAGCACATACTACAACAGAGATAGGATTTGAAACCATAGAGCAGAGAACAGAAACAAATAAAGACCTCTATGTTCCAATTCCAAAGGAAGAAGCCTATGCAGAGGAAAGCACCAAAGCATTTGTTGAAGACAATTCCGTTCTCTCTGAAGTATCTAAAGTAAAGACCAAAGAAATTATTCAGGAGGATCACTCCACAGTAACTGGTGATGGCCTTGTGTCTGGAGAAATGAGTCAAGTATTGGCATTGGAGGAAGCTAAAGCTGAAAACAAGGAGCATGTCAACAACACTCCTGAACAAAAAGGTCCGCAAACCATCTTAACAGATGAGACGGTTGTGGAAACCAAAGATTATGCACAAGTAGGGGAAAATTATAACTCAGAGACGATAGAAAAGGATAATCAAACAGCAGAAAATGAAAAGAATGCTGATGCTGGCATTGCTCCTGATGAGGGTTTAGCAACCATCGTACCAGATCAACCTGCCTTGCACATTGAAGATATTGAGCAGGTTCCAGTTTCTGACATTGCTTCTGAAGAAAAGGATCCAGAAACCACTTTTACAGATGAAACAGCCCTGGATGGTAAAGATACTAATGGAAAAGCAGAGAGAGATTTAAGCTCAGAAGAGAACTTAGAGAAGCAGCTTCCAGTAGTAGAAGATAAAAGTGACACATGCTTGAAGGAAGCTGAAGAAGAGAAGCAGCAGGAAACTCAAACTATTATCATAACACATGAACCGCCAGTGGACATTGAAGTGATTGATGTACAAGTAGAGGATAGTTTCAGTCCTGAAAAGAAGTTGGAGGAGCTGATTCCAAAAGCTGCAGATGAAGGCGACACATGCTTGAAAGAAGCTGAGGAAGAGAACAAGGAGCAGGTCAAAAGTACTGACAGTGCTCCTGAAGAGAAGGTTACCATCCTAACAGACGTAAGGGCCTTGGAAAATGAAGAATTTGGGTTACAAGTAGTGGAAAATGTCGGCTCAAAAGATAACGTGGAGGAGCAGATTCCAACAACAGCAGACGAAGGTGACACAGGCTTAAAGGAACCTGAAGAAGATAACAAGGAGTTGGTCAATGTCATTGATATTTCTCCTGATGAGAAGGGTCTGGCAACCATCTTAACAGATGAAACAACCCATGATACTAAAGACATTGATGCAGAGGCAAAATATATTGAGCCTGAAAGTTGCTCGATGAAACTCCAAGAAGAAAACAAGGAGAAATTCACATATACTGACAGTTTTCCTGAAGGGAAAATTGTAAACTTGCAAGAGAAATTGGAGGAGCAGGTCCAAGTAGTAGCAGATGAAGGTGACACATGCTTGAATGAAGCCGAAGAAGAAAACAAGGAGAAAGTCACATATACTGATATTTCTCCTGAAGAGAAAATTGTAAACTTGCAAGAACAATTGGAGGAGCAGGTCCAAGTAGTAGCAGATGAAGGTGACACATGCTTGAATGAAACCGAAGAAAACAAGGAGATTATCAAAAGCAATGAAACCACTCCTGAAGAGAAGGGTCTACCAATCATCTCAACAGATGGAACGACATTGGATAATGAAGAAATTGAGTTGCAATCTGAAGAAAATGTCAGCTCAACAGATAACTTGGAGAAGCACATTCCATCACCAGCAGATGAAGCTGAATGTGGTTTGACAGAAGCTGAATCAGAATACAAGGAGCAAGTCAGCATTACTGATATTACTCCTGAAGTAAATAATGAACCGACAATCTTCACAGATCAAACAGCCTTGGAAAGTGAAGAAATTGAGTTGCGTGCAGAGGAAGATGTCACCTTAACATATAACTTGGAGAAGGAGTTACCACCAACAACGGATGAAGGTCAAGATATCTTGACTGAAGCAAAAGCAGAAAGCAAGGAGCAGGTCACCATTACTGATATTACTCAAGAGAAGGGCATAGAAACCATCTTAACAGATGAAAGATCCTTGGAAACCGAGGATATCAATGTACAAGCAACAGAATCTGCCAACTCAAATGAGAATTTGGTGGAGGAGATTTCAGAAGCACCAGAGTTGGGCGACACATGCTTGAAAAAGGAAGACGAAGAGGAGAACAAGGAGCAGGTTGAAAGAAGCTGTCATCAAGAGAAGGGTCTGGCAACCATCTTAACAGAAGAAACAAGCCAAGAACTTGAATATACTGATATAAAAGCAATAGAACATGTCAACTCAGAAGAAATCTTGGAGAAGCATATTCCAACAGCTGTATATGAAGGTGAAACAGACATGAGGGAAGTAGAAGCAGAAAACAAGGAGCAGGTAGAAACTACTGAGTTAGCTCCTAAAGAGAAAGGTCTGCCTACCATCTTAGCCGATGAAACTACCGAGGGGATTGTTATTGATGTACAAGCAGGGGGAATCAACTCAAAGGAGGTCTTGGAGAAGCAGATTCCAACACCCTTAGATGAAGGTGAAATGGACTCAAGGGAAGTTGAAGCAGATATCAAGGAGCAGGTAGAGACTACTGACATCGTTCCTGACAAAAAGTGTGTAGAAACCATCTTAACCGATGAGAGGGCCCTAGACCTTGAAGATCCTGTACAAGAACAAGAGAATCTCAACTTGAATGAGAACCTGGAGAGTCAGATTTCAACAACAGTAGGTGAAGGTGAAACAGAATTGAACGGAGGTGAAGTTGAAAACAAGGAGGTAAAATGTACTGAAATTGCTGCTGAAGTGAAGGGTGTAACAACCATCTTAAGAGATGAGACTGCCTTGGAGATTCAAGATGTTGAAGTAAAGGCAGAGGAAAAGCTAAAAGAAGCAGGTAAAGGTGAAGAGACCGGGGAAGTTCTTGATGACCTCCCTGTTAATTTCCATAACACAGAACTGGTTGATGAGGCGAAATCAGAAGACAATCCTGAAAGGAATCACATAACAGTTGAAGAGGTATGCAGTATACAGTATCAAGAACATATGCATGCTACACAAACACGTACATTTATATAAAACACCAAATATCATATTCTCTATATGTTGACGCTATTGTTTATGATGTTTCCATTGTTGCAGGTCCTTGATGAACGAAAGATCACAAGTCAAGATTTCAATGAAGAACAAAACACAGAAGGCAATGTCTCGAGTTCTAAGCCAGAATCAATTGTAGAAGATACAGTTAAGAGCTCTCAAAACAATGAGAAAGAGACAATAGAGTTAAAGGGAGAGGGGAGCTATACAGTGAACACAATTGAGGAAAATGCTAGTGACCACATACGGGAGTATATACCAGAAGATGAATCTGAGCAGATCAAAGATGAAGACTATAATGTAGTCAAGTCAGAAAACGAGGTTAGTTTGTAAGGCTCCACTTAATATCTAAGAAACTTTCATCTGAGCTGTGTGCATTTTAAATTTTAAAGTCAGTTTTCCTGCAGATTCTTGACGATTCACAAACTATTGAGGTACATGAGACATGGGATATCGAAAAATCTGAAGAAATTCTCAGTACATTACCAATGAAATATGATGAAATTCAGCAGGGAGAAGGCTGTAGCCCATCTTCAACAAAAGCTTTAGAGGAGGAAAACATAAATGAGGACACATTATATGTGCAAGTGGCTAAAGATGATGGCACTAGTTGTGCAGTCACTATTACAAAAACAAGTGCAGAAGTACCATTAAATGATGAAAAAGGTTCGCTAGAGGTGCTGCAGAAATATGAACAAGAAGAGAATATTACAAAGTTACCGGATGTGGAACATGAAGGAACAACTCCAGAACCGTCTAGTGAAAATGGTGAAGTGGTTACCTACACAAAAGAGGAAATACAAGAATCATTGAACATTTCATCGGCGGAGGTAAGAATATATTTAACCTTTCATTATTTTTTCCACCGGATTTGTACTCTTTCTCTATGGATCGGTTAATTATTGAGCTACACAATCAAAAAATATGAAGGGATGGTCATAAGCAAACACCATATGCAATTTTTAAAAGAGCTAAAACAACGAAGAGAGAAAAAATTATGACAATGTCTTTTCGAAGTTGCAGAAGCATTACTAAAGCAGTGTTGGAGATTATATGTTCCAATTTCTTACTAATATCACTTTGATCTCTTCTATAGGTGTTGGAGACTGCAACTACAGAAGCATTACTGGAAAATCAAATTGCAGAGGACAGTGCAGAGACGGCCACAAAATTACAGGTTTATTTTGAATAAGAACATAAATCTTACTAAAGACATGTCTTTTTTTTGATATCATGACTATATTCCAAGTATATTTTGTTTATCTGTAAATTCATTTTTCGTAGGCATGTGTTCAGACAACTGAAATGAGTACAAATGGAGAAAAGGAGAACTTAGAGGAACAAACTATCTCTGAAGAGGAAAAGGTCAGCTTGCATAGAATATCAAACTTATTTTCTAGACTACTGTATACAATTTTACATTCGTAACTTACACACCTATATCTGAGCAGAAAACTGAAGGTCATGTAGAATGTAAGGACTCAATTGAGGAAGCAAAATTTGAAACCTTAGAGGACATAGAAGGGCCAAAACCAATCTTAGAGGAAGAAAACAACATTTCATATTCATTGGAGACATCACAAAAAGAGATTGAAAAAGAGATTCATAAGGAGTATAGCTCAACAATAAGGAGTTTAGATATTGATGCTCCCGAAGAGAAAGACAATAAAAGTATTGATGCCTGCAACACTGAACTGGTTGGAGAAGTGGTAGAACCAAGCCTTCAAGTGAAAACTCTTGCAGAACAAGCAGCAACGAAACTAGAAGTTGAAGCTGAAACTAATATATCAAATAACGAGATTTGTGATGAGGTATGGAAATCGTGACATAATCATCATGCATGTGACACACCGCATATAATTACATGCAAATGTGTATTATATAGATTGTTCTATTTGCAAAGTCCTAAATATTTTTAAGAAGATCACTTTTTGAAATGCGTCAAAGTAGGTTTTTGATGAACAAAAGATCACAGACAAAGAATTCAATGAAGAACAAATCATAGATGGAATTGTCACAAATCTTACAACCGAAACTGTTGAGAAACATGAGCTGATTAAGGACTATCAAGGCAAAGAAACAGAGATAGAAAAGTTAGATAAGGAGGGAAGCGGTGCAGAGGATATAAAAGAAGACAATGCCAATGATATTTCAACTGAGTGTGTTCCAGATGATATAGACGAAAATCTTAAAGAATGCATAGAGGAGGTAGTTGAGTCCAAAGAGCAGATCACACATGACAATGTCGAGACTCTTACACCAGAATCAATTAATGAAGACACAGTTAAGAACTCTCAGGACAGTGAGACGACAAAGCTAAAGGAAGAGGGGAGCTGTAAAGAGGGCATAAAAGAAGGAAATGCTAGTGAACTCTCAACAGATTTCAAGGGGGATGCATTGAAGTCCGAAGAGGAGGTTAGTTTATAAGGCTCACTATGAAATCCAGATATAATTTCATCTTTATTTATATGTCTATTTCAATATTAAAATTATATTGAATGCAGATTTTTGAAGATCCACAGACTTTGGGGGTTAATGAGAACTCTACATGTCAGACACTTAATTTTGAAAGATCTGAAGAAACTGTTAGTAAATTACCAGTGGTGCACTTACTGTTACAGAAACAAGTGCAGGAGAATATAAACGAGGACACATTTTCTGTCCAAGAGACTAAAGATGGTGATGATGGTGCAGTTATTGCTACCAAAACAAGAGCAGATGCGCCATCAAATGATGAAGATGATTCACCGCAGGTCTTGCAGGTTTCTGAAACAGAAGAAGAGCTTACAAAATTGTTAGACGTTTTGCCTAAAGAAACAAAGCCAGAATCATCAACTGAAAATGCTCAAGTAGTTACCTCCGGTAACGAGGAAACACAATACTTGGACCAAGAAAAGGATACAAAAGAAAGTGACACTTCAACCAGAGAGGTAAGATTAGAATTAAGTTATGATTTTTTTTCCATTGTAGCTTGTTACACCATATGCAATATGAAAAGGAGCTAGCTAACTAAAAATAATCTGTAGTTTCATCTCTAATCAATTCATCAAACTGGTAGCAAAGTTTAGAGTTAGAATCATCCTAAAATCATTATACTTCCCTGTGGCCGATCATCATTTTTATCCTCCATTGTTTCGTTTAACCACATCATCACAATTTACATTTTCATCAATGTAAACGAACAATGGCAATGAGTCGATGCAGATCTCTTGTTACTTTGGTAAATCTATGAACACTATACTAAAGAAATGCACAGGCAAAATTGATTTTTAGCAATTGTTGAAAGATATAAGGTAAAACTGAGACAACCCTGCTTGGGCATCTATGTCAATTTGAATACCACCACACCTCGTAGTGCCACCAGCGCGCGTTGCTCTACCGGCGGCGGTCCTCCCTTTGCCGTCGAACGCTGCACCACTGACAATGAAAGAAACCCTTCTTGCTTTCTTACGTTATTGTTTCGTCGTTTCATTTTAGGGTTATTATAACTTTCTTACCATTTTCTAAGCAGATAAAATTGTATTATCTACGTAAATACGTACCCTTTTGTAAATAATATTTTTCTTTTCATGTAGGCATGCATTGGAGAAAAAGATGAACAGACCGCACAAGAAGAAGAGGTAAGCTTGAAGTTGAATAGAATGTAGAGATTCGATTTTTCTATATTGTTCCATACTATTTTGCATTATGTACAAATTTATATACGGACAGAAAAAGGAAGCACATGAAGAATGTATAACGGCCAGTGAGGTATCAGAAATAAGCAACAAAACACTTGTTGAAGATGGTTTGGTTTCGTTGGAGGCATCGGATAAAGTGAGTGAAAAGGATATTCAAGGGGAGTGTAGCTCCATTGTACGAAGTTTGGACTCTGAAGTTGTGAGCGATGGGAAGGGCTTGACAGAAGCCGGAGAGCAAGTGGAATCTACTCACATTGCTCCTGAAGAGGACATTGAATGTACTGACATCTACAACGGTGAACTGGTCGGAGAATCGATAGCGGAACCGAGCCCTCAAGTGCAAACTCATGAGGCAGTGGCAGAACCCGTATCGAAAGTTGAAGATGTGACTGACAAATCATATGATCATCCTGAGAAGAGTGACAACATTTGCGAAGAGGTATGCAATATGGGATATAATGAGCATGCATGACCAACTACTGCAATATGGGATATAGTTTGTTGCACTTGCAATGCCTTATTTTTAATTAGCAGGTCTCATTTTGAAATGTGTCGAAGCAGGTACTTCATGAACCGAAAATCACAGACCGAGTTTTCCTTGAAAAACAAATCAGGCTGGAAAATGTCACAAGCTTTGCAAGCGGATCAGTTGAGGAGGAAAATGTTAAAGATGATCAAGCCGACGAGAAAGAGAGAGAGACCATAAAAGACAGCAATGCAATTGACATCTCAACCGAGCATGTTCCAGAGGTTATAGTTGAAGAATGCACAGAGGAAGCAGTTGAGTGCAGAGAAGAGGTCAGCTAATAAATCTCACTCTGCAGCCGCTGCAAGTAATATTTCCTATCTTTTTATCTTATTCACTTGTAAATTTGTTTCTATAGGTCCTAGAAGAATCACAGGAGGACGAGGTTTCTGTTACTGAAAGGACAGAGGAAGTGACTAGTAGGGAAGTTGGAGTGTCTGACTTGGCTCTAGAAAAGCTAAATTCTGATGCACCTGATGAAGAAACCAAAGATGGTTTTGCAGTTATTCCTAAACTTGATCCAGAAAGCCTTGATGAACTTGTCAAAGAGAAGATCGTTGCTGATCAGACACTCCCAGAAGGTGTATCAATAAGGCAACTTCAATTCCGGTCTACTGCATTGCTGCCGGAGGAAAAGGAGCTCGACGCTTCAGAATATGAGCATGAAACTAAACGTGTTGACAAAAACATAGAAGAGGAGAACCCCAAAGAGGTGGAAGTGCCAGCTGATGAAAACAAACAAGAGTCATTTTCTGCAACGCCAACAGAGACATGCTTGCACATAGAAGACCCCAGAGATTCTGAATCAGCTCTGCCCAAGCTAGATGCTGGTGAAACTGAAGAAATCAAGGGAACTTCTGAAACGGTCACTAAATCTGATCCTCAAAGCGTTGCTGCGGCATCTGGAGATGACATCGTTGCTGATCAAACTGTGTGTGAGGAGATGACAGAGACACCACTTTCTGAAGAAAGGGAGTTGGGAGCTTCAGAACCGGCCCTGGAAAAGCTAGCTGCTGTAGACATTGAAGAAATCAAAGAAGGTCCGCAAGGAGTTCCTAAACTTGATTCTGGACTCATTGAAGTAGTTTCCAATGATGAAACATTAAATAAAGGGACAATCAAGGAGCAATTTCAATCACCATCTTCTACATTTCTTCCTGAGGAAAAGGAGCACGAAACTTCTGAACCTGAGCATGAAACTACAGCTCAAGACAAGAGTGCAGAACAAGAGTGCATAAAGGGAGTACAAGTGTCAGCCGATGAAGATATGCAAGCTCTGTTGGCTACAAGGACAGTAGAAAAGGAATGCCTGCAAAAGGAAGAGCCAAGTGAACAGCTAGATGCAAGTGATACTGAAGAATCCAATGGAACTGTTGAAAAAGTCTCTACATCTGACTTTCCAAGCATTGTAGCAGATCCAAAAGAAGAAATCACTGTTGATGAAACACTCAGTGAGGGAGTAACAGACATACCACTTGAAGAAAAAGAGCCCAAGGCTTCCGAATTCGATATAGAAAAGCTAGATGCAGATACACCTGAAGAAGTTAAAGGGTCTGAAGTGATTCTTCAATCCGTTTCTCAAAGCCGTTGTGAAGTTTCAGAAGATGAGATAATAGCCGATCAACTTGAAATACCATCTTCTGCATTGCTTTCTGATGAAAAGGAACTCGAGGCTTCTGAACACGAGCATGAAACTCTCATAGACAAAAAGAACCCAGAAGACGAGAACCTGAAGGAAGTGAAAGAGCCAACAGATGAAACCTCAGAATATGTATTTGTAAGTTCAATGGAAAAGACATGCTTGCAGACGGAAGAGCCAAGTGAACTCGAGGTTCCAGAATTGCCTCTGGAAAAGCTAGAGGCTAATGAAGCTGCAGCAGTCAAAGGAACTTCTGAGACAGTCTCTGAATCTGATTCTCAGAGCATCAATGCAGTTTCCAAAGATGACTCCGTTGCTGATCAGACACATTCTGATGTGATAACAGACATGCCACTTGACATACCATCTTATACTTCACTTCCCAAGGAAAATGAAGAGGTCAAAGAGGATGTGACTGACTTGCCTACGGAAAAGTCAGACATAGATGGAACTGAAGAGGTACAAAAAGGTTCGGAAGTGACTCCTAAATCTGATTTGCAAAGCATTGATGTAGTTGTCAATGATGACATCATTACCGACCATGTACTCCCTGAAAGTACAACAAAGAGGCAACTTCTAGTTCAATCCTCTACTTTGCTTCCTGAGGAAAAGGAGCTCAAAGAAACTGAACATGAGCATGGAACTGCAACCCAAGACGACAAGAATCTGGAAGAGGAGTATGCAAAGGAAACAGAAGTGGCTGCTGATGAAGACACAAGAAATGTATTTTTGACAAGCTCAGAACAAGCGATGAACTTGCAGAAGGAAGATTCCAGAGAGCTCAGAATTTCTGAATTGTCTCCAGAATGTGAAGAAGAAATCACAGCAACTTTTGAAAGCACTGATGCAGTTTCCAAAGAAGAAACCATTGCTGAACAGCTACTTCATCAGCATGATGAGGAACTTCTAGCATCTCCTACTTTGGTCCCCAAGGAAGACGAATACGAAGAAGCAACTGTGCATACGGAAGAACTTGAGGAATGCAAAGTTCTTGAACTGCCTCTGAAAGGTCAAACTGAAGAGGAAACCAAAGAAGCCTTTGAACCAGCACCTGACATTTCTTCCCGAAGCATTGGTGAACTTGCTACAGATGAGATTGTTGATCAAATTCCACCTTCTTCATTGATCTATGAGAAGAGGTGCGAAAATACAACCACTATCAATAATGCAGGAGAAGAAAGCATGGATGTTGTGGAAACACCAAATGATGAGAGCAGAAAAGACCCAAATTCAGCAGAAGTTAGCATTCCAAATGAAGAGCCCAGGAAACTTAACATGTCTGATTTGGAGTTCCCCTCAAGTCAATACACAGAGAGGGACAGTTCAAAGGAAGAGAAGAATCTTGAGGTAGCTTCCTCTGATTCAAGAGCAGAAGATTCGTGTAAGACACCAATTGAAGCAAATCAAACTGCAAAAATTGAAGTTCCGCAAGAGGTTAAATAATAATACTAGACTATATTTTAAATGTTATATTCCATCTTTCTATATCTTAGCTCTTCTCCTTATTCCAAACACTTCCTTTTTATATTATTTTCTGCATTCTAACTTCCAGATATTAAAAAACTATTAACTTAGTGGGGAAATTTCACAGATCAAGGATGAAAAGAAAGTTGCAAAAGATTCTCAGCTCATTTCTGTTGAGGAAGAAAACGTGAGAGAGATTCAAGAACTAAATGAATCAAGAGAAGAAAAATATCCAGAAGAGAAGAATGATACATATACAGCACCAACTGAATGTCATCATGAGGTTAGAGAATAACAAATGAAAGGGAAAAAAACTCATATTGTTTCCCTGATCTCTCATTATCTTTGAAGTTGAATCTATTATGTATAATGCAGGTGCCTGGTAGTTGGATTGGGGATATTGAAAAAGAGGTCAAACCATATGATAAAAGTTTCAAGGACCATAGTCCAGATGAAGCACAGGGAAAGATTCAGGAGACGGCTACACATCTGGGGCTTGAAAATGAGGGAGATGAAATAAACTGTGGAAGTAGCATGACAGAAGTCACAATTCCAGTGGCAAAGGTTAGAGTCACAATTCCAGTGGCACATAATTCTTAAATGTATAAGCATTGGAAACCAACTGTACTTTTCTAAAGAATCTTCAGCTTTGCATTATAAAATAGTTCCAAGTAAATCTAGAAGCTTAACAATTCATCTTATAAGCAGGACTCAAGCATGGAGATTACTGAAGGTGTCCAAGGTGTTGGGGAAGCCAATGGAACCAGTCAAGACACCAATCAGCTACAGAAAGAAGCTCATGCAACCAATATTCCAAGTAGCAAAGGTGATGCTCTAAATATTTTCCAGGACTCTAAATTGGAGGACACTAAACCTAGCAATGACACCTTGGTTGCTAGAGAAACCAAAGAAGAAAATTTTTGTGAATCAGGAACAGAAGCAGTTGACTCAACATCTGCTCAGATATCATTATCTCAACAACTCATGGAAGAATCAACAAAAGAAAGAATGAAAACGGTTGCACACTTGACTGAAGAGAAAGAACCCAATCTGCAAGCTGATGATGAAGAAGAGGAAGAGCATGAAAATGTTGAAGAAGCAAAAACAGATGAAGAGAAAGAAGATAATGAACACAAACGGGCATATCAAGGCTATGATGAACCAGTCATTGTAGAAGCCTCTAGAGATACTGAAGTGAAGGTTTCACCTAAGAAGTCTAATAACATCCTTTCGGGGATGGGGAAATCTGTTAAGCATTCTATTTCAAAAGTGAAGAAAGCCATTATTGGCAAGTCGTCCACTTCAAAGACACAATCAGAGAAATGAAACGGCAAGGGCCAGATGATTCCATTATTCCATTTCCAGCAGATACAGAAACGGATGCATAAATGCAAGTGGGTGTCTTGCTTTGAGTTCGGTTGGTTTTCAGCACTATCAGGGAGAGATTTGATTTTGGTGTGTGCTTGTGCAGCTTGAGTAAGTTCCTGTTCGTTATTAGTGTAAATCTGTAGCTTGGAAGGTTCATATTCACTATTTGTAGAGATGTGCGGTTTCAAAAGCTCATGTTCATTATTTGTAGAGATGTACAGTTTGAATAAGATTATTGGTGTAAAGTGAGAAAATTTGTACGATTGTAAATTATATATATGAATGCCTTAAGCCTATATGGGTTGCTATCATTGTGATGACAATACCAGCTTTTTCCTTCAGTTTTTCTGAGAAAAAAATAATGGAATAAAATCCAAAAGTAAAATGCTACATTATCTGCTCAACTTACATAGACACAGTGGTCATACATCATAGCACAATAAGCACTCCTCTAACACAACAATTACCACTAACTTCACATAAGTAGAAATGTGAAATGGTCATACGTTGATTATTTGTAGAGATGTGCAGCTTGAATAAACTCTTGGTGTAAAGTGAGAAAAATTGTACAATTGTAAATTAAATATTTGAATGCTTTGAGCCCTTATTCTGAAGACAATACTGGTAACACATCCTTTTTCATTCAATCTTTCCGAGAAAAAACAAATAAACATGTTACAAAAACCAATAGAAATGCTATATTATCTGCTCAACTTACAGTCACAGTATCCCATACATCATAGCACAATAGATGCTCCTCTAATAACTGCAATTATCACTAACCTCACAAAAGTAGAAATCTGCCACCAATGAGTCGGACATGGAACCAGGGAGCTCATATTACCAGACGCAATAAGATCACAAATCTGGCATATTTTCAAGTATCGCTGTGAAGATTGGTTGACTGATATATGAAGTAACTGGACCCTGTGTCAAGCCTGCATCAGCACATATGTTATACAATCTCAACACCTGCAGCTGGCAATGCACTCATCTGCAATGTTCTACCATTTCCAGATGCAATAAACCGTACAGACGGCAGGGAAGAATCGGTAACGGACTCAATATCAAGAAAACTGAAATCGTAGGCACCGGATCGCTTTAAACTGAAGGCGGAAACCAGCACAATCCATCCTAACATGGAAACAGCCCAGTAATTGGTCATCCCGTGAATCAAACCCCATGCAATAGAATACCCAACAATGATTCCAGATAAATGACCAATAAAACTTGCTTGTGGAACAATGATTGAAGTAAAAATAAGAGACTCAAAAGGTGCAAAACTAATGGGAAGTGAAAGCAATCCAAACAGGTCCAACTTGGACGTTGGTTGCTTCACAGAAAGAATCGTCATCCACCCAAAAACAACACAAGAATACCCAACAGCCGTCACTCTCCGAAAATACTCCAACTTAAATTTCTGTATCAACACATGGTATATCCCCAAAACCAACACCCCAGACAGCACAACCAAGACAAGCGTGTAATGAAGATAATACTCCACACCAAGCCCTATAGATCCCAAGTCTTCCACCACCCCAAGACTCCAAAGCGCGCTCATATTGAAAACAAGATGAAGAATGCTGATATGGGAAAAAGCCGAAGTAATAATCCTCCAATGGTGCCCTGCAACTGCAGTTTCGTAACTCAACCCCACATGTGAGTACCCAATATTGTTCTTCTGTATGTAGAACCAAATTGCACTGCATAATCCTATAAAGCAACTAGTGACTGGTTTCTCCAAGATCTCGAAAACCAATGGCCTACCCATCTCAACCAGCTCTTATTGAAATCACAATCAAAACCTCAATCACACTGCTAACTACTTGGGCCAACTTCACAAAGCAAACGATGAAAACTCAAGACTTTCCGAGATATCCCAGATCAAAACACCTAAAATGTGCACTTCACAACTTCACAAACACCAATTCTTCCTACTTATTAGCTCAAAAAGCAAAAGGGCATTCTCAGAAAACAATACCAAACTCGAAAAAGCACAAAACTTTCCAGATTCCCAGATCAAAAACCTCTACAAGATTTCAAATTTGCTCAGCCCCCCGGCAATGAACACCAATCTGGGAACTGGGTCTGCTTCAGTTTTGAGAATCAAATCCAAATATAAAAGTGGGTCGCACAGAGATCAGCCTAATTAAACCAAATTAGGGTTTTAAAGAGAGTAGAAGCTGCTCACCTATCTTGGCATCAAAGCAACAATTCAATTCTCCTCCGGTGGCTGCTACACACTTCTCCCATCTTTCCCTTTTCTTTTTCTTTATGACTGATCGGGTCGGTTTTTTAAAGCACACACGATGTCACCGGGTCGGGTGACGAAGCCTCCACCGCTTACACGTGGCTCGATACGGACATTTACAAAACCCAAATACGTATCTAATACCGTCTTCCCGCCAAAATTCCCAACCCCAAAAAATCAGATAAAAAGAAAACTTGAATAGCAAACCCTCATTTGACTCTTGACAGCTTCCTCCGTGTTGTTTCTGCTCCTCCTCCGCCGCCGGAGCTTCACCGATGGAGACCTCAAAGCCGCGGTCCTTCTTCCAAGGCATCAGATCCAGAGAGCTGCACGGATCCCGAGGTCTGTTTTCATCGTCTTCATTTCTCTCTAATTTTCCGATCGGAGATCTCAGTTACACTTTTCCGGTGTGGCTTTCAGTTCCGAAGCGGTCCTACGTCGATTGCTTGGCCTCGGAATTCACCGAAGCCGGAGCCATCGCCGCCGAGCATAACGGACCTCCGATGGGCATTTCGTTCGGCAAGGTATCGTACTCACTTGTGGCTATGTCGTGTTTGTTTCGATTTTGACCTAATTCTGTTGATGTTTTGGGGTTTGGCAGACCAGTAGAAACTCTCACATTGTGGCCGTGTCGGATGAGGATGGCTACTTGAGCTTGTTCGACACGCGGCGCAAATTCTCGGCGTCTGCTTCTCACCAGGAGAATGCAGGTATGTCATTGGGTGTGGATTTTCAGTTTGCTGTCGATTTTTCGCTGTGTCGAAGCAAATTGATCTTTTTTGTGTTGTTGATTTTTAGATAGAACAAGGGTTTGCGATTGGGTTGCGCATCAGAATGCGGTATTTGACATCTGTTGGATAAAGGTATGATAGAGGTTAATGCAAATTCGTATTGTTGTGGAAATGTAGCAGATGTAATGAGATGGTTATGCTTATGCTATGTGTAATTTTGCAGGATGATACTCAAATTGTGACGGCTTCTGGTGATCAAACTGTAAGTGTTTTTAAGTCCATTTCAATTTTTGAGATCTGTAGCGATTCGTTTTAACTGAGAGGCAGGATTGAGAGCTGTAGTATTTACACATGAATGCGAGAAAATGTGATGAAATCGGGTAGTGAGATAGTTATATCTAAGTAATTCTGCCTCAAATTGCAGTTGGTTCAGTTTCCAACTGATTGTGCTGTTTCTTTGGTTTCTTGTTTTCTCCAGGTTAAAGTATGGGATATTCAGGAAAAGAAATGCACTGCGGTTCTGATGGGGCACACTGGAAGTGTGAAATCTTTGAGCCCTCATCCTACTAATCCTGGTAGGGTTAAATTTTTTACCTGCAAACTGATTTCTTTGAGTGATCGTTTGTATTGATGGGAAGCACAACTAATTTAAGGTATTATATCTCATGTGACAGAGATAATTGTCTCCGGTTCAAGAGATGGCTCCTTTGCTCTCTGGGATATGAGATGCAACTCAACCTCCAAAAATACGATTGCAGAGCTATGTATATGGTAAATTACTACATCTTTTGATGTGTTTAAGTATGTTACATCTTTATGGTAAAGTGGTTTTTATTTCAAGAAATTTCATCCCTCTAAGGTATAAAATTATTTCATGTAGCCCTACTGCTGTGATCAAAGGTGCTCATCTTACCCCACGTGCTATGCGTTCAAGGCGTGGAAGGGTGTGTTTCTGATCACAGTTATCATTCAATTATTTTGTACCCTTCATTCAGATTCAGCCTCATTTTTTTGTACTTCTTTCCCAGGCTGCTCCAAGGAGCATCACATCAGTTCTTAATCTTAAAGATGAGGTTTCCATTGCTACTGCTGGAGCTGTGGACAGGTATATGCATGTAACGGTAGCTAGGATACACATTGCTAGAGGCTAAATACTTATAAATCATATCATATCAAATGATACGGCACTATTGCTTAATATGATCTTATGGTTTGTTTCAGTGTCGTCAAGTTCTGGGACACTAGAATTCTGAAAACTGTGGTCACACAGACATCTCCTCAGATGGAGTCCAATGAGAAGGTTAGTCTGCAGTATATATTGTCTCGTACACATTGAATGGCAAGTGAATATGCTTGAAAGAATTGTCGAGTTAAAAGATGGACGAGCCTTTATGATCACTCTGGTTGCATCAGCATCAATGCTATTTGTTTTCTGCTCTATGTACAACCCACAAACACAGTGAAAAGCTGTGTTTGGGTTTTCTTTATGGTCAAAGAATGTATATGTTGATGTCTTGATATATAGTTACTGATCCTCATTTCAGGAAAGAAGATTTCATGGCATAACTAGCTTATCCCAAGATTTAAATGGAGTGTTTGTTTCAGCCTCTTGTATGGACAACAGGTAGATCACTTTTTCCTCTTATAAACTGAATTTACTACTAAAAACACTCTGAGAGTTGGCCTTCAGTTCTCAGCACATAGCGCTGTACATTGTACAACCTTTAGAGAATTTCCATGCCTAAGAACCTATGGCACAGAAGATAGTTGTCATTTAAAAACTACAGCACACCCTAATATGAAGTATCAATTTTCTTGTGTGTTTTTATCTTTTTTCATCTCAACTTATAACACTCATTGTGTCTTATGTTTTCTGTCAGCATCTATTTGTATAACGTGCTTCAGCTAGAAAAGGGTCCTATGCAATCCTTCTCTGGAGGTCGTATTGAATCCTTTTTTGTGAAGGTAAGACTGAAAGTAAGGCTTTTTGTAAGTTTAAAGTACCGGTTTGTCATCCAGATTGATTTCCTGCATGCTCATGTGTTTCCAATTTGATTATGTAACTTCAGTCGGCTATCAGCCCTGATGCTGATCACATACTCAGTGGTTCTAGTGATGGAAACGCCTACATTTGGCAGGTTAGAATTAGTTTTCTCCTTAGGTGCCTACTGTTATTGATTCTGCTTAGAGGATGACTATATTGGGCATCTCAATCCAGGTAAACAAGCCTCAAGAACCGGTAATATTGAAAAGCCATGATGGAGAAGTTACAGCAGTTGATTGGTATTTGTTTACCCTAATCCTGTTGGTTAACATGACTTTCATCTCCTAACAATGATAATACTCTCTGACTTTTAATAGGTCCCATTTTGAGGTTGGGAAGCTAGCAACTTCTTCAGATGATTTTACGGTATGCAATACAGTTCAATTATGAGACTACTTTTTTTGGCACTTTCCA
This sequence comes from Comarum palustre, assembly GCA_951800085.1. NCBI lineage: Eukaryota > Viridiplantae > Streptophyta > Magnoliopsida > Rosales > Rosaceae > Comarum > Comarum palustre. The sequence continues at coordinate 1,292,052 of OX637574.1, read as the reverse complement.
TTTTTTATATGCTTAAAACGTACAACTTATCACTAGCATGTCACCTAAATGTCTGATGTGCAATAGGTTCGCATTTGGAACTCTGAGAATCGGTACCACCCTATCACCCCATCATCATCTGCAATTCGAAGAAGAATAATGGCAATCCCTGGTGTAGAATGTAGAACGCTTCTGATGAACAAATCAATGGATATGTCAAAGGATGGAAAGTCCTGTCGCTCGGATGAAGGAGCAGATGAAAGTAACTCACTTAATCCAATTAAAATGCCTAGAATCTGTACCCCTGATTCACAGAAGAAGCAGTGCATGTTAGAATCCGCGATGAGTGAAACATTTGAAAAGACCCCTGAAGCTACATTGAAGAGCCCCTCGTCTGTTCTGAACCCTCCCTCTTCTCTTAAAAGGAAAACTATCCGTGATTACTTTGTAGTACCTACTCTGAACTTGTAGAACTCCATTTTCCTTTTGCTGGCATAGTTTGGAGTTCACTGTACAAAAATGCCGATATCCCTGGTGGGTATGATTTCAGAAGCCCGGTGCATCAGTGCTTTGCCGATTATTGACGGTAGGTATTCTAAATCTTCTCTAATGTTTTTGTTAATGTGCAATGTTATTCTCATCTGCAATGCAAGGTCTTAAGGTTGATTGAGTTTCATATCTGTGCAGGGTTGAAGTTGGAGTGTCAAGCTCATGACTTTCACACATCTGACGTACAGTTCCCAAAAAGAAAAGATTGCATTGTATTGATGACTGAAGCTGGACATGTAATTAGTTGACAACTTGACGTTTTAAATTTCTCATTGTTGAATCTGAAAAATTTGTAAAGATCACTGGAATTATGACTATGAATCTATGATCTCTGCTTCAAAGTAAGCAATGTTGTTGGGTCACCAAAAAGAACACAGTTTAAAATGTCATCTATATACGTTAGTACTGAATGTCACAACTCACATCAATCATCCAGACCCTCTCTCGGCTTTGTCATGTCCATTATGACGGCCACAATAGGCAGCTCTAGGGAGGTGGCAGCCGTGTAGTAAAACTCTCTGGGACTACGTGTGCTAGGAAAGTAAAGATCCATGGCAGCTGATATTGTGCATGAACACAAATGAAGGATCAAATCGGAAGTTGAAACGAATACCATTTGGGTGTCTAGGTCAGATCACAGCGAACATCTAGTAAATCATTTAACCTTGCGTGTTAGCATTGCAAATGTTCTGGAAAATTACATGAGTAGCTATAAATTTCATCATTTTATGAACATTACAATAATGTCAATGACATGTATGCACGGTCAGATCATTTTGCCTGTATAATATACAGTTCCTGTTTAGCTATGGACTATTGCTTGACTCCATAATGAACTGCTCGCGGAATGTACACATTCGCTTACTAGAAATATCTATGGAAAGGTCTTTGATACGTGAACACCGTCTCCACATATAAGAGCAAGTAATAATGTATGGTAAGCATCTGATCACCTGCTCTGCAGTTGGCCTAGCATCTGCATCCTTCTTCAAGCAAGCTTCAATAAACAAGCAGAACTCTGGTGAAAAGTTCGGTTTTGAAGGAGTAGGTGATGGATCATCTAAGATCTGCCATTAGACCTCAGAAATTTAGTGGCAATATAAAGGATCCATGGATGAACGGAAAGCATACAATGCAAGAACTACGAGTGTCTATATTTCAAAAGTAGATTAAAAATTGGACTACCAAAATCTTAGCCCTCCCAAAGAAGACTTGTCCTCACTCATGGTTAGGAGCACAATTTTACATACTTTTTAATGAAAGGAAACATAATGGTGACTGTAGACAGTTTAAGCATGTTACCTGTAACATAAGATTGACGGGTCCGTCATTAGCTGTATATGGAAACATTGTATGAACCTACACTTCTAAGGAATACACTAAAGAATGCAGTGATGAACATTAAATGAAAGCACAAAGACGCATAAACTATCAACAACCATTGCCATAGAATTCTCCAACCCCGCACTTATACCGAAGTCTGTTATCTTTGGCTCGCCCTTGAAGCAAATTGGCAGGTTTTATGTCTCTGTGTACTAGATACCTGACTCCATGCAAGTAGCTCATTCCCTTCCACAGTGAAAACAGAGACAAGCATAAGTATAACATCATATTGCATCAACGTCTGTTTAAATGTGGCTGGATGAGAATGATCAATATGCATGCTTACATGTAAAAGCTTCTGAAACATAGAAGAAAATAGGGGTTCAGGTATTCTTTTCCGCAACCATAAGATATCTGCCAATGACCCTCCATCCATATACTCCAAAGCTGTGCTTATTTGTCCAGAATCCGGTGTATAAAATGCCCCATGAACGGGTACATTTCGTTGCCCCCTCCCCGCCCACATATTTTGTAGTTTGACTGAGCATGACTGCACTTTCATTGATAGTATGGTATGAAGATCGGTCTTGTCACCGACTATCATGTCATAATGCATAGCCTTATCAAGAATAGTCACACATTGGTTATGGATGAGGACCATTTGTTAGATTCTATTCATCATCTCAAGAGCTTCATTAGAATTGAACTCTTGTGAAATATGATCATCCGACGTTCAACTCACCAACATATAGTCTTCATTATACTCAGCATATAGTGGCTTCATGTCATAATCAAATATGGAGTCACCACAGACCTGTGAATCCATCTCGACCTCAACCGTAGGCATATGGAAGCCATGCGCACCATGTACATTTTGATGCTGTCAAACTCTTTATAGCACCAGCTCCGTCGAACCCTAATTGAGTGTTGCAAATTAGAGTGAGATGACCCTGATGATATTCGACTCTTTACCCATGTATAATGAATTTGTAAATCTAAGTGTAAAAATGTTTTCCATATACAATTCTAAAGCCATAATTTTGGCCTTTGAACTTGCATGCAAATATTCCCATTATATCGAAATGCAAGGTCATGGATTGGTTTGTGTATACCACCACACCATATATAATTAACCTTATCATGACTTTAAGTGGTAAGGATGATCAGGGCAGCTTCTTGATAACATCCAATAAGATTATACACCTTTAATTGATCATGCCCTTGATTATGGTGATGCCCAGCAGAAAAATTCAATTGGTCTATACATTGTTTATGGTGGTTGAAAGAGTGTGTTTAGTTTGATCAGTGTCTACTCACGTGTCTTCACATATGGAGATTTTGCTCCTTCTCCAGACACCACTTCACCATTAACAGAGTAATGTTGTTATTCATGGTCTCCCTGGTGATCTTATGTTGGAAGTGGAATTTCACCGTTGGTCGGCAAACTAATTTCTTCTTTAGACGTTGGTTCGTCCAAAGATAAGTCATTGTCATGAAAACCGTTGCTAGGCAGTTCAATCTCTTTGGCAAAGTCATAGTCGTCAACTGTATGTCTCACTACTTAGCGTTGTAAAGCCCTCTCATTGTACTGTTTTACGATGAGTAGTGCTAGGTTCATCCTTCTTTTTGCCAACCGATTTTTGAAGGTAGTCTACCGTCATTGAGAGTCCTTCTCACGAGCCTTAATTATGATCGACATCCTCTTTTTCTAGGGCATCTTTTAACTCGGCCTCCACTTTTTCTTTTTCACGGGCAGCCTTTCGTTCGGCAAGCAGCATGTCAATGGCTGACATATATTGCTTTAAAGAATTCTTCAACGAACTCTCAAGGCCATCCCGTGGTATCTTGGTTCCAGACCATTGGATTGGTCATGGTTGTAGTGCGTAAATTTGTGTTGCCTCTTTTCACAAATGTTTGCTCATTGGAGACTGAGGCAAACACACTGCTATGTGGTTTGTTCGATCTTTTATATGATGCAATAGTCAGCCCTCGGTCTATCGTATATTGAACTATTTGGTTTCCCAATGATGAGTTACAGAAACTACTCCCGATCTCACTGGACGTGCCAATGTTTTGGCCTCGCTTCCCAGTTTGTGAAAGATAGTACAAATGTAGAAATAAAAGTGTAGAAAGTAACATTACACTAAAATTAAAGAAGGTGTTGGTGTGTCACCACACAAGTGCAGAATGTAAAAAGTAGTAGAAGAATAGTACGTGGTACGCGCCACCTATACTTCGCATCAAATGAATGTAGGCCACTAGTGTCATATTGGAGGAAATATTTACAAGTAGTCTACTACTCCGATCGATTCTTGTACGTGTAGAGACGAGCATAGATATATATCAAACAGAAGGAAGCAGACGTTACTCCAAGAAGCTTCACACCGTGAATGATGACTTCGGATAGTTGGAAAGATTCGCTAAGGCGTAAGACTTTAGTGTCAAGTTTGTTCGACGAGGTCGAGTTGTTTGTAGTTAAATGATTGTGTGTAAAAGTTGTTGTGTGTACTTAGAGTGATCCTTGAACCTTTCTTTTATAGTGGTTCGCATAGTAGATAATGATGCAATCTTGTTTGCTAATTGGTTGAGTTGTACAAAGTTTCGTTTTCCTTAGCAACACACAATTGAGTGGCGTAGTTCCAATCATGTATGAAGACTTATTTTAGGGCCACAAAGATTGGTCCAAATCGAGTCAATGACTTATATAGAATTCTCTATCGTTAGTGTCGTAGTGTAGGCAAATATGATTACCTTCTTCATCGTCGTTCTTCTTCTATGTAGTAGAGTTATCCTAGAAGACTTACGATCCTTAGATAATTGTGATGTTGCCTAGCGATGATATCTTCATTGAGATAAGCATTTCATATTTATGACATATTTATTCAAGAAGTAGACTTTGTAGTTAGTCCAACTCCTCAGACCTTGTCATGCACGTATTGGACTCCATGCACATACAAACAAGGGAGTGATCTCCTTTTTCGCATGTAAGCATAGCCAGCACTTCGCACGCAAACACTGCTAGCTTTTTACATGCAAACCGACTTCATCGCATTTAGAATCCGCCACGTTTCCTAGTTCTTCTATGCGACGTCTTCTCTTCATACGCGAACCGAATCCAGCTCGCAGGGCTTTGTGGCAAGTGAACTGTCACTAAACCCAATTTTGGACTTGATCGCGTGTCTTTATAGGCTATCGAATTAACTCTAAACCTAATATTATTTGGGCTCGCCTGTTACCCATGACATAGATCATGGATTTGACTTATATTCACTCAAAACATTTACTGCTTTGTCTAAAGTATAATTTTAGGTGTAAACAGTATGTTCATACAATCACGAGTTTTCTTTATGTTTCGTTCTTGAATATATATATATATATATATATATATATATATATATATACTTGGTACTGTCAGCGATTTTATTGAGGGTGTAATTGGTCGGTTGATGGATATTCAAGGAGCTGTAGAGAAAGCTTTCAATTCAGCATTACTACTGTTGGCTTCCATTATTGAAAATCTCAGTACTCGATGATCAAATGTTACGTACAGACAAATCGGAGGGTGAAAACTCAAACGAAATAATTGAATGTACGACTTGTTGCCTCTTGGTCGCTACCTTACAAAGGTGATAGAACTTGATCACTGTATATCAGCTAGCCGTATATATATACTATCATACGCACCCTGATTTCTCTGCCTGCTCAGTAGTCGAATTACCTTATAAATCTAGCAAAAAATTATCTATGTATTTAAGTTTAAGAGGCAAAGTCACTAAGAGGTTCTAATTTGATGCATCTCTAGCTTCTTCTGATAGATACAGTTTCTTAGTATTTTTTAGTAGATACAGTTGCAGTATACGACTATATATACTTGATATGTACATTTATACGTAGCAGTATAAGGGATATGAATACATGGGATAATTTAGTAAATGTGGAAGTTGGAGATCATTCTGCCAAATCTAGAGCTGCAGTGCATGATGATTGATGTTATTATAAAGGCAGTGTCATACTCATCCTGTTTCCCTCAAATTGTATAGAGCTAGCCCTCATGATACTCTCTTGTGAGTTGTCTATTGCTTTTTCCATCCCACTGAAAATGCTCTTTGCCTCTTCCTCACCACCCGGCCCTCTTCCCTCTTTCCCACACTCATATCACTTTAAATAGCTTTCTTACCTGATTCTGCCCACTGTGCTGTGCAGCCCTTTCCTCTCTCTCTCTCTCTCTCTCAGTATCTATGTCCTGCGCTTCTAGGGTTTATAGTTTTCTTTGAACTAATTTCAGAGATATACGTATATGTAACAGAAGCATCCATAACTAATTCTCAGCGAAACTTCATTTTCGAATTCATAGAAGAGTGTTTCAGAGAAGAGATCTTGTGACAGTAGCTGCACAATTCAAGGTATATGATCACATTGAACTCTCTCTATATATGTGTGTGTTAATTTGTAGATCTCATCAGAAATATCCAAATCAAGCAGCTAGTTGTCCTCTGCTAGCTTGCTTCTATTTCATCATACTTGTTTGAATCATTTCTTTTCTGTGAAAACTGCCAAAATTGAACTCAGGTTGAAAGGTCTGATATATCTAGGGCATTAACTGGGTTGCTGAATTGGTAGGTGGAAATAGATACTGCTGTAATTACAAGATCCATGAACTGTACTTGGTTTCAAGAATAAAATATATAAAAGATGCTAACTGTAAAGAAATTTGATCATTTACACTAGCTAGGAACTATGCTTATACCAGATCCATCGATCAGAATCAAAATGGTACAAAAGAAACATTATCTGCATTGCTTGATCTTTTGCTCTGTTTGGAATATTTTTATGTTATGACTATTGGTCGGGTTTAATTTCGACCATATATAATATGATCCTTCTCCTCATTACTTTACAATCAGAAACTTGGTTTGATTTTGGAGTTGGCATAAGACGTGGTAACTAATGGGTGATGATATATAATGAGGCATGTCAGAAGTAGTATTTCAACCTAGCTCCAACATCAGATTCTGTACATAACTAACTATTTTCACTGCAGCACAATTGATGAACTTTGATTTCGAATTGAATGAATTCTCTTATTAATTTGCTGCAGATATATGGTATATGCATGGCTTCGTCTAGTAGTTACTCATCATTATCCTGCAATTCTCCATGTGCTGCGTGCAAGTTCTTGAGGAGAAAATGCATGCCAGATTGTGTGTTTGCTCCCTACTTCCCACCGGAGGAGCCGCACAAGTTTGCCAACGTTCACAAAATATTTGGGGCAAGCAATGTTAGTAAGCTTCTCAACGAAGTGCTCCCTCATCAGAGAGAAGATGCAGTGAACTCTCTTGCTTACGAAGCCGACGCAAGAATCAAAGATCCGGTGTACGGATGCGTTGGAGCCATCTCAGTCCTCCAGAGGCAAGTCCTTCGCCTTCAGAAGGAACTCGACGCTACTAATGCCGACCTCCTCCGTTACGCCGGCGCTAGCTGTAACCATGGAACTGGAAGAGGGTCTCATCATGGTCAGAATTCGGGCTTGTATAGCTTCTCCTCTTCTACATGGAGTAGTATTCATGACTCTTATGGAGATCATAGAAACTAATTAAACCTGAGATCATCAGGGCAAGGAAATTTGTATATCGATCAGTCAATGTTATGTACGTGTTCATCTCTACCTATGAGAAACCAGATCGACTTGTATTATTTAGTGCAACATCGATTCACATATGCAGGGTTTCTCCTGGATTCCTAGCTAAGCAGCCTAAGCTGTATAAACTATAAACTCTTTTCCTATGTATTTCAAGGACTCTTTCTTCTCCCAATAGTGAAGTTCAAGTTAAATAATTAAGGTAGTCTCTGTCATTGGCTAAAGTCTAACCCGGCCAGTGAGTATTGATTGGTTTGTTAATTTGTTGTTCTTTTTAGATATAGCCACCAACTAATTAAACTACCTGGGAAAAACATTTAGGGTTTCCACTTTTAGAGTCCAATGTTACTCAGTTTCTAAAAGTTACTTCTGCAATATTGAATAAACTCTTCCTTTGCTGCTGGTTTCCTACTTTTATGGCCTCTAGGTGAATAATTGAAATCTTTTGCCTTCTGGTTAGCTAGGTTTCTATGAAAAAAAAATCATTATCAAGAGAAATCTTAATCATTTAATTACATATTACAGTCATTCTCATTGCATATATACATACTAAAACATTAGCTGATAAATTGCATGGTTATTGGAAAAGAAAACAAATGTCTTCAAGCTTATATGCTGTGTGTTTGTGTCGATACGAATATATCATAAATTGCATGCAGATAATGGATCTATCAGAGTGAAAGGGCAAAAGGAAATAGATGGTCGCATCTGTAGCTAGCTGCTGCCTCTACTTGATTTTATAGACCCTGATGCTCCAAATAATTCTGATTTAACGGATGGGTATGTGGACAGATATATAAAAACTGCAACACTGTAAATATTTTGACTTCTATACACCCAGAAAATTAAATCTTTCCAACCTTATAAAAACTGCAGGGACTGAAAGTTCAGTAGGTTTGTGATGGATGGAATCTCTGGTCCTCTTCATCATAACACTAAGAAATGTTCGTGACCGACCACTGTAGATCTGAAATAAACTACAGAGGTAGCTCACAAGTCGTATTCCAGGAAGTGAATTGAGATCCACAAAACACGAAAAGGGGATTGTTTGCCATGTGATCAAGGGTACCTAGACCTACAGAACAATTCAATTGCCCCGACCCCAGAAACATATATTGCTTTGGATTTTTATCTTTGTCAAGAAGCATATGCATGTATGTCTTCCCTGCCCCAAGTCCCTAACTATATAAACAAAAATGAGGAAGAACAATGTGTGTGTGTGTATTTTACATAACAACCTAGTTTTTTACAAATAAAATTCAAACTCACATTTCAGTAGCCAATTCAAAGTGATGATGATAATTACAGCAACTTATGATACATAATGTATGCATGTATCAATTCCTGGCCTAACCTAGGTAGGGCACCTGGTCTTCTTGCAATCCGTCATGAGGATCAAACAATAAGCAAGCAAAAATCATGGGATCTCAAACCCCATATATATCGAGTACAACTTATAATAAAAATTATGAATATGAAATTGTAACAGCAACTAGGGAGAGAAAGACATCAAGTAGGAGTAGCACCTCAACATGCTCAATTGGAGTGATCATCTTCGACTGGCATTGCGTATCGGCAGGGACATAGATGGCTCTTCTCCAGCCACGGCACGATGCAATGCGCATGATAATGGTGAGGTGAGAGAAGGGTAATGCAATAATGGTTTTGACAAAAGTAGCAAAATCCTGCAAACAAATCGGACACTGGTGTGTGTGTGATAACACTAGTATCAAGTGTCACCAAACCCTGAATCGATGATTTACTAGCCGGAATCAATTTGGGTGGTACATGTCCATCTCCGGGCAGCCACCAGCTATTTTTCATAAGAAAAATGTTCATCTCCATCTCCATCTCGAGATCGAGGATAGATGAGAGTCATGTCATACACAACCACTGTTGAGATATTTATCCCACATCAGGAATATAAGACTTTGTTTATGAGTTTATAAGGGTTTGGACTACTCTTTCTTTGGCCAATTGATTTTGGAGTTAAACCTCACACTATATTATGATATCAGAGTGGGTTACCCACATTCACTTGTGAAGCCCAAAGGTCCCACGAACTACATGTCGACCTAAAATGTTGTCCACGTGTTAGGCTTACACGTGTGAGTAACCCGCTCTGATACCAAGTCAAACAGCGACAGCGTGACCCATGTTGGGTTTTAACCACAAAAGGCCTCGATACAATTGGATATGATCCATCTACTTATAAGTTATATTTTATTTATCATGTTTCTGATGTGAGATCTCTCATCTCCAACACGCCCCTCACGTGCAACATGACAATGTCTTCACGTGAAGCTATGTCACCCTATTTGCTCGAACACCAACCTTCACGTGCAACTAAACTAAAGGGTTTAGCATGTGTACAAATGTTCAAACCAATCCGACCGCCAACCCGACCCACATCTGGCACTTGGTGACAATCCACTCGAACACGATGTGTATGTCTAAACCAATTGAACCAACCAACCATTGAGACGTAACAGCGACAACGTGGCTCGTGGATCATCTTTGCTCCGATACTGTCCCAACTTAACCACCTTTAAGGTGTTTGGTTTTAACCACAAAATGTCTCGGTGCAATTAGGATTGATTCATCCACATATATGTTATATTTATCATATTTCTGATGTGAGATCTCTCATCTCTAACAACTACATCAATGTTGTTGGTGGAAACAGCTGCCGTTAGCACCGGGAACAGCTCTTGAACAACCTTAGGTTGTTCAACATGAGGGATACCCATGCTTGTAACAACCTCATAATTTCCGGGCATAACGATTCGCATTCCGTGGTCGCTTGAAGCTTGAAAGAATGATGGTAACAAATTTTCGAGCTATATATTTGAGAATGTTGTTCATAAGAAAGGGTCATGTTGCGGGGAGTTTGGACTACTCTTACCGTGTAAAGATAGAGAGTGATCAGCACCTTGTCCTCCGAGCACGACCGGATGCTGGGGTGTTCGATGTGTTGGTTCATTACCGTCCGGAAATAACATTTCACTTCCATCTCGATCGCTCGCTTTTTTGTTTTCTTGATCGGTTCCAAATCTTTTAAGGCTGAGTTACTACTTAAATCAACCCTAATCTAATCCAACCAGGATTAGGATACCCTCTCACTCACGACAACGATCCCAAACAATGTATAGGAATAAAGGATGATAATGTCTTTCTGATTAGCTAGGAATGCTATATATAGCTAGCTAGCTAGGGATAGGATTTCCGGTTGAACACTCATAGTCAATGACTGAAATATCGACCATCTTCGAAATGTCAATGCATGATTGCATGGTTTGAAAAAATGAAGATGGTGGATATCTGTATCATGAAAATATTAAATATCAATGGAAGTTTTATATAATATTTTTAAATTTAATTAAAAATAGATTAAATATAAAATATCGAATAGATATAAAAACTATTTTCAGTATTTGTAAAAAACGAAAAATTTCAAGAATATATTGAAGATATTTCAGTCCTTACTCACAAAAGCTAGGCGCAAAGATTTTGTAGAAACAGACTAGGGTTTGTAGAGTACAGATTACATGATGCGATAAGTATGTGGGTGGTGAATGGTGGGTTGCCGTGTATATATATATATGACTTTTTATTGAGGGATCTCTATTTTTGGTTTATTTATAGGGATATGTATTCGACAAACTTTTCGATCACATAACAACATCTTCACCGTTCAATATGTAGATGCATATATATATATATATATATATATATATCATCTATGTAAAATTTTATCAAATCTGGTGATCGTTAAGGCTTTAAAATAACTGAAATCAATTGACGGATCAAATCTGCCAAACTTGAACCGTTATAATTTTAATTCGTAGTTTTGAACATTTTAACGATCACCGATTTGGATAAAATTTTACAGAGGTGATTTATATATTAGGACCTAAGAATTAAACGGTTAAGATTGAAAAATGTGATCGAAAAGTTTGTCGAATTTCTATCCCTATAAATAAACTAAAAATATGAATCTCTTAATAGAAGTACCCTCATATATACTAAATTGTGTAAGTGTCTTAATCTATGCATGAATCAAATCGAAAAATATACAGATGATGAATAGTGTCCTCCTATTTTGTATAGTATAATCCTCCTCTTAGTCCAAGCTAAGCTAGGTTGTGTCCAAAGGAGGATCGAAAGTCTGAAATTTAGGTGAGCGGAATGATGAGTTGTATACTAACTATTAAGGTTAAATATGAATTTTCACCAGAAATATGGGTCGAAATACCTCTCAACAAAATAAAACCAGTCCTTTTTTTTGCCGAGCGAAAACTAGGTTTACCATCCACCACTGATCATGTCTCTATTGCTAACCAAATGTTGGCCACCACAACCGGCCAAAAAGGTAAGCTGAAAAAAATCCCAACACCAAGAATGGATACGTACGGTACGCCTTTCTTTTAACGACCGATTTAACAGTGTTTTCTTTAGTTAAATTCCACATGGTGCTTCAACTTTTGTGCATCGGTCCATTTGATTACCCACACTCGTAAACTATCAAAGAATGAAGGCAGAAAGCACTGTTACGTAAATAGAGCCAAGTCTAGCTAGGAAAGCTTAAGAATTGAAAGCTGAGATTCTACTCGAGCTTGCTATCCATGTATGTGCTTCGTAGAATGAAATCCAAATTATTGACATAGATACGTATGAATTAGACATATATGGTGATATATCATATTCTAATTTGAACTCGTTCTGATATATTAGACATGCAGATGAAGATTGTATGAATCTGCATCATGCTTGGGAGTTTCTAGTTGTTGCCAGACTCATCATCTTAACAAACTTGTTCGGTTTGCTGTCATCTCTACCTGCGCAACCAAGAACTTCCATTAATTTGGTTCACTTAAGATTATTATTCAAACTTAAATGAGGAGATAAATTGGTTTGGATTTTTACATTTGACAAACTTTTTTCTAAACATGGTTAAACTTGGTTGGAGAATCTTAAGTACACGAGATGTAGATACACTACACTATGCGATTAGTTAAGATTTTTAACTTTAAGATACATGCATGGTAAATCTAAACTAAGACTACATAGTTTATCTATAAACGTGCTGTATAGAATTTCTAAAATTTAGCATCATTCTAAATAAAAATCTTCTATATGTTTCTATTTTGCACGATATAATAACCTCTACATGAAGCAAGTCTTAAGTCTACATTTCCCATGCATGGGAACTTTGACACTAATTGACCCAAAGGCCAAACACTCTTGACTAAATTGTTACACTACATACGTATGGAACATTATAATATACAGAAAAAAATACACATGCACGATTTTTAAGCAAAAAATGGTTCATGACCTAATGGGAAGTTTCGAGTCTCGACGAGTATGATCGATCACACACAGACAAGTCGACCAAAACTAACCAGAAGAGGACAACCAAACAAAGGGCATGCAAAATGTGGCAGCATGCAGAGACTCCTCGACATGAAGCCACCTCATTTTCAGAGCATTAACGTTTGTGTTAAGTTTCCAAAACACCACCACTCTGAAACTTGTTCCTCATACACAGCCCCTACTCACCCTCCTCCCATCTACGTGTCACCACCTCTAACCCTCGAACCTTCTATAAAACATCACCACCGATCAACTCTCTTTCATCTCAATCGCTATACTTTGCCAAAGCTCGTTTCCTACAATACTAAGCAAGCTAAGCGAAAGCATCAGAATGGCCGACCGCCCTCAGCCGCATCAGATCCAAGTCCGTCCTGCTCAGTCACGATTTGACGTCGGAGACTACAAGGGCATGCAGACTCAGCAACACCATGGTCCATCCACCGGCAAGATCCTCGCCGTGATAACTCTCCTTCCAGTCGGTGGAACCCTTCTTGGTTTGGCTGGACTCACATTCATGGGCACCATCATCGGCCTTCTTTGTGCCGCGCCGCTCTTCCTTGTCTTCAGCCCCATTCTTGTTCCGGCCGCCATTGTCTTAGGCCTTGCCGTCACGGCATTCATCACCTCAGGGGCGTTCGGGCTCACCGGACTCTCATCGCTGTCTTGGATGACAAACTACCTCCGTGGGACTACTGGGACAGTGCCCGAGCAGATCGACTCGGCGAAGAGCCGCATGGCGGATATGGGGGAGTATTTGGGACAGAAGACGAAGGAGGTGGGTCAGGACATCCAGCAGAAAGCGCAGGAGACGAAGAGGACAACCGGACATGATGTCCGTTGAAGGGAGAATCGAGGGGTTCATATGAGAAGGGAAGGGAAATAAAATGTGTACGTGGGTGTTGGCTTGCGTAGGTGTTTCCTAGTTCTGGCGTGTTTTGTTAATTTGGTCAGGAATGAGGGGTAGATAAAATTTGGGTCATTTAGCTACCTGTATGTGGCATTTCCTGTTTTCTACAGTATTGTGTTTAAAATGTGTTTACTAGGTATCTCCATCTCCTGAATGTAATGAATTTGAAAGAAAAAAGAATTAGGTGTACGGGAAGTTAAAAAAATAAAAAAAATAAACATAAACAGAACATTCATCTATCCGTGAGAATACATCTAACAGTGAAAATATAATCATACAAAGATCATACAGTATCAGATGAATGCATCACGGGCACCGTGCGCGGTGCCCCGAATAACTTTCGATGAATTTGGTGCACAATATGTTTCCCTATCAACAAGCCAGAAACCACAAACAGAAAAAAATGGTGGATAGCTAGCTATAATCGAATTTCCAAATACCCAGTACAACACAAGCGCACATACACTAATTAACCATTGCACTTATTTCTAATGATTTTTCACCTGCCATCGCTCTTATTTGTAATGTGTTTTCACACGATATTTCAGAATGCTGGATTTTTCACTCAGATGTTTCTCAGTGCGGGATTGTTTCAAACCTAGGACACTGATACGTATGTAAACCTTGGTGCTACTACTGGTTAACACTGATACGTATTCAAACCAAAATGAAATGAAACAACCATGAGTATCTAGTTGAATGCAGTACTGATATCGCAACAAGATGCATTGTAAAAGCACAAGACAATATTACAGAACATCCATACGTATCCTCAAGCCGGAAGCAGATAAATCTACGTATTCTCACGGAAGCAGATAAATCTACTATCATTGAGATGGATGTGATTCGGTACCGGCAGAGGGTTCAGTGTCCATAACAGCGGGTTCGGCGTTTGAGTCGTTGGGTATCCAAAAGGTGAGAACAGTCGATGCAGCTGCAAACATAGCTCTGCGAGGAGCCCACTTCAAACATGATGGGACTCCAATATGGCTGTTCCAGCTTGCAACCTATACAAATGGAAAGACGAAATTGAGTTCGATGTAGGTTCAGTTTGCTGGAATACACAACTAGCATATAATTCAGCCCAGAAGGTTTCCAGAAAAAATCTAACAATAGTGTGCAAACTAGATACAACTAGAACTGTACTAAATGGATGCACCACATCCAGGCAGGCAGCAAACTGAGCAATCAGGATGCTTTTTTATGTTAGATTAAAAAGAGAGAAAGGGTGACCAGAGGCAGGGATAGGCAATAGGGGCAGTCAGAAGCTATTTTGTAGACTAGTTAACCAGAATTAACCACAAAATAACGATGGATAAGCAAAAATAGTCATCCTGAATAATGACATCATAAGTACTGTTCATAGATATTCATACCTCATTCCGCCTGTTAATGCTCCAGGCATGCAAATTTCCATCTCCAGAACCTTGTGAAGATGGAAGAAAATGACATTTAGACAACATATATATACAGTGTATCCATAAGATATCAGCAAGTGTAAAAGATGTATACCTGACAATACATATTGGCCATCTGGGGTAAATGTTGCCTCTATACTCGTATTCGGAGATGGTTCCATGCTGTAACCACATCGCTGTAGAAGGGAAAGTTCCAAACAGTTTTGCATCAATGTGATCCTTCAAACTTAGGTTGAATATACAGAAGAGGCGCTTTTCAAGTGTGCGTGTGTGTGTTCAAACTTAGGCTGAATTTTTTTGAAGAGAGACTTAGGTTGAATATACAGAAGAGGCGCTTTTCAAGTGTGTGTGTGTGTGTGTGTGTGTGCAAGCACTATTTTGTCCACCCTTCTATAAAAGAGCTATGAAAGGACACACCCAGCAAATACATAATAATCTAAACCAAATTGTAAATACAAAGTAGTCTAAACAAGAAGTTAGACCTTATCTCCTGCGTAGGCATCAAGAACATAGATGCTATTATTCGTGGTGGTCAGGAGCATTGATTTGCCATCGCTGCTGAATTTTATATCACAAACTTCAGCTGTATCTCCACCAACTAAAAAGGTATCAAATGGGCCCTAATTAGAAAAACTTCGGTTAAGTTCCACTGAGAAAAACATGAAGATACATATATACTGGTAACTGGTTAGGTAGTAACCTTGTCATACGAGCGTGAATCAAACAACTTGATAGCACCCCCTTCCATAGCTACAGCAAAAACAAGACCTTGTTGGTCATAGGCCACCGTAGGTCTACCACGTAGATGTAAAATTCCCTGTAAGCATAGGATACAATATTGTCTTAAGTATACAGACCGAGTTCTCTGGTTACTGTTTATTCAACTACAATCAAATAATATTTTAAACAGACACCTACCTGGCATGAATTTACACGAAGATCCCATATTCGGACACTGTGATCCAATGAACCAGACATGAAGCTATCGTTGATAGGAGACATACAGAGTGAAACAATTCTACAGCAGCAGTTAACAGAAATGATGAGCAAACTTCCTTGCAAGATAAAAGATTGATAAATGCAGCCGAATGATGGACAAAATGAACAAGAAAAAGAATATATTATGTGAGAAATATAATATTGCATAGTTTGTAAACTCAGAACTTGGGGTTCCCATAAACTGTCTAAGTGAATTTCAGCAAAACCTACAGATCCTACTGCCTTGAATGGAAAACCATTACAATAGTTTATGAAATTAACAAGTGAATAAGTGTTCTAATCACATTATCTCCTTATTGTGACAGCATCTCAAAGTATAAGTATCTACCTCTCTTTATGTCCCTTGAAGTAGCGAAGGCATCTATTATCATACATCGACAAATACCGCAGTGATTCTGCCAGAGAAACAATTGGACATCATTGCTCAAAATATAGTGACGGACAAAAGATTACAATAATCAATGGCTAAGACATAAGAACTTACCTCCGGTAGAATCCAAATTGTATCTTGAAGAGCATATCACAGAGCTTGGGTGATGAGTAAAGCATATGCGATCTGCTCCATGTTTCTTATGATATGTGGTCTTTAGCAACCTGAAATAAATGAAAAGTTTCAACACAAGTAACGTAATGACATCAATACAGTTTCCATTCACTGGTTTATGTAAAAGCAACGTCCATAGAACATAACTGAGGACCGAACATGAAAGCGAACAAGCACTATTAAGTGCAATCAGTCAGGCAATAATGAATACAGAAAGACACCTTCAAATGCATCTACATCAATGAAGTATCATTACCCCACTTAGAGACCACTAACACTCAATGAAGTTACAAACCAGGCAAAACGCGCGGAAAAAAAGCTTCGCTACTGCAACCTCTTCCACTTAGAACAGTAACGCACAAAACCGACCAAACATTCAACTTCAAATCATTTAAAATTATCTCCTCAACTAACAACATCATCAAATGTCACAGCAATTTCATAATTACTAACGTGAAACAGTTAACACGAGTATCAATGTGTATGCAGTAAACACTTGAATTCTTGCATATACCAACAGTCTAATATCTATCTGGTAAGACTTAGAACTCACTTAGCAGTTGCAATGTCGTAGAGCCGCACAGAGTCATCCTCACTAGCAGTAACAAGTAAATCTTCCTTTGGATGAAAATCGAGAGAGTTAATCTTCCCTCCCTGAAAATTTCACCACATCAGCATTAACCTATACTCACAGTTTTCACTACAATCAGTAAATAATCAAACTTATCAATTGCTAAACCTCTACTTAACCAATTTGCAAATCACAGTAATCAAAATCCAAACCCTATCGCCCTAATCAAAACGCAAGCCTAGATTTTCACAGTAGCTGAAGTAATTACGATCGCCGAGTATAGATTTTGCTGGAATAAGAAGAAGAAGAGGAGAAGTGAAGCTTACAAAGTCGGAGAAGACGGCACCAATGGCCATGCTGCGCACCGTTTCGTCATCCAGCTCGGTCAGCGATGACGTCTGCATCATTCTGAATGCCCCGCTTCGTTTTCAGAGAGAAACCAGAATTGGTTTATGAAACAATGCGGAGCTCAGCTGAGGGCGTATGCAAGTTTTGTTGTTGGGCTTTCTAAACAGGCCGGGTCGGCCTTTAGTGCCGATAAATTCGTGTGCTATAATCAAGTGAGAATTGTATTATGATTGAGGATTTCGAATTCCTTCCCTTTGAGAAGTACTTGACAACCATAATTTGATAGCATAAAAAGTTTCGTTCAAAAATAAGAACATTCAATTTTGATAGAAAAATTGAATGCTTTAGTGAGGAGATGTTCAAGTGTCCTCAGTTCAAGTAGTACTTAAAAACTATGATTTGATACCATGGAAATTTTCGTCAAAAAACAAGAACATTCAATTTTAATCGAAAAATTTGTGTGCTAAAAAACAAGGTATTCTATCTCAAATCAGCAAGAATCGTATACACATCCAATTGGGATTTCGAGCTCCGTCGGTTCAAGGAGTAATTAAAAACCATGTGTTCGATTGCTAAAAAAGTTTGATCGAAAAAGAAAAACATTCAATTTTGACAAAATTTTTTATGTGCTATAACAAAGGATTTAGCTCAAATTAAATCGTATACACAAATTCGATAAAGATTTTCAAGTTTATACAATTCAAGAAGTACTTAAAACCCATGATTTTGATACAAGTACTTCGAACCATTATTTACTTTGATGAGGGACACCCTACATCCACATGTTTTATGTGATTTACATTTTTAGTTAATTTTTGTACCTTCTTCCATGTACTAGTTACAATTTTTTTAGTTTCTTCCCGAAGTAATTCAGAATCACATTCACCATGCAATGCTGGTAATATTTCACCGTCAGAACCCAAATGGTGGCATTTACAATCGACAAACCCCGGTGGTGGAATATTCCCAAATGGTGATCTGGTCTGATCGGAGAACAAACCCCGGTCTCCTTTCCATTTTCTGATTTCTGCAAAGTATGAGATGGGAAAAAAATGACACGTGTCGGTACAGGATTGGCCGGTCACATAGGGCAGGTGGTGCGTCCGACGCACGGAAGATTCACTCCCAGCACAGACGTGGCAAAACAGGACCCAGACCACGTGTTAGGGCAATGCCAATATAATTGTCACGGTCTGCTGTCTATTTTTTGGAAATATTCTCTCCCGCGCATTCGTTTCCTATCGATGTGGGACATTGAAGCACTGATGTTTCTGAGTTCTGACTCCCAGGTTCACCTTTCAAGTTTAAGCTATCCGTTTTCCATAAATTTTTTGCTTCATCGCCACTTTATTGCTGCTGCAGTGCCGAATCCCCACCTGCAAAGTATTTGAAAGGTTGATGTCTACAGCAACATACATCACAAGTCACATACAGCACAAGTCCAACCAGTTGCTTCTAGCACATACCAAACGACCTTCTATTAGGGCAAGCACCTTTGCAGTTTCAAACTTTCAACTGCTTCCTCACTGGATACCTAAGATTGAACATATTTTACAAGTGTTAATTTGGAACTTGGTCATGATCTTGCATATTTCAGAACTTTGAGAATCTGTAGTAAAGTTAATTTTTGGGTCAACGATGGTAGCTGAACTCCTTACTACATCTTCTATCTGTCTTGAGCTTTCTGGAAGAAGAAAAGATCAATGGTCTTCATGTTAGACAGATACATTGGTATGTGATTATAACTGAAACAGCTAGGGTTTTATAAATAAACTGAAACTAACATTCAATAGCCAATTCAAAGTGATGATCTTGACCTAGCTGGTGCACCTGGTTTTCCTGCAATATGGTAAATGAGGATCAAACAAAAAAGTATCATCTGAAACCCTGAAGAAGAGAGACTAACTACAACTTAAATATATGAAGAGTTTGAAATATTTGTAACATGCAGCAGCTAAGAAGAGAGACAGCAAGTAGCAGCTAGCGCACCTCAACATGCTCAATTGGAGCGATCATCTTCGGTTGGCATCGGGTATCGGCAGATAGGACATAGGTGGTTCTTCTCCATCCATTGGACGATGCAATGTACATGATAATGGTGTGCGCAGCGAAATCCAGTAATGGGTTTGACAGAAGCAGCAGCAAAATCCTGCAAACAAATGGGACACTCAGTGTGTTATAACAGTGTCATCAAGTGTCACCTGCTCCAAACCCTGAATCGATGATTTACTCGCCGGAATCAATTTGGGCGGTACTACATCTTCAGGTACATATTCATCTCCATCTCCAACTGGAGGCGTGATGAGAGTAACCAATAAAATGTTGTTCAACATGAGGGACACCCATGCCTGTAAGATCCTCATAGAACATCTTTGCATAATAGTTTTCAAACCGTGACTTCTTCAAACTTGAGAGAAGGATGGCAGAATTTTTTTCACTTATTTGAGAAAATTGTTCATAAGAATAGGGCATGCTGCGGTCATGTCGGATGCCTTTCACCTTGAAAAAGTTTACAGAGATCAGCACCATGTCCTCCTGCCAACTTCGGTCGCTGGGGGTTCGCTATTTTGGTACACTTCGCTTTGGAAGAAACTACTCTCTCTCAAATCCATCGCTCCTCGTTTTTTTGTCCAGGATGAAACTACTTAAATCAAGATTAATCTGAGGATTCAACCAGGATTAAGATACCCTCTCAATTACGGACAAGGATACCAAACCAGATCATGAACAGATAAAACAGAGAATCAAATTAGGGAAGAGTATTTGTGCACCTGATAAAGATAAAAAATAAGAAAAAACAAATGTAAACGTATCTAACGGTCAGAACGCAATCAGTGAGAGATGGTCATATCACGTGCATCACCGGTGCACCGAATAATTTTTGTCAAATTAGATGGTGTCATGACTACTCAAATTAAATCTTAACCTGATTCAACCAGAAAACCCTCACATAAGCCGAACCGAAAATAGATCGGAAAAAAAACTATTACAAAAACCAAAGTGAACTTAGTACATAAGACTATCTCAACAATAATGTTATGCACAAACAAACCATTCTGACTTTCTTCATGTTTGAAGATACGTACGAGAGGAACCGAACATTGAGATTTAAGAATATGAGTTCTCTTTCATGGTTGAACGCGAAGGCGTGGATTATAAAAACTGTAATAAATGGGTTTTTTTCAAGGTCTTAAATATCTAAAATATCCTCGAAATTTTCATTTTTTACTGTGTTTACCTTTGCTTCTCTTTTCCATCACTTATTTTACATTTTTACCCTTATTTTAGTTATTTTGTTAGATGTAGATTGATATAAACACATGGATATTTTAGGGTTGAACACAATGGCAGTTTCATAAAACAAATTGTCTAAATTAATACTTCAACTCATAGACGGGGCCATGACTACCTAACCAACATGTCACGTTTCTTATACTATTTACGATTGAGGTGAAACCAAAGCTGAAAGTACTAAGCTGCCCATGCAAAACCTCAAAACACTAGGCGGCCAAATACGAACAAGTTACATTTGTTACAAGCCCTTTCTTGTTTGTCAAGTGACCAATGTTATATCCATATTGGAAAGCTTAAGCTGCTTCTCAAGAGACAAGTAGTCCTTCAAGATCACACAGGTAGAATGCATCACACACAAAAGGAAACCAGTCATGGGATTTTCACTTTTATCAATAGGTTGCATGTCAGGCGGCATATCCTTACCCCGTGACAGAAGTGTGGTCCAATTGTAAATTCGCTCAGTTGATGCAAACAGAGAAGACATGACAGATTCCACAACGCCTCCCCACCTAGAGGTTGAGAGAAGAGAAGAAAGAGTGACTGGTAAATCACTCAGCACACTTTGTTGGTCCATAATCAGAAGCGGCATATATTTGCTCCAGCTACCGGAAAGTAACCCGAGAAACTTCAACGCCTATATATGAGAAGGTCAGTTTGTAAATGTCTATTTGATAAAATTTTAAGCAAGCAGATCAGAAAGCAAATGGAAGTCTCAATATATACCAATAAAGGTAATTGCACCTAGCACCTACCGTGGAGGGATAACTTGATACACAGCTAATTTCAGCTGCATCAACAAGCCACTGTCGTTTGATACTTCCGTCTGCATCTTGCAAAGCGGCTACAACTTCCACAAGCACGTCCCATATGCCTGTAAGCAATCGCATCAAGGATAAAGTTACATAGAGCTTCGGAAGATCATACACCTGAGTTCTTGCAATATATGATAGGAGTTGTACTGGGGTGAGATGGCCAGGGTGTGCAAGGGGAGGGAATATGTTAAAACACCATAATATCCATATTAATTGTTTAAAGCAATGGCAGTATAGTTGTTACTCCTACAATCCTAATGGTTATCAAAGAGATACAAGTTTCTAAAGGTAGATTACCACTAACGAAATACAAGGTCATTCAAGTAAAATATATGTATACATATTGTAGAAAGTATTCAAAGTACTAACCATCTGATTCAGTATTCAATATTAGAGCTTTTAGCCTTCCCAGCTCAGTCAAAGGGATAAAACCAAATCTGACTAGCTTAGCTTTGGCTTGAATTTTTTTCAGAGCTTCTACAAGCCGACCATCTCTTTGTCGTAGGCCGTCCTGTGAAACCTGCGAGGACAATGCCATTATAAGTTAACAGATGTGCCAAAAGGTTAACTTGTATTTTTGTATCTCATGTGTTACCTCCATTATTAGTCAGACATATTTTGATTATTTTCCAAGAAAAATCTGCTACTTAGTTAATTTGTATATACAAACATTTGTCACATTTTTACCAACTGATTCTTTTGACTAGCATACTCATCAACATGCAATACAAAAAAGCTTCGAAGAAACAGCATAGCATAGAAATACATTATCAGCATATGCTTACCTGCAGGAAATTCACCAACCAATGTTTCCGAGCCTTTCCTAAGCATGAAACTGCCACAGACCACTCCTTCAAATAACTTAACTGATCTACTCCTACCACGGTAGCCAACTGCCTAGCAGGTAATAAGGAAAACAACACCTCCATGCATTTTTCTATGTGGGAAACGCACTCGAGAGAATCAAGAGAAGCCTCATCTAAACATTTGTAGAGACCCTTCCAGCATGAAATCCGTAACAATTTTGACTCATCAGTGCCATATGATTGACGTGAAGTGGCTGAAGAGAAGTAGCTGAAGAGATCATCAAATAGTTTCTCAAGCCTGGAACTGGAGAATACTTTTATGAGGTCGGCAAGATGGTTGAGAACACAAGATTGCAGATGAAACTCTAGTGCACTGAATCTGGACAAGTCAGATAGCTCATCGAGGAAACTTAGGAGTTGATCAAATTTATTTGCATGAGCTAATGCGAACTTCAGACACTCCTCCCTAAGAATTCCTTTACCAAATGATGATTCTGTTGGTGACATCTCCGTGACTTGTGCCTCATATCTCATGCCACGTCTGACGATTGCTCCCCAGTCCAAAGTTGGCAACCTAGGAGCTTGTGAAAGACACCTTACCACAGTTATTACTGTGTCAATTTGAGCAACACTACCTGTCTGAAGTCAAAATTTAATACATTAGAAAGATGCATGGGAAACGATTTAACAACAGAACCTTTTTTTTATGTGCACACATATAAAGTGGAACTCAGAGAAAGAAAGAACTGCGCTATCTTAAAGCAGACGCAAAAAACTTCCATGGTGGAGAAGTAATCCAGATACAATATATCCATTGCTCAATTTGTACATATGTTAGCATCATAGAAGTAATTCCATTATGCTGTATAAGTAAATTACTCATCTCATGTGCAGAATCAGAATAAATGGGATATCTAAGACTTCATACGGAGTCAGGTATATAAAGGCCAGTCAGAAAACATTTCCCTCATGTTTAGCTTCAATAGTCGGAATAAGTCAACAAAAGCACTCATATCCCTCATCATGCCAAAGGAAGAAAAAAGTAATTGTGCAATAACAAATAAGCATCAAGATAAACTGCCTGGCAAAGGAGTACTACTGCAATACTAGTAGCAAAAGGCATACCCTGGTAAAGTTGAGATACATTAGCCATGAAGAAAGCATCATAACTATACTGTCATCTGCAAAACTTTGTGAAACAGACTTTGAAGCACCTGAATCAGTATTTATACTCTTTTCAACATCCTTGGACAACAAATGATTTCGAAGAAGTGAAGCTGCCCATGCAGCATATTGTTGCAATTGATGATCATCAGATTTCTGTGCAACAAGAAATATATCTTGCATCAATGATGTCAAAAGCTGCTCACAAGCAGGATTTGAGAGTAGAGGACCCGTGACGTAGCCAGATTCCTATCAGAAGAACCAAGAATGTTATTACACATGTAACCAAAGAACCCAACAAAAGGGGGAAAAACAGGAATATACTTCTTGCAAGCTTAAAATAAATGTACCTTTT
Source organism: Comarum palustre (assembly GCA_951800085.1). Classification (NCBI taxonomy): domain Eukaryota; kingdom Viridiplantae; phylum Streptophyta; class Magnoliopsida; order Rosales; family Rosaceae; genus Comarum; species Comarum palustre. The sequence continues at coordinate 1,267,969 of OX637574.1, read as the reverse complement.
GTTCAAAAGCTGCATGTACGGAGGTTAGTGGAAGCCTATCAGACAGAATCCCAGCACCTGCTCCCATAGCGTTAACAACTCCAAGCATGCCTCCAAAATGAACTAAATGAGGGTGAGGACTCGAATAGCATCTTTTTAGCAATTCTAGTATACCGTTTACACGCTCAACTTCAATAGCATGCACCCCTTCATACATTATACAGGCTAGAAGACTGCCTGCCCCTATGCATGATGCCATCAATAAGCTGTGATAGAAAGTGCCAAATTTTTTGACAGACAGTAATTCAGAAATGAGCTCCCTGTATCCATTTACTAAATGGTTTACTTCACTCTCATCCATCAATTCTACTCTTTGGCAGAATGCCACTACAATGGGAATCGCAAGACAAGCTCCTATAGACAAAACTATCTCAGAACCACTAGAGTAAGAATCAGAGCCTTGAACAAGTCTATGCATATGTGGAACCCATGATACGATAACCTCTTTTATCTTTACAATAGCATCATGCACCCCAGCTCTGTACATTGCACCAAGAGAACTCGCCAAACCAAGAACAAGTCCAGCAATACCCCATATATCTTCGAGAGAGTTGTCACAATTCTCATTTGACCACTGAGCAGATGTACTTGTTGTATCTATATCATATCTGCTATGTGGGAAATAAGCTGAGAGACTTTCAAAAATGTCAGGAGCCACTTGAGTGATCTCACTTATCATACGTAATAATGCTTTGACTATGTCACCAAGCAAGTCCCTTTCTGACATCATTTCTGAGTCTTTCTCTGTGCTAGAATTATCAGCAGAATCAGCCCTGGTCAGAAGATCTTGGCAAGAAAACCCCAAGCCAACCCCACAGGCTCCTTTGACAAGGGTACTTTTGCTACTACACATCACCTGAAGACATGCAATATCCATGAAACTGACAGAAAAGAAATAAAGATTCAAGATTAGCATCAAATAATTCTACCTACCTCAAGAAGTCTCAAGATATTCTCAAACTTTTGCTTATGATCAGTAATATGTAGGCAGCTTGAGATCAATCCAAGAGAAATTGCAGCAGACCATTTGCGGTATTCATGCTCAGGCTGGACCAACCAATTCAATAGAAACTTTGAGGCAGCTGCTTTGACAGTATGGGCAGACGGAGGCAAGACCTGACAAAGAGACAAAACTGAAGTCTGGGTAGAGTAGACAGGCACTATTTACTGTAAGAACTTAAAACCTGGCAAGAAAGAATAGGTAGGAAGAGGACGCTGAAGATCAGTGCAGTACTAACAATTATCTATGTTCTCAGTAGAGGCTTTAATGTAATTGGATAGTGCTGTCCATTTATCACCGTAGATTTTCCTTACTCTAATTATGGTCATCATTCTAATATCATGCCACGATTTTACGGTGTACATCTAGTATACTTTCAGTACATGAAATATGTTCTGTGTCCATGATATTCTACTACAAAACGGAGTACTAGGATTACAATTAAACTGGAGACAAGTCAACTGGTGCTGAAAGTGAGCAGCTCAACATTAATTTACTTTTAACAATATTGATCGGTAAATGTAATCTATTTTGTTCTATCAAATACCAATACATTCAGTGCCTATCGAGTAGAATATACTAAAAAAGAAAATATAAAATATCTGTAGCTTACATAAGATTTTCAAAAAACATATCTTACCGCACAAAGGGCACCAACAGCTAGTGCAATGTTTTCAGCAGATCTAGGAAGAGCCTCTTCTGCTATTTTTATCATACTCTGCACATACAATGGTTATGTAAAATGACAAAAGTTATATAGGTTCAGAAAACTAAGGGTACATCTATTAAAGCAAACAATAGGGTGAACCTTTAAAATGTCACTAGAAGCTTTAGTAGTTTTATCCAAGATGATCGATGATACTTTAGCATCAATGGACAAGACATCTGCCCTCAGCCAACGGCGCATGAAGGATTTCCATGATTCAAGTGAAATTAGGGCAACAAAAAGATTTCTTGAGAGCTGAAGGGATGAAGCTAGTTCCACCAGAGCATTCTCAAATCCACTATGTATATCCCGGAGGCCCTATTTCAAATAAACAATGTAGATTTAAAAGACGGCCGGAAGGCACATCTTAATTAAGACTCAAAGCACCAGGGAGAAAAAAAATATATGGGGCATTCACATCTTTAGGAGTAAAGGAAAGACATAGTAAGGCTGCACCAGGTAAGTCCCTTGCGTCACATTTTTTCCCTGCAAATGAACTAACCATTCTCAGAGTAAAATATAGATATGCTATGCAGGTCACAACTAACAAGAGAAAATCAGAATGATCAGGTCCGATAATTTATCATCAAAAATAACCTTACTATCAAATATGGATTTAATGAATTAAGGGTATCCAACAAAACAAACATTGAAAATAATAATAATTCAATACAGTTTCATCTTAAGGAACCTCAATTAATTTCAACATTCAAGTAAAGTAGTGATTCCATGAGACTGACATTCATTTTGTACCTCTTTTGACATAGCATTGCAAAATTTAGACAAAAATATAACCTAGGGAAGTACATTTACCTGAAAGAATAAAACAAAACAAACAAAACAGCCAAGCAACCGCAGTTGTGTGTGCAAGTGTCAGTGTGTCTGTAACTTTATATAAAGAAAAATAAAGATCCCAATCTCTCGTTACCTGAAGAAAATATCACCTGAGGAAACACATCCAGTAGTTTCTCGATCTTACTTCCTACAACTCTTTTCTCCTTAATTAATCTTCGCCTTGTTCTAATTCATTCAAATGAAAGATGTAGAGGAAAGCAAGGCAATATCAGTAACTAGTGTGGATACGACGTTAGTTTTTAAAGGACTATGTTGCTTACAGGTGCTCGTATGTTATGATCTTGACCAGAAGTTCTTCCATGGCATTGAGAACAGTGATGCTTGGTTCACAAGAAAGCAACTCCAGGTTCCTTTTCTTGAAGTCTTGAATTGTTTGTTCAATATGTGATACCTAGTGAAACATTTAATAACATAGAGGAAAGCATTATCATAGAGGAAAACCAAAAAAAATATTTATGTAATAGAGACAGCTATCAAAAGATAAGATTCCAACCAATCCAGTATGAGAGTGAGCGGTCACTGGAACTAGAATTGATTTTAGCACACCACTTTTCAATAGATCTCACCACTTAGACCCCTCTTAGTTAAAAGTGGAGTGAAAGTCTGAAAGGGGAATGCTAAATCACCACCCTATGTATTTGTATATATAAGCAGCCATTCAGGAAAAAGAAAAACAAATATACCTCAAATTGGGCCATAGCCTTAAAGGAAGAAGCCCTTGCCCTTGCCCACTGTGTTTCCAGACCAGGATGAGTAGAGATGCTAACACTCCATATGATCTGTAAGATGTCTTTTGAGGCTTCAGGATGTGCTTCTGTGTCGATCGCACCCCACCTCAGAAGAAGGCAAAGGCTGCCATTAAGCAGAAGTTAATGGGGCAGGGTATCTTTAAAATCAAACAGATAATTTACTATTCTTGACCAGTATAAGAACACTTGCACAATTGTGACAGAATAAAAAAGGCAAAGGGAGAGCACTTGAACAATTGTGACCTTGACTAGAAGTGCCAAGGTCATGCCGAACACCTCAGATATCTTAAGGTCAATTTGTCTTTCCATTTTTTTCCTTCTTTGGGACAACTAGGGTCAATTTGCATGAAACTCCTTTTAAGTATTGATTAATGAGCACAACCTTTAACTTTATCTTCTTCATAATTGTAGTGACAGTGATTATAGAATAGCCAAGCAATTATTGTATCAATTATAATATCAATACATTCTCATGCTTACCTCTGAGCAAGATTTGGGTCTACAGTGTAATCCAGAACATGCTTCCTGATGACAACCCATGCTGTGTAAAAATCTGAGGAGATGAGGGCAGAACTTTAATCTCACTGTACTACATTAAATAGCAGAATCCAGGGAGAAAAAAAAAACTCTTGGTATGTTAGTAATCGACAAAAAATAACAATAACATAAGTTTTATTGATGCCCGTTAGTTCATATCACTTTTTAATTCCAAGACGGAGAAGATGATGAAAGGAACTAGACATGTCACTGTTATGTGAAGAGTTATGTATCACAATTCTTAAATGTGGCATGAAGCAGAGGATGACACTTCATGAGCATAGGTGAAACTTAAACAGAATATTAAGATAACATGATATATCATATTTTATAAAGAAACTTTGTTACAGAGTTTGTCCAAGAAACTACTGTTGCTGTGAGCAAGTCTATTTGATGATGAACATAAACAAATAAAGCTACAGGCAACAGGATTACCAATTACGTCAGCTTCACAAAGGTGGGCAAGACTTTGAAACCCAACAGCTTGAATAATCGGATCATCGTTCTCAATGCAAGCCTGTTGATTAAAAACAAAAAGAAGACACATTAGAGCCGCATGCTTAGCCAAAACAAAGACAAAACAGCTTCGAGGTAAACCATACCGAGACAGATAAGATGAGGTCCACACCCCTATCAGGATTTTTTCTACAAACATCGCGAACTGATGCAGCCATGCTGATGCATATATTTTTCTCAGACTTTAAGTCAGTGAATCCTTTTGGAAGCAGCACTGCCTAAAATGTTGACACGAAACAATGCAAATATAAACAAATTAGCAATAGAAACAGAGAAAAGCAAGGGTACTTAATAAGTAGCATTGGCATCAGAGATATTTTTCCCAAGTCAAGGATTCAGTATCATTTTATCTATTAATAATCATCATGAGTTCATGATGAAGTAGAAGACAAACTTTACTTCCACATCAACTTCATTACTCGTATCTTAACCCCAGAATTTTTCCAACACTATTTGTACAACTAAGGAATGAAGTTGGAAAAAATTGTCAATAATAAAAAAAATGACCAAATAATTACATCCAATTTGGAAACAGATTAAGAATACTTCTGGAAGCATCAGAGGGGCCCAAAACTTTTCCAAACATGCCAGACTGGCTCATCAACTATGTATGCAACTAGAGCAAGATCTGGTATGCAATTACAGAGTGGCCACATTCAGCCCCCAGCTTCTAGTTGAGCTCTACTATTTCATAGTTGCTACTGTTAGCACCTAATTCAGGAATTGACACTTACAAGCTCATAACAGAATATGTATTTTGACATGACTACAGTAACACTCTCAAGTTAGTTATGCATTTAGTAATATAATGAACATAGGTAACAGTTTTACCTGCAAACTCCCAAAGGCACGGTCATTGGTCTCCCAGGTCTGACAAAGCAAGCGAATGGCTGTCGCATATAAAGTTCTGAAAATTAAATGAACCATTGAAATGGGCTTTTTGGAAAGAAAAAAAAAATTGATTACACATAAAGCAGATCCTCCAAATGTTCACTTTAAGGAAGTCCAAAACATAGTATTTAAGAAGTTTAGAACTATACTAGTTTGCACGAGAAATAGATGTGCCATCTACAAAAAAAATCACTTTTTCTGTTCAACTAATAGTGTATTGAAGAGGAAAAGAGCTAGGCCTTGAAAGAGTCGCTCTTTACATGTAAAGCGCAAATATTAGTTTTTAGATTGCTGAAAGAACTTAACATAGATGCTATTTCTATTAACAATAAACTTGACTTAAGGGTCCAGTTGACACCTAGGAAACGTGAAAGTTTCGAACCAATTCCAATTGCCATTCAGAGTCAAGTAAATAGTTTCAGATATCTATGGGGATGTTTGAAATACAATGCATTAGATAGAATATACTTCAGATAGTAACTAAACCGAAAGCACAACAGCATGCAAATACGTGGATATTTACTTTACTGTATGTAATCCTCATTACAAAAACCCATTACTATAACAATTCATCTTTGAACACTTTGACAAAAGGCCACCTCAAGACCAGAACACATAGGTAACAACAGGACCCCTAAATGATCATAATAATATCTGTAGATATAAAAGATTTTCATAGAACTTACGGTTTTGCATCCTTCTGAAGCATTGGTAAGATAGTCTGAACTACAAGAGGAATCATCACAGACTGTGAGGCAAGTGCTGGAAGCATTGTCAAAAGTTTCGGCTGCAGATACAGTTAAATAAAGTAATTTAAGAAAAGGAACGAAAAAGAAAAACCAAACTGAAACTGTTCATTGGTAAAATACGAGATAAAGAGTCAAGACTGCAACTGAAAACTTACCAACATAGTAAAGCGACTTATATCTTTTCTAGTGAAAATTTTATTGTAGAATATGACAGCCAACAACATTTGAGCTCCCAATTTAGGATCCATGGTGGAAATGGCAGCCAAAGAATCTACAGCAGTGCCTCCCTCTACCTCATGCATCACTAAAAGACCAGCAATGGCAGAGAGTAACAATGGCATCTCTACAACAAATAAGAGTCGGGAGTACATAAATATCCTGTAAGTGCAAGATTACAAACAAATGCATCAAACCAAATAACTATCAGAAATTTCAAGCTTAGAAACGTGAGTAATGATGTTGTTTTTTAAACATTTTACCAGTTATGTATGATTCTTGAGTCTGCAGGAGAGGTAAGGAGGACTTCCGTTTGTCAACAATCGATAGAGTATACTCTTGCAAATGAGAAGCCCAGGATCTTGGTACATCGTGAATCTCCTTGCCAACAGCATTACCAATACAAGAAAAACTTAAAAACAAACTGGACAATGAATAGGAATCCTGCAAAACAAAAGAAAATATAAAACTCAATCATCAGGTGCTACAAAATCCTTTAGTAGAAGTACTATAATCACATCTCAGATCACTAAGACTTAAATGTCTGGTATCATGTTTTTTCATTTTTCAAAAAAGCGATACAAACTTGGATGTATACAAGAGCAACATGACCAGGAACTTGAACGATAGAACACTTTTACACAACAATAAGAGAATACTTGGAAATGCAACAAGACTACATGGAAAAGAATCACAGATAAGAGAATACCTGAAACCAGAGACGCTGTAAGATTCTAAACACAATAGATCCAGGTGTGCTTAAAGAGGAATTTCCTACTTCTTTTGCTGGTTTATCCTTTGGTGCTACCAAAACTCTTACTAAAGTTCTTTCTAGCATGACAAGCAGATCTGTTGCCGCTCCTTTGACATGTTTAGAGGGAGATGACAGTAGACCAACGATGGGAAATATGAACAAAAGCTCCTCGCTCATAGCACCTCCACTTCTGTCTACACCATTTGCTACCACAAAAAAAAACTTCTAACCAAACGCAACAAAACAACCATGCAGCAATAAAATCAAATGAATATGACAATCATGTAAATTGTCTGGACGAATAGTATCAAGCATACCATTTCCATACTTCCACTTCAAGAGAAAGTGCAAAAGTTTCAATGTTGAAAGTTGTTTGTGCTCGAGCTCTGATTGGACGAGGATAATAAATAACGAAAGCATAGATGATGATAACTTAGATGCATAAGGGAACCCATTATCTTTCTGCGACAACAATAAGTTCTTGGATAGTTCAACTAGTGGCTCAATTGAACCGGAGTGCTTATGACCAGTTGCGCAAATCGATAGAAGGTTCTCAAACAGTTCCAAACCACATAGTTGAACCTCAGCTATCAACTGCTACAAAGAAAAGGAAAAAAATATAATTTGGTTCAATAAAAAAACAAAGCAAACAGAAAAGGAAAAAGGAGAGAAAAAGATCGATTAAACAATCCTTCTTCCATCTCTACAACGACAGCATGACTTCAAATTAAATAGAAAGGCTAAGAACATACCAATCTAGATCCGGCTAAATGCCTCAGAACCACTATATATGCATCCACCATACATTCTGCAATATATGTGAAATTCCTGAAATCCTGAAAATTTACAAATGAAACTAATTAGCATCACCCCAATGAAGGCGGAAGAAGCCGGTAAATACAATACAAGTCACACAAGTATACTCACTTCTGAACTCTTGTGTGGAACGTACTGAAGACATCCTGTCAACAATCTAAGCACAGGAATTGCATCAACAGGAATTGAGCAACAAAGAGACGCCATAGACGACACTAAACGCCTCGTAAACATAGCCGAATTCTCTGAAAACGGTATCCTCAAAACAGTATAGTTCAGAAACGGTCTCAAGAACTTGCATACATCCACCATTCTCACCTGCCAATTCTGCGCCGTAAACAGTAACACTTGCTGCACAAGTTCATCCTCCACATCGCTTCGGCACAAAAGAACCTAAAAATCAAAACCACACAGCTCACACAGTTCAAAACATCTCCCTAATCAGCCAGCATTGCATTGGAATTCAATTCATAACCTAGACTATAGCTTCTGCGTAATCAATTACCTTAATGAAGGGGTGAGACTCTGTGTTGGTGAAGGACCAGTCGCCATTGCTCTTCTGAAACCCTAACCGGACTAAGAACCCCAGACCTTTCACGAAGAGGCTGACGAACTTGGAATCGGATCCTTCGAGAGCGGACTGGAGCTCCAGCAACCCGCGGTGGATATCGAATCCGGATTTTCCGTCGGCAACGAGGCAGCAGAGCTCGCGAACTGATTGATCGACGACCGCGGGGGAGGTGGAGTGGAGGCACTGGGAAATGGCGTGTCGTCCGGGTTCGGAGTCGGAGTCTAGATGCTTCGGGGCAGATCGGAGCTTCGAGAAGATTGAAATCACGGCGTACTTTTGGAGGGAGGGTTGGGGGACCCGGGTTTTCTCCAGTAAGGGAGTGTAGGAGTCCATTGAGACAGAGAATGGAGTTTACATTTCGGGGAGGGAAGAGGAGTTTACATTTCGGGGCGGCAAGATGAAACGACGGCGTTTGGGTACATTTTATTCGGGTGCTGAAGTGGCATGTGGTTTCATACTGAAAAACCCTTAATTTGTGTTTTATTTTGACATGGTATTATACAGTTTTCGTATATACTTTTATTAGGAGAGTATCTTTTATATAATAATGTTGATATATGGGTAGTTAAAAATATAAATTGTTATGAATGATTAAGATTGCATAATGTTTATACAGGTCGTGCATACAAAAATTTTCTCTTAAATTATATATTGAGATTGAGAAACAAAATTATGTCATTGTGAAAGTCATACATATATTTTGACTGAAATTACACATTACACATAATTATTGTATTATTTTTAAAAAAAATGAAGTAATTGGGTATGTTACACATTTGAATTTTTATAAATATCGAGAAGAAGTTCTCCCTAAACCCTAGTCTTAGTCGGACCACCTTGTTAGTCACTTCTTTCTTCTTCTCACCTTCTATTACATCATAATCCTGATATATAGATTAGGGATGACAATGGGTAGGGTATGGTTAGGGAATCAAAATATCATACACATACTTTTTAACATGTTTCATCTACGTACATGTCCTCATACCCGTAATCAGATAATGGGTATTCCCCACACCTATACCTACTGAGGATTACGTTCTCATACTTGTCCCAATCCTCGTTAACAATTATGTATTAAATATTTTTTAAAATACAATATATAAATATATGAAATCTAAATCAAATACCAAATAAATTAATTTCATGTTTCAATCCAATGAAAACAAATACAAGACTCATTTAAAAAGAATAATAACTGTAAATGAATATATTTAATTGAGAGAATGAAAAAATATTTATTACATAAATATATTTTATAAATTGGTATATATATATATAACAAATTATATATATTAATATTTTCATCCTAAATGAGCAGGGATAGGTACGAATATCAAAATATCATACCCGTCTCGTACCCGATTTAATTATCTAAATACTGAAGATCTCATACCCGTTACCTATTTATCCCCGTTTATCTCCCTCATTAAGGTCAAATGCCCATAGGTAACTTACCCGCCCGGTATTATTTTCATCCCTAATATAGATGAACTGTAACCATCCCATGCAATTCTACTTGATGAACTGTAACCATCTCATGCAATTCTACTTTTGAATCAACCCCTTAACCTTGAAGATGGGAGGATCGGTAGCCTCGTAACATTTTTTGTATTTATCGTAGGAATCGGTGGTCCATAACATTCTTTTTACCGAGAAGCCATGACATGAAGTTTCATCACCCACGATACAATTTTCTGAGTTGTTTCAAGTAACATATGGGTTCATAGTTTTTTTTAGTTTTATGAATGTTCGATGTTAGACGTCGTTAGTGACTTTCGGTATAATTATGGGGTCAGGCATAAACTTGCGATAACATTTTTATATTTTGCAAATCAAAGTTAGTACTCAAGAAAAGTTCAGATATTAATCGTTCCCTCAAAGCAAGCCATGCCCGCATTGGAGAGTTTGAAATTGTTTTGGGCATCCTTAGTGTGTTATGTCATTGATTGCCCCGTCGTGCTGACTCCAACCATCAACATTTTCCCGCCATCTACCGTTGAAAAAAGTCCACATCCTTTATGCGGGCGCAACCACCTACAAACATGCTCCATAACAAGATTTAGTCAATTCAATCCAAAAGTGTATACCTCCAACCATAAAACCAACGATGTTGTCAACGAAGCACAACCAGCTAAACTACCTTCACCAAAGAAATAGTTTTATGGACTACGAACCGGACTTGTTTACACTGTTCAACATATGCAAGTATTTTTCTAGCCATCATGAATTAAAGATGCAAAAATTTAGAAAATTTTGCTCCAGCATAATAGTTTTTATTCATTTTCAAGAAAGTGGATTTGCTCCATTGATATTATTCATACGGCCATATAAGGTCAAGGTTAGAGATGTTCGAGAACAACTCTAAATTACTATACCATTCTCATAATTTCAAAAATTAGGAATCTAAAAAAAAGAAAGCAACAAATGGATTTATTGAAACCTCATAAAAAATAAAGTACCTCACATAACCCTAAACATGGAAGGCTAGAATATTTTGATGTGGGGGTTAAGACCTTAAGGGTTCCTTCAAAATGTGTAATCAAAACCACTTAATGTTTTGTATGGATTTTTTCCTGGTGAAAGTAGGAAAACTACTTCCCTCATGCCTCCACAACGAGACCCGCTTGTCTCCCTACCTTGGTCGACTTCAATCTACAATAACACCAGTTTGAGTGCCTTATTCCTACTGCCACGAGAACGATCTTGTTTCTTTGAGAATTTTCCAATATTGAACTAGGATTGATGTTGTTATCTCGTCCATTGTTTAAGTCGAGCTATGGCCAATCTGTAGCGTCTCGGGAGGAGAAACTACAGTGGTTATGAATTTAAGCCAATAAGAAGCCAACACGTCTGAAGGACGTGCCAACAACTTATTAACCTAAAGTCGTACGCTATTTAGTAGGTAAAATAAAATTAAACTTTAACTTGAGTGGCACCACAATATTTTCTTAAAACGTTCATCAGAGGTTTTTCAATTTCGTGGAAGGTGGACAAATTAAAGGGACAATTAAAAACTTTAGCGACAACAATAAAAACATGCAACCGGATTAACAATTCATTACGACACCTTTACTGTTTATGTAAAATGCTCCGGTAAACGACCCGAAGGATAAAACAGGAAAAGTGAGTACAACTTGGACCAAATATCGAATAGGAAGTGAGGCTCCACACACACAACTTTCTCTATTCATCCCGTCACAGTACACAGTACCTGCAAACAATCTGCTGTAGGAGTGAGCGTCGTCCTCGCGTGCTCACATATAAGCCCACCAATGATAGGTTTGAAAACCATAAAACCATATATATATATAGATTTGAGCTCTACATGAAAATCATTTCGAAATCCTTAGCACACAAAAACATCATTTTATATCTTTCGGGAAAACTGTGCAGTATGCTAAAACAGGGGTCAGAGCGCTCAATGAATAATAGAGTCTGCAGGGCTTCACGGTTCTAGGCGGTCGAATCCCGGGTTTGTAATACAGCAAACCGGGGCCAACTACCTATGCGTCTGAAAACGAATAGTAGCGAGAGTGTCCATTTACAGCTAATGCCCAACACATCACTGATAGTACACACTGTACTTACGGCTCGCTTAACTCTGTATGAGACAAACGTAAGCAGGAAAATAAAGTAAATAGGGCATTGCCCCTCCGGAGTTTCACGGTCATCGACACCGTATGAGTACTATATACTAGGTCCTGCCACTCTCAGGTCAAGCACCGGAAATCAGGACAACGGTACTACTTTTCGATCCGAATCATCACATAAAAATCATTTACGTCTAGCCTCGGGTTTTCTTGGTTCAATCATAAATCATTTATCACATAATATAAAGAAAACTTTCCCGAGGCATCAACCATGAGCATACAAAAATCATGCACTTTCATATATCAGGCAAAACCATTAACAAAGGGGGTTTACCTTCCCTACCTGGAATAACCGTTCCTTACGTAAGCTCTAAACTTTCAGGAACCGCCTCGGTAATCAGAGGTCACCGCTTAAACTACCTCATCCAATGATTCACTACAGAATAGAGTAGCTTAGCAACGAAGAAACAATAACAGTCATGTTGACCTCAACATTCCTAGTTTGACTAGGAATGACCACATTGACCAAGTTGACCAACCAATTCCTTTTTAACTTTTTGACCTTTTTAACTTGCTTTTCCGATTATCAACTTTTTCTCATTTACTGAAAGTACGACTTAACTTCTGAACTTTCCTTTACCATTTTAATTTAATGTTAGGGTATCACATAATAATTCGTTGAATTACTATGGACACCCAATGCATCACATTAACTACTTTATTTAACAAGATTCGATTTATCGATTTACGTGAAACACCAATTTTTCTTAAAACGGTCAACTTGACATTTTCGGAATTCCAGTTATCATTTTTCGATAACAAACTTTACCAATTTAACCAAACTGTGTCAAACTTCGTTGAACTTCAATTCTTTACTAAACCGTTTTCCAAAAATGGAACTTTCCCAAAATGAAAAACTTTCCATTTGGGAAAGTTTCCTAAATTATTAGGTTTCAAAAAATAGAAAGTCTCTTAAAATAGAAAGATCTCAATTACGGTTAGTTTCCGTTTTTAGTAAGTTTCCGTAAATGTAACTTTCCGATTGCCTTTACTTTAATTCCTTATTAACAAATCCATAACTTTTAGTCCACTTCGGTTAATCACGTTTTCCTGCATTACACACAAGCACAACCAAAAACCCCTTATGGATCAAGAGATTCACCTTTCAATTTCTAAAAAAGGCAGGCTGCACTCAAAATTACTCACTGCACCCAAGCTATTGCCAAGCTCCCTTCTCGGCTCCATCACCAATTTATCCTGCCCTTCATCAATTCCAAAACCATATCCAATTTCAATCTCAACAGCAACAACAACAACAACACATAATCGAGCACCAAAACCCAAAACTAAATACCAAGTCTTATCCTCTGCTCATTTAACTTCAAGACTCACAAAATTGCTCTCTACACCCAAACAAGGTCTCGGCTGCAACCAACACAACCTTTGTTCTGCGACAAGTAGTGTATCACCACCTCTCGGTCATTTCTCCATCAACTCCAAGACCTCAAATAAAACACAACAGAGACAAAATCCAAACCAAAACAGTGGATCAACAACCTCATTCACCAACAAATCGGAGAAAACCCAGAAAAAATCCAAAACTTGAACAAAACAGAACCAAAACAATTGCAGAAAAGGGGTTGCTTACAAACTGCCTAGGAGTGATAAACAAGACATTCTGGAGCTCGAAAAGCAGCCTAGAATCTTCAGAAAACCGTCGCTGGAGCTACTAACCTCGGCGGGAAAACTCACTACCTAAAACAAGAATTTGGGATTTTTCGATTAGGGCATCAAATCGAACAAGAAGGCACCTAGAAAGGAAGGAGAACAAAGAGAAAGGAACATACCATCCACGCGCCCTAACTCCGCCTGGACTGGCCAGAATCCGGCCAACACAGGCGGAGCTCTTCGCCGTCCGATCTCCATCGAGAGTGGATGCCTGGTGGATTGGAGAACTGGGTCAGATAGAGGAGGAAGAGAGGAAGCAGATGGTGGTAGTCCGCCGTTGAGCGGTGGCCGGAGGCGACCAGACACAGTCGAGGGCGATGGAGCAGAAGAGGGAGCTCGGGGAAGATGTTGACCCGAGTTGGGGGTTTGACCGAGTCAAACCTCTCACTTATATATTTATACTAAAACCAACGGCCGAGATCAAATCTCAAATTGATCCAACGACCCAAATTTAAAGAAGGGTAAAAAGTAAAAGGTTAAATCGTAAAAATGTTTTTACCAGAATGTTAATTAAAATTACCAAAAACTTCAAAAATTCGTAGAAAATAAACGGAAGCTCCGAAAAATATTCTGAAAATATCGGGAGACTCATGTCGACATGTACTATGACATTGAGGCATTGAATGACGAATTTGAAGAACTTTGAAAAACTCAAAAATGAACGTGGTTGTTCACTCACGAAGTTACCGAATGCGACTTAAACCTCAGTAACTCGTCAACAACTACGGTAAAATTGTGTGGGGTCTCACACAGTCGAGTTGAACTTGAAGCTGCAGGTTGAAAAGTTCAATGGGCACGCGATAGTTGAAGCGTGTGACGCAGGAGCCACTCTTCTGCTGCTCATGGTGTTCAAGTCTCTGGATTCGGATCCAGTATCACAAAACATCTAAGTGCAGGTTGAAAAAGAACATGAAATTAAGAACCAAACTCATATTCAACAAATTCATAAAGTGAGGGAGAGCGAACGTACCTTAGGTGGCTGATTTGAGATACCAACCCCTAATGCAACTTCATTCACAACATGTTCTATCTTTCTGGTGCAACTATTGTCACATCCTCTGCTTCAACATCCATTTTGGTCCATCTCTACTTGGAGTTAGAGGTAAGAGAGGATTTAGGATTTGAATCTTAAGGTGCGAGAGATTTGAGATGATGAATGGTTTAAGTCATTGATTTACATTTTTCAACATATGCAAGTATTTTTTTTGTCTTCATGAATTAGAGATGCAAAACATATATGAACGATTATAGATTAGGATGACCAAATATTTGAAAATAAAAACATCTCTGCAGTAAAACTAAAACTTAGTAGTTAGAAAATTTTGCTCCAACATAATAGTTTTTTTCTTTTCAAGCAAGTGGATTTGCTTCATTGATATTATTCATACAACCATACAACGTCGAGGTTAGAAAAGTCCGAGAACAACTCTAAATTACTATACAAATCTCAAAATTTTGAAAACTACAAATCTAGAAAAAGAAAGCAACAAATGATTTTATTGAAACCTCATAGAAAGCAAAATACCCCACATAACCCTAAACATGGAAGGTTAGAAATACTATGATTTCGGGGTTAAGACCTTAAGGTTTCCTTCAAAATGTGTAATTGAAACCACCAAATGTTATGTATGGATTTTTTTCCTGGTGAGAGTAGGAAAACTACTTCTCTCATGTCTCCACCTCGAGACCGTTTGTCTCCTCACCTTGGTCACCGCTTGTCTCTCATGTGAATAGAGTGCCTTATTCCTATTGCTACGAGAACGATCTTGTTTTTTTAAGGATTTTTCAATATTGAACACCCCCAACTCACCATTGAAACCCATAACAAACCTAAATCCTCAGGGGCAGAGGGAGAGGAACTAGTCATAGGGCATGGTGAAGTTTCTTTCCCACCTCTTAACCTTTTTCTCGGCTGCATCACACACCGACAACTTTTGTTGGAGAAGGGAAGAGTTCCACTTCTTATTGATTCTACACATGCACTCTTTGGCGAAAATAAAGGCCAAATAAAGGACGAGAACAGTGAGATTTTATGGCTGATTTGCCCTAAAAATCATATAGGAGAGCTAAGGACACTGTCATCAGATGTCCATGTCTCCAGCAGAATAGTCCCTTTCTCTCGTCTCTCTCTCTCACATAGACTTAAGAACACCATTGTTGATCGTAATACAGGTCTGACAATTTGCCCAACAACTTTTCATACTAGAATTTCACCAAAATCAAATCAATCATTGAAACCCTACTTCGCCTCTCCAATCTGACTGGCACATTGAGCGGCAACATCAAACGAACCTTAGCAACACCAAGTTGGATGCCATTCTTGTCAACTTGGAGAATATAGCCAATCCTCTCACCCGCGAGCCTAGTTGTGGCAGTCATCTACGCTATCAGAAGGTCCTAGATCTTAACCTTGATCCACACAAAGTCCAGTGACTCCGTCATGATGATCGAGAAACCGTCAGTCATTCAATTGTATCATGAATCTCTGGTACCCCATTGGGCCTCAGTCTTCACCCATTTTAAAATTAAAATAAAAATAAGTCACACACTCTATATATATCGGTGATATTTGAAACTTTGAATCTATAACCTTAAAGTTATCATTTAAACACTTTAACCAATCAAACTACAACTCACCTTAAATATTCTTCACCCTATTAGAATCTCTCTCATTAGAAAAGGTAAAAAAGAATCGATTGCCTCTTGCTTGAACTTCCACATAGGAGGTCAGTCTCCACATCGAATGAACTTAGCTCCTAAACGGTTCAAAAGCAACATAGACTGTGTTGAGCCGTCCCATGAGGTAGAAATGTGGTGCAACCGTGCAATGAAACCTTTTGAAGGGCACTCGAGGTCTCCAAAATCGACTAATTTTTCATGTTGGCCAAGAGATACAATGATAATAGTTATTTGTAAGTTATGTGATATGTTTAAATGAATCATAAAGTGACACATGGACAAAAAGAGAGATAATATAGGTTTCCTCTCCTCCTTTTGTCCAGGTGAACAAAAATTCGAATAATGAGATATTCATCTCTCTTTTAAAAAAGAAAGTAACTGAATTTATTCAGAAAACCAAAAAAGATTACATCAAAAGAAAAAATATTGGTGGAAAACACAAGTGTCCCACACCTTTTTTCCCACAACTCTAAATAATTATAGGTCTATCATCAGAGATGACATCCTTAAATTAATCGGACCTAACCTCTAACCAAATAAACCGCCCCTCCAACCAGGCTACTATAGTCACCACCGCATGAGCGGCACCATTCGCACTCTGTGGGGTATATGAGATGCTAAAGCCCCACGACGATTAACAAAGTTCTAATTATCTAAATCAAGAACATAAATTTTCTTTCATCCACTAACTAGTCTAACAACCTCATAACAATGTGTTTCTATGGAACCCGCCCTCTTGTCTTAAGCACATAGGACACGTTTACTAAATCGTAATGAGATCGTGAAGGAATGAGAGAGAGAATGAAGGTGAGAGAGGAGGAATGAGAGAGAAGAGGAGTGACTACTATTCCTTTGTTTACGTATTATCAAGAATCAGAAGTATTAACTATCATTGATTTCCTTCATGTGTACTAAAACATGGAATCAAAATCCTAACAAATCTAATTACTAAAACATCCTTCAATATAATTGGTTATAAAACATAAAGACATATGGGTATAAATGTAATTTTGATTTCATCCTTAAATGGACTAAATACCATGTATATCGATCGGAATCCAAATATAAAAGTGATTCTTATCTTTCTTGTGAGACCTACATTATTTTTCATTCTCTTATAGTTAGTAAACGTCTAGAGTTAGTGAAAGGGAATCAATACAGAAGGATTGATTCCGTTTGAGGAAGGATTGATTCCGTTTGAGATTGGCAAACATGCCCATAATTCAATCCTCATCTCCGTTCTCCATTTACCCCCGCATCTGAGTTAAATACTTGTGGGTATCACTGGGGATTTTTGCCATACCTAGATTTACTTATTTACAAGATATAAATGCAATACCCGTATACTCATAGGGCCTATTGCAAATTACCCTAAACAACGTGGGTCGAAATGCAATTTCCGGTTCCAGTTTTAAGTCCCCACTTTTATTTTCACTCATTCCCATTTTTATTTTGGTACCAAAACCACCGTCGTCGTCGTCTCCAAAAATCCTGTTTGCTCCGCTCAAACCCAAACCCAAAACCAAAACCAGTCTCACTCGCAAAACCTCTCTCTCTCTATCTCAAATTCCCACATCCCTCCCTCGATTTCCTCTTAATTACGATCTTACCCTTCCCCCTCCGACTCTAATTTCCGCCGCCGCGAAATTCCACCTCCGGTTCTCCATCAGGCGAATTTCCCTGGGCTACGCGGCGGAGCCGAATCCATCTGTACATAGGAAGCTTCCGGACGCCATTTCTCGAGCCCTGTAAGAATTCGTTTCCATTGTCTTGAATTCGTTTTCGGCATTGCTCGATTGTACTAAACCTAAATTACGATCGCTGAATGCAATCCCTTAGGGTTTAGTTTTCTAATTTAGGCTGGTTTTTTTGTGTTTCTATCGAAAACCTGTAGATTATAGGAGCTTAGGCTTGTTAGTGCTTAGTGTTGATTGATTGTGATATACGTTGTTATGGGGATTTTGATGAATGTGGAAGGTTGAGTGGTTTTCATCATCCAGGTGAAGGTAGCTACTAGCTATTTGAGGTCATTGCAATATACTTTGGCCGGATTGTATGTAGCTTACGAATTTGGATTGGTACATTTATGTCGAAAACACGCAATGATTTTCGTGGTCATTAGTACCTGAATCGTTAGAATGTGGAATAGGGGACACTTGGTATAATTGTGATGCTGCCAGCGAGTGCTGTTCTGTAACTTATCATGCTTGTTTGTTCTTTTGTTTTTCTTACTGTTCTTGTCATTAGGTTTTACGGCTTTTTAAGCATGGTTTATATGCTGCCAGCAGAGTCTGCATGTTTTCCATTGGCTTTACAGCTTGTTTATAATAAGACAAACAAAAAATATAACAGACTCTAAGGCTTCTGTAAACCTTTTTGGGTTCTATTGATTTGTTTTGGCATTCATTATTGTCATTTACAAAAGATTTGCCATCATGCCTTTGAGATGTTAAAGGTCCCCTTTGAGACCGGGAGAAGCTAGCACTTGTTTCTTTTGGTCCGTCATTTAAACTGCCAAGTATCAGAAAATGTTAAGGGTCCCCTTTGAGACCGGGAGAAGCATGCACTTGTTTCTTTTGGTCCGTCATTTAAACTGCAAAGTATCAGAAAATGTTAAAGGTCTCAGAATAGGCTTTACCTTTAGGTTTTAGGCAAAGAATAACATGGAAGTAGTATGCAATACTGCAATAGTGCTCCATGGGCAAGCAAATAGTGTTTCTATCTAGCTGGATTTGGTAGCATGCATATTATACAGTACTTGGTTTATTAACATGTATGATCCCATCATCGTGCCAAAATTGTTTATCAGAACTGATCCTGGAGATCCTTTTTGGTTCAAGTTGAAGGTCATTGAGTGAAGATTATTAGTTCTGTTTGCGGCTCTTGGCCTTTTGTGATAAGAATGGCATTGTATATTTGTATATACCTTTAACCTTGATGCCCACGATATGATGTAAATAACTCATGTCTACTGCAGACTTCTTTTACTCATTTTATGTGTTGTTGTTGAAAACTTCTAATTGTTATCTCTTTCCAGGTTCCCACCTCACTGGTGTATCTATACACAAACAAGTGTATTTGTTGCTGGTACTGGGAGTTTGGAAATTTTCTTGACGTAAAACGACATTCTAGTGATTTCAAGGGATCCAATGGAATTAAAAGTTTCATCTCCAAAGCCAGGTGGCCTGTCTGCTTCTGATTTTGTTAGTGATCCTGAGGAAAAGGAAGTCAGTGATGACGACGATGATGATCGAAATCACAAACATCGTAGACGAGATGCTCGTTCTCAGTCTTTGGAGAGAGATACCCTTGACCAAGATATAACAAGGCCATACAGAAAAAGGAACAGACCTTTTGCAAATGGGCACTCTATCAGAGATAATGACTCTCAAGCGAGTACACCATCAAAATATAACTCCACCTCTTTTGAGAACTTTTCTGGAAAGTTAGATAGAAGACGCCCAGGTTCAGCATCACTGTCTCGAGCACCGTTTGATTTAAATCAAAGGACGCGGGCAAACCAAGTATTCCCTGGAGACCTTGGTCTTGGTAGGGGAAGAGGACGGGACTCTGCGTCATGGAGCCAACGTGATTCGAGGTTTATCTCTGATTTTACATCTCAGCTCGTTCAGCAGGGACCCCTTCCTCCGAGTATGTTTGGGGGACGGGGATTGCCAAATGTTTCTAATCCACAGAGTGCGTCCTGGAATGCATTTAGATTGCTTCCAGGAGTACCAAACGGTGGCCTGGATACACTGCATTCAATTGGGTTGCAAGGTACACTCAGACCACCAATCCGTTCTTTAAATTTGGGCATCCCTCGCCAAAGATGTAGAGACTTTGAGGAGCGTGGGTTTTGCCTAAGAGGGGACATGTGTCCAATGGAACATGGTGTCAATCGGATCGTTGTTGAAGATGTTCAGGTACATTTACTGCATATGTAGCCTAATTGAAATATTTATTCCACCATGATGGTTACAAGTAACTGTTTTCTTTAACAATCTTAAAGCCCGAGATTTTAATATTTGACACTGTATAAGTTGTGAGTCATGTGACTGATGATGTCTAGCTTGTTCTATAATGTCAATTTCAGTTTGTGCATGTACCCATTAGTATATAATTATTTTCTCGGTCTGCGTTGTGTAGATCAGACTTGTTACATTAGAGCTTCCTGGCTAGTTGATCTAACTTTCGGAATGCTGGGTAGCTATTTTGCATTATTTCCTTAGCAATTAGTCAAATGCTATCTAGTCAGAACTTAACAAGTATTATAATGCATTTGATTAAATTCATGAATGAATCCTTTTTGCATACCTTCACTAATGCATTCTGTCATTACGCGGGGTCTAATGTTGGCTGTATGTTGGTTATTCTTTTGTTTGTTTTGTTTTCAGTGTTTAGCTTCAAACTTCATTATTATTGGCCAGTGTTTTTGATTAAAATCATATTTTCTTCAATTACAGAGTCTTTCTCAGTTCAATCTTCCTGTTTCACTTCCAAGTTCACACCTACTTGGAAAACCCTCTGGTCCTGGACCTCTACCATCAGTCGGTGCATCCTCAACTAAATTGATGAATAACAAAGGATTGCATAGCAAAACGAGCAAGTCTATTGTCACTGATGACCCTTCATTGGGTGGAACTGATTTGTATGACCCTGATCAACCTCTGTGGAATAATAATGGTCCTGAAACCTCAAATGCAATTCTAGACCTTAAGTCACCTAGGAATGATGAAACTGGCTCCTTATCAAATGATGATCCTTCTGACCGCCATCAAGCCAGATTGTGTGATGACGCAGACAATGAATACCCAATTAGACCTATTGGAACTGCTGCTGGTTCTCAGGGTACAAGCGTGTCAGTCTGGGGTAGAATTGGTAGCTCTAAAGGCGGATCAGACATGAAGGAGAAAATTGACCCTTCAATAAACTGTTCAGATAATACTGAGAATGAAACTGAGTCACTGGTCAACATTCATCAGCAACGTCAAGGAAAGCGTAGCATTGCAGAGGATGCGAACTGCAAACCCCTAGACTCAGTAGCCAAGAGACTGTATGATACTATGCGCGCTGTTCGGAAACCATCTCAGAAAGCATTACGTACTCTATTTGTCAATGGTATTCCTCAGAAAAGCAACAGAAGGGAGGCTCTTGTTTCTCATTTTCAAAAATTTGGAGAGATTTTGGACATTTATATTCCATCGAATAGTGAGCGAGCTTTTGTTCAGTTTTCTAAAAGAGAAGAGGCTGAAGCTGCATTAAAGGCACCTGATGCTGTAATGGGTAATCGTTTTATCAAGTTGTGGTGGGCAAATCGTGATAGTGTTCCTGAGGATGGCCCAGGCAAGGCTAGTTCTGAAAGTTCCCCTGGTTTGGCAGCTGTTCCAGTTCCACTCTATTCATCTGTTTCTAGTATTGGCAAGGATAATCAACAAACTTCTTCAAAGGGTAGTATTGTTCATGCATCTGATGCCTCTCTACCATCCTCTGATAACTCTAAGCCTGTAATCTCAAATGGTCCCAAGGCTCCACCTCTGCAGAAAAAACTAGAAAACTTAGAGCAGTTAAAGGAGGAACTTCGCAAGAAGCAGGAAATGCTAGATCAGAAACGAAATGACTTTCGTCGCCAGTTGTACAAGCTTGAGAAACAAGTAAGTACAGCTGACTTAATTCTTGCTATTTTTGGTTTGGGGCATGTCACAATTAGTTTGCTATTTCACTGGTACTAATTGTGAAGAGTCTGTCTTGTAAACTTTTTTCATAGCATTGAAAGAGTTTAAAACTGAGGTACATACTATATGGATGAAGGTTTGATTATATTATTCCTCTACTTTATTATTTATATAGCCTTTTTCAATTTCTTTTTATCCAGGGTGGACCAAAGGGTGAAGCAGACACAGAGCTAGCTGCCAAGAGACGCAAAGTGGGATTAGCAGCTGACGTTGGTAAAGTTGCTACTCCGAGTTCCTCCAGCCCTACTCCTGTGTCAGCACTGGCTGATGAGATGTTGACTGATAAGAACAAATCCGGGGATACTGTTGTCTCCCATAGTCCTAAAACAAGTACAGCTACGACTCTACAGCAATCTCCGACCTTGAGGCATCAGATGATTCATCCATTAGCACCACTAGGGACTCCTGTCCCACTGAATAGATACAAATTAGACAATCGCCCTACTGGATTTAGAATTCTTCGTCCTTTACCATCTGGATTTGCAAATGTAAGTCGTCCTTCTCTCCCCCTTTTTCCTTCCTCAAAAATTTCTAATTTTTGCGTGTCTGTATGAGAAGATTGATGATTAAAGTTTTTGGGTAGCTGGTCGCATCACATGTTCCTCACACATTGCTCAGTCAATAATCATATTTATTTATTCATATCTCTGAAGCATTGAGTGTGTTAGGAGTTTCTTATTAGGAATGAGATTACTTATTTGGACCCTCAACTATAAACTTGCATTAATTTGGATTCTTTGACGACTCGTATGCTTTTATAACCTTAAATTTAACACGTTTTCTTCTGTTATATGACCAATAATCTTCACCTAATCAGAGAAAGAAGTTGAAAGTATTTTCTTCCTCAGTATATTAAATGGAGACTTTAGAGAAGAATCCATGGTATTCATGGAATGCTTGTTAGAGTGAGAGCCTATGAAGTTTCTATGTTCCTTGATGTAAATTGTCTTTGGATACAACATATTTGCTAGGCATACTTTTTCCTTTCTTTTATTATGAGTCTTGTTTTTTCATTTTGAAACCAAGTTTTTTGTACAGCAAGTTTTCTGCACCCTTGATACTTTTACCACATATCATACAAAGTAGCTCTAATTATAGATGTGGTAAATTTTATATGGGTTTCTTATAGGTTTACTTTGCAGTGTATTAACATTTCTGTGAAAGGTAAACTGATTTGAATGTATTCCTTTTAGGTTACTGTTATCAAGGAACACTTTGTACCATACGGTGATATTTCTGATGTGGAGTTAGAAGATCTGGAATCTCGTGATAGTAGTAGTGAGTTGGACATATCAAAGAAATGCACAGCTCGTATAACTTTCACAACACGTCGTTCAGCAGAGAAAGCATTTCTCAATGGTAAATGCTGGGAAGGGTGTGACATAAAATTTGTGTGGTTGACATCTAGTAACTCCAGCAATGGTGGTGAAAAATCTCCATCCACCACTCCTATGGGGCCATTATCTGCTGATGTTCAACCTGCAGATAAACTAGCAAGCACTACTTCTCAGTATGCATCTGCATCAGGTGATGCGAAATCCGAACAGTCTGAAAGAAAAGATGGTGTTGAGCATATGAAACTCGGTGAACCTTCTGAGTCTAGTTCAAGCCCTATGTCGATTGTGAAAGAGTCAACTAAAGCGGAGGCAACCTAAAGAAGGGCTAATCTTCAGCTTTTGTACAGTCAGGTAATTGTTAAATCTAAGAGAACTCTAATTTTCCAGGAAACCTGCTTTACCATTGCTTAGATTTTTTTGTTTCCAGTGTTTCTTATTTTATGTAAAGGACTGTAAAGAGGGAATTGTCCTTATTTTTGACTGCCAACCTGAGGTTGGTTGAGTGGTGTATCCTGTTAGTCTTTCTTCTTAGATATGTCTAGAAACAAATCATAGACTAAAAATTCTGTTGAAATTATTTAGATGATTTACATAGAAAATACTTGGGATTTGATTCCTGTTCACTGTTGAACTTTCTCTTAGTTGATCCATTAATTTTACTATACTGTCATGGGCACCCTGCTGATTACTATGCAGAATTTGCATCCATACTAGTATTGAGAAGAAGGAATTATACCCACGGGTTTGATTTGAGGTGGTAACATGTCCTGAAGAAAAAAGGAAAGCATTGAGGTCTAGCTAGACTTAACCTGAGAAGGAATACTGATAGTTCTGTACTTGCCTAAAAGGATTGTCTTGAGTAGCTAGATTACCCAGGAACAGAAGGAAATCAAGGAATACGGATGGTTACTTTACTTACCTAAAAAGAATATAGTTCTGTACTTGCCTAAAACGAAGATAGCCAAGTTCCGGATTCCGGGGTACTTCTGATAGCGTATAAAAGGACTTTGATTAGTATTAGGATTCCATAAAACTTAAGCACCAATTTCTCACATTAAAGTTCTTTTTCAGCTTTCAAACAACAATGTCGATTGTAATGCCGACGGGTTTCAGGTTCCATCCAAAGGAATACGAGTTGGTAAACTATTACCTGTACAGCAAGGTGAACGGGGATGAGTCTGTATCTCCATCACCATACCTAAAGTTGCCGGAGGTTGACATCTATGGCGAAGAGCCATGGGAAATTTGGGAGAGATTCGAACGGCAAGACGAAGAATCCTTGTATTTCTTTGTGATCCCCAAGAAGTTGAACCCCAAAGGTAAGCGAATTGATCGTAGGACAAACTCCAGATTGGGGACATGGAGTGAGGGTGAAATATCTAGACAAGTTGATGATGAGAATGGGAACCCAATTGGAAAGAAGAGGAAATTCCGGTATGAGAGTGACCATTCTTCGCACCACGCTGCTTGGCAATTGGAAGAGTATAGCAGCAGTTTTTCTCCCCATTGGGTTATTTGTCATCTCAGAAAGAACAAACACTCACCTGAATCAAAGAAGGATGATCTACCAAGACTCACAGGGAAGAAGAGGAATAACAAAGATGATCCATCAACATCAGCAGAGGTGGACATTATGCCAAAGAACAAGAGATCAAGGAAAGTCAATAACCAAGTTGGGGAGAACAATTCGATAAATATGCCAAGTTACCAGGAGGATTTACCTCAAAGTTCAACCAACACTAATGACCAGCAATTCACTATGCCCAGTATCAACTACGTTGAGGATGGTTTGTTAACTACTGCTAGTTGTACTACCGATAAGGATCAGCAATTCGGCAATGGTGAAAATTTGCATTACACTGCGGATGCTGGTAGCTTCATGCCAATTAGTGATGTTAATGTGGTTGATAGTATGTACACACCCTGCAACAACTACTACTTCTATAGGATGGACTTGCAGCAAAGTTCAACTACTGGTAGTAGCTATCAGCAGAGCGATATTACAAGTAGCTTGGACTTCGTTGCGCATCATGATGGTGGCAATGTCATTCCGATCAATGATACTAGCTTCTGGGACGATCTAGAAAACTTTATGCCAGCGAATGAAGATGGTGGCTGCTAGTGGAACACCAAGTAACATGATTGTCTCACAAACATAACTACGTACTACTTGGTTGTGGGATTTGAGTTGCATGTTTTATTTCCATTCTTGTTTTACTGTTGTAGCAAATAGTGTGTATGTGACAGTGTAAAACACCCTTTAATTTTGCTGCTGCATACGCACTCAACCACCGTCAAAAACCTAACTACCATTAAAATACAAAAGGGTTTGAGATTTACATGGATAACGTCGACCTTGACTCCGGCGATTCCGACGGGCTTCAGGTGAGAGTGGAGCCCTTCATACATTTGGCTGACAATTGCCGGTGGGACCAATCCAATCCCAGTGTTGACAATCTTATCCACGGCAAGATCTTCCATCGTGTTCTTCAACCCCGGTGACAGTTTCTGCCCAACAACCACCGCCTCCGGCAGGGCAGGAACATTGGGACGTATTCCACCCCACTACCCAAATAACTCATGCCACACGTACACGTAGTCCAGGCTCTTGAACCCGTCCTTCAAGTCCATCACAAATGCCCCCGTGCCATTGTTGTTAGGGTCCTTAAAGCTCTCATATGTTGGAGATGAGAAATCTCATGTCAAAAAAATAATAAATAAAATATAACATATATATGGATGAATCATTCATAATTATACCGATGTCTTTTGTAGATAAAACCTAACACTTTAAAGGTGGTTAAGTTGAGACAGTACCAGTACAAGGATGATCCACGAGCCAAACTTGTCGCTCGCGCTTTGATATGGTATCAGAGCTGATCTCTCTCCAATTACTTCTCCCACGAGCCCGGATGTGTTCTTTCAGATGTCATGGCTCTGGTTTGGTTGAAGTTGTTTCGGAGTTTGGTTTGGTGTTCTTTCAGAGTTTGGGGTTTGAAGTTTAGAATTTTTCAGTTAACCATAAGATCCGAGTTCAGTTTCTTAATCAGTTTCACATGCAGACCTAAAAGTTAGGTTGCACGTGAGGGAGTGTTAGAGAGGAGAGATTTCACATCATAAATGTGATAAATAAAATACAACATATATGTGGGTGAATCATTCATAATTAATTTTACTGATATCTTTTGTAAATAAAACCCAACACCTTAAAGGTGGTTAAGTTGTGATAGTATCGATACACGACTACGGGTCACGCTTGTCACCGTTCGATATCATACTTGAGCAGCCTGCACGAAATTTGCTCACCGGCCGCGGTCTCCCACCAAATGATGATTTATGCGCAACAGGATAATATTGAATCAATGAAAAACCATTTTAGACAAAGAGATGGTAAAAATTGATGAAATTTAAGCATAGATATTAGAGTTAAAATCTTCAACGCCCAAAACAGACATGAATTGTATACATGTCTACCTCATTGAATTCTGGTACTATGAATGCGCTACCCAGCAGGACTATGAATATCAAAGAAGTTGAAGGGAGAACCCTAATGAAGTATGATCTTCCACTTCCTGGCCCTGCACCCAAACATATTTGAGAAAACCAAAAACGCTGATTTATTTACTCAATTAAGTTTGCGTATAACAAATGCAACTTCACCCCAAAAAAAGCAGGCTACAATCTCAAGTAACAAAAAACCATTTCCACCACAAGAGCAAAACAACAAGGATTCTGAATTGTGTTTGAAGCTTCCAACTAGGAATGCAATGTCTAATAACCAGACTACACAAATTTCATTTTTCTCCTCCTCCTCTTCATCTTCCTTCCTCCTCCTCCTCCTGCTCCTCTTTCTCATCCGACGGCAACAACTCCTCATCATCCTCTCCTCCTCCTAGCCTCTTCTTCTTCTCCTCCATCACCGGTGTAAAAACAAAAAAGAAGAAGAAAAAAATTAATCAAAAATAAAAGAAATAAAAAAAACTAACTATAACCGATAAAATTTATTAAAATTTGTCGACTAAAGTTAAATAAATAAATAAAAATAAAATAACTAACTATAGCCGACAAATTTTTTAATAAAATTTGTCGGCTAAAGTTAAATAAATTAAAAAAATAACTATAGCCGACAAAATTTATTAAAATTCATCGGCTAAAGTTAAATAAATAAATTAAAAAATTAAAAAAAATAACTATAGCCAACGCAATTTATTAAAATTCGTCTGCTAAAGTTAAATAAAAAAATAAAAAATAACTATAGCTGACTAAATTTAATAAAATTAGTAGGATATAGTTAAATAAATATAAATAAAATAAATAAATTACTATAGTCGACGAATTTTAATAAAATTTCATCGGCTAAGGTTCAACAATTCGTCGGCTAAAGTCTAGATTTTAAGCGACGAAAAATTTATTCGTCGGATAAATAAATGACTTTAGCCGACGATGAACAATTATTCGTCAACTAAAGTCTTGGACGACGGCTTTTTCCCGACGACTTCTTAGATGAGGAAATTTTTTACTTAACCGACGAAAAAATTTCGTCAACTAAAATAGTTGTTCTAGTAATGGCTACATGCAACAATCGACATCTCTATATATTAAAGGAAGAGAGGGGATTTACTATTCATGTGAATAGTAAATAGTGAACGGACAAACCTGCCCCTCTTTTTTTTACAATCAAGTCATCTATACATGAATTGACAGATTTGCCTTCAGTTTTTATATTTTTACAGTTTTGCCACTCATTTAAAAATACTTATATTAATTATAATAATAGGTTGATTGGTGTGTTAATAACAAATACCGAGTGTTGTTAATAACATCTCCCTCATATTAATATTCATAATAATAATAATAGAAAGGAAATTAAATTAACTCTAAAACTAAATAATTATGTTGAGTGTATTTTAACCGGTTAATAATTGTATTGATTGTTCAGAGTTTATATTCATTTATATCACTTTGTCGAATTATTAATTTTGACGATGCATATAAATGTTGGCATGTGGGTTTAGGGTTTATAACATCGATTAATAATTGTATCGATTGTTCAGGGTTTATATTTATATATAGGCTTTTTACTATTCATGTGAATAGTGAACGGACGAAACTGCTCCTCTTTTTTTACAATCAAATCATTCATACTCGAATTGATAGATTTGCCTTTAGTTTTAATATTTTTACATTATTGCCACTCATTTAAAATAATAATATTAATTATAATAATAATAATAGGTTAATGGATGTGTTAACAATAAATATCGGGTGTTGTTAATAATATCTCCATAATAATAATAAAAAAAAGGAAATTGAATCAACTCTAAAACTAAATAATTGTGTTGATGATATTTTAACCGATTAATAATTGTATCGATTGTTCAGAGTTTATATTCATTTATATCACTTTTTCAAAATATTAATTTTGACGATACATATGAATGTTGACATGTGTAGGTTTTGGGTTTATGACATCAATTAATAATTGTATCGATTGTTCTTTATTTATATTCATATATATCAATTTTTCAAGTTAGTTATTTTGATGATATATATGATTGTTGATATGTAAATTTAGGATTTAGGACAACAATTAATTTTCCTATTAATTTAGTTTATCAGTTCAGCTTATGACATGAACTGATGGGTGTTCTTTACTTGCAATTCTAGATATTTTAGTTGTAAATATAAATTTGGTGTTAGCGTCATCTCAATCAATTGTGTAATTTTTATTAGAGTTTCAGATAATTGTTAAATAACATTGATCGAACTAAAAAATTCACATGTATAGTGTATCGATTTGTTATTTAAATTATCTGCATTTCAATGTAAATATATAATTAATATGATTAGTAAGTCTTAAGGTTGAGATACATTATTTACTAAGAGTTATATACAGTAATATAAAAACTAAATATTTTACAGGTGTGAACAAAATATTTCTGCATGCGCGAAACGCGTGTTTGAAGATGAGTATTTATTAATTTTTGGGGAGTAAGTAATATGCAAGCAGTACTTGTGCTTTAAGTAATCATGGAGGGATTCTTATTTTGTTAAGGAATAATATATATATTCTTATAGAACATAGGAATAAGCTCTTGATGTCTATATATATAACTCTGCTCTATCAACCACGTCAAAGAGCAATTTAGATTCTTTGTTCCATAGTGTACGGATACGTGATTGATCGGAGAAGCAAAGAGTTCTATTTGTGTGCATCCATATGGATTCATCAATATCATCTATTCCCAGTAAGTAATTCCTCCAAACTATAATGTGTATTCGATTGCTCGGTATATAATAACTTGATAAATTGAAACCATACCGTATTTACATGACTAAACTGTATTTTGTATTTACCATGTCTTCTTGTTCCGTTGCAATTGTTCCGCAGCTTCCGGTGTTTTCAGATCACTTTCATATTCACCACCAGCTCATTGCAGTCTAAATATAGAACCGTTTTCGTTGTTAACTGAATTTTTAAATCGTTATAACGATCCAAAAGATGCATACTCATCAGAGGAGTTCAAAGCTGGTGGATACAAATGGTAATATATATTCTCAAACACATGCTATACCATATATGAGTACGATCGATACTATTATAATATCCTTTTTAAAGTACGTAGATGCGACGACGAATTAATAATCAGTACACTCCCAATATAAATTGAAAAAAATAAATATAATCCATGTTTGCACAGGAAACTTATCATCTATCCAAAGGGAAACAAGAAGAAGAATGTGGAAGACCACATCTCTGTTTACTTGCAAATAGCCGGAGAAAATTCACTCGAGATTGGTTGGGAGGTGTATGTTGACTTCCGGTTGTTTTTGCTCGATCAGAATAAGCATGTATACATGGTGTTTGAAGGTACGTATAATATACAATTAGTATGTACTTCTCACTCTTTATATGTGTATGTGTATGTGATTGTCATTACTCATTGATCAGATGCTAATACAAGGAAAAACTGTATTCACGGAACCAAGCTTAATGTGGGTTTTGATAGACTAGTCCCTCTAGATGAATTCCGTAATGTCTCTCACGGTTACCTCATTGATGACAAGTGTGTCTTTGGAGCCGAAGTCTTTGTTTGTAAAGAAACAAGAAGAGGAATGGGAGAATGTGTACGGAGGGTAAAAAGTCCCATCACGTACAAACATATTTGGAATGTTGGGAATTTTTCGAGTTTAGTTGATCCATACTACACCTCAGAACCATTCACTGTTGGAGGTAAAAAATGGTATGGTAATTAAGCCTGGCTACATATACGTAGACTTCACTTTCATTAGTTCATATATATAGTTAATTATTAAGTCTGTTTTTCATTATACTTTGATAAACTTGTCAGTGGGATAAATCGTTCATCTTAATATTGTTTCCATGCATGCAGGATTATACAACTCTATCCCAAGGGAGTTGACCAACAAAACAGACATATTAGTATTTTCTTGAAATTGGCTGATAAAAACCCAACTCCTCCTGCCACCAAAGTATTTGCAGAGTTTTCCATATGCATTGTAAATCCATCTAGTGACATCTACTGGCACCGAATGGACGCAGGTATATATTAGATAGCTAGCTTTGCAACTAATAACAAATTGTGAGCTTTGTTAGTTTTCTATATACCAGTGTATGCTTTATATCGATCAATTATAATTAATATTTGATTTTTTTTCATGTTTATTTTAAGAAAAATTCTTATATACACGGCCGTGTATATACACGACACAATCTTAGTTATTCATAACAATTCATATATTTGACCAACGGTTCACATATATCGTGTGTATATACAACATGTATTAAAGATACTCCGTTATTTTAAACCTATAATAACATATGACTTTTTCACTTCTGCAGTCAAGTGTTGTTTCACAGCCGGTGGGCTACATCATGGTTGGCGTAATTACGTTAAGTCGGATAATTTGTCTCAAATTTTGCTTGCCGACTCTTGCGCAGTTGAGGTTGTGTTGACTGTTCATGGAATTACCGAACGACCATGCGATTCGAAAGAAGAAAACAATTTTATAAAGACAAAGAGCGCTAGTGTCGTCGATCCAAACAAGACCAAGCCGAATTCGAAGACCTTCATGTGTTTTAAATTCATGCCAATGGCCTTCTTGGTCTTGTTACTCGCCAAGAACAAAGCGGGACATTGGTTTGGATCTACGAAAACTTGAAGAACATGCAATTTGTTACTAATTGAAAGTCGATCAATATATCTAAATTTTATGTGTAATTGTATGGATTTTTGTTTTGTTTTTATGTGCAATTGAAATATGCATATATCAAATAAAAATTGGTATAGGATGTTATTTTCACCCTTAAATTCACGTCACTACTGATACTTGGTCAGTGTGGGGTTTGGATTCTCATACACAGGGCTTCTTGCTGATCTTCGGATTGAAAAGGATTACGTAGTTTTCAAAGTGCTTCATATATACACATCTCCTAGAAGCAGTGGCAAGGTTTTCTAGAATTCACCTGCTACTTTTCCGTATTGTTATCCAAAGTAGGTGAACTTCGTTACTTAAGCTGCTGTTTAAGAAGCTAACTGATTCACATAATCTCATTGGTAAATCATTGAATAAAGAGGCAACATAGCTAGCTGGGGATGTCTTGTATCTTCGAAGTCTTATCTAGGAACTATTTCAACTAGGACCTATCCTGAAGACAAATCCTCTCTACTTTTATTTTGAGTTATTAGCCTCTTATGGTCTGCTAGGAAAACTAAATCCTCTTTCTTCAAATACCCGCACCGCCAATCCTATGAGTTCCAACAACTGGTACCCAGGAGTCGAGAAGGAAAAGAACAGCATCTAATGACTGATTAGGAGCAACATTATGATGAGGTAGCCCATACTTTTATTTTCTCATATAAATAGGCGACGACAAACCCTAACCCTAACCCTAGGGTTATGTCTGCTGTGATCCTTGACCTCCGATGAGTACCCTTCTGCTCGTGAAGCCTGTGTGACGCTCTCTCCAAGAGCGAAATATTAGGGTGAAGAAAATGTTGAAAAGGGGGCTTATATGAAATTTTCTATTGAAATAATCATCCTGAATTTGGTTAATCTATGGATTGTTTCTTGTCTGTATAGAAGACCATTAAAGATGATCAAAAAACTTCAAATAGACCTTGCTAGATCTAAGCACAAAAAAAACAAAAATTGTGTGAATATAAATTAGCATCGGTCTACTGTGCAGAAGCAAGAACAAATTCTACATAAAGATTTTTGAAGCCAATCATGACTGTCATCAGCAAAGGACCCATAATTGTTCCCTGGAAAGAAAAGGAAAGGAAATATCAGCCTACCTCATATGGTTATTTTAATGCGTCTCATGTTAGATGCAAGCAGCATTTTGAACATTAGGGAAGAGGAGAAAATTACTTCTATCATGGATGGGAAAAGAGCAATGCCACCAAGTATGCTAAGGCCAGTGAGGTAGGCATTCTGTCCTGGAATCTCATCTTGGATAGCAACAGTTCCATATTCCAACAGTATCTGATGAAATGTTGTCAACATAATGGCGTCAATATATTTCGCTTCCATACCCAGTTGCAATGCTGCCGGGATTGACAAAAGCCAATTCGGTGTAATTTGCAAAACGGCACTCATCAGGGCGAGGAATGTAGTCTTGTACAGGAAATGAATATGGCAGAATCTAAACTAGAGATATGTGAGGCGTCCAAAGAATGTGACCTTAGCAACAGCCAACAGCACACTGCTAGCAGCATGATCAACCACTTGGGCACATCTAATCCTCGTCGATCTTGAAAGTGGCAGCATCCCTAAAACATGATCCATAACACCTCCCGAGTCTGTGGTGATTAGGTAATACAAAAGCCAGAAGAACACTGTCAATTCGAATAGGAAATTGAACAATCCAGCAGCTTCGGAAACAAGTGAGACTGCCATGAACAACACTAGGTTTGCACCTCCAGCCAAAACCGTAGATTTTCTTTGCCAATTCTTCCTTTACAATCACAGACATGAATTTCTTAAAGTGAAAAATATCATCAATATTCCTATAGATCACTCCCCATTCTTTGTTCCTCACCCTCGATTCAATGCGTTGAAATTTCTCAGACAAAGGCTGGTTGATATTGCTAATGTTCGGCTCATGATCAACATCACCAACACTGCCATTACTCCAAATGTCGAACGGAGAAGAATCATTACTAGTCAGATAATGCCTCATACTGTCCAAAATCTCAGTCGCATTGTAATCCGCTGCCCAAGAATCAATATTCTGCAACACTGTCTCATAAAACTTCATCGCATAATCATCGATCAACTCTGGGATTTGATTCTCATCCATCCATTCTTCAACCCAGCCCTCTCGATCAGCATAGTTGTAATTCTGCTCCAGTTGGTGCTCCAAATGCCCTTTCATCGAAATTGTTAGAGATGAGAAATTTCACAGTGACAAATAAAATACAACATATATGTGGGTGAATCATTCCTAATTGTACCGAGATATTTTGTTGATAAAACCCAACACCTTAAAAGTGGTTAAGTTAGGACAATATCGATAAAAGGATGATCTACGGGTCATGCTTGTCGCTCTCACTTTGACATGGTATCAGAGCGGGTCAATCTCCAATTGCTTCTCCTACGAGTCCGAGTGCGTTCTTTCAGAGGTCTTGGCTCTGGTTTGGTTGAAGTTGTTTCAGAGTTTGGAGTTCGGAGTTCTTTCAGTTAACCATAGGGCCTGGGTTCAATTTCTTAATCAGTTTCACGTGTAAACCTAAAAGTTAGATTGCACATGAGGGGAAGTGTTGGAGAGGAGAGATCTCACATCAGAAAAGTGACAAATAAAATACAACATATATGTGGCTGAATCATTTCTAATTGTACTGAGACATTTTGTAAATAAAACCCAACATCTTAAAGATGGTTAAGTTAAAACAGTATCGGTAAAAGGATAATTTACCGGCCACGCTTGTCGCTCGCACTTTGACAGATATCAAAGCAAACTTCCCTTCTATACGAAAAGAAAACATCCCAAACAAAGTCCCCACTATCATGACCATGATCAAGCCAATAGCAACCGTCATCTTCAACCTTTTGAGCATAAAATTGGTAATGTACGTATCTGCTAACCCTGTTGCTATTCCTCAGTTTCAGCCTACTACCACGCCGCGAAAGTGCTGAAAGTGCGGTGGTCACACTAGGATCGATCACCATGCTTCTGTAACCCAAAACATAAGCTACAAAGCAAGCAACTAAAAATGCCGGCAGAGTGCAGATGCCTATGTTCTCGTAGATAATCACAAAGGAGATCAGCAACTGTACAATTTTCGAGAAGCTGAAGAAAAAAGTAGCAAGCTCAAAAACGTTATAAAATCAACCAAAAATGTACAAAAACAAAATCGGAACTTCCAACTACATGCATGACATATATACACATGATTAAAGGTGTGCAAGTTGTAACCTGTAAGTAGTCTTTGTATTATATTCTTTTTAAGAGAGTATTCGGTGTACCGAATAAAGATAAAAAAATCAAACGTTGCATACATCCAACGGTGAAAACGTAATCAGACGATGTGAGATGGACATGTCACGTGCACCACCGGTGCACCGAATAATTTTCGATTCTTTTTACACTATTAAATGTAATTCAAAGCCTTTCTAAGCTCATAAGATAATCGTTCAATATTTTAAGATACCGCAAAAGCTTCCTAAGCTCATACGCTAAACTCTCGGTATATTGTTGCACAATAAGTACGTGAAAATAATCTTACTATATATTGTAGCACCGTATCTGATTGTTTGACTGTTTATTACGAGAGTTCACGGTACCATCATAGGTATATGCATGTCATACATGTGTACGTAGCAAAATAATCAAAGTCAAATACAGAAAAGATGTTGCTACTTAGAGCATCTTCAATAATAGTTAATAAAGTACGTAGTTAATAAATTTAGACAAAAATTATATTTATCATTTCATTTTAAGAGTTGTGTTCTAACACATCTACTAACAAAGTTTTGACTATATATGGTTGACAATAAGAGACTGCAAAATTCCTTGTCTCTCTTCGACATTTGCTCGATTGAAGACTATTCAACTGCTCCAGGTGGGATCTCCTATCTCTTTCTCTCTCACTCATCTTCAATCCTATCTCGATCTGAAATTGAGTAGAGATCATTTACTTTGAAAATTGTTTCAGGATTGTATGTGTTTGATTAATTGATTGATCATGGACTCGGTGTATGGGTAGCTTGATTTGCTATGAATTGATCAAATTTTTGGCTGGGTGTTCTTCTTCTCTACTTTGCAGGCTGTGCTTGTTGGTACGGTTGGTTGCTTTGTATACTTAGTTGTTGGGTTGAGCAAAAGAGTAGGGAACTTATTTATTGGATTGAACCAAAGAATGCGATACATTTGGATATGTGATGACTGATGACTTGAGAGAATGGGGAGTTTGTGACTTTGTTCTTCTGCACAGATATGGCTACTTTCATTGATTCTCATCAAAGAAGTAATCTTATGATCCTTATCCATGGTTCTTGTTAGCTAATGTGTTGCTACCTTCATTACTGAACCATGATTTTGAGTGCTTATATTTTTTCTGTTTCAGTATATGTTTCTGATCATTTTAGGGATGTAACATTGTATTGTTGCAGTATATCTAAAGCATGAAACTAGTAATTAACATCAAAGTAGAAGACATTTCAATTTCAGTATTAGCATGGATTTGAATTAGGGATGGCATGAAAAACCATGGATATGGTTAACCATGGATATTTATCCTAATGGACATAAATTATGGGTAATGGGTAGCATCATATTATCCATGGAGAAATGGGTAATGGATAATTGATACCCACATGGGTATGGGTATTTTCATGGTTAACCATTTACCCATATATGACTTTATAAATGTCGTTTTTTTTCTTTATCAAAACTGATTAAACTTTATGCTTTTAGACATATTTATTCTTTATTTTCTTAAATATCAATTAGAATAATTTTGAATTTTAAAAAAAAGGATGAAATAATAAATCAAGGCGAGTGAGTTTCCCTGATTCTCAGTCTTCATTATCTCAATTTGAATTATCAACCCCAAATCTTCTTCTCAAATTTAATTCTCTTCTTAACACCACAATTCGCGTCTCTATTCACTGATCTAGATTAATCATCATTTTATCAACCCCAAGTCTTGATCATGAGTTGTAGATCACAGAAAAAAATAAAAGAAATTGAAGAGAAAATTCATTCACATATCTTCATTGATATCCAGATCTTCTTCAAATGTGCAGATCTTCTTCAAATGTGCAGATCTTCATCTTCAAATATATATATATATATATATATATATATATATATTTGTGGAGTCAAAGAAAATTAAAGCAAGAAATAAAAAGTCAAACGGATAAATGGTTAACCATTACCCAGTTGGGTATGGGTATGAAATATCCACAAAACAAAAAGATGGATATTTATCCAATGGACATTAACCATTTTTCTAGTGGGTGGGTATAATACCCGTGGGTATTACCCAATGGATACAATTGCCATCCTTAATTTGAATTAGTCATCTGTATGTATGTTTTCTATGTGTTAAGATGTCAAATATGTGTAATTAGGATAAGAACTAACTAACTTTATTTATTGTGCAGGTTGTGTGAAAGAGAATATGCAGCTGTGGAATAAAAAGAGTCTTGATTGTCTGTATTATGTAGGTTGTCTGTATCAAAGAGTTGCAGCTGCTGGATGAAGAGTCTTGACCTTTATACATACATGTGTTGATGATTAGTTCATCTGTAAAGTTATAGTTAGTATGTTTATTGTAGTATAAATTTAGAATTCAACAAAAATTACAGTACAAGAAGTAAAGGTGCCAACCGGCACCTTATTTTTTAAAATTTATTCTCACAATATTGACACTGATATCAGTGGCATTCCTTAGCTACTAATATCAGTGTCAATTCTGATGCTGGCTTTACCTAGGGAGGTGTGATTCCACTGATGCTTTATCAGTCCATAACGTCACAATGGCACCTGTTATAGAGGGGACTGATCCCCCATTAGTTTTATTTAGATATACCAACTGTTATCAGTCCTTATTGTCCACAAAAGAGACCAAAGCAGTATCAGTACCAAATGGGGAAAATTCTTGTAGTGTAACTTGGCAATGTGTGCTTTGCTTCATTCAGTTTATATATGATACATTACTACTTGCCTTTAAATATGTTGTTTTATTGGACAGTGTGTGTATGCATATATTGTTACGCAATAGAGCAGCCCTCAATCATCACCGCACTAGAATCATCATATGCTTTTATCTAGATCTTTTATTATTATGTACACACATCACACTTGAAATTTAGGCTTGATAACTGTTGTCTCCAAGTTTAAATTATGGTGGACAAATTAAAATACCTACGTTTCTTTTGAGAATATTTTGATGGCGGAATGGAATGGAAAAAAGGAAGAGATCTACGATTGTGATTGTGATTGACTTTCATTTAGTTTTGCAACAGGTGATTCACAAGAGGTATGTCTCTTATTATTATTATTACTTTTTTTAATTGAATTCCCAGAAAATGAAGCTTTGAGTTTGTTACTTGATTAACTTTAAAGCACTTCTGGAATTTGCATCATTAGTGAGATATAAACTAGGCATATTCACTAATTGAGCTTTGTTTATGTGGATACTTGATAAATATAGATAATTGACATAATAGGTAAAATAGGTAAAGATGCCGTTATTAGATGATGTGTTAGTTGCAGAGGTAGTGGTACTAGCAAATCAGAGCCATAGATCTCAGTAGAACTTCATGTAACGATCGTTCTCAAATGCTGAAAAGTAATGAGGCAATGAAATGTTAATTTCATCAGAAGGGGAATAAACAAAATTTCCAATAGCGACAATCTGAGAGCAATTTAACAATGATTCCTTTGCTTCTCTCGATGTGTTTTTGCCGATATAAGCTATAAAAACCCCAATTTATTTTGAGTATAGGGTTTAAACAATCCAATATTTCATTATTCTTATTGTAATGGATTATGATCACTACTATCTACATGTATAAAATGGTTGTGTTGGTGTTTCGATGACAAACTGAATATTGTTTTTATTATTTGAAGACATTTGAAAACTAGAGATTACCAAGACATATGTACTACGATCATCAAGAACCATGGAAGGAGTTGTATTGGCTCTCACTCTCAATTGGTATGTTTTAGTTCAGAGTTATTGGTTGTCCAATGTGATCCTTGAAAAAAAATGCATAAGGGAACCGCTGCCTTTGTCTACAACTTCTGATCTACAGAGGATGCAGATATGGTGTCTTAGAAGATGCAGCTGTATCATATCTGGAAAATAGGTTTGAAAAGGAAGAGGAAAATGGATGGTAAAAGTTGTATATCTTGATTCTGAGACAGTTGGACATGAAATAATGTAAAAAGAAACATTATATGTAGATTTCATGCATTTTATAAATCAATGGTTTGCAAATAAGTCGTTCCTGTCATATATTGCCTATTTTTTGTGAGCGTGGTTGCTATCATCGTTACTTATCATAGAAAAATCTCGACCCACGGTGACGCGGGCTCTTAACCTAGTATACCGACAAAAGGCATGGCAAATCAAAGAAACAGAACTCAGAGATATACAAAAGCATAGAGAGCTTCCTTTCATGGAGGAACTTCTGCTCCAAAATCTAGTCATCAGAGATATAGAGGCGCAGATTCGGGATGCTACTCAACTCGGTAACCTAAACAGCAAGCAAAGACACAGTCTAGCTGAGAAGGGTGTTATGCTTCCATTGATATCAATGCTTCATTCCCAAGACTTTGAAACCATTGAAACTGCTCTCTTAGCTCTGCTTATTCTTGCCTTTGGTAGTGAAAGGTTAGTCTAGTCTTCATCCTGTACTTCATATTCTGTTTAGGCTTGAGACACGCTATAGCTTAAGGCATGGCGTGGTTTCTCTATTTAGCCTTAAGGCTTACCTTGAAAGGCTTTTGTCACAAAATGCACGCCTTTAGCTCGTCTTTTTCGCCTTGAGGCAGAAAAGGCGCCTTAAGACGGTCAAAGGAGTCGTGAGACGTCACTATTTATATGTTAATTTTTAATCTGTACCCTAAAACTACGTCGTTTTAAATAAAATTTAAACAGAAAAAAATAACGTTGTTTGACTTCTTTCATTTCATTTTTGAGCAACTTCTCTCAGCTTCTCTTTCAGATCATGAGTGAATGATTTTATGTTATTGTGTATTTGTCATTAAGAATCTTAGACATTATCTTTGTGATCTTGTTACTAAAAGCTTAATTTTAAATATTTTGATGATTATTTCTATAATTTAATTTTTTTTATTTAATTTTAAATACATAAAAGACTTCGTCTTTTTCGCCTCGAAGCTTTTGTGAGGCAAGACGACTCGCATCATGCTTTCGCTATTTAAAACATTGGTTCATAATTGTTTCACATCCACCTTATGCATGTTCTATAACACTGTTAGTATTTCACTGTGGTTAAAAAGTATAGGCTTTCTGCAATAGTACTAGAGAATAACATATATATCTTCTTGTGTTTGACAGAAACAAGAGATTGATTTTGAACTCCGGGGCTTTACCGGCGCTGCTAAGCCTCTTTCAATGTCGAAGCGAAGTGTTGATGGAGCTCACAATAACAGCATTGATGATTCTATCATCTTGCAAGGCAAACAAGTTATCAATTGCCTCGTCTGGCGCCATTGAGCAAATCGTTGTGATTCTCAATGGAGACTATGCTAATGGTAACGGCATGAACACAAACAAGGACACGATCACTATCAGCATGCAAGCCGGACTTGACGCCATAGCTACACTCCACAACCTCTCAACTTGCCATCATATTATGCCAGCTTTGGCCTCTTCTGGTGTTGTTTTCTCCTTGGTGAAAATAATCCGCATCTGCGAAAAACCATCCCAACTGGTTGAGAAGGCTATTGCATTACTTGATGACATCGTTTCTTCGTCCCAGATTCCGCTCAATCAAAAAAGCCGGGAAAACAGACAGTGGCGCAATTGGGGCATTAGTTGAGACCCTTGAAGAGGGATCAACCGAGAGCAAAGAGCATGCGGTGAGGATTGATTTTGAGGGAAGGGGTCATGCCCGAGTTGCTGCAGTTGACGTTGGACGGAACATGGAGGGCAAAAACTATGGCAGAAGAATCGCTGTTGCTTTTGAGGGACCGCTCCAGTTATGATCCGAGAAACCAACAGTCAAGGAATGAAATTGATGGAAGGAGAGGAAGTTGCCGGGAGTACTGCGCTTAGGCTGCTAGCTAAGCTCAGCAGCAGCATCCAATGTAATCTATGAAACTTAGATACAAGCATCACTTGAAATTTTTGTAGATTCAGATGCTCAGAATATAGATCACTTAAATTATACTTGCAATCAAAGTATTCAATACTGATGATAAAAAGTCTTTTATACCACGGCATGAAAAGCTGAAAACATTTTGGTTTTGATTCTCAGTCTGTACATATTAGAGATAAGCATCTATTGATACAGAAAGAAAGAGAAAACAGAAGAAAACAAACAGATTTTTCCGATAAGATCACTACAGTCCACAGCTAGGGTTCATATACCCGAAGTTTACCAATCACAGGCCAACACGTGCCCTTTTCTACTTAACACTTACTTACCTATCTTAAACGGCTATTAACAGTAATTAATTGATAGATTAAGGCTAATCTTCGGTCTTCTGCTAGTCGAGGTAGGAAAGTTGCTCCTTTTCGGTTTTCACTAGTTTTCTCGGCTCCATTCATAACAATCCATCCTCCATTTGAAAAGCTTGACCTCAAGCTTTGTAATTAAAGTCTGAAAAGCGCTGCAAGATGTCATTAGCCTCCTCCCAGGTTGTTTCTTCTTCAGCTGCACCAAGCCACTGCATTAGCCACTTGGTTACAACAATATTTCATTTTCTACACATCTGTCTCTGCAGGATTTTTGCAGGGTACCACCTTGGATTATGTGGGTCTAAATTGAGAGGTAAGTGTGCAGCTACCACCACAACATTACCAACCTTTTTCTTCAACATAAACACATGATACACAGGGCGAACTTTAGCAAATTCTGACAGCTTCAGTTTATATGCAACCTGCCCTATCCTTTGCTCTACCTGAAAAAGTCCATAAAATCTAGGTGACAGCTTATGAAAGCTCCTTCTTTGCATAGACTGCTGTCTATATGGTTGTAGTTTTAAGTAAACCCAATCTCCCACATTGAACTCTCTCTCCATATGGCGCCTGTCATAGAAATTCTTTATCCTGCCACTGAGCTACTGTCAGATTCCTTTTAAGCACAGCCAGCAGATCATCCCTGGATTGCAACTGTTGATCCACAGCCTCAACAGCAGTAGCTCCATTTTCATAGGTTCTGATGGCTAGAGGGTCATAATCATACAATGCTCTAAAGAGAGTCATCCCAATGGCACTGTGGTGAGCTGTGTTATACCAATATTCAACCCAAGTCTGAGGCTTCTCACCTACCACACATCTTAAGTACTACTCTAAGGTTCTGTTGAGATTCTCAGTTTGGCCATCAGTTTGAGGATGGTAAACTGAGCTCCTGTTCAATTGTGTGCCCTGCAACTTAAAGAATTCCTTCCAAAATTTGCTTAAGAAAACTGGATCCCTATCTGAAATGATGTCAGCTGGCATGCCATGTAACTTAAACACTTCATTCACAAATGATTGAACTACTGTGGAAGCTATGTAAGGATAGGACAAGGGGATGAAATGTGCATACTTAGTCAATCTGTCCACCACTACCAAGATCACAGTCTTACCTTGTGATTTTGGTAGTCTTTCCACAAAATCCATTGAGATACTCTTCCATGCCCCTTTTGGTATGTTGTTAGGCTGTAGGAGGCCTGGTGGCAACTGAGCCTCATAGTGGTTCTGCTGGCAAACATGACAAGTTGACACATAGTTTTTCACATCGGTATGTTGTCCTGGCCAGGCAAATGACCTCTGCACCCTTTTCATTGTCCTTGCAATGCCTGCATGTCCTCTGTTATACCCATCATGCATTTCACCAATGACCTTTGCTCTCCATCCCCCATGTTGTGAAACAAAAACCCTGTCTTTGTACAACAGCTGAGAGTTAACAATAGTATATTTGTTTGAGGGATGCTTTCCTTGCAAACACTGCTCTAACACCCTACTTCCCTCTACATCTTGGGTGCAAGCATGTTGAATCTCACTTAGATAGTTGTGCACTAGGGAAGCTCATAGCCATAGAAAGGGAACCAAACTTGGTGACACTATCCTTGCTTGTAACCAACTCCTCCCTTCTTGATAGAGCATCAGCTGCAGCATTGCTTTTGTCAGGCTTGTAGTGAATTGAGTAATCATAACCAATTAACTTGAGCAGCCACTTCTGTTGTGTTGGTGTGATAATCTTCTGGTTCAAGAAATGCTGAATAGTTCTGTGATCAGTGTGGATCTTGAAGTGATTTTCAAGCAGGTATGACCTCCAGTGTTGTACTGCAAAGACAACTGCAAGCATCTCTTTGTCATAGACAGAAAGTGCAACATATCTGGAGACTAAGGCTTTGCTAATGAATGCAATGGGATGTCTCTCCTGAGACAGTAATGCCCCAATGCCTAGCCTAAAGCATCACACTCTACAACAAATTTTTTGGTAAAGTCAGGTAATGCCAACACTGGTGTGTGTACTAGGGCTCTTTTCAACTCCTCAAAAGCCTTTTTAGAGGTTGTAGACCACTGAAATTCCCCAATCTTCAACATATCTGTAAGTGGTTTGGCAATGAAGTCAAAATTTCTGACATACTTCCTGTAATACCCTGCCAACCCTAAGAATCCTCTTAACCCTTTTAAAGTTTGTTGCAACTCTCACTGCTGCACACACTCAATTTTCTTTAGATCCACAAACACTCCTTTACGACTCACAATATGCCCCAAATACTCAACTTCTGATACTCCAAAACAACATTTAGACTTCTTTATCTTTAAGGAGCGATCTTGCAAAACTGTGAAGATCAATTCCAAATGCTCTATATAATCTTCCATTGTTGCACTAAAAATCAGGATATCATCAAAGAAAACCAAGACAATCTTCCTCATATACTTCTGAGAGCATCATTCATGTTAGATTGAAAAGTGGCTGGTGCATTTGTCAAGCAAAGGCCATAACCAGATTCTCATAATGCACACTATGAGTTCTAAAGGCTGTCTTGCTGATGTCGTGATTTGGTGATAACCAGACCTTAAATCCACTTTGATGAAGACTGCAGCTCCATGTACCTAATCCAGTAACTCATCCACTACAGGGATAGGGTATTTATCCTTCACTGTTGCTGCATTCAGAGCTCTGTAGTCCACACGCATTCTCTAT
The DNA here is from genome assembly GCA_951800085.1 of Comarum palustre. Taxonomy (NCBI): domain Eukaryota; kingdom Viridiplantae; phylum Streptophyta; class Magnoliopsida; order Rosales; family Rosaceae; genus Comarum; species Comarum palustre. The sequence goes on along the minus strand of OX637574.1, from coordinate 1,224,131 downwards.
GTCCCATCTTTCTTTTTAACCAACAACACAGGTGAAGAAAATGGACTACTACTAGGCCTGATAATTCCAGCATCAAACATTTCCTGAACTATCTTCTCAATCTATATTCTTTGAAAGTGTGGATACCTATATGGTCTAACACTAATAGGGGCAGTGTTTGGAAGCAGTTGTATTTTATGGTCAAGTCTTCTAGTGGAAGGTAATCCTGTAAGGGCTTCAAATAAGTCTGCGAACTTGTTAATGACCTTCTGCAAACCAAGATGGAGTTGTGGTTAAGGGTTAGGCTGTTGTGGTGGTTGTACATCCACCAACAAGGCTTTGTTTTCCTTTCTTAACAACCTCTTCATTGATTTGCAGCTGATGACTGAAATGGTAGGATCCACTTCCTCTTGCATCTGGTATATTCTATCTTCCACTATGAACTTCATCTTCATAGACTCAAAGTTCCATGTGATGTTCTCTAAGGATTTCAACCAACTAGTTCACAACCAAATATAGGTAGGACATAGTACTCAGTAGTGAATGAGAATCCCTGCAACTCCAGTATAATGGTAACCTCCCCATAAGTCTGCATCCTAGCTCCACTGGCCAAAACCACATTAACTGGTGTAAACTTTTGTATATCCACTTTGGAGCCCTTCAACAGCTGAGGATCTATGAAGTTATATGTAGCTCCTGAGTCAATTAACACATGCACCATCTTTCCACCAAACATCCCTTCAGCTGCATGGTTGTTAAGTTGTTAAAATTATCTCTCATAGCCTGCAAACATATCAGAGGTTCTTCTAAGTCCACTAAGGGCACATTCTCAAGTAATTGTGGTGTCTCCTCCCCTTCCTCATTTGGACCATTCTCTGAATCCATTTCCTCATCTAAAACAACCACCATGATCATCAACTGTCACTTCTTCCTACAATTATGTCCTTTAGTGTAGGGAGCTTCACACCAGTAACACATTTCTAACTCTTCTTGCCTTAAACTCTGAGTTAGACAATCTACTTCTCATACCATTACCTGGCTTGGATGAATCTGTTTTAAATTTGGTTGGCTTCACAATATGAGTTGGAGACAACTTGGTTTGAACTGTGGAAAACTTACTCAACTGTGCACTTCCTACTGCATTGCTTACAGTCCTCCTTGCATAATTCCTCTTAGTATCATTCCCTGCTTCATAAATCCTAGCTAATTCAAAAGCAACATAAAGACTTTTGGGTTTCTGAGCTTGCACATCACCCCTAATGTCTTCACTCATTAACATATCAGCCAATCCTTGAAATGTCTGAGGAAATTCTTGATGAAATGTGAACCACCTATCATAGGCTTTCTCTCCCAAATGCCAAGTAGCAACTGTTAACTTCATCTCCTCTCGGATCTGATAGAAGGCAAAATATTGTTCCACCTTGGTCAACGAATCAGTAGGATCTCCCCCTTGAAACTTGTCCAACTCAAGCTTCATCTGCCTCATGGTTGGGAGATTACGGTCTACTGGCCAAGTTACCTGGTTAGGGTGACCAGGTTGACAAAGATGGGCAGCATAGTTGTATGAGGAGGCTGGTGGTTTGGATAATACTGAGGTTGTGGAGCACCCTGCGATACAAAATGGGTAGTGTGTAGATAAAGGTAAGGTTGTTGTGCTGCAAATGCTACTGTTGTTGTGGCCATGGTGGTGGTGTAGGGTAGTAAGGGTATTGTTTGAGCCAAGGTCTGTGGAACTTGCTGCTTTAAATGGACACCTCCATACGAACTAGAGGCATGGTGTTAGGGCTGAAACGGCCCAGCAAAGGGCTGAGAGAAGGGATTCATGGTTTGGGGACTTGCACTTGGATGTTTTGGCATGAATGATAAGCTAGGATAGCCAAACGCTACACCAGTTTCACTGTTGGACACCTCCTGCAAACAACTCCCACTTCTGGAGGGAAGATGAACTCCAACTGCATAATTCTAATCCCTACTACTCAACTGCATATCTCTTCGTCCTCCCACAAGTAAGTCCAGATTCAAATCAACATTACCACCCACACCAGTCACAGTATGATGAAGACTAATAACTATATTAGAACCAAGGAGATTAAGAGCATTACTCCAAATCCTGATGTAAGCACTGGTAGACCCTCAGATTTGCCAAGAGTGGAAGATGCAGTTCCCTCCAGACTCGTGCCTAGCTTAGATGCTACTATCGGTGAGTGCACCATACTGCCAGTGACCAAGTTAGGAGGCGGCGTTGCCCTGACCGAAGGTTGAGTGAGAACGCCAAGCTTAGCTCGAAATTCATCGAACTGACTCTTGAGCTCCCCCAGCAAGTTGGATCTGAACTCAGCAAAGGAGGCACGCATCTCATGCCACATTTCTGACAGCTGTGGCGTCGTTGCATCTCTGTGCTCTGAGAGCTGAACCGCCGTCGCATCCCGATAGGACTGTAGCTCGTTCTTGAATTGAACCAACTCACCTGAAACGGCTGGTTCGTCAGAATTTTTGGTGGTGTTTTTAATCTTTGCCATGGAATCGTAACCTTCGTCCAGTGTAGATTGAATGCTCTGATAATAGATATTAGAGATAAGAATCGATTGATACAGAAAGAAAGAGAAAACAGAAGAAAACAAACATATTTTTCCGATAAGATCACTACAGTCCATAGCTAGGGTTCATATACCCGAAGTTTATCAATCACATGCCAACACGTGCCCTTTTCTACTTAACACTTAACTAACTTAAACGGCTATTAACAGTAATTAACTGATAGATTAGGGCTAATCTGCAGTGTTCTCCTAGTCGAGGTAGGAAAGCTGCTCCTTTCCGGTTTTCACTGGTTTTCCCGGCTCCATTCATAACAGTACAGGCAAGCACACAGAACAAATAGTAATACTAACACAACTTGCAACACTAACTCTTGGATAGGTTACTGATCATCAACAATTCAAAAACTGGGACCATCACAGATGTAATAGAAACATGATAATAACCAATAACAAATCATCATCAAGCAATCATGCCCCATAACAAAATCAGCTATAAGAGCAAACTATTCACCAGTTCACAAAACAACAATCATAAATCGCGTGCACAGAACTCTAGAGTAGGCAACAGTGAATATTTTTATAACTATGACTTAAGCTTGGGACTTCATCCCACCCTCCTAAAAACAACATTAATATTCTCCTTTCATAGTAAGCGCACGTTCTAGAGAATTATTTGATTGATGTCATAATGTGTATTATATCGAAAGAGAAAAATGAGATACAATTCCACGATCAAACAACATGAACATGGAATATGTTTCACCCTGACCTTCTGTAAAAGCTATAGACTGCAACACCCACAGTTGCCACAGCTCCCACCACCGCAAAAGCAGCAAGAATATCACTTTGCTCCCATTTTCCAATGCAGCTTGTCAGTTTGCATGCCAATCCATCCTTCTTGCCACTAGTAGCTTCAGTGGTTTCTTTATGCTTCTTTTCCTTGACTACACTGGTCTGTGCCAAACTCCCATCTCTGCAGCATGAGACTCCATTAGCGCCCTGGCAACAACCAGCAACATTCTCTTGTGGCTTTTGCTCGCTTTTCTTATAATCTTCTCCATTTGGAAGCTTCTGATCTTTAAGCCTTTCACTTTCTCCATTTGGCAGCTTGTGTTCATTAGTTTTTTCAACTTCCTCAGCAGATACTCCCATTTGGCCTCTGTTAGGAATGAAATTCAATTTCATGTTGGTGATTTAAACAAGAAAAGCATCATACATAGAAGGTAAACAATAAATCAATCTTATTTTACATGAAGACAAAAATTGGATCAATTAAAGCTAAAAGGACATATCAAAAATACTTTTTATTTCTCCTGTTTCTAAATAAGATGGCACACACTGGCATTTACAGTCAGTGCAATATCTCATTCATGTAACTGTGTGGTATCAGGGAAACACATCGATTGCAGATATGTTCATCATGGAAGGAATAGAGAAACACCAAAAGTAAAAATAAAACTCATGCTAATAAATGGTCAGATGGATTTGCACACAAGTTTCCTTCGAGATTGTTTTCCTTCAAGAATGACATATATGATGGTGCAAATTTATCATATATATCCTAATTAAATATGATTGACATAAACTCAGAGCCATTCACATGTTGAAATGAAATCTTTATTGCCTAGACTCCAACACTGCAGAATGTGATGCTCCTACATTCATCCATGTTATATTGTATAACAGAGAAACTACTGAGATATATGATGGCATCTATAATAGGAAAAAAGAAAAGAAAGAAGCACAAACCTCCACAGTCGTTCTATAATCTGCCCTTTCCCAATATGCTCATCAAGCAGTTCTGGTACATCATCAGGAGTGACATAGCCATACCTACAATGAAAAACAGACAATACTCAAATTCTGTCATACAACTCCAAATATGTTCAGTTTACAGTTTACAATTGTTAATAGAGATCTTACCAGTGACCAGTAATTAATCCATCTGCACCAAGGCTATAGATAATCAAGTTCCCAGCATACTTGTGCCCCCCAATGTGAGAGCATGGACTTACAAATACCTGACCCTTGAGTCCTCGCAATTCAGCCTCATCAATGAATTTATCAATAAGAACAGGTCCACAAACACCACATCTACGATCTCGACTACCATGGGCACAAACAAATACATGAGAACCAGTCAAGACCTCCTGTGCTCCAGATGCCCACGGTTTACCATTCACGATAACATCATCCACAAAACCATCAACATCCGACTCTTCCAAGCCCCTGTCAAAAAAAAGGTGAGCTGAGCTTGAAGTTAGAAGAGGAAGTTACAGGAACTAAACCCAAACATGAAACAGTCGAGGAGAAGAGAAATATGTAGAGCTAAACTTCTGAAGCTTGCACATCTAACAAGTTCAGTAAATTTATCTTGATAAAAACCTACATGTGAAACAAATAAGATATCTACCATGGGTCCACGACAATTGGACTGGACTGCATTCAAAGGGCTTGTTGATATCTGAGTCAGATAATAGGTCAGGTGACCATACTTCAACAGACCTTAGCTTACTGATGCGACATACAATGCCTAAACTATACTTTTATTTACTACTTCTGTCTTATACTCTTATTTTACTTCAAGCTTTCACTTGGATAAGCAGGTAAAAGTCATTTCTAGCAACTTATCACGGGGACAAAATCAACACCTTAGCTTATGACCCTAATGCAATCAACACACCACCAGTGTTCACCAGAGAGAGTAGCACAAAATATACATATACGAGCGCAGAACACACGAGTATGCACAAACAAAATGCATCAAATGAAATCATTTTCTCTAGCGAGTTCATTCTAATTTCTCTCTGCGATTCTCAACAAAATAAATCCCTACATGTAGTCAGAACAAAGCTTCCATTACTCGTTAACATAGTAAAAATAGCTCAACCTTGAGAATTACGGATTGAAAATCTAAAACATAGCCCTAGCCTCCGATCAAAGCAACGCAACCAAATCCGAAAACCTAAGCGAAAAATTCACCTGTATTTGATCATATCTGGGAAAATCAACACATCACCGTCAGCAAAATCGGTTCCTTCGCGTCCCTCACACACAGTCAGCTTCGTCTACCAAACAAAACAAACCAGAGTCAACTCCAAATCTTCCAAAAACAAAAGCAAAATCAAAAGCGCCAAAAATAGCAAGGGGAAACCGACCTTGACGGAGATATCGTTCTTCCGGGCCTTGAACGCCGACGAGAGGAGCTTGGGGAGCGGATCGGACTCGGAGCCTTCGACGCGAGCCGGCCAGGCCTCGGGGCTCTTGTAGCAGAGGAAGACGTGGCGATCGTAGGCGTCGACGGTGCCGGCGAGCTTGGTGGAGAACATCTCCGGCCTCTGGAAGCCGTACTTGTCGTCATCGGCGGCGGAAGTGGTCGAGAGGTCGTCGGTGGCCATTGCTAGGGTTTGAGAAGATCGGCGAGGTTTAGAGAGGGTTGAGGAGAGAGAGAAGAGGTAGCGGTTGGTTCCGATTGTGAGAGCCTGATAAGGTGTGGGACTGTGATTTGGGAAAACAAAATATAAGCAGCGCGCCAAGAGCGTGGTGAACACGCACGTCTGTAGAAAATCAGGGACGACGGCAAGTGTTCTGGTGCTCGCGGGTGCACGGCAAGGAAAGATTGCATCCCTCTTTTTGAGTGTTTGTTCAAATGAATCAAATCACGAAACTTTATTCAGATTGAAAAGACAAAATGATATCCTCGATTTGATTTGTGTAAGAAATTAGTAATTTTTGTAACAGTTAAGCAAATGAGTCGTGGAAATACTAAAATATTTTATTAAGAGTTTAAAACCCGATACGATTTCAGACTATTGTTAAGTAACTCGTAAGTTTTTTGTTATGGTTTTTTGGTGATCTAAATTCATTGACTCAGAAGTTAATCATTGGACACGTGTGAAATACTCAAACAATGATCATAACACAATAACCGATAGCTTATTCTAACTTTTGAATTTAGGTTATGAAACACACAATCAAATAAGAATTACTTATACAATACATTGGGAGATGATTCATTGAAAACCTTCTTGCTGAGGACTAGTTGAAGACTTTCGTTTCATCCTATTTTCGATAGCATATTCATATATCGACCGTCTAGTTTGTATATATATAAGTAGATAATCTTTACAAATTTTCATACAAATTGAAAATCGTTAAAGCATTCATAAATATGATTTACCGGTTATGAACTTGAACGATTCATGTTTGACATATTTGAACCATCTATTGATTTAATCTATTTTGAAACCTTAACGATCACCAATTTTACTTAAAATTTGTAGAAGTGATCTACTTATATAGACCTATAAATTGAACGGTGGAGATGGAAAAATATGATTAAAAAGTGGGTGTAATAAACCATTAAAGAGAAAGTCTTCAACTAGTCCTTAACAAGAAGGTCATCAATGGATCCCCTTCCACAATACGTTATCAAAATAAAAGTTAAGTTAGTAATTTTATCAATCTTCTCGTTTGAACTAGAGGGTTAATTAGTGAGTCGTGTCTTAGTTGGTTAAAGAGTTTAACTTACAACTTTGAGGTTACAGACTCAAATCTCACGACATATGTAAAGTGTTTGGATGAGATGTGTAAGTTATATAATAAAAAAGTTTAAAAAAATAGAGGGTTAATCATTGTGAATCAGCGGTCATCGATGGCCTCACGACTCCAACATGATCGGAGGGAGCAAAGAGATATTCCGTGCACGCAAAAAGCTATGGGGACAACAGAAGATGACTGCTCACTAATCAGCTGGCGGTGCCGGGAAAGTTGGGTGCAAGCGCGTGGATCTAAAGAAGATTACGTGGCACGGAAATTGCTAAATTATATAAATGATTCTAGAATTTAATTTTGGGCCTTCATGAAAGAAACCTCCATTTTAGAATAATCATGGATCAAAGTCAAACCATAGCCCAATTTGGACAGCCTTTTAATATTGCTAAAATTAGAGATGACGTCAAAAATTAGACTAATCAATCAGAGTAGTCTAATCAGAGCAGTAGGAAAAGGAAAATATCAAGAGCTTCATTCTTCATTTTCAATCAATGATTTTCTTCAATGCAGTAAAATCGAGAGCTTACCATGATAATGGTGCAGTTTTTACATTTGCAAATCCAAGGAACTACAAAAAAATTGTATATTCCTTGCAATGGAAAGAAACCATTGATCTGTAGCACCCCATATGAATAGGCTGGAGACTTGGTTCATCCAAAGACAACAAAGGCTAGGAAGAATCAAAAGAAATCAATTTCTATATAATTACCAGAAGGCTTCAAATCAACACCTGGTACCTTCCCGTCTGTGCTGGCTGCTTTTGCAGTATCAGGTCGTGGAGAAGCGTCCAGCGGGTTCTGTTTTGGTGGCACCGAAGGCGGATTTGTACACCGGATGAGCGCCCAATTCACACTCTGGAAAAACGGATGCTGTTTCACTTCTGTAGCCCCACGCCGATAAGCCAGACGATGCTGTGGCTCTTTCACAAGTAGACCTCTGATCAAGTCCCTTGCAGCAAAGCTGACACTAGGCGACTCTGGAAATCTCAAAGGCTGCCCAACCACGTTAAACAAAGTAGCTCGATTCCCTGCTCCCTTGAATGGAGTTTTGCCAAATAAAAGCTCATAGAGAAAGATCCCAAATGTCCACCAATCCACAGCACTGCCATGGCCTTCACCTTTAATGATTTCAGGTGCCAGGTACTCGTGTGTTCCCACAAAGGACATTGATCTAGCACTTGTCGGTTCTGCAATAAGCTCAGGGAGAGGGCTCACTTGATTATATATATCATTCTTCGGTTTGGTCTTCTTCTCCTTCTTGGGCTTGCTTGAGAAAAAGCGGGGAGCAAAGCACGCTGGCGTAATGCAATCTGGCTGCATTACACAAGTTGGCTCGATGCATGCTGGCTGAACACAATATGCTGATTTCTTTGTTTCCATGCTTGCCATTGAAGATCTAACCAGGGTGGGGGAAACAGCACATCTTAATGAAAGGTCAAAATCTGAAAGCATTATATGCCCATCTTCCCTCACTAAAACATTCTCTGGTTTGAGGTCTCTGTAAATGATCCCAAGCATATGCAAATACTCCAAAGCAAGCAGAACTTCAGCCACATAAAACCTGTGCAAAGAATAAATTATTCTTATCAGCATGTTATCCCCTCTGTCAATAAACATATGCTGATACTTGCTGTCTCTCTACTTTTTACTTCTCCTTTGTCTGTGTGTGTAAACAAGACAGAAATTGAGAGACAAAGGAGAGACTTCTACATTCAAACAGTCAAGTTCACAAAAGAAACATTTACATTTAACAATCACATACACCACACATTTCACTGAAAACCCCAAAATACACCAAGCTAAACAATATGTTCTTACAAGTTATAGACAGGAGCTGTATGTTTAAAAATGCTAAAACGTATACAAAGTTGGCAACTTGTACGATTTTCTGAGCAGAGGTTTTTCTGGTCCAAGATAAACTCAAGTTAACTACAAAGTCTAACGGTAGTCAATTGTACATATCCATGTGATTGACGAAATAAGGTAATACATGTAGAAATTATAATAAACTGGGAAGGAATATCTAACCTGGCAGCATGCTCTGGAAAATACTTTCCAGGTTGTTTTTGCCTAAGTGCATGCAGATCACCACCAGGGCAATACTCCATCAACAAGCATGTGAACTTCTCTGTTTCAAAGTGGGAGTACAATGTGGGCAGGAAAGGGTGATCCAGAGACTGTAGTATCTCTCTTTCTGTCTGAGCCCTCAAAAGCTTTTTGCGACCTGCCAGTTGTGCTTTATCCATAACCTTCATGGCAAAACAAGTTCTAGTGCCTGACAGTTCAGACAGATAAACACTTCCTATATCTCCACATCCTAGTCTCTTCACCAACCTGAAATGATTCAAACCCAGCATCCCATCATGATCTCGGACAGCTTGAATTGCTTCCCATCTCACATCATTTGCCTTGTGGGGCTTGTACATGTTATTGCTCAAACTACTGGAGCTGCTCTCATCACTAACATCGCTTCCAGTGCTGCCTCTATAGATACTGGTCTTTCTGCTCTCAATAAGCTCACAGGAATTAGTGACCTCACTTTCAGTTTCAGCAGACTTCTCAATGCTGCTTGTACACTCACTAACTTCTGTATTGGTAAAACTCTGTTTGGCTTCACAATAGAGAGTGGGAGCAGCAGAATATAAACTGTTCTGAGGGCTTGGACAAAAGGGAGTCCCTACCCCGGACTGAGAAACTAAGTGGCCATTTTTCCGTCCAGCAACTCCTTTACCCAGACCTAAAACATAATTCCTAGATTCTGGTAAGCCACTTGAACCAAATTCCTCAGAATCATCAACAGGATGCTGGATGGAAGGTTTTGCTTCCGCCATAGAAACCTTGCTCTGATAAGAGCTTCTGGCTGGTTCATCAAGAACATCATCCGGGCCTCCATTTTCACCTTTGCCTTTACTTGAACCCTGGTACCGTTTCCCCATACTGAGTACATCTTCATGCTGCACGCTGTGGTTAGGCGCCTTGTTGGGATTAATTACAGAACCATTTGCATACCGTACTGTCTTCACTTCAATGGCATGAGCAGCCACACTAGATGTGGATGACACTACTTCACTTCTCAGTTGTTTGGGAGATGGAGGCTGCGAAGGACCAGGAGTCCCAGTTGTCGAACGAATGTTACTGCCTCCCTCAGGTGCCGAAGAACGAATCTTCGGCACAGAAATGACCCCATCAGCCACTGAATCCATTGCTAGCACACAAGAACTCCCACTGCAAATTCCAATTCGCCACACAGATTATAACAAACGAACAAAATCCTCTACAAATGTCATTAATTACCGAATACGTAACAGAATCACAAAATAAACTACAGTAAATTCAAAAACAAAACTAAATATTTGCACAGCTATACAATCAAAGATAATCACATCCACAAAAACACCAAGATTTGATTCAAGAAACGAAACCCAAGAAATCTACAGCCTTCAATTCACAATCAAAATCAATCTTAATTCACATACCCAATTTCAGAATCGAATTCAATCACTCAAAGAACATATCTTGAACAGTTTCCCCCAAACCCCAAACCGCCATTTCCACAACCCCAGAAATCAGAACCCTCATAAACCCAAAACCAAGTTTCCAATTTCAATTCTAACCAAAAACCCAGGTTTAATTTCGAGTCAAAAGAAGCAGAGTGGGCTTTTACCTGATCAGAAAGCAGAGCAGAGCTGTTGCATGGCTCTGGTGAGAGAGAGTTAAATGAATTTTGAGGTCTGAAGAGAGCTTCAGATCCGATCGGAACAAGAAAGCAAAGACGACGAAAACCGCAACAAGATGATGATGGTGATGAAGAAGATGAAAATAGTAATAAAATTTAGAGCTTTGTGGATTTTCGTCGCGTTGTGAGAAGAAGAAGAAGAAGAAGAAGAAGAAGAAGGGAAAGCAATTAAGCTTTGAAAGCCCGTCTTTGTTTCCGAGTGGGTTCCTTCTCTGCGATAAAGCTCTCTCTCTCTCTGCTCTTCTTCTTGTTCTTGTTTTTGTAAAAATAGGGTTTTAGTGAGAGAAAGCGAGTCTGTCTTGGGCAACGATCAAAACATGGGGAAATTTTGATGATTCTATTTTTTTGAGATAGAAACAAAGTAGCTTGTTCAAAAAAGTTTCAAACATATTCACAATTACAACATATGAAAGAGAAGTTCAAGATATAAACATAACAGAGTCAAATATGACAATCCAAAACTAAAGATAAAAGTCAAGAAACTAACAAAAACGCATATGCGCTGTCTTGTAACCTTCAATTGAGTACGTACTTATGACTAGATCGGAAGAGGTGAAAAATGTCTTCACTTCTTCTCAACCCTAAATGTGATGGCCTCCTTAAAACTTTGTTTAAATAAAACCCTAGAGGACAAAACTCCAAACCGAGGAAAGAGTACCACCGCTAAAAGATTTAAAAAGCCATTATAGCGGAAGGCCTAGTTTAGCCTTGGCCTGATAGAACAAGTTGATAGCAAACTGGACACTATCTTCTTGGTAACCAAATAACTGTTTTTGGTAACTGCAAAGAAAACCGACTACAAACTGTAAATGAGCAGCATCCTTAGTAACCAACCTTGGTAACTGTCTTTAGGAACTGGACTTACGTTCCCGGCTGCCGTCAAAATGGCACCACCGGTGAAGGTGAACATAAAAAATGAACAGCCTCATGAAAAACAGAACAAAAACTTGTAAAACTACACTATCTCCAATTAAAGGAGAGAACCATTCGTGAACAAATAAAGGAAAACGATTAGTCATAATAACAAGAGTAATAATGAAAATCAAAATGACCAAAATTAAAAGAATGAGAAAAATTGATGATGAAGGCCACAATCAATCTCTGCTTAACCGCCCAAGAATAGGAAGATCGACTTTGGTTGTTAAATGATACATATCCAGCATTAGACATTGGGAAATGTTTCCTTAGCGACAGGAATCTAACGACATAATCTAGCAATTCAAGACGTAGGCGGATCTGGCTTTGTATCAATTAGGAGACCATATTCTGGTTCGAGTCCCTAAATAATGAGTATGGTGTGGTGCGTAACCTGCCATGCTCGGCAGATCTGAAGATGGTTGCTTTGTTCTCTTCAGGCTCTCGCAATCTGCCACCATACTCTTCCTCCCTCCTCAATCTCATTCAGGTTTAGTAAATGTGTCAAATGTTTTGTTATTTGTAGGGTCCAACTCCTTGAACTTGAAAAACCCATCGACGCAACTCTTGAGATCACCATAACACCCTTTTGAGGCTCACAGATTATTAACAGTCTCACCAAGTTCATAGCGTGTTTGTACTTTGTTTATTGGAAAAATATATGCTGAATAGGTAATATATCTATTGAGAATATATGAAATTTTTATAAAATTTATATATTTAATTAAAAAAATAAATATAAAATATTAAAAATATCAAAATTAATATCAAAATTAAAAAAACATAAATTTTAAAGAAATATCGAAATTATGGTAGAGATTTTAGTGGTTGAGGGGTTGGGTTATGAGGCAGCCTCCGTATTTGCTTTGGCCGCACCCACATTTAATTATTTTTGAATTAATTGTATTTTCCTTTTTTGGTGACATTTTAATAATTGAGTATGATTTTACGGTTTTCTTATTTCCGGGCTAATCATTTCAAGACAATAGTGTGTGAAAGCAACAAAATTACAAGAAATGTCATGAAATCAGTTACTAGTATTAGGGGATAAGACCTAGATTCTTGCCTTGACGATAGTGGGATGCTTTAATATGGTGACTTTTCATTGTCTTTTACCATATTGTTTTTCTGATTGATCTTTACCATATTGTTGGATAGTTTTTGAGAAAAAAAAATGATCGGACATTTTTTTGTTGAGCCAACTTTCAACAATTTACTTTGTGAGTTAATATATCAACTTAATATGGTCTGTAGTATTCTCTTTGATCAACCTACCTCTAAATGCATATAAATTTGAATAATTTAATTATTTTTAGATCATTTTAAAGAAATACATCAAAATCTCGTAATTTGTCACACTTTTACACATGTATGACATTTACAGTGTTAATTAGTTTAGTTAACTAACAAGATACAATTCGCCTGAGTACAAAATGAGCGACAAGACTTCCATAGAAACCATAAAAGTAAAATTGTCTTGTGATTTTGATCGATTGGAAACAACTATCTCAAATCTATATTCTGATATTCTCTACTTAAACCTAACTCCATCTTCTACTATAAACCAATGTCTTGTGATACTTTAGATATAGGATGCTTGTCCATTGTTCTCTTTTCATACATCAATAGAGTCACCTTTGAAAAATCTAGTATATAGCTTTTCCAATAATACAAGTCTCCCGACCAAGAAAAATAAGCAAACAATGAAAATAATATCCCCATTTGATTCTAAAATGACCTTATCAAGCTTGCTGACATGGCAGCATATCATTGGCTAGTCCCGTCAACCCTCCTTCCTATGTTTTCTTACACATCTTATTGGACAGAACACCAAGATTCAGGGAGCACATGTTGGACTTAATTACCATTTTCCACCTACTATTTTTCGTCTTAATATACGACCATAATAACAATTAACAACCTCATCTAATACGTTAAATATTAATACTAATCACATGGGAGGTTTAAGTAACCGAGCTACCAATTTTTTTCATTTTCTATCGCAGGGCGCCACATGGACGCACGTGAACGTCGCCAGGTGCACGTGGCCGGCTGTCATGCCCGGCGCATGAAACCATGGTTACGCCTGCGGGGACCTCATTTTTAATTTTAGCGGCTAAACACTTGGGGATATAGTCGTCTTTTCGCACCCGGCGCCCCGAAGTGTCCCATTCGGGTCACGTACCTCGCACATCCGGGCCCAAGACGCCACGCCGTTGAGACCCCACCACCGCTGCACATGGAGAGGCGGAGAGCTTTCGGTGGGGCCCGTTGTAGTGTGGGGTAAGGGTTCTGGTGTGAGGGAACTCACGGTGGTGAGGGTGACCACATACGTGTAACATGTAACATGATCTGAGATGAGTGAAGTGGGACCCGGTTTTAACCCACTCCCTTTGACCTGGAGTCGCGATTCTGGTCGGGGAAATCCGACGGGTAGCGAGGGGGATGAGGAACATGACAGGTTGCTGTGGATTTTCTTGCAGAGGAAAGTAATCACCGGGTCTTTGACACGTGTAATCATTTCGGTGGAGGTTCAGACAATATCACAACTGGTGGGACCACTTTCACCTTTCAGGTAAACATGTTTTTACTTTTACCAATCCTCTCATTTTTCTAAATTAACCAGGATTAGTTTATATTTTAGCACGGTTATAACTTATGTTAATTACTACACTAAATTGTTGCAGCTTAAATACGAAGATATGAAGATCTTTTATCAAACTATAAAACACATACCCCTCTCCTCTTTATTTTCTTTTTCTCTGTCTATACATCAAGTAGAACCAGCTATTTGGCAAGGAAATGAGAAGGGAATCCAAGAACTGGTGCACAATCATGGGAGATGATCCATTGATGACTTTTTCGTTTTACTCTATTTTTTATCATATATTCACATATTGACCGTCTATTTTGTAGATATATATAAGTAGATAATCTCTACAAATTTTCATATAAATTGAAAAATCGTTAAGTCATTCATAAATGTGATTCACCGATTATAAACTTAAACGGTTCATGTTTGACATATTTGAATCATCTATTGATTTTTAATCTATTTCAATGTTTTAACAATCACCAATTTGACTGAAAATTTGTAAAAGTGATCTACTTATATAGACCTATAAACTGAATGATTGAGAATAAAAAATGTTATTGAAAAGTGAGTGTAATAAATCATTAAGAAGAAAGTCATCAACAAGAAGGTTCTCAATAAATCTCTCCCACGCAATCAATACATAATATTTCAATGGCGTGTAGAAGTGGAACTAAGTTAAAAGTAGAAGACTTAAGACTGTTCTAGTAAATTACCCAAGTACAAATTCAAGACGTATCTCGACGTAGACAAGACATCGAGTCTCTTCTCGCTTGGTTCGTACTTCCCCTTGCGAAGCTGGTACCTATGAGTTACAGCTGAGATTGTGTAAGTTTGGCTTTCTATTGTCACAATCTCCCCACATTGCATGTTCTGCAGCAAAGATTTGCAATAAGAATATACAAAAGGGAAAATAAAAACATGGATACTCAAAAGATAGATCATGCCTGTATTCCCACAAATCATATAGGGCCTGTTGATTCCCATGATAGGAACCAACAGAGTAATATTGACAACATGACAGACACAATTTCACTAATCATATTGGACCTACCTACTAATTCCATCAATGAAGCAAGAGGGTAGTATGAGCAACATGACAGACATAAACAATTAGTGTTGACTGTTGAGTGTACATAATGTTTGAGGAAGCTTCTACTGCTATTTCATGGTTTTCTGGACTCATGCATAGTGCTGTTGTCCAGTTTTGTGAGTTAAATGGAATCCATCTTCTCCACAAAGAACAAGGGATGCAGACTTGAAGAATCCGAGATGGTTTAAATTTCATATGGTTTTCAGCATTTGCTTAGCAGAAAAAGAGTCTGATAAATACGGAACTGCAGATTTGTATTTCAATTTTAAGAACATAACACCATACCAAGAACCAAGATCATCCATGTGCTTCAAAGAATTAGCATGACTTGCAGACAAACATTCCTCTATATCTCTTCAACCTAAACTGACATGTCCGACTGCCCTTAATATTGATAAACTGCCTAAACGGTTCCACACTTGTAAATCCTTTTCTGCACATCAGAGCTAATCTGTTTGATGGCAAGTCAAAAGGAATGAGATGAGAGAACCCAGCACAGCTAGATCTTCTCATTTACAGTGCCAAGGCATCAAGTAGGTGTTTCAATAATTATTTATCAGTATTGTTATGAGTGTCATCCTCTGTTAGAGAACTCAATTACCACCTCAACTTTAATTGAGTGAATCTATAACCATACTTTGAGACTCCCTCTCTCTACAGCAATTAGCACTCTCTCATCCTCTAAAGCTATTCAATTATTGCTCTCTTTCATGCTTGGTAAAGTTATTCATGACCGATTCAAACTAAATCTATTGCTCATCTTCATTTCCACACTCATTTTGTCCAACAAATCATTCATGTCCTCAAAAGTTTTGAAACGTAAGGAAGAGACAATTCTAAGACATGAACGAAAATCTCTCACTGAAAACGTTTCAAGCAAGACCCCTTTTTTAGTTCTATCCTACAGCACATTTCCACAAGTTCTAAATATACAAATGCAGTTTCAAAACAGAGTAAAGAAACTGCATAAAGAATTTAAAAGCTTAGATCTCAAAAGCTCCCAAAGGCATAGTAAGGTTCCTAAATGGGGGATGTCTTTGGTTCAATCTCCTATTCTTCACTAACTACTAAAAAGGGCCTTGCTCCTACGCCAATCTATCGGAATATGTGATCATGCCACCCCAAAGCAAAACCAGTTACTAAAAATGGCCTTGCTCCTACGCCAATCTTCTACGAACAAGCATATATGCACTGAATCCCAATCCCACTCCCACTCCCAATCAGTACCCAACTATTAAAACCCCTAAAGCTAATAATTAATTAGCATAAAACATGATTAAGGCCAACTATGCAATCACCAAAATCACAAAGCAAAATAAAAATAATGAATTATATGAAAATGAGGTTGAGGGAGTTACAGAGGGGAAGCAACGGACGCCGAGGTTCTTGGGCGGAGGCGTAATTTCGATGACTTTGTAGGGGTCATAGTTATCACTGCTCCTCTCCTTTCTGCAACTCACTTGGAGCAGCTACCAAAATTCGGAAATGGAGATTATTATTATTCTAAACTACATAAATAAATGAATGTATAAATGGCGGGAAATTATGTATTTCTGTGTACCTTTGGATTTGGGCCCGTGCCGAGGTATAAGGAGACCATCGCCATTGGTACGAGCTATGGTTCTGTTTGTCTCTGTGGCTGATACTTCACACGAAGGAGAAGGAATGCCATAAAAAAATAAAGATAAATAGTAAATATTTGAGACACCTATATTTTATTTTTAAAATTAATTATGTACTTTAATTTTTAAATTAAACAGTTATATCCTTATATTCTTAATTCTCGATTGATACCGTTAAGTCGGTAAATTAGCTAAAATAACCTTATAAAACATCCATTTTATTTTTTTCATTCTCTTTCTTAATTTTTTTCTTTTCTATTTCCTATATTTTCAATTAAAGATCAATTTATTTTTTTTAAAAAATAACTTTTATTATTTCTATTTAAGATGATGACATTACGAGATCACATTGTATTCAATTTCAAATCGTTCGTCATTGGAGAAATTGTTAAGTTTCTTGAAATCAAGATCGGGAAGGAGGGTTGCCGTTGATCCATGTCAAAGAAATACAACTACTAATAAAAGTTGGAAACCCCAGTTTTAGAGTATCTTCAACAACTTCTTTATTTTCTTGATTTTCTCAATTTTTAGAAATATTGAGCTGTTTTTTATCTAACAGTTTTCTCATCTCATTCCCCAAAATGGGGATAGAGAAGACAGATAAGCACTTCTTTCCTTAATTTGCAGCAAAGTCTTCATTTTCCAAAATTAAATTATTCATTCCTCAAAATTAAATTTTTTCTTTCTCAAAATTAAATTCTTTATGTGCTCAAATAAGAACTTTACAAATATAGATTATTTCATTTAGTATTTTATTGTTACAATAAAATATATATAATTATTTATTGATATAATCAATAATGATGTTACATATTTTATTATTGTAATAATTGTTCAGATATTCAAAATAAAGAAATTGTTAACGTTTGAGCATATTTTTTTTTAAATTAACTTTTACTTTTATATTTTAAAGAAATTTAAAAAAACTGGTGAAAATACTTTTAAAAAGCTAGCATTTCCAGCAGACCAGAAATTTAGTTCATGTGGGCAATGTAGCCCTAGTTAGTACGACTGTACGAGTATGTATGACAATATCGTACAGCCATACTTGCATGTTATACTTTTACCTTCTAAATTAAAGTTAGACTCAAAATGCAAATGCATTCACTTGATTCATTTGTTCCCCACAGCTAAAATGAATGTCGATAGAAAATTTGAGATGGACTTGGTACGTAGCAATCACATATTACTGATACTTTGAGATGGAAATGTTATGTTATAAAAGAGAAAAGGCTATAATAAACCAACCTACATTCATTTACTTTAGCATTTTACAGAAGTAAATTCAAACTTTACTTTCATAAACGTAAAGTTATGTTATAACTATCTTTACTTTCATTGTTTTCCAATACCAAAATCAAAACTTAAAATCAGTTTTCGTCACTCTTCTACCTCTGTCTTTCCATATTTATTTGACATATCAAACGAACTCTGAATCATCTGAAATTTGGTGTGCTTGTTCTTTTGTGTGTCTAGTTTGTCTCTGTAAATTTTTGTATTTTTTCTGATTAGTTTAGGTTAGTCAAATAGTTAAGTTTTCGACTGATGATCGCTAGGATCAATAGTCACTTTTGTGATATTTGTTTGAGTAGTTGAAATTTCTTAGTCTTCTACGAGAAATACCCTTATTTACCTATATTATATACGACAATCTAGTTGTGAATAAGAAAAATAAAATTTGTTTAAAAATAACCCATCAACATACTCCTACAGTGAAAGCAATATTAGGTCTGCTTGCAGTCAGATATAGCAAGCTACTGATCATGGACCTATACAAGGTCTGATCTACTGTTTTTCCTTCCTTGTCTTCTGTGAGTTTTGTTGTAGTGCTCATAGGATTTGTGAACTACTTCTTTTTGTCCACACCAAATTTGTTCACCAAATTTTCTGCATATTTTGATTGAGAGAGAAACATGTCATTATCAAGTTGTTTAACTTGTAGGCTAAGAAAAAAGGTTAGCTCACCATACATGCGTATTTCAAACTCACTTTCCATTACGTTTCTGAACTCGGCAACAAGTGATTTAAAAGTAGAGCCAAAGACAATATCATCAACATAAACTTGAGCTATAATGATATCAGATTTTAATCTCGTAACAAATAGAGTTTTATCAATTGATCCCCTACAGTAGCTTTTTTCTACAAGAAACACAGACAATCTGTCATACCAGGCCCTTGGTGCCTGTTTCAAGCCATGCAGTGCTTTCTTAAGTCTAAACATATGATCCAATTGATGTGGATCCTCAAACCTTTGAGGTTGAGCCACATAAACTTCCTCCTGAAGAATTCCATTTAGGAAAGCGGTTTTAACATCTATTTGAAGCAATTTGAATTTAAGATGGCAAGCAACAGCTAGAAGCAATCTAAAAGATTCTAATCTTGCTACAAAAACAAAGGTTTCTCCTAAATCAACTCTCTCAACCTGTGAATACCCATGTGCAACCAGACTAACCTTGTTCGTGACAATATTTCCATGTTCATTACTTTAGTTTCTAAAAATCCATTTAGTCCCAATAATATTGCAGTTATTTAGTCTAGGTATTAGATCCCAAACCTCATTTCTGGAAAACTTATTAAGTTCTTCATGCATAGTACTTATCCAATTTGAATCAGTTAAGGTTTCTTTAACATTTTTGGGTTCAATTAGAGAAACAAAACCATAGTGAGTGATAACATTTATGTCTTCTTTATTTTTTAAAACAAAACACATAAGAACCTGTTCGTGAGATAATACTTCAACAGTGTCTTATTCCTTATCTGATACTGCAGTCTTTCTCCTTGTTTGTATCCCATTTGAGATAGGGCCGATTATGTCTTGAGTTGAAGATCTTTTCTTACTTGTTTGAACCATGTTCTGAGTCTTGGTGATGTGCCAAAGATTCTATCATTTTCTTCTTCAAGCTGACTTGCTTCAGCATTTGTGGTATCCATGTTGAGCTCAGAACAATAACATGTCTTTCTATGCTGAGCATATAGAGTATCATCAATAGACACATTTATAGATTCCATGACTTGTTTAGTTCTATAGCTGTACACTCTATAAGTTATACTATTCATTAAGTATCCAAGAAGTACCCCTTCATCACTCCTAGATTCAAACTTACCTAAATATTCTCTATTTATCAGGATGTAGCATGGACTTCCAAACACATGGAAGTAAGATACAATAGACTTTTTACCTTTCCAGATTTCAATACGGGTTTGATATGTACATGTTCTTAGAAAAACTCTATTCATGAAATAACAAGTTGTATAAATCACTTCAACCCAAACACATTGTTTTAAACCAGCAGCATGCAACATTACTCATGCCATTTCAACTAGAACTCTATCTATTTTTTCTTTTAACTACTTCATTTTGTCATGGAGTAATTGGAGAAGAGAACTTATGAAATATACCATGTTTTCATAGAAGTTTGAAAAAACATTGTTCTTAAACTCAGTCCCATTATCAGACCTGATTTTGAAAATTCTACATTGAAAACCTTGTTTTTCATTTATCAGTCTTTTGCTTAAACCTTTAAACATATCAAAAGTCTCAGATTTTTCTTGCATGAATTCAACCCAAGTAAATATGGAATAAGAATCAACCACCATTAGAACATGCTTTTTACCACCTAGACTTTCAGTCTGTGAAGTTCTCATTAAGTCCATATGCAGCAGTTCCAGCACTTGAGAAGTGGAGTTAGGGTTGACTGCCTTGTGTGTAACTTTGGTCTGCTTCTCAGTCCTGCATTCACCACAAATTCTATTAGTAGTACCTTTCAACATGGGTAGTCCTCGTATATATCTCTTGTTTGAGATTCTCTGAAGATCTTGATAGTTGATATGCCCTAGCTTCTTGTGCCACAGTTCCATGTCATCCTCATTTGACTTGGTTAAGAGACACGGTAACAGTTGAACATCTTCAGTAGCATGATAACAGTTATATGTGGCTCTGCTTCCATGCATTACTTGATTTCCAGCATTGTTCAAGACCAAACACCTATGCTTGTTAAACCAAACATTCTCAAAGTCATTTGTGAGTTGGCTGACACTTATGAGAGTTGCAGTCAGATCATTAACATAAAACACATTTTTCAAGTCTGGCATTCCAAGAGCTTTGACAGTTCCTCTACCCATAATGACATCATTTTTTTCATCACCAAATGTGACATTCCCAGTGGTGATCTCATCATTAAAAGAAATGAATCATTCCTTGTTACATGTCATATGCCTAGAACAACCACTGTCAAAATACCAAGTATCCTTGTGTTTTCGAGCCAAAGCAGTAAGAGCAACTAGACAAGTAACATAATTATCATTTAATTTTTTATGTGTGGATTTCTTGATCCAAACTGGTTTTTCTTTGATAATTGCATTTTTCTTTTTTACCAAAGATTTCTCTTGAATAAATCTGGTTATGTCATTAATCATTTTCATTTGCCTTTTTAAATCATGTTGCAAAGACTCAAGAGTGCAGTTATTAGAATTCAACATCTTCCTACATCTAAGTCTGATATGTCCTAAGGCACCACAGAAATGACAAGTTGGAATAAAATTCATACAGGCTTTTGAGATAAGTTATCTCCTATTACCTTTAGCACTTGACTTAGAATTTTACCAGGCTTTGTTGACTCAGAATCTTCTGACTGTGAGCTGTGAACAAACTTTGTTCTTTGTTGCTTTCCTCCTTTTTATCCCAAACTAGTTTTGTCATTATTCTTTCTTCTAGACAACAACATCTGTGATGTCTTTTCTGAACTGATTTGAAATTTGTCAAAGACTTTTGTTGCTTTGTTCAATTTAACTTGTAAAAACTCAATCTTACCAATTAACTCAGAATTATCAGATCTTAGGAATTTTACCTCTTTATTTAGTTCAGTTCTTTCAGTTTTTCAGGATTCTTCATCACAATTTTGTAGCTTCTCAAGTTCTTCCAGTTTGTTCTTCTCAGATTCCCAGTCTGTTTGTAGTTCATTGAACTGCATTTCCAACTTCTTCTATTTGATCTTCCACTAATCAGCTTTATTTTGTAATACTTCATTCTTCTGCATCATCTGTTTGAAGGCTTTGTACATTTAAGCACAGTAATAATCCAATTTTTCTTCGAACTCCTCATCAGACTCAAAATTTGAGAATTTTTCAGTAGAACAGGCAAATGCAATTGTCTGTTCTTCATCATCACTCCATGTAGCTTTGAGAGATTTATTTGTAGCTGCATACTTATTATTTCCACAATCAGCAGACATATGGCCAATGCCACCACAAGTAAAACAAGTAGGACCACTAGAATTGGTTCTTGGTTTAAACTTGTTATTTTCATTCTTTGAATTTGATCCCCTTCAGTTCGATTATTTTGAAACTTCCTAGAATCAAAATTTCCTTTTGAATTTCTTCCTACAGAGTTTTTGTTCTTCATGAATTGCTCGAACTGTCTGGTTATAAAAGCTATATCTAAATTTTCAAAGTCATCATCAGATCCCCCTTCAGTTCGATTATTTTGAAACTTCCTAGAATCAAAATTTCCTTTTGAATTTCTTCCTGCAGAGTTTTTGTTCTTTATGAATTGTTTGAACTGCGTTGTTATAAAAGCTATATCTAAATTTTCAGAGTCATCATCAGATTTCTCCTTTTTAGTAGTTTTTAAAACAACACTCTTAATTTTCTTTTTACCTATTATCCACATTTGTTCAAAGACTTTGAGATTTCTAAGCAATTCATCTAGCTTCATTGTGTCAAGATCATAAACATCTTTAATACTTATCACCTTTTCTTGATAGCTTTTAGGTAGACCCCTAAGAATTTTCTTAACAATTTTATGTTCATGATTTTTTTCTTTAAGACCTTTACATTGTCCTGCAACTCTCAAAACTCTCTTATAAAAATCATCAATAGATTCATCCTCTTTAAGTTTCATAGTGTCAAATTCATAAGTACGTTGCTGTAATTTTTGAAACCTTAACTTCTTGTTACCTTCATAGATGTTTTCCACCATATCACAAAACTCTTTGGCAGTATCACAGTGATTTATACTCAGCCTTTCATCTTCAGATATGGCAGTAAAGACATCACAAAACTCTTTGGCAGTATCACAGTGATTTATACTCAGCCTTTCATCTTTAGATATGGCAGTAAAGACGCAGTGTCTTGCCTTGTGATCAGCCTTTTATAGGTTGACTTCTTCTGTGCTCCATTTATCTCTGGGTTTAGGAATCACTTCAGAGGATTTTTCATTAGTTATCACAAGAACAATATAGTCATTTTCAATAACCGTCCACAGTATCTCATCAATTGAGAACATGAACATCTTCATATATATATATTTTCCAGGATGAATATTGATCAACACCACCACTGAAAAATGGTGGATTGTTGATTGATTCGTTTCCTTGTGTTAGGTCCATGTTTGAACAGGATCTTTTACTAGTCAAACTAGTACTTGCTCTGGTATCAATTGAAAATATATGTGAGCCCTTGTACTTATAAATACCAATTATAAATCAATAAAAATTGCTAGAATATCAGTACAAAAAATTTGTTGACTACAGTGTAAACCTTCCTCAAGAAAACTTCATTGCGAGACTTTATAGTAGTCCATACTAAATCAATCCACTATAAATAAATAGTTTTACAGTTTATCAAGCAGTGATGTTCATCAACATTCACATTCACTAGTACAATACTAACTTGATCTAACAACTGATAAACCAATTCTACTCCATCTGAACTGATGTCTTTGAAAGAAGATTGCACAAGCCTTACAAATCAAACTATCATTGAATTTGATCACAACAATATGACAGATGCAATGATGTATGAATGACAATGAGTTTTTCTTCAATGAAATCTGCAGACTATACAACAGAAACAAATAAACTAAGAAAACACAAATAAAAACTCAAATACTTGAAGTTGTGTTTGACAGGTATATATATAAAGAGAGAGAGAGAGAGATACGATCTCCCCCTCAAATAAATCTCCAATTAGTTGTGATGGAAACACATAAGGAAATCCTATAGAAAAACAAATCCTTTCCTAACACATATGTATATCAAATCTTATCACATCCTAATATATTTCTAATCACATCTCAACTCAATTTTTTCTTTTTAATCAGTAAAGAAACGTGATATACATGAAATGCATTTACCTTATGTGATCAAGATCAGTTTCATATGGCGAACGAGCCTTTCATATGGTGAATGAACCTTTCATATGACTAATGACATTTCCATATGGCGAACAAACATTGCATATGGCGAACAGACCTTGCATATGGCGAACGGTGTCATTCTTCATACTTATCTGGTCGAGATCAGTTTTACTGCACATTTACTGCA
This sequence comes from Comarum palustre, assembly GCA_951800085.1. Classification (NCBI taxonomy): domain Eukaryota; kingdom Viridiplantae; phylum Streptophyta; class Magnoliopsida; order Rosales; family Rosaceae; genus Comarum; species Comarum palustre. The sequence goes on along the minus strand of OX637574.1, from coordinate 1,199,781 downwards.
GTAAAACCATCTGGATATCTTTCTCCTAGTCAAACCATGAAACTCCTTGAAACTAACGGCTTTTAGAAAACTTCTTTTCTTGAACTAGTCTGTGCTCATTTTCATATGAATATGGATGTCATTATGCTTACAGATGGCAAAGAATATATGAAGTGGTGAATCATAATAGAAATTAGAAATCCAATTTCTAATCAAATTTTGAACACATGCATACAATTGGCATCGAGATAAGTATTTGAACACATTTTTTTATTTAGAAAATGCTCTTTTAATATTAATTTCAACCACTCATTGTCCATTCTAATGAGAATCTTTTTTTGAAGCTCATTTCAATATAGTGTCTTTATTTATGCACAAATGAACAAATCTTCATCAACACTCTTAAAAAGTTATATTATTTTAATACAATTTTACCCATCATCCCTTAAACATGATGATTGTTTGTTACTTTTTTTATTGATAGTTTTTATCTCATAAATGGTAGGATGAAACGAAAACATAAAAACACAAACAATGTGTTTAGAAAATATGGGTTGTGATGGGTCGGGTCAAAAACCCGTAAAGATTGGGCTTTAGCAAATTTGCACCACTTTTAAAACCCTATCATGCTTATCAAGTGTCATTTATCTTTAGTGTTTTTCTCAATCTTGTTAAAAAATGTGTTTTCTCAATCATCTACCTAAAACAGTTTGATGCATATTTAGATTTCATATAAGATAATGGTACACATTTTAAGAGAAATAAAAACAAAAATTCTTACAATTACGCATAAAATATGGATATTGATCAGTTTTCGTTATTTACTAATAAATCACATGTTTTTTTCAAGTTTTTGTAGACGCAAACAATGTTCTTATTCTTGCCGATTAACAAGAACAAAACAACCATTGACGCCGATGTTGCTAAATGTACCCAACAAATCTCTTCATACACCCAACTCTAGCATATTATGTTAAATTTTCCAAGTTTATCCCTAAAAAAACCCAACAAAAATTGTGGCTTCACACCCAGCAAACTTCGATCTTTGTAAAACACTATCGAAAAAGGTGTTCGCAACTCGCTTCTGTGGCATCCAAAGCTAATCAAGGGTTCCCAACTCCCAAGCCATATGCCCAGTGCCTTCATGGCTTCATCATCATTTTGCCAATTTTGCTTCTCAAATGGTCAAAGAGCATATGAATAAAGATTGTGAGCAATAAATTAATCAACTCTCATTCTTCAGCCTCATTTGTAATTTCTTTTTCAACATTATTTGTTGTTCATTCCAGTGTTTTCAGAGGCGGTTTGAGGCGGCACTGGGGCGCGCCTTAGGGCGGAGCGAGGGAGAAAAGCCTCGTCATTGGTTAACAAGACAAAAATTAGTAGGTCTATAATCAGAGGGAACATATGCAAGGCATTCCATTACTTTATAAACTGATATCTCAATATACATCAGCATATTGCAAGTACAACCATAATTCTAGCTCAGGAGCTGACACATTCAATAGAGTTTCAATAGTAATTCATTAAACCTTTTGATCGTGAAACCTATCATTTATATGATCTAATAGTTAGTACATTTTGTAAAGTTTAAATTACAATATATTGTATGGATTGCCCCGAATTTGGTTTGGTTTGATTAATATAATTTGGACATGTTCGGTCTTATTGCTGGTTCTGGCAAAAAATACATGTTCTAAGATATGTTGTTTTTGGAAAGCTTTTGATATGGTGAGGAAATCAAGTAAGAAATGATACTGAAAACCATTTTAGTGCCTCACACACTAAAATATATCAACTAAGAAATGATACCGAAAACCTTAACACACACTATATATATGTGTGTGTGTGTGAACATTGGATACAACTGAATGAAACTAAACACCTACTTCTCCATTCTGCAAAGATATTTGTAACATATAAACTTACAAAAAAATCATGAAGGCCAGCAATTCTAATGGGGCCACAAGGACAACCTTTACTGGCCTTTGGGCCTTTCATAAACCTAGTATACTAAAGAAAGTGCATAATACCGTTCAAGTATATTGCTTATTTTTCTAATGTAAAATATTGTGCTTATTGTTACTTTGATCTTATTGTACATTGATTTATTTTTATGTTTGTTTGATATGTTAGTGATGGGTGATAGAGGGGAAGATGGGAAAGATAAAGCATGGAAGCATGCCAACAAAGTGGAAGGGGAGAGATATTTTAGATGTGTTTACTGCAATCAAGTATGTAGTGGTACGATTAATAGGCTCAAGCACCATTTAGCAGGTATTAGTGGTGGTATGAACTTGCAATAAAGTCCATGCAGATGTGAAAAAAGATTATCAACAAAATCTTAAAGAGTTGAAAGATGAGAAATATAAGAGGAATGTTATGTTGCGTGAAATTGAGGCAGGAATTGGTGGTGGAAGTAGTGGTTTAGAATCTCCATTAGGTGAAGAATGTGGGAGTAGTGCTGCTCAACCAAGAGTTATAGGACCACTTGATTCATTTGTGTCTTCCGAGCCTAGGCAAACCATATTGAACGAAGCTTATAGAAAAGAATTAAGGAAAGAAGTGTGTCGTATGGTTGGACGTTTTATGTTTTCTAGGGTACTTCCTTTCAATACGGTTAATGATCCATTTTGGCTAGCTATGGTAGAGGGAATTGCTAAGTATGGTGTAGGGTTTAAGCCTCCTTCTATGCATGAGTTAAGAACTTGGATTCTAAAGGAAAAAGTGCAAGATATTGATACATATAAGTTTGAACATAAGAAGGCATGGGAAAAATATGGATGTTCAATTATGTCAGATGGTTGGACCGATGGAAAGGGTAGAGTGCTTGTTAATTTTCTTGTGAATAGTCCGGCTGGTACTTTCTTTTTGAAGTCCATTGATGCATTTGGTAGTGTAAAAAATGGATCTTTAATGCTAAAGTACTTGGATGATGTAGTGAGAGAAGTTGGGGAAGATAATGTGGTTCAAATAATCACTGATAATGCATCCAATTATAAGAATGCAGGGATAAGACTTATGCAAAAAAGGAAAAGGTTGTGGTGGACTCCATGTGCTGCACATTGTATTGATCTTATGCTTGAAGATATTAGCAAACTAACAATCTTTGAGAAAACAATTAGAAGTGCTAAGCAAGTGGTTAAGTTTCTGTATGGTCACACATGGGTTCTTTCTCTCATGAGAGAATTTACAAGCAACAAGGAGATTATTCGACCGGCTGTGACTCGCTTTGCAACTTCCTTTCTTACCCTTCAAAGTATTTATAAGCAAAAACAACCCCTTCAAATGATGTTTAACAGCAAGAATTGGAATGAGGGACCTTTTGTCAAAAGCCATGAAGCGATACAAGTCCGTGCAATTGTTCTTTTTGAGAAGAATTTTTGGAGTAATGTTGTTTTTTGTGTGAAGGGTGTGTTGCCATTAGTGTGTGTGTGTTGAGAGAGGTTGATTCTGAGGTAAGACCTGCTATGGGCTACATTTATGAATTGATGGATTCTGCCAAAGAAAAGATTGCATTTGGTTTGAAGAAGAACAAAAGACATTATCAACTAATTTGGAACAAAATTGATGCAAGGTGGACTCCTTAACTCCATCAACCTTTGCATGCTGCCGGTTACTATCTAAACCCTCAATTGCGTTATGAAGAAAACTTTTCAACTGTCTTGGAAGTTAAGAGAGGACTGCATGAGTGCATGGACCGGATGATGGTGTTTGAGGATCGCTTGAAAGCTGATATCCAATTAGAAATGTATGACAAATGCCTTGGAGAGTTCGGAACCAAGCTTGCAATACACTCTAGAAAAATAAGAAGTCCAGGTAATACCTCATATGTTTTCTTTGTGGTACACATATAATGTTATAGGCTGTTTGTAGATAATAATGACTTGTTTTTTTTCAGCAAGTTGGTGGGAGCGTTTTGGAGAGGAAACACCTGAGTTAACAAAATTTGCTATTCGTGTTCTTAGCTTAACTTGTAGTGCATCCGGATGTGAGAGGAATTGGAGTACCTTTGAGTTGGTAAATTTAATTCATATTCTTCGTGACTTTCTTTTATTTTAAATTTAATGTTCACATAAAGGTAAAATTATATTATAGGTTGCATATTCCTAATATCTAATTGTAACCTTATGTTTGGTCTTAGGTTCACACAAAGAAAAGGAATAGACTTGAACATAAAAGATTAAATGCATTGGTTTATGTCAAGTACAACTCTTTGTTAAGGGAGAGAAACATCAGAAGAAGAACGAAGATGCTTGATCCTATACTAATGGAGGAAATTGACTCCGATGATGAATGGATATCAGAGGTGGAAGATCCGGTTCTGCCAAATGATCTTTCTTGGCTTGAAGAGGATGTATTTGAGGTCGATGCTATAAGAAATGTGCCAATTGAATGTTTTGAACAAAATTTGTTAACTTGAGTTCCTATTTCTGTGGAGCCACTAGAGGAGCCGATCATGGATGATGAGCCTATATTGAGTGGTGATGAGGAATTAAATGAGGCTTCTCATATATTTTCTTCTAAAAGAAAAATCCCGGAAAGTTCAAGTAATCAATTTTTTACTCATCTTTGTCTTTTTTATTTACTTTCATGTTATGTTATATAATTTACAATAGATGTATATATCCAAATTTAATTCTAAGTTCTATATTTAGGTAAAGGAAAAAACAAGCAGAAAATGAAAATGCTTGCTACATTACTTAGGGATGAAAGTGAAGATGAAGATGATGAGATAGAAGATCTTACTTTGCCTCCCCATACTAATGAATTGGACATTGATGATTGTGATGATATTCATGGTGTTAGTGGATATGATGCGGAAGATTGAATTGTATCTTTTTAATTAAGTGTATCTTTCTAAACCCTAAACTCTAATTAGAACCTTGTTTTTGAACCTTGTGAAGTACTATTTGAGGATGAATTTATGGTTGTAATAACAATTAAATATTTTTTGTTATGTATTGAGATTATATATATATAATTAATTTATTTATTATTTGTTAGAAAAGCAGTCGCCCCGTCACCTCAAGGCTTTCGTCTCGCGGGGCTTCCACAATTCGCCTTCGCTTTCGTTTTCGCCTTTGAAAACATTGATTCATTCTTCAACGTCATTTCAGGTATCTCTCCCATATCCTTCCCAAATCCTTCTCCCACTTCATTACCCTGGTCCCTCTACAGCCACTATTAATCCCAGGTCCCTCTTTCTCTGAATCTCAAAAGCCTTTGTGTCATTTCTCGAATCGGGTAGGAGAGGTAGCAGAAGTTTAGAGTTGATGGGTTTGTTTATCTTAGAGCTAATTCCGGAAAATAGAGGATATTTTTATTAATGATGGGTCTAATAGAAATTTACTGGATATATTTAACAGCACTCATGACGCGCGACAAAGAAGCAACATATGGGAGCATCCATTAGCATTAGCATAATAGTAAATTTACTGGTCTAATAGTAAATTTACTGGAAATTTACTATAATTTCTTCTATTAGAGTTTTGATTGCATTAGCGTCCATTCATGATCTTATTATTCATCAAATGAATGTTAAAACTGATTTTCTTGAATGATGATTTAGACGAAGAGATTTACATGGATTAACCTGAGGGTTGTGTTGTCAAATGTAATAAAAATAAAGTTTGTAAGCTTGTTAGATCTTTGTATGGCTTGAAATAGGCTCCTAAGCAATAACATGATAAATTTGACATTGTTATGATTTCAAATGATTTTGTCATTAATGATTTTCATCTCCAAATTTTCCAACAGACACAAAGCAAAGGGAACACAACATGGTATTCTAATCCCTCTCGCTCCTCTGTGGGATAATCGGGATTGGTGTCCAGGCGTTGATTTTATGAGTTGATTTTACATATAAAATCAACTCCTGATCACGGGTTTATATGGAGAAAGTAGGAAGCACTACAGGAATGTACTTATGGTTAACCATTTATTTTATCGCTAGCTAGGGCTGCCTTCATTTAGTTTTACCCTTTAAGTAAAGAACACGTTAAGGAAGCCGAAGACTACATCTTGTGATTCATTGATTGATAATGAGAACAGTACATTGTTAGCTATTTATAGTGTAGGAATACATGAAGAAAAACACATATACCCTTATAACGCTAATACCCTCCCTCAACCATATGTTTGCTAACAAGCATAATGGTTGGTGCAAGAACAATGAACAAAAACTCATTACATGATGTAGATCAAGCTAAGATAACATCCCGAAATGAAAACCCCATATCCTAGATGCAAATTGAGAGCAGCACATAAACTTTGTTGGTTGCGGAGATGCAGCAGAGATAGAGCAACATGGCAGTAGTAGGGCAGCACACAATTCAATAGTGATGAAAACTGGAAAACCTTGAACTCCTCTAAATTTGGTTGACAATCTGCAAATTCTGAAATTTCTTGACAAATGGAAAAACTAAAATTGAAAATGGCTAAGATGCTCACAGCATATTCACAAACTTCATAATGCATATATTCTCAATCATTCTTCCTCAAATTTGAGACATCTTCACCTCTAAAAATTCAGTACCAACAACCAAATAAATTCTCATATATAAGACATTCGCTTCTAACATTGCTGCAAAATCTTCAACACAAAGTGCAATCCAACGCAATACTCCATAAAACAGAAATTAAGATAGAATCAACCTCACCAAAGCAGACATCTACTACTCAATACACCCATTCCACCAATCTATAATCCAACTCATCTAGCCGCACTCGCCAGTCCCAAAAGAAATTGAAAATAAAATGCTTCGTCCCCTTCTTCTTCGGGTTGACAGCAAACAAATTTTGATATGAAAAATTTAAACTGGAAAACTGAGGAATAATAGCAGAACAAGCTATAGCACCAATAGATTTCATGAGTCAAGAGTGCAGATGACCAAACTGATAAAGAGATTATCAAATCTTCTACAATTGGGGCCAAAGCATGAATAGACAATCACCATCATCGTAAAAGAACATAAAATATGCATCGACAAATCACCACCTGCTACTCTAAATTTCCTCTCCGCCCTTCAAAACAACACTCAGTATGCTTTCACTGATTCAACTTCATATCACCATCTTCTAATTCTTGAGTCAACTACTTTCACTACTTAGTTATATCAATTTACTAATGATAGAATGGTGAGACAAAACAGAATATATACCACAATCCACATGAGAGGGTGACGAGCAGAGAGGATAATACCCATGCCAATTGAATGGAAGCTACAGAACCCCAAATGATAATGGAGCTCCAAATTACAGACTCGAGCATATGACCAACTGAGCTTTGGTCGACACTGCAGTAGATCTGAGAACGAATCAACCACGAAATTGACCGGACTTCCTATGAATTCGCACAAGGCTCTGATGTAGGACTGTACAGTTTGATCTTCAAGAGTAACAAGATGATGAAGGATGGGGTTTTTGTTGGATCGTTTGGCGATGACGTCAGAAAATTTGAGTCAGTCTCAACCGTTGGATGCTGACGTGATGCAGCCTTCTTCAGTCTTTCGGTTAATAAGAACCCTAGTTTATAGGATTCATTCAGTTAGTCTTTGTTTCTGATTAGACCTGTTCTTAAGCCTAGTTTTAAGCAAGAATTCATGTTCTTCAGGTTGTTGAAGACGTGAGCTAGTTTGTAGCTTAGTTTGTTTACTGTTTCGGCTATTTAAAGGCTGAGTTCCATTGATTCAAATACAGTTTTTCGATACTCAAGCAGCTACTGTGTGTGAGCTCCTATATTTTCAATATCTGGTATCAAAGCTCCGAAAGGGGCCTGATAGTGTGAGAGCGTGAGATCACAAAGAGTGCGTGAAAGTGTGAAAACTGTGAGAGTGTGAAAAGAAGAATGTCAAGCTCAGAGAAGTTTGTGCAGCCGTCCATTCCAAGATTTGATGGCCCCTATGATTACTGGTCAATGACTATGGAGAATTTCCTCAGGAGCAAGGAAATGTGGAACTTGGTGGACGAAGGGATTCCAGCATTGGCAATTGGAAATGCACAAGCAAGTGAAGCACAGAGAAAGGGTGTGGAGGAGGCCAGACTCAAGGATCTGAAAGTGAAGAATTTTTTGTTTCAAGCCATAGACAGAGAAATACTGGAAACGATTCTCGATAAGAGAACATCGAAGGCTATATGGGACTCAATGAAACAGAAATATCAAGGAACCACGAAGGTGAGAAGAGCACAGCTTCAAACCCTGAGAAAGGAATTTGAACTTCTGTCCATGAAGGAAGGAGAGAAAGTAGACAGCTTCTTGGGAAGAACCTTAACTGTGGTCAATAAAATGAAGACAAATGGTGAGGTGATGGAGCAAAGCACAGTAGTCAGTAAGATTCTTAGATCATTAACCTCTAAATTCAATTATGTTGTTTGTTCAATAGAAGAGTCAAATGATTTAAGTATCTTGAGCATCGATGAATTGCATGGAAGTTTACTTGTTCATGAACAAAGAATGCAAGGACAGCAGGAAGAGGAACAGGTGTTGAAGGTGACCTATGATGAGAGGTCAGGCAGAGGAAGAAGGAGAAGCATGAATAGAGGAGGACGAGGTAGAGGAAGAGGCAGACAGACCTTTAACAAGGCCATGGTTGAGTGCTTCAAGTGTCACAGATTTGGGCACTTCCAATATGAGTGTCCAGATTGGGAGAAAAAGGCCAACTATGTCGAGTTGGATAAAGAGGAGGAACTTCTGCTGATGTCCTACATTGAGATAAATGATTCAAAGAGAGAAGTGGTATGGTTTTTGGACTCTGGCTGCTCTAACCACATGACAGGAAACAAGCAGTGGTTTGTGGAGCTGGATGAACAGTTCAGTCACTCAGTGAAACTTGGAAATAATCTCAGGATGCCAGTGAAAGGAAAGGGCAGTGTTAGGTTTGAAGTGGAAGGTATAACTCAGATAATATCAGAAGTTTACTACATTCCGGAATTGAAAAACAATTTGCTGAGCATTGGTCAACTGCAAGAGAAAGGTTTGGCAGTTTTGATACAAAATGGTGAATGTAGAGTCTATCATCCTAGAAGAGGGCTGATTATACACACACAGATGACATCAAACAGAATGTTTGCAGTCTTGGCTAATATGGAGCTGCATACATCATCTGCATGTTTGAGTATGAGTAGTGATGACATTGGAGAACTGTGGCACAAGAGGTATGGTCACTTAAGTATCACAAACCTAAAGCTACTGCAACAGAAGGAACTTGTTCGTGGTTTTCCTAAGTTCCAAATGCCAACCAGTGTATGTACAAGCTGCATGAAAGGGAAACAGTATCGGGAGGTCATTCCAAAGAGAAGCAAATGGAGAGCAACACAACAACTACAGCTCATACATTCAGACATTTGCGGACCTATTACACCAAAGTCACATGGAAACAAAAGGTATTTGTTAACTTTTATTGATGACTTAAGTCGCAAACTTTGGGTGTATTTTTTGAATGAGAAAAGTGAAGCCTTAACAACCTTCAAAAGTTTCAAAAACTCTGTGGCGAAGGAGTCAGGTCTAGTTATTTGTGGGTTAAGAACAGACAGAGGAGGGGAATTTACATCAAAGGAGTTCACTGAGTACTGCAGAAGTGAAGGAATTAAGAGGCAGTTGACAACAGCCTATACCCCTCAACAGAATGTGGTTGCAGAACGTAAGAATCGTACAATTCTTAACATGGTTCGATGTTTGTTAGAAGAAAAAGGAATGCCTGCACAGTTTTGGCCTGAAGCTGTGAAGTGGACATGTCATATCCTCAATCGAAGTCCAACCTCAGCTGTGAAGAACAAAACACCAGAAGAATGCTGGAGTGGAGTCAAACCTGGTGTTGATCACTTTCGAGTATTCGGATGCATAGGAAATGTGCACGTACCAAGTGCAAAGAGATTGAAACTGGATGCAAGAAGTCAGAAGTGTGTATTTGTAGGATACAGTGAAGAGTCCAAAGGTTACAAAATGGTTGATCCAACAACAAAGAAGGTGATAATCAGTAGAGACGTGGTTTGAGGAAGAGAAAAGTTGGGATTGGAAAAGGACAGAAGAAGAAGTCAAGAATGACATTCTGGATTGGGGAGAAGTTGATGAAGATACTTATGCCACAAGTGATGAGGAAAGTGAGAATGAAGATGCACAAGAAGAAGGATCTGATGACAATAGCATATCTGATGATGTCATAACACCAACACTATCTGTCACACGAGCTGCTGCAACACCAAGAAGAATCACTCGAGCTCCATCCTACCTTCAAGACTATACAAGTGGAGAAGGACTTTCAGAAGAAGAAGAAGAGGTACAAAATTTGGTTTTGTTTATGGCTACTGATGATCCTGTCTTCTATGAAGAAGCCGTAAAAATGAAAAGATGGAGGGATGCAATGGACATTGAAATTAGTGCTATCTTGAAGAATGAAACTTAGGAACTGGTTGATGCACCAAAAGAAGCTAAGGTAATTGGAGTAAAGTGGGTTTACAGAACCAAATTGAATGAGAATGGTGAGATAGATAAGTGCAAGGCTCGACTTGTTGCCAAGGGTTATGCGCAAGAGAAGGGAGTGGATTATAATGAAGTGTTTGCTCCAGTTGCCAGATGGGATACAATCCGAACAGTGATAGCTTTGGCAGCAAGGAATGGATGGACACTTTTCCAACTTGATGTCAAGAGTGCCTTTCTTCATAGTGAGCTGGACGAAGATGTTTATATCCTACAACCTCCTGGGTATGTGGTTAGGGGAGAGGAGAAGAAAGTCTACAAATTAAAGAAAGCACTGTATGGCTTAAAGCAGGCACCAAGAGCCTGGTTTAGTAGGATTGAAAGCTATTTTATCAAGGAAGGATTTGAGAAAAGCAGCTATGAGCACACACTGTTTATAAAAAGGGAAGGAAAGGACAAGATTCTAATTATAAGTCTCTATGTTGATGATCTCATTTTCACTAGTAATGACTCAGCTATGATGAATGAGTTCAAAGAATCCATGAAGAGGGAGTTTGAGATGACTGATCTTGGTGAGATGAAGTATTTTCTGGGAGTCGAAGTACGGCAGAATTCTAATGGCATTCATATTAGTCAGAAGAAGTATGCTGAAGAGATTCTGAAAAGGTTTGGTTTAGAAAATTGCAATGGAGTTAAGAATCCCATGGTTCCCGGGAATAGGCTGACAAGACAAGAAGATGGCAAGAAGGTGGATGCAACACTATTCAAACAAATGGTGGGAAGTTTGATGTACATGACGGTCACAAGACCTGACTTAGCTTACAGTGTGTGTTTGATAAGTCGATTTATGGCAAATCCTATGGAGTCCCACATGTTAGCAGCCAAAAGAATCTTCAGATACATCACGGCCACTACTGATTTAGGGGTATTTTACAAAAGGGGTTGTGAAGATGAAATGTTAGCCTATACAGACAGTGACTATGCAGGAGACCTGGATGATCGGAAAAGCATTTCTGGTTATGTTTTCATGCTAGGAGGAGCAGTAGCCTGGTCATCAAAGAAGCAGCCAGTAGTGACACTTTCAACCACTGAAGCTGAGTTTGTGGCAGCTGCTTCTTGTGTGTGTCAGTGCATCTGGCTGCAGCAAATACTCAGACAGATTGGAGGTACTCGAAGTGAGTGTGTTAAAGTACTGTGTGATAACTCTTCTGCAATAAAGCTTGCCAAAAATCCTGTTTTCCATGGTAGAAGCAAGCATATCGATGTAAGATTTCATTTCCTGAGAAATCTCATCAGAGATGGAGCTGTTGACATGATACACTGTGGTACAAGAGAGCAATTGGCTGATATTATGACCAAGTCTATGAGATTAGAGTTATTTGAAAGATTCAGGGAAGCAATTGGGGTAAAATCAGCTGAGGAAATAAACTGAGATGCTGCAGGCATGTTCAGTTTAGGGGAGCGAATGTTGGATCGTTTGGCGATGACGTCAGAAAATTTGAGTCAGTCTCGACCGTTGGATGCTGACGTGATGCAGCCTTCTTCAGTCTTTCGGTTAATAAGAACCCTAGTTTATAGGATTCATTCAGTTAGTCTTTGTTTCTGATTAGACCTGTTCTTAAGCCTAGTTTTAAGCAAGAATTCATGTTCTTCAGGTTGTTGAAGACGTGAGCTAGTTTGTAGCTTAGTTTGTTTACTGTTTCGGCTATTTAAAGGCTGAGTTCCATTGATTCAAATACAGTTTTTCGATACTCAAGCAGCTACTGTGTGTGAGCTCCTATATTTTCAATAGTTTTGAAATTGGGAAAACTGAAATTGGGAACTAAGCTACAGAATCTAAAATGCGGAAGCAAGCATAGAAACACAGAAGCCACAAAGTTCCGGATCGGAGACGATGGGCTCTCATACCATGATAAACTAGTCTGGGTTCAACTTCAAAACAAATTAACAATGGAGAGAGTAGCCTAAACCCTTATAAACCCACATACAAGATCACATATTCCCGATGTGAGATATATATCTCAACGCGTCCCTGCACGTGTGACGAAAAGCCTAACACGTGAACAACAACTTGGGTGGTCGTGGAGTTCGTGTGACCTTTAGGCTTCACACGTGTAGGTGGGTAACCCGCTTTGATACCATGATAGGAACCATGAAATGTTCAAGCTAAAGAGGAAAGCAGTAAAGAACACTTTAAGGAGGCCGAAGACTACATCTAGTTATTCATTGATTGATAATGAGAACAGTACATTGTTAGCTATTTATAGTGTAGGGATACATGGAGAAAAACACATATACCCTTATAACGCTAATAAAGGCCAGGTACCTTTCCAGGTTAAGATCATTATCAGAAGCAAATAGCACTGAAGACTCTTGCAACATATCACATTTCAACACAATATCAAGCCACAAATGGTCACTGGCTTTCTCCTTTATTTCATTGTATATGACAAACTGTATGACGGTCACATCAAACGTGGAATTAACATAATGAAAAGGAATACCAAAGAGCAGAAAGACAAATTCTAATTAAGATTCCACATCACCAAAGGAAAAGGAAAACAAGATAACGATCCGCACATCACTCATAAAACTCAAAAATTACTAGCAAGAAAAAAAACAAAATCATGTACCATGATCAAGCAACAGGCAATTACTCATCTATTATGAGCTGTAAAAGACCAGCTTCATATAAAACACATTGTAGAATCATGTTGCAGATAATTGTATAGGGTTCAAACATACTATATAAACCACATAATACCTGATCGGAAGGTGATCTCACACATTCTCCAGAAAGATCATGTACTGCAGTTGGCAGATGTGAGAGAACAGCAAGTGTCAACTTTTCCAAATTATTTCAGTCCTCTGAAACACAAGAAGATGCAATGAAAAATCAAGGGAGCAGCCAATTGCAAAAAATACACATCCAACTTTCACTATTCGAAAATCCAAATCTATTAAGATGTGAATAGTGCAGAGCAATATGAAAGTCCATAAAGAAAATCAACAAAAACCAAGTGCAACCATAAAAACTAGCAGTTGACATACCCGAGCAATAATGACAAACTGAAAAACCCTTATCATAAATTTTGATGCAATTGGAATTGAGCTGTGCACCATAAAGCGCCAAAAGATGAGCTGAAGCATGACAAGGAGTAAAGCTAAACACACTAACATATGTTAGGTGACAGGGAGTTGAGCCTAGTGAATAGCCTGCTCTAACGCTAAGAAGAAATTAATGTTTCTTTAAATTGCTTGTTTCAATTAGCGCAAGAAATTTATGCTCGAAGGTTAGTATAATACCAGAGATAAGGCAGTCCTAATGAGGTCCTCTAAAATTAGAAGGGCTCCCTAAAGCTAAATAACATGTTCTCCACATATCCAACATATAGAACTGAAGTGAGACAGTGCTAAATGAGCACCACTCAAAAGTTCAATTTGAGTAAAATCAGTTAGCTGAACTTTTGCAACATATTATAGGATGTTCTGCATATTAGATTGCTGAGTACAAGTTAAATAATAAGAACTCTATACAATACAGAATTTCAACAACTTTTGGAGACTTTCCATCACATCTCTTCAGCAGGTCCGGAGTATTAGTCACCTGCACAAGGTTCCAAGATATAAGGAAAACTAAAATATAAGACCCAAGAGTTACACTGCAAAATTAGAGACTGACTGACCTGAAAAGTCTCATGGTTTAAAATGATATGACCCCTTAGTATTCCTCTTGTTGTGAAAGGGCAGTTGCAGACCAAAATTAAATATAACAAAAGGATCAGAGTCAATAGGAATAATGAAAAGCAGCTCTTCATACTATGACAGAAGTAAATCATAAAATACCTAAATAACAGATGCTGAACCCAAACAAGAATAGCGTGTTCAAATTTCAAAGCACAAGATCCTGGAGATGGGTACAGTAACAAGTTATCAAATACCAGCTACTCTTAAAAGTAGGGGCAAAATAAAGTAATCTATAAAGTGTACATCCATTGCTCAATTTGTACGTATGTTAGTATCATAGAGTCATTCCATTATGCTGTATAAGTATATTACAAATCCCATGTGCAGAATCATAATAAATGGGGGATAATCAAGACTTCATATAGTCATGTATCTAAAGATAAGCCAGAAAACATTTCTAGTAGCATCAACAGTCAGAATAAGTCAGCAAAAGCACTCGTATCCCTCATCATGCCAAAGAAAGAAAAAAGTAAACGTGCAATAACAAATAAGCATCCAGAAATAAACTGCCTGGCAAAGGAGTGTAGTACTGCAGAACTTGTAGCAAGAAACATACCCCGGTAAAGTTGAGATACATTAGCCATGAAGAAAGCATCATAACTAAACTGTCATCTGCAAAAGTTTGTGAAACACACTCTGAAGCAACTGAATCAGTATTTATACTCTTTTCAACATCCTTGGACAACAAATGATTTCGAAGAAGCGAAGCTGCTCATGCAGCATATTGTGATGATCATCAGATTTCTGTGCAACAAGAAATATATCTTGCATCACTGATGTCAAAAGCTGCTCACAAGCAGGATTTGAGAGTAGAGGACCCATTACGTAGCCTGCAGATTCCTATCAGAAGAACCAAGAATGTTCATACACATGTAACCAAAGGACCCAACAAAAGGGAGAAAAAAACAGGAATATAGGAATTGCAAGACAAGATCCGACACAAAACTATCTCAGAACCCTCATATATGGAACCCATGATACGATAACCTCTTTTATCTTGGCAATAGCATCATGTTCCCGAGCTCTGTACATTGCACCAACAGAACACACCAAACCAAGAACATGTCCAGTAATACCCCACATATCTTCGAGATAGTTAGCGCAATTCTCATTTGACCATTGAGCAGATGTACTTGTATCCATATCATATCTGCAAATTGGTATCAACTGAGCCCTAATTAGAAAGACCGGTAAAATTCACACTATGAAAAAAGAAGATGAATGTAGGTATATATACTGTAAATTGGTAATTGGTTAGGTAGTAACCTTGCCATACGAGCGTGAATCAAACAATTTGACAGCACCCCCTTCCATAGCTACAGCGAAAACATTAGATTGACAAATACATCCGTGATTCTGCCAGAAAAGAAAATGGACGTCTTTGCTCAAATATATTGAGGGATAAAAGGTTATATTAACAATAGCTAAGTTATAAAAACTTGCCTCTGGTAGAATCCAACTTGTATCCTGAGGAGCATATCACAGAGAATGGGACATCAATACAGTTTACAATCACTATCGTCAGCTCCAATCAAAGAACATGGTAAATTTCATACTGAGGATCAAACATCAAAGCGGACAAGTGCAATCAGTACGTCCTCTTCCACTTAGAACACTAACATTCAAAGCTGGCAGACATTGAACTTCAAATAACTTAAAATTATCTCCTCGACTGACAACCACATTATCAAATTTCACTGCAATTTCATACAATTTAAAATAGTCAAATCGTATACATTTTATGCAAAATACAAACAGTCTGTATCTATCTGGTAAGAGTTAGAACTCACTTAGCAGTTGCAATGTCATAGAGTCATCAGTAACAAGTAAATGTTCAGTATATCTGAAAATTGTATACCACATCATCAGTAACACATATTCACAGTAACTGCTAGAATCAGGGAATAACAAAACCTCTTAATTAAATAGAAAGGCACCCCGATCTAGTTGCGGCCTCAAATCCACCAAACATTCTGTGAAATTCCTGAAGAGAATACATGAAATGAAACTAATTAGCATCAAGCCAATACATTCAATACAAAAGCATACTCACTCTGAAACCCCAAACCCTTGGAATCGGAGCCGGATTTTCCAGGCGGATCGGAACTACATGACCTTTAGAAAATGTTCCGATTGACACAGCACAAAAATCCATAAAGAACAACAGTACTATTTAATATTTATTTATTTACAACTATTTTTTTGAAATTTTCAATACATTTTCTCTTTTTTAGGCTTTATACAGCTACATGCCTACATCTCTCTCTTTTTGCTTTTCTTTTGTTTTATCTCTACGAAAATACAAATCGAAATACGAATACTACATCTCTACGTCGAAATAGACAGTACGAAGTACTACATCTCTACGGATACTGCATTGGATCGGATCGGATCTGAACCGTCGATCAGTTTGCCGGCTGATTTTGCTGTATCCCGTCGCCGTTTGGCTGTATCCCGTCGCCGTTTTGCTGTATCCCGTCGCGGTTCGCTGGCTGATAGCTCATCCAAGCCTTGTAGACCTCTTTTAGACCTGCGATGATGATCCAGGACACCACCGTGGCTCCGATTACGGTGCCGGATTTTCCACGGCGATGACGTGACGGAAGTTGAGGTTGAGGTCGGCGCTCCCCTCGGAGAGCTTCATGGCGTGGGAGTGTTCAAACTTGAACGTCGGCCTGAAAATGAAACCAGATCCAAAGTGAATTCGCCACACTTATTACAACATGATTGATAATCAAACACACACTTCCATGGTTACAACATGATGAATTGAGAATCAAACACACACTTACATTGCAAGAGCGAGGAGACAGAGAGAGATCGGATCGTGTTTTGTGTGTGAGAGAGAGATTGGATTGTGTTTTTGTAGGAACTTGTGGGACTTTAGTCCCACATTGAAGAAGTTGAAAAGGTTGTGCCTTTTATAAGGGCTAACCCATTTAGATTATTAAATGAGTGTTGTGTGAGAGAATGGGCTTTAATGGGCTCTCTATGGATTTTCCATAGAATTGCACATATATTTACAGAATTATATAATAGTCAAAGATGGGCCTTGGGCCTTGGGGATACTGCATTGGAATCTCTACGGATACTGCATTGGACCGGATCGGATCTGAACCGTCGATCAGTTTGCCAGCTGATTTTGCTGTATCCCGTCGCCGTTTGGCTGTATCCCGTCGCCGTTTGGCAGTATCCCGCCGCCGTTTTGTTGTATCCCTCCGCCGTTTTGCTGTATCCTGTCGCCGTTTGGCTGTATCCCATCGCGGTTCGCTGGCTGATAGCTCATCCAAGCCTTGTAGACCTCTTTTAGACCTGCGATGACGATCCAGGACACCACCGCGGCTCCGATTACGGTGCCGGATTTTCCACGGCGATGACGTGACGGAAGTTGAGGTTGAGGTCGGCGCTCCCCTCGGAGAGCTTCATGGCGTGGGAGTGTTCAAACTTGAACGTCGGCCTGAAAATGAAACCAGATCCAAAGTGAATTCGACACACTTATTACAACATGATTGATAATCAAACACACACTTCCATGGTTACAACATGATGAATTGAGAATCAAACACACACTTACATTGCAAGAGCGAGGAGACAGAGAGAGATCAGATCGTGTTTTGTGTGTGAGAGAGAGATTGGATTGTGTTTTTGTAGGAACTTGTGGGACTTTAGTCCCACATTGAAGAAGTTGAAAAGGTTGTGCCTTTTATAAGGGCTAACCCATTTAGATTATTAAATGGGTGTTGTGTGAGAGAATAGGCTTTAATGAGCTCTCTATGGATTTTCCATAGAATTGCACATATATTTACACAATTATATAATAGTCAAAGATGGGCCTTGGGCCTTGGGGATACTGCTTTGGAATCTCTACGGATACTGCATTGGATCGGATCGGATCTGAACCGTCGATCAGTTTGCCGGCTGATTTTGCTGTATCCCGTCGCCGTTTTGCTGTATCCCGTCGCCGTTTGGTTGTATCCCGTCTCCGTTTTGCTTTATCCCGCCGCCGTTTTGCTGTATCCCGTCGCCGTTTGGCTGTATCCCGTCGCGGTTCGCTGGCTGATAGCTCATCCAAGCCTTGTAGACCTCTTTTAGACCTGCGATGACGATCCAGGACACCACCGCGGCTCCGATTACGGTGCCGGATTTTCCACGGCGATGACGTGACGGAAGTTGAGGTTGAGGTCGGCGCTCCCCTCGGAGAGCTTCATGGCGTGGGAGTGTTCAAACTTGAACGTCGGCCTGAAAATGAAACCAGATCCAAAGTGAATTCGCCACACTTATTACAACATGATTGATAATCAAACACACACTTCCATGGTTACAACATGATGAATTGAGAATCAAACACACACTTACATTGCAAGAGCGAGGAGACAGAGAGAGATCGGATCGTGTTTTGTGTGTGAGAGAGAGATTGGATTGTGTTTTTGTAGGAACTTGTGGGACTTTAGTCCCACATTGAAGAAGTTGAAAAGGTTGTGCCTTTTATAAGGGTTAACCCATTTAGATTATTAAATGGGTGTTGTGTGAGAGAATGAGCTTTAATGGGCTCTCTATGGATTTTCCACAGAATTGCACATATATTTACACAATTATATAATAGTCAAAGATGGGCCTTGGGCCTTGGGGATACTGCATTGGAATCTCTACGGATACTGCATTGGATCGGATCGGATCTGAACCGTCGATCAGTTTGCCGGCTGATTTTGCTGTATCCCGTCGCCGTTAGGCTGTATCCCGCCGCCGTTTTGCTGTATCCCGTCTCCGTTTGGCTGTATCCCGTCGCGGTTTGCTGGCTGATAGCTTATCCAAGCCTTGTAGACCTCTTTTAGACCTGCGATGACGATCCAGGACACCACCGCGGCTCCGATTACGGTGCCGGATTTTCCACGGCGATGACGTGACGGAAGTTGAGGTTGAGGTCGGCGCTCCCCTCGGAGAGCTTCATGGCGTGGGAGTGTTCAAACTTGAACGTCGGCCTGAAAATGAAACCAGATCCAAAGTGAATTCGCCACACTTATTACAACATGATTGATAATCAAACACACACTTCCATGGTTACAACATGATGAATTGAGAATCAAACACACACTTACATTGCAAGAGCGAGGAGACAGAGAGAGATCGGATCGTGTTTTGTGTGTGAGAGAGAGATTGGATTGTGTTTTTGTAGGAACTTGTGGGACTTTAGTCCCACATTGAAGAAGTTGAAAAGGTTGTGCCTTTTATAAGGGTTAACCCATTTAGATTATTAAATGGGTGTTGTGTGAGAGAATGAGCTTTAATGGGCTCTCTATGGATTTTCCACAGAATTGCACATATATTTACACAATTATATAATAGTCAAAGATGGGCCTTGGGCCTTGGGGATACTGCATTGGAATCTCTACGGATACTGCATTGGATCGGATCGGATCTGAACCGTCGATCAGTTTGCCGGCTGATTTTGCTGTATCCCGTCGCCGTTAGGCTGTATCCCGCCGCCGTTTTGCTGTATCCCGTCTCCGTTTGGCTGTATCCCGTCGCGGTTTGCTGGCTGATAGCTTATCCAAGCCTTGTAGACCTCTTTTAGACCTGCGATGACGATCCAGGACACCACCGCGGCTCCGATTACGGTGCCGGATTTTCCACGGCGATGACGTGACGGAAGTTGAGGTTGAGGTCGGCGCTCCCCTCGGAGAGCTTCATGGCGTGGGAGTGTTCAAACTTGAACGTCGGCCTGAAAATGAAACCAGATCCAAAGTGAATTCGCCACACTTATTACAACATGATTGATAATCAAACACACACTTCCATGGTTACAACATGATGAATTGAGAATCAAACACACACTTACATTGCAAGAGCGAGGAGACAGAGAGAGATCGGATCGTGTTTTGTGTGTGAGAGAGAGATTGGATTGTGTTTTTGTAGGAACTTGTGGGACTTTAGTCCCACATTGAAGAAGTTGAAAAGGTTGTGCCTTTTATAAGGGTTAACCCATTTAGATTATTAAATGGGTGTTGTGTGAGAGAATGAGCTTTAATGGGCTCTCTATGGATTTTCCACAGAATTGCACATATATTTACACAATTATATAATAGTCAAAGATGGGCCTTGGGCCTTGGGGATACTGCATTGGAATCTCTACGGATACTGCATTGGATCGGATCGGATCTGAACCGTCGATCAGTTTGCCGGCTGATTTTGCTGTATCCCGTCGCCGTTAGGCTGTATCCCGCCGCCGTTTTGCTGTATCCCGCCGCCGTTTGGCTGTATCCCGTCGCGGTTTGCTGGCTGATAGCTTATCCAAGCCTTGTAGACCTCTTTTAGACCTGCGATGACGATCCAGGACACCACCGCGGCTCCGATTACGGTGCCGGATTTTCCACGGCGATGACGTGACGGAAGTTGAGGTTGAGGTCGGCGCTCCCCTCGGAGAGCTTCATGGCGTGGGAGTGTTCAAACTTGAACGTCGGCCTGAAAATGAAACCAGATCCAAAGTGAATTCGCCACACTTATTACAACATGATTGATAATCAAACACACACTTCCATGGTTACAACATGATGAATTGAGAATCAAACACACACTTACATTGCAAGAGCGAGGAGACAGAGAGAGATCGGATCGTGTTTTGTGTGTGAGAGAGAGATTGGATTGTGTTTTTGTAGGAACTTGTGGGACTTTAGTCCCACATTGAAGAAGTTGAAAAGGTTGTGCCTTTTATAAGGGTTAACCCATTTAGATTATTAAATGGGTGTTGTGTGAGAGAATGAGCTTTAATGGGCTCTCTATGGATTTTCCACAGAATTGCACATATATTTACACAATTATATAATAGTCAAAGATGGGCCTTGGGCCTTGGGGATACTGCATTGGAATCTCTACGGATACTGCATTGGATCGGATCGGATCTGAACCGTCGATCAGTTTGCCGGCTGATTTTGCTGTATCCCGTCGCCGTTAGGCTGTATCCCGCCGCCGTTTTGCTGTATCCCGCCGCCGTTTGGCTGTATCCCGTCGCGGTTTGCTGGCTGATAGCTTATCCAAGCCTTGTAGACCTCTTTTAGACCTGCGATGACGATCCAGGACACCACCGCGGCTCCGATTACGGTGCCGGATTTTCCACGGCAATGACGTGACGGAAGTTGAGGTTGAGGTCGGCGCTCCCCTCGGAGAGCTTCATGGCGTGGGAGTGTTCAAACTTGAACGTCGGCCTGAAAATGAAACCAGATCCAAAGTGAATTCGCCACACTTATTACAACATGATTGATAATCAAACACACACTTCCATGGTTACAACATGATGAATTGAGAATCAAACACACACTTACATTGCAAGAGCGAGGAGACAGAGAGAGATCGGATCGTGTTTTGTGTGTGAGAGAGAGATTGGATTGTGTTTTTGTAGGAACTTGTGGGACTTTAGTCCCACATTGAAGAAGTTGAAAAGGTTGTGCCTTTTATAAGGGTTAACCCATTTAGATTATTAAATGGGTGTTGTGTGAGAGAATGAGCTTTAATGGGCTCTCTATGGATTTTCCACAGAATTGCACATATATTTACACAATTATATAATAGTCAAAGATGGGCCTTGGGCCTTGGGGATACTGCATTGGAATCTCTACGGATACTGCATTGGATCGGATCGGATCTGAACCGTCGATCAGTTTGCCGGCTGATTTTGCTGTATCCCGTCGCCGTTAGGCTGTATCCCGCCGCCGTTTTGCTGTATCCCGTCTCCGTTTGGCTGTATCCCGTCGCGGTTTGCTGGCTGATAGCTTATCCAAGCCTTGTAGACCTCTTTTAGACCTGCGATGACGATCCAGGACACCACCGCGGCTCCGATTACGGTGCCGGATTTTCCACGGCGATGACGTGACGGAAGTTGAGGTTGAGGTCGGCGCTCCCCTCGGAGAGCTTCATGGCGTGGGAGTGTTCAAACTTGAACGTCGGCCTGAAAATGAAACCAGATCCAAAGTGAATTCGCCACACTTATTACAACATGATTGATAATCAAACACACACTTCCATGGTTACAACATGATGAATTGAGAATCAAACACACACTTACATTGCAAGAGCGAGGAGACAGAGAGAGATCGGATCGTGTTTTGTGTGTGAGAGAGAGATTGGATTGTGTTTTTGTAGGAACTTGTGGGACTTTAGTCCCACATTGAAGAAGTTGAAAAGGTTGTGCCTTTTATAAGGGTTAACCCATTTAGATTATTAAATGGGTGTTGTGTGAGAGAATGAGCTTTAATGGGCTCTCTATGGATTTTCCACAGAATTGCACATATATTTACACAATTATATAATAGTCAAAGATGGGCCTTGGGCCTTGGGGATACTGCATTGGAATCTCTACGGATACTGCATTGGATCGGATCGGATCTGAACCGTCGATCAGTTTGCCGGCTGATTTTGCTGTATCCCGTCGCCGTTAGGCTGTATCCCGCCGCCGTTTTGCTGTATCCCGCCGCCGTTTGGCTGTATCCCGTCGCGGTTTGCTGGCTGATAGCTTATCCAAGCCTTGTAGACCTCTTTTAGACCTGCGATGACGATCCAGGACACCACCGCGGCTCCGATTACGGTGCCGGATTTTCCACGGCGATGACGTGACGGAAGTTGAGGTTGAGGTCGGCGCTCCCCTCGGAGAGCTTCATGGCGTGGGAGTGTTCAAACTTGAACGTCGGCCTGAAAATGAAACCAGATCCAAAGTGAATTCGCCACACTTATTACAACATGATTGATAATCAAACACACACTTCCATGGTTACAACATGATGAATTGAGAATCAAACACACACTTACATTGCAAGAGCGAGGAGACAGAGAGAGATCGGATCGTGTTTTGTGTGTGAGAGAGAGATTGGATTGTGTTTTTGTAGGAACTTGTGGGACTTTAGTCCCACATTGAAGAAGTTGAAAAGGTTGTGCCTTTTATAAGGGTTAACCCATTTAGATTATTAAATGGGTGTTGTGTGAGAGAATGAGCTTTAATGGGCTCTCTATGGATTTTCCACAGAATTGCACATATATTTACACAATTATATAATAGTCAAAGATGGGCCTTGGGCCTTGGGGATACTGCATTGGAATCTCTACGGATACTGCATTGGATCGGATCGGATCTGAACCGTCGATCAGTTTGCCGGCTGATTTTGCTGTATCCCGTCGCCGTTAGGCTGTATCCCGCCGCCGTTTGGCTGTATCCCGTCGCGGTTTGCTGGCTGATAGCTTATCCAAGCCTTGTAGACCTCTTTTAGACCTGCGATGACGATCCAGGACACCACCGCGGCTCCGATTACGGTGCCGGATTTTCCACGGCAATGACGTGACGGAAGTTGAGGTTGAGGTCGGCGCTCCCCTCGGAGAGCTTCATGGCGTGGGAGTGTTCAAACTTGAACGTCGGCCTGAAAATGAAACCAGATCCAAAGTGAATTCGCCACACTTATTACAACATGATTGATAATCAAACACACACTTCCATGGTTACAACATGATGAATTGAGAATCAAACACACACTTACATTGCAAGAGCGAGGAGACAGAGAGAGATCGGATCGTGTTTTGTGTGTGAGAGAGAGATTGGATTGTGTTTTTGTAGGAACTTGTGGGACTTTAGTCCCACATTGAAGAAGTTGAAAAGGTTGTGCCTTTTATAAGGGTTAACCCATTTAGATTATTAAATGGGTGTTGTGTGAGAGAATGAGCTTTAATGGGCTCTCTATGGATTTTCCACAGAATTGCACATATATTTACACAATTATATAATAGTCAAAGATGGGCCTTGGGCCTTGGGGCTCTTGGGCTCTGTTGATTAAATTCGGAATATTTTATTTAATTAATTAATATTTTGAATTTTGAATTTGATATTAAATTCGGAATAAACAGTTACAACTGTTCGAGCAGTTGCAACTGTTCATTCGGTCGCGTGACTTTTATATAAAGACGACGTTGGTCGTCGTTACAACATACGGAAAACATTCTTCTCTCCTTCTTCTTATGTTCTTCGGAGATTCACAAAATAATTCGCTAGATCAAGTTCTTGTGCAAGAACTTGTTTGTGATTGTTGTATCCTCTAGATAGACGTCTGCAACTACAGCACAAGTGGGGACGAATTTCTGTCTAAGGACACTGCTACGCAGGCCTCAATCGATCAAGTCAGTGTTTTTCAATTTCAATTTCGTGGTTAAATTATTTGATTTATTGTTGTTAATAGAATTAATAGTATATATATAAATCTGTTTCTGTACCCATTATTGATTGGTGTTAACAGTTTTGTGTGTGTGGATCAGAGGAGAGAGAGAGGGATCCAGTAGTGGGAAATGAATGCATTTGAATTGGTTTACTGTTACATTCTTCAAATAGCTTCACCAAATTAAAGCTTCCCGCCTTTTAATACCCATATCTAATTAGTAATTCAAATTGAGTATATATCAGCTGATATGGGCCGTACTGGGTCGGGTCAAGGCCCGTAGAAAACATGGGCTTTATTAAATTAGCCCAAGTACTTAAAACCCTAGTAATTCTTGAGCTGGAGAGAGCAGCAGAGCAATGGAAGCAGGGAAGAAGCAGAAGGGGGCGAAGAGGCGTCACAGAGGTGCTTCAAATGAGAACCCAAAAGTTGAAAGAGTTGATGAAAGCGAAGGAGAGCAGAACCCAAAAGCTTCAAAGCGTAGAAAGTCTGAGGGGATGGTTTCTAGTTCCTCCACTTTCCTTGATAAGGTTGGTGTGTATTTCTGAAACGCGGTCGTTTTGATGCTGTGTGGTTTTGTTGTGTTTGAATGAGTTTGTGGGATTTGGGTGCAGATGAAAGCTAAGCTGTCAGGAGGGCATTTCAGAATGCTTAATGAGAAGCTCTACACTTGCACGTAATAACTACTTTCACCCAACACACTTTGAGTTTTACTTGATAAGTTTCAGTCTTTTTGAAGTTGTAGGTAAAGTTTCTAAGCTTTGAAGTTTTGGTAATTGGTCTTTGAGCAAATTGGTGACTAAAATTTAAGAGATAATTAGAAGAAATGCTAATGTGGTATTTTAATTTAAAGGGTGCAATCAAAGTTGTGTAGTTTTGAGTTGTCAATGCTAATGCAGATGGGGTTTAATGTGTCTTACATGTGTTACATGAATGAATGTTATGTAAGTTTGGACAAAACATGATGTTGTTTTTTTTCAGTGGGGAAGAGGCGCTTAAGTATTTCAATGACGACCGGACATTGTTTGATGCAGTAAGATTTCTAGTCTGCCCTCTAGTTTAAATGGTCATCCACTTTGTGTGTATATCTAAGTTTGCTGATTGAAGTTATGGATTTTAATTACTTCTTTGGCAGTACCATGCAGGATATCAAGAGCAAATGTCGCATTGGCCTGAGCTACCTTTGAATATAATCATAAAGTGGCTCAAAGATCACAGCTCGTCTCTAGTCGTGGCTGATTTTGGTTGTGGTAAGATTCAATCAACTCCGATCACCATTGCTCAACTGTTCCAATGAAATAATAGAATATCTGTCATATGTTCATTGGTAAAATTGGATTCTGTGTTAATGTATTTTCTCTTTTATATTCCAGGGGATGCACGCCTTGCAAAGAGTGTGAAGAACAAAGTTCACTCCTTTGATCTCATCTCAAATGATCCTTTAGTGATTGCTTGTGATATGTCAAATGTATGTGCTTTCATTGTGTAGATTAATATGTTTCATACTAGTGCATCAATTTATGGAAACCAATTCTGGATCCAGAAAAGATTTTCTTTTATGCTTGGAATGACTCAGCTTATATGTGTTTATGTTCATTTACTTGTGTAAATATCTCCTAAATATTTATGCATACAGTTTAGTATTCCCAAACTGTTGGCAATTGGATACTGGATCAAAAATGAGGAATTTCTTTTGTTCTTCCTATCAATTAAGATCTTTCATCGTAGTTGTTCTTATACAAATGATTTTGTGCACCTTGCAGACACCTCTTGACTCTTCATCCGTGGATGTTGCTGTATTCTGCCTGTCATTGATGGGGACTAATTTCCCAAATTACCTTAATGAAGCACACAGAATTCTTAAACTACGGCCAGTACACTGCTCTTTTAAACTTTTGATCATCTTTCTCGAGTGATATCCTAGTCCAACTGATGGGTTGTATTTCACAGTGGCTGGCTTTTGATAGCAGAAGTCAAGAGCAGATTTGATTCCAATACTGGAGGAGCTGACCCAAAGAAGTTCACAAAAGCAGTGTGTGATTTAGGATTTACCTCTGTGGCAAAGGTATCATTTTGTTCCCCTAGTATCCTTGGATAAATTGTTGCTGATGCTTCTTTATGCTAAATTACCAAGTTAGCTAATTGATGTATCATTGCAGGATTTCTCAAATAAGATGTTCATATTGTTTTACTTCAAGAAAAAGGTTAGCTTTTGGTAGACTAAAACATATGTTTCGGAACAAGTCCCGCAAGGTTCAATATATATTGATAATATGTTCATTCTTGTTCTCTAGGAGGAGAAAAATTCGAAGAGAAAAGATATTGATTGGCCTGAGTTGAAACCTTGTCTGTATAAGCGCCGCTGAGATGGAAGGCTGTTGCTGAACCTTATCACTGTCGCGGAGACAGCAAGTGACAAATAGTCTCATACTGAGACAGCCACACAACTACCCAAAAGATTGAGAACCTTTCATGGAACAGATGGGTAGCTGCGAGCTTCTATCCACATAGAGAGCCTAATCTCGATGATAGGGAATGTATGAAATGCGAGCTTCTATCATCATTTTACGTTTACCCCCTAAATCTGCCTAACTTTGTACTCTTACAAGCTGATATGCTTCTTGTAATGCATAAATTTTGTCCAAGAACTTCAGATGGCTTCAGTACTTTGGAGATTGCTTAAATTCAAAAGATACTGATGCGGATCACTTGTGTTTTGTACCTCAAGAGTGTTACCTCTATGATTCAGATTTAGTTGAATTTCATTTATAAGGAGTAAATTTCGAGTCAAAATATAAAATTGAGTTGATAAAATGAAGATATATAAATGAATTGACGTTTTTGTCAATATTTGAAACAGAGTGAGCAAAGCACACTATTCTCTGACAGAGACTAGACTCCTTTATCTGTTTCCTTTAGCACATCAAATTCCACAAGTAAAATCCCAACTCTCAACTCTTTTTCACTTTTTTTCTTGACTTTCTTTTACGGTTTTACCTCACATCCACCACCACGACCCTCATCAATCCCAAATCTCAACCACCCCTACCTCTCTTTCCTTCTTTCCCAATTTCCCATATACATTAAATCCACTCCCACACTATATCTCTGCCACTGACAGAGGTCCTGAGCTTCCTCCTCTTTTTTAAATTATGGGTCTGTTGGTGGGTGACTCTGGCTTTTTTATTCTCTGCCTCCTAAACAAAGGCACACATTGGATTTGTGGGATCTGCAACCGTGTTTTCAGGGCATGGGCCTGTTCTCTCAAGCCTGCTACACCCTGCTCTTTTATTTATAGACTATAGAAGGGTCAAATACTTTAATGTAAATTTTCTTCCTTCTTCTAGTCTTTGCCATTTTAAAACTGACTAAAGCTCCCGGTTTTACTTGAAATGTGATCATACAAGAAAAGGGTGTGTACAGTTTTGGTTGGTAGAGATCAGTTTAGTGAGTGAGTGAGTTGAGCTGAGCTGAGTTTGGAAAGCCAGTATGGGATCTGGTAATGGGGTTTATGCAATTGGGGGGTTTGATTTAGATGCCAAGTGGCTGATCGATCCCAAACATCTTTTTGTTGGGCCCAGAATTGGGGAGGGTGCTCATGTCAAAGTCTATGAGGGAAAGTAAGTCAACCTCAATCTCAGTGTTTCTCAGTTTTCAAGTTCATCAGATTACTTTTGTTGTATGAATTCTGTTTTTGGGTCAGCAAAAAGGTTGGATCTTGATAAAGTTATATGCCAAATTGGTTAGATTTGTGAAGTTATGATTGTGTTAAAGCTCAGTTGTGGGTTCAGTTTTGTGGGGTTGATGAGTGGGGTTAGGAAAGAGTTAAAGATCTGAACTTTGCAATTTAATCTATCCCAGCTTTATTGTTCTGCAAATGCAATTATGGTCTTTTATGAGAGCAAGTGTTGAATTAGAATGAGTCAGTGTTGGAATTTAATCTGTGAGTTATGGTTTTGTTTGTTCAGATATAAGAATCAAAATGTTGCTGTGAAAATTGTCAATAGAGGAGAGACCCCAGAAGAGATTGCCAAGAGAGAAGCACGGTTTGCAAGGGAAGTGGCTATGTTATCCAGAGTGCAACACAAAAATTTAGTGAAGGTTGGTGTCTGTCTTTTGGTTTCAATGATAAGTGTGGTGTCTATGTTATCAATGTCTGATGGGGCTGCTGCATTTTATGTATTACCAATTCATTGGTGCCTGCAAAGAACCAGTCATGGTTATAGTGACCGAGCTTCTTCTGGTTGGGACTCTGCGCAAATATCTGTTCAGTATGCGTCCTAGGTGCTTGGACATGCCTGTGGCAGTTGGGTTTGCACTTGATATTGCTCGTGCTATGGAATGCTTGCACTCCCATGGAATCATTCACCCGGACCTGAAACCTGGTACAGATTTACTTACATAATTTGTGAAGATTTGGTTGATTGATTAAGATATTTCTGAACTAGGAAGTTGCTGTGTGAGTAAACTAGTGTACTGTGTCCGTTAACATTTCTGGAATATAGAAAACTGAAGGATCACACTATTAAGCACTAGGATAGCTGATAAAATCCGGTAGTTAACATGATCAGACTTGTTTACTAAATCAATTCATGATCGGTAATACCACTAGCTTTGTTTCTCCTATTTGTTTTTCCATGTCCAACTTTCCTGGTACATAGGTGGTTCTAACGCTTACATGAGGGTTTGCTTCAGATCTCACATTTGTGTCCTGTCCTTTTTGCAGAGAACTTGATTTTGACTGCAGACCATAAAACAGTTAAACTTGCTGATTTTGGTTTAGCGAGAGAAGAGTCATTAACAGAAATGATGACTGCTGAAACTGGGACGTACCGATGGATGGCACCTGAGGTACTGCCTCTTATGATTCTAAGTTAAAAATTACTAATGATACAGCTAGTTGAGTGGCCTTTTATATCAGAAAACTCATTATGTTTGGTGGCAGCTTTATAGCACAGTTACATTAAGACATGGGGAGAAGAAGCATTACAATCATAAGGTGGATGCCTATAGCTTTGCAATTGTATTATGGGAACTCATTCATAATAAGCTGCCGTTTGAAGGCATGTCGAATCTGCAAGCAGCATATGCAGCTGCTTTTAAGGTACCAACACTGACTAATTCTTAACTAAGAGTCTTCGTTGGCATCAAAATCTGAGGTTATTTACGTTGTTTCAGAATGTGAGGCCAAGTGCTGAAGACCTGCCTGATGATTTGGTATCAATAGTAACCTCATGTTGGAAAGAGGATCCAAATGATCGGCCCAACTTTAGCCAAATTATAGAGATGCTACTGCATTATCTCTCTACTATTGTACCTTCAAAACCTGCAATCCCCCAACAGATATTCAGATCCGATAATGCTGTACTGCCACCAGAGTCCCCCGGTACCAGTTCTTTGATGGCCACACACAATGAATCAGGAGAAACACCTAAAGCAGACATGCAAGAGAAACCTAAAGGTTTTTTCTTCTGCTTTAACCGATGTTGTTGATACTCAAATAAACTACCTAGCCTTGAGAAAAGAGTTGTTCAGCTGTCCGATAAGACTGTCCAAATGGGACAGTTATCTTAACCTTAGTTTGGTCTGACGGAGATCAACTCGATAGGAATTTAGAGTTCTGGAGTTGGGGGTTGCTGTGATGTAGTTAAGTTGTAAAATAAGGTTCATCCGAAAACCTTTTGCTCCTATTCAAGATAACTTATTTGATCATGTCATGATCTGAACCAATTGACTGTAACACAATAATGTATGGAGAAGTGTCTTCTTGCTAACATTCAAATCCGTATGCTAATTCTATGAGGATGAATAATGCAGAGTTACGGACTGCTATTCCTTTCATGGATTTGTAACACTAGAAAAGTGAGTGTCACAAGCACCATGAACAGGTTAGCCCGCTTAGGCCCAACTTGATTATGTTGGTCCAAACAGGTTTTATTCAAACACCCCAAAATCCCTAAACCCCAAAACCTAAAACCCTGGATTCATTTGAGGGAGTCCAAATTTTCTAAGCAAATGGAATGAAATGCGAGAAGCAGTGATTGAGGGTCTCATCATCGATGTTGAACGTCCGCAGACATTGCTTCAAGTTCGTCTCTTCTCTCCTCCAAAGTCCCTCCAGGTACTTGTCTCGTTCTTTCGTTGTTATCACTCTGTAAATTTAGGGTTTAGACTTTAGAGCACCAATTTGTTAAATTCAATCATTTTCATGACTACCCATTTGCTCTAAGATGATACCCAAGTTGAAAGATCAATGCTTTTTTATCTGGGTACTTGACCCAGAAGCTAATTCATTCTGAAAGTCTCAGTCTTGTGCTTTTTAGTTCTTACCAATGTTGAGTGATTCAGTATGGTTTGAATTGTGATCAGTAGTTTGTAGAATTGAGTATGATACTGGAAACTTGAAGCGTTTGTTTTGATACTTAGAGCCAAGTATTCATGGGGATGTGAAGTAATGTACCATGGTAACATTTTGGTATGAGTAGCTAAGCCTAACTTGGTGAGTGTTTGAATGCAGGGATGCCTCGTTTTTAAGAGATGGTCCTAAAATGATCTCGAGCAATGTGGTTCGGCCGAGTAGAGCTACTGAAGACTATTTTTCTTCTTCATCTTCACGTTTCCATCCCTTGGATGCGTGGTCCCGGACAATGTACACACATAGGGGGTCTTCATCCAGATGTTCGTCATCTACAGGGAGGGGTATGAGAAGCAAAGTAGCGAGACGGGTGGAAAAGGAGACGGGCAGAACTCAAAAAGAGGTCCGGAGGGCAAGTAAGATTCGAAAGAAGCTGATGACTGAAAATGAGAGGCGCAATTACAACCTCAAAAGGGTATGTTACCTTTCCTATTGAATTAAGCAGTAGATATCATATGTGCTGCATGAATCAGGTTCTGATATTATAATTCTGATTCGCAACTCTGAGCTTCTTAGTTTTTCAGTTACCAATAGGCTATATTCTTTATGCCAAATTGGTGTTGAGCGTTGCAGTTTGAGATGTGTAAGGACTCTGATGGCTACATTTTGGTTGATTTTCTAACATAAGATGTAAAAGATAGAACTTCTTATAACATAGTTTATAAGCTAATAGTAAATAAGGACCTATTGTCAAATATTTTTCCTTTTGGATAAGTCGTATTTCAACATTCTTGAGCCTTGGTTACCAATAGAATTTAAAGTATCTATATTCAACTGCAATATGTTAATGCAGCAATACCACTATTATAATGTATATGCATAGAAGAGCTTAGGTAAACAAGAGTCGATGGATCCTTATGTTGCAGCACTTCAGCATGACTAATTTGTAATTTCAAATATACTACGCCCATATGGGTGGAATGACTCACAGGATTCAATTTACAGTATGAGCTTAAACTTTTGCTATGTTTATAGTTGAGGCCATTAGAATACATGGGCAAACACAGTAGACTACTGTCAAGATTGAGTTAGAAGAACAAAGAAGAAAACAAACAAAATTGAAATTACTTACTGCATATAATTATTTGAAATCCAGTGCAAATGTATTGTATCTAGTCATATCCAGTACATGCTTTCTATTATATGTTATACACACACTGTAGCCTGGTTCTCAGATAGAAAAGCTTATTTGTAATCACTTTATCAAATGGAATCTTATTTATCAGGAAGGTTTACTTCCACATATTCAAGCGTCCGTGCTATATGCTTTAACTGGTTTTGCATTTCTCATGTAACCATGTTGACTATCTGAATTATGCAGGCCAAGAGAAAAGTGGCATTGCTACTACAGAAGCTAAAAAAATATGAACTTCCAGATCTGCCAGCTCCCCGACATGATCCAGAACTATTTACACTAGAACAGCTTCAAGCATTTAAGAAGATTGGCTTCAGAAACAAAAACTACGTTCCTGTTGGTGTTCGTGGGGTTTTTGGAGGAGTTGTCCAGAATATGCACATGCACTGGAAGTTTCATGAGACTGTACAAGTCTGTTGTGATAACTTTCCTAAGGAGAAAATCAAGGAAATGGCAACAATGCTTGCAAGGCTGAGTGGTGGTATTGTAATAAACATACATAATACAAAAACAATCATCATGTTTCGTGGAAGAAATTACCGTCAGCCTAAAAACTTGATACCTTTCAATACCCTTACAAAAAGGAAGGTACGTAAACATAAGTTTTCCGTTTAAATATGTGTGTTTTTTCCTCAGGGAGGGTCACATTTTTAGCACTGGCATTTGTATATGCAGTGCTTGGCTGCTTGTACAGATTTGCTATATAGCTGCAGCCTATTGCTTCCGACTTTTAATTGGAAATTCATATTTCTATAATAAATCAAAATAAAGTTCTGTTAGGATAGCTCAGTGAAGTACTATTGAAGGATCTAAGGGATGTTATTCGTCATTTTTACTTGCAGGCATTATTCAAGGCCAGATTTGAACAAGCTCTCGAGTCACAAAAGCTAAATATTAAGAAGATAGAACAGGAGCTACGCAGAAGTGGTGTTAATCCTGAGGATCCAGTTGCCATGGCCAGTATTCAGAGAGTTGCTTCCTCATTCTTCAATGCAATTGATCTGAAGGAGGGGACTCCTTATGTATTCCATGGGGATAAGCTGTCACTAGCAGAGACTGATAACAAATTGAGACATTTAGAACCTCCTGATCAAGATGAGCAGGAGGAGTTAGACAAGTTCATCTCTGAGATTGAAAATGCAGCTGAACGCGAGTGGGCTGCTGAGGAAGCAGCAGAGAAAGAAGAGTTTACCCGATTAAGGTATTGGAACAAAGAAGAATTTGAGGGGAGATACAGAAGATCTGAAGTACTTGAAAATGACAGCTCTGATGATGAGACAAAGAGGACAAGGGATCAGAGGGATACTCGTGGCAAGAAGATGCCTGTTGATAGTGATTATGAAGATGATGAGGGGGATTCAGATTCTAATAGTGTTGTGCATACTAGTGTTTTTGACAGTGATGCTGATGATTCAGATGGAATGCAAGAGATATTCAAGGCATCTACAATCGACAGGGTAAAGAAGTATCAGAGTGGGAGGGGAAAAAATGATGCACACTTTAAAGTAAGTGTTAAAGCTAATCATACAAAGATCATGGAAGTTGAAGGTACTGAATCAGAGAACACATTCAGTGATCTTGAAAGTGGAATGTGGCACTCCGATGATGGGGAAGTTGAAGGTGCTGAATCAACACCATCGAGAGCAGTGAGATATGAATACCTAAGCAGCAGTGATGATGAAGAGGACTTGAAGTTAAATTACTTGAAGTTAGAAAAGAAGCAGCAGGTAGATAACGCTGATGATTCAGATGAAACTCATGACGAATTCAAGGTATCAGTGATGCAAAGGGGAAGAGGGACAGTGAATATTTAAAAGGAGATGCCGATTTTAACATAAGAAGAAAGATGGTTGAAGAGGACATGGAGTCAGACGATCTCTTTAGTGATGATGAAACTGCAATGTGGGAATCACAGGCAGTGAAAGATTCAAGGGCATCAACTGCGAAAAAATACAATTATAGGAGCAGTGATGAAGATGATTATCCAGTGAGAGAAGAGAAGAGTACAGGGGATGATGTCAAGCGGACAAGAACACCAAAAGAGTTGGATGAGATTTGGGACAGTGATTAGGTCAGTGATTATAGGGCTGCACTTGAGGCTGACAGCCTCTATGGTGGAAAGATCATGCTGTGTATACCATACTAACTTTATTCGTATTCTTTAATAAATTACAACTTTAATCATAGAAGTGTTACAATGATTAATACCCAATTTTGCACTGGTTTTCTTCATGACTTTATCAATTCATAGTAGGTCTACGTCTACAAGCAGTAATACCCAAATAGATCTCCAAGAAACCTCATTAAATTATGTTCATGAAAATCTTGACCTGCGTCATGACCCAGGTCGATTTTAACATGGAATTCTGAAATGAACATTGGAAGCATGTGTTTGGAATTAGCTTGCAAACTTTACCGGAGACTAAATGTCTCTGTTTTTCATTTTCTCCCCTATTGGTTCAACCAATACAATCAACTTTTACTCTTCAAAGAGATGGAGATAGCAAACTTTTGCTCAAGGCCAATGTATGTAATGTTTTCCCCTATTTCCTGTTTTTGGTTTAATAAATACAACCAACTTATACACCATTCTACTCACGTTTTGACAAACAAACAGATAAGAGCCGTAGAGCTGTGTGTAAAGTTCACTCCATTATGGGTAAGACACTAAGCCTTATGTGGTCTAAGTCAAACAACTAGCAGACCGTTTTAATTTCAGTAGCAATGTCCTCAATCTTGTGCAAAATTGGTATACAATTTACACAAGTGAGATGGCGAGGAAGGCGATTTTTGACAGTGGAAGCGTTTGCCTTTTAATATATGATATCTTATGACTGTCGAAAATCGCAGCCTACAACTCACAAACTCCGGTATGAATAGGATGCATACGAAGCACTAGGTCAGAACCTGAGAACATGTAGAAGTGTAGGTTTGAGCATATAGACAATGGTGGTACAAGAACAAAGCTTTCTAAATAGCAAGTGGATTTTGGAAGGTTTAAGATGGTACATCATGTTTATGAGGTTCATCTGTGTGTGATGTAAACGTGCATAAGACAACTGGATATTTGAATAAAATGAAAGAAGTCAATAAGTAGATAAATTTCTTAGCTCAGAATTAGTCATCCATAGAGTGCCACCCACATCAAAGATGCAGGGCATTATTTGAACCAGAAAGAGTGAAATGTTCAAAGACAAGAATATCAATTATTTCAATCACAATTCCCATTAAAGAAAAGCCTGGGAAATGTCATTTGGGATTATGCCCTCATGAAAAGCTTTGCCATCATAGAAAATTCCCCACTTGAAAAATTGATATGCGTTCATAGAAACCCAAGATAATAAAGAAAGGAAATGTACATAATTTCCCATTAAATGCAGGAATCTATGATGTTCTACTCAAAAACACTCTAAGAATAACCTATCTTTGTATCTCTGGGACACCGTAGCTATCAAGCCTATCAAATTCTAACAGGCAGCACTATCAGTCCGACTCACAAGGAGTACTATCAACAAATTGCCTGTCCAACTGTTTGAGCAGGCACCTTGTTTTTCAAATCTCAGCCATTTTCTCTCATGCAGTTTGCAGGCAACAAGTACTTGTACTTCTCAGCATTGTTCAGCAAATATGCAGGAAGATGAACTGCTGAATAAGACCTAGGAATAGGTCCCATCTTTCCAATGATCTCCCTAAACGTGTACTCCTCGGGAATCATGTCAAATAGGTCAGCCCCTTTGCATATCACATCCTGAATCCTATCAGGGTTCAAGTAATGAGAGAACCTTACCCGATCATAGTGACTGTAAGCTTTCATCTTGAAAATGAATTCACTAATACGACGGAAACAAAAACTACAATGCCACCCTGCATCTGACAATAGGTAGTCGCTCTGTCTGAAGTGCGCATATGTAGTATTGCCAGTCAGATACCTGTGAACTGATGCCCTCCAGCTCTTATCATCAATGTAATACTCAAAAGAATACAAGTAGTTCCTCAGTCTGAGATGAATAACAGGGGGGATGTCATCGCACCACCTCAAAAGATTAATTGTGTGGGCACTAGGAATCTCGTCAACATCAGACATTATCAGCAGATCATCATCTTCTATACCGGCTACTCTCAGAAGCTGGTCTAGTGCTACTCTTTGAAATGCCTCCTCATAAAATGGGTTCTCACCTTTCTTAAATCTCCCTCCAGTTGTTACGTAAGTTAGCCGGTCTTCAACAAACTTAAACTTGTCCCGGTTCTTAGCAAAGACCAATGGTTTGGGCAGGCCAGTAAATGTCGAGTTGGATTCCAGCAGCACAAATTGTGTGATATACGGATACAATTCATGCCACCGGATTGTAAGGATGTCTACCTCATTACTGAAGAGAACTGCATCATAAACTCGTCTTGGTACATCACGACTCGTCCACCCATGAAGTTTACAGAGAGTCCCCATCGAAACATTTTCATGATAATAGTGTGGAATATCAATGAAAGACTTTGGAGGAGATTCCCAAATAGGTCGTAAAAAATACGAAACCTTCTGCCCATGTAAATACACACCCAAGAAGCATAATGGAAGAACTGCAAAAACGAAAATGTAAGTCTTCAAATCAAACCCCTGCAGAATGCAGCGCAGTCTGGACATGCTCAATGCTGCTTCTGATCCCTGCCACCAAATGAAAACAAAAAAATCTCTTAAGAAATCCTGTTTTATGTATTCTGAAAAAGCCTATCATAAACATATCAAAACCTAACACAACAAAAGTTTCTGCCTATCAGAAACCTATTGCCGATTCAAACATAGCAAATACCAGGAGAGCAGCCACAGAAACAACCCACAAATAATAATGCAATTTAGACGCTCAAACAATTCCATAACCTAGTGATATAAAATGTATCAGAAAATAAATACAAAAAAAAGAACTTGTTAAACAAAACTAACTGAAACAGCGCAGTCACCTTGATAAACACGAAATAACATAACTAGAAATAGGAAAGAAAAAACATACAACACAAAAACAGAGATACGAGACAAATGACTGAACCTTAATAAAAATATATCCACAAACTCTATGTCCAACGCCACAAAAACAAAGGGATGCAATCATTCATTCATTCCATTCCTCCTCAATAAAAAATAAATTCAAACCCCTCAAAATCTCCAAGAACAGAAACATCCATTGATTAACACTTCCAAACAGATTGAAAACAATGAAGAAGAAAATTCAATAAACAAGTACCTCTCCGCAAACGTCGTCGCAAATATCATCGGTCTTCTTAGAACTGTAATACCCATCAAACATGGTTTTCGAACCTCTACCTCACCTCAAAACAAACAAAATGACAATCAACAACAATCTCTGGTTAAGAAAAGGGTAATGCCAAAAGGTCAATACACCCTCTTCTTCTCCTCTCCCTCTTCACCAGATTCAAAACCAACCAGATCTTCTATTCCTCATCACCCAAAAACAACAACAACAAAAATTGCCAAAATTTTGACACAAAACTTTCAGCAGAAAAGAACCTAAAAAGGTTCAGACTTTAAATATGGGTATGTTCTCTCTAATCCTCTCGAATTCCCTTAAAACGTCAGTTGAAGCCGATTGGGTGGTTTTGAATCGGCGGAGCCTCCTCTCTGAGAAGTGACTGAGACAAACAACAAGCAGAAAGAAGGAGAAGAGGAGCCCCTCTCCCACATTAAAAATTTACAAGGCTTTCCGAGGTGGATTTTGGACCGTTGGATGAGGGTTGGGGAGATCCGACGGTGGAGGTGTAGGGTACGGGAGTGGTGGGAGGAAATGGGCAGTTGATGTCGTTTAAGATAGTAAATTGATTAGGCTGGAAACACGTCGACTTTCCGAATTTAGCCTCCTTGGAGCGGTGATTTGGCACGGGATTTTAGCGGGGATTGGAGGGTAGAATGGTCACATTTTCTTACGTGTCGCGTGTTAGGGACGGGGGGAAACCTGTCGCAGTTTGACGCGGTCAAATGAAAAGCCGTTACATTCTTGCACCATTTTTCGAGAAAATTTTAAAAAATTAATATCGTTTTATTTTGAAATTCATCCAGAGCATAATCAAATCAAAATTTATTCAAGTTGTTTAAGATCAAATTGAATTGAGGATACAAGAGACAAAAATTGGAAGAAAATGTAACAAGCTACTAAATGTAGTTGAGAAAATTGACTATGAATGAATAGGTAAGTCCATATATCTTAATTAACCGTGACGCGAAAAGGTTGAGAGATCTTACCAGCTCAAATAAAGTTACCAAGCCGATCTGATTAACTACTAAAATCGGGCTTTTACCTTGGTCTTATCCACAAAATCATAATGGATGCAAATCTTACGAAATTAATTTCCACCCTTTATTAATTCTTGAAAATACACTTTAATTTGTTTCCTTATTAGCCTAGACAAATTTCCTAAATCATTTCTTCGACAAATCTCTTTGATCATCTCTTTTTCGGGATCTTATTGAGGAGAAAATTGATTGCGTTCAAATCTTGCCTAAATTTTAGTGGCAAGTAGGAAAATGGTTCTCCCAAAACCTTTTTACTCGGTAAGTCTGTATTGTTATAAAATTCCTATCAAATTGCTAGTGAAAAACACTAATTGAAAACCCTTTATAGAATACAAAGTTTCCTCATGCCATAACACTAGATTAAACTAGTGTCAAAACGAATGATCGATATGTCATGTTCATTTTAACTTTTGTATAAATGTACAAATGAAACTTCATTAAAAGGTAATATCGAATCGAATTCCTTGTATCAAAGTGGTATAACATTTCAAGATTCAATCGCGCTAGATGCGGATCATGTAAAAGTTGATATCATTCTCAATATTCTTCACGTAATTTAGCCACGTACATGCCCCAACTTAGTTTATGGAACAGCCTTTGATAGCCAATTCAACATCTCTTTATATCATCAGCCAAAAACGGAATCCAATTGGACACCGTAGCCAATTCAACATGTTATATGAATCGATATCTCTTTTGTTTTTGCTTGTTTAAATATATGACTGGGACAAGTGTGGTATGTGAATCACCATTGTATCGATACTGTCTCAACTTAACCACCTTTAAGGTGTTGGGTTTTAACTACAAAATGTTTCGGTACAATTGGATATGATTCATCCACTTATAAGTTATATTTTATTTATCTTTTTTTTTCTGATGTGAGATATTTCCTCTCCAACACTCCCCTCACGTGCAACCTAACATTTTAGGTCTGCACATGTAATTCATTCAGTCCAATTCCCACATTAGAAATCGGTACATTCATTCGATCTAATTTTCATTTCAGAAATTAGGGTATGCGGTCCAAGGCCTACTGCAGGCACTTGCTATGGTATGAGTCAATCATAATTTTTCCGACGGTAATTTGATTCGATGAACTCAAATTTAGGCTCATTATGCTATAAGCGAGACTTTTTCCCGTTACATTGGGAGAAGTAATTGAAGAGAGATCCGCTCTGCTACCAACTTGAACTGAGACAAGTGTGGCATGTGGATCACCATTGTACCAATACTGTCCCAACTTAACCACATTTAAGGTATTGAGTTTTAACTACAAAAGGTCTCGATACAATTGGATATGATTCATCCACTTATAAGTTATATTTTATTTATCTTTTTTTTTCGGATGTGAGATATTTCATCTCCAACATTTTCCTTCACGTGTAACCTAACATTTTAGCTCTGCAAGTGTAATTCATTGGCATGACATATTGGCATGCGACACCCTTTCTCTATCCTTTTGAGAAGACATAGTTTGGTTTAGTGTTTGATTATGGTCGTGAGGGATCTGGTTGGGTATCGAAGAATCGATGCCACAGCTTTAGTTTGTGGCAATCTGTGTGCATGTCATAGGTTCATGGATTCAATCATCATATTCCCACCTCCCGTGTAGTCATGGTGCAAGTAACTTTGAGTGGTTTATTGCAACTTTGATACCTAGCTTTTAGTTTGGATGTTTTGTCGTGTTATTAGACATTCTAACGGATAAAAGAGAACCATTGTCTTCGCTCGTTAAATTTGTTGTCATTCTTAAGATAAAAGTATCCGATATAACGCGAGGTAATGTAAATTCGAGGTAGAATCGAAGTTTTTATTTAAGTAATCACATTCTCGCTTTCTTTAAATCCATGCACCACCATCCTCTAAATGTGAATCACTGTTCATTTCGGAAACTCGAGTTTTGGCGCGCGAATCTAAATAGATTTGAACAAAGAGGCAGGGTTTCCGGAGTGAATAGAGCCGACGACATGGGATAACAAATCACGGTCTGTTCCTGTGAAGTGGACAGCACATTGAGGGCAACAATTGGACCGTGATTGACAGCAAACGCAGCTTCCTAGAAAGTTCAAAGGAAACATCGAAGGTTTGGTTGCTTCTCAGACCAAAACCAAAGTATGGCTCTTCGGCATATATTTTACTTCAATTCCATTATTTCCGTATATATTTTTTTAGATAAAATAATAGAGAGTTTCATTAACGAAAATATAAATTACAATCATGAAAGACAACAGTGATGAAAATGAATTCTCCACTCCCCTCTACCTACCCGAAAATCCATGTTCGGTGTGAAAATTGATTTTCTTGAACAACCAAGCTTGAGGGCGTGCCAGTACCTATGGGTCAGGTACAACCTTGATCTTGATGATTGTTCGCATTCTGTCTTCTTCTCAAACGATTGTCGTACGATCATTGGTCAGGTCAGCACTTAGGTTCTTCTTAGACTTAGCTAAAGAGCAACTAGGATTTTTCTCCTCCTCTTGCGAAGTGGACGTTCCTTCTCAAACCGGTGTAGTTGAGCAGAGCTAAAAATCAGGAATGTAGTGCGTTCGTCAAAGGATCTCTGACAAACTTTGGATATTTGCTAGAGTTCTCACTCCAACAATGGTTTTTACGGGTATTCGCCTACGGATAGGACTTTATTAAGCGGTGGTGGACTGTTCACTCACGGATGAGGCTTGGTGAGATAAAAGCTGGTAGTGCTCACGGATGAGGCTTTGGTGAGGTAGCAGCAGATAATGCCGACGGGTCGGGCTTTGGTGAGTAGAAGCGGTGAATGCCTACGGATAGGGCTTTGGTGGACAAAAAGACTCGAGGAATCTTTTTGGAAGAGGTGCTCCGAAGAGGCTTGTTTTGCAGTGTGCAAAAGTTGTGTTGAATCGTTGAGATGTTCTCTTTGTCTCTGTATCTTGACCCCTTTATATAGTGAACACTAAGGTTGTTCTTGCTTGCGGATCAAGGCATATCAAATCTTCTTCGGATCTTTGGAGAATTCCTTAAGCAATCGCAAATCCTTGCCAATCATGACTCCCAGTCGAAAGGAAACACATTAACAATAATGTAGACCGCAATAATTGGTCCAATGAGCTCTCTTCTTAAGCACTCACCAAAAGATAATATTTTGGTCCAAACAACCCAGCGATTACAGAGGACAAGAACCAAAATTAGTTCAACCGTAACCTAATTCAGAAGTATCGATACATCCTTACAGTCAGCCTCAAGACGAAATAACCATTTCAAACGCTACATGCCAAAACTACCAGCATATATGCACATGTAACCTCCTCATTACATTGACAACAAGAACTAACCGACTTAAAATAGTCTCTGGACACGACACCATAACCATAACACACCCGCCCAACAACACGACCAACGACACCAACCTACTAAACCCCTACATCCTCACTCATAGAGGAGACCAAAACCCTCGCTCAAAAAGGAGGGCGACACAACCTACCCAAACCAAACTAAAACTAAAACCCAAAACAAACAAAAATAAGACCTTCACCAAAAAAACTCAAGCCCATTCTAACCCTTTGGACCTTTAGATGTAGGTTACCATTGACCCGGCCCAAAAGCTGCAAAAAGGATACAGATTGCAGCACCTCATCACCCCACCGACAAACGACGATCGCCACCAAAAGAGAATCCCCGTCTCTGACCATACAGAAGAGCAACACACCGCCTAACCAGAATCACAACCGAAACAAGGCGAGAGATCCAACCCAGATTCGAGCAGACCTTCAACGTCCCCATCACACCCTTGCATCACTGCTGCTTCCACTTGATCACCGCTCCAACAACATAGCCTGACAAGCTCTCATGAACGACGATCGACATCTCCACCGGAACAAAGTCTGCAACTCGATCCACCAAACACCTACCTATACTTCACCCATGAGAGGCCGCCATCTATCGCTCCACTGCCACAAAACTACACGCCATAAGCACCAGACGGCCAACCAAAACTCCCGTCCGACGACGTCATCGTTAGACGCGCCGTCGGATGGAAAACAAAAGTTTTCTTTGAAACCCTAGAACCTGGTTAGGAGGAACCAATAATATTATATCTCTGTAATACTAATATTAATATTTCCATATATTAATTTGATTTGAAAATGTGAAATGGTAGAGAAAGGAAATGCTGTAATACTAAACAACTGGATGTTTAGGCTTTAAATTAGAGGGGTGTATTCAATTCAGATTTTAAAAGATTTTGACAGATTCTTAATAATCTATGAAATTAGCTGGATTTTACTAACTCCATGGATTGTTTCAATTCCTTGTGGAGTTAACAAGATTTTATTAGATTGATTTATCAGTATTTCATTGGATTTTACAAGTTCATAGATTGTTCTAAACTTCATAGCAAATAAGTAAAAGGATACATTAATTAACCAATACACAAATATTCATCCCATCTCCCTCATACTATATCAAGATTTCATCAGAATATAGTATTATGAATATAGAGATAATGACAGCTAATAACCAGCTATTCAATTGAGTTTTTTGATGAACAAGAAAAAGTGCGGGTTATTAACATAGAAATATGCGTCTTCATAGTTTATCACAAGGTAGTCCTCTGAAATAGAGTCACCAGTTCCTAGAGGTATTGCAGCCTTGAAAAACCATATATCTTTTAGTTCTCTCTTCTAGCTAGATCATGTAGTACTCTGAAATAAAGCAAATTTGTTTGATGAATATATATATATATATATATATATATATATATATATATATGGTATTGCAGCCTTGAAGAACCATATATCTTTTAGTTCTCTCTTCTAGCTAGATCATGTAGTACTGTGAAATAAAGCAAATTTGTTTGATGAATATATATATATATATATATATATAGTTATTTTCTGTTACATATGTCCTTATTTATTCTTACGGTCCGGATTTTCACTTTTGACTTATTTTTCTATTGAATTTTTATATCTCAACTATCTAGTCTTTAGATACTAATGTATATTTCATCTCCGCAAAATTTCAGCAATTTTGGTTATTATTAAGACATTCAAATTCGATTAAAACCATGGACGAACATAATTTCTGTCAAACTTGAACCGTTCATGTTTGTAACAGAAAAATACAGTTTTGAGAATATAATCATCAAACAAATTTGCTTTATTTTCACACACATATATATATATATGTGTGTGTGTGTGAAAAAAAAAATATATATATAAAGTTAGACTTTCAATCTCAGGTTAAATGTCGTATAGCA
Source organism: Comarum palustre (assembly GCA_951800085.1). Lineage (NCBI taxonomy): Eukaryota > Viridiplantae > Streptophyta > Magnoliopsida > Rosales > Rosaceae > Comarum > Comarum palustre. The sequence continues at coordinate 1,156,376 of OX637574.1, read as the reverse complement.
AACAATACTGGAATGTTATTTTCACCATTTTTACAAGAAAATGACTATAGAGAGCCTTCATGGAATCCAAAAAATCCATGGAATCCATAATCCATAATGACTATAGAGAGCCTTCATGAGCTGCAATGAGCACTGTTCAGCAGAATCTCCCCCCTAAGAACCTAACTTCTTTTAGAAAGAAAACTCGATAATATTTCTTTTAGGGTTTGAACTTTCAAGTGGGTGTTTCTTAATCCACAAGATCTCAGTCTCCATCACAATTTCAGGTATCCAAACCCAAGACTAAACTCTACCCCTTTCAACAAAGACGAGGAAGAAGTTCTTGACTAGATAATCCTCTTTTACCTGCCATATTGGAATAGCTTATTTGTCCCACATCCACCTTCGCAGTTCTAGCTAGGGTTCTTTGATAACTTCAATATAGTTCATTGTTCTCGTGATTTTTCATCACTTGTGAAAAGAACCTCCATCAACCACTCCTCCTCCGCCATCATTAGTAACGCATTCATTAGTTACCGTCATCGCCAATACAATACATGGTACTGATGGTAGTGTGCAACGACTCAAAAATCTAAACAAGCATGTCCTATTTTTCGACAAATGGTTCATATCAAAACTCGATACTTAACAGACGTGAAAAACCATGTGTTAGGAAATTGGGGTGCAGCCCAAACCCAAGACCAAATCGGGTAACCATTTGCAAGAATCAAACCTCTTCCCTAGAGTTGGCATGAATATCCATGGATGAGGATAACCATGGGTTTTTATCCTAACGGGTAAACAATTCAGGATAATGGTTATCCATTTTAAGACTTTGGGTGGGTAATGTCTATTAAAAAAACCCCATAAAAACACGGGTGGGTAGGATATTATCCACGGATAATAGAGAATACCCAAATACCCAAATACTGCTCTAGATACACTCACTCAGCAGCCACACTCACTCGCTTAGACAGACACATTCGAATCGATTCTCTCTAACTCGATTCTCTCTATCTCTCACAGTCTCACTCTCATCCTCAATCTCTCACTCGATTCTCATCCTCGATTCTCTTTGTCGACGTTGCTCCTTATCGCCGACTCACCAATCCCCATTGGCGTCGACTCACTCGATTGAGTCGATTCTCATCCTCGATCTCTCAGCGCAAGGGTATGATTCTTTCTCATTTCTCATCTTCTCAATTCTTCCATTCTTTGTTTCAATCTTTAGATTTGTTTTGATTTCAGATTTTCAATTTTTTTTCCTGATTTTTTGTTGAATTATTCATCTCTGTGAATTTTCTGCGTTAGATTGGATATGGGTTCTGCTCAGTTTGGACTGATTAGGTTTTTCTGCGTCATTGACTGCCAGGTATGACAAACTTTCCTTATTGGGTTTCTTCCATTTTTGTTTTTTGTTGATTTTTCTGTCATTGGGTTTGTGAGTTGAGGTTTCATTTTGCTGAGTTCAATGCGATGAACCCATTTTTACATGGTTGGTATTGATCGGTAGGTGTCAAGTTTTGCTCTTTATGTGTGTTTTGCTCTATTGTCGATGATGTGGGTTTGATCGGATTCGTGTGTTCATGATTGAGTTTTTCAGTGATCTAACCCATTTTTGTTTCTTCCATTTGATAATTAGGACTGTTGTGCTTGGGTGCTAGTCCATGTGCTCTAGCACATGTGTTGAATTGTTAGCTGGGAAATACATCTTTGACTCTCTCTGAGTATTTGCACTATTCATCTGTGTTTGCATTTATGAAATGGGGTCTTTATGTCCAATTGATAGAACATTTAGATTTCAATTGAGTTAATTGAGTTAGGTCTTTATGTCCAATTGATAGAACATTTAGATTTCAAAATTGAACCATGCTAATGTTTATGCATCTGGTGTTGGAGTATTACTTGATGATTATGTTGCTTTAAATTGAAAGATTGTGTTGCTTTAAATTGATTATGGTGTTGGAGTATCACGTCGCATTTTATCGATGATTCATGAAACTTGCACAGTCGACTTTTGAGGTACGTATATATAAAATTGTTTTGTTTACTATCACATGTTTCACTAAGTAGTCTAAGCTTTGTGATAGTAGTAGATTTGTTATTGTTAATTCTGAGGTTTGCAATAAGTAACTTTAATTCAAGAAACTTTGGTGGATTGCAAAGCTTGGAATCTTGGTTACTTTTACCAGGTTTAAAGCTGATATGTACTCTACCTGTAACGTGCATACAGAATCCGTTGCAGCAAATATTGCACCAATTGCTGCAAATTAGGAGTTAAAATAGTACATACAGAAACAGAATCTGAATACAGTAGGGTAATAAAGAACTTGACCAGCAATCCACTAAGTAGTCTAAGCTTTGTGATAGTAGTAGATTTGTTATTGTTAATTCTGAGGTTTCATGACATGTAAAAGAAACAAAACCATTACTCAAACATGGTTAGATATATACCATACAGGAATGTCAATATGAGGCATCTTTTGAAAATGAAACCCTGCATTTTTTGTTATATAAAGTCTGATATAAGTTATTGCTATATAGGTTTGTATATGTTCCATGTCCACATGATGCCAATACGCTTCATAGGGTGTTGATGGAATGTTTATACAGTTGGAATATTCATCAGAATTTATCTACATTGACAGTGGATAATTGCAGCACTAATGATGCTATGATTGAACTGCTTCTTGTGACTTTGAGATCTAGCTCCTTATTTGTTGGTGGAAAGTTGTTGCATATGCGATGTTGTGCACATATACTGAATCTGATTGTCAAGGATGGTTTGGATGTCATTCGTGACAGTATTGAGACAATTAGGTCTAGTGTGGCTTATTGGACAGGCGGTCCAAAAAGAGAAGAAATGTTTACTAGGATGGCTCGTCAAATGAGAATTGGATGTGGTAGAAAGATGATTCTTGATTGTAGGACACGGTGGAACTCCACCTACTTGATGTTGCAGTCAGCAATGGAGTATAGAACCGTTTTTCCAGCTTTAAAGACTCGAGGGTACAAGGATGTGCCAAGTGAACAAGACTGGAGTCTAGTGATTGAGATTGCAGAAAAGTTGCAACTGTTTTTTAAGACCACTGAACTGCTATCTGGCACGAAGTATCCCACAACCAACTTGTTATTCCCAAAAATTTGCCAAATTAAGTTGGCTATATCTAAGTGGCTTGAGTCTGAAATCTCTGAAGTGAAAGAAATGGCAAAGAAAATGGAAGAAAAATTTGAGAAGTATTGGGGTGTGATTGGAACAATTGCCATTGCCACAATTCTGGTTCCTCGTTATAAGCTCAAGTTGGTTGAGTTTTACTTCAAGCAAATTTATTCTCGTAGGGCTGCTTTGGAAGTTGAGAGAGTCAAGAAGCATGCATCTGATTTGGTCAAGGAGTACAGTTCTTCTGCTATATCTCAAGTATCAGACAACTCATCTTTGTTTGTAAGTTCAAGGCCTAGTGATGATTTGGGGGATGATGACATGGATGCTTACGATGCGTTTGTTTTCGGCTCTAATAAGGATAATGACAAGTCTGACTTTAAGAGGTATTTGGATGAGACTGTCTTACCGAGGGTACAAGATAATGATTTTGATATATTATACTGGTGGAAGACTAGTGGGATGAAATATCCAACTCTGTACAAGGTTGCTCGTGACATTTTAGTCATTCCAGTATCTACAGTCGCCTCGGAGTCAGCATTTAGTACTGGTGGACGGATTGTGAGCCCACATCGGAACCGACTTCATTCAAACACATTAGAGGCATTGATGTGTGGTCGGGATTGGTTGTGGAGTGAGTTGCGAGATTCTCCTAGCACATTAGAGGATGATGTTGATGAGGAGTCTTCACATGATGGTGATGCTGATTTTACTCCACATCAGAGGATGTCAAGCAATATTGATGCAAATAGAGAGAGAGCAGCCCGAGCACACTCTTCTCCTTTGTTTTAGTATAAAAAAATATCATTTGTAACTTTTTTTTTCCAATAATAATTGACGTTATATTAAGTTGTTTATTCAAATTTTTCAAGGGCGGGTACTTATCAGTGGGTTTTATACATAAAAAAAAACAAATTTATCTTTATTATGATCAATTTTATTTTTTATCAATATTATTGTTTTTTGATCAATTGTTATATTCAATTGAACACAAGTTGTGATATTTAGAGGAAAAAAATATATCTGTAAAGTAAAAATAAGTGTGGCAGGTGATATTTAAAAAAAATAAAAATAAAAATATAAAGTAATAATAAGTCATGAGTAGCATTGAAATAAACACAAAAACAAAAAAATACTAAAAGAAATCAAGTCATGTTAAAAATGGATAAATGGGTGGATAATGGGTATTACCCATTAGAAATGGGTGGGTAATTACCCATACCCAGCTGATTGTATAATAGGTATTACCCAATGGATAATTATCCATAAAATCTTGTGGGTGGGTATTACCCAGCGGATTTTACCCAATGGGTAAGAATGTCACCACTACTCTTCCCTTCCCTCGGCCCAAATCATCTTATCCAAGGCCCAATATCTGTCGGGTCGGGTCAACAAACTGGGCATCAATGGCATCATCATCTCCAGGTGAGTACACGTAAACTTACGCCTCCTACTGTGTTTTGGTCGCAATTTCTTATTTATAAATTGAAAAAACGATCCCTAATTTTTCAACTCTGAATCTCTGAGATTGGATCGATTCCTCCACCTCCGTCTTCCCCAAACTCTTCGAGCTTCACTGATCCTCCTACCTTCTCAGGCAAGTGAACTCCTCTGCTTCCAATTCGGATTTGATTTCCAGATTTTTTTTCCGTTTTGATTTTGCTGATTTAATTTAGGGTTTCAGGAAGGAATTGAGAGATGGATTTGGTGAATAGCTACAAGGGAGTTGTAGGTCTGGTCTTCGGCAATGAGAAATCCTCGTCTTCAAATGAAGATAGGTAAATAAGCTTTAGATTATCACTTTCATAATAATCGCAGTACATTGCGTAGTTTCGGTGTCGGAATTGTGTGTGATTTAATGCGGTGTGGATTGGTTTGGTGGCAGTTACGTCGAGCGGTTGCTGTATCGTATAAGCAATGGGAAGCTAGCTGAGGACAGGAAGACTGCAATGGTGGAGCTTCAGTCTGTTGTGGCTGAAAGCTCTGGTGCTCAGCTGGCGTTTGGAGCAATGGGTGTGTGCTAGTGGTCATTTTGATATAGCTGTTTGCGATTTTGTATTCGTTTCAAGCTTGACATGTTTGAGACTTTTGGTTTTGTTTGGCTTTTTGTAGGATTTCCTGTGATGATGGGTGTATTGAGAGAAGAACGCGACGATGTTGAAATGGTTTGCTACTGCTTCTTCTTCTTGTTTTTTTCCTGGTTTCATCAGTTTTCTGCCTTTTCCGAGTTGAATGCTGGAGAATGGGTTCTTCTATTGAATTTATTAAGTTGGGATGTAAGGCTATTCTTGATAAAGGTTTTGAAACTCTAATGTCATTATCTCTTCTTTTTTCCTGTCTGGACTGTTATTACGAAATTGATGCTAAATGTAGTGCTATATTATCGACTTTATCCATGGATGTGTCTCACTTTAGGCGTTTTACATACACAGGTACGAGGTGCCCTAGAAACTCTTGTAGGTGCCTTGACTCCTATTGAACATGCAAAAGTCCCAAAGAACGAGATTCAACCAGCTTTGATGAACACGGATTTGCTTTCTAGAGAAGCAAACAGCATTTCACTTCTCTTAAGCTTGTTGGTGAGAGTTTTCTTATTGTATTATGAAAACATTGAACATAATGATATTTAAAGTTTAAATTAAGATATTTTATCTTTGTAAATGCAGAGTGTCAACAGTGCTCATCTCTTTATTTACTTTTCTCTTATTGTAGTCAGAGGAGGATTTCTATGTACGGTATTACACTCTTCAGCTTGTGACTGCTCTTCTCACGAATTCTCCAAACAGGTATTAGTTTAAAGCTAGTTTCTATTGATGTTGTGTTGAAAGAATTCTGGCTGATCACCCTTTTCCAGGTTACAGGAAGCCATTCTGACCATACCTCGCGGTATAACTCGCCTGATGGATATGCTTATGGACCGTGAGGTACTATGCTTTTAATAAGTGTTCGTCTTGTGTGAATTTAACTTATCATCATTTGTTGCTTCCATTTAACTTGTAAGGTTGATCTTTTAAGAATCATATTTCTTAGGGCTAATGACCATTTGCACAAAAAAAATAAAAGTCAAACCTCATTCTAATGAAAATAAGACTTTGAAACCTAATTGAATGAAAGATACACTTATTTGTGCCCAAACACACAAATCTTTATTAAAATAATAATTTTCAAGACATTTTTACCCTTGTCTCTTACTAAAGAGAGAAGGCTTTTCCGGAGCACTGCCAAACTCCGGACTCCGACCGCCGGAATCTGGTCACCAGTTGCCGGACTCTGGTGATCCGATTTCTTTGGTCACCGGATCCCGTTAAACGGTAAATCGGTTACTGACACCTAGTAACTCGGATATTCCGGTTGCTAAACCCCAGTAACCGAGTTTCAGACCTCTAATAATCACAACTAAGTCGGTTACTGACACCCAATAACTCAGATATTCCAATTACTGACCTTAGTAACTCAGTTCCTAATCTCTAATAATCATCAATAAATCGGTTACTAACACCTAGTAACTCGAATATTCCAGTTACTGACCCCAGTAACTCGATACCTCGGTTACTGTCCATCAATAACTCGTTTACTGACCCAGTAACAACCAATAACTCGGTTACTGTCCCTCAATAATCAAATTATTTCAGCTTAATGTGATAGAAAAGAAGAAATACCATACAATAATCGATTTACTGACCCTAATAATCGGATTACTGACACCTAATAATCAGTTACTACCTTCAATAATGAGTTAAGAAGTAACTTACTATAGCTGATAGATGGTTATTAACCTCTCATAAATGTTTATTAACCTCTAAATGGGCTATTCTCCCAAAAGCCAAGTTCATGAACAAGATGAAAAGAAAACATTATCTTCTAACATTCCATCTGCCTCCACCTCTGTTGCTCTTCCACCAATCTTGCGACTCCGAAAGCTAGGTCAAGGTCTCCCATGCCCTCGAGATCGCCCTCACCACCGAGATTCAGTCTAGTTGATGACCTCGGTCTCCGGGAAGGAATCAAACGTCGGAGTTTCGGATATGCGACACATGCTCGATAGAGAAGTTAAAGTGTAACTACTCAATTACAGATACATAACTATAGAAATACCATTTATTAATGAAATTGAGGAGGAGAACAAGCGGGTTTGGAGAAGAGTGAAGATGCCGAGTCTTCTGCTGTCATCCCCGGTCAATGCGTCGGAGCTTGGTGACTACGCCGGAGGTTGAAGACTATGAGATCTAGAGAGGAGAAACGTCTGTGAGTGATATATCTGAGAGATGAGAGAGAGGTGGAATGGTTGTCATCGTTATCGTCCTCTTTGCCGAAGGGGTCTCACTGGAGGCAAAGTTGATCTAGGTCCACTTGGAGGCAGTCTCTGCAACAGCTCTAGGAGCAGCTACGCCGTCCATGGCGGATGAATCGTAGGATCTAATAGTATCAAATAGACCTGCCAACGACGATGTCGATTTCGCCATTGAGTTATTCTTCGATGAAATGGATCGAATTGATCGGAGAGGAGAGATTGGAGAGGAGATCAGAGAGGCGAGTTAGGAGATGATGTCGGAGAGAGATGACGTTGGAGAGGAGAGATTTGACGTCCACTAATTGGATGAGCACAACAGACCTCGATTTCATACTCTTTGGAATGGGAAGAAGGGGCGAAGGTGGAGGGTTCGTCGGAGGCCGAGTCGCCGTCGATGATGGTGTGGCGGAGGTGGAGAGTTCGTCGGTTGCCAAGGCGCCTCGATTATGGCATGGAGGTCTAGAGAGAGAGAATAGAGAGAAAACAGATCAGAGAGGTAGGGTGAGGGTGGGGAAGAAAGTTGATAAGTTTGGGTAATAAAGTAATTTTGTTAACATTAATTGAAATAGTCAGTGAAATACTTTTTTCATCGGAATGGGCAATACAATCTCATAATTAGTATTAAATGGACATTTTCTCTTTTTCTTACTCCAGTTTTTGCAATCTTGGAACTTGAGAAGATTGAAATGATTGGAAAATTATTAGTATCAAGTGGTTTCATGTTTGTTGGCCATACTCACTTGTTGCCATTGCCCTCTAGGTTATACGAAATGAGGCCTTGTTACTTCTTACCTACTTGACACGTGAAGCTGAGGTAAGGTTTTCTTCTGTGATGATTCATTATATGTATTTTATGTGGAAGCATATTTGTTGAACTAGTGACTGACAGTGAAACCCTTGCTCGGCCTTTTTTGTTTGACATAAATTATTATAATTTCAGGAAATTCAAAAAATTGTGGTCTTTGAAGGTGCTTTTGAAAAGATTTTCAGCATCATCAAAGAGGAAGGTGGCTCAGATGGTGGTGTAGTTGTCCAGGTGATTTGCTGTGACTCATTCTGTTGATAATTACCAGTTTATAGTGCAGGGAGATAAATTCAATACATCAAGTTTCCAATTTTGATACTCTGCTATTTGTGTAGAAAATATTTGTGACATCACTTGGTTATATAATTGTTCTAATGTAAATGCTTTTACACAGGACTGTATTGAACTGTTAAACAACCTTATTCGGAAGAACTCATCTAATCAGGTTGTCACCTTATTGTTGTTGCTCTACGTTTGAGATAACGATCATTGTCATTTACACAATCGGTGTATTCTTTTTTTTAATTTGGAAGCGTGTTTCATTCAGATACTATTGAGGGAGACAATTGGGTTTGATCCATTAATGTCAATTTTGAAGTTACGAGGAATTACTTACAGTTTCACTCAACAAAAGGTTAGATGCTCAGTTTTCTTAACACTGTATTGAACAATTAAATTTGTTATTGCACAATTCTTACTGGTAATTTGTTGTTGATATGGAAACAAACACCATGCCAGTAGACAATTAATCTACTCAGTTCGTTGGAAACTATTAATTTGCTAATAATGGGAGGTTCAGAGGCTGATCCTGGAAAAGATGCAAATAAGTTGGCAAACAAGACAACTCTCGTTCAGGTACTTCGAACATCATAACCAGTGCTCCAGTGAAATATCAATGTGGTGCTATGAGTGATATCTAAACTTTTAACCTGAATGGATGCAGAAAAAAGTCTTGGACCATCTTTTAATGCTGGGTGTAGAAAGCCAGTGGGCACCTGTTGCTGTCCGTTGTGCGGTAAGATAGTTCTAAACATTTTTTCATCACTCTCTCTCTCTTTCTCTCTCTCTCTCTCTGACACAGACAATACAAACACACCTTTAAGAAATTGTATATACCAAGCAATATCAGCTGGTCCATGAAGAGTTCTTCGACCTATTAACTTTTCCAATCATATGAGGTCGATTAATTACATCAAATTTTGGACCTAGTTCCCAAAACTGATGTCACTTATAATAAATCTAAGAGACAAAAAAGGGATTTTCACAAGGTGTAAATAATGATATTTTTAAATGTCTTGTAGACATTGAGTTACTTCATAATTATTAATCTTGAATCACTTCATCAGGCATTACAATGCATTGGTAATCTGATTATCGGACATTCCAAGAATCTTGATGCCATTGCAAGCAAAGTTCTGGGGGAGGGGCCACAAGAACCTGCTCTAAACTCAATTCTACGAATCATCTTAAGGACATCTAGTGTACAAGAATTTGTTGCAGCAGATTATGTTTTTAAGAGCTTTTGTGAGGTTGGTAAAGTTCATTTGCTCCTGTATCTTCAATTTATACTTTCTTATGGAGCTTCATAAGTAGTTTACTTGTTACTGATTTGTCATGTCCTCGATATATGACTTCTTGATTGTCGATTTTCCACCTTTATTTTCTAAATTTGGTTCCACCTCACTTATATCAGAAAAATGCTGATGGCCAAAAAATGTTAGCGTCGACATTGATTCCTCAACCACATTCAATGACTCATGCACCGCTTAAGGAGGATGTGAACATGTCATTTGGAAGGTCTGTTTATTTATGTGCATCTTTAGATATTTACTGCATGCTTCCATTACAGTTTATTATATACTATTTTTCTGCATCACAGTATTTTCATGAAATCTAGGTTGAAAAGGCTGGTTATGGTACTTGATGTAAAAACTTGATTCTCTTGCAGCATATTGTTACAAGGTCTTACCATGAGTGAGAATGAAGTTGATCTTGAGGTAATGCAATGCTTAGTTGCTTCTGAGTTTTGTAAGACTTTAAAACCTCTGTTTCATTAGCTAACATATTGCGGTGCAGACATGTTGCAGAGCTGCCAGTGTCCTATCTCATGTCATAAAAGACAATATCCACTGCAAGGAAAAGGTATGCAGTCACACTATCTTCTAATTCTTCTGATGCAATACAAGTACGATAATCAGATTTTGGGCCAACCATGTACTTTCATCATGTTCGTGCTTTCTTGTTTTATCACTTTACATAGCTACGAATACTTCATTAAATGAAAGGTCCTGTGTTTTTAACATGAAGAAACAATTTGCAGGTGTTGCATATTGAACTTGAAGCACCTACGCCATCTTTAGGTGCTTCTGAACCTCTAATGTATCTCATGGTAAAATACTTGGCCATTTCCTCTTCCATGAAAAACAATGGGAAGTCAAGTGGAAATGCATATATTCAACCGATTATCTTGAAAATGCTGGTGACTTTGCTAGCTGATTTCCCTAGTGCTGTGCATTGCTTCCTAGATTCACTTCCCCACATCACATATCTGCTCGAGTTGGTATCCAGTTCATCTGCTACAGTGTTCATAAAGGGACTGGCGGCTGTTCTTCTGGGAGAGTGTGTTATCTACAATAAATCTGGTGAAAGTGGGAAAGATGCTTTTACTTTAGTTGATACCATAAGCCAGAAGGTTGGACTCACATCATACTTTCTGAAGTTTGATGAAATGAGAAAAAGCTTCCTTTTTACCTCTGCAAGGTCTGCTGAGCCCCCTAAACAGTTAACTAGATCTGCTTCTGCTGGTATGGTAGAGCCTGAAGATGTTGATGAGAACAATTTATCTGTTCAGAAAGATGAGGATCTACCGGTTCTGTCCTCAATCTTTGATGCTGCATTTATAAACCTTGTTAAGAGTTTAGAGGCAAACATCAGAGAAAAGATTGTTGAGGTTTACAGTCGACCAAAGAGCAATGTGGCAGTGGTGCCAGCAGAATTGGAACAAAAGAGCGGAGAAAGTGATGGGGAGTATGTTAAGCGGCTGAAGGAATTTTTGGAAAAGCAATGCTCTGAAATACAGGTATTGCTTTAAATGTACACCCACTCTTTTTTATTTCTTAGAGGGCATTTTTGGATGTAGAAAAGTTGACTGTTGAAGAAGCATGCTGTGGTATGCATGTTCTTGAATATGTTTGGTTTGACAATTTGTGGTTTTGCCAATCTTTGATTTGATAGTCTTTCTCATCTTTTAGGACCTCCTTGGCCGCAATGCAAGCTTGGCTGAGGACGTGGCAGCAACTGGTGGGGCCAGTCATTCTCGTTCTGAGCAAGGCACAGGCTCAGATAGAGTTCACGTAGAGGCACTTAGACGAGATCTTCATGAAGCCTCTAAGCGGTTGGAGTTGCTCAAGGCAGAGAAGGCCAAGGTTGAATCTGAGGCATCCATGTACAAAAACTTAGCTGGCAAGATGGAATCCGACCTGAAGAGTCTATCAGATGCTTACAACAGTCTTGAGCAGGCCAATTTCCAACTAGAAAAGGAAGTAAGAGGTGAAAAGGGTTTGGGGTCTTCGGCCTTTCCAGATGTGGATGCAATTAGAGCTCAGGCAAGGGAAGAAGCTCAGAAGGAGAGCGAGGCAGAGCTGAATGATCTTCTCGTATGCCTCGGACAAGAACAGAGCAAGGTTGAAAAGCTTAGTGGTAGGTTGTTGGAGTTGGGGGAAGACGTGGACAAGCTGCTTGAAGATATTGGAGATGATATGGGATTGCCCGGTGATGTAGAGCAGTAAGACTGATGAACCCTGGTGTCTAACGTATTTTTTTTATTTCATCTTGCTTGTATATTTCTAGGTGAATCAGTGAATTGTACAGTTTGATATTTGTTCTCAATAATACTCATCAAAACTGGTGTTAGTTGCACTTGAAATGAACTTAGTGGGTAATTTGGGACCTCGGTTCATCAGATTTACATTGTTTGATCACTTTTACAAAGTTAAGAAAGACCACGCAAATGATCTACCAGTTCTACAAGTCAATACTACTTTTTCCGGTAATTTTGTTAATGTAATCGAGTTGACTCCTTATTTTTACTCAATGATTTTACTCGCCGATGAAATAAGAAATTCTTTTTAAGTTGCTCAAAAAGTGATGAATAAGGCAGAATAAAGATAAATGGAAAATATATTTTTACCGTGGTTAATATTTGAAGGATACAGTTGTGGTAATTCCGAAATCCCAAAATAACTACCTTGTCAGTGCCGTCAACATTTGACTGATATCGCGGAACTGAGTTATCGTCTGTTTTTGCTCCATACTTTCAGCGACGCGGTCGCCTTTCTGATTGGGCCACGTGTTGGACTTTACTGTTTTTGATGTCACACTTTTAGCCGCTCGCGCTGTGTTTATTGGTCCAGGCTGGTCGACCAGATCTGGAGAGACGCAGGGATCAGAGAGAATTCAAATTAGTAGTGGTAGTTCTGTAATTGTGTTCTGACAATCTATTGGGACTTGTTCCACCAATATAACTACGATTGATGGACTAAAGTACAATCAATGCATCAAACTCATCTCTTTGCCTTTTCTCTCTTTTATGAAGTCTCTCTTTATTTTTATTTGGATAAATTAGTGTATGAGATATAATTATTTAAATAATTTGATAATTTATATATAAAAGATGACAGTTTTTAAGTATTATTTAGTTTTTTACATATGATATTTTCATCAATGATTTATCCTAAACTCTAAATCCTAAATCCTAAACCCAATTAAATTTTTTATTTTCGACGATTAGGGTATGTATAGTGCGTATTTTTTTATTCTTTCTAATACATGAAAATATTCAATTTTTAAGTGAAACTTAATTTAATAAATAAATAAAAATTTTAAAAAATGAATAAAATGAAAGTTATAACTAGAATGTCAAAAATAACCCTTAAAATAAACACATGTGCAAGTTACATTTTCATATTTAACAAATAAGTTCATGGCATGGGAGTATCATATGAAAAAACTAAGTAGTATTTGTGCTACCAAACTGTTCTCTTTTATACATGAGGTACCAAATTGTCAAAGTAGTCATACCTCAGATACCAAAAGAGGAATTTACCCTTTTTATTTTTATTTTATTATAATTTATTTTTCGATTCGAGCTCATCATCTCTTTCTAAAGACTTGCAAGGCTAGAAACCTTGCCGTAGAGGTTGGAAACCGGGTTGAAGGAGCGGTCGACAATTCGATATATATGACTTGAACTGGGACAATTGTGGCCCGTGGATCACCATTGTACGGATATTGTCCCAACTTAACCACCTTTAAGGTGTTGAGTTTTAACTACAAAAGGCCTCGGTACAATTAGGTATGGTCCACCCACATATATGCTGTATTTTATTTATCCATTTTCTGATGTGGGATCTTTCCTCTTCAACACTTCCCCTCACGTGCAACTTAATTTTTTTGTTAGGTCTGCACGTGTAATTCATTCAGGATTTAGACGGATTTAGGATTTGGGCGGATTCATGATTTTGTTTGTGATTTGGGCGGATTCAGAATTTTGTTTGTGATTTGGACGGATTCATGATTTGTTTGTGGATTTAGCCAGATTCAGAATTTGTTTGTGGATTTGGACGGATTTATGTGTGGTTGTGGTACTAGAAGATATAATTAAAGAGGGATCCGTTCTGATACCAACTTGAACTGGAACAATTGTGGCCCGTAGATCAACATTGTACCGATATTGTCCCAACTTAACCACCTTTAAGGTGTTGGGTTTTAACTACAAAAGGTCTCGGTACAATTAGGTATAATCCACCCACATATATATTGTATTTTATTTTTCCATTTTCTGATGTGAGATCTTTTATCTTCAACAATATGGACTGCGGTTCATACAAGAATTTTCGCTTGGAAACTTTGGTCATGGTGTTGGAGGTGGTTGTTCTAATTGAACAAAAGAGGGTTTTGGATGAAGAAAGGGGTTTGTTGTTAATATCACCAACAAAACCTTTGTTGGTCCAATTCCCTTCTCATTGTTCAATTTGTCCAAAGGCCTCTTGTTTGATTTGGATGCATGGTTTATGAAGGTTCTCACTCTAAATGAATGAAATAGAGGCTAAATGAATAGAGGGGATTTAGAACAAAAAAGGGTGTTTTAATAAAGATGTAATTGTTTTTGGAGATTTATTTTGCTTAGGTATTCATATCTCACAGCTCTCGATGGTGTTGATTCAGCACCTTCAACTTCCCCATCATCGGAGTGCCACATTGCACTTTCAAGATCACTGAATGTGTTCTATGATGCAGTACCTTCAACTTCCATTACCTTTGTATGATTCGCTTTAACACCTCTTTTACAGTGAGCATCATTTTCCCCCCTCCCAAACTAACACCTCTTTACCCTGCCAATTGTAGATCCCTGAACTTCTCTTGCATTCCATCTGAATTTTCAGCATCACTGTCAAAAACACTAGTATGTGCAACATTTTTAGAATCCAAATCCCCCTCATCATCTTCATAATCACTATTAACACTTGCCACCTGTATCCCTCCGGTCCCTTGCCCGTTTTGCCTCATCATCAGAGCTGACATTTTCAAGTCCTTCAGATCTTCTGTATCTCCCCCAAATTCTTCTTTGTTCCAATACCCTAATCGAGTAAACTCTTCTTTCTCTGCTGCTTCCGCAGCAGCCTACTCGCGTTCAGCTGCATTTTCAATCTCAGAGATGAACTTGTCTAACTCCTCCTGCTCATCTTGATCGGGATGTTCTAAATGTCTCACGTTCTTTTCAGTCTCTGCTAGTGACAGCTTATCCCCATGGAATACATAAGGAGTCCCCTCTTCTGATCAATTGCATTGAAGAATGAGGAAGCAACTCTCTGGATACTGGCCACGGCAACTGGATCCTCAGGATTAACACCACTTATGCTCCTGGTTGTTTTGTCTATTTACAGGAGCTGTCACTAAGTCTGAAATTTTTAAAATACTCTTAGTAGTTCAGATTATTTACCAAACTGTCATTGAGGTTGATTTGACTATATTGCCCTTGACAGTTTAAAATAATTACAAGGGTACCCTCTAGTTGATATTACAGTTTTGCCCTGAAAGATTTCTTATTTACGTAAATGTCATTATATTATAATTATATGTGTGAATGTTGTATTTAATTGTGGTGGAATGTTCGGGATAATCCCGATAGATAGTTGGTCAGTGTATATCTCAGCGGAGAGGCTAAACTCTGGATATGCAATAGGCGTTTGCTATCCATAATAATAAATCGACCGATAAATAGAAAAACGGGATTCGCTCGGTTAGGGCATTATTTAAATTAAGAGCTACGTGTGGCTTGATCTTTGAGTACAGGGTACGTAGGCAGCCTGACCTGGATTCGGGTGTAGTCACAATTAATATTAGAAACCTGGGTCCTCTAAAGTAATTGGTTGAGATCCAAATACGGAAATCGGGATAACCTCCGGTTGTGAGGTCTATTCCGGTATCGTTTGGATTGTTGAAAAAGGTTTGGGAATAAGGGTTATCCCTTCTCAAGGGAGATTACGAGTAAATCTCTCTTGGGATGTGTCCCGCATATCCTAACCCGGGTTTAAGAAGGTAAACTTGAGCCGGGGCATGACAGCTTATATTTGGATTCAACTTTTATATATTGTACGATTAGTAGTTTAGTAAATGTAAGACGTTCAAATTTTTTTATTTCTTTTTACACATGGAGAAGGACTGATGTCTTGTGATTTTTAGTACTGAATTTTCTTACTATTTTCGTTTTTTCTCTGCGATAACTGAGCTTTTCTCCATTACGATTTTGCAATAACTAGATACAGTTATTGTATTGTTTTTAAATTAGATAGGGTGAGTTAAAGTTTTGGGATGTATGACTAAAGATTAAAAATTTTGCTACAGTTCCTACTTCTAACTTTCATGATCGCTCTTCTTTTTTTTGGTTTGTTTGGTACACAGTAGAAAAAACTCTAGCTGAAATGTGATGCATTACTTTTCTTTAATTGTGTCTATACTTCTCTGCAACAATTCAGCTTTGCTTCATTCTGATTTTGCAATATCAATCGTTTTCCCTGTTTGATTTTGTTTATTGACTCATGTAAAGAACTTTTTGCTGATATAAATGAGCATAAAATTGATATTTGATGTTAGAACGCTTTATGACTACTTCAGTATATTTCTATTATACTGCATTATTTCTTACTAACGCATGATTTGGTTCAATGATGTTCAACCTTTGCAAACTTGCTGATTATTCAATTTTTGTTTTTAGAGAAGGTATAATAAAAATCTCCGTACTCAAAAAGAGAGGAATAAAAGCTTGCTGTTGTTGTTCAATTCCTACATCTCACACATGATGTAGGTAGGTTTGCTATTACTATATATATAACATTCTATTCGTTGTTATGTTACAATGGATGATGTTGAGGATAAGAGTATTGCAGTTAAAAGAAATTCTAAATGCCTCTATATGTGTGTTTCTGACTTTGCAGCTATGAGAGAATTATATGCTTGCATTATGCAGTCATATCTTTTAGGAGTGTGGAGCCACACTTTCAGAAAATAAGCATTATGCACTAATAAAGGAACTGTATCCTTACAATTATCAAGAGCACAAAATCAGGATCTCTGTATGCAAACTATGGAGAGGAAATCGAATAAAACCAGTATGCAATGACGGCCTTCGTCGTGTATTAGTTGACAAACAAGTAGCTATTCCAAAACCTCTAAAGCTTCAGGTAGAGTTTGTAGCCTATAGAAAGGTTATATACAAACTAGCAATACCTTTAATTTCAAATCTGTTTGTTTTCTTCTTTTGTTCTTCTAACTCA
Organism: Comarum palustre; assembly: GCA_951800085.1. Lineage (NCBI taxonomy): Eukaryota > Viridiplantae > Streptophyta > Magnoliopsida > Rosales > Rosaceae > Comarum > Comarum palustre. The sequence goes on along the minus strand of OX637574.1, from coordinate 1,139,307 downwards.
ATCTTGACAATAGCCTATTGTTTTTGCCCATGTGTTCTAATGGCCTCAACTATAAATAGCAAAAGTTTAAGCTCATAATGTCGATTGATGGGGGTAGTATATTTAGAATTACAAATTAGTCCATACTGAAGTGCTGCAACATATATAATTAAGGATCCATGGACTCTTGTTTACCTAAGCTCTTCAGTCTTTGGTACACAATAATAAGATGATACATTTCGGTTTTAAATTACAAGACTTGAAAGGACAGCACCTTAGTCGATCTTGGGCAGGGCTTAATCTTGTTCCATGGGCATCTCGTATCTAGAAGAGGGATCTCGGGGTTTACGACCGTCACCATCGCCCGGAACACCGTGTGAACACATGCAAGATGTTCAGCTTTCGGCAAACCCAAAGCCGTCAGACTCTGGCAGATGAGGGTTTCATATTTCCTATCACTGTCATAGTTTTCGGATAATTGCCGCTTGAAATTGGAAAAGTTTACCGTAAGATCTCCTCGAGCGAGATAATCCATAGATTCAATGGTATTTGGTTCGATTAGGCGATACTTGAAGAGCCGGAATCTGATGGGAAATCTGTTCTTCTCCAGAGACCCTCTGAGGTCGGCAAACTCCTGTTGCTCCGCAGTGAAATGATAAGTGAAATACTCCGTTTTTTGATCTGTATCGAGGCTTCTCCTCTCTGTCGCTCTCCTTCTGGTATAGGAAGGCTTTGGATCTGTGTATCGAGGCTTGGCCTGCCTGTGTATATACAATTATCAAACCCTAAACGTTTACAACTTTACATCATATTTATGCTGTACAATCCTAACAGATTTAGATTTATACCTATATAAAAATCCGTAACTTCTAGAAATTATACTGAAAATCTCTATCTAAAGTAGAAAAACATCATTCACCAAGATTATATGACATTCGTCATGATCATTCGCTTCAACATAATTTGGAAACCGAACTCAATAAGGATTTAGGAGAGTTTAAGGAACCCAGAAAATAAAACATAGATGAAAATGTGAAAATCACTATTTTTTGTGTTTCCTATATTCAATGTTGTTAATTGTTTCATTCATCAATAGAATTCATTTATATAATACTTACATAGATACATATTAGGTCATACATGGAAACCCACAGTTATTATATTACATACGGGAAACATAAAACTCATATACATCGACATGAACCAAGACACACAAATATTTCATTTATCTGCACTTCCTCTTGTATCACATGTCGTCATGTCGGACAGTGCATACAGTGTTACCTAGTTAAAACTTTGTCAAGTAACAAAAACACAGAGGAAAAAATAAACTTTGATCGAAGAAAAAATAGTACAACATACCATGTTACTTTGACCGAGAGTCCACCATGTGAGACTCCTCTTGACGAGTAACTCAGTCGGAGAGACTTAACAATCTTCACATTTCAATGCTCTTTACATACTTCTTTAAAGTAGACTTAGACATAGATTTGGTGAATAAATCCGCTACATTTGCTTCTGAACTCACTTGATTTTAATGTTGAGGAAAGCTTGTTGTTGTTGATTGTAAAAGAACTTCGGTGATATATGCTTTGTATTGCCACCCTTAATGTAACTCATCCTCATCTGCTCGATACATGCAGGTTTCTTTATGGTGGAGTTCAATCCACTTGTTTATCTAATGTGTCCAATGACCGATCTCAGCTAGACACACCTACAAACAACTTCATGTTGAGTAATGATCTCTACATGATTCGAAAATGTTGTCACAAGAGACTGCTTAGTAGACCTCTATGAAAATGTATCAAATTTTCGAACATATATCAAATTTTTTATTTCATGTTATTTATGAGTGAATTTAAGATTGAATTCAAATACTTATGATGCCTGTCCAATCTTATTAAGTAGTTGAGATCGTCTCTTTTTTTTTAAGTAAATCAGTAAATTTTATAGGTTGGTACGTATTTCTTTCCTGTAGAACATAACGTATAGGCCATCGCTTCAAAATCATCCTAAGTCTAGTCAAAACCTATTGCTATAGCATATTGTGTCTTGGATAAATTTCATCTTTTCTAATTAACCTATAATTTTTTTTATTGTTGTGTGCTTATAAGCTCTTTTTTATAAATTCATTTTTGGACATTTTTTCCATATCGGTTTACTCAAAGATTTTTATTCAATAAGTCCATTTTAAACTTCAATAAAAGGTATAATAAATATTAAAGTTCAATAAAATTACAAGCTATCCATCTAAAAAAATTCTGTGTTAATATGTGTATGTATCCAAACAGGAAATTCACATTGGTATTGAAATAATAATAATTCCAGATAAGCATAGACGTGGCAACTACGGGCTAATAAGACCGGCAACGTCGACCAGAGATCAGAGTTGACAAGCTCCCTGCTCTAAAAATGGATCATCAGATAACCGAAACGGCGTCGTCGGAGCCGGGCACCACCATCGAGCACCTAACCTACGCCAGGGTTGGTCTGCTGGGAAACCCCAGCGATGTCTACTACGGCCGTACGATCTCCTTCAGCCTCGGCAACTTCTGGGCCTCTGTCAAATTACAGCCCTCCGATGAGCTCGTCATCCAGCCCCACCCCACCCACGACCTCGTCGTATTCAGATCTCTCCACCACCTGGTATCATTTTCTCTCTCCTTTGACCGTTCAGTTTGACGAATGCAACTATGTTGATAGGGATATGATTTGAGACAATGAACTGCGAAACAGGTGAATCGTCTCGACAATGAGGGCTACTACGGCGGTGTCCGATTACTGATGGCGATCTGCAAAGTGTTTTTCGACTATTGCAGTGAGAAAGGGATCCATCTGGACTCGAGAAATTTCTCTCTTTCGTATGATACTAACATCCCTCGCCAGGTGATGATTTTAATGTCATTAAATTGAGCTTAGTGATTGGAGATTAGGGAAATTTGCGCTGTGTGGTGATGGTTTTGGGAATTTTGGATTGTTTTTCCAGACGGGGCTTTCCGGGTCTAGTGCTATTGTGTGTGCTGCTCTTAGCTGCCTTCTTGACTTCTATAATGTGAGGCATTTGATCAAATTGGAGGTCAGGCCTGGCATTGTCCTAGGCGCCGAGAAACAGCTTGGGATTGTTGCTGGTCTTCAGGATCGGGTTGCGCAGGTTTATGGAGGCCTTGTTTACATGGTAGTCTCAACCGTTGCTGTTGTATGTTATATTGTATATATTCTGCATGTAGTGACTTTTCGGCTTTGTAGGAATTTGGCAAGGAACACATGGATAGTTTGGGGCATGGCATATACACACCCATGGATGTTAGTCTACTCCCGCCTCTATATCTCATATATGCTGAGAATCCGAGTGATTCTGGGAAGGTTAGCGTCACTGATTGTTAGCTCCCCCATTGCTTTTCAGATGTTGGCAATTAGTTTTTGAACTAACATAATGAATTGTAATGGCAGATACACAGTACAGTTCGCCAAAGGTGGCTCGATGGTGACGAGCTTATAATATCATCAATGAAAGAAGTTGCAGATATTGCAAAAGAAGGAAGGACAGCCTTACTCGAAAGGGACCACACTAAACTAGCAGCTCTCATGAACTCTAATTTTGATCTTAGAAGGTTTGTGATCTCTGCATCTTTGCATTTGCGTCATGCTGTAGGAACAACACTTTGTTTTATTATGAGGTTTCCTGGCTCTGATTCATGGAGCTCTTATGATTATCCAATGTTACAAAGCAAAAAGCAATTTCAATCTGTGCAAATGGAATATTTACGTGACCATATTTGCATTTCATACATAGTGAGATAAGATACAGAAGCTGCTCAGAGTTTTTATACTGTCGGCATTCAAGGCTGATTGTTGAAAACTTTAAAACACGTTCTGTTTGTTGTTGATCCTTAAAAGCATAATTTCACTCCTAATCTTCTAAACAAACAAGAAATTTATGTGTCATGGAGTTGTCAGGTTACCTTTTTATATTTAATGAGAAGAACGAGCATAGCAATTACATATTATCTGGTGTCTACTTGAATGATATGGCAAGAGTGTAATAGCTAACATTTTCTGATCATCTCACAATTCGAGCTTTCTATGCATTTCATTGCTGCTGACTTTTACAATTTGTATGTTGTGTAGACGCATGTTTGGAGATGATGCTCTTGGTGCTTTAAACATAGAAATGGTAGAGGTTGCCCGAAGGGTGGGTGCAGCCTCAAAATTCACAGGTAGTGGAGGAGCTGTGGTTGTATTTTGTCCTGATGGTCCTTCACAAGTGAAGCAATTAGAGGATGCTTGTCTAACTGCTGGTTTTAAACTTGAACCAATTAAAGTTGTTCCCTCTCTTCTAAACGAGGTTGATCTTCAAACCTTTTCAAAATAAGTAATTGCATTCTTTCCAATTTTGTTCTTAACCATACGGTTCCTTCTCTTGTCACATTGCTTGTATTGGTATTTGGTAAAGTAGAACCTTCAGTTTGTTCATATTTTTTAATAAAGGGGAAAGATTTCAATTTGGTTTACATGCTGTCAGCTTGAACCCTCTGCCTATGCATCCACAAAATGAAAAGGAACAGTTTGCTGAGTGGAAAGTACAATTCTCTGATATGGTGGTAATAAGATGTCATTGATTTTCTAGTGAGTAAACTGTTGCCAGAATTTGAATTTTTGCTTCCAATTTCATCAGCGAATGGTGATAAACAGAGTGACTGTTGAAAAGGATGATATGGTGGTAATACAGCAAATTGTTTGTGTTACGGATTGAGCATGCTTCACCTTAACAAGGATGAACATTGATCGACCAATTTGTTTTAATGCTACTACCCTGCACAAAGACTCGACCACTGAAGCTCAACCATAACACAAATGTACATGGTATTGTATTACCTGCTCGATTGTCAAACAGGGAATGACATTTTATCTATATTGACAACTTTCAAACCTAGAACAAAAGATGAGCCAAAGCAATGGGAACCTTAACATCACAAAGAGCAGTGTCTTTCAATGAGTAAAAGTGTGACTCGATTTCAAAAAAGGAAGCTAATGGTTTTTCAGATCATTAACAAAATCTGGAGTGCACCACACTATGTAGACTTCACAGTTTTAGTTATGGTCTTTATGCTTTTACTACTATGAATGGGGCTCTTTCATTGCCAATGGGGCTGAAAAGCTTTCACGAAACTAAATGGAGGATACCAGCTCTCTATATCTCCATTAACATTATGATAGTAATCTCAAAAGATTAAATATGCATCAAGGTGGAACTGATGGTAAATCATTACAAGAAAGAACAAATAGAACTAATTGAAGGAGAAGAGAACCTCAATCTTACATATACAACACACCACCACCACTAGTGCTAGAGAGCTCAAGACCTAATAGATACACACACCAATCAGCATAGTCCTAAGCTTAATTAATCTAACCAGACACATTGCTCTGTGCTGAGTAGAGGTCACCAGACTTTCTACTTTCCTAACCTTCATCATCTTGTGGTTAGTTTGGTTACATAACTCACTCATACTATATCACATCATAAGCAAAGAAAACTATCCCATATCTCCCTACCTCTTCTCACTCGTCACACAGCGATCTCATGAGCTCACTCGGTGAACCCCATATTGGAAGATCGATCAAAGACTGAGCAAAATCTTCCTCCTCGGCACGACACATTGCTTCTACTGTGTCACACAAACTCGATACTTCAGCAATGATCAATTCCTGCGCTTCGGCCTGCACCAAATAAAATACGATTTCATTTCAAATTCGCTTGGAATTCAATTCAATTCAACCACACAACCTATAACAAGCTTCTAGCTTTCTTCAGTTCAGCATAAAATTTCATATACACCAAGATACAAACTTTCAAGGGCAGTTAAGTGTTTAATAAGTAAGTCAGAGAAATGTATTATGCAAGAGAACCCTACATCCCCAAAATGCACAATTGAGCATAAATTTCTGAAATTTTCAAAACCCTAATCCCCAAATTCGTTTCAAATTCCACCATAATTGAAATTCAAAACCAAACAAAACCTCAATTACCTGCATCAGCAGCTCGTCCAGAACCGACTCCGAGCACCGATTCGAAAGGACGGAAGAACTATCAAACGACGCCGTTTGGTCTAGTTCAGGCTTCTCTAATCTCCGGCGCTGAATCTGGCTCGTCTTCTCCTCCATTCCCTTCAACTTGTTCGCTAAAACCTCCCAGTGCTCAATCTCGGCCTGGTACTTGGTCCTCAGCTTCAGCAGAGCCTCCTCTCTCCACTCTCTCCGGCGGGCCTCGGCGGGGTCCGGGAGATCCGCTGTGGAGGACAGAGGCAGTGGCGCGTCGTTGTCGTGGCGGCGCTTCCTCTTGTTGTTCTTGTTGCGCTTGTAGACGAAGCCATCGTCGTCGCGGCGGAGCTCCCATACGTCGTCGTTTTGGAAGGCCGCGGATGACGTTGACTCCATTATTGCGCCGCGAGCGGGAAAACCCCAAAATTTGAGAGAGCGAGCAAAAAATTTCAAGCGAGGGAGTTTGGTTTCAGGTGAAGACTACATTGCCCATTAAACCGGAATTTCTTTTTTAAGATAGGGAGGCCTCAAAACGCTGTCGTATTGACAAACGACACCCAGTTTCGAATTTTTTCATTTTCTTATTTACTCTGTTAGTAAATAGTCCAGTACCATTTGATTGGATGGTATAGATTTTTTTGTACGCATTTGAGTTTTTTATTTAAAAAACGAAAATGGCGGAAAAGAAAATATAGAACAAAATTAATAGGCTAATGACATCTCTGATCCTTGTATTAAAATTTATAATAGATTTTTTAGTTTTGCATCTTCAACCTAAATACTACTTGAGCTGAAATAGGTTTAAACCTAAAAATGATTAATTTGTTTGACTTAACTATTTAAGAGGACTATTAAATTTCTAACTCATGAATTGAGTGGTCCAACATATTATAGATTTAGATTTTGATAATAAGGGCTGGAAATGCAAGATCTATATGAAAAAATAGATTTGGATGAGTTAAATTCTAAATTTGGATATAAGTTATAAAACTATTGTTGGAGATACTGTAATGAGCAATTCAATTCAATGTATATGATTCATTGACAGTTAAAGGTTATTGGATTGTTGATATAAAATGATATGCTTTGAACATGAGTGGTCTACATTGCGTCATGGATATAATACTACATAAACACATCATCAAATCTACGATTGATGTCTAAACTAGTATCTTTTAATAAAAAAAACTACGAGAATTTAGAGTTCGAAAACACTACAATTTTAAATTTTGGTCCATTTAATAGAACATTTGGTTGCTCAAGTGGCCCCATTGTCCATTAGCCACAATGGTTTGAACTATAAAACTTGGGTTGAAGTTGGCTATAAAACCTGTTATTTGAACCTACAATTGGTTTGGTCAGATCAATAGTGTCAAATGAAGTTGCATTTCCGTAAGATTAAACATGTTTTTGCGACCCCTCCTCCGAAGAAAACATATGTATTTTAACGTATCAAAAGACCAAAAGATTTTGACGGAATTTATGAAAAAGCCGACAATCGGCGTAAATAAAAAGAGTTGGAGCACAAACACCTCCTCCATTTCCGACTCCGATTTGCCGGAAAATCCCGAGGCTTCGAAAAGTGGCTGGAGCACAAACTCAGCGACGATTCGATGGAGAAGTCGAAGAGGAGGCGGAAGCGGATGCACGGCGGCGACTCGGAAGAGAGGCAGGTGCAGTTCAACACGTTGCATAAGAGAGAGGATGAGCTCTAGTTGTATGACTCGTTTGCGTATCCCTGGGAGAAAGACAAGATGGTGCACCGGCTGGAGAAGAAGTAGTATCCTGATCAGTGTTTAGATAAAGCTACTAACGTTGTGGACATGTAATTGCTCTCTGTTGCTAGTTGGCCACATGAGAAAGAGTGTTTCTATGTTGTGAAGTGAAGACATTTCCAGAGGCTATCAGGGTATGACCAAGGCTTATAGTGGAGTTTTCCGTTTGCTTCGACTTGGGATGCTGATTCACCGGTGTGTTGATCTTTTCAGTATTCTCGAGTTAACTGCATTCTGTTGCTTATTTAAACCTATAGACTAGAAAAGGGACTCTGACTTAAACCCCCTGTGAAATTCTTTCTGCAAGTTCAAACATCTGATACACTCTCTGTTATACTGCCCAGGGGAATATTCTGCAGATAATGCATGGGACTTCAAAGAGCTGGAGGATGCAATTACCGAAACGTGTTTCTAGCTTAGCTATTTCATTCCAATTCTGTCTTACAAGTCTGGAGCTTTACATAGAGGACGGCGTAGAGAATCTGACAATTTTTCAAAGATCAAAATTCATAATATTTGAAATCTGCTAGTGTTGGTTGTACGAGTCATGTACTATATTCATTATACAAAGAAATCAACATTGCTTGTACTCAAGTACGTGAACATCAATTGTTTCAGACATATAATGCTTGATGAGAATGTGAGAAAACCATGTTACATGCATACTGGTGTGGTTCTTTAGCCTCTGTCTGCATTTCCAGAAACCTCTGTGATAGGTACACATTAAGATTACGAAACAGTGCCACAAAAGCTCAAAATAGTTAAGTTTTCTGGACTAGCTGCTTCAAGGTGTCAACTTATGCTTCAAACCATCTTTTTGCATGATTCTTTCTCCATAATTGGAGCATAACATCACAGCTCCAACATGGCATAGGGAGAACAGAGAGAACGCTCCTGAAAGGAGCGGCGAGTGGGCCTTGAAAATGCCTCAAGGAAAGCCGAAATCTGAAATTCTCAGGTTTTTGCGTTGTAGGGGTTGACTTGCTCAATGAGTTTCATGTGATTTCTTTGTGATTTCCAAGCAATGGAGAAGCTGAAATTGAACCGTGGCATCAGTAGTACAAGTTTGAAGCCTTGTCTGCTTGAATTGAGTTTCCAGAAACCTTCGAACTGCCTTGCAAAATTCCTTTGAAAACCAATTCTTTCTTGAGAAATGCTGCTGCTGAGTGCTGACTTAAGGCATGTAAATACCTCTTTGAAGGCCACAGGTGTTGGCGTTGATTGAAATATGATCAGATTCATGTATTGAAAGAATTAGACTGATAGAATGAAAAACCACAAATTGGTTTTAGTAATTGCTTCCAAGCCTCAGCTAGGCTTTCCTTTGTAGCACTTGTGGATAATGCCATTGCATCTGGCATTCAGATTGTAAGATTATAAACACCCTTGTTGGTTTCAATGGTGATTGTCAGCTAGGTTTTGCCTTGTTTGTATAGCAGCCAATGCTAATGCTTCATGCACTTGTCAAAAGTTGACCGTCTATTTGTTGAAGTCAGTATCTTCATGCTCCCAAGCGAGAAACCAAGGAACAAGAGAAGGATTCCGGAGATAATCAAGCACAAAGGAGGAGCCGACTAGCTACCTATGTTGCATGGACACGGACACGGCAACACGACACTGCGCGACACGACGACACGAAAAATCTTAAAATTTGAAGTTCTGACACGGCTTGGATACGACAAATAATTAATATATTTATATATTTTAGTATATATAAAAATTACTAAATGTTTTTTAAAAACCCCTTAAAACATACTAAAAGCTTCTAATATATATATATATATATATATATATATATATATATATATTCCTTTTGTTTTCTTGTCATACTCACTCAACGGCGCAACTCAATTCCCCGTCCCTCTCTATTTCTGACTAAACCAACACAATCTATCATGTCATATCTTCTTCTTTACTCTTAAATCAAATTTCAATTTGAGTTTCAGAAACATAATCATACCTCATTTCTCTTCCATCCCCAATCTCGTCATTCAAACCCTAATTCTTTGATGACCGCTGTTATCGGTGGAGAGACCGTCGACAAAGAGGACTGACACGACTCACAATAGGTAGAGACTCGTAGCTCTTGGAGGCTGAGGAGAGGACATTGTCACGAAGATCGACGAAAAGAATAGGCTAAAAATGTGAGATTTTTTAGGTTTAACAAGGTTTTTTTTCATAATAATAATTATTAAATTTAATGACGTGGCGTGTCCGAAACTTATGTGACATATCAGTCAACGTGTCGAGACCGTGTCAAAAAGTCAACATTTTCTGACACGTGTGTCAACGTGTCGGGCGCGTGTTGGACACCGTGCAACATAGCTAGCTGCAGTCTTCCTTCCAACTCCTTGCTTTGGATGTAACGGTAAATCAAGGTGATCATCTTCGCTGCTAACATGAGGTTTATATCCCCCCTTGCTTGCTGAAACAAATTATTGATTTATTCATAACAACTTGCAATTTGTATATTGATTGAACGGTGGCTTCAGAGACCATGAACCACGATGCTGGTTCCGAGTTTGCTCTTTGCAAGGTGCCTACATGAAAAACCCTAACTTTTGAACACCAAGCATGGTTGTGAACTTGTGATCGCGCCTCTTGTATAGAATCATGTACAAGCAGCTATGCTATTTAATCATATACAAGAGTAAAGCCTCTTGTGTCTTATGGGGAGCATAATTCTACCGGCTTTTGTTCCTTACTCCTTGCAGTTGGGGTTTTTAAACTGCACTTCTCACCTAAATTGTGTTGCCTAATATATCCAGATAACCATGAACCAGGTACAAATAGTGTTTGGTAGGTTCACCGGCAACACAAGATGAATGTCATTCATGTTAGAAATCGTAGTAGAATACATTGTCTTTCTAACGGAAGTGTTGTTTCCATTGATGAAAATCTAGTTCTATTGATACTACATGCGACTATCCAAGTGTAACACATGAAAATGACAGCCAGAGAAAGGGAGGGGAGAACAAGAGAAAGAAAAACTTACTGTATATGTAAAGGCGCAACTAGACTTGACTCCTTGGGTGGTACAAATTCCTTCTGGCCAGTTTTGGCGGCTATCCCCTAGGCCCTAACGTGCTGTTGAATTTGGGGGATCAATTCCCATTTCCTCAAAATATGCTTTCTCAGCACCAACCATTCGTGCTTGAAACATAGTCCATTCTCTTCTGCACCTCTCCCTCACCTGACACGAAGGTAACTCACATTTTTCAGGTTCTAATACCTGGAAAGATAATGTAAATTCACTAGAAATGCAAAGGCTATGTAAATATTGTTTATAGGAGTTCATGTTTCCTCAATTCTCTCAATGCGTTATCGCACAAACATACAGGACGAAAAGACCAAGGACAGAGAGATGGTTACATACCCCTTCCCATGGCGCTCTCCCACTCTCTGCTTGCCCCTGATCAAAAACAGCAAGTCATGATTACATTTTATTAACAGATAAAATAAATGTATCAGTCAAGAAATTTGTTTTGGTGCCACTCATATAAACAAAGGCAAAAGCTAGTGTTTACCTGGTTCCCAAGTGAAGGAACACTTTGATGGACAATCCACTGTGCATCGACAACTCCTATTTTCTCATGTGCAGGCTGTTTCCAAGCAAAGAAAAAAGGCTCAAGACCAAATCACAAAAGGAAACAAGAGGGAGCTAAGGCACAAAGACAGACAGAAAAAAATGCTTTGAACCTCTACACAGCGTCTAAGCGCAAAATCCAGACCCCAACCATGGACCAGATCATTCTACAAAAGAAAGGAAAATGTTTTCATGCTAGCCTTAGAGTAATCATTAAAGGACTTGGGATATCTTGAAAAGAGAGAGTTTATATTATATACCTGAATCATATGCCAAACACAACGCCATGCATCCCGAGAAAACACAGGGGCCATAATTTCTACAAACCTGCAGGTTGTAAATTCATGGTAAGATGTCATAGCACCTATTTCCCAAAAGGTAGATGAATACGATATTATTACATACGCTGCACAGGGCGGCAAATGCGGGTCATTACACCAACCAGGTTTCTCCTCTGTCTGCCTGTAGGAAGAGGTTGAAGAAAATAAGTGGTCAAGCAACATGAACAGAATATTATCATTTTTAATGAGCAAGAAAATTTGGCAAACTTACATGTGAACTTGCCTGTCGCCTCTCCGCTTTGTCATCTGCCATGTTAGCCCATTATTTGGTTCTAAACCAGGCTGTGATATTTCTAACCCATGTTTCCTTACTAAATTTATGTACCTGGTACAACGAAAATTAAAATCTAAATACACTAGTTCATTCCAGAAGTTGTTCTCAAATAAAGCAGCATAATGAATTCTCAAAGCTCACTCCTCTGCGTTGAAGTGCTCCACACCGAGATCTTCATCCCAAATAAATATGTATTCATATGATGCCACAATATCAGGATGCAAAAATCGCTTAGCATACCACCTACGAAACAGTTCAGTAAGCTTATGATAGAACATGACTTCTGCAGGGCTTAGCAATATCTATTGCAATTAGGACGAAAATATTTAAGATATACAGATGTGCAATTTGTCTCTAACCATTTAGTTTGCTTCCAAATGCTCACATGGATAGCCCGCTTTGACCATTCAAACTCATCCCATTCACTTGTCCGACCATCATAGTGAAATAAAACAATTGTGAAGTTCTCTGAGAACTGTATAACATACATTTAGCAAGAGAAAGAAAAAGAGAGAGCAGGAACTGCAAATGAGTTTCTAGAGAGAAGCAACCTTTTTAACTGCTGCATTTATATTCTTTTTCTGAGCATAGCCTACGGTAAAGGTTACAAGATACTTTGGCTTGATGGTTAAATCCTGCAAATGCCACCTCCACAAGAAAAGGTTCAGAGTAGAGAACAGATCCGAAACACATCAGTCAAAAGACAGGGAGGGCAAAAATAACCAGCTTGGTACTCGCCAGTCACTATCAACCTCCACCTTTTGCCTCTCCTTATAGAAGATAGGGAGGGGGGGGAAGTTGAGGACTCTGAGTACCAAAGGTGTTTTTTGCACCACCAGTCAAAAGAAAAGTTCCTGTTGGGATACAGTGCACCATACTTTGTGAAAAAAATTAGTCTCGCCTGAATTATTTTCTATTTATAATCCCTTAATAGTTTTTAACACCTTCCCTTTCTAATATGAAAACTTCTCATATTTGAACTTTCAATTAACCAGAAGCCTAGATAAAATATTAAAGAACCACCTTTTTTAACATTGCAATACAGTAATGGAGCTGCTCGTATTTAACCATCTCAATACAGTTATAATGGAAGGGAAAAGAAAATGTTGCAGGGTTCAATGACATTATATAAAGGAGGACTATAAACACAAGCATTGTTTTGACAGTACGTTATGATAGCAGATGCACACCTCACTGGGCAGACCCCATAATCGACGAAGATAAAAATCTGATTCAGATTCTACAATGCCAGGGGGCAGTCTTTCGGCCCCTGGAGGATTTGTTGGAACCCAGAACTGCATTATAATGAATGGATAGTAGTCAATGCCAATTTTTCAGTCAAACTTACAACATCGTACTATGTTAAACAAAAGTAATCATCAGTAGCATATTATTAGACTATTAGTATACCAGTGTACTAATTATTTAAAAGTTTATCACTGTAGGTATCATTGAACCCTAAAACTGTGTCCTCAAAACCACTATTAGGGAACTGGATTACAAAAGCTACCATAATTATGGTCCGTAACAAGCAATCTGCTTGGTATTACCATGAGAACTAGACAAGTAATAGCATAGCATACTACAAGGCTTCCATCTGCACAAGTACATTACAAAGGAAATACCTTTGCATCAGTAGGGATGTATTTTACAGAGGCATCCTTGTTCTCCTTCAAAGAAGACCACGCATTCACCAGTGCTTGGGTTGAGAACCCCGAGTACTTCTCCTCTATATACGAAAGATCAACTGAAGGAAAAAGGCTGGATGGAAGATTCATCTACAAGATCCAAGCACCATAAGGTAAAACAAAAATCAGTCTTATAATGATCCAAACCAACTAAACTAGAAACTTATTCAAAAACAAGCAAAATCCTTGCACCTTAGTCAACGAAATCGTTGGAAATGACACTCCTATAAAGAAGCCAAACACAATCGACACGAGAGCCGTTGCCACAAACTTCATTTTCTCTTTGGGTTTTCTTACTATATTCCCACTGCAAGCTCAAAACAGGGTCCAATGTTACACAAACCACAGTGATCAATATTGATGTAAGAACATGAACACAATGACCACTCAATAACAAATTTCTCAAATAACAAAGAACAATTAGAAGTTCATACAATCGTGTGGGACTCCCCATATTCAGTCAAGTTTCTATGATGCCACAATCACAAACATCATCAGCTCCTGCCACTTCAACTACTTCTCTCAAACCCTGAAAAGGTCAAACCTTTGGCTTAAACCCTATCAGAAACTGAGCTTAAACCCTAGTGTAATTGGCATCAAAATTAATGGGCAAAGAGAATTTAAACGTGAATTCAATTTGGGTATTGTTCATACAAAGTAAATGAATCAAATAAGTGATGAGTAAACGTACGAGGTTCAAGCTTTTGACCAGTTGGTGGACAGCTTTGACTTTCCGAATTGGTTTCCTCTGCGGATTGATCGAGATAAATGCAGGAGGAAGTCAGCAACTTCGAGTCGTCACTTTGGAAAGTTTGGAAGGAAGATGGAACAGATCAAACCGTTGGTTTTTGTTGTGGGGAAGAAGGTTGGAGAGGTATGACCTACATCCGTTTTATTTACTACTATTCTGGCGGTTTTCAACCCACACGTTAGCTACAAACATCTTCAAAGAAGTCATCCTGTGTTTAATGTTACATCACAAGTCTATTTGTGTTTGATCACCACAATGAGACTTGTAACTCTCATTCATGAAGCCAAATTAGCGCAAGCATGCAAAGAAGTAAGTTCTAACTCCATATGCGCAGCTCGATTCTCTACATCAGGTTCTACAAAGAATGCATATTCCAGAAGCATGCAAGATCAATTTAATCGGCCTACTCTCACTACATTTACTTCATCCAATTAAACTGGGGGGCTACACTATACATATTCTGCTAATTTCTATGCATGGAAAATTTTTGAAACTTTTTGAGTTTCAGTATTCATTTTATTTTTGAACCAACTCTTGTGGTTCTTCAAAACCAATTTGTGGTTTTGTACTTTATTTAGTCAATCTATTCTTGAGGTTGATCATCATCCATACAAGGCCAACACCTGTAGCCTATTATTTTGAAAGTATTAGCAGCAGCAAAAAGTTGTCAAGACTCAAGAAAACTTGGTATTTCAAGATACTTTGTCGAGTAGTTCCAAGCTTTTGGGAGGTTCACATCAAGCATCCAAGACTTTAGACATGTACTACTGATGCTAAGGAACATTTTTGGTTGCCTCATTCCTAAGAAATCAGAAGAAAAGCTTATAGAAATCATCAACCAAGTCAGCCCCTACAAAGAGAAAATCTGGAAATTTCAGATTTGGCTTATTTTTGGGCATTTTCATGGTTCATTCGTGCCTCCTTCCATGGGTTAGAATCATGTTCGCCATACACCAATTTAAAGCCAGTATATTGGACTACAATTAGAAAAAAAATCACATCATTCGCTGCTTTGAGGAGTGAGTTATGAGGTCTACAAGTTGGCATCTTGAAACATCCATTCCAGAAAAACTGAACTGCAATGAGTTTTTGTGGTCTTGTTTCTTCATCTTAACATGTACATATCACTGGGATTATTGTTTATACATCAATTTGAGATGTTTTAGAGTATTTTAGAATCAAGAATCATCCAAAAATAACGAGGGAAGCTCAAGGTACAACCTCTTCAAGTCGACTAAATAATAAGAAAAAGCTGAATTTCCAGAAAATGTATTTCTTGGGGCTGTTTTAGGAGACCATTCGTGATATCTTCCTTGGCTTCGTTAGCCGTTCGCTTCATCAATCCTTCAAGTACATATATTGTACTACATTCTCAAGCCAAGAACCAATCAGAATCATCATTCAAGCATAGTGCAAATCGTGCCTAAAGTTGGTCCCTTAAGCATCAAAATGTCATCAGTTTTTTGATGAAGTTTATTTTGGGGTTGGTTTCTTAGTCTTCTTGAAAGTTCTTTTTGAGAGGGTTGGTTCATCTTGGAGGTTATAATGTTGAAGGACAACGTCAAGGTATAAAACAACCAGTTGGTGGTTGGTTCAAGCCTTCCTTATTCATTTAAAGTTTGCTTCATGAAGTACAAGTGTGCATACCTTAGGGTTAAGTTTTCTTGGTTCATTGCCTTCAATTATCATCAAGACCAATGCTTGTGGTCTTGCTACCATGTTTAATTAAGCATGAGAGGCTTCTTATCTGCATCCAGTTGGTCAACGTGAGCTTAAGACATGTTTTCGTCAGAACGTGTTTCATCATCTTTAAAGGCAAGGTATTCATGTTGGATGCATTGGTTATCATGTTGGTGATTAATTGTGTTATTATATGGGCTACCTAGCTACTGCTAATTGTTATTGAAGCTTCAAGAGTCAAGACCTACATGTGAGTTTGGTGTTTGTCAGTTGAGCTAGTGAGTCGCTTTCGTCGGTGTGAGTGAAGCGTGGTGACTATAGGTCTTTTCAGTCAAGACACATGGCTTCTCCTTCAAGATCTGGGGGCTATGTTTGGGCCAAACTATTATATTTTGGCGAATGCTTTGGAAGAGGACTCATTCGACCGATTCTTGCGGTCTACGTTATTGTTAATGTGTTTCCTTTCGATTGAGAGTATTATTGGCAAGGATTTGTGGTTGCTTAAAGATTCCTTCAAAGATCCAAGAAGATTTGATATGCCTTGATCCGCAAGAAAGAACAAACTCAAGTGTTCACTATATAAAGGGGTTAAGGTATATGGTACAAACATATCTCAACGATTCAACACAACTTTTGCACACTGCAAAACAAGCCTCTCCGGAGCACCTCTACCAGAAAGATTCTTCGAGTCTTTTTGTCCCCCAATACCCTATCCGTAGGCATTCCCCGCTACTACTCACTAAAGCCCGACCCGTCGGCATTATCCGCTTCTACTCACCAAGCCACATCCATGAGCATTATCTGCTTTTACTCACTAAGCCATATCCGTAGGCGAATACCCGCAAAAAACCATTGTTGGAGTGAAAACTCTAGCAAATATCCAGAGTTTGTCAGAGATCCTTTGGCGAACGCACCAGATCTTTTGATTTTTAGTCCTGCTCAACCACATCGGTCTGAGTAGGAATGTCGGCTTCAGAGGAAGAGGAGAAAAATCGTAGTTGCTCTTTAGCTAGGTCTATAGAACCTATATGCAGGCTTGACCAGCGCCTGTATACATTCGTTTGAAGAGAAGTCAGAAGGCGAACGCGCATCAAGATCAAGTCCATTATTCAGTGAGTTTGAGTTCAATAATACATCACAATGATCACATTTAGCTATTCTAGTGAGTATTTATCATCATAGACAAGTTAAGAACTTTCTGTTATATAACTTATACCTTTGTGGATAGTTTTATATCTGTTATCTGCTTTCTTTATCATCTTCTTAGTTGTGTAGTTATAAATCAAATTGTTAGAATGCTCTCATTCTGCATTCTATGCCTTAGATGCTCGGTCCCCTAAACCAATAAAATGAGTTTGGCTCCATTCGTTTGAAATTGCCCAGATAGTTGTTTGTGCTTGTGGCAACTTGCCAGTTTGTGGTTTAGGGTTTTGGGTGGAAGAAATCTTTACTGTCATGTGTCATGTAGTTAGGGTCTCGTTTCACTCTTGTGTCTCCTAGTGGAAATGGGAAGAAACTGAGCCATTTGTGAATATGATTGATCAAAAGTAAAGTTAGGTCTCCCTGACCTCTCATTGTGTCATATTTTCTCGTTCCCTTGGGCCTTGTTTGCATTCACCAGTCTCCACCACCATCGAATCCAGGATGAATCTTAAACAGAAACTGACCCTAGCATAGAAGAATGATTAGTTCATTTTGAAGCAGCTGGGTCGAATACTACGGCAATTTCCGGGTTTCCATTTCTTTGATGCTTTTAGGACCTTAGCACCAAAATGAATTCTCATATCTTTTGCAGTCACTGAAAACCAACTCTGCCATAACATAATCTCCCTATGCTTCAGTCTGCCTTAACATAAGGGCCAAGTTTCCTTTATCCACCAGGTATTATGAGAAATAAAACAGAGAAAATTAATCATTTATTCTGTTTTCATTCAAAATGAAGATTCTCATGAAAAGAAGACCATCCCTCGTCTGAATATGACTTCCTCTTTCATTGTTCTAATACATCTTATTACTATTTAGTACTATCTCCTAGTGTTCTCCAGAGAAACATTTCCCAGCTCCCTTTCATAACTCAAATTGAATGCATATAACTTAGCTCCTATGACAAGCCTGAGTAATGGGAATCGGTGGGTTGGACAAGGTGCCATTGAGTATATGATTGGCAACCCTCTGATTGGCAGCCTGAGTGTAGTGAACTCCATCCCAGCTTATAGCAGCTGATGCATTTCCACAAGAAGCACCATATACTTCTCTTCCATTTACAGTTGCTTTGTTTCCACACCACACATGGTCATATCGCACATGATAACCACAGCAAACCTTCATTGGATCCATAAACCCTGTAGGAATAACCGTTGTATTGCAAGCAACTATTAATGTCAAGACAAGTCCCCAATTTGCTAATGGTAGTGATTAGCGAGTAGTGAGAATTAATAGAGTTGAGTACCTTCATTCTTTGCATTGCTGATGAGTCCATACTTAGCAGCATATACATCCACATATGTAATTGCAGCTTGTGGAAGCTCAGCTCTTAGTTTGATGACTCTGTCCTTGAGCTGCCTGTTGAATTCTATTGCCATGTCGTTTTGGCCCTTGACGCAGCCATGCTCATCGACATAACCTGGTGCAGGATTGAGATTGTAGAACAGATTCACTGGCAAGCAACCAATCGGACCAGTGTTGTGTATCCAAAATGCCCTGCCCCCTTGTTCGTATATACGCTGAAGATATGTCAATCAATCAGTACCCATCAGAAATTTAGAAACATGATGTACTTGCATACACAAATGGCACAGAACTTATTCTTCATCTTAACCATAGGAATTTTGACATGATTTATTTGAGACTCACTAGGACTGCTGTGGCCAGCTGGTTTACAATGTCTGGAATCTGTGCACGAAGCTGATCAACGCTTAGCTTTCGGAAACCCACAGACAGATCATTCTGCCCAATATCAAACGTATACAGTGCCTTTGCAAAGTCTTGAGGATTTGGAAGTTTGCTACTCTCATAGGGATTCTTAGCTAGACACCACAATTCACAATCACTATTGCAACACTCAAAAATCAAATTAGTGTCTCAAGACATAAGAGTAAAGATTTGAACCTTGTCGAAATAGATCAGCCGTTCGAGCTTTGAACTGCAGGAACTGAGCCGTCTGCATATCAAGCGAGAAAGGGCTAATGCCATACTCGAAAATGGTCTCATTCGGCCTTCTGATTGTTGATCCTCCGGTGGCAAAATTTGCACCATTCTTGTAATTTGTTCCCAGCGAGTTCAAGTATGCACTCAAGTATGGCAACCTTAGGCGCTCAGCTACATTACACATAAAAACACACCACATTCAATGACAGAAATTGAAGCACTTGATGGGTTTTGGCATCACCAAAAGTATAGTTTACCTATGAAGTCTATGATGAGACGACCATCGGAGTCCCTTCCAGCTGGTTTACGAAAGAACCCTTCACCGTAGGGTGCACGAATCGGCTCAAATGCAGCTGAGATCCCTCCGGTGTCGGAGTTTGAGTCGCCGAAGTTGTAGATTGCCGGAAAAGAACAAGATGGTAACGCAGCTCCGCTCACACCCAGAACCCACAAAGCCAAGAACAACCCACAAGGCAGTAGCACTAGCTGTTTCCAAATCTCCATTCCCAGCATCTCAGATTGGAGACACTTCTCACTCACTCAGTGAAATGTTGGCTACTTACTCGACTGGTTTTAAGGATAAAGTCTATCAGCTACTGTTTCTATGCATGTGCTTTGGCACCATGGCAGTGATTGATCATGATCAGACGGTTCAAATTACAGATGGCTTTGATCATCAGGGACTTGTTACGATCCTGTGGCACTGAGTGAATGAAGAATCTTGGGATCGAGACTGACTTCGGTAGAGTCGGTGAATCATTATTTCCTAGTAGATGTAGATGAGACGGACCAGACTCACCACCAAGGTTAGTCACCTAGTCGTCACATACCGTAACACATTTGAGGTTGTTAGTTACATATGCCTTTACAAATTCTAACAAAACCTCTCATGTATGCGTTCCATTGGACAAAACTATCTTGCAACTAAGCCCTTTGAGTAACTTGAGTTCACATTATAGAGCAATAAAGGGTTTAGAAGTAGTCATTAGGGATCCATTTACCACACACGATTTAGTAAGTTGGTGACTTTTATACACATACGCATTTGCCGTAAAGCTTACTTTATCTATAGACATAGAGCAAACATAAGAGATTGAGCTTGCAATAGCCTTTTTTGAGATTAAGTTGGTGCATGGTCGTTTTTAGTTGGTGGAGCGATTTGTCTGGTTAATTCTGTTAACGAACGAGACCTCATCCTGCTAACTAGCTATGCAGAAGTCTTCTCCGCGACCAGCTTTTTAGAGAGACTATGGCCGTTTAGACCAAAGAAGTTTGAGATAATAACAGGTCTGTGATGTCTTTAGATGTTCTGAGTCGCACACGCGTTACACTGATGTATTTAACGAGTCTATAAACTTGACTGACAAGTTCGATTAATCTTTAAAATTTCACCGTGATGGAGAAATAGCCTTAATATCTTGGCTAATTATGACTCACGTTGTCACCATAGAGAACACAATTATGTATTGGTCGCATTAATCACAATGTTCGAGTAGCTTTCTACGGACATAAAGACATTCATGTTGCCTCGTCTCTAGTTTTGATAAGGCTATAAGGACAATACATTGGCTTGGACGATTATGAATCCCTTTTCTGATTTAAAATGCAATACTATTTTCTTTCTTTGCATCGATTTCTTATCTAACGGACTAACTCAATAAAATATATTTTGAAAGTTATAAATGACCATCAATACAATGTGGAAGTCTTTTATTCCTGTCAATACGTACAGCATACGAGTAGTTTGTTTTTTACAAGTATGCATATGGGATATCAACATTTCAAAACTTCCCTTACATATCAATTTGAATGGCATATAACTTAGCTCCTATGACAAGCTTGAGAAATGGGAAGTGGTGGATCGGACAAGGCACCATTGAGTATACGATTGGCAACCCACTTATTTGCAGCCTGAGTGTAGTGAATTCCATCCCAGCTTATAACAGTTGAAGCATTTCCACAAGCACCACCAAATATTTCTGTTCCATTTACAGTTGCTTTGTTTCCACACCACACATGGTCATCTCCCATATGAAACCCACAGCAAACCTTCATTGGAGGCATAAACCCTGCAGTGATAATCATTCTATTGTAAGCAACAGTTAATGTTAATGCACAGTTTTACGTTGTTATAATACATTTAGTTGAGACGCATTTGTTCCTAACGGCCCCTTAAAACTATCCCTCCTGTGAGCAAACTCGTAGTTTTGAGTACCTTCTTTCTGTGCATTGCTGATGATTTCATACTTTGCAGCATAGATATCTACATATGTAATTGAAGCTTCTGGGGGCTCAGCTCTTAGTTTGATGACACTGTCCTTGAGCTGCCTGTTAAATTCTATGGCCATCTCGTTTTGGTCCTTGACACAGCCGTGTTCATCGAGAGCACTCGGTGCCGGTTTGATATTGTAGAACAAACCCACTGGCAAGCAACCAATCGGACCGGTGTTGTGTATCCAAAATGACCTTCCCCCTTGTTCGTATACAAGCTGAAGATTTGACACAAATGTATAAACATGCATGCTTTACTTACAAGTTACATACACAAATAGCACAGGGTTTCTTCTTAAGAAATTAGCATTGACAAAGTCAGGAGCTAATGTGATCGATACTCACTCGGATTGCTGCGGCGTGCTGGTTTATCATGTCTGGAATTTCTGCACGAAGCTGATCAAAGTTTAGCTTTCGGATACCGGCCGAGAGATCGTTCTGTCCAATATCGAACGTATACAGTGCCTTTGCGAAGTCTCGAGGATTTGGAAGTTTGCTTCTGTCAAAAATACTTGGCTAGACGAACATCATAGTTCAAAGACAATTAGTACTCTCTCTCTCTCTCTCTCTCTCTCTCTATATATATATATATATATATATATATATATATATATATATTGTGTCTCAAGACATTAGAGTTAAGATTTGAACCTTTTTGAAATAGATCAGCCGATCGAGCTTTGAACTGCAGGAACTGAGTCGTTTGCATATCAAGAGAAAAGGGACTAAGGCCAAAGCCGAAAATGGTCTCCAAAATGGTCCCTTTCGGCTTTCTAATGGGTGCTCCTCCGGTGGCAAAATTTGCACCAGACCTGAAAGTTGCTCCCAGCGAGTTCAAGTATGCATCCACGTATGGCAACCTTAGGTGCTCAGCTATATTACACATAAAACACATATTCAATACAACCATATATTCATAGCACAAAAATGAAGCACTTGGTACTTGTTTATATGTATACCAAAGAAGTCTATCATGTGACGACCATCGGAGTCCCTTCCAGCCGGTTTACCAAAGAACCCCTCGCCGTAGGGTGCCTGAATGGGTTTAAATGCGGCTGAGATCCCGCCGGTGTCGGAGTTTGAGTCGCCAAAGTTGTAGATTGCTGGAAAATAACAAGATGGTAACACCCTACCACTCACTCCCAGAACACACATTGCCATTAACCCAAAAGGCAGTAGCACTATTTGTTTCCGTATCTCCATTCCCAACATTGTCACTCACTCTCAAGGTTCATCAACTTTGTTTATATGTATGTGTTCTGAAACCATGACATGTATATTTATGGATTTGCAGGGACAGTGAGACCCCCTTGATCTTGTGGCACTCAATGAACGAAGAATGTTAGTGTTTGAGAGTGACTTGAGTATTGTCGGTGATCCCTATCTTTGACGATTTCCTTGTTGACCCGATTCACCACTGCCATAACATTTTTGGGTTTTATTACATTAGGGTATGCCTTTACCATCCCTCAATCAGCGTTTGAATCACTAAAATGTTAGCCAAAATCGCTTGAACACAAAGAGAATGTAGTCAAAAATGTGTGGGAAGTCAAAGGTTATATGTAATAGATATTGAATCTCTTTGGCTAAATGAATGTTTTTTATTGATAACTATCAATTTCTCGTCAACGGAACCAAGTAAATTTGATGTTTTCTGAAAGTCATCAATGAAAATAAGTAGTTTAATGTTAGAAAATACACAATTTGAACGTCTTTTGTTTAGTTCGATACATATAGTAGTCTTTAACCGACGAAACTTATTATAATTCGTCGGTTACAGTTATTTTTTTAATTTTTTATTAAATATTTTAGCCGACGAATATCTTAAATATTTCTTTGGCCAAAGTCTCAGACTATAGTCGACGAAATATTGTTTCGTCGACTATAGTTTTAAACTTTAGCCGACGAAACAGATAAAATATTTGTCGGCTAAAGTATGAGACAATAGCCGACGACTACTTCTCTTTTTGTCGGCTAATTAAAGTCATAGCCGACGAAGTCTCGTCTGCTAAGATTTTAGCCGACGAATTTGGTTAACAGGTCGACGAAAAATTTTTATCGACTAAAATGTTGATCCTGGTAGTGACACCACACATGATCATAATCTTCATGATATCCACAACAAATCTTCGTTTTATCGTAAAACCCTGCATAGATTTAAGTATAAGTGTACTAAATTTGATGGTTGAATTGACATTAGGAGCACAAACTACTCTTACCAAGCTTCTTTGCATTGCTGATGATCTTATACTTTGCAGCAAAGAGGAGTTCATTCCTTAGTTGGATCACTTTCTATTTGAGCAGCCTATCTCTATCTTTTTCCTCTATCTATCTCGTAGTAGCAGCAACAGCCATAGCTTTGCAATCTGACAGTAGTAGCATGCTAACATTAGCTTGAACAGTAGCAACATAAGGGCTGTTGAATGGAGGTTGGGATTATGAGGCGGTTGGAAGTGAACTCATTCAAGTTCAAAATTGGATCTAATGGTTGTGATAGTGAGTGTTGCTACTGTTCATTCAACAGTAGCAGACCAACAATATGTATTCAGTTGGCGTAGCAGTAGAAGAATATGTAGTCGCTAGCATTAGAGTTGACAGTAGCAACACACTAGCATCAGAATCTGGTAGTAGTAGTGCACCAACAGTAGATTCAGACAGTAGCAGTGTGACAACATCAAAAAATTGTCGGAAAAAACTAGAATAGTGCCGGCAGTAGCACATTCCGACCAAACGATAACACATTTAAACTTCGCAGTAGCAGCGTGCCACATCAGCATCAGAGAATTGCAGTATCTTTGGAAGTAGCACCTTTCAACTCAGGCAGTAGCACATTTCAACTCGGACTGTCGCAGCGTGTTATGTCAGCAAAGAATTGAATATGTAGTGAAATGTAATTTGGTAAAATTTATAGTGACAAATGACATGTGTACATCAATTTGTCTTATTTTGTTAATATTTTCTCTTAAATGTGTAAGATGATGTGTTTGTAAACTGAAATTTGGTTGGTAACTAAAATGTAGATTACTATCCTTCCTTTTCTTTTTGGTACAATTACTTCAAAGCAAGATGGGCCAAATGACCTAAAGCCCACTGATGGCGCAATTCACTTCTCCTCGATTGTGTGGGTCATTGATTCGTAGTAACCTAATAGCAGAGCAGCAATGGCGACGAGTGAGGAGAAGACCAAAGAAGGGAGCAACCTACTTGGCTCGCCGACCTTCAAGGAGCTCGACGATGGTCGCTTCCAGTGCGTCGAGACTGGGCACCAATTGCTGTCCAAGGACATTGAAACCTACTCTCAGAGCAAACGGTGCCGTTTGGGTCTCATCGAATTCGCACTCTCTCATAATAAGCCTCCTCTCAACATGTTCAAGCAGGACCCTCTTTCTCGGTATACCTCTTCTTCCTCACTCTACCCTTCTGATTTTTGCGGAGAACAAACCTTAAAGGTTTTAGCTTTGATTGTAGGGTTTAGGAGAAGACCCATAAAGGCTTTATCTTTGATTGTTTATGGGGTAATTCATGTTGGGTATGGCTGCTTTGGTTAGAATTTGTGTTGGTTGATGAAATTTTAGCTGAAATATAAGTGTGAATGTTTGAGTGTTAATTTTTTTGCTGATACTCTGTTGGTTTGTTTCTCTTTGTAGTTCAAAGTTGGTGTGTAAGCTAACCGAGGATACAATCAATAAGTCAGAAGAACACATTTGGAAGCATATCAATGGGAAACGATTCCTCAACAGACTGGGTTTGTATTTGTCTTACATTCTTTGTTATAAGGTCTTCAAGTGATTTGTATTAGTATGTGTTTGAAACAAGTGTATGGGATGTTCTTTGGAGTGATTGGCCTCGTGTATGTGTTTGACTTTGATGATGAATGTTACTTGAAACAGAGGAAATGGAAGAAGGAAAGCTAAATGTGAATAAAATGGAAGAAGAGCTGGATGATCAGAAACCTGAAGAAGTATCTAAGCCTGGCAAAGATGGTGCCAGGAAGGAGAAGAAGGAGAAGGATAAGAAAAAGAAGAAGAAAAAGGAGGTGATGATGGAGGACGGTGATGATGAGATTATCTCTGAAACACCCAAGTTTCATAGTGAGGAAAGTGATTCTGAAGAAGCTGAGTTTTGGATCCCTCCGCCAGGAGCTCGCTGGGATTTTGATGATGGCGGTGACAGATGGGGATCTGATTCAGAGTCAGAGAGCAATGACGAGAACAAAAGTGACGAGGTTGATGGACTTGGTATGGATCTGAACTTGCTTTTAATCCTATTCCGTGTTGAAGTTGTCCATCAGCTGAACTGCTACAGTGATCTAAATACGTCAGTTGTGTCAAATAGGGGCTTGCAATTTTTAATATATAAGTTTTCACTGGAGAGTGGTGAGTTATATGCTGAGTTGAGCTGGATATGTTTATGTGGCAACATACATTTTTGTGTCTACAAATCAACTGGTTGTATTCTTCGATCAAGACTCGTGCTTGTTTCATCGATGACACATACTGAACTTTGCATTGTAGTGTAGAGAGTCACCGGATTTATGGCAAGAAATTGTTGCAAAATCAGTAGTAATTCAGTTTTGTAATTATCCTTGGACATGCTATTCTTAATTTGAACTTTGCAACTTGACCCTCAAGTTCATAACTTTTTTCTCTAATATAATGCAGTTGAAGATGGTGACAAGGAGTCAGAAGAGATCTCAATGCGGTATGTTCACTACGTTCGATAGGTGGAAGAACCAATAAGCTTCCTGGTTTCCTTTGAATCTGCTTGATTGTATACCAATCCGTTGGAAACAATTGTATACCATTTTCTTTTGAATCTGCTTGATTGTTCTCGGCGCCTTGCAGGACAAAAAGAATGTCCATAGAAATTGGACCAAGCAGCTTTGCCTCAAGAAAGAAGAAGAGTAAGAAGAACACTGCATGATCTGACCACCTTTGATGTAGAAAAGTTTTTCTATTAAACACGAAGAGCTTGGTGAAAGAGAAATGATACTGAAGGTTTCAAAAGGACAATTCTTCTTCCTTGCACTTGGCCAATTTTGCTTTACTTTTGCTTTGTATCTCATTTGTGATTTGGGTTGGAGATATGCATTTGTAGGACAAATGGGTGAGGATTGTGCCAAAAACACATCTTGTACTTGTATGTACCACCCAAGTAAATGGACATGATTCCTGAAAAGAAATAGATGTTGGAGGTTGCATTTCATGTATCCTAAATTATTATTTTTTGAACTCCCGTAGGATATGAAATTTTGCGTTTTGTTTCAATTCTCTAACATTGTTTCAGATTGCCTGTTTTCTTCGGATGAAATATAGCTTTAATTGTAACAGAAGCTGGCTTGGATAATATATATATGAACAGCATAGACAACATTAGCATTACACAAAATACTTCAAAACAAATAAAACAGAAATCAAGTATAGTTGCAAATGGAAATTCATTCTGATATCAACCAATGCTCAGTAATAGAGTTTTGGAGACGAATAGATATGGTCATGGACAGGAGTGGAAGACCCTTTTTTTCCAGACAAACAAGTCCTGCAGGAGAGGAACAATAGGCTTCTTCTTCTTCATCTTATTACTCCTATCTCTTTTTCCTCCATTCCCATAATAACCATATTGCTTCTCATGTTGAGCACCAATGCTCAATATCTGAGCCAAAGAGGTAGAGTCCTCCATCCTTATCATCGACCACGGATCCTTAACATTCATCTCTGCTTCCTCCGGATTTGATCTCATCGAACTGATAGTATGGTGATCACTACTAGCCGCTGCCGCTGCCTCAGCCTGCACCAACTTGGACATGTTATTGTGAAGCTCCGCATTCAAGGTTGCCAATGCCACCTCGGTTTCTGACTCTCTCCTTGATAAACTTCAACTCCACCTTGGTTTCCTCAAACTCAGCCTCAAGTCTCTTGAGACTATCCAAAACATGATCACTTTCTTCAGTGTGGAGCACTAGTAGTTGGTGATGAGATGACAAACTTGTTCCTTGTTGAAGTTTTTGATTCTTGCTTGGTGTAACATGGCAGCAACTGAAGCGGTTTAGGGGGTGGTGATGGTGAGAAGAACTCTCCAAGGAGAAGCCGCTCTCCGAAGACGGCAACAGCTTCCTTGACGGAGCTGAAGGGTCTTGAAGTGTCAACATTGGCGCGGTAATCATGTGGCACTGGACGGACTTGAAGACCGGGTCTCCATTGAAAGAATTGAAGGTACGAGACATAATGTGGTTTGAGGAGTGAATATATTTGATACATGATTGGGGACTTGATTATGAGGTTAGTTATTTCTTCGCTTGCACTGCAAGTGTACGGACCCTTCATCACTAGAGACTTGCCTTCAATGTCAAGACAATATAAGAGTGACATTAATTAAGGTGGATATATGACCACATACCAACTTGGTCTGTGCAATTAGCATATGCCGAGCACATCATGTTCTTGAAGCCTTTTAGCTACATAAGTGACAGGATTGATGGCAAGTTTAGAACCTATCAATCAAATACGATGCGTCTTGGCTAATACAGTCCATTTTAGCTGAGGAAAATCGTGTGTCGGTGAACAGTGTTCTGGTTGATTAAGGTGTTAACTAATAACTTTGAGATCATGAGTTCAAACCTCAATGTCATACCTCATTGACAAACGATGGTATGTCAAGAAATAGTTCATTCGATGCTAGGCTTACAACAATGAAAATCGTTTTTTTAAGGTCACATTGAAGCATTACTCTTCTGTTCTTACACTACAAGAAACTCAAAACCGGACACATTTCCATTGAGCATGATCAAAGTGATTACATACTGCTATAAGGTTAAGGAAGATGAGAAACGAAGAGAGATGTGAAAGAGTGGGTATGTTACGCAAACCTGTCGACCATTGTTACTCTCTCCATGGAAGATGACCTAGTCCATGCTCCACAACCTGTAACATTGGAGCAAGGTGCACATCAGTTTAGAATATAATGTTTATCAATTTACTGGTGTGTTATACCAAGCGAATAAGTCTGTCTGAATAGAATACCAAGTCATGTTTTGTTGTTTGGGCATCCGCATTCCTCGTATCTGAACCAAACAAAAGAAGTGGCACTTTCATAATGAAAGGAGTCCACATATAGATCAACAACACGAGCAATTCAAAGAGAAGAATAAAATTGAAAGTTACCTGAAAAGATAAGGAAAAGATTTGCTGAATTCTCCTAGAAAGTCGTACATCAGAGTCTGCACTGGTGTAGGAGGATCTTGGATAAGTGACTATACAACATCAAAAGGCAAATACAAAAAAGGCTCGAGGTCTCCGATCATGAAATGAAAGGCAAGTTCTTCACATTTACAAAATTACAAGTGAATGATCGATGTGCAACTTTGTGTGCACTACACTGTACACAAAGTTTGGGATTTCTCGTGATTCAGACTGCTACCTGGCAAGCGGCTTGTATGCTTTGGTGGGTCTTAAAATCATAGTTTGGGATACTAACTGCCTCCCCAAGTTTTAATTTCTCCATACAAGAAAGCAACAACTCTGTATCAAGTACTCTCAAATCAACCCAAAATTTAAAATCAAATTGGTGACAAAAGATTTACTAAAACAACACGCTGGAATTGGAGAGCCTGAAATGGAAAAGCGGAAAATATAGACGCATGTCTTGTGTATCGCATGTGGAGATTCTTATTGTTCTAACATGTTTGGTTTTGCCTCAAACAAACACTATTATCTTTCGATTTCGGGTATGTTGTTTGTCGAGGATTGCTAATGTACACTCATTCTTAACCACAGTTTTTTTTTGGCAAAATTTTCTTGTACATAAGCGTTATTTTTACTAGTAATGATGAAACAAATGTAAGTTATTGAAGTGAACTTCTCAATTCCCAATTGGGTACTTCGGACTTTTGAGAATAGTCACAGAAAACATAAGGTCTCCAAGTCCTGGTTCTGCAAGCTTTTCCACAATTGATGTTGCTCTTTCTTTACTCCTACCGTCTCGAAATCAAGGAAGAAAACACGTCCACGCCAACTGAAGGCAGAAGACATTCACTTTGTTGCCTCCCTCATGTCTCTGTACGATCTCTTTTTCTTCAACTGGGGTGAGCTAAACTCAAAGACTGTATAGCAGCAGGCCTGTAATAAAGCAGTGTCAAGTTTTTCATAATCCGGCAGTGGAATTTGAAGTACACTCCAAATCCTGGTAATGATAAGGATCTAACAGATTTTTGCTTCCTGATTGGAATTCTTAGCACATTGCATGCAAAAGCAGTTGCTAGTAATCAAAAGTCCACAACAGTATTCCAGTATGCGAAAGAATAGGGCAAGTACCTGAAAGTCTGAAACCCAAAGCCAAATCACATTGCTGTATGCTCCTCATCCCACAGCTTCTTTCTTGCAATCAAAACTCTCTCTTCACCTGAGGAAAGAGCATCAACTCGTGGCTCAACTTCTAATAACCAGTCATCCCACTTCAAGGCAGTCACAAACTTCCGGATGTAGTTCATAACAGAGGGTTTGTCTCTTATGATGACAAACCCATTGGGTCTCAGAATCCGATCCATTTCAATCAATAGATCCTCTGCACTGCATCCACGTTCCTCAATATCTGAAAATACTGCCCATGCATGTAGAAGATCATATGTACGTGGGTACGTGGAAAACGCTTCACACCTATAAAATACAGTGAGCACAAACAGTCAAATCTCAAAAAATGGAAAAGTAAGATTGGAAGAACCCCTAAAATTTGGAATGTCAATATTCAAATTATAACAACAGAACAACCACATTTATGTAGAAATCATAGATTCACAGATCGGATGTCCAAACAAAGAAGTGAAAAAGGAGCTATCGATCAAATCAAACGTACCAGTCATGAACAGTTCCAATCAAGCCTCGATCATAAACAATCTTTAAATTGGCAGATGCATGGACAGGAGCAACGTTCATAACCCAGACATCTTTTCCATTCAAGGCAGCAGCGAATCCACCAAGGTGTGAGTTCATATCCATGACATTTCTGAATGAATTTCTCTCTATAACAGACTTCATCTGCTTCCAGTATTCACCGACTCTAAAATGCCATATGCTCTGTATCACAAGGATTTCATAGGCGCTCATTAAACAGAACAAATGATAACATCGAAAAGTGTTAAGCTTGTAATCAGGAATCTTACAGTGTCCTCTTGGAATTCTTCAGGAGTGATGCCAATTTCCTCTAAGCGAGGGGGTGCTGTTGTAAGCCTCTGGGGCCAAGGGGCAAGTCTGCTTCCTCTTTCCCTATGCACTTCTGTTTTGTAATTTTGATAGTGAGAATAACTAGATGGTGGATAGCCGAAAACAACAACAGTAAAGTATAGTTAACCTACTTACTCGCAGAGTACTGAGAAATGCACGCCTTCATGCTAACATTCCAACTTGCATCTGGGTCATCATCAGAATTGCATATAGGTGGTTTTGTCCAAGGATCTCTCTTCAAGTAACAAGTATTAGTCAGTGGCTTCGCCCATACTACACTCTGATCTTTCTTGGCTACAACTTTCCAGCACATTCTTTTCGTAAGATCAGACATAGCACTCCAGATCCTCAGATTTTCAGGGTCATGTGCATATGCTTCAGGAGAACTGTACACAAAATACCCTCCAGGTCTTAGTAATCTATCAAGCTCTAATAAGAGGATCCCGTCTCTTTGAAGCCAATCTATCCGGCAGCGTGAGCAATGAGCCAGCTCAAATGATCGGCTCGGATAAGTAAGCCTCTTTGTACCCAAGATACCAAGAGTTGACGGAATCCCCCTCTCTAACGCAAACTGTATTTGATTCTCATGCACATCATTAGGAGCAAGCGACATGGCAATGACATGATGAGAAAGAAGATACGCCCCAAAACTCGCAACTCCGCAACCCACATCAAGCAAAGTGCGAATATTTCCACCGTTGTTGAATCTAAAATCAGGAAACTTAAGCATCTACACCAAAATTATAACAACAGCTCAGGAACAATCATAACATAACAATCACTACGAAAACAAGCTTTAGAATCATACAAAAAACAACAGTACCCTGGAAAGCGCGACAATGTACTTATCAGCTCCATTATGGAAATGTGTCCCTCCACCGGGGAAATTGATCTTGTCACCATTCACAACCATCCAATTCTGATCCGATTTCTCCCGCGCAAGCGAAGTGTGTGGGATATTAGCCTTCCACACCTCATCTCTACTGGCCGGCCATCGAACCGGCACCTGTAAAAACAAAGACCTACATAAAGTTCATCACTAAAACTAGCCGAATTCATAACCAACAAAACAAACAAAATGTGCGGCAGCGCTCCCTCTAAGCAACCTTGTATCCCTTCGGCGGTGGAATCAGGCAGTTGTAGCGGCGCTCCGGCCGGGGACAATGCCGTTCGTAATGCTCCATCAGCGTCAAATTGAGCTTCAATTTCAGCTGGTAAATGAGGTTTCTATCGAGACAAGGTATCAGCTCCGAGAATTGCATATCACAAATCTTCACAGAGAAATCAAAAATCATCAGCGCAAACCCTAATCAATTCAGTGTTGACTTTCAAATGAGAGAGAGTGACATACAGGAATGGTTTTAGGGATCTCGACGGCCTGGCGGGACCCAGCGAAAAGCGGGTCGAAGCCGTCCGCGTCGTCGGAGAGGCGGGAGCCCGGGCCGAAGGACCAGCCGTAGTAGAAACAGAGGAGACCCAGGCACACTGTGAGGCCGAGCAGAACGGACTTGAGCAGCTTGGGGAAGCTGACGTCATTCCTGTGCTTCATTGTTGTTTGTTTGGAGGGTGACGGACCCGACCCGAGAATCGATGGCAACCCTCGGCGCAACGCGGGAGGGAGAGATTAGCAGGTTGCGGTGGTCGAGCTCTCCGTGAAGTGGATTTGGATTTTGGAAATTTGGCAAAAATTTTGGGATAATAAGGTCATTTTCAGCGTGCTCTCAAAGCAAAGGAACATAAAAAAAGCATAAAATTGCATGAAAATTGAATAAGGTCTCATGAATTTGTACACACATGACTAAAGTTTGTATCGATTGCCATCAATGATGACCCATCGTTTGTCTTTGAGTTCTCGAGTGATAGCTTTCAGAAAGTCCTCCGTTTCGTTTTCTTGGATTCGTAGTTTTGATGATGATGATGCTCACTCAATGATTTCTTGTGCTTTCAATTCAGTTAGATTTCACATTCGTATTGATCGAGCTCCGCTCGGAACCATTTATGTTGTTTTGTGAATGTCTGATTCATGCTTATGTTAACCATGTCATAAGAACAAGATATAAAAGAGCGTTTCACTCATTGTTAGTCACTTGGTACAGTCTGGTTTCATCGCCTAACCCTTTCTTGTGTCTCAAACATTTTATTTGGATTAGCTGCGAAGGGATGTAAGTCGTGGTTTTATTTTTTAGTTCC
Organism: Comarum palustre; assembly: GCA_951800085.1. NCBI lineage: Eukaryota > Viridiplantae > Streptophyta > Magnoliopsida > Rosales > Rosaceae > Comarum > Comarum palustre. The sequence goes on along the minus strand of OX637574.1, from coordinate 1,106,368 downwards.
GTTTTTCATGATTGTTGCACCCTGAATAAAAAAGAAAGAAAAAAAGGGCATACATGAGCAAAATGGTTAATGAATTGCGATAGGTTTGCAGCCTCACCATATATCTATCACCAGTTCACCCATATTTAGTAAAATACGGTACGTTAAAATTTAGTTAAAAAATACAGATATGAAAAATTTAAAAATATAAAACGTACGTGTTTAATTCATGGTGTAATAAAAAATACAAGCGGAAAAATACGAATAGATATTTGCCATTTCTAGTAGTTATACGTATTTTTATGACATCTAAACATCTTAAATATTTAAAGATAATAATAAATGATTCAAAATTCACATTTTTTCTTAAATGACTTTTTTAGTTGAACAAAAAATATATTTGACCAAAAAAATTAAACAAATTATTTTTAATTTTTAATTTTGATGTTTTTTGTTTTAAAATACAAAAAATACATATACACGAATAATTCAACTAAATTTAAAAATTCGTGACTTTTTTCGTATCTTTAAAATAATTCAAAAAATAAATATATAATTTAAAAATAATATACATTTATAGGCGAATTAACTAAACAGTTCGGAGAATAATAATATGGACTGGCCAGCCACCTATTTCGTTTCATTTATTGCAAAACTTAAAAGCTACCAGCTTCCCGAACCAACTTTGCCTTCTTTTTCATCATATTATGACCAAGAAAACCCCACTCAACAACACAACATTCTCCCACTCTTCGACTACCGTTATCTAAGCATCATGACCTCCACCGCCACCGTGAAGCTCCCTCCATACTGCAAACTGAGGCAGCACCACGGCGACGACGATAACGGGTCTGCGGAAGATGGTTACTACGATTTCGAGAAAGAGAAGGTGGTGGTCACGAAGCCGAGGAGTAACAGCAGCAGCATTATCAGTTGGTACAAGCTCAAGTCGAAGCTGGCGATGCCGACTGTTAGGAAGAGGAGGCTGAGGCTGAGGAGGAGAGTTGTGAGCTTGAGGAGGTTGCTGGTGCTGAGGAGGAAGCTCAAGATGGCTTATGGTTATCTCAGAGTTTCGTATCAGAAAGTTGTGAAGAGATTCAAGGATGGACAGTCTCACTTTGGTGATCTGTTTGCCGGGAACTATATGTTCTTGCAGGTCAATCCTTCTTCTTTGAAGTGCGTTGATCAGCGCCGGGGAAATCTCGCCGGAGCCGGTGGGGAACAGAAGCACCCCCACCACCTAATTCAAAGCTTCCCTTCGAGGACAGGGATGGGGTATACCTTCCCAAGAAACTAGTAGTTATTCTTATTATTATTACTATTTTCATTTCCATTCTCGAACTGAAATTATCTTTATCTTCGTCGGAATCAGAGTGCTTTAATTTTGTTAAGCAGCGCTTTTGTTAGAAGCATAGATGAATTTAGCTAATCTTCATCAGGTGCATGTTTGCTTCTTGTAAAAAAAGTGCTTACAACAACTCGGAAGCATTCTTAACTATTATGTGGTTGTCTAATTGAGAAAGTTTTACAGTAAAACATGGATGAAGTCCATGATACAATTTACATGCTGCATGTTCTTGGTTGTGAAAATGCCCTAAACTCCATTGGAGATCTGGTCCAATTTTTCAGTAAAACTCGACACATTTTGTTTACGAGCTAGAGATTTATATCGCTCGACTAAATAGTAACATGGTGTATGCAAAGTTACTAAGGATCGATGAAATGAAAGAAAATATTGATATGGGATGCTAGCGCACAATGATGATGCAAGAGCAGTTGGCAGGTGAGATCGAGTTGATGGAGTCGTGACCACCTGTGATTTCACTAATTCAGGGGTTGGGAGTTCCTATCAACATTTAGTAGGATACATAAAACGTGTCATGATAATATTGACCGATAAAACAAGTCCATCTATCTAAAGGCGTAGCTAGAGAGAGGATAAGAGGGTCAATTGTCTTCTTTTAATTTTTTTTAAAATAATTACTCTTAATTTGTATCAGATATTAAAAGAAATGATAAATGTCATACACACATATTTTTGAATAAGTAATCTCTATTAATAAAATTAGAAGGTTTATTTGAGTTAATCAATCTGGTTAAATTTTTAAACTACTTATAATGCTTTTAATTTTTTAAAACTTTATAATAATAATAATAATCGTATATAGTAATGATCGTATCCTCTAAGCTTGGATCTATTGGATCCAAGGAACAAAAGAGAGATCCAGAGTTGTTAATGGAACCTAGTGATGGTCGGACAGCGGCTAGGTTGGTGGTTATTGAGATCAATGTGGTCAAATCCATTTATTTGGAAATTCTAAATGACTGGGCTTTATGCAAGCCACCCAAAGCCCGCCATCACCTAAAGATCCTCATCAAAACGGTGCGTTTGGGATTCTGGTTTGAGTAACGCTCTTCAGTCACTCAGATTCAGCAAAACAAACCATGAGACTCCTCCGATCAATTTCCGGCGCTTCTCACCGGTCACGACTCCTCCGATTCCTCGGCCAGCGACACCTGTCCTCTTCTCCTCCGGCTCCGCCTGAAACGGAGGCATACAGGAAGAGAAACTACGCCAACAGCGTGACGGAGTACACCGGCGTCGTCAACGACATCAATGCGCAGCGGAGGTTTGCTTTTCTCCTGAGAGACGTCTACGACGACATGTCGCTCGACGGTGTCCAGCCGGACCGGGACACCTTCCACTCGCTCATTTTGGGGTCCATGAAAGGAGCTCGGTTGCAGGACGCGCTTTATTTCACGGAGCAGATGAAATCAATGGGCTTGGCTCCTGATGTAGGTTTGCTTTCGCGGTTTCGAGTGAAAATTTCGATGTCGTTTTTGTTGCTTGTATTGAATTTCAATTCCGTTGCTGTGTTTAGGTCGATTCGTATAACTTGCTGATTTCGCTGTGCGGGAAGTGTAAGAAGTCGGAGCAGGCGATTCAGGTAGTGTAGGGATTTGTTGATGTTTGTTTTTGTTTTTTAAGCGTTGGTTGGATGGAGAGTTGATGGTTTGTGTTTTTTTCGGTTTGTTTGGATTCGAAGATTTTGGAGGAAATGAAGAGGTGTAAAGTGAAACCGATGCTACAAACCTACATGTGTCTCCTCAATGCATGCGCAGCTGCTGGCCGCCTAGATCAAGTGTATGTTACTACATTCTGTGATTTTATTGTTGATGTATGTATTTCAGTTGAGTGTAAATTTTGTTGATTGAATGTTGAATGCATATCTGCAGGTACGCGATTGTGCGTGACATGACCTCTGCTGGTCTTGGGTTAAACAAGTTTTGCTATGCGGGACTTATCACTGCACTGAAGAACAAGACACCCTTACCAGATGATTATGCTGCCAAAGTAAATATTAAATTGTTGCATCTGCTTTAAGTAAGCTCTTATTTTGTTATTGTTGGAGTTCTCTAATATTCTGCCTTTGTCGTAAGATTATAGAGTTTGTCGAGCGGTCAAAAGAGTGGTCATCGGTTGAAGCTTCAAGTGAAACCGCTCAAAATGTAATGACAGGGATAACAGAAGAGGAGTTGTATAACATGCCAACAGCTGAGTTTGTTAGCAAGCGTGGATTTTTAATGAGGCAACTAACTGTGTATCATGTTGCATTTAATGCTTGTGCGGACCTACAAAATGTTGAGGTACCATTGCATTTCTCTATGATCTCCGTTCAATTTTTGTTGAGAAACCAAATTTTTACTTTATACTTGCCTTTTTTTTCTTTGTGGTTCTTGTTGATTTTTTGATTCCAGTGATTGCATTTTTGGTTATGTGGAAACAATGCATCTATGCATGACAAACTAGCACTTTATGCCTGATCTGCCATTACATGGTTCTTGAATTTTTAGGAATGTTGTCACATCTCATGGATTCATAGCGTTTTAGTTTTCTTTTTCAATCTTTATATCACTATTATCAAATAATCCAGAATGAAAAGTAGGTCTGTAACTTCCCTGTTTTTCCAGTTCAACATCGGTTGCAAGGATTGCTGAGTTTAATGATAGTTACATCCTAAATATGATACCTTTTCTATTCCACTTGGAATACATATTGGTTAAAGGTCCTTGCACACATATAAAAAACCTCCGGAAGTTTTATATTTCATTTGCGTACTGCTGCTAGGTGATGGAAGCTCTTTTAGACATGCTTCAAAAGGATGGGAAATATCCTGATATCTATATTGTGATTCAAACTATGAGGTAAATACTTGTCGAATATTATCTTTAAATCTTGATACTGTTTGTTTAGCTTTCATATATGTCAACTATTATGATTATCTACTGAGATTATAAGTGCCTTCGAGTTCGATCACTAAAGGTTTGATCAATTTTTTGGTGACTTTGTTTTCAACATACATCAATATATTTTTGTGTTTACGTTCTTTTTACCACTTCCCTTTCATTTCAGATGCTATCTGAAGTGTGGGGATATTGATCGTGCTGTGCAAACGCTTGATGAGTATCTGAAGACAGGGAGGCCTCCTGTATCAGAACTCTATACTGTGAGTTATACAACAAAGAGACTATTGAGTCAACATATTGTTCCTTTATATACTGTTCCATCAGTCGGTCTTGATGCTTAGACAAACATCAAAAGTTAAAAATAATGTGCTCAATATATGACTTTTGTTGTTGGTTAGCTAATGTAAAACTGATTTGTCAGACTTGTCACCATAATCCCCGCAACAAGCCGCCACCACACCCCCTCCCCCCCCAAAAAAATAGTTTCAATGATTTTCATCTTGTTTCGTGAAAAGTATAATAAAACATCTGTACCAGAAGCAATTGTAATTTGTGCACGTTTCCTTCCCACTAATTAAATATTGCAGTCTTAAACTGTGTTCTGACAAATTGGTTTGCAATTTTGACTTATATTCTCTGATATGAATGCTCTAATATCTGGAATGTTATTTACTGTAGACACTTGCAGAGGGCGCCATGATTGGATATACTCCCAAGGGAATGCAAGTCGCCCAGAAGGCATTGGTATGGTTGGGCAATGGAAGTGCCTTATTTTGTATAGCAATATTTTATATTTTAGATCATGGTGCCCTCCAATTCCTATTCTATGATCTTTTTTTCTGTTTGAGTTATTCTATTATCTTTTCCTATGCAGGAAGATATGAATGCCAGGAACTTTACCTTGCTCCCACTACAAGGGACTGATCTTCTCCGCGTAGCTGCCGGTGAAAAGGTGTGCACAGAAACCCTTTTATTTACCAGGGTTCTCTTTATTACTGATTATGTAGAGTTATTTTCAGTTTCTCAAAAGGATAAGAAAGCTCTCTAACTTCCATGTTTTTATATGCATTGTCTTCTGGTTGTGAATCTATGGACTGTCTTACGATGAACCTTCCATACTTTTTTTTGCAGACTGGTGGTTATACTACTGCAAACTATATATGGGACTTGATGCAAGCTCGTAACTTTCATCCTCTGTTTCCTGCCGTAGAAGCATATTACAATGGTTTGAAAGTGAGTTTCTCTCCATGAGTATTCATTTCTGGTTATATTTTTTTGTAACATTTTGGATTCAAATGCACATACTACAGTTAGCAGGTGGACTGCAAACTTGGTTTGAGTTTTGATATGAAAAATCTACTACTGCCTTGCTCAAAGAGTCTTGTGTTGGTCTGTGGTGTGTTCATGTTCAGGAATGTTATCATACATTCTTGCAAAGGAATATTGATCAGAGATTTATTAAAGAAAAAGTTATTTGTTATATCCTGTCTCTTGATTGTGTGTGAATTTATCTTGGATTTGAACCAGTTATTATGATTATGTGATGCCATTCTATGTAGAACCTGACACTTGCAGTATCTAACCCCAAAGTTCAATACCAGAACAGAGGCATTGGGGGATGGTTCATTTGGTGCATTTAGAATAAAGTCCCACAGTGTAGCTTCAAATTATATTGATCATATGCATTTGAACCTGGGGTCTTACAGATCAGAATAAATTGGCAATTGCTGTAGAAAATACTTGTCTTGGGTTTCTCTGATGTGATTTTGAGTTCATTATACTTTATGTTTTTGTGTTCATTAAATACTTTTTTTCATTTGTGTTGTTTTTGACAATTACTTCCTCTATTTCTGAAATTGCAGGAGCGTGAGGTTCCTGCTTATGATCCACGAATAGTACAGGTTAAGAGAATTTATGAAAGCCTTGCTTCGAGATTTACAACACGACGATCAAATTAAGTGATGATAAAAGTCTCCAACGACTAGTTCCCATGATCTGTTGTCGTTGAACTGACATAATGAGATAATTGCTGTTTCGAAGGAAGGGGGCATTGATCCGTGTTGGTTAAATGAACCTCAAGTCAATGGTGTGGATACTCGTATGTCTACATACTTCAAGGCCATCGTGGTGGAGGGGTGTGTCTAAGAGTCTACATGTGGTGCACCTCTTCAAGCAAAATGGGATTGCATGACCAATTTTTTGTTCTCATATTCTGGATACATTGAGTTTCAGTAACAGTGAGGACTGATGAATCATTTGAGTCATGCAACAAATATGTAAGATTTTGCTTTTCACATCCCCTTTTCCGTAACCTGATTTAAAAAATTTCACTTTTAGCCTCGGTTGCCTTTGTCGATATCCACAAATAGCATCAGGCCGGTTTTAGGTGTTTGCAATAGTCCCTCGGAGCTATTGTTGTAAAAGATTTCAGCTAAATTGTTGTTCTGATAGTTTTGATCAAGTTTTGGAGAGGAACACGTATATCCCAAGTAATACGAAGAGCCTCCCCAACAGATTTGGTATGATTTTCTATTATAGATGTAAAAATTAAAGTTCTTATCAATTTGTAATCTCATACTAAACATTATATACAGGGTAAGTCTCACCCCATTCCTTACTGTTAAGAGACCAGTCGCATTAAACTTAGAGGCAATTTTAACATATTTTTTCATCAACCATTTACAACCAGATCAAAAGACAAAGATAAAGAGATCACATATGCCTTTTAAATGCAGGCATATTATCTTGAATGTGATATGTGATTTCATTTTGTAACAAAAGAGAAAACTGTCTAGTAAGATATGACAACACTCTGCACGACCAAAGTAGCAGTGCCATGCTTCACGGTTTGCTGTACAGATATGCAGATAAGGGGATGCCTTTAACAATTGGATATCACACCGCACCTATAAACTGGACTATTCAACACTTCAAAGCTCCAAATCCATGTTGGATGTACAGGTTTGACACTATCTTATCATGTTAGCATGTCCAAACTATTCTGCATATTAGAATCCCCTCTATCCTTGCATTTTAACTACTAGTTATAGCCAATAAGACAACCTTATCAGAAACTGTGAAAACTAATATATTCAGTCCATATCCTTGCAATGCACTCCTCTCTTTCTGTCCCATCTACAGATTCACCTTTATTACAGATTCACAAACTCATCAAGTTTGGACGCAATAACTTATTGTGCCCGGGAAGCCAACGTTAGGGTACCTCCTCACCTACATAAACCATAATCATCGGAGAGTCGGAGACTAAATGAATACCACAAGGACTAGATGATGACAAGTGTTGAAACTACTGGTACAAATAAACCTTATGACAATATCAGGAGAGAAAAAAAATGTTTGTGCAGTAATTATGCGGGTAAGGCTCACCACAGTGACCACACGATTACGTCACTAACTAGATTCTTGTGGTTGATATAGATTTGCGAGTGTATCTACGGTCTCTACAAAATGCGGATAAGGCAGTCAGGGAAGGAGACCGTGTCCGGCAGCATTCGACACTGTTGTCTGTCAGTAAAATTACAGAGTAACAACAATAATGATAGTGATGTAAGCTAGGAAAGGTGTACAGAGTTACCTTTTATGAGAAGAGGCATGATCGGCTCACGACTCATATTCGATGTTGGATTGATGCCTCGAAACCTACACAATCTGCGTCTTTTAGCGACTCGCGTTGCCGCTCTGTTTAGCCTGCGGTTAACAGAGTTGCGTAGCTCTCGTTACTATCTTGACGTCTACGGTCACGGTTAAAGTGAATGATGTGGTTGTGACCAGTCTGTATATGATCAAAGTATGCCGACCAAGCATATGTACTTACAAGTCCTCAAAGATCCTAGTCAAACTAGACGTTCTTGGCTGGGGAGTTCAAAATACCTCAGCGCTGGTCACAAGCGGACCTACCCGGAGTCCCCACTCCCTGACTAAATGTCCCACATTGTGTCTTTGCAGCGGTTCACCTATGGCAGTGGATCATCGGTTAGGCCAGATAGGTCGAGAAATGTTACGGCTTACTTCAGCGGTTTAGAGCTCGCGTTGATGCGCGTACAACAGATGATTATCGTTGAAGACTCGTCGGTGGCAAGACGAATCTCATGCAGATGAGATTATCCCTAGCAGTTAATCATCGCTAGTCTCTCACATGCGGTGAGATATAATTTATGGCAGCCTAATGTCGTTCTCCCATTACCTGAGGTTCTCTGAGAACGCGGGGCAAATTCTTTGCGTTGATATATCACAAGAGTCAGTGATTGAGCTTACTGATAGTGGCAACGGATAAACATCATTGCTTATTCTCGCAGGACTCCGCTCGTCTGGCGAGAGTTTTCAGCGGATTAGTTTGATGTGTTGGACCATGTTTGTGTCGTTTGCATGGTAAGCGGATAATGTTGGGGCTAGTGGTTGTCCTTCTACCTTTTGTTATTGTGGCCCTTGTCTTGCTGCCAATATCTCTTGCGCTCTGACTTGCTTTCTGTTGGGGCTGCTGCCTGCGCCACTGGCACAGCTGCTGGAGGGACAAGATGATCATTGCGCTCTTCGAAGCAAGCTCGGACCTGATGCAAGTCCAATGAGTCCGGGGACTCAGGGCCTAGCAATCTAAAGGGTCCATGTAGCAATTAAAAGAAAAAATGATCTAATTAAGCTGATTATAATTACATGCTCCTAATTATATATACATATATAATAAAATGTGAGTCAAAAAAGGAAGAAAATAGTGTTAGTAGACCATACTATTTAGTTTAGTTCATTATTAGAGCTTAAGAAAGGTCTTAATTATAATCAAAACATTTTGGATATGTTGTTTATAGTTAAGTTTTGAGTTTAAAGTTTTATTTCCTTATAAATAGAAAATAAAAATCTAAATGAAAATTAAGATTTGAGGGCCCATCTTTGAGAGTTCGACTCAGGCCTGAAAATCTCAGGTCCAAACCTGCTTCGAAGGTGAGATATTCAGCCTAGGCATTGTTGACCGCCTCTGTGATTATCTCATCAGGCTTTTAATCATGTGATCGTGGTTCGATTCCCATATACGACGTCAAATGTTTGTGCAGTAATTATGCGGGTAAGGCTGAGTGCACGATTTCGTCACTAACTAGATTCATGCGGGTGTATATGCGGTCTCTACAAAATGCAGACAAGGCAGTCAGGGAAGGAGACCGTGTTAGACGACATTCGACACTCTGATGTTTAAGATAGTAAAATTACAGAGTAACATTAATAATGATAGTGAATGTAAGCTAGGAAAGGTATACAGAGTTACCTTTTATGAGAAGAGACATGCTGGACTCCCGATTCACCTTCGATGTGGAATTGATGCCTCCAAACCTGCACATTCCATTACTCCTTCACATCATTTGTAGGTATTTGGTAGTTCTTAATGCTAAAGTGGAGGCGCTTGAAGGCTGAAATCCGAGGTTTTTACTTGTTGTGTAGCTCCTGGTTGTAGCCATGCTTTACATTCCTGATAGTTCAGTTCAGTTTGTGATTACTGATTAGTGGCAAGTAGGTTCTGTATTAGGATCCATATTCCAAGCATACAGTAGAAAGTAGAAACTATTTATAGCACATGAGTCTCAATTTCACTTTTACGTAACGTTTAATTTGTTACCATTCTTGTGTATTTTTACAGACCTCTTAACATCATTTAAACCTTTATGACATCTTAAATTCGTGTTTTTTTTATGATTTGATTGAGGATCGAGCTCAAATTGGTTTCGACTACCGAGTCTGGCCAAGCATTAGGATTATAATTTTTTTAGTCAATTAGTGAAGTTCGAAGTTTGGTACGTATCGATTGAGATTTTCGAGTTCCTTCCGTTTGACAAGTACTTAAAAACCATGATTTGATAATAGGAAAAGTTTGATTGAAAAATAAAAACCTTTAATTTTGGCCTAAAAACTCGATTTACTAAATAATTTGAGATCCCTTACCTTCTCTCAGTGCTTGTGTGAATTTGTTCCTCTAATGGTTTTGCGGACATTGGTGTCCCTTGTGAAATTGTATATTCGCATTTTATGGAAGTGAAGGTTTCGAGTGTCAGAGAATCACAGAATCATCCTCATCATCACTATTTGAAGTCACTTTGTTCCCAAATCTGAAGAAACTAGGAGTGGGAAGGATGGCCAGCTAGATCGAGTGAAGATTCGCTTGCAAGTATTAAGGTAATACCATGCCTTTCTAGACAAATTACAGACTGATGATCTGAAAACACTGCCGGTCTTCCTTCGGAAGAAGGCGCTCAAGAACTTGAGCATCCATTAAAGCAGGATTTTCTGGCGAAGTTGCAAAAACAGAGGTGGCATGGAGTTGCCTAACATCTCTGACATCCCAAACAAATTTTTTTGATCAACTATCCCAAACATAAAAATAGTTTGTTTCAAACACAAACTAACCACCCTTTAAACTCATTGCAAAAAAAACTCATTTCTCCGGGAAGCTAACTTATCATGAAAAATTGATTTTAAGGGTGCTCAGCTTTGTATGATCAAAACTAAGTTGGCTCTAGAGCCATAAACATTCTGAAGAAAAAAAGGATTCCTGATAGTCTTGAACAATGGAATAATGGATTTCTTTGAACACACCCTGTACAAAGTGGATCCTGTTAAGAAATACTCGAGAACTAAATGAGTCGATGGAAGCAAAGTAGAATATATCCAAGAGCTTAAAACTATGCATCCAACCTTTTCCCTATGTGGCACAAGGTATATTCAAACGCACATATTCTGGACAGACAGATGGCTAGAACAAAAGTACAGAAACTATTCCTGTTCCAATTAGCTGCAACATCCGTTTCTTTGAGCAACAGCTCCATCTCTCGCGCCTGATGGACCTTGTGGGCGTCCATATCCAACCTTGATACCAGACGACTGCAAATGACACCAAAACATTACTCAAGTAACCATATCACATTTATTAGAGCAACAAGTTTAGAAGTGACCCAACACCTACAGCAAACAATATGTTCAACAGTGACTTGTAAATTACCTCATTTGATACATCAAACACGCCATCCTGGATATTTTGAAGAATCTTTGCGGCAGTTTTTATGAAGGCCTGAAAATTATGTTACCGTATCAGTTCAAGTGCACTAAACAGTAGCAGTTCAGCCACAAATAAACACACAAGATGGTGAAAGAAAAGAGAGTCAGTCTTATAATTTATCACCTCCTCGACATTTTGAGCAGTTCTTGCAGATGCCTCCAAGAATAAAAGCCCGTTCTCCTTTGCAAATTGCTCCCCTTCCTCTCTGCTGACAGCCCTCCTATGAGCAAGATCACACTTGTTTGCAACCAGCATGATTGACATGTTAGGATTTGCATGCTGCCGGGCATCCTCTAGCCAGCTTGCCAGATGATTAAATGTCTCCCTCCTACAGAAGAGAACATTTTTAGCAAGTTTCCCAACTATAGTTCTACAACCTAAGCGACAACACAGGGGTACGTCATTTATATCCAATATCTCATGTTAGCGGAGATAACTCACAAGCATGTATATCCCAATTTCAGAGATGATCATTCTCAATCACATAACAACAATATTCCTACTTATGTTAAGTTGCCAACACAGAGAGAATGCATAACATTGGGCACAAAATCTAATAACATTCGGCACACAATTTACATAAACGTACACAATTCTCTCCGACTCACCTGGTTATGTCATAAACCAGCAGTGCCCCAGCTGCTCCTCGGTAGTAGGATCTAGTAATCGACCTGAAAGACTCCTGCCCGGCCTGAAATAAAAAATTAAAAACAAATGTTTGCTTCCTCAGAAACTAAAACGAAACGAATCAAATGTTTCAAACTACAATCTAACCCTAACAGACCACACTCTAACCAACTGTTGTTTAATTAGACACAAACACAATGGAGACTTACAGTGTCCCAAATCTGGAGCTTGATGGGTCGGGTTTCAATGGTGGCCATGCGAGCTCCAAACTCGACGCCGATGGTGAGATCATGAACAGGCTGGAACCGCTTGTCCGTGAATTGCAGGAGCAGACACGATTTCCCTACACCTGCGTCCACACGAAAACAACCCCAAAAATTATTTAAAAAATCTTAAATCGTTTAGGGTTTGTGATGATGAGAGAGAATTAAGAGTACCTGTGTCGCCGATGATGATGTACTTGAAGAGGTAGTCGTAAGACATGGCTGATACGACGTCGTATTGGAGGAAGAAGGTGGCGGTTATGCTCTTGTTGCCGTTTTGGCTTTGCCCGCCTCATTGATATTGGTTTTATATTCCTAAAAACGAATTTTGAGTAATTATTTTATTTTTATTAGAGGGTGACGTATAAGTCACCGACACGATAACGTTTGCTTCGTCACACTGATGAGGATTCTCGCCTGTTTTTTTTTTACTACTTTTAGTGTATACACCTGTACTGTAAATATTAGAGTATACACTATACAGTACATCGTCATGGTATATACGTAGACACCACTACGCATCTATATTTGATCTCCGAATACTCAAAAAGAGTGAGCGCGGTGGCTTCTTAGGAAGTCGTTGATTCTGATTCAAAGTTGATCCAGAGAGGCTTCAAAACTATTTCGAAATAAGATAGACTAAGGTTGAAACTCACTGTAATAGTGTTTTTCCCTTTAAGCTACTCTTCCGGTCTTCCCATCTTTTTGGGAATGAAAGAAACAGAAACCGACTATGTAGAAGAACAAATAGAATAGGAGGAAACAAGATTTAGAACCCATGATTTTGAGGAAAGCCATCAACTGGTGAGGTCTTCATCCCCAAATATCAACAACCCTTTGAAAGAAAAGTAATATCAGAGGCTCATGCTTGTTTCAGGATTCACACAGGCTGAATTCTTAAGCTAAAAACACAGGAACAGCTGATTATAACTGAACAAATCATTTGCATTAATACACAAGTTTAACATTCAAGTCTAGAAAGGTTTTGCATTAATACAAAGAATAGCATTCAAGCCTACTCCTCCATGGCCTCCTCTCCGCCAACATTGATCACTTCCACCAACTCCGTAAGAGGAGTGATCTTTGTTGATAAGACCTCTGCAACAGAAAAAGCACACGCATTCAGAAAAATCTTTCAGCCTTTCACTAATTTAATATGCAGTGACATTCATTTCTTAAACAAGGAAGATGGTATCAGACTGACAACGTCAAACCCCATAGGTGTTGAAGCCTGTTGCCTCGACTTCCAAGGTTAAAAGTAAAGCAAACACAGAAAGTTATTCTAGATGCAATGGATACACATTATGCTAATGAGTTTTCTTATATGAGACATGACGAATGACGATAGTTTTATATGATATGAGTGATGCATGACACTGATTAATCTATGTGGTTAAATCATGGAAAACAAAGTGACAGGAGGTGATGCTAACCAGTCTTTCTGGAGAATGTATAATCCTTTGGGCTCACATATGTTCGAGGAGTTGGCTTCAAATGGTTCCTCAAGAATTCCTTCTTGCCCTGATCCAGCACAAATATATAAAAGCAGTTTACATTAGTAGTAATTCATCACTTCCTTCTGTTTTCCAGGAAAAGCTGACAACTACTGAGAACCAACAAACCTTGGTTATGATACAGATGTCAACATTGGAACCACTTCCCAAGTCATTGAATATACCAGAGCAAATAGCCTCTGTAACAAGCTGTATCCCTTCATCTTTCTGTATAGAAAAAAAAGCAGAAGTTAAAGAATTTGAAAAATGAACTAGCAATTCCAGCTGCGACTATAAAAAACGAACAAGATCCTTACAGACAGGCCTTCTTTGTACTTGGACTCAAAGATGGCCATTGCGGCAAGGGAGCCAGAACCCATAGTGGCATAAGGGAGTGTGTCAGTCGACCCATGCGGATAAATCTGCCATATTAGGCAACCATACTTGTTACATCAGATTTTACAAGCCAAAAGAAAAAACAGTATATTCGCATATGTACTGCCTGAAGCAGTAAATCTTACTGTGTGCAAATGAGGGCCAGTGAAATCAACACCACCAAGCACCAATGCCGCCGAGACATGACCTTGGTAACTAAAGAACAGATATTGGAGTAAGAATAAGATTGTGCTTATAATGAGGGAATACACCTATAAGAGCTAATAAATGCATGAAATACTTGAGAGAGATTTACACGCTACCTAAAAAGATGTCTTTTGAGATAGGTGAGGGCAGTCACAACTCTTGATTCTCTACCAGTATGGTAACGGTGCAACTGCAGCTGTGAACTGACCATGTCTAGAAAAGAACAAACAGTGGAGCAGCATATTAAGAATTACGGTACGATGCTAATACGGAGAAAATTCCATGCGGTGCTAAACAGATGGACCTAAGCATATCCAGCACTAAACATATCCTAACATTTACCTGTCACTGCCTCAGTGTCCGCAGCAGTTCCTGCCCCACAGCAATAAATGTTGGGTGCCATGTAATGTATCTTCTCACAATTTTTGTCGCACACAATGGAACCTGAGGTGGCCCGAGTATCAGCTCCAAGGATGACACCATCCTGAAAACAATTCAAAAAGGAAAAGTTCAATAAATATATCCCAAGAAGTCTATCTTATGAAAACAAATTCTACAAATCAATGAAGAATCAGTCAGCAGTCATTTGCATCATCATTCAATCCAATCCCAGATGCTCAGCACAGCTAATTCAAGCTGCACCAGGATAGCACCCAGGTAGGTAAACTGTCAGAAATACCTGCTTTACTCATCACTTTCGTCTTCTCTTATCAATTATTGCAAGTTACATTAACATGATTGACATTAAACAAATGAACATTTGAACTGTCTTGATGTCCTAGTATGTAAATAACTAAACCAAGCACAGACTGGTTAATAAGTTAAATTCTGCATCACAATAAGGTAATTGTCAATGGGATTCCACCTTTTTATACAAGCTCATTGGACTGCATGAAATGCGCCTCTTGCATTACCGTAATGACATAAAATACCAGATGAGACAGCTTAATGTAGAAATTTTGGTTCACTTCCTAAGTAATCAACATTAGAACGGAAAACAAAAGTACCCAGATAGAAAAAAAACTAGGAACTACATGCAGACAAACTTCAAGGGCAGTAATACATTAAACAATGGATTTGCCAAAAACAAATAACCAACCGAGAACAACGAAATATTCGATTCAAAAGAATCAGTACCTTAAAGACCAAACCCACTATGGTGGTTCCAGTCTTTGTAAACGGTGGGAGCTGAACCCCACTCTTGGACAGCATAGCATTCCTCTTACACAGATCATAATTAAACCCACCCTTGGGAGGAACCTCAACCATCGATTTCGACATCTTCCACTTTCAACTGAACCTGCCAACAACAACAACAAACAATACAAATTTCTAATCAATTTCCAACCAAAGAAACAAATCCACCCCCAATTTCTCTATACCCTAAAACCAGAAACCCTAACTATTCAACACAGTGTGACCCATAGTTACTAACCCCAAAACCCTAACCCCAGAACGGAGATCCGACTCAAAATCTGATTACCTTTTGGGCTTCCGAAACCCAATTACAGAGTCCGGCAACCCCTAAATCTAAGAAACAGCGAAAGCCTAAACACAGTGACGGAGCTCAGACTCAAAATCCGACTACTCTAAGCTTTTGATTTCGCGAAGCTAAAATGTGAGTACGGCAAACCCTAGATCGTAAACTTTTTAGGTTAATGAAAGCAAATAGATAGAAATGAGGCGATGAGATTACCTCTGGAAGAAGAAGATGAAGATTTTGGTGCTCCGATTTCTCTCTCTCTCAGCGATTTGAGACAAATTCTCTGGAGGTTTTTATGGTTTATATAGAAATATGAATAACCTTTTGGACAAGAAAACTCTCACTTGTTGCCTTCTGCTGAACTACCTATGGGCTTGGGGCACAATCATTATCTATCGGGTAGTAGCCCATTGGGCCTATGGACAGTTAATTATCACTTTTTCTTTTTCGTGTTCAATAATGTTAATTGTAACAAAATACCAGTTTCCTTAGGGTTTCAAGAAAAAATTTCTTCTCCCTCCGACTGCACCACGGTACGGCTGCTGGCCACGCCAATGCCGGTTGGGTGTGGTCGGACGGGACATGATTTGGATGACACAGGCTGGAAGGACGAGAAGGGAGGTGGAGATGGACGGTTTTCATGGAGGCAGAGGTGGATACAAATATGTGTTTGCAGGGGAAGGCGCGTGCACACTGAACCATGTCGTGGTGGGGCGAAGGCGGTTGCTACTCGAAGACCGCCAGATGGGACTGGTATCGACGGTGATCCTTGCCGTGGGAGGTGGATCGGTTGCGTTTCCGCCTTTGGCCAGCTAGCTATCTGGTCTATGTGTTTTAGTTTAGTGTTTGGATCTAGTTTTCAGATCTCAAATATTATTTTGCAAATTAGTTTAGTGTTTGGATCTAGTTTTCAGATCTCAAATAAGTCCTTACTCTCTCGAGTTTGTTGGAAGTGTGCTATAGATTTCAATAGAGTGTTGATTTTGGGTAGCTGGTTCGTTGTTATAAGAACCCAGAATATTACCGACCTTTGGTCGAGCATATTATTAGCCTGTGTTGAGATTGCAAGGAGGAGATCCTGGACATGGAAATTCTAGGGCAACGTACCTGTCCTAGTAATTGTTTCTTATATTGGTCAAGTTAACTCAACCGGTTGCTCATTTCGACGCTCTTTGGATTTATTACATGTCAGTCTCTCATTTTCGGGGAGAAGATATGTAGTTTGAAACTAGTGATATTCGATAGTAGTTATAATCTCTTGTTGGGTACTGTGATTGCTTTGTAATTGCAGTTTTATTGAATGAAATTTTGTTTGATCAAAAAAATAATAATGTTAATTGTAACAATATTATGTTTTAGGGCACCTCTTGTAATGCCGAAACCAGAAACATTTTATTTCAGTTTGTATCAAAATGTTTGTATGTTTTGTTTAGAGCGTGAATGACTAAAGAAGTTTGTATGTTTTGGTAATGTATGAAGGGTATCATGTATCTATCAAAACCATGGTGAAACTTCGAAATTTAGTAAAACAAATAAGTTTGAATGTGTTCTTGAAATGAACTTGAGACTAAACTCTGCATAAATCAAACTTATTATCTGTATCTATCATTCTATCCTATAATTTGCAACCCTCAAGAGCTCAATTTCATTTTTCCCATTAGATCGATCGAGTCACCTTCAACTGCAGCAGGTTCGATCTCTATGAGTAAACCTCTTCGGAATTCAACATAGGGGTAAGCAAGAGGGCACTCATCTGATTTCGTTTTCCATCTGCAATTGAAAATTACATATTATTAAGTAATAATGCTTTGGTAGCAGTTATTAAGCTTCAGTAACTAGGTAAATACTTATGTGTATACCTATATCGAAGGACCAGATGATGAAGGAAGAAGGAAATGACTACTTTAGCGAGCTCAGCTCCTGGACAAAGCCTTGCTCCTCCTCCAAACGGTGTCACTTTTCTGCTCATTTCTTTGTAATGATCCTGCATAGCATATATGAATGTCAAATGATCAGTACGTCCATGCATGTTTGTGATCTAAAACTCTAAACCAGAATCATTAAAATCCAAGAGAAAAATCAAGAAACTAGCTATGTATACATACACCAGTCCATCTCGAAGGATCAAATTGTGACGGATTATAGTGAAGATCTGGATCCATATGCGTCGCGGTGAAGATCGGAAGAACCTTCCATCCAGACGGTATCACCAGCTCTGAAGATCAGATCAGATCAGAAACCATTTCATTATCCATCATGATTCCACATAATTAAGTGTATATAGATCAGTAACACCATTATTCTTCATATACCTAAGAACCTAACAACTACAATTATATCTGAATGAGTAAGTTTGAAGCGAAATTAACCTTTGAATTTCACATCTTGAAGAGCTTCCCTGTGCACAAATTTGACTACATTGCCACATCTCATGGCTTCATAAATAACCTAATCAGTAAATGAAAATGTTAGTTTTTTTTGTAAAAGTTAATTTACTAAAATATAGTGATAATATATGCATAACAATCACGTACATGGTGAGAGTACTCCATTTTCTTGTAATCTTCCCAGTCTAAGGGAGCACTCTCATCCTTTTTGTTTTCCCTTATAGCTTGGTGTTCTTCCTGCCGACAGTTTGAAAGAATAATTTGATTAACAAATGCAACAATATATAACTAACAAAAGCGTATACACATTATATATAGATGTATACAAATGAATTATACAAGTGATTAACTATGCCACCTTTAGTTTGGCCAAAGCAATTGGAGAATGATGAAGAAAGTAGACAATCAAGGCCATGAGTGTTGAGGTTGTCTCGTACCCTCCCAGCAATATGTCCAACACAATGCTTACTCTTTCGTCATCGTTTAGGCTTTGTTTCGACAGTATCGCATTTAAAAAGTCTACTTCTCCTAATTCTTCAAGCTCTCCGATTCTCCGTTTTCGCCTTCTTTCCATAATCTTCATGACGATCGAAGACAGCCTCGCTCTAGCCTGATCGATCGAGTGTATGTATGTAGATCGTACGTAGATCACAGTAAAAAGAGTTGTTATTTTGTGAAACAATCAGATATCAGTTTTTATGCACATATCAGAATATCAGAAATATGTTCGTAACCGCAGCAGCTTAGTACGTAAATATACATTTATGAATAATTCTAAATGAACCACATTTATTGGTACCTTGACAGCTTTAGCATAAGCAGTTCCAGGGAGATTTATCGGCAGAGAAACAAAGCCTCTCATGTACGTTTGGAAGTCTTTTAATATCCTCGACGCTAGAGCCTCCTCCGGGCTAACACTCAACAAGTGCTTCACCATAAGACGAAGAGTAAACTGTGTACATATGTTGATCCATTGGAAAGAAAATAGGTTAGGAGTAAGATATATAGGTTATAGAATTGATCCCCCTCCAATATATACTTATAAAATGCATGTAGTTAAAGAAGAATTTGAAAGCTTGGACTAGTGTAAACCATACTGCTTTAGCTTCTCTGAAGAAGGAGACTTCATTCCGACCACTCCACGAGTCCATCATGGAGATCGAAAGTTTCTCGACCCAGAGGAGAAAATGGGGCGAGGACTTGGAAGAGGCGATGAAGCTGACGTTAACGCTCCTTAGCTTCCGGTGAAGGTCACCGGAGACGATGAGCAAAGAGTACTTGCCAAGAATGCCATGCATGGCTTTGGGGTAGCTAGCTTGGAAGAGCTTCTCTTCGTTCTGAAGAACGAACATGTTGAGCTCAAGGTCGCATGAAACTATGGTCGGCCAACCAAATAGATGGGACTTAAAAACCTTACCATACCTGCCAGGGTAATATCAACAATACAGCATTGTTCAATATCATATTAATCAGATGCAAACGGTGATGAAGATGAGGAGGATGATGATAACCTAGAGCAGTGTTGTTGCAGGAAGGTACCGGGGGAACAGGAAAAATGAGGCTTAAGAAAGTGAAGGGTTTCGCCGAAAAGCGGCCAACCCATGCTTCCCGGCGGCAAGCTTTTAGCCGCAACATCAGAAAGCTTTTCATCTCTGCTTCGAAATAATCTGATGAGGAGAATATAGGCCAGTGTTGGTAGTAGAACAAACAAGAAAGATAACAAAGCAGGGGAAAATCCATCCATGGCTACTTTGGATGAACTATATTGACTAATTGCATGTGGATCCAATTCCTTGAGCATATATAAATATAGAGCATTTTCTATATCTCATGCATGTTCATCCAAAGAAAAAAAATATATCTCATGCATGTTAGGTAATGTCTCTCATATAGAAAAGTATATGTGATATGAGATGTCTACTTAATGTTTAGATAAATTCTCAGCTAAAAGATGGTAAAGTAAATGTATGGTTTCAGATCCTCTAATTTATTCTTTTCCACTTTTGCCATGCTTGGTGAGTGCAAGGAGGAAATTGGTTTCCTTATTTATGAGCACATTTGCTGTCTTACAATTGATATTTTTATAAACAAATAAATATTAATTATCTTATATTTCATTAAAAAATATTATATATATTTTATAGGTACCGGAACATGAACCGGGTAGCCATAGATTGAAAATGACTTTCAATCCTCGTTGAACAGATAAAAAGTTTGGAGTAAGAACATTAGGATTTTGACGCTGTGTAAAAACTTCAACTTCAAGGAAAAGCACAGCGGGGCACAAGCCCAGACAATTGAACTTCACTAGATGAATTTGAATAGAGTTTTCAAACCACGACTGTAGCTGACAACTATTAAAAATTCTCAACGATCTAGTTCTTCAATCTTCTCTTCGATCTTTAAGGAACCGGTCGCGTCCTAGAGTCTTCTCAATCCTCTTTACTGGCCTCGAGAGAATGATAACCATACGAAACAGAAATTCACTTTGACAAGAATCAAGTGCATTTCGACCTATCAATGAGTTTTGCAGCGGAATAACTTTCTCTCTAATTTTGCATTCAAAAAGGTGCCGTCACCAAATGTTATACGTCTCTTATATATAGTTTCAACCTTTTTGTTTTCTTGTGCACCAATTCTTCTAGTTGTCTGTGAAAATCTAATTGTAATCCAAATAAGAAAATAGTTAAGTATATAATCATAGAATAAAGAGACATATTATAATTGAAATAACCTATATATAATAGGACTCTCCTTCCTCACGTTGCACCAGTGATAACAACTTTCCTACCTAGAATTCCAATGTAACCATACAATGATATTCTAAATAGATTAGAACTTCTTTGTTCATACTTCTTTTGTTTTGTATAGGGATGATAATATATCATACACCAACCCTATTTGGCATTCCTATACAAAACCACCAATCAATAGAGATAACAAATTTATGTTCTTGCTTTGAATCTGATTCATGTAGCCTGAAACACTTTCAGCAAACAACCAAGTAAAGAGCAAGTGAAATAAATAATCACAATTAACTCCTCTTAAATACAATCTATCCCCTTTTTTATCTAGAAATGACAAATGTATTCTTACGAAAGAGATGGACCACATAATATGTCATTAACGAGTAACTAAGAAACGTAAAACTCCCCCTAAAGTTATGAATGCAACTGAAATGCAAGTGTACACACACACACAACAGTGAGACAATCTATGACTTTTTGCAAGAAAGAGGTAAAACATTTTAACCAAAGTACATGAAACAGCTTCATCTCCATAAAATCAATAAATCGATCTTCATGAATGACTTGTTTAAGACAATCTTGTTAGCATATGACAAGTTTTGAATCATCATATGTCTGATGTGTACAAGGTGAACAATCAATGTTATGGGGTGAGAAATAACTCAAATATTTAGAAAATATCACTTCAAATTTGAACAATATAACCCTTTATATCTCCTAATGTGGATATTGCACACTCATTTCACAATTAAATCCTTTAATGATTTTCTTTTCAAGTGACCAAGTCATTCCTGTTTCTCACCTAATACCTTATATTGTTCATCACAACAAATACATGTTTACTTTGGAAATATCTTGGTTTATTTTCAAATATTCACTTGGGTTACCAAGTCATTCCCGTTTCTCACCCAGTATCTGATATCGTTCGTCACGACCTAGAAATATTTACTTTGGGAATATCTTGCTCTATCTTCACATACTCACCAAGGTGATCATGTCATTCTCGTTTCTCACCCAGTACCTGATATCATTCGTCATGACCTAGACATGTCTATTTTGAGAATAACCGAGTCTAGCTTCATATAATCACACATTTTACTTTTCACTTTTTGTGGAGCTAAGAATTACATATATAAGAGCATCAAGTTAGTCTTATACCACCACATCAAGGTTACGTGTAAAAATGAGTTCAAGACAACCATGATAAAACAAATATGCACATACTTACAAAACCATCAAAACATGCGACAAACCTGCTTGAAATTTATCAATTTTATATAGAGAAAGCCATGACAAGTACTGAGGTAATCTCAATTCAACTTATTCTTGCAAAAGTCTCAGGATTGAAACCAACATGCAATCCTCATATAACCTGAAAATATACTAAACAACAAAATATGCAGAAGTCTGAAAAAACACCAACACTATTGTGGATATATACAGTGAATGCATGTTGAATGATTACTTTAAGGGAAAACTTCAGTTCTTCGAACACACGTCATTGATGAATCTTAGTGATTCATCAATTTGAGTTGAATTACAATTAGTCAACAAGTAGCATTCATAGATTTCAGAGAATTAAGAATATCAACACTACACCAGTGAAGAAAAAGGGGTACGGACCCTTGTATGTTGTATGAAGCAATGTGAAGGGACTTGGGATCGTGGCAAAGGGAAAGGAGATCAATCTAGTGTGTCTAAACTTTTCGAGTGTGCATGGTTGCATTGGACTCGATCGCTCAATTAGAATTGGATGGTTGGCATGAATCTAGAAACCCTAGCAGGATTACATTTAATTTGTAATATATCATTGTTGGTTTTGGCACCTTTTAGTATGAAATTGTTTCTTTCATTCGGGATGTTTTGAAAATCGAAGGACGACCTGTCGACCTTCATCCGTTGACAAAGAACACGATTAAGATGAAAATATGCATGCATCGGGCAATATCGAATGGAACTTCTCTTTCTCTTTTTTTGTGAATGGAAATGTGTTTTGTATGCATACAATATTTAACCTAATGATTCTGTTCTTATACGTAGAAATGTTATCACGCATGCTTATATTTTGATACGATATATATGTCGCCTACATAAACTTTGAAATAGCTAACGGATGCTTGTGCATTATTATAAATGTTTTTAAAAAATGTTACGTTAGAAAAACCTTACTTACATTTCGCAGTATTATGAAAGAAGAATTCATGTAATCGGATGTGATAAGACTGATTTTGATGTTTTTGACACGGTTTAACATAAGACACTACGTCTATTCTTGTAGAATAAGTGTAGAGAATGAATAGAATCAATCTTATTATGAATAAGGATGAGCTCTTTATATAGAAACTCACTGTAAGTACAATTGGTCAATCTTACATGGATTGAGTTAAGATGTAAACCTATTACAACTAGGGCACAAACATAAGACCTATATACAAGAACTTTGGACTTGATGTTGCTGATTATAGAAGAACTTTGGTGAGATGTGCTTCGTATGATCACCCTTGATGTAGCATTGTCTCATTTGTTCAATACATGCGGCATTGTCTTCATAGATACAAGTTGGCTTGTCTGTGGTGGAGCTCAATCCACAAGTCCTTCTAATGTGTTATATAACTGATCTGAGTCAAACACATTCGTGAACAGCTTCATGTAGCGCTATAATCTCTGCATGGTTGGAGGATGTTGCCACTAAGGTCTGTTTAGTGGACCTCCAAGATATCCCTGTATTCCTAATGGTGAAGACATAACCAGTTTGGGAGCGCCCCTTATGTGGATCAGATAAGTATCAAGCATCTGTGAAACCAACCAAGATATCATTAGGTGTTTCGGTATAAGGGCAGCAAGCGGCGCTAAGTACATTGGGAGAGTAATGCTTCTTGGCATCTAATTGTGCATGCATGCACAGCGCTCGGCAATCATGTGCACATCCCTTGTCAGCTGTTGCATCATGCTCGGCAGCATGTGCACAGTGCTCAGTAGCGTGCACATAGTGCCCGGCCGCTGCAGCGCAACGCTCAGTGGCCAGCGTGCACCGCTCGGCATACAGTCGGCAGTGCCCAGTAGGCAGAGTGCACTGCTTGGCATTCAACATGCAGCGTTCGGCAGTGTGCACCCAGTGCACAGCCGGCAGCTTTCGGTGCTTGGCAAGGGTACCAAAGTGCTCGGCAGCGCACACACAGCTCTCGGCAGTTGTGCACAGCGTACAACAGCAAGGTGCACCGTACCTGGCAGCTTGGTTCCTTAGGTGACCAGCTCCTAGATTCTCAGGAACACTGCACTCTTTTACAGTCCATCTTGACCTTATATGGAAAGAACAGGCCTAAATCCATTGACCCTTTAAGGTATCAAAATATATTCTTGACATCAATCTAATGACGTTGTGTTGACGCAGAGCTATGTCTAACTAACAAGTTCACTGAGAAAGCAATGCCTGGCCGAGTGCACTGAGCCAAATATAGTAGCGCACCGATTGCACTAAGATATGGTACCTCGGCTCCAAGTACATCCTCGCCATCATCTTAGGACGGAATTGATCTCTCTTAGCTTCCAAAGTCCGGATTACCATGAGGGTGCTAACTGGATGCATTTTATCCACATTGAAGCGCTTAAGAATCTTGTGAACATATGCACTTTGGTGTATCAAGATTCCAGAGGCTCAGTGCTCTAGCTCAATGCCTAGGCAAAACCGAGTCTTCCCCATATCCTTCATCTTAAACTCGGACATCAGATGTACCGCGGTCTCATTGATCTCATCAAGAGTCCCTATAATATTTATACCATCCACATAGACGGCAACTATCGCAAATCCGGAACTCGTTTTCCTTATGAATACGCAAGGGCACAACTCATTGTTCTTATAACCCTTCCTAATCAAGTAGTTACTAAGGCGGGTATACCACATCCACCCGGATTGCTTCAATCCGTATAGTAAGCGTTGCAACTTAATGCAGTACACACTCCGTGGTTTAGAGTCACTTGACTTAGGCACCTGGAAACCATCAGATAATTTCATATATATATCTCTAAATCAAGATCCCCATAGAGATATGCTATAACCACGTCCATGAGATGCATGTCCAGTTTTTCAGATACTACCAAACTGACAAGGTAGCAGAAAGTGATTATGTTCATTACGGGAGAATATGTGTCCTTGTAGTCTATCCCAGGGCGTTGTGAGAAACCTTACGCCACAAGGCGAGCTTTATACCTTAGTATTTTGTTCTTATCATTACGCTTTCTAACAAAGATCCATTTATGTCTCACAGATTTTACACTTGACAGCGTTAGCATAACCAGTCCAAACACCTGTCACTTTGTTAGGGAATTTAATTCCACCTGGATAGCAACTTTCCATTTAGGCCAATCCGCTCTACGTTCACATTCATTGACTGAGCGTGGTTCGATATCATCATGCTCAATAATCTCAAGAGACACGACATAAGCAAATACATCATCGATATGCATGGATGATCAGTCCAGCAATGACACTGTGTTCTCATAATACATCGAGATTTCCATATTCTCGATTATCGATGCGGGTGTCGGGGCGTCCCCCAAGCACACCAATATCGTTTCTAGGACATAGGTGTAATCAGAGACAATCTCGTGAGAAGGATTCTCAGTATCGATGAGTAAGGGATTGGATTGTGTCATATGAGCCATTTTCTTCCTGGGCTGCACATCTTTTGAACCAAGTGGCCTCCTCCTTTTTCCTCTGAGGAGCCATGACCTCCACCCGTCCACTAGGGTCGGCAGTGCCCGTACCGTGGGCAGCGGTGCTCGGACCCGGGGTGGACATGCCCATCTTTGGGACTTCTAGCCTTTCATGGATATTAGCAGTTGGTATGTCCGATCTCGTGACCTTAGTAATCTCAACAAATGAGTCAGGTATCGAATCCGCCACTTACTAGAGCTCAAGGATTCGCTTCACTTCCTTCTCAACATGAGATGTGCAGGGATCATAATGAGCAAGCGTTGGAACCGATAGGGCCAATTCCTGTCGTTCACGCTGAGCATGCATGCTCTCATCTCCCCCTAACGTCGGGAAGGCGGCCTCATCAAAGTGACAATCAGCGAATCGGGTCTTAAAGAGATCACTTGTCAAAGGCTCTAGATATCTAATGATAGTTGGGGAATCATAGCCAACATAGATACCCAAACATCATTACAGACCCATTTTCTTATGTAGTGGTGGCGTAATAGGCATATACACTCCATAACTGAATATGCGTAAGTGCGAGATGTCAGGCTCATATCTAGTAACCAACTGGTACGCACTAAATGCTTGGTTGGAGGCGGGTCAGAAACTAACTAACAAGGTTGCATGCAATATAGCATAACCCTAGGACGCAATAGGGAACTTTGAGCCCATGACCAGTGCTCTAGCTATCAACTGAAGTCTCTTTATCATAGCTTTAGCCAAACTATTTTGCTTATGCACGTGTGGGACGTAATACTCAATCTATATCCTAACCGACATGCAACACTCGTCAAAAGTCTTTGATGTGAACTCACCGGCATTATCCATCCGCATCGACTTGATTGGATGATCAAGGTGATTAGCCCTCAGCATAATAATCTGTGCCAGGAGTTTGAGGAAGACAGCATTCCTTGTTGACAACAAAGCGACATGCGACCTCAGATAATGTCAATGACACGTCAGGAAGGGTCCGGATCCTCATGACCGAGTGAGGATCGACGGAGCCATCCTCTAGCGACCCAAGTGTTGGCCGGGAGCTCACTTTGGTGACTACGACATCTCTACCCTCTTTGGGGAGGACGTTTCCCAAACCTTTTCACTTTGTATAGAAGAAAGGATGTCCATATGAGTTACGTAGAATCCTTATCATCATATCTCATCCGGGATAACCCAGACAGTCATGTCATAGCTTGTACGAGTCATGGTCCCAATAATCATGTTTGGCGACCGCAAAGGATTCAATAACCCTTATAGTGGTGAGGTACAAACCACAAGATTGACTCATTAGCTTTTTCAAGATGCGCTTTGAGCCACACTCATTGGAGGTTACACAGAGGAACTCGCATCCATTTTCACAATGCGTCTCCAAGTAGAAACCATTGGCGCGGATGTCCTTGAAACTCAGCAGCGTTCGAAGGCCTTTAGGCGCATACAAGGCATCAGAAACAATGATCAAGGTCTCATTTGGCAGCAGGAACCTAGCTGGTCCGTGCCCTTGAATGACGGGGGAAGAACCGATCAAAGTTTTCACGGAAGTTTGACACGGCGTCAGCTCTGTAAAGAGCAGCATATTCCTCAGGATTGTGTGGGTCGTCCCACTGTCTGCAAAGCACTCGATTTCTCCACGTGACATACCTATCGAAACAAGGCAGATATGTGAGAAAAAGACATATCAAATCGAAGGAAACAATGGAAGGCAACAATGGAAGGCAACCGTTTGTATTACAGAATTCCTGGCAGCATGACCTTTGCTCACTAAAATAGTCATAACTCCTTCGTTACAACGGATATGAATGAATTGCGAAAACTGTTGGAAACTAGACAGACGTATCTATCCAGTGATATATGGCTTGTATTCTAGTTCATCCGAAGCTGTTCACAAAGCTCTTCGCAAGTTGTTGTATAGAATGTGGCAGATTCACAGTTTTCGGTTTTGAATGCCCTAAATTGTAGCTTGCTCGTATGCCAATCCACTAAGCTTTTAGAAACATTTGACAGCGCATTGCATCTACATATATGTCATTGTATTAAGCAGTTAGCAACATTTGGTAGTGCATTAGGAGCATACATATGACGGTGCACCGAGCACTCAACAACGTTCGGTGGCTGCGCAACCTCTAGCGCATATGGCACGAGGTATGGGGCAGTAGGAGGGTTCGACAGCTTATCTCAAGTGCACGGCATGAGGTGCATAGAGCTTCAAAAACTACTGCACAAAGCTCGGCCCTGGTGTACAGTGCTCGGTAGTCGGTGTCCTGTGCAGGGCCACGAGTGTTTTGTGTTATGTAGCTAACTTAGTGCTTGGCCTCTGATGTAAGTGCACAACAATTGGTAATCAATGCATGGTTCCTTGTGTTCAGTGCTAGCATTTGGTGCTTAGTGCTCAACACCTAATGCACAGTGCATAATAGTTCATGTGTAGAGCACAAAGCAACAAACACATAACTTATCGACATCTGACATATAGGTGGTAGCATTTCACACACAACATGAAGCAGCTGGTACACAGGGGCGTAAATTGAGGCACAATATCGACAAAAACAATCAAGGGGCAGCAGCTAGCCTACAAGGTTAGCAACAGGCATGTTGGGCGGCAACAAATGCGTGACTGTCGGCAGCTGCCAGCCAGGTGCATGTGGGCTCGGCAGCGGTGCATGGCAGCTCGGCAACCATGCCAGTAGCTTGCTGTAGCGCTCGGCAGCTCCTAGGCAGCGCTCAATAGCTGCTTGCCTTAGGCATAAAATAGTGTTGCTTAGCTTCTAAACTCCATTGGAGAGACTTAGAGCGACATATAATGGTCAAGTGCATCAGATATTGTCAAGTGTTTGTATAAACATATCGAACACAATAGTTAAGAATATCAAAAATTTATTACACGCATAATGGTTTACAACCAAAGGTCTCAAGAACAAATCAAACTAATCATGGCATAAACATGTCTTATTACATATGCTTGAAAGGAAAAATAACAATAACATGGAGGTAAAAAAACAAGAGCTCATTAACTTCAAACGTCGGTTGCATCTAAGTCAGTTCGTTCCTGAAAATCATCAACCGTAGGGTTGGCATTCAGCTCTTTGTCCACTTCCACAGTGACATGACTCTCCACAGTTTCATTATACTTCATGTATGCAGCTACTATGTCGGCAGGTGCCCGGCATTGCTTCATCTAGTGGTCCTTTGACCCACAACGATAGCATTCATGTGTCTTAGCATTTTTCTTGGTGAATTTTTGAACCGACATGGGAGCTCGGCCCCTAGAGGTGGGTGCATCATCCTTCTTCCGGGTATTAGAATGGCCCCTAGAGCGTTTAGAACCTCTAGTGTCTCTCCTAGTCCAGGTGCCTCGACCGGAGCCTTGCTCATGGTGATATGGTTCATAATGATCTCGTGCTCTCTGCTTCATGACTTTCCCACCTCTAGCACTGTTGTAATTAGTCTCTGGAACAACAAGGGTCCCAACAGGCCGAGCAGTGTTCTTAGTCAAGAGCTTACAATCTTTCTCCTCAGTTAGCAACAACGTCATAAGCGAGTTAAATGTTAGAGTAAGACCACTCTTATAGTCATGACTATATTGTTTCATCAGTGTGGTTGACGACCTGGGGAAAGTGAGCAACGTTTTCTCTATGAGATCATCCTCGGACTTCCAACCCCACAAAAATGCAAACGAGCACGTAGTGCAAGCATGTCTGTCTAGTATTTATCTACATATTTGTAATCCATTAGCCTGATGGAAGCCCATTCAGCCTGCAGCTCCGGTAGAAACGCAACATGAATATTACCAAATCGTGTCGCGAGCTTTTCCATAGCTCCAGCGGATCGGCTACTTGCTGGTATTGCCACCTCAATGTGAAATCCAGGTGCCGGCAGATAAATATAAGCATCTTGGACTTTGTTCTTTCGTCCGGCAGCTCAACACCCTCTGCTAGGGGTTTCGTGGGAGGATCGATGGTGGAGATATAGTCTTTGCCAATGAAAGTCTGTCTCATGTCGAGGACCTAGCGGAGATACTCACGACCTTGGGCGTCTAGGGGATCAAACTGCAAGTGTTTGTCCATTGACTCTGCATATAAGAATTCAAGCAGTGGGTCCAGAACCAATTGAATTCGATGCAAAATTCTTAAAAATCAAAATAGTCATAGATACCACACCATGCTGACCTAGAAAGTGCATATGTGCATGCTAGCAACCCCATGCACGTGCCAAGGCATGGCCTCGGCAGCAGTGCTCGACAGGTGCACAGTAAGTGCACTTGCAGTGCCTGGCAACAACGTGAACACACACAGGGCAGTCCATGGCAGTAGCGCTCGACAGCCGCCTAGCAGGTGCACGTTTGGTGTCTGTCAGCAGCGCACATGCAGCGCCGGCAGTAGTGTGCACTCGCGCACAGGGGCAGGCCCCGGCAACGGTGCTCGGCAGAGCACAGCGACAGCATGGCAGTCATATGCAATCACTCCATCTAGGGTTTTATTCAACAAAATTTTACATGCAAAGACAAACGTGCCAAGTATATAAATGAGATTGATAAGGGAGGAGGGGACTTTATCCCCCCGAGTTTAGTGAACTTTGAACGAATTTAGAGTTCCAAAGTACATACATTTTATGATAAATTCTCCAAAGAAGCTTGAACTATCAGCTTTTGATGCTCGGGGCAGCGGTTGTGCACAGCAAATAGGCAGCGACAACTCGGTGTGCGCGTCGGTGGGCGGCGGTGCGTAGGTAGTGGCTGCAGCGATCCAAGGAAGGATCACCAAAAAAAACTTTTAGGTTTTAGGGTTTTTTTTGGTGGTGGTCGGCGACCGATATTAGCTCGGGTTCTCTAGAGCTAGCGTGACTAATAACTTCTTGTAGAATAAGTGTAGAGAATGAATAGAATCAATATTATTATGAATATGGAGGAGCTCTTTATATAGAGACTCACTCTAAGGACAATGGGCCAATCCTACATGGATTGGGTTAAGTCCATAATGTAAACCTATTACAACTAGGACACACGCATAAGACTCATATACACGGCATAAGACCAAGTGCATATGATAGGTGCATTTTATACAACGTTCTTAATGTATTTCTGACCCTATTTAGCTATATAAATCCTTTAGCAATATTTATTGTAACTTAGTTTATGTTTTAGGACTCAAATAAAACCGAGGAGCACAAGAGAAGCAAAATAAAAGAAATCTTGAAGGAAAATGAATCCATATCATGCAAGGAAAAAAAATCAGAAAATATGTCAGAAATCATTAGTCCACTTCGACAGAGGATTGCGATTTGCTCCCAATGATCCAGGAGATGAGCCTTATATCAACGGAAAGCTACAAGAGTATACTTTGCAGAACATTTTACGGATCATCAATAGCTATTTATGTGAATAAGTTATGACAATTTTAGTGACTGAAGGTCAGTCTGCCCAAATTTCTGATTTGGACCAAAACTTCAATTTCAAAGCCCAGACCATAAAGACAAGTTCATGGACGAAAATTAGGGTTTTTTTATCTCTAATAACAGCTGCTTATATATAAAAGGAGGACTTGACATCATTCCAAGGAGTTTTGGAGACATCTATCTTTGGACGCACAACATCAGTCCATTGCCGCCATCCCTTTTCTCATTCCCCTTCGAATGTTTTATTTTATTTTCTCTATGTTTTTCTAGTAGTCTTTAATAGTTAGGGTTGTCTAGCCCTAGACATGTGTAAACCAAGATTTTGGCATTGATTTTATTGTTTCTTTTGTAAAATGTTTTACATCATGTCATTTTATAGTTTTTTATTATGAACTTCGGTGTAACCATTATGCTTGGTTGTTACCAAACATATGGTTGACGGAGGGCGCTACTAGAAAACAACTTTAGTGACGAAAAAAATAGGCTGACGAGGCAAAAATTTTGTCGGCTAAAGACTTTAGCCGACGATGGTTTCTCTTCATCGGCTAATTATTTTCATCGTTGGGTAAAAGATTTTAGGCGACGAAGCAAAAAAATTCGTCGCCTAAAGTTTGAAAATTTGGTCGGCTAAAGTACAAACCATAGGCGACGACATTTTTTGACCTCTCAAATACTTTAACGGACGACACAAATCCCCTCGTCGGCTAAAGTCCAAAATTTCTTAACCTACAGTATAGACTATTGATATAGAACAAATAACAAGGGAAATAGAGTAACAAATTGATCATAGCAAATCCAAACCCGGTATGGTGTAGATTTAGTGTTCGGTGTCTGATTAACTATTATAATGCATTTCTGAAAGCATAATGGCTCTGCGAGTCAAACTTGTCGTTTTGCCATGACATATGGGTTTTTAGACCTTCCGAGTTCAAAAGTCTGATTTACTTATCTTTGGGATTTTATTTTTACCAGTTTGTTTTCGGTTCGAATTTCTTTTAATCCTTGGGCTTTTAGGTTTAGTCCTAGGGTTCCTTGTTAGTAGCCTTAATGTTGTATAACTTGTTTACTAAGTTTTAAGTGAATGCAAAACTTTGAAAAACTCACTCTACATAGAACCAACTCTACATAGTGACCAGAATGGTGAAATACGTATATGGTTGAAAAATCATGTAGTTCGGGTAACGTCTCAGTGCTGATAGTAGCGGTCAACTCTATTTACAATTATTTTGCCCTATCTTTGAGAGGTAAATAAACTAAAATTTTTAGATGGGCGGTTGCGTCTCATCTACGTAAGAGTATGTTGTGCTAAATGTTCAACCAAAATACCTCATTTAGATGCAAATATGAGTGTTTCTGTGTGTTTAATGGTTATAAAATTATGGTTGATCGCTTTGATCATACCTTTATCGTTGTCGGATCGAGTTGAATGTTTTATCATAGACATCTTTCAACATAATGATCATATTAGATTATCGAATTTTCGTTTGTAAATTTTAGTCATCAGAATTACAATATGACACTATACTATAGCCGACGGCACATGGTATTTCGTCAATTAAAGTATCATTTACAACCGAGTTACATAGAATATGCGACAAAAATTTTAATTTGTCCCCTAAAGTATCATGATTTAGGGTTAAACTACGCAACTACATTCTCCCTTTCTCCTCTTCTCCCTTTCATCTGCAACCTTTCTCGTTTTTCTCCCTTTCTCCCCTTCTTCATTTTGTCTCTATCTTGTGCGTGGTGTTTTCTTCTTTTTAATTTTTGTTTTTCACATTTTAGATCTGATTTTTTTTGTGATGCTCGATCAAGTCGTTGCAGTCGAAGGTAAGAGGTCAAATGAAAAAGGGAAACACGACGAACCACCTCAAACCGGATCTGGAGGAACACGACTCCAAACGACGCAACAACAACATATCAGAAGACAAACAAACTACAAGAAATCCCTGGCTGAACCGGACCCGCACCTCCCTGTTCGGCTCAACCCTCCTCCTAACACTACCAGAAAAAAGACTATAGCCGACGAAATATCTAAAAACAGGCCGACAAAATTTTTTTGTCAGCTAAAGTGGACTTTTAGCCGGCGAAATATCTAAAAACAGGCCGACGAAATTAAATTTCGTCGGCTAAAGTGGTATTTTAGCCGACGAAAAAAAAATTCGTCGGCTAAACTAATTTTTTCGTCGGCTATAGTTAAATTTTAGCCGACAAAAAAAAATTTTGTCGGCTAAAGTTCTTTTTTCGTCGGCTATAGTATGTGAACTTTAGCCGACGAAATTTGAAAAGTTTAGCCGACGAAATTAGGGTATTTCGTCGGCTAAAGTAACTTTTAGTTATAAAATTGTACTACGGATATTTCGGTGTCCGATTGACTATTGTGATACCAATCTGGAAGCAGAACGGGTCCAGGAGTAAAACTCATCGCTTTGTTATGACATACAGGCTTTTTTGGCCATCCGAGTTCGTTTAAGACTTCAAAATGAAGTTTTTCTAAACGCTTAATACACGAAAATGTCCATATCTACACCTATATGAGGTATTTTTGACAGGACCCACCCCGGGTTAAACCCCTTTTACCCGAAGTAAATCCTGCGGGGACCACCTCAAGGGAACTTCTTACCGAAACCCCCTTGAAATGGCCAACCCTTCCTACTAAACTAACTAAACCGGGTTAGTCAGAGCAGTCTACAGAGAGGATTACCCCAAAGAATTTCAAGCAGCAACGAAATGATCGACTATGCCTCGACTCTCGTACGCGCTCGACCTCCTCTCACGAACCCTGCATCACTGGGCATTTAAAAACGAAAGGCCCAGGGGAGAAACATTTAAAAACTGTTAGAGTGAGTGGACGAAAATCAAATATAAAAGCTCCATTTCCTGTAATGCTCTCCCAAAAGTATATCAATTTAAAAATCATTTATGCATGCCCACAGTTACCAAATTTCCGCAAATGCATGATAAGATAAACCAGCAAGGAATATGGGAAGAGAAATGTTCTCAAACATAATAAGTCTGACCTCTCAGACTAGGGTCGGAGCTAAGAGCTCTAGTAGCGCCCTCACGCTACTCTATGCTAGCTAGATAAAATAATACGGTCAACCCTTATAATATCAACCTGACCTCTCAGGCTTGTCTGTCCTCTCAGACCAGGGTCGGAGCTAAGAGCTCTGGATAAAGTGGAAATGGTCAACCCTCATAGTATCAACCTGACCTCTCAGGCTTGTCTGACCTCTCAGACCAGGGTCGGAGCTAAGAGCTCTGGATAAAGTGGAAATGGTCAACCCTCATAGTATCAACCTGACCTCTCAGGCTTGTCTGACCTCTCAGACCAGGGTCGGAGCTAAGAGCTCTGGATAAAGTGGAAATGGTCAACCCTCATAGTGCACTACGTAATTTGCCTGACCTCTCAGGCTAGGGTCGGAGCTAAGAGCTCTAGTAGCGCCCTCACGCTACTCTAGCTAGCATATTTATTGGTCAACCCTTAAAATAAATATTCATAACAATACATTAATCAAATTCTCTTCCCAAACAAATCAGTAAAACAATTCCTTGTCATATATGCATAAATCCACTTTCCAACGAAATCTCGGGTTCAAATCCATTCAAATGACGGGCCATCCCCGTTTATAACCATTTTCAGAAAGAAATAGCAAATTGGAGGAATAATGGTAAATACGTTTAAGCATAAAAATCAAGAAAACCTTTAACCAAGGTTCCCGCTAAACTTTATCCAAATAATACCTCCAAGAACCCGAGAAAATATAATTCTCGAAAACGATCATAAAAACCATGCAATTAAATCGATAATTAAGGCATGCATTCATTTAAAATAATATGTCCACTCACAGTACTATTGCGACCTTCCCGCTCGGAAAGCTCCTCGAGCGAAACCCTCGAACTACCCGCGTAGTCGAGCCCGTCTCACGTTCAATCAGAGACTGTACAAACAAACCACCATATTAGTCATTTCATCGTTGACTTGGTCTTTTCCCTAGTTTGACCAGGAATCCTATTTGACCACGTGTTGACCAAGTTCCTTTCTTTAGCACTTTAACCTTTTTAACATTCTTTCCCGGTCATCGACTCTTACTCAATTTACCGAAAGTCCGACTCAGCTTCCGAACTTCCATTTATTACTTTAACTTGACGTTAGGGTGTCACGTATTAATTCGTTGATTTACTATGGACACCCAACGTGTCACATTAATCAGTACATTTAACCTTGAGTCGATTTACCGATTTAACCTTTCCTCATAACTGGTAACCTTCCGTAAAGGGAAAGTTTCCCAAAATGGAAAGTTTCCTAAATTGGTAAGTCTTCCTTAAAATGGAAAGTTTCCCAAAATGGAAACTTCCTACTTACGTCTAATTTTCCGTAAGTGTCTCAATTACGAATTAACCGTACTTTTTGACTCGAGTAACGAGGATTCGATTTCTACCTCTTCGGCATTCTGCCGGTTTACGGTATCACCGGAATCTTCGCCGGATTCCGGTAACTTGCCGGAATTTCGCCAGAGTTTCCCTCGTTTCTTCGCCTCCAAGTTACGACAACACATGCAGGAATCAACACAACACATATCAGAACACCATCATTATAACCACAGATCAATAACACAGTAGCAATTCAAATAGGATCTAGAGGGAGAAAACCTCACCCTCTGAGCCACGCTGAACCGAATCCAGCTCCTCCTTCACGGCTGCAGCACACTACCTCGAGCACAGCAGCCATAAAACCTCTGCAGCTACCTCCAAGCTCCTTCTCAAGCCTAAACTGCTGCTTCTAGCTTCACCTGAGCTCGAGAAGCTCATCAGAAAACGTCACCGGAGCTGCAAGCCTCGAAACCCAGAAAACAGTAAATACACAGTGGAAGAGGGAGCTCTCGAGCAAGGCTCAAATCAATGATCAGAAGCAAGGGGAAGGAAGAGGAAGAAGAGAGAAGACGAACCATACCGGTTGGAGGTCGAATCGCCGCCTGGTTCGCCGGAAATCGCCGTTGACCGTCGAGCCTCTCCTCGGTCGATCTCCCTCCACAGTCGCCGCCTCGGAGAGCTGTGGGCATGGATGAGAAGAGGAGGAAGAGAGGAGAAGAAAGAGGGTAGTCCGCCGCCCTGTGGTGGCCGGGATCGCCGGCGCCGGGCGGAGAACAGGGAGGAGGCGAGAGAGAGCTCGGGGAGGAAGGGGTTGACCGATTTAGTGAGTTTTGACCGAGTCAAAACTCACCCCCTATTTATAGGGAAATCAACGGTTGAGATTCAATCTTGAAAGGATCCAACGGTTCAGATTAAAAGGTAAAAAGTGAAAAGGTTAAATGGTAAAACTGATTTACCGGATTGGTAATTAAAAGTTACCAGGAACTTCGAAAATCCATAGAAAATAAACCGAAGCTCCGAAAAATTATCCGAAAATACCGAGAGACTCGTGTCGACACGCACTATGACATCGAATCATTAATTCAGGTATATGGAGAACTTAGAAAAACTCGAAAATTAACTCGAGCGATAACTTATCAAATTACCGATCGAAATTAAAAACCCTCGGTAACTCGTGAATCTCTGTGAAAAGTAACTTTTAGTAACTTCAAAAGATTCGGGGCGTGACAATTCTCCCCACCTTATAAAAATTTCGTCCTCGAAATTTCTATACTCGAAGTCCAATACAGTGGGGGATAGTACCACTTAAAATAATAATATTGCTCTCCAATAACACTTCCTTCTGAGAACTCATCCGAGACGCCTCACAAATAGCATTGTCAAAACTCTAAACACATGCCCTTTACGATCAACATAACAACTTCGACCAGTAACCAACCTCCTATCCCTCCTGGTTTAGCCAACTAAGCACAAACAACTGTCCTTACCAACCACAAGTGACGTCGTCACAATACTGCTAATACTCATTCTGATTCAACCAACCTCGCTTATCGCGAGTAAAATTCCTTCAAGGATACTCGTATTCTTTCTTTAAACTTTAGATATCATCTCAACACATTCCCTCTGCAGGAAATGACTACCACGCCCGAGGAGTAGGGTCCGATGTCATTAATGGATTTAAATCCTCCGATATCATTATACGACGTGGGGTCAACACCCATGACAACATGCCCACGAGGAAACTATGACGACTTGTGTCACACAAACTATCACCTCATTTAAACCAAGGCCCCCTGTTCTGGTTTACGCTTCCTAGAAACCATTCTGTCATGTTGTAGAGTAATTGTCTTCCCTTACTCTATCATTACCCAAACCACTTGTACACCCAGGACACGAGTTGCCATGAATTTTAGCGTAAATCCAAAATCATAGCCTTTTTAATCAGGGAGATACAAGTCTCCAGACATCGAGATCCAACAATACTTACTCCTCGCATGAAGACAATGGTCAGACTACGTACCACTCACGTAACTATTCTGACACACAAATCCTGACTTTTACTCACAATCCAAACATTAGAGTCATCAACTCAATTATCACTTGGTGATGTCATAGCGTACTTTACAACTGGTAATACATACCCGTACTACTCTTAGGTGAGGTGCCACTGACCTCCCTATCTCTTTCCTTAATTAGGAATGACGTATAGTGCAGAACTTACACTTCAACCAACACTGTGCGTCTATTAAACAATATCCGCGTCACAATCTGGGATTAACTTACCATTAAAAGAATCCCAAAGCCTTACCCGCTCAACAAGGATATTTCATTCCCAGATGTCTCCATTACCACATCATCCGGCAGTAACTGACAACTCGAGACATTTAACCAGATCGGACATCTACATAAAATTTAGTGTCACAGGTGCACACCTAAGGTAACCCTTGATCAAGCACTGGAAATTAATTTCACGCCGAACTTAGCCACGCTAATCACCAAGCATCAGATCTTTAAGGCACAATTCAACAAATGTCATCACCGCACGGGGCGAGTACACACCACAAAGTCAACTCGTACAACTAGACAGTTTCTAACAAAACTGTCCCCCGGGCGCTGCGGGTTTACCATCCACCGCAACCTCTATTCGGTAAGATTCAAAATTCTCAATCGCTTACCACTCTAGATCTTAAATCACAAGATCCACTGCCACACGTTAACATCCTCTCAGATCATAACTTAATCTGAACGAAGCTTAATCACTCCACGGTTTCCGATGGAGTGTTGCACAACTTAGCAACATACTTTACTACCCTTGTAACAATTTGGTTTCCAAAACCTTGACTCGTAACACCTTTGAGTCATCAAAGAAACTCTTTCCTCAGTTTCACTGCATTTCATACTCGCCGAAATGTTGACAATTTCGCAAGTCACCTCCAATGATTTTTCTTGCTACCACTCTACACTCGTGGCGTCAAGAACTGTCGTTAGGTCAATAATTCCTAACAAGTAGGGTCACTACTCAAATGACCAATGACCATAGCAATGCCAACAATACTTTAATCCTTTCAGGATTTCATTATATACACCAGAACTCAATTTCCCAGATCAAATCCTCATTTCACAGATCGAATTGAGAATATTTCCTGTCACTGCAGGGGATATAACCTGTGATTCCCAAACACGTCTAAGTACACCTTCGGTTACAATACTTGATTAGACCACAGCCAGTGGGTGCACAAATTTCCATGCCATCAAGCTTAGTTAATCACCTTCGATGAAACCAAGTGTCATAACGGACATCTTTGGTTGCAGGTTGAAGCTTGACCATCTACAATCATTCTCGCTCCTATTCAACGATTCAGTAAACCTTACCCCACTGCTGTCACTTCACCTTTTCCGTGCATTTATCTCAGAAAACATCCTTCCACCTACTAACGACATTAAACCATTTAATTGACGTTTTACACAGAAACTTCTAACCAAACGTCTTTAATCTCCGTTCTCAATGAATGAAACTCTCATGACACTTTCTTAAAATGAAGTCATCATCAGCCTTAGTCACTTACCTGGTGTCATTTTAACCACACACAGCTGCACACGATAATTATGCCTTACCAGCATGTGCTACCCAAATTTCATTTTATCACTTCCCTACCCAAGAGGGTACACATGCTCCTGTGGGGTATACCCATGTACATCTTCAGCCGTCA
This sequence comes from Comarum palustre, assembly GCA_951800085.1. NCBI lineage: Eukaryota > Viridiplantae > Streptophyta > Magnoliopsida > Rosales > Rosaceae > Comarum > Comarum palustre. Next base: position 1,067,334 of record OX637574.1, on the reverse strand, counting down.
AAACAGTGCCGTTTGCACAACGACCGGTTCCTACACCGCAATTCATACAAAGTCCATCAAGGCTCGTACACTATCTCTGGTACCCCGAGCACTCTTGGTCCATGACCCGGTGACTTGTTGCCACTTCCATCATCTCCTTAAATTTCGAAACCATAAACCTTTAGCTACAATTCAAAACGCTCACTAGATCTGTCACCGAACTTCAACACAGCCCACCTAGAGGACTCCTTCACAGGGGGACTAATTAAAATACCTTGTCCACAGGTGGATAACTCACCTTATGGTTGACATGAGCCCCAAGATCTGGTGACACGATTTAATTTCTGCCTCCATGATAAATGGCCCAATGACCATTGTCACCAACAATTCAAATCACGATTGGACTCACTAACAAATCAAGCCTTTCTAGTACCCCAATCATGGGTGGCTGGAACGAAGAGAATTTGGTCGTAGCTGACGACAACAATGTCAGCACCAAAGGTGACCCAAGCCATTAGTTTCAGTGGTTGTCCCATAAACATCAAGTGACCAATCAAACTATCACTTAATATCTTAATTATGTCACACTCGGGACTCGTCACTAGATCCAGACCACAAAATAATAACACTCAATTCCCTTGAGTCTTTCCTCTTCATACGTCAGTTGGTTTTTCTGAAACCACACTAATGACGAACCTCAACAAAATCTTGGCAATCGTCAAATCTTAATATTCATCTCCTCTGAATCATCGCGCTAAGCGACTTCAGCTCCTTTTTCCATGGCAGGATGCCATCTCTTTCATTAACTCGTACGACTCTCCACTGCTAAGAGTCTCATAACTCGAACACCAAGGCCTCGCCTTAGGTTTCTACAACATCCCTGTCAACCACCATGACAGCCCTCCAGGTGTGAATCAGATGTTTCACCACCGGGCACTTACACAAATGCTCAAGCTCGTTAAATAGCGTGAGTTTCCGCTCGATCCCCAACTCAAATCTCATAAATCAATGGGGAATACAAAAACATAAATACGTAACGAGCTTACCTTGTTCCTTACAGGAACTCTCTATGAGGTCGCGCGTACTGAGGCATAGTCTTGAAAATTCGATCGTTTATAGGACCACTCGGTCCATATCTCAATCAGGAAGTACTAACTCATATCCTCAATAAACACTAAGCGTCCAAGCATAAAATGCCGATGGATCCGCCGCGGTCGGACCATCACTCTATAGACACTAAGTGATATTAAGTACATGAGATAGTAACAGGAAACGATAACCTAATGCTCTGATACCATTGACAGGACCCACCCCGGGTTAAACCCCTTTTACCCGAAGTAAATCCTGCGGGGACCACCTCAAGGGAACTTCTTACCGAAACCCCCTTGAAATGGCCAACCCTTCCTACTAAACTAACTAAACCGGGTTAGTCAGAGCAGTCTACAGAGAGGATTACCCCAAAGAATTTCAAGCAGCAACGAAATGATCGACTATGCCTCGACTCTCGTACGCGCTCGACCTCCTCTCACGAACCCTGCATCACTGGGCATTTAAAAACGAAAGGCCCAGGGGAGAAACATTTAAAAACTGTTAGAGTGAGTGGACGAAAATCAAATATAAAAGCTCCATTTCCTGTAATGCTCTCCCAAAAGTATATCAATTTAAAAATCATTTATGCATGCCCACAGTTACCAAATTTCCGCAAATGCATGATAAGATAAACCAGCAAGGAATATGGGAAGAGAAATGTTCTCAAACATAATAAGTCTGACCTCTCAGACTAGGGTCGGAGCTAAGAGCTCTAGTAGCGCCCTCACGCTACTCTATGCTAGCTAGATAAAATAATACGGTCAACCCTTATAATATCAACCTGACCTCTCAGGCTTGTCTGTCCTCTCAGACCAGGGTCGGAGCTAAGAGCTCTGGATAAAGTGGAAATGGTCAACCCTCATAGTATCAACCTGACCTCTCAGGCTTGTCTGACCTCTCAGACCAGGGTCGGAGCTAAGAGCTCTGGATAAAGTGGAAATGGTCAACCCTCATAGTATCAACCTGACCTCTCAGGCTTGTCTGACCTCTCAGACCAGGGTCGGAGCTAAGAGCTCTGGATAAAGTGGAAATGGTCAACCCTCATAGTGCACTACGTAATTTGCCTGACCTCTCAGGCTAGGGTCGGAGCTAAGAGCTCTAGTAGCGCCCTCACGCTACTCTAGCTAGCATATTTATTGGTCAACCCTTAAAATAAATATTCATAACAATACATTAATCAAATTCTCTTCCCAAACAAATCAGTAAAACAATTCCTTGTCATATATGCATAAATCCACTTTCCAACGAAATCTCGGGTTCAAATCCATTCAAATGACGGGCCATCCCCGTTTATAACCATTTTCAGAAAGAAATAGCAAATTGGAGGAATAATGGTAAATACGTTTAAGCATAAAAATCAAGAAAACCTTTAACCAAGGTTCCCGCTAAACTTTATCCAAATAATACCTCCAAGAACCCGAGAAAATATAATTCTCGAAAACGATCATAAAAACCATGCAATTAAATCGATAATTAAGGCATGCATTCATTTAAAATAATATGTCCACTCACAGTACTATTGCGACCTTCCCGCTCGGAAAGCTCCTCGAGCGAAACCCTCGAACTACCCGCGTAGTCGAGCCCGTCTCACGTTCAATCAGAGACTGTACAAACAAACCACCATATTAGTCATTTCATCGTTGACTTGGTCTTTTCCCTAGTTTGACCAGGAATCCTATTTGACCACGTGTTGACCAAGTTCCTTTCTTTAGCACTTTAACCTTTTTAACATTCTTTCCCGGTCATCGACTCTTACTCAATTTACCGAAAGTCCGACTCAGCTTCCGAACTTCCATTTATTACTTTAACTTGACGTTATGGTGTCACGTATTAATTCGTTGATTTACTATGGACACCCAACGTGTCACATTAATCAGTACATTTAACCTTGAGTCGATTTACCGATTTAACCTTTCCTCATAACTGGTAACCTTCCGTAAAGGGAAAGTTTCCCAAAATGGAAAGTTTCCTAAATTGGTAAGTCTTCCTTAAAATGGAAAGTTTCCCAAAATGGAAACTTCCTACTTACGTCTAATTTTCCGTAAGTGTCTCAATTACGAATTAACCGTACTTTTTGACTCGAGTAACGAGGATTCGATTTCTATCTCTTCGGCATTCTGCCGGTTTACGGTATCACCGGAATCTTCGTCGGATTCCGGTAACTTGCCGGAATTTCGCCAGAGTTTCCCTCGTTTCTTCGCCTCCAAGTTACGACAACACATGCAGGAATCAACACAACACATATCAGAACACCATCATTATAACCACAGATCAATAACACAGTAGCAATTCAAATAGGATCTAGAGGGAGAAAACCTCACCCTCTGAGCCACGCTGAACTGAATCCAGCTCCTCCTTCACGGCTGCAGCACACTACCTCGAGCACAGCAGCCATAAAACCTCTGCAGCTACCTCCAAGCTCCTTCTCAAGCCTAAACTGCTGCTTCTAGCTTCACCTGAGCTCGAGAAGCTCATCAGAAAACGTCACCGGAGCTGCAAGCCTCGAAACCCAGAAAACAGTAAATACACAGTGGAAGAGGGAGCTCTCGAGCAAGGCTCAAATCAATGATCAGAAGCAAGGGGAAGGAAGAGGAAGAAGAGAGAAGACGAACCATACCGGTTGGAGGTCGAATCGCCGCCTGGTTCGCCGGAAATCGCCGTTGACCGTCGAGCCTCTCCTCGGTCGATCTCCCTCCACAGTCGCCGCCTCGGAGAGCTGTGGGCATGGATGAGAAGAGGAGGAAGAGAGGAGAAGAAAGAGGGTAGTCCGCCGCCCTGTGGTGGCCGGGATCGCCGGCGCCGGGCGGAGAACAGGGAGGAGGCGAGAGAGAGCTCGGGGAGGAAGGGGTTGACCGATTTAGTGAGTTTTGACCGAGTCAAAACTCACCCCCTATTTATAGGGAAATCAACGGTTGAGATTCAATCTTGAAAGGATCCAACGGTTCAGATTAAAAGGTAAAAAGTGAAAAGGTTAAATGGTAAAACTGATTTACCGGATTGGTAATTAAAAGTTACCAGGAACTTCGAAAATCCATAGAAAATAAACCGAAGCTCCGAAAAATTATCCGAAAATACCGAGAGACTCGTGTCGACACGCACTATGACATCGAATCATTAATTCAGGTATATGGAGAACTTAGAAAAACTCGAAAATTAACTCGAGCGATAACTTATCAAATTACCGATCGAAATTAAAAACCCTCGGTAACTCGTGAATCTCTGTGAAAAGTAACTTTTAGTAACTTCAAAAGATTCGGGGCGTGACAATTTTGGCCAAACCTTCAACACAACAAACACTCACCATAATGAGACGCAACTGTCCATCTAAAAATTTTGAGACATTTACCCCTCCATGATAGGCATCCCCGTATAGATAAATAATGGTAAATAGTAGACATGTTGTGATTCCGGTCATCAAAATTCACAAACAAAAATACGACCGTCAGATATCATCAATATGTTGAAATATATCTGTGGTAAAAAATTCAACTTTATCTGATAAATTTAAGGACTTCATCTAGACGGTCAATCTCGTAAGTCAAACCTTTATATTATATTGACTGCAACTATCGGCACCGAGACTTTACCGGAATTACGTGATTTTTCAACCGTAGGCGTATTTCACCATTCCGGTCATATCTTATTTCACGACTTTTTTGCGTTTGAAGTTTCTACGTACAGTTTGTTTTAGAAACGAAACATTTACTTAAAGCTTAGTAAACAAGTTATACAACATTAGTACGCATGTTGTGATTTCGATGATCAAAGTTGAGAAACAAAATTCCGACCGTCAGATATAATCATTATGTTGAAATATGTATATAGGAAAAAATTTAACTTAATCTGACAACGTTAAGGGCTCGATCCTTACGGTCAATCACTTAAGTCAAACCCTTTAATGCACGGAAACTGTCATTTGACCGTCTAAATTACGTATTTTGCCCGGACCTTCAACTGAAAATAGTTTCAAATCGATGAGACGCAACCAGTGGTATAAAAATTTTATGAAAAATAACTACCGGAGATAGGGCTACCTCTAGGGAGAAAGAATGGAAAATTGAGTTAACCGCAATTATCGGTACCGAGACTTTACCGGAATTACGTGATTTTTCAAGTATAGACGTATTTCACCATTCCGGTCATATCTTATTTCACGACTTTTTTTCGTTTGAAGCTTCTACGTATAGGGTTTAGGGTTTAGGGTTTTAGCCGACGAAATTAGGGTAATTCGTCGGCTAAAGTTAAATAAAAAAATAAAATAAATAACTATAGCCGACGAAATTAGGGTAATTCGTCGGCTAAGGTTAAATTAATAAATTAATAAAATAAATAACTATAGCCGACGAAATTAGGGTATTTCGTCGGCTAAAGTTAATTAAAAATTCAAATTTTTTGGCGGGGATTTTTAAAATTTTAAAATTTTTCGACTAAAATTTTAAACTTTAGCCGACGAAATTTCGTCGACTAAAGTTCAAAATTTTCTATATATTTCATTTTTCTCCTCCTCCTCCTCCTCTTCATCCTCCCTCTCCTAACCTTCTCCTCCTCCTCCCTCTCCTAACCTTCTCCTCCTCCTACTTCCTCTCCTCCTCCTCCTCCTCCTCCTCCTTCCTCTCCTCTTCTCCTCCTCCTCCTCCTCCTTCCTCTCCTCTTCTCCTCCTCCTTCCTCTCCTCTTCTCCTCCTCCTCATCCTCCTTCCTCCTTTTTCGGTGTAAAAACGAAAAAGAAGTAAAAATTTTTAATCAAAAATACAATAAATTAAAAAAAGAAAAAAAATATGAAAAAATTAAAAAAAAAAGAAAAAAAAACTATAGCCGACGAAATACCCTAAAATTCGTCGGCTAAAGTTTTTTTTAAAAATAATTACATAAAAAATTATAAAATTAAAAAAAATAGAAAAAAAATATAGCCGACGAATTTTAATAAAATTCTTCGGCTAAAATTAAAAAAAAAAGAAATTTTTTTTTTAAAAAATAATAATTATATAAAAAAATTATAAAATTATAACTTTAGCCGACGAATTTTAATAAAATTCGTTGGCTAAAGTTAAATAAATAAATAAAAATAATAGCTATAGCCGACGAATTTTAGGGTATTTCGTCGGCTAAAGTCAAGAAATTAAGCGACGAAAAATTTATTCGTCGGCTAAATAAATGACTTTAGCCGAAGATGAACAGTAATTTCGTCGGCTATAATGTTGGCCGACGGATTTTGCCCGACGACTTCTTAGCCGACGACGTGTCGTCGGCTAAGACTTTAGCAGACGAAATTTAAGGTTTAGCCGACGAAAAAATTTCGTCGGCTAAAATATTCTGGTAGTGTAATGTAACTCCGACTCGGATAAAGGAAGCTGCGAAATAGTCCGATTTATGTTCTACCAATTTAATATTTTTAGTTAATAAATTGAAATGATATACCAATTTATGTTTGTTAATGAAAATGTGTTATGTTATTGTTTTAGGTGTTGTTGGCTGTTGTGGAAATACATTTGTGGAATTTGTAGGTTCTGGGAATAGAAAATAAAATTTTGAAGTTTTCATTCGAGGCATCACATTGATCCTTATAAAAGAGTTCGAGGACTACTGATGTAGTTATTTACTGACAAGGAATATTTTTGATGAGTCTCATATGAGACACGTCATCAAACAAATAACGCTGTGACGGAAAATGGCCTCAGGTCTTTCGTTGGTATCAAAAATGAAGTTTGGGTACCACATTGGTAGTTTTGTAAGTTTGGGTATCACTTTGACCGTACGGGCAGTGCTAAAAACTCTTAGTTTAGTTATAGATGGCACATTGTATAACAGCCTCTAAAATAACTCCTAATCTTACAACCAGAACTCCAAATGCTAAAACTCACACAGCAGCAGCAACAGGAGGATATCATTGTCATATTGGCTTTGATCAAAATCAACAGCACATCAAGTAGGTGAAGCATTACACACAAGCCAAAGTTTCTTTATACAAATAATTATTATCTTTCACAAGGAAATCCTGATCAGTAGTTAACTGGAAAGATTTGAAGGTCTTACTCTTTAGATTACACGAGATGACTTGACCAGCTGTATGCAGAAATAGAGATGAAGAGTCCTCTTCCTCATTTTCGTCTCGATCTAGAAAGAGAACAAAAAAAGCTCCGTAAAGGAAATCCGGGAAGGAAGTTCACAAGGGATCAAGATCAACATTATACTGGATAAACCAGCCAGAGTAGTCTCTCCCCATCTCCAACACTTCGAATTTAGTAAAGCATGTTTTATAAATATCAATGAGTTGCAAATGACCGCCACTGGACTCCTTAAAATAATAGTACTTCCTCTTATACCATTTCTTCTGGTAACAATGAGTACTCTTAACAAACTTCACACTCTAGCTCTTCGTCGATGTGATGTATAATATCTCACAATATAGACCTCGCCAGTGAATTGCGCCATTCCAGTAGACCCCTTGGTTGTAGCCAATGCGATGATTTAAGTGGAAAATAGAATCGAGATGCCTCCACGAACTGGTGGAGCAGCCCATGATGTAGGAACAGCGAGTGTCAAGAACTGGTTCGCAGTGGGATTGAGAACGAAACATGTGGAAGTGATTCACGAGAGGGACAACACAAGAAGAGGCCTTTGCTAGAGTTGATAATCTCGATGGGGCCATATTTGTTTGCAATGACATTTAGAGGATTCCAGCGATCGGAAATGTGGTTGTGCTCACAGGAATCACGATCAGGAGGAAAAGAAATGAAAGAAAAGTTCTTGGAATTGTTACACAAGACAGCAGAGATGGAGGATTTTGGGTTCTGTTGGGTGTGTCTGTGACAAAATTTGGGGTTTGAGATAAGATAGTGCCAATGCTTGGAGACACATTTGAATCGTAACAAGGTCGAGCTGGCACGCGCACTAGGATTTCGTACGGTTTCTGCTAAGGTTTTGCTGCAGCCTTTGGTGTATGATCTCTGCACCATCTTCGAGCTCTCTAAACTCTATAGCAGAAGCAGTTTGAGCCATATATAGAAGTATAGAACCTTAATGAACCACTCCTAGTAAAAGAAGGAAATCCATGACATTCCCATTCCTGAATGTAGAAGGAAACCATAACAATCCCAAATCCTGAATTTAGGATTCTGCCAATTGATTTTTCATTGGTGATTGTTTGGTTTTAGATTTTACATACTTCATCACTTCAAGTTCAGACATATCTAGTTTTAATTTTCATTAGGCTTTCAAGTATCGGGTTTTGCTTGATGGCTGGGGCCGAATCTAAACTTAAATAACCACACGCACTCAAATATCATGCAACATCCAAATTATACTCACTTTTGTTAGTTTTTGAATGCTAAAATAATGCATACATGGAATATAATCATCTCATCTAACTAAACAGTCCGCAAAGTCAGATTGTTGTGTGATCAAAATGTATCAATTTTACAATTATATTTTGTACTTCTGTTATCCTATAGTGCTGACCAGAAATCAAAACCTCTTGCTACACCTTATACTGTGGAGCATAATCTTTTCATTTAGCTGCACCAAAAACTTTTATGGCATTTCACTAATAAATATGAGACATAGGTTCCTGCAACAAAGTCGTAAGTGTATGTGAAGATGATCCAGACCAATTGCATTTTCAGTTTCAGCAACAATCTTAGTTGAACAAGAGCAGGATTGTAGTGCAACAGCCAGGTCATGGGTTCGGTTTAGTATTTGTAATGGCATTTATAGGCTGGATTTCTATATTGGCATAGAGCCTTTAGACCCCCAAATATGTATGTGTGAATTATTTTATACAAGGCATTTGCGGAATATCTGCAGCTTCAAAGAGACATGTCTCATCATCGCATCACAATTACAGGGATATATATATATATATATATATATATATATATATATATATATAAAGCCAGCAAGACCCACCATCTCTTTCATTTTCTGGCTTCATTCCTGCTGATTTATTTGGTTGGTTTTGTTAGACTTGGGGTCGTTAGTCAGTCATACTCCACCTATGAGTTTAGTGCTTGTCTTCTTGCCCTGAGTGCTGGTTTTGAGTCATTTTCCTCCTGAAATCTGGTCTTAAAGTTGTTGCTGATATGAATTATTTGTTGCATTTTGACTATTAGTTTGATCAAATAGCCATGATCAGCATGTGAATTGCATACCTCCACTTCTTTTCAGGGAGTGTTCATGATCCCAAAGATGAAGAATTGCTGGCATGTTAGCTAAGCTGAGACCTTAAAAGGAGCAACCTTTTTTATTTCTGCATATTCTAATGAAGAATGCACAAAATAATAAGACCCAATGTATTACTATATTTCTCAGCTGCTCCACTTCTTTGTGAGCATGTGATTTGGTTTTACTAACTATGAGTGAAAGCAGATTAATCTTCAATCTAACACTAGGCTTTTACTCTTTTTTCTCTAGAGTTGATTATGAGCTTGGGTTTTTCTGGAAAAAATAATCTGTGGCTACTGGATTAGACTATCAAAAAGTTCAATATAGGCTTGAGTTTCTGGGTTAGGCAATTGCTGTTTGTCAATATGAACTTGCGCCATTTTGTAGCAGCTGCATTTGAAACAATCATATGAATGATATTGATGATTGGGCCAAAATCGCCAAATATAGTGACTAGTGAGTGATTCCCACTCTCCCTTGTTATCTACTTCAATTTGTATGTTCTTTCAACATATGGAAGACCTTTCCCAAATTTTAAGACCTTTGGAAGTTTGCATCACCTAAAAAGGAATTCATTTTCATGAATTTCAATCATGGGGTTGGAGTATGTCTCACATCCAATGTCTTAAAAATCTAAATTATGAAAATAAATCACAATTTTTTATGAAAATAAGGAAACTCTCGCATTAAGTCGGCCCACACTTGAAAAATTCCCGAACCACTCGGCCAATCCAGCTAACGCAACAATTGATCATACATGGGCACAATATAATATATAACAGTCTAAATATTTTCACATTCTTTTTTAACTCATCCTTTTAAAATTTTATTAATCTCAATATTTTTCGATATATCCAATTTTCAGACGGTCAAAATTTTCTCGAAACTCGATATTTTAGTCCTTTGCTCACATCAGATATAGAACCCACAACTTCTTGTTCTTGAAAAACAGTATTCATTCCTATTCGTTTTTCCCAACTCACTCTCTTGTGGTACTTTCATGTGATAGACTCAGAATACTATGTGAGATCCCATGCATCTTAAACAGAATAAAAAAGGAGGTGGGGAAAGATTAAGAACTTAACAAGACATGAGCCATGATTAGTCATATAACCGTCAATTGTCGGCATTCTTGTTTAAACATTCGAGCGTTACATTTTCACAATTAAATGGTTTTAATAAAGGTATTAATGAAGATAATTGCTCTCTAATGTTGCCTAAACAAGCTGACCTGCTCATTCCACATCTATCATCTATGTGAGCTATAGTGTGGCATGTTTATACTTCATTATGAGCTTTCAATCATTCACAATTTAATTTTTGGGGTTGCAATGGCTCTTGAAAATTCAAACGACAAGCAACTTTATCCACATGGGTTTGGTGCTTAGTGGTACCAAATAATTTTTTCCAAATTTTTCTGCATCTTTTGTAAGCTTCTTCTGTCAATTTCTTCCATCAGAAAACCCCACAAAAATGAATCAAATGATAGCATGCAGAAGCTTAAGGCCCCATGGTCGATCCCTCTCTGAAACCTCAAGCTTCTGTGTTACCCCCAACCCAAGTAACCCCACGGTAAAAATCAAAAACCAAAACCTAAAGTCTCTCTCTCTCTCTATCACTCTGTATCACTCTTATTTTGGCCACATTCAGCTTTTGGGTAAGCTTAATAGATTAATAGCCACCATGAAAAAGAACCAAGTTCCATTCTTTATGATGCTTCACTCTACTTTTTCTTTGCCATCAAGAATAAAGGTCTAATCTTCAGAGAGAGAGAGAGAAAAAAGAAGAGAATGTCGATCTGGGTTTGTTAAACTCTCACTCACTCACTCACAAAACCCATTTAGCTCAAACCCCAGAAAGGACTGAGCTTTCTTCTTCTTCTTCCTCTTCTTCAGAAGTAGTAATGGGTGGCGTGACGTCATCAATGGCGGCCAAGTTTGCTTTTTTCCCGCCGAACCCGCCGTCGTATAAGCTGATCAGCGACGAGCCGACGGGGCTGTTGCTGCTGAGTCCATTCCCGCACAGAGAAAACGTGGAGGTTTTGAAGCTGCCGACTCGCAGAGGCACTCAGGTGGTGGCTATTTACATTAGGCACCCCTTGGCTACTTCCACTCTGCTTTACTCTCACGGCAACGCCGCCGATCTGGGTCAGATGTATGAGCTCTTCATCGGGCTCAGCATCCACTTGAGGGTTAATCTCATGGGGTAACTACTTCTAACTGCTAGTGTTACTACTCTACTGTTGCCCTGTTTTTGTGGCAAAGTTTGATGCTTTTATCAGTTTTGGCATCTTGGGTTTGTTGAGTGGTGTGGTTTTTGAGCTGCTTTATGGATTTGGTATCTGGTTTTTGTCAGATTTTCGAGCTCTTTGTTGGGTTTCTGAGTAGGTTTTATTTATTTCAGTGGCTAATTGGCTTTTGCTTTGTTTGGATTTTGTGGTAATTGGGAATGTTTCCTTCTTTTGATTTGCTAGAGAATGTAGGTATAGTCATCCTAGCATCAAGGTTTGATTTTAAGCGAATTTTGACTAGTTTCAGGAAATGGGAAGTAGTTATGATGGTGAGTGAGTTCAGTGATCTATGTTTTATTCGATCTGTGTTGAAACATGGTTGCTTGGTCTCTGGCGTCTTTGGGTGTTTAGACAGTCTGGTTTGATATTGATGGTGATTGGTAGCGCGGTTGTTTCTTTGGTTTAGTCATTTATTTTCCACCAACTGGGTGCAATTGTGCCTGAAGCTCAGAATAGACTGTGTCATCTTCAAGTTGAATAATGCTTCCCCATGCCTATTGAAAACATCTTCATTATAATCAATAATTCAGTATTCCATTTCTGACTGCTGAAAAATTAGGGCCTTACATGTATCTGTAATGATTTGCAGGTATGACTATTCAGGGTATGGCCAATCATCTGGAAAGGTCTGTTGGAGATTTGAGCATTTATCTTTTCTATTAAATCCGGTCCATTTCATAAGATGCTCGTTTTTTTTTTCAAAATGGATTGTGGAAGGCTCATATTTTGTTTATCTGTTACAGGCAAGTGAGCAGAATACATACGCAGATATTGAAGCTGTGTATAAGTGTCTTGAAGAAAGCTATGGTACAAAGCAGGAAGATATCATTCTCTATGGTCAATCTGTTGGAAGTGGCCCAACTTTGGATCTTGCTGCTCGACTACCTCAGTTAAGAGCTGTCGTCGTGCACAGTCCCATACTATCTGGTTTAAGAGTCATGTATCCTGTAAAGCGCACATACTGGTTTGACATTTATAAGGTAACACATTACTTGTCTATCTCATGCTTGATCGGCGACATTATGACTTCAATGTTATTGAGTCCCTCATTTTGTCATTTGTGTGCAGAATATTGATAAAATTCCACTGGTCAGTTGCCCTGTTCTCATCATTCATGTAAGTGATTCTACTCCAGTTTTGTCTACTTTAAAGTTGCATTTGTGATTGGTTCACATCCATATTAAGTTTAACGCATGCATGACACACAACAATCTGTTCTACTGTTATACTTTAGATCTTATGGTTAACTTAGTCTGATAAAACTTGACTCATGATTTCAGACACTTTAAGAGGCCTAACCAGACTCATATAAGATGAAAAAGTAACTGGTTGGTTTTAAAGTTATCAAACCCACGTGTATATAGGGACTCCTGGGAACCTAACCAGACTCATGAATACTATTTAGATTCAGAAATGGCTTTCCTGGGCTAGGCATCTTTATGCAGTATGATGCTGGAATATAGGAGCCCTTGTCTTTTAAGATCTCCTTTATCCCCAATTGCTGCATGCCAGATAAAAATTGTCTGTTTTATTATTGCATTGATTTGTTAGACTTCAGTTTGCTTAGCTGATGGATGGAAATTTAAGAAACAGCATGCTGTTGCTGTTGAATCAATGTTTTTCTTTGATCCTCTTCTGGTAGAGTTAGTACAAATATAAAGATAACAGGCTGATCTGCCTCTTCATATTGAAGTGATTTTCTTATAAAACTTTGGCAATTCTAGATTCTTATACAACTTAATAATACGAGGCTATTCAGTCCTTGGTCATTGTGGAACGCCAAATAATGTGCAAACTAATCCTCACAGAATTAGCCATTATATATTCTTGTAGGGAACTGCAGATGAAGTAGTTGATTGCTCTCATGGCAAGCAACTGTGGGAGCTATGTAAAGAGAAGTATGAACCGCTATGGCTTAAAGGAGGCAATCACTGTGATTTAGAACTGTATCCCGAATACATTAGGCATCTGAAGAAGTTCATATCAACTGTCGAGAAGTCTCCTTCCCAAAGGTACAGTTCTAGGAGAAGCACAGACCAGTTTGAGCAACCTCAGAAGAGTACTGATGTTCACGAAGTTTCTAGGAAGAGCACTGATCGAAGAGAGAAACCTAAGAAGAGCACCACTGATAGACCTGAGAAACTGAAAAACCAGTTCATTAGTGCTGATAAACTAGAAAAATTAAAACTGTCCTTTGACCATATGTCTCGGAGAAGCGTGGACTGCCATGAGAAGTCCAGAAAAAGTGTTGATCACCAATTGGATAGAGCGAGGAAGAGTGTGGATCGATTGGATAGAATACGATCTGGGTAATTTGTGTTGTAAAGGCTTATATGCAGATTAAAGCATTGCTTGGTGTTGTGGGAAAGTTATTTGGGTTTTTTTTCTTATAATTTATGGTAATCCTGCTGTGTAATTTGGCTTGTAGCAGTTGTATACCAACGATTGCATTGCATAAAATGAGAAGGGGTTTGGTGCATGGGATTATTGTGAATTCAAAGCAAATAGGGATTTCCTCCCGTTAGTTCCAACTTCAAAGCAATTGAAGTATTGAACTAAGCCATTCTCAAAAAAAACTTTAGTTTAGAAAGTATTGAACTAGGCCTGTGATGTGAAAGGTTTGGAAATGAACATACTGTAAGCTTTATGGAAGGTGCATATGGTAACTACAAAAGCTTTAGACAAACACATTGACAGAAACGTTCAAAGGACAAAAATGGGTTGGAAACTACTATGGCCAGAGTAGGTGACGTTACGGAATGTTACCAAAACGGTAGCAATCCTTGCATTGGTGTATGGAACGTTGCAAAGTCTAATGTTCTTATCCTAACCTAGACAATGTAAAAAGATTTCAATCTCTCTTAGACCAATTCTTATACAATTTAGTGTCAATTACACAGTGCACAAAATAAAGGAGATATTGAACTGACGAACAAGATGGAAATGAAACTTCGGAGAAATTCTAATTTCATTAACTGTCAACGAAAACAGTTCAAACAAGGTGCTGAATTTTGAGCCTGCAATGATATACTGTTGCATAAGCTTCTCTGTGACCAAACATTCCAAAGTTTCACCTAGTCCTCTCCTAGTTTGTGCACGAAACATCACCTATGAATACTTTCATCTAGTCCCTGGAGAATGCCCGGTGGTTGTGGAGGAAACCAGCTATTTAAGTGTGCGCTCACTGTGTTCCACTATGGCTGATGGAGGAAGTGTGCCGATGCAGATCTCGTGAACTGTTGCAAAAAGTGGGAAAAACTGTAACCACCCACGGTGGCTTAAAACTTCATATACCTCTTTTGCTGTTGACACACCCTTCAAAAAAAGGAGCATTCCTAAGTATACTGATAAACACATAGTTCAATGTCAAGACTTCATAATTTCTCCTCTTAGTTGTTGAACTCTAGAACTGGAAATGTGGTGTATTTAACTAATTATTGTGATTAGATCAGTACAAATTATTAATCGTTTTAATTTACTCAAGCAACAGCTTTGTTGTGCACTCACAATAGAAGTCCTCCCAACTTGCCACCACATACTATTAACAAGGTAAAAAGAGCTAATATGTTTCATAAATCTTCCTCATTGTTCATTAATTCAATAACAACTGTGAGTAATTTCAAGATAATTTTTGAATGCGAACCTGTAATTTTTGACCCTGTAGCATTTCTGCTTCAAGCTCATCAAACGATCTGCAGATGACAAACACAAAGGTAATAGTTAAATTAATATTTAGTGTTTTCAACTTTCATGTCACAAATTAAGAAGCTTTACCTTTTCCCTCCACTCTTTGCGAAAGCTTCTGCAACCTTCCTGTTTCTTCCTCCCACTGTCATACACAGTGAGGTTAAAATACAAAGAAGAATAAGAATAAATAGAAGGAAGAAATCATCATGATTCCTTACAGCATGTTGTGATGAGATCAGCAACACCGCAGCTTTCAAAGAAGGTGCTGTCCTTGACGGATGAAAATATCATTTTGGAAAATACCTTCATCTCTCTTAGACCAATTCTCATAATTGCAGCCTGGTCATTCATACAAGCAAGTCAATATGAATAGAAAAGGCAGAAGAGACCATACTCTGTACAAATAATTGAACTTACCTTTGTATTATTTCCCATGTCCAAGCCATCCACGAAACCTGTTCCATTAGTGATTAAACTCGTTGTTCCTCATTCAAACTTGAGAAGGGAGATAGACATTAGTATATACAAACCTGCAGCTATGGCCACAACATTTTTCAGGGTACCACACAGTTCTACACCTTCCACATCTTGGACCTATGAATTCCATAAAACCCAAGTGTGAACAGAACACGTCTTCAATAGTTTTTTTGTATGTAAATAAAATTGTCAAATCCATGTTTATGATTGGCATGCACTCACAGGTGAGACTATGAAGTAGGGGGTACTAAATAGTTGAACCCATTTCTCTGCAATCTCTTTGTTTTCTCTGTATCCAACTGTGGCTTCACTGAATTTCTCCAAAGCAATCTGTGCAAGCAGTCCCCAATTTCAGTAAAGGCTGGTGTGTAATGATCTAGCACATGAAGCTATAAAGATAGAGTAAATAGTAGAGCTAATAACCTCATTAGCTATGTTTGCTCCCATTAGAACACAACAATTTACACCCAATTGGTCAGTGATCAGTTTAGAGATCATGCATGGGCCTTCCATCTTGACTTCCATCCCTTTGATAAGGGAAATAGCCTCCACATCCCGGCTTATCTTCCCCGCTAGTCTTTTGCATATACCCTCCATAAATTGATGTGGAGTGACAAATACCAACATGTTTGCACCAGTCACTGTAAATCTCCAGCATTAGAATCACTAAAAATTTGCCTCAACTACCCAACAGAGTAACATTGACAATGTCAGCAAAGGTTTTGCTGGGAAAACAAGTACCTGCATTGACAAGGTCGGGGTCTGCAACAACATTTCTCCCAAGTTTTATGCCAGGCAGATATTTCACATTTTCCTATCACAGAAAACGATAAGAGATCACAATGGGAAACACATATGTGAAGTAACATAACAGAAAATGTAGCTCAAGATCAATGCTTTTTTACATTTCTTGTGTTGATGGCATCTGTGAGCTTCTCACCACTTGGCAATGTCTCCTCAAACACCCACATTCTCACCTCATCTGAATTTCATCACACAAAATACCCAAAATTTAAAAAAATGGGTTTCCACTATTATCTCCAAGACCCTAGAAGCATATGATAAACTCAATTCACTTCACATTGTCTATTTCAAAAAATCACAATAAAGCTTCATTCTTTTCAATCCACACACATAATTCCCAAAAGGGTCTCCACTTAAACCTCCAAACCATTTAAAACTCAATTCATTTTACACTAAAACCTACACAAGATCACCATAAAGCTTCAACCTTTAAAATGCACACACGCAATTCAAAAACACCTACATTCTTGCATGCAAAGAAACCCTCCAAAAACCACACTTTACCATGAAAAGAAGGCAGTCTAATGGTGTTGGTGGCAATGAGCTTAGCAGCCACACTACCCCAGTTGCCACTGCCCACAACTGTGACCCTGTTCTTCCTAGAAGCAGCCTCGTCAGTCTTCTGGGTCACACTTGCTTCTTGTGGGGCCATTGAAGAAGAAGAAGAAGAAGAAGAAGAAGAAGAAGAAGGAGGAGGAGGAGGAGGGTAAATGGGTAATGCGTGGGAGAGAAGAAGAGAAGGGAGAGAATATAAGAGAGGAGAAGACACTCGTCGGGGCGGAGATGCCATACACGTTTCGGTACATACGATGTGTCGTTGTGTCTTCCCCGTTAAATCTGGCGATCTCCTCTAGGACTATAGGACTTGGACCAATTAGACATTTGAGACTGACTTTCCTACGATATAGGTAAAAAAAAGTAAATTTTTGTATGCACGACCGTGTATGTACAAAACGCAATCTTAGTCATTCATAATAATTCATATGTTTAACTACTCATATATCAATATTATATCCTCTAATCTCAACCGTTTATATGTATCGTGTACATACACGACCGTGTATTGAAGATATTCCGGTAAAAAAATATGTGCTTATCCAACTCTCTCAAGAAAAGCTAATTTGATAGTGATTTTTATCTTGCTTGGATCTAGTCCGGCCTCCTAAAATTCTTGATGCTAGATTCTTGGTGTGTTAGGTTAATTAGTCCAAACTATGAGGAGTATTGTTTGTTCGTCTTGACTGACTGCTTTTTTTAGAGCAATAACAAGAGTTTTATTAATGAGGATACAAATTACAACCATGAGAGACAACAGTGGTGGAAATAAATTCTTCACTCTCCTCTACCTACCAGAAACTTAACGATTACAGTGGACAAGAAACGAAATGGGTTCAACCGTAATCTAACATAATCTATAAGTATCGATACATCCTTACAGTCAACCTCAAGAAGAAACAAATCTTTCAAACACTACATGTCAAAACTACCAACATATATGCACAAGTAACCTCCTCATTACATTGACAACAAGAACTAACCGACATTAAAATAATCCTTGAAAACGAGCTTATGGGTCTTGTGCCTCGACTGACTGCTGGAGAAGTACTTATGAGTACAATGATTCTCGATATTAAAATAAAGTCATGAATGAAATCTCATCTTATCGTAATTTAGATTTTAAAAAAAATATTGATCACAGACTTTAGTTTTGTATTGTGATTTGCAAATTCGATAGATGATTATTCTAAGAGCACCTTCAACAACTCTTGTATAATTTCTCTATTTATAAAAGAGAAAATCACAAAATCTCTATAAAGAAAATGGCTCAACTCCAACAACTTTTCTATTTTACTTTACAAAATTAAATGTTTTTTGTATAATTTAATGATATATATATATATATTCTAATCAAAATCACATGTCACATGCTTAAATTTATCAATCTTCCCCTAGAGAGATGTAAATGACATTTTCTTTTCTTTTTTAAGAAGAGAGAGTGAATTATAAAAGGAAAACAATAATAATTAGAAAAATCTCTATGAATTCTACAAATTCTGAGAATTCTACAAATATGGATATGGTTCTCTCTCTTCTAACTTTTTCTATTATAGAGGATGGTTTACACGAGATGTTGGAGCAAAAAATCATGTTTTTTTTTCCTCTAAAATAGATGTAATTCTAGTTTTACATGAGATGTTGGAGATGCTTTAAAGAAGTTGAATGAAGACTTTTGAATATGAATGCTAAAACTGCCAACGGTCCAGTGGCGTAGCTAGGAATTTCATATGAGTAGGGCACATAAATAATAATAAAATAAAAATAACATTAATAATATTTAAATTTATATTTTTATTTATTACAACGGTAATTGACGTCGCCGATCTTTCATATTTTGAAATCGTTACATAATAGTTTCATCTTTTATACTAGTAAAAATGTTCATATTAATATATGAAATCAAACAATCAATCGTGAAGTTGAGCATATTGTAAAAGGAAAGTTGACAAAGAATACGATTCTCCCAGTTGATGGTATTTTTAGATCTTTTTCTTAAAGTTTTGGCATTGGACTTGGAATTCTATTGTGAAGAGGAATCGTAAAACTGTAAAAGTATGGATAAAACTTAAATTCAATAAATATAAGAGTTCTATTATTAAAAGGAATGAGAAAGAATATTATAATGTATTGATTAACTAAATAATTAAAAGAAACAACCAAAAAAATCATTCACTAAAAACCGCACAAAAAAAGATACAAGAGTATAGTACAATATCCTTAGTTTTACAAGAAACTATCTATATATAGATATAATAATAATTATATATAAGTATTACTATATTATATTCTATGTGACACTGGTCTATGACAGATTTGATCTAAAAAAATCAATGAGACACTGTCCCACAGCCCCGTATGGCTCCGCCCCTGCGACGGTTCATCCACCTTTGCTCATCTTTGATATTATCCTCCTCATTTCAAGGAATACTGATAACCTAACTTGACTATTCTTGTGGCAATTGAAGGTCCAAGATATATAGTAGAGACTATTTCATTCGCATTTTCAGGATATTTTGCAGTCTTGGACTATATGAAAATGTAAAATGGATGTGGAACCTATATTATTATGCATTCCGTAGCTTATATAGGAGGCGTCAAACAATAATTGATCGGTTATATAACTACCTAATGTACGTATTTCGTATTCGATATCGATCAATTGTGCCTACTCTCTTTGCATTCCAATTTGCACACTGTTCAAAATGTATTATACTTGTGTTCCTGAAACATAATTAGTTAAAAATCAAACCAAACAAGGTTTAAGAATCATTTGCCTTCTCTAACATGGCAACACTACATTTCTGAGCGTCATTTAACTCATATTGGAGCCTTAGAGGTAGAATAAGAGGTAAAATAAACTGAAGCAAAACGTTCCAGAGGTAGAATAAAAGGTGTAGGAAAACTTTCCCGTCGTCAGCTATAGGCCTATAACCTTGATCGACCTGGCCAAATTAGGAAGTAAAGTAGCTAGTTTGCTAGGCTGGTGAGGTAGCCTACCAACCTCTATCTTATTCCACATTACACGTACAACAAATGATCGCACAGAATTTTGACATCCTATAGAAGTTGGTAATGTTTTTTTTGTCTGTTGTAATTGCTCATTAGCTACGTCCGGAATTAAGATTACTGGGATCTATATAAGCCGGTGTATGAAGTTGTGCCTTGAAAATTGTCTGTCTATTGAAGCATGAAGGCATTATATATCACTCTGACATGCTATCACGAACATTCACCTCTCTTTATTGAGTAGTTCTTGCCGTTATACAAATACAAGAGTAATAAGAAGCTGGAATCAACACAATAGCTCAGACAGATCTTTGTTGTAGGATATTAAACCAAGCCATAAGTAAATAGTTTTAACTCCTACATATCAGTAACAGTAACTTTATGAAGTGATTTAGTTTTGTCTGGAGTTATCTAGCTAATTAGAGAGAGTTCTGGTTTGTGTATTATTTAATGTAGCAACTTGTGCAACTTGACTGCTCTCTAGACATTTCGTTGCTGTGTATATAGGCTGCTGTTGTGCTGGTTTTTGTTTACTTGGTTAAATGAACAACAGAACTACTCTTGCTCCAAAAAACTCTTGTGTGTGTGTGTGGGGATTGATTTGCTGTAGAGGTTTATTCCATCTGTGTTTATATATTGCTGGTGTGATTTGTTTCTGCTGTGCAGCTCCTACATTTGTCATACAAGTAATAACGAATTTGAAGCCCAGATATTCAGTACTGAAAAATCTAAGTACTCGACCACCTTGAAGATGCCTGCTGATGAAACTATGCACAATAACTCTATATGCATATGAATGATATGATTGATATCATTAGAGAGAATATGAGAGAGGAACTGGGCATGCCGTTTTTTTTTGCACGTCATTCTGCAAACCATATATAATTAGGATTTAACTAAAACAAGAACCTTTCGTATTGCAGACCATATGAAGAAAAAAAACGAAAGGTCCTTGTTTTCTTTCTAATATTAGGGCTTCTAACACATCGATCATTAGCCGGAAATCCCGCCCGACCAACAAACCCTAATTTCACGTCCTTGTTTTGTAGTCTATATATGAAGCACCACAAATGAAAACGATTTGTGATACAACGTGCAATTACTTGTAATCAATAAGTCATTTCCAAAAGCAAAGAAACAAAGAAATAATCAAGATGGCACGTCGGGCAATAGTTGTGCTTGCTCTCCTCTTTGTTGCCATTGTTGGCGTTACATCACAGGAAGAAGACGCATCAAGTTCACCAGCCCCCGCCCCAAGCGAAGGCGGCGACGATTCCTCCTCATCCCCTACGGACAGTGAAATGTCATCTCCGCCTTACCCCGGAGACGGAGACATCAGCGGTGATGAGGCCTCTGCTCCAGACTCCGCTGATTCCCCTGAAGGCGATGTAGCCGAAGGACTAGATGCTGGATCGGATGATGATTATCCCACTGATGATCTCTCCAGGCTCATCAAGAGCTAAATAATCCTAGGCTGGGGACGGAGCATAGTGGTGGGCAACCTGTGTTGTAGCCCGTGTGAAATTTTTATTGTTGACCTTTTAGATATTTAATTAGCTTAAATATGGATGTGAAGTCTAAATCTAGTTTGGTCACTTCTAAGTTTTTTGTAGCAAAAACTAAAGTAAAAACAGTCGGGTTCTTAATCAATTATGTTTATCTTCGCAGAAATAGCTTATTATAAATATAAGGCCAAAGAATAAAACAAATATTTTATTAAAAATCATAATATTATTGATGCAACTAAATATAAAAGGATAGATTGATTGGAATCCACCAATCGGTTTTGATCTCGAATCCACGAGAACAATTGGAATCCACTAGAAAGGTTGAGATAAACTCAAAGGGTTTTATAAAATCAAGGCTATCAAATACAACTGATAGAAGCTCCTTATATAGGAGCAAAGAACCCTAGGGCTACTAACAACAAAACCTAAAAGCCCATAGATTAAAATAAAATAAAGTCCAAAACAAACTAATTAAAATAAAACCAAACAAAGTAATAAAAATAAAACTTGAAAATAATTAAAACAGTCTTTTAGAAACCCAATGAACTTGGATATCCGATAATAATTTACTAAGTTCAAACGGTTCTCCAATCCTTATTTTCTGTCGAAAAGTGACCCCTTCTCGTAATACATCACTCTTCCACTTTAAAAGAACTTGACCTCGAGTTCATCTTGAATTAAGAAGAATAAATTGTAGAAAACAAACTCAATAATAAATCTAACAATTGAACTTGTGGTTCAGAAGTCGGAGACTCTGCAAACTCTGAAGACACAATCATGAATCCAACACCATAGATGAGTTTGTCAAATGCAACTTGAGAGAAGTCTTTTTAATTTCCAAAATTGCATTATGGAATGGCCTTTGGTTCTGGTTCTAGAAGAGTAATATGAGGCGAGGTTTCTTCAATACTGACAACTGAGTCAACATGAGCAATTTTTTCTTTAATCTACAAAGTGATTTCTTCAACATTTTTTCACACACTTCAGACTTTGCAGACTTGATTGTAATCTTGTTCGACTCCTTCATGAATAAATACGTCTCATCTTTACAATAACTACAGTTGACGCTTTCATGCCATGATTTTCCAAAAACACATCACTATCATCCATATCAAGCATATGGCAAGTAACCTCATCATTATAAAATTCTCCTATAGAGATGAGAACTTTAAAAACCGCTGTCACATGTGCATGATCATCAATCCAAAATGGATTGCTCAACTTCACTGTCGGTAATTGAAGGGAATGAACAACCTTGATGTCAACAAAATTCTCATGTAGATCACTATCAAATATTGTTGACCATACCTTGTTTTTGATGAAACACGTTGTTCTGAAGTCGGCGTAATCTGGTGAGGTAAATATCCAACGTTTTATGCTAGCTTCTTCTTCTTCTTTTTTCTATTTTTTTGGTCGGTCGGGTCGGTGTTCCGAGTCGGTTTGATAGCTTGGGTCAGGTCAGGTCGATGGTTACCGGGTCGGGTGGGGTGGGGTCGATGGTTACCAGGTCGGGTCATTGGTTGTCAGGTCGGGTTAGGCTATCGGGTCGGGTCGGGTACCGGGTCAGGCTAGATCTCTTTCCGGGTCAGATCAGTTTTTCGGGTCAGGTTGAGATATCGGGTCGGTTTTTCTGCAGAAAACCCAGTTTTTTTCTAGGTTTCATGGCCTGAAGGCATTGCTGTGCCGGGAACGGTTGTTTCAGGGGCGACAAGAGGCGCTGGGTTGGGAGGCGACGAAGGCGCAGGGGAGGCTGGATCGTCCTACACCGCCTTGGTTGCGTTTGCTGGGTCAAAAACGATCGGGATGGAGCATAGAGCACGATGCGGCGGCGTCTAGCCAAGATGTGACTCGGCGCTGGGGCGCTTCCTGGGTTGGAGAGGCGCCGGGTTGCAGTGGAGTTTTGTCGAAGGATAGTTCGGCGGCTTCTTGTTGTTCTTCTATTCTTTTTTTTCTTTGGTGCAAATCAAACTGCACTCTCATTTTTTGCTTCAGAATTGATTGATATATCACTCTCTAGGAATCCACCAAGCTCTGATTACCAATTGATGTAGCGGAATATAAAAGGATAGATTAATTGGAGTCCACTAGTCGGTTTTGATCTCAAATCCACAAGAAGAACTTGAATCCACTAAAAAGGTTGAGATAAACTCAAAAGGTTTTTATAAAATCAAGGTTATCAAATACAACTGATAAGGCTCCTTATATAGGAGCAAAGAACCCTAGAGCTACTAACAACAAAACCTAAAAGCATATGAATTAAAATAAAATAAAATCCAAAATAAACTAATTAAGATAAACCAAGCAAACTAATAAAAATAAAATTTGAAAATAATTAAAACAGTATTTTGGAAGCCCAACGAACTTGGATATCCGATAATAATTTACCACGATCAAACAGTTATCCAAACTTTATTTTTCGTCGGAAAGTGACCCCTCCTCGTTCTACATTAATTATCCCCATGCAACATAGTAAAATCATACACATTTCATTCTATATTTTTTCTTTTTAGAATTGTTAACCAATTTAGTTCCATTTATGGAGTCTCCAAAAAAATCATTAACAGTCATTTGTTTTAGTCTTACATCTACTTGTAGAATTTTAATGATAGAAATTAAATTGAACATTCTATGAATTTGGGACTAAAAGTTTAGCCCATGCTTTTTAGAAATCTTAGCTCCTGATAAAGTAGTCTGGGGTTTAACTCTAAAACTAATTGGCAATAGAAAGAGTAGCTCAAACCCTTATATGCCCACAAACAATGTCTCATTCATGATGTGGGATATATATCTCAACACGCCCCCGCACGTGTGACAAATTTTTAAGCCTAACACGTGGACAAAAACTTAGGTGATCGTGAAGTTCGTGTGGTCTTTAGGCTTCACATGTATACATAGATAACCTGCTTTAATACCATGATAAAGTAGTTTGAGGTTTAACTTCAAAATCAATTGGCAATAAAGAAAGTAACCCAAGCCCTTATATGTCTACAGATAAGGTCACATATTCCTAATATGAGATATATATCTCAACAACTCCGTGCTTAGGCTGGGGAGGAGCTATAGTTAGTTGTTTGTGTCTATTACGTACTTCATATATATATATATATATATATATATATATATATATATATATATATATATATATTACCGTTCATAGAGCTAACTAATGATGAGTGTGACTTGTTCGTTTAGACGTAAGCAATATATACAACTATACAAGATCCTATTTATACAGTACGTCCTTATGTTTTAACCTCGATAGGCACTAGTTAGAGGTGGCAAAGGAATGTGAACCTCCGATACATAATCACAAACATTTACTTATACCAAACGATGTTATCTAAAGTTTATCAAGTGCACAAGTCGCTTGTAGCTAGTATCCCATTATATCTCGAACTATTTAATCTCATCCTTGCCCAAGAAAGTTGTAGAACATATATAGTCCCTAGTTGTTTTTTATGGCAGGGCGACGCGTGGGCGTTGTCACGGTATGTGCTCTTAATTAGTGTGTTTCATTGGTTTCATATATCTACTTTCGAAAAACTAGTATCGTCTAATCCTAAGTCCTCCTCTAAAAAAGGAGCGAACAGGGTTTCGTGTGGGGCTTGTCCGGTGGCGCCTCCACTCGGCGTTTGGCGTCTAGCCTTGTCGTTGTGGGTAAGTTGCTGCCGGACGGGCGTTTTGAAGGTCGCCGGTGTCTTAATCCCGACAGGAGGGGTGGATCGAGAGGGCTTGATTTCTTGGGGGCAGGCCAGGAAGGTATGTTAGATCTGGGTTTGGGAGTGTGGTGGTCCTGACGGTGAGGTTTTATTGACGGGCGGCATCTCAAGGTCTATGGTGAAGCATAAAGGGTGCTGAGGTGCAGTGAGTTGGGGCAGACGAAGCGGCGGTGGCCCATCTGTGTCTAACAAATCTGGTTATCATTTGGTCTCGGCCAGGTGACAATGTAGAAGATCAGAGGATCCGTTTCTCCATCTCAATGGCGCGCCGTGACATCGGCTTTGGGAGGTGGTAGGGTTTTGACTTGGCGGCGGCTCCATATTCAGTTTGCAGCAGCCTGATGGGCCGGGTCCAAGTGGGGTTGCCCTTGAGATCTTGTGGTTGGGTTTGGGGCCTGGGCCTTTGGGCCTAGGTCTTCTGGTTTTGCTTTTAGTTTTTTTTTGTTTTTTTGTTGTCCCACCTCTTTGAGAGATGGTTTAGGGTTTTCTGGTATATTGGTGTCGGAGTCGTGGTTGGGTTGGTGTCGTTTGGTCGCATCGTGAGGTGTCATGGTTATGGTGTCGTTTTCAGAGACTATTTAGATGTCGGTTAGTTCTTGTTGTCAATGTAATGGGGAGGTTACATGTGCATATATGCTGATAGTTTTGGCATGTATTGTTTGAAAGGGTTGGTTCTTCTTGAGGTTGAGTGTAAGGATGTATCGGTTACTCCTAGATTAGGTTAGGTTACGGTTGAACCCATTTCGGTTCTTGTCCACTGTAATCGTAGTGTTTTCGGGTAGGTAGAGGAGAGTGAGGAATTTATTTCCACCACCGATGTCTCTCATGGTTGTAATTTGTATTCCCGTTAATGAAACTCTCTATTGTTTGCTCTAAAAAAATGGTTTCATATATCTTGCCTAACAAAGTAGTAAGTCGTTTATTTGATCAAATAGTAACCTTTTAGGAGCATGTTGAATCAAAAAATCTAAACCATTTGATTACATGTAAAAATCTGAAATAATATCAAGACTGATATCTTTACGATAAACATGTATTCAACTACACACCATGGAAGGCGAGATTAAATTGGAATACGTGTGTCTTTGAGTTGATTAATGATGTTGGGGCATGGTCATTGTCGAAATTTGAGCAGGTTTGTACATTCTCTGAATAGAGGTTGTTCTTCTTGTTATCCCTTTGGTCAAAATGATGAGTAGTAGTAGTAGTAGTAATAGTAGTATGGATAAGTTGTATTGGTTTCATAATAGAAATGAGAAGTATTTTATCATGAGTGCTTATTGGGTGGCAATGAGGGAGCAATGAATACAACCTCTGGTACATTAGAAGCATCTTTGGAAGCTGAAAATTCCACCAAAGATCTTGCCGTCAGTTGTAGATAATGACCTAGCAACTTGGGATCCAGCAACTTGATATTCAAGCTCTTGCTACCTCCTTTTCTGATGTCTATTTATGTCATGTGTTCCCCCTTGCCTCGCTGGGTCACGATTTGGACACTCCTCAGTCCTCACTGTTGGGTTTCAGGTTTTCCTAGATCAGTTAGGAATGCTCTCAACTTTGATCTCGAAGGGTGTCTTAGATGTGGTTTTTTTAATCTAGTCCTTTGGTATTAAAAAAGACCTAGCAACTTGATATGCGAATTGAAATGAATTTGAGAATGATATATATATATATATATATATATATATATATATATATATATATATATATATCGAGACTGTCCATCAAAAACTTATAATTACCCAAATTATATTATAACATTCAATGGTATATCTTCTAGGCAACTAATAAACAGCAAGAAATTTAAGAAACACAAAGTAAGAAACAAAGAAAGAGTCCTGATTTCATTTCTAATATTAGTTTGTCAAATAAAAGCAGTTGCCAAATTAAGCAGCGGATCCCTTAATCCCTGGTCAGACAAGAATATCCACCTCTTATTTTTCAAGCTTCCACCCTTTCGCATTTGTAATAGCCAAAACCTAACCGAAACAACTCACACCAAGTGTCATGTGTTTATTCCATACACAGATTCCCTAATTAACCTGCCTCTCTTCCAAGTCAAGCCCTATAAATCTCATCATCCCCTTCACCACCATATCCCTACCTCTTGTTGCATAGTCCTTCTCTATTTATTCACTGAGAAGAGAGCTACGTACTGAATGCACCATTAGGATCCAATTACTACGGACTTGACCTAGAACTAGAATAACAACACTGCTCGACCTCAAGCTCGACACTACTACCACTAGAACGTACGACAATGGCAAGAATGGCAAGTCGGAAAGTGATCATTCTCGCCCTCACGTTGGTTGCCATTATCGGAGTCGCCGTGGCGCAGGAGGAGTCGGAAAAGGCTTCCCGCCCACCACCCACCAGTAATAAGGATACTAATCAAGACTCGTCTAAGAATAAAGACACGGATAGCGAATCTCCATCACCACCTCCAAAGTCGTCATCGTCGTCGTCTTCATCAGGCGATTCTCCCAGCCCCAAGGCATCGCATGACTCGTCATCATCATCAGCACCGTCACCTGGTTCCTCCTCCCACAAAGGAGGCGGCGGAGGCGGCTCATCCTCTTCTCCCCCTGCACCACCTCCTAAGGGATCTCATGCCAGCCCTCCTGCTGACGATTCCGAAGGCTCAAGCGACGACTCATCACCTTCACCTAAATCTTCACCAAAAGGGTCTAAGGCGCCTTCACCCGATTCGTCTGGCTCGTCCGGTGACGAAGGCAGTAGCGACTCCGAAGCACCAGCACCCTCTAAGGGGCATTCGAATTCATCAGGTTCTTCATCCTCTAGCGGCAAAGCACCCTCACCCTCTAAGGGTAAGGGTTCAGGATCTTCGTCAGATGACAGTTCTAACTCATCATCTTCAGGCGGCAGCACCAGCAAGCCACCTAAGAAGTCGCCGCCGACGTCCGACGACAACACAACATCGGCCCCCGCACCAGACACGGCAGCAGATTCTCCCCCAGCCCCCTCCGATGAGCCCGTTACCAATGCTGAGGCGCCGGCGCCCGTTACTACTCCTCCCACTGAAGCTCCCGAATCCACCGCTGCGAGCAAGATCTCCATTGCTGGTGCCGCCGCCGCGGCTGTCGCAGTGGTCGCTGGTCTCTTTGCTTTCTGAGCCATTTTAACATAGCTTTCTGTTTGTAACTCGGTTTCGATTCACATCCATATTGCTACATATATGTGCCCTAATTTTTCATATAAAGTTCTTGATGATCACTAGAGTGATCATATATTGATCAATTGTACGTGTTGATTATTGTTTGATAAAATTAACCCGATACTCTCGCCTGCATAGGCTCAACTGCTCATATTGTGACTCAATGTTGCAATTAAAAACTTGTTCACGACTAGGAATATTGTGTATATATATGTTTTCAACTTTACCCTTACAAAAATTGTACCCCTGTCAGCAATTCGCTCGATGGTTTTGATGGTGTATGTTTAGAAATGTTGGCAATATCTATCTTGACAATGACATAAATAGATAGAAAGAGCTAGAGTTTTTAATCACAAAAATTGAGCACTTCAGCTAGGGCTGTAAGTAGGCTCGAGCCGCTCGTGTTCGACTCGCGTTCGGCTCGATTTTCAGCTCGTTCGGTTCATGTTCGTAAGATAAATGAGCCAAGCTTGAACTCAATATTGAGCCTGAAAAAAAAACGAGCCGAGCTTGAACAAGATTTTATTCGGCTCGTTTAGCTCGTGAACAGCTCGTTTTTAAAATTTAGCTTTAAAAAAATTGTTATACGTAAAATATATTGTTTAAAATCCAAAAATCTTCTATTCTTTTTATTTCTTTCCTTTTAGAATTAAATTATTTAATTAAAATACATAGATTAAAACAATCAATTTATGAAAAAATGAAATCAAACACTAACAATCACCACAATAATAAAGTAATTAAGATAAGATAGTCTTAAATTTAATGTTTTGTAATTTAAACTAAATGAGTCAAGCCGGCCCGAGCTCAGCTCGAGCTTAAACAAGCCGAGCTGAGCATGAACATGAAAAAAAATCAAGGTTAAGCCCGGCTCGAGCTCGATAAAAATAAAATAAGTCAAACATGAACACTATAGTATTCGGCTCGACCCGGCCCATTTACACCCCTAAGTCCAGCTTGCTTTTGTGGTAACAATGATCAAAGATCTAGGTGAAACCAAACCAAGCTCCCGTTGGGAAAAAATTCTGCAATCACAACAAAAAAATTCTGCTCGACAAATGTTGCAATCTCATCTTTCTCTCTCTTTGTTGATGAATTTTTTTTCCGCTTACCTAACTTTTAAACTCTAGATCCACCTTTGTGATCAATCCAGCTTGTTGTCGATCTCTACCTTCACAAATATATAATTCTACGAATTATGGTAATGACTACGTAGTAGCATTCTTGAAGAAAAAACATCTAACAAGTTCAAGGAAACTAAATAACTACCTAGGTGATCATTGAAGGCAACGGATGTGAGAAAATAACGTACTCGATCAGACTTGGAAATGATATATATTCGAAAGTAGTCAACACATCTGCAGGAGCTCCTTCTTACTTTCTAGCTAGGTCAATTATAACATACTAGCTAGACACATGTATAGCTCCAATAGTTATCGTACAAAGGTTGAAAATAAGAAACTAGCACAGAAAATTACGCCTCGATCATAGTTTAGGATTAACCGCAACATATAGCAGTGAAGGACTAAACGTAATGTTGTTACGTTGTAGCATAGCCCTTTTGTTTACGATGCGTTTATACTATATATCCGCGGTTAATGCTTCCATTAGCAGCGGGATCCTCTCCGGCAGTTAAGTGCACCGGCAGTGACAGTCATCGAACCCACAAGAGAAGAAGGCCTTCCACTAAGACTGGATGCCCTCGCATAGCTTGACCATGCACCCGCACCTGATTGCCTGAAAAATGCGCCGTTCAGCATCAAATCCCCCTCCGATCTCCAGTTCCATTTCCTCCATTCACTTTCCGGTGCATTCTCATGTTTTGTCACCTGTGTGATTCAAAAGTTAGAAATGACATGCACTAGCCCTTTATGGAGCATGTTCCTTGATTGATGGAGTTTTCTAACCTCTTTATCGAAACGTCGATCCGGTGCAAGAAATCTATTACCTTGACTATAGATGGTTGGGGCTGCACTCCCTCCTATAGCATACATCTCCCAATGTGTATAGTCATTGTTCACCACATGAAAATATCCATGCCTACACCTGCATAGTAATCCAGTTTCTTCTTGTAAATCAAATGATTACAAACACAATTTCGATTAGTTCAGTCATGCATATATACCTTGGGATTCTTTGTACGAGTCCTTCTCCAAAGTGATTGAACGCAATAGTAACATGCATGCCCTTGTCTTCCGTAAATGAATCACTGTGCCCTAAGAGCATAACCTTGTCATGATGCGTCATGTAGTTGTTCGAAATCGTGATGGCCGTCGATCCATGTATGGCATCGATGAGTCCATCGTGGCAATTCGACAGCGAGCAGTGGTCGACCCAAACGTGCTTCCCGCCAAAAATCGACACCCCGTCACCGTCGGACTGCGTCCACCACCCTGCGTGGCTGGGGGAGTCTCTAATGTCCCCGTTCCCGGCCTGCTCACAGTCGTGTATGTGGATTCCATGGATGATGATGTTGGTGACGTGATGTATGGTGATGCATGGTCCACTAGCAATGTGAACACTTGCACCTCTACCGTCTATGGTCTTGAACGAGTTCATCACCAGCTCTTGCTTCAGCTGGATCACCATGTCTCTCTTGAAAATGATCCACAGCGGCTCGTCCTGTATCACGGCGTGTCGGATGGTTCCGGGCCTAGGGTTTACAGGGTCGTCGTCGCCCGAGTCGGAGACTACGTAGATTCGGCCGTTTCTCCCGCCAATTGCGTCCTTGCCGAAGCCAATGGCGCAATCAGCTAAGCGCTGGCGGTTTTGCTCCCAGTTGGGGTCGCACCGCCAGCAGTCGTCTATGGGGTTGCCACTTCCACACGAGGAATGCGCCAACTGCCTCCTAGATGCATTGATATTCCTGCAGAGTTTTGACATGGAATCTCATTAGAACTTGACAATTAGCATGCATGATTAATTGATGCAATCAAATCAAAGCTTTTGATGTTCATTACCGATGGACCTCCTGCACTACAACTTCAGGGTACCGGTCTTGAAGTTGAGAGCAGGAAACAGAAGCAGCTGCAATTAGGAAAGAAGAGAGGAAAAGAACCGAGATTGAGAGCTGGGTTTCCATCTCTGTTTGCTTGGGTTCTGCTAACTTGGTTAGCTTGATGTCGCACTTATAGGAGGTTCATCTAGCTCTTGAAGAAAGCACTCGAGACTCTAAGTTGCTTTGATTTTCTTACAAATGGAGTAAAAAGCCGAGAGAGATGGCGTGATTTAGTATAAGAAGATGGGTCCAGCTGCATCGTAATTTCAGGTTTGTACAGTTTCATGTATAAATATGTTCTTCCTGATCGACTTCCTCCTTCCTATCAATCAGTTCGGTTTAAAACCGTTAATCATGGAAGAAGGATAAACCCTAGACATTCAAACCCACTAAGTCAGATGGGTTGACTTCGATGCCTCAATATTGCAGGCAATTGTCTCATTCCACTAGAGACGAGTGGCAAGATTCTTTCAACGATGAACATATATCTGAATAAGATTGAAAAGAAAGAACTACAAAGAATGATATACCAAATCCGCAAATTAATAAATTTCAAATGGTTACTTAAATATTCTTTTCATTATGAACCAAAATTGTAATTCTTGATTGGGTTCTCATTGCTCTAATATTTTATCATACATGGAAAACATGAATTACAAAGGTCTCTCCTATCTGTTTATCAGAAATTATTAGTTAGAACTCGAAATCTTGACTAATTGTATCATACTAAGAAAATCGACTAACTTTACAACGTCAGCTTAGCGGATTGGTCTTGGTTTTGGGTTTTGGTAGGGATGGAATAATTTACCTTTACATTCTTGGCCAATATAAATTTATTCCCAATCACGTTTAAGTGAATATGCATGCTAGATTTTGGGACACATTTTCTCCCTTCCTACTAACTACATATATGATTGCTTTCCTTTACTCTTTTGGCGTCAAGAAAGAAAACTGAGACCCATGTCTTAAGCTAGGTCGATCACTTTGAAGCTAGAAATGACAAAATATAAAGCTCCAACAACTTAAGAAGACGATTCTTTCATCTATTAATTCCCATGAGCTCCATGCATATATGACCCTCTATTTACCAACATGGTCAACTATATCAGTCTCATATCCTGGTTTGCCGCTACTGAATTATCCTCTTCGCTACGTTTAATTTCAAGTCGTTTAGAGTTAGACAAGAACCGCCTTTGTTATGATTGCAAGATTTTCCATGGGAGTCAGCCGCTAAGTGTAAACTGGTTTCCTCCTTTGCTTGCTGTAGGGGACGTTTTTTTTTGACAATTTGTAACCAACTTTATTCAAACTGAAACCTTACACAACGACATCAAGCCTTTTAAAGATTACAACTGAAACACCAGATCTTAAGAAAGATCTGAATACATAACACAACAAAGCATAATGAAATAGAGCTCCAAAGCCTTCGACAAGGAAGAAGATGTCCCCAAACAGTGAAGCACTTGAACAACCAAATCCAAACCATAGAGGAGAG
Source organism: Comarum palustre (assembly GCA_951800085.1). NCBI lineage: Eukaryota > Viridiplantae > Streptophyta > Magnoliopsida > Rosales > Rosaceae > Comarum > Comarum palustre. Next base: position 1,034,390 of record OX637574.1, on the reverse strand, counting down.
ACCCATACCAGATCCAAAGCTATAGCCATCAATTTTTCAGAGATTAAACCAGTCATCATCTCATCTAAAACAGACTGTACTTGCAAAGAACAGAGAATCCAATTCGCGACCGTGAAGGAGAGGGTAGGCGAGAACATCACCTTATGGAATAATGAGGAGACCTTATTTGGAAAGGCACATGTAAGAACAGATGCGCAACTGTTCAATCTCCAAAGGAGAGGAACGAGTTGGGCTCGATCAGATTCAAAGGAATCCGATCGGGGAGGATCTCTGAACTTGTCAAGGGAAAATCTATGTGGGAAAATATGATTAGGGGTGGGCAAAAATCCGATTTTCAACCGAAAACCGAAAAAACCATCCGAAAAAACGGATCGGATAACCGATCCGTTTAAAGCGGGTCAAATAATAGGTAAAACCGATCCGATCCGGTTTGAACCGGGTCGGTTCCGGTTTTGATTAAAAACCGGTTCGAAAAAACCGAATTTTTTTAATATATATATATTTAATATAATATATATATAAACCGAAAAACCCTAATCGCCTAATCGGCCCTCTCTCCTCTTTCGCCTCGCCTCTCTCGACTCGCCTCTGAAAAAATTTTCTCTCCTCTCTCGATCTCAGTCAGTCACCTCTCGATCTCAGTCGCCTAATCGGCCCTCTCTCATCTCTCTCCTCATCTCACCTCTCTGATCTCAATCGGCCCTCTCTTCTCTCTCTCCTCTCACCTCTCTGATCTCAATCAGTCATCTCACCTCTCGATCTCGACTCGCCTCTGAGCCTCTCTCTTCTCTCTCGCCTCTCTCGATGGACCTAGCCATGAGATGATGATGGACCTGAAGTCCTGAAGGTGGAGGAGCTCTTGAAAGAGGTCCAGCTTGAATACTCACCTGCGCTCACCAAGACTTGAGTCCACCAAACCCACCACCCCGCTCTCCCCAAATCAACGCGTCTGTTGATGCTGATGCTTGTTTGCCTCTCTATATCTGACAATTTCCGAATCTGCGAGCAGAATCCCTCTCTAGCATCCTGATTCAAATCAAAATAATCAAAACAGGAATTACAGAATTGGAATGTAAAAATGGAGTGGTGAGGTAGAAGAGAGGGTTACTCTGGCGTGAGAGGTGAGGATTCCGGAAGAATCGAGGGCGTCGTGGAGTGCAATGAATATATTCTTGTCTTACTGTTTTATCTCTCTCTTTCATGTATTTTTGAAGTGCAATGAAGTATTTTTGCTAAGCAAATCTTTACTTTGATCCGCAGGCTTTCATTGATAAGTTCCGATATAATGCAAAGAGGGCCGCACTCGTGCAATCCAGAATTAAGGTGCTTTTAATTATTTCTCATATGTTCATGTTATTTCTGAAAATTTATATATGTTCAGAAAAGTGCTCTCAAAATCACCATACCTCTGAACCCCATGTTTGCATATGTAGACAATTAGGATTTAGACAAAGTGAAATTATCCAAATTCGGGTGAAATCTGAAACCGATCCGATCCGATCCGGTTTTCGGATGACCCGAAATTCGGATAACCCGGATTTCGGTTTCGGATTCGGATGCATACTTTACAAATCCGATTGATTCTGATCGGATACGGTTTGGGCTCAAAACCGGTCCGAATTTGCCCACCCCTAAATATGATGAAAGTTGAAATAACCAGGAAGGCCAAAAATGGGGACAAGCCTCTAGAGCTGCCGCTCGATTCGACAGGAGAGAAACAGGAAAGACAACCGGAAATCATAGAGAAAGCCCTCAAGTAGAGGGGAAATTAGAGTATCCTCTCATCCTCAACTCCTATGCTACAGATCCAAACCGGAGATCTAGATCAGACAAAGAAGAGGAGGTGGGTGAGTTTTGTAGAGAGAAGACAGCGAGAAAAAATTAAAGAGAGAAGGCAGCTAATCTTGCAGCCCTACATGATATGCAGTGTTGCTTTCCCTTCTAAAAAAACCCACCCTGCACCCTCTTGCACAGCACGTGCAACCCAAAAAACAACCCCCCTCTCTGCTGCATGGTATGCAGCGCGGCACCAAAGAAAAACCCAAGCTGTAGGGGACATGTTAAACCTTTTTTCCGTTTTAAATTATTACTGCTATTTCCTATGTCGACCTTTTACTCTTTGCTACATCATCACAAAGAACCCAAGATCTGTATCCAAAACAAAAAAATTAAAAAAGAACCCAAGATCTTATTAGTGCTTTATAGGCCCAGTAGGGTAAGCAATTCCTAATGGGCAACGTAAGTTCGACCCGAATTCATAATCTGGCCTAATTAACTTTATCCATTAGTTTGAGAAGTTAATTTCCCAACATCAAGTTTTCCAAATCCTATTGTTTCTTCACTAATCAAAAGATTCCAAACTCCAACAATACAATCATGAAACACCTAAGTCTTTTATCTCTTCCGTAATCAATCATGTAACGTAAGAGACGAACATAACCGACACTAATTTTTCATTCCACTAGTAACATCAAATATGAAAAGTTGAAAACTCCGATCATGACCAAAAGACCCCAAAGGGGTTGTTATCCACGGACAAGTTTAGTCGAAACACTCCAATACACCAAATTAAGAGGGATGTGAAATGTTGGAAGGCAACCAATACCCCAAAAACAGGGCACCACCATTTCCGACCGACACCCTACCAAATTTACCAAAGTAGCCAATTGTACATATCTATACACTTGTACCAAAACGTGCTACACTAACCCAAAAGCGTAATTTTCACTGGAATAATAGGACGGAAGAAAAAGCCTCATTTTTCTATCTTCTGGGTTTCGATGGCGACCGGAGTTGTATATTGTGGCAAAAATTGGAACACGTGAGGTTGATACTTGACACCAAAAAGAAAACAGAGCAATTCCTTTTTCCAGAAGAAAGGCGCCACATAGCAGTGCACTTCATCGTGAAAAGGTTTTGTTTTTTTGGTTACAAGACAGGCACACATGAAAAAAGAAAAACGGATTAACTAAGAGCATCTGCAGCGGGAGAGGATTTCGACACGAGCAGAGGCTGAAACGACGAGTCAGGGCGAAAATAGCAGGAGCAGAGGTGGAAATGGTGTGCAGCGGTGAAGATCGAGATCGGCGACCGCACGAAGACCAGCTCGATGAGCAACTGCTCGAGCAGAGCTTGCTCGACCTTCAGCACAAGCTTCCCTGGTGGAGCCCACGCACGTGGGCGACGCTAGGCACTCTATTTTTATTTCCTGCGTGTTTAATACACCCGCCAGTAAAAACAAATAACAGACGAATAAAAGAGCGACACGTGGACTTACCGTGACAGATTTGTGCACCCAACGGTCAAGTGGATCTGGACCGCTGGATTTGATTCGAAAATTTGATCTAACAGCCCGGATTTAAAGATAACGGATACTAATGAATTAAAACGGACAGATTCCAATTTTTGAAAAAATTAAACCCAAAAAATTGCAAAAAAAATCCTAAAAATTACAAATAACACCCTACAATCTTTCTATAAATACTACATCAAATTCATTCACCTCTCATACTAATTTGTGCACAACAAATTTATTATCTCCTTCCATCTCTTCTCTCATTCCTTTGTATTTTTTGTTAGAAAAATGTCCAATTGGCTTGCTTCCGAAGATTTGTAATTGTGCATTTCTTATTGTCGTATTAACGTTTGTCCTATCACCGACAACATGCAAAAGTTTGATAAATTGTGGGAAAAAGTATATGCCGATTTTTGTGAAAAATTGGGAGATGACGCCTAATGAATCAAGGCCGAAGCATAGGAGCCAAACTGTGGTTTTTTCTCTTTTTACTAAGTTGAAACTGACTTTGAAAGCTTAGGGTGCCTCTCTTGCTTATGCACAAAGGAATTCACAATCCGGCTCAAATTTACAAGATGAGGTAAGTGTTTATAATTTTGTCATCTCCTTTTTATTTGATTTATTTAAATAAATGGTGTCATCTCTATTTCTTAGATATTAATGTGACATATAAATTCGTTATTTTTCCTAGCTAAGAAAAGCTCAATCATGGTTTGTGGCACAAAAGAAGAGAGAGTTTACGAGGTTTGAATGTTGGGAAGTGGTGAAGAACCATCCTTATTTAGAGAAGTCGAAACTAGTACTCCACCTTCTTCATATGCCAACTCCGTCTCTACTCCACTCGTTAGCTCAATGCCTCACACCGTCGATGTGGATGAAGATGAAGTGATTGCAACACCACAAAACAATCTTCAAGGTCCCTCGAGTCCAGTTAGACCAATGGGAGTGAAGGCGGCCAAGGAAGCTAAAAAAACGGGAAAAAAGTCCTGACTCCTTCAAATGAGGTAAGAGATGAGATTTTGAAAAACATTACGGAAAATCAAAAATCTTGGCTCACCCAGCCCAAGCCCAAGCAACAAACCAGAAGAGAGAGGAAAATCTCCAACTGCCAACCAAGCCTGGCCCAGCCCAATCATAAGCACCATCGCCAGAACCTCCTCCGCATAAACCATCAACCTCTGTCGAATTACAGACATCCATCTGCAATGCCACACAGAGAATGTTAGGGCTGAAATCCCAACTTCTGGGTTTTGGAAGAAACTTGTAGAGAAAGGAAATAACAAAAAAGATAAGGTTGCTATATTGATCAATGGAAATCCCACCAAGAGCAGCTGCTCTATATAAACATTGAGCAGTGTCATGAGTGACAGAAGTCAGCTCGACACTGGTCATGCCAAGTCATTTCTGACAACTTGGAATTCTGTGAAACGCAGCGTTTAACAACCACAGTAACAGACAAAAGGGTTTTCCTAGTTGGGATAGGAAATCTAGAAAAGGGTCTGTCCTAACATCCCACCCCCTGAAAAAAAAACTTGTCCCCAAGAGACTAGTTCTTGTAAACCAACAGGCTTGGTTCCTGGAGACTCAACACCATCAAAATCTGAAAACCACTCCTTAATTATGTCTGCATCCTCCCAAGTAGTTTCCTCTCTTCCGAAATACCAAACCAATGAATCAGCCATTCCATTCCAGCTGCAGAATTTTTCTTGAACAACTTTCTACTCAGTATGGCTGCAGGCACCCACTTTGGGTTTTGTGGATCCATAATTAGAGGCAGCTGACTAGATACTGCAACAGAGTCACCAACCTTCTTTTTCAGCAAAGATACATGAAAGACATTGTGGATTCTGGCTGTTGCAGGCAGTTTCAGCTTGTAAGCTACTTGTCCAATCCTTTCATTAACAAGGAATGGACCAAAGTACCTAGGGGAAAGCTTATGCCAAGTAGCTGAGTTTGTTGAATGCCGTTTGTAATGTTGCAGTTTAAGATACACAAAATCCCCTACAACAAACTCCCTTTCAGTATGCCTTTTGTCAAAGTAACCCTTCATTCTGGACTGTGCTGTCTGTAAATTCCTCTTGATGACTACCAACAGCTCATCCTTGTTCTTGAGTGCAGTGTCCACATGTGATACAACCGTAGACCCTGCAAGATAGGGCACCATTTCTGGGGGTTGGTAACCATGGAGGGCCTGAAAGGGGCTCATTTGCAAAGCTGAGTGGTATGCAAAATTGTACCACCATTCAGCCCAAGGGAGTGCTCCTGCCCAAGTATGAGGTTTTTCTCCTGCAACACACCTCAAATACTGCTCTAGTATCCTATTCAAATTTTCAGTTTGACCATCAGTTTGAGGATGGTAGGCTGAGGATTTTGCCAACTGAGTTCCTTGCAGTTTGAAGAACTTTTCCTAAAAAAGGCTCATGAACACTGGATCTCTATCATAAATAATCTGCTCAGGCATGCCATGCAATCTAAAATCTCCTTCACAAATTGATGTGCCACAAAGGCTGTAGTATATGAATGTTCCAGTGGAATAAAGTGAGCAAATTTGGTAAATCTGTCAATGACTACCCAAATCACAGTCTTCCTCTCTGAACCTGGTAATCCATCTATGAAATCCATGAAAATGCTAGCCCAAGCTTTCTTAGGAGTTAGATTTAGTTGCAGTAATCCAAGTGGTAATATAACCTCATAATGATTGAGCTGACATTTGTGACAAGCTGCAATATAGGCTGAATTTCTGAAAGCATACCAAGCCATGCAAAGCTCCTCTTAATCATGTGGTAAGTGTTTGTCCTACCAGCATGTCCTCCAACCAACCCCTCATGAAATTCCTTAATAACCTGCTCTCTCTAACTCTCACTTTTTAGAACATAGGCCCTCTTCCTGTACAACAAGTGGGAACCCAGCAGAGTATAATGCTTCCTGCTACACCCTCTTGAAGCCAACTCTTGCATGATTTTCTGAAACTCAACATCACCTTCACAAGCTTTTTGTATTTCATTCAAAAATGTATGAACTGGAGTTGACACCCCTGTCAAAACAGCCAACTCTAACTGCCTAGACAAAGCATCAGGAGCAGCATTATTCTTTCCAGCCTTATACTGGATTGAATAATCATATCCCAACAGTTTAACAAGCCATTTATGTTGAGTTAGGGATGTAAGTTTCTGTTTCAAGAAGTATTCAATAGTGTTGTGATCAATGTAGATCTTAAAATGCTTCCCTAGTAAATAAGGCCTCCAATGTTGAACATCATACACCACTGCTAACATCTCCTTGTCATAGACTGATAAAGTGACATGCTTTTGAGTCAAAGTCTTGCTTAATAAAGCTATTGGATGACCTCCCTGAGACAGCACAGCTTCAATTCTCCTATCTGAAGCATCACATTCCACCACAAACTCCTTTTAGAAGTCAGGAATTGCTAAAACTGGGGCTAATGTCAGGGCTTGTTACAGATACAGTTGCCCACTTGAAATTATCCTTTTAGAGCATATCAGTGAGAGGTTTGTCAATGATGCCAAAATGCCTCACATATTTCCTATAATACCCAGATAATCCCAAAAACCCTCTAAGACCCTTCAAGGTAGTTGGTTTCTTCCACTGTTTGATGCTTTCTATTTTTCAGGGATCTACTGACACCCCTGCAGCACTGATGACATGCCCTAAATATTTCACTCTTGCTACCCCAAAACTACAATTACTAACCTTGACCCTCAACTGGTGCTGTTGTAGTTTTTCTAGTACCTTCTCCAGGAGCTTGACATGCTCTTCCATAGTAGCACTATAGATGAATATATCATCAAAAAAACACCAAAACCCCTTTTTCTTAGTAATTCCCTGAGGATGTCATTCATAGTAGACTGAAAGGTAGCAGGAGCATTAGTTAGTCTAAATGCCATCACTAAAAACTCAGTGTCCAGAATGTGTTCTAAAGACAGTCTTCTTAATGTCTTCCTCCACCATTCTGATCTGATGATACCCAGATTGTAACACCATGTCCCAAAAATTTACCCTTTTACCGGGACCAGGGGGTTACAGAGGGTTGTAACTACGCTGTTAGTTTCCCCGAGAAGAGTGTCAAAGTGTTCGGAGTCAAGGGACGCTCGAAAATGACTTATTTAAAGGGTCAAAGGTTGAACTTTTGCCACGTCGACTTTCTTGGAAAAATTCCTTTACGAAAGTTGTAGTGCTCGACGATACGAGTCCATGGACACGCGACAGGTATGAATCGGATACCGTGTGGAGAAGTTACAGTCAACAGAAGTTGGGTTTCCGTTTTTAGAAAGTATATAAATAGAAAGAATGGGCTTCCAAAAATGGAATAACCCATTTCCTTTCTCCTTCCACACGCGCGCGCATTCTCTTCACTATCTGAAAATTCGAACTGACCAGAACTCCGCCGATCCGACCCGACTTTTACGGCGAGCTCCGGCCACTGGATACGTCAAGGCCAGTCGGGATCTCTTCCTCTCCTCCGTGCGAGCCTCCCTATGGTGGGGGCGTGGTCCAGTTCGGCCTGGATCAGCACATCCAAGCTTGAACAGTATGACGTCGAAACCCGGTTTTCGACCCGACTGGTTCTCCGTCATGGGGCGGCGACGAGGCATGAAACCAGTCCAGAAAGGACACCCAAGGCGTTCTGGGCGGACCTCCGGTGGTGTTGAAGCTCAACACAGCGGCATGAGCGGCTGAGGAGGAGACAGTCATTTCGGGGCAGTTTTGGGCTGCTTCTCGGCCGAGTTGATCAAAACCTCAGGTATTAAAGTTGTTCTTCTTGCTGTGATCTACAAATTTCATGTTTTGAGTTTGTTGCAATTCGGTTTTTTGGGTAGAGACGCGTGACACCCATGCGCTGTTGGCTGTGGCTGCGCATGTAGGCACGTCCGGCAGTTCTAGGAGTTCTGGTTGCTCCTATAGGCCTTCTAGGGTTGTTGTGGTTGCATGTAGGTGATTTTTGGGTGAAGTTGACCGGTTTGAGGGTGGTGGCATGTGGGGCCCACGCGCAGCCGTCTGTGGCGAGGCGTGGTGGCACGTCTGACATCCTCAGGGACAGTGAGTTGTCCCAAGATCATGTACTCGTCGATACGAGCGCGTGAGTATATAATTTGCTGGTTTCGGTTATCGTTTAGTGTGTAGTTCAGTTGAATCGACTCATTTTTACCTTCATGTGGTAACTAAGGTCGATTATATAATTGTAGGTGTATATTGATCGACCTAGTGTTGAGGAATTACCGTGTGGCAGTAGTTGACACAGCGGGATTTTGAGGTGAGTAATTTCCATTAAGGGTGCAATCTCAGAAAATACATCTGACAGTTTTGTCTATTTACAAGGTTACCACTCTAGTCGAAATTTCCTTAAATGCCTTGACGGTTCAAGTTAACTACTAAGGTGCCCATTGGGTGGTTTTACTTATATGCCCTTAGGGAAATTTATTATTTATTTGTGTGGTTGTCTTTACATCATATTTATGATTTTTGATGTTGTTTGTCAGTATGGTTGATTGTTATGGTTATTAGATAACAAGTTTTTGGTTACCTCAGCGGAGAGGTTAAACTTCGGAATGGCCTTAGTCGTACGCCATCCTTAATAGGTTTTTTACCGATAAATAGAAAATGAGATTTGTCCGGTTAAGGTGTTAATTGAAATAAGAGCTACGTGTGGCTTGATCCTTGAGGACAGGGTATGTAGGCAGCCTAACAGGGATTCGGGTGCAGTCACAAACATTATTAGAACCCTAGGTCCTTTAAAGTGATTGGTTTGAGATCCAAATGCGGAAATCGGGATAACCTCTGGTTGTGAGGTCCATTCCGATATCGTTTGGATTGTCAAAAAAGGTTTGGGAATAAGGGTTATCCATTCTCAAGGGGGATTTCGAGTAAATCTCTCTTTGGATGGGTCTCGCACTTCCTAACCCAAGTTTAGGAAGGTAAACTTAGGTCCGGGGTGACACAGATCTTAAATCCAACTTTGTAAATACTGTGGCTCCATGTATTTCATCCAAAGCTCATCAACAACAGGTATAGGGTACGTATCCTTAACCATGGAGTTGAGAGCCCTGTAATCCACACACATCCTCTATGAACCATCCTTCTTCTTAACTAAGATGACTGGAGAGAAGGGGGATACACTAGGCCTGATGACCCCATTATCCAACATCTCCTGTACTATTTTTTCTATCTCATTTTTTCTGAAATGTGGATATCTGTATGGCCTAACCTTTATGGCTGGAGTGTTAGGCAACAATTCAATTCTATGGTCATTCTTCCTCACTGGTGGTAAGGTTGTAAGAGAGGTGAACACTTCTGGATACTTGCTAATAAATTTCTGAAATCCAGGATGAGCTACAGTATCACTCTCCTGCATCCCCAGAGGATATAACTGTACTATAACAGCCTCAGTTTCTTTCTTAAGCAACCTGCTCATCACCTTGCAACTAACTACTGAAGTTTGAGTTCTGGTCTCTCCCTGTGCATATATTTCACACCCCCCCTATAAAATTGCATCTTCATTGTCTCAAAATTCCACGTTATGCCCCCAGTGTTTTGAGCCATAAAGACCTCAACACCAACTCACATCTTGATACTGGTAATATGTAAAAGTCAGTTTTGAATACATACTCTTGTAACTGCAACTGTATTCTAGCTAATTTTCCGGTTTGCATAAGAGCACCACTAGCCAACCTAACTTGTTGGGGTTTAATGTCCACAACCTCACCTTTGTAACTTTTAAGCACAGCTGGATGAATGAAATTATGTGAAGCACCAGTATCAATTAGAACATGAACCTTTCTTTTGATGAACACTCCTGAGCTGCATAGTATTGGAGTCATTATCACCTCCCATAATATGCAATTGAATGTCAGGTTCCTGCAACACTTCCTTGTTTTCCTGATATGCATCCTCAGTTTCTTCTCTGCCACATGACTCAGCATCGTCATCCTCCTCTTGGACCACCTCAATTACCATTAACCGCCCTTGTCCTTTCCTATAATTATGGCCTGACCAGAATTGTTCATCACAAAATAAACACTGATTTTTAACTCTTCTTTCCTAATACTCAGCTTGTGAAAACCTATTGGCACTGTTTGTAGTCGGTGCCCCTGTTCCACCCTTTTTAAACTGACTATGCTTAACTATTGGAATGGAACCACTGAAGGCCTTAGTGTATAACCATAAGGCTCTCTACTCCCTACACTAGGTTTGCTGATCCCCTTACTGTGGAAATCATTTTCCTTAAAGATCTTAGCCAGTTCACATACTTCATACAGTATCTTAGGGTTGAGAGCCCTCACAAAATATCTGATCTCCTTTTTAAGTCCCCAAATGAAGAAAGACAGTAGTGATTCCTTAGAAAATCTCTTTGTCCTTCTTGAGAGTCTAGTAAACTGTTCCATAAAACTCTCAATAGTCCTAGTTTGTGACATTCTTGCCAAAGCTACTTGACAATCCTCTCCATTGTAAGTACTGAATTCCCTCATCAACAACTCAGTAACCCTTGTCATGTCTGAGGGAAATCATCTTGGAACATATCCCACCTATCTGAGGCCTTCTCTGTCAAGTGCAGCATAGCTAAGGATAGCTTCCTCTCCTCAGGTATTTGGTAGAATTCAAAAATCTGCTTTGTCTTGTTAAGCCATTCTTTTGGATCACCACCACTGAACATTGACAACTCCAACCTTAATTGCCTCATGGTAGACAATGAAGGATCAAAACAGTTGTTGCCTTGCTGCTGCCAACTCCATGGTGCATTACCACTATTCTAGCTAGGTTGTTGACCGATTCCCTGCAAATTCAAACCTCCAGACAAAGCATTTGACCTTTGTCACATCCCACTCAATAATTGATCACCCCCACTAGAGAAAGTTAGGACTGTTTTGTTGGGACTCTGACCTAGATGGTAACCTAGTAGGATAACCAGTTCTGTACACAGCAGGTTCAGTGGTGCTAAAATGCAGAGTGGGTGCTCCCCTAAACAAAGATGAATTCAAACTAATACTTTGAACAATCTTAGAACTAGCAGCATGATTAGTAAACATGTTTCCACCATAAATGAGTGATGTTGAAATGTATGTTTAGAATAATTAGACCTAACAGGGCATAAACCATTGATTTGTTGCTGCAAATTATAATCCCAACCTACCCCATTATTGCCATGTTGACTGCTAAAGGTTGAAATTCCAGCCACATTACTATGCATCAGGGCCTCAACATTACTCGCTGGTATAGCCACTGAAGCACATGAGTTAGCAACACTATTGGTTATATTATTGAGCCCTAAGATTATTTTATTATGAGCCAGGGTTCTGTAAGTATTAAGTCTAGCAACATTATCATTAGTATGGATGGGTTTAGTGACACTCCTCTCCTGTGATGAACTGGATGAAGACTCGGATTTGCCTAGAGTAGATGAACTAAGAGAGACCCCAACAAGCCCTTACAGCAGAACTTTGTTAGGTACTGAGCCAAAGCTGACTGGTGTTGTCACTTGTGTCAAGGGAACCTGAGCTAAAGCAGACTCTTCTAACCCTTGTCTCAAGCAGAAGGGACCGAATTTCAGCTCGAAAGGCAGCCATGGAATCTTATAGCTCAGACACTGAGGGGACACAAGGTAGAGACTGAACATTGCACAGCAGTCACTGATTGCAACACCGTATCAAACCATGCTGCAGGTTCCTCCTTATGAACTTGAAAATCAAATTCCAAGTTCGTGAGCTCCATTGGAGCAGACATCCCTTTTTTGGTGTTCATCATTGCCCTCAAATCAAGGACTCTGAAACCAGAATGTTAAAGCTGAAATCCCAACTTATGGGTTTTGGAAGAAACTTGCAGAGAAAGGAAATAACAAAAGAAGATAAGGTTGCTATATTGATCGAAGGAAATCCCACCAAGATCAGCTGCTCTATATATACATTGAGCAGTGTCATGAGTGACAGATGTCAGCTCGACACTGGTCCTGCCAAGTCATTTCTGACAGCTTGGAATTCAGTGAAACACAGCGTTTAACAACCACAGTAACAGACAAACGAAATAACAGACAAAAGGGTTTTCCTAGTTGGGCCAGGAAAGCTAGAAAAAAGGCTTGTCCTAACATCCCACCCCTGAAAGGAAGAAAATTTTGATGGTTTTCTTCCTTTTAGGTTTTCTTCCATCTCTGCCTTTTAAATTTAAAATTTTCTTCCTTTCAAAATCTAAAAGGAAGAAAATTTTCTATCTGTTGATGGTTATTTACAACAGTAGAGATTTGTATTTACTCAATCCAATCATTCCATTGTTTTCGTATTTTACTTCTTGCATTGACTCGAACAATTGCCTTGCATCTTGCAGTAAATACATGACGTATATTATAGTTTTTATACATTTATTACTCTTGAAAATGTGACGTGTTTTTCATCCGTGGAATTTGACAAAAAATTTGGTACAAATATGGTAAAATATTAAGGTTGTGACTTGTGAGTAGACCTGTAAATGGATCGGATCTGGACCGGATCCACCTAGATCCGGATCCGTAATAGAAACTTTAGATCCGGATCTGACCCGTTACCCGCCGAATCTTTAGCAGCTCGATCTAAATTCGGATACGGCGGGTTAACAGATACCTGATTCTTTAATCTGATCTGTTTATAATAATAAATATATCAAATTTTAATAATAATTTCATAGTTTTATTATAAAACATCGATGAAATTTTATAAGAAAATAAAGTATACATCAAAAGTTGAATTACATGCCTAAAATACTTCTTAACGGTACAATAATATAATTAAAATATTTGACCTCCAATGTTTTTTAGCATAAATACATAGGCATTAACAACCTTCAACTTCATCAAATCATACTTTAGAGACAATTTAGAAATGAATGTTTAGATTATCTAGATAATTATCATATTATATAATATTATATTTATATAAATATTATTTAATTATTTTTAAACGGATCGGGGTCCATAACGGATCGGATCAACCAAGATCCGGATCCGGGTCCTTAACGGATCAATGGGTCAAATTTTCGATACAAACCCATTTAAAAATCTCAAATACGGAACGAGTCTAAATAAGATCCGATCCATATACAAGTGTACTTATGAGGCACAAATGCATCTTACTTCTATACATATTAAATATAAAAAAGTTATAACTAAAACAGTCTGACGTGGTCTCTTTAAATTGTTCTTTGTGTAATCATGTATTTTCCAATAATTACCCAAAAAATCATTTATTTTTCAATGAGAAAAATAAAAAAGGATGAAACCAAAACTTTATGTCACAAATGATTATGATGTATTTAGTTTCAAAAGTCAATGATGAAGCGAAAAAATAATTATCTTCAAAACAAACAATAGTTTTGTGGTTATTTGTTATAATTCTTGTATGCTAATATATTTCATTATTTATCTATCAAGAGCTAAAGACAAGTGACACAAGAATATACTCCAAGTCACAATTTGATACGACACAATGCTGATGCCATGACCATACTCGAAATGGTTATAATTGGATTTCGCATGATATATTCGCTTGATTAGCAATTAGATAGTAGCACATTGTTATATCAATAACGAAAAACCATAACACAATGTGCTTGAGCACATCTTTAACCAAACAACTCGTCAATTTAAAATGAAATTAGTTTATCTGATTAGATTTTTGTTGTTTAAATTTGTTTGGATAGTTTAAAACAATTTGATTAAGTAAAATATGGTCTCGTATTGTCATCGTCATGTTATATTTATTTAATTTAATAATTTTAAAATATAAACAATAAAAATCCAAACAGATAATCCGAAACATTACATGAAAACAACTTAAATTTGGAACGTGTCATAATTTGTTATCCGTTTTCACATCATCACACTCATAATGTGAGCTCACCAAAAGACCATTATTGTTAGTAAAGAGGACAATAAACACATAGATCCCCTGATTAGCAGCAGTACCCGATCACCAGCATTTATCAGACGCACATGAAAGAGCAAGAAGTTTTCGACCCATAACTAAACAAAACCCGACCCGCAACCCATCCAAGACCACTGGTTATCTCCTCTACTTGTACAGCAAAACGAAATCTAGATTACACAGCCCTCCACCCAATCGTTAACCAGCACATGCCCCGAGACCACTACGTGTGCCTCAGTGCTTGGGTTTAATGACGTTTCTGCCCTTTCTTCCCCTGTGATTACACAGAGAATCTACTTGAGTGTGAAAATAGAACAGAGGAAATGTGCCACACCAAGAACAGTCCCCCTCCGAATAATCACGTGAAGCTGATTCGAACCAGGTCGATCTCCATGATGAAGATCATCAAGGAAGAAGAAGAAGAAGAAGAAATCAAGCCTGCGTTAAAACCGAAGCGAGCGGTTACGGCGCGGACGTCGAGGAAGAAGCCCAAGTACTTGAGCCTCCGGAGCTCCCGCCTCTCCGCCCGAAGCGACGCCGTTTCGGTTGATGACGTGGATGCGAAGATGAAGGAGGAGCTGGATTTGTTTCCGTTACATCCGGAGATAGACGCGGCGGCGGAGCAGCACCAGTCCGAATCCGACGTGGTGTTGCTGTTCGAATCCGACGGTGGAGCGACTCTACAGTGGCTGCTGACCTCCGCCGACACCGCCACCACGACGACGGCGTCGACAATGTCGTCCGATCATGACCAGGCGGAGTCCAATTACGGCTACGGCGGCGGCGGAGACGACATCGTGCGGACGGCGATGAGGGGGAGCGGGGGAGATCGGAGCGTGGAGAAGTGGGTGTGTTACTCGGAGCTGGTCAAGGAGGAGGTGGATTTAACGACGACGAGCTCGGCGAGCACGTGTTGCAGCGTCGGCGATGATCGGAAAAGTCATCAGGATCAACGGCTGGCGTTGAAGCTTGACTATGAGGAGGTGTTGAATGCTTGGTCTGATAAGGGATCGCTGTATATTAAAACTGAAGACGGCCAGTCGTCGCCGCCGCAAACGGTGCCGGACTTGCCTCAGGATCAGCTTTTTCACCACCTCCATGATTCCAGTGCAAATGTAAGAATCTTCTTAATTCTTATTCATCATCATCAACTTTTTAATTTTAATTAGTCACTAAACCCTAAATTTCAGCTTCAGTTTTTGTTAGGTTGTTTCATTGATTCTGCAATGTTTGATTAGTTTACACCGGTATGAGTGGACTGGAATCTAAAATAAATTAATCAGGGTGCCTTCACTTTTTGTTGGTATGGGACCCACTTGGAATGGGCCTGAAGCCCAACTTGTGGCTTCTTTTTCTTGTATGTTGGCCCATAACTAGTTGGAATCTGTGTTGGGTTGGGTCTGCAGATTGATTTATGGAGGGTGCCTGAAGAGGGTGGTAGTGGGAATGATAGCTTGGAAAAGAAGAGAATTCAAAGACAGGAGAGTTTAATGAGATACAAGCGAAAAAGGGAGAACAGGCTGTTTTGTAAGCAAATTCGATATGTGGTTCGGAAGCAAAATGCCGAGAAACGACCCCGTGTGAAGGTATGGATTGATGAAACATACCTTAATGATCCTTTATATCCTTGATCGGTTCGTTTGGTGATTTCCAGAGCTGAAATTTTGTTACGAATTGATGCTGCAGGGTCGGTTTGTGAGGAGTTGTTGAAAGCCAAGATGTAGGGTATGGATCATATTAGTTAATTACTTTTTTTCTTTTCTTTTTTTTTTACTTTTTTTTATTAATAACTCACAGGTCTAGAGAGGCTTGAACCCGTGACCTCAGAGTTGTTAGTTAAACACCTTAACTAATCAAGCCACAACTACATATTAGTTAATTACTTGTGGAGAAGGGAAAGGATAATCAGCTTGGTTTTTATGTTTTATGTCAAGAATTAGCTACTATGATCTTTTCCTTTTACTTTGTGTTTAGTGTTACCCTTTCTTTTCTCCATCTATTTTACATGTTACATGTAGTAGAGAAGGTAATAATGCTTCTTGCAAGAAAATATAAATGTTGCCTAAAATCGGACTAATGACAACCATAACTACATACAATTATTTATCTCTTTCTTCTAAAAACATATCAGAATTGAGTGTGGCATTGATGCACCTGTAATTACTTCCTATGTTTCTTCTAATGTGGATATTGGGAAATAATTCATTCTCATTCTGTGCTATTCAGAAGTATGTTTGGTGTGCCTCAATATGCACAAATCATAATTCATTTGCATCATCTAATATGAGCAACTTTTGATCCATATATCCATCCATACCTCCTCACTTTTGTTACCAGTACTCTTTTGTTCATCAAATCATATAAGAGTATTAAGGATTAGGTTAAGATCAATTTCCTTTGAGATTCCTAATCCTGTGAGTAACAAACCCCTCCATCTCCATTTTTCTTCGACACTCGTATCAATTTTGTTCTATTCCTGCTCTTAATCATGATCTTAACAGTGTCCTGTAATAAACAACAGAAACCAAAAGCCTTCAAAACCTATTTGGCTCTGAACGTCTGGTTATTGATACCCAATTGCTGTCCTCTACTCAGGTTTGTTCAAAACCAACATGAATGCAGAATGCATCAATGGCGCTCCGTCCTGCAATGACCACATGTTCTCCGGCGGGTTTGAAAAAAATAAATAAATGAAGGACCATTCGTATATTCTCCAGAGCTACTTTGATTTAGCTGGCCGTGGAGTATCCTACGACGATGGTGGATTCTCTGTCGCCAGTGGTCGATAGACGCAGACATGATCGAGGGACTACAAGTCTGGGTCGAATTTAAATTATCTTTTTATTTTTATTTTTTTAAATGGTGGACCCTGGCGTTTGTAATTCCGCGCAGGCCCGCATCATTCCGCCTAGCCCGCTGAGGCCCAGGTGACCCAATAATTTTTTATTTTATTTTTTAACATATTTTTCGTTGTGATGGATCACACGTACTGAGACCCGCGCTTGTTTTGTGAAGGAATCAAACATTTCGTTTTTCTTTTTCTTGTTTTGGTTGTAACATGAAGAACGTATAGTTTTGTTTGGTAGATTAACATCTTTCAAATCACAAAATAGTGAGAAAGAAGAAGATCCAAGAAAGTTCAAGACCCATCGATCAGATATGATTATGTATGCCTTATACATACTATCATTAAAGCTATAGAATGTTGAAGATAAAGTTCATTCTATGGAAGATGGTAGAACATACATGCAGTTGTATATATCTATTACATATAAAATCAGTAGTTAGAAAGATGAATAGCTAGCCAAGAAGCTTCAAGACTTAACATATAGAAACTTCAACACCCATCCCAATGATCCGGTCGTCAACAGTGGTGTAGTTAGGAATTTCATATGAGTGTGGCACATAAATAATAATAAAATAAAAATAACATTAATAAAATTTATATTTATATTTTTATCTATTACAACGGTAATTGTCATCGCCGATCTTTTATATTTTGAAATCGTTGCATAATAGTTTCATCTTTTATACTAGTAAAAATGTTCATATTGATATATGAAATCAAGCAATCATTCATGAACTTGAGCATATTGTAAAAGGAAAAGTTGACAAAGAATATGATTCTCCAAGTTGATGGTATTTTTAGATCTTTTTCTTGAAGTTTTGGTATTGGACTTGGAATTCTGTTGTGAAGAGGAATAGTAAAACTGTAAAAGTATGGATAAAACTTAAATTCAATAAATATAAGAGTTCTATTATTAAAGGGAATGAGAAAGAATATTATAATGTATTGATTAACTAAAAAATTAAAAGAAACGATTAAACACATCATTCACTAAAAACCGCACAAAAAAAGATACAAGAGTATAGTACAATATCCTTAGTTTTACAAGAAAACTGTCTATATATAGATATAATAATAATTATATGTAAGTATTACTATATTATATTCTATGTGACACTGGTCTATGACAGATTTGATCTAAAAAAATCAATGAGACATTGTCCCACGGGCCCGTGTGGCTGCGCCCGTGCGACAGGAAGGCTAGTACCTATAATCGTGTTGCTTGGGGGAGGCTTAGCTTCCTTATCTTACAAGTGCGAGTGATGTGCATGTTTAGAGCTCGTTAAATGTGTTGGTGCTCATACCTTATTCGACTAGAAAACTAAGAAATTGCCCCAGGTATGTTATCGAACTTGCAATACAGAAATGTTATAACAATATTATAGAAGTTGATGTCTTTGTTGTTAAACACTATATACAATTGCATTGGCCGACAGTTTCTTGTCCATCACCCCTATTAACTACTACTTCAATAACAATGGCAGTTGAAGACATTATCATTGAGTCATTTTTGTATGATGTCATTACAGGATCACATATATAACAGGTCATTTGGATGCACGAGGTGGATATATAGCGTGTTCGTGATATGTATTTCTTCCTCTGGAAGTTAGAACTTAGGATCAGCTAGCCTAGCTCAAAATGTCTATTATATGGTAGATTCGATCAGATCTGCTCGTGTCATTGATATCTTGTTAGATATTTGTAGATGAAGACTTACGAAGCATATTGTGGAAGTGACCAGTTTATTCATGTTAATTGGATTTGAAAGAATAGTTGATGTTGGGGTTATGTTTTACTATTGTCTATAATAATTATGAATTTTTAGTTAAAGAAAAAAGTTATATTGATAATTGGCGACAACCCTTATCTTTGTTGCCTAATATAATGCAATAATATATTAAAAATCAAATTGAATTGAAAATAATTTAAAATGTATGAAGAAAGGAGACGAAGTAAGTTTCATCCTCTATTAATTTGATTGGTGCTATTAAATTTTAGTTTCAAAATTTAAATTTGAAAATAAATGAGACGAAATTAGTTTGTCCCTTATTCCTCTAATTGGCGCTAATCCAATTGATTTTCCCTCCATTTTTTGATATTAAAATAGAACAGGGATGCAATTTCATCGAATATGGGACGGTTTTACTTCTATTTCTAAATTAGTTTGGAGACGGATTTGTTGGTTGTCGCTTAAAATAATTAGGGATGAGTTTTGGGAGATGACTTTAGCCACAAAACTATTTCGTCTCTAATCTCTTTAGGGGACGATTTCTTGGCCTTTGAAAACAAAATGACTTCGTCCCATAATGGGTTTTTTCTAGTAGTGCAGTGCCCGGTACTCAACAACCCAACTGACTGGAAGGAGACTCCTAATGCTCACGTTATCATTTTTGACCTACCAGGGTTGAAGAAAGATGAGGTTGACGACGGCAAAGTGCTCCAAATCAGTGACGCCGAGAGGAAGGTGGAAGATGGTGATGGTGGTAGTGATAAGAATGAACCTGGATAAAAGTGGCTCCGTGTCGAACGTTGTCGTGGCAAGTTCTTTAGTGTTGGAGAGGAAAGATCTCACATTAGAAAATAGATAAATAAAACAAAACATATATATGGGTGGATCATACGTATCTAATTGTACCGATGTCTTTTGTAGTTAAAACCTAACATCTTAAAGGTGGTTAAGTTGAGATAGTATCGGTACAATGGTGATCTACGAGCCACGTTTGCCTCAGTTCAAGTTGGTATCAGAGCGGGTCTCTCTTTAATTATATGTTCTAGCACCATAACCAGACATGAATCCGTCTAAATCCACAAACAAATTTTGAATCCTTCCAAATCCACAAACAAACTCTAAATCCGCCTAAATCCTAAATTAATGAATTATATGTGTAGACCTAACAAAAAAATTATGTTGCACGTGAAAGGAAGTGTTAGAGAGGAAATATCTCACATCAGAAAATAGGTATAAATAAAATAAAACATATATGTGGGTGGATCATACCTAACTGTACCTAGACATTTTTGTAGTTAAAACCCAATACCTTAAAGGTGGTTAACTTGAGACAATATCGATACAGTAGTGATTCACAAACTAAGTTTGTTACAGTTCAAGTCTTAAGAGGTTTAAGCTACCGGAAAATGCCAATACCGATGAGATTCATGCGTCCATGGAGAACGGAGTGCTTTTTGTCACTATCCCCAAGCAGAAGGTTCCAAAACCTCTAAGGAAGGTTAAGAATAAAGGGATGTGTGTGTGACAATAAAATGGTTACGAGTGTGTTCCCGATCATTAAGGTTTGCTTTGTTTCTCATGCATATTTTTCATTTGGGCATTAAATAGTGACGCTTAACCGCTAGGGATTTGTTTCAATTTTTCATGGGACTCATCTCACTATTCTTGAGATCCTAACAAAAACCATCCGCTAAAGACATCCGTCAGTAAAACTGGAACATGAATAAAACCGTTAGCATAACTGCCAACAGTTACCCTCACAACATGTGAATGACTAGTGAAGTTCAACCGTTAAAATAATTACCTCACCATGTAAGAGAACGACAAAGGCAAGACTAACCGCCAATCAACTTGACTCGTTATGCAAAGAGAACAACAAAACGTTCACAATCAACCAAGCACCAAGTGGTTCTCAGTAACGGTAGAGTCAGCAACCCCTACCACTCAGTTAGTTGTTAGCACAAACTTGATAATCGATCACTCAACGTGCAACTAGCACTCATTCATAAAGCGGACAACGTTCGTCCACTGATCATTCAACGAGCGCCAAGCATTGACCCGCCAAGATATTGCAGCAAGCGTTGGGTTTTGTCAACAAGATGAGCCGCTAGACTCTGGAAGCCATTTGAAGACCATTCTTGCTTAAGGAGTTTTGGGACTAGTAGGGGTTGGGCACCACCGCGGTGTCACTTATGCTTGGTAACAATGATTTCAACTCCCCAAGCAAGAAGTGTCTCTTATTCGGGGACTTGTTGACATGCCATACATACTATGCCACCAACCATAATTGACACCCTACTTATGGCCCACGAGACGTAACAAGACCCGACTATAGCATGCATCTTGAGGCCTGAAGAACAAGCTACGCAACGGTACCAAGAACGTGCCAATCCGTTACCCGAAAGTCACCTACTCGCCCTCACCAACATGCTCCCTCACAACATCTTCAAAGACTAGCAAAGGAGACTCTAGTCCCACATTGAAGATATTGTAAAGAGAGAAGTCTCATTCTCCTATAAAAGGAGGCTTCAACCCACTCACTCAAGAAGTCATCAACACTACTATCATTACTACTACTTGTAATACTTTGGGAAGCCATCAAGTCACCCAACACTTAGTAGGATCTTAAGTGGATGTAGTTTTGTCCACCGATGGTAAGGTGAACCACTATAAACCTTGTGTCATCTCTAATACCACAACTAACATACGTGTAGATACAACCGTATCAACATACATGAAACTGAGAGTATGCAATTTATATATCGTTAAATAAAGCTTATTTTTGCAAACTCGAGTTACTTGTTATGTTAGTGTTAACTTAGTTTGGTAGCTCATTATGCTGGGTTGCTGGCCATTCGTGAAAAGTGGGAAACAAATAAGATCGAGTTGCACAAAACGAATGTCTTTGAAACCCGACCACACCCGCAATGCCTGTAATGGGACCTGTCAAGATTACATTCATTTCTTATAATAGAGTTTTTGAGTGTGTCATACTCATCATTTGTTCTTTAAATCTCTCTCATTTGTTGCAATATACCGTTGTCCGAACCCAATTTACAACTATTACAAATAGCTTTATGGCTTTTCTACATTGCACGCATGGCGATATATAATCTCTTGATTTAAGTGTATCATCTTTATTTATGACGAATATGATAATTCATAGTGCAATGTTTGATGTCATCGAATGCGTAATTTATTCATTAGAATTGGAAAGAATGTACGTTTGTATTTTCGCTAAACCAAATAAAGTTAACGACACATAAATTTTGAGGCTAAAATATGATTGATTTTTAAAGCTCTCATAGAGTAAAGTAAATTATGTCATTAACAGTTCGAATATTACAAGAACCAACAAAATGACATATCAAAGTCACTAGCTACTAGAAGTACATACACACTTAATTTTGATTTTCAGGTTAGTATTCGATGGAGGATATTAATTGATTTCCATCAATATTAAAGTCATTATTGATGATACTAGATATATGGATCATCATCAGACACTAATGGTGCGACTGCAAGTAGAAGTTGCAATGTTGCTTCCATGAAGCATCTTCTTCATCTCTTTCATAGCTGGATCTTGAAGCAACAACACTTTGTCTTTGTCTCTAACACCAACCATGTGTAGGTATTCACCATCCTCTCTCTCTTTCCCTTTGTACAACAGCCTTTGCTCTCTTGCCTCCATACCAGTCACCAATGACAGTATCATTTTCAACTCACCTGCAAATCAAATTAGGATTCAAAACCTATAAGCCAGGAAGCTAGATATTACAAGAAATTTATGAAAATCAGTTATGATGGTAAGAGCTTATTACCGATAGTGGAAGTGGGTTCGACGGAGATTTCATGCCACTGCGAAACAGTAGAGACTTTAACGGTGATCATGCCTTCTCCGGCGTTTTGAGTCTCTCTCCTCTGAACAAGCATGCCTCCCGGTCGAAGCTCCCACTTGATTTCCCCATCAACCTTGATCGCCTTGGCATCAAACTGACCCTTATGATCAGTCGTCTGCTTAATCTTAGAGCTGCTGAAGCTTCTGCAGAACCTCTTCGACCTCAGCTTCATCATCTTCAAGTATATCTCTACCTTAGCTTTAGCTTTAGCTCTCTCTCTCTCTCTTGCTTCTTGGTTCTCCCTGGCTACCTGTGGAAGTTGGTTTGAGGAAGTAGTGTTGGTTAGTTATATATAAGGTGGGAGATTCGGAGAGATTAAAATAGGGTTAGGGCTAAAGAACAAGAGCCGCCCGAAACTGTTGTCGGGAAAAGTAAGACTGGGAAGGGGTAGGTGGCCAATGGTATGATGACACGTGGGGGACAAAATATGTAGGATGGTTTCTAGTGGTTATTTTATGAGGATGGCGGTGCCCCGATGCACATGGGAGTGGATGATTGGCGGGCCAATATCCTCTAAATTAAAAACTAATTAGCAAAATTAAGTACATTTCTACAACTGTTAATTGAGTTCTTGGTTTAGTAATAGTACGTAGTAGGTACTTCTGTTAGAGTTGAGTAATGTGGTGACAGATTCATCAGGAATCTAATTGCTTTCTAGGGCACAGATAAAGAAACAAAAACTTGTAATATTCCTAATTAAGAATCTTTTAGTACGTTTCTAAGGTATTTTATCGAACGCTGCGTGTTAGATGTAGCATTTTCATGTATTTTATCGATCTAAACTCATCTTTTTGCTCTCTATATCACAATAATTGTATAAAGAAATCGCACGATAGTATTTTTCGATCCTTTCTGTTTCTCAAATAGTGATGATACTTTAATTATTTCGTTTGAAGTATTTTGAGTGACCGGTACCTTGCATTTCACTATATGCTCTAATTCTCTAAACGCATTCTGTCTTATATTAGAAGAATTTTAAGAAGTATATGAAAAGTAAGTCAATGGTGAGCTTTGTGACTATACTTAGTTGTAAATCAAGGATGGGATTAGCATGTTCTTCATAATTAATTACGGGCGGGCTAAATAAGTTATATATAGCTACCCTCGCAAAACAAGGAGCCATATATACATCTGAATTCTATATGTTTCATTTCTTTAATTAAGAGTAAAGCCATGTTTGTTTGTCTTTATTTGCAAGTTTTCTTAAAGTTTGGGTTGGATTTTTATGTTATGTTAGGTGGTTATTTTTATAGATTAATTTGTTTCAAGTGGTTTACTTTTTCGTATTGGTGGTTGGCTAATTTTCTCTAAGGCATCAAACCATGTGAGATTATATGGGGATCGATCGATAGAGCTAGCTTAAAGATACATATCTTATGAATACTAATTAACTATCATCTCCCTCACGATCTTTCCTTTCAATTCAACCATGTCCAAGATCTCTATCTAGCTAGCTACTTCAATTTCACAAACTAACTACTCTACTTATTATGAAAAAACAAGAATCTCCTCCTAAATTAAGGGATAGTAACCCATAGATGGGGGGAAAGATTCACTAATATCCAATAGGCATTGGCCAACTTACTGAATCATATGCCATATCGAGAGAAAAGTGATCGATCGATCGATCCCATACCACCACATGGTGAAAGGGAAACAAATTTGTATAGGAGATTGAAATTTGCACTTCTCTATTTACAATTCACTCTTTATTTCCTCTTATAATAATTTTTATTTTGTCTTTATTTTGTCTATCTTTAAATTTTTTAACTATAAAAAGAAAATGAGAGTATAGATTGTAAAATGATGAGTGTAAATTTCACTTCTTTTTGTAAGGGTTATGGTGATCGACAAACGACACCCCACATGTTAATCAACGTAGAAGGGGAAATAATGAAGCTTGGAGAATTATATAGTATCATGCATAAAACATATAAAGTCTAGAATCCATGTGACTTGGGTCCTATATGTATGTAGATTTTATAACATCCTAGTATCTATAGGTTATGGGGCTGAAAGCACTCATCATTTTAGTGAAGAACTTTGCTTGTATATGGTGAAACATCTATGAATTCCTCAATTTGAATGTAATAATAGAGATTGCATGTTTAGTTATGTACAATTTTATTAGTCTCGGCAAGATAGTTTTTCATACATTTTGTACTCTCTTCTCTACGATTATTATGTAGAACGTACATATGTCATTTGAACCTACGATAACTACATCATTCTCTAAATCGTTTTCGCTTATAACAACAAGCAATTCGCCTCTTTGTATATAACAAAGATGTGAATTCATTTACCATAAGATACAATTTGAGCTAGAGGTTTAGAACTATGAATAACGCTAGCTCCTTGATACGTTATGAACTTATGATATAAAAAAGGTGTCATCCATTGTAGGGGTGTGAATCGGTGTGAATGGTGCGATTTATAGCTAATACCGGACACCAAAACGATATTTTTTTGGTTTGGTTCGGTTTGACATGGATTTTAAACTTTTAAAAGAAAAACCGATTGTGTTGGGTTTTTTTGGTTTCAGTTATATCTCTGGTTTTTTATTTTATTTCGATTAATTTGCAAGAAAACCTAAAATTAAATAACAAAAAACAAGTATATATAGTAAAAAGTCTTACGTTACATAACAGTTTCTGAGAGAATCATCAAAATATAACAAGTCTGGGACCTGAAATAATAATGTAAATATTATTTTCTATTTTAAAATATATATAATATCGGTTAATATTTATATGTGTAATTTTATATTTAATATATTATATATATAATATCGGTTTTTCAGTTCGGTTTCGGTTTTCAAACATCAGAAACCAAAACCAAACACTTCGGTTTTTTGGTTTTTTCGGTGAGGTTTGGTATGGTTTTTTTTCTCGATTTTTTTTTCGGTTTCGATGCGGGTATTTTTTGGTTTTCGGTTTCGAAGTCCCAACCCTAATCCATTGTCCTATATATTATAGGAGGAAGTTGCAGATGAATCATTGCTCTTATATCTTCCAGTAGCTCACAAAAAATGCAATCATCATTTTCATGTCGATTACATTGAACTGAATCATTGATGCGGAATATCCAATATTATAGTCCACCGGTGTTTGCCCATGTCTCCTTCATTGTTTGAAATTTAAGAAGCTTCGGAAATTAGTCGGATTGGTCACATTAGATAGTTCAATCTAAACAAAGATTGCATGTATGTTATTATGATGATCCGTGACATGATCGACTTTTGAAATTCTTCACGTTCATAAGTTGTCGTTACTAGAATTTATAAATGATATTCCCGAATATATCACATCTTCATAATATAGTAACAAAATTAACGCAGAATATTATAAAACGAATCAAGCGATAACTAATGTTGCTCAAGTGAATTTGGAAATGAGGCCCAATCTACTAAACCAATTTAGGCGTAATCATCTTTTCCTTTTCACCAGTCCACCAGGTTAAAACCAACTCCACAAATTCTTTTTGAGCCAGACCTTCGAGTACTCGTGCAATTCAAGTTTCCAAATCTATATCATTCAGCAAATTGGAGAGGAATATGATGGCACTCACAAAAGCAGTCTTTTTAAGTGGAAGGACAACTGCTAGGTTACCAAAGAATTGAGCTAAGGAATCAAAAACCAATATGATACGCACAAAGGATGAAATTTCGAACAACCATCCAAACAAGAATGCTTCTTCATCCACAAAGTTTTGGTGTATAAATGAACTTCCAGGGGTCCGCAGGTCATCAAGTTCCCCATGAGATGAACCAATTGTTGGGGAATGCTAGCGTTAATGGAAAGTTTTATTAAGTTTATGATGATGATGGCAACTCATTGTAGCCATTCATATCCTACTTTTTAAGACAGTGTTTCTAACTTAGTGATATTGACATGATTATCTAATCTCTTCCGCAACGAGCAATGCTAATTTTACACGATGTGCGAGTATGTCATCTTAAAATCCGATATCTTTCAACTTTAGCATGTTGATTTTGTATAAGCTCATATAATTACAGTAGTTAAAGAGTACTGTAAAATTCGAATTTCTTTTCTTGCAAGAAATGTAAAACTCGATACTGTATTGAATATGCTCTGGCATTCAACACCCAATCGTTGATGTGAATTAATTATGATTTACCATAATCATACTCATCATAACATATCTGAAACCTGAAACATCCACACACTGCACTACTCGCGGTTTCATTGGACTTCACGAACACAGATATTTAGGATCTGTCCAAAAATGGACATGTTTCATATTTAACTGAGCGAGTATGTTCCAAACTCGCACTGGAAGCAAGTAAGAAAGATCAAAACTTTGGTTCTTTCTGGTCAATTACTTCTGTCAACAACTGAGTTGTGCAGTGGTGCGCCATTAACAGCTCATTTTCCTTTTTTGTTGCATATAATTTTTGTTTTTCTTTAATAGGAAGAGAACCCAAGTTGCTTTCGTTTCAACTTTCAAGTGACTAGGCACTTTTAGAAAAGAAAAGATCTAATCTTTCTGCATATAAAATGTGCTGACAATCCTCACCTGTTATTGTCTGAGTGGTCACTGCTTCGTCTACTCCACCCTCCTCTTCCTCTATTTCAGACCCCAAAAACCGTTGTCTTACAACTGTCTTTGTATTTTTGTTTCAGTTATTTTCATTTTTAAGTTCAAAGTTTTAAGCACTAGGGCCCTCCTCCAGTTGGAGTTGCTCAATGGTCATTTGGTGTATGGAAGAAGAGCGAATCAGAGATTTGAAGTAAATTTCTGATGTGGGTTTTGCAGAAAGTTGGGTTTTGGTTACTGGGTTTGAAGTAGTTTATGGTTTTGTGTTTACTAAAGATGAGGTGTTTAGTGTTTGCAGGGATTCTGGGGATCTGGTTTGGTGAGGAGTAAGGAGGGAGATGGAACCTCCAACTGGGTTTTTGGCTACTTTGTGGAACTTCATCTGTTTTCTACCTTACTTTATTGGGCTTCTTCTTCTTGGCACAGTTAAAGGTTTGTCCTTTATTTTGGGAATTTGGTTTCTTTCCTGTGCTAATTGGTGTTCCTGCTTCAGTTCCAAACTGGTTTTGTGGTTATATGGATTTGGCTTTAGTTTTAGTGCAAATTTGATTGGAAACAAGGATTGTGTGTTTGTGTATTTGTGGTATAGTTTGAACTTGTGATGCAACATTGGTTTTGGATTCTAGATGATCGTGCTGTGTTGTTTGGTTTCTTCTCAGAAATATTTTCTTTACTAGGCGTTTCATACATGTGTATGGAATAGGAGATGGAATGTTTGTTCAAAGACATGTAATTTTACCATTTGTAAAGATGATTTGTGAAGTTTGTTTAGAGAAATTAGAATATATCTAAATGCTTAGTTAATGCTGTATTATGAGTTGATTGATTACTGATTAGTTGAGTCACACTGCTTGAAACCGGGAAGCGATGGATGTATATGACTTGAGGGTAACTCTCCAACCTAACATCAAAGCTTTATTTCAGGAATTATCTTCTGTCCATTTATATGCCTCATCATTGGAATTGGAAACACGGCTATAATATTGGGTCTTTGGCCAGTTCACTCTGTTTGGACGTATATTTGCATCTTGAGGTGCATTCTTTTGCCTTTATTTTCCATTTTTCACTGTTTCATTGATAAAGAAATAGTACGCTAGGAATACTTGTCTCATTTTTCTTCTAAAAATGAGCAGCGCTAAACAATTTGGGCCAGTTCTGAAGATTGTTGTCTGCATAAGTATACTGCCTCTCCAATTGATTTTGTGGCCAGTGGTTGGAATTGTTGTAAGTGTTTTGGGTGGAGCAGCATATGGCTTACTTTCACCAGTATTTGAAACTTTTAAAGCCGTTGGAGAAGGAAAGACCAATCAGTTGTACCACAGCTTTTACGTATGTGTTTGATTATTCAACTCTTATAATCTTCCCATCAGTCCTGTTGTTGCCAATAACAGAGATTTGTGTTGCTCGCCATTTGGCAGGATGGAACTGTGAGCACGGTTAAGGGAAGCTGCACTGTTGTGAGGGATTTTAGGGATGTCTGTTGCCATACATACTTCTCAGTTATGGATGACCTGAAAACTCAAGGTCCTCCGGATGCAAAATATTATGAAATCAAGTATGTCTTGCTCTGCCTCATAAAATGTGTGCTTGCTGTTGTATGCTCTATTTGAAAAGTAATTTGGAAGTTAAGGATGAAAGAAAACTGCATACAGTAATATGTTTATTTGTCATTTGACCCAATTCTGGTTTCACCTGGTTTCTCTTGTGGTCCAGCGGACAGGGGTTATCTTTTTTCTCAAGTTTATTAGTCACGATCTTTGGTCATAACCAGAGCTTTTGTAAATCTTGTCAGCTTGATTTATCTTCCTGGGGCTGTTGTAGTTGGGGTCATTGGTTTCGTGGTTGATATGTCATTGATCTCATTCATTGCCATGTGCAAAAGCCCATACATGCTCTTCAAGGGGTGGCACCGTTTGTTTCATGACCTTATTGGTCGGGAGGGCCCTTTCTTGGAAACAATTTGTGTTCCATTTGCCGGGCTTGCTATCCTTGTCTGGCCATTGGCTGTTGTCGGGGCAGTTATGGCATCTGTGGTGGCCAGCATCTTTTATGGTGCTTATGCTGGAGTGGTAGTTTATCAGGTGCTTTGCTTACACTTTAACGTAGTTCATTGGTGCAACTCTCAATTTATCTGTATTCGCCTTTTCTTATATTCTTAGGGTCTATCGGCTGCATGTTTCTTGTACATATAGTTTGAATCAAACACCACTTGTTACTAGAGAAAATCCCCCTCTTCCACAGTCAGTGCTATATAAACTTCCTTTTCAATATCACAACCCCCAATAGATGTTGGAGTTATGGATTCTGGAGAAGACTGAAGTAAGTTGCAGTGCTATATTTTACTTCTTCTTCCTTCTTAGTAACACCAAAAATATGCATGTTCGATGCCAGATACTTTGTAATCAGTTTAGATGCTGATAGGTTTTTAGTATGTCCTTGTCACATAATTCGTGAGTATTAAGGGATTGCATGACCTTTGGATTGCAGGAGTCCTCGCTTTGGATGGGACTTCGCTATATCGTTGCATCCTTAGCCTTATATGATGAATACAGCAATGATATCCTTGACATGCCAGAAGGATCCTGCTTTCCAAGGTCTTTACTCAGCACTCAAAAGTTCTGCTGTGGGTTTGTGCACTTGGGCAGTAAATATGGATTTTAAATTAAATTTCTGTATTGACAGGCTAACCTACCGAAAGAAGACTGAATTGCTCCGAACCACCTCTCGTGCACCTTCTTTCTCAAAGCATAGATCTTTAAAACATGCTCCTTCATTCACTAATCCTATGATTGAGTTGAAGCCCCTTGAGGTATTGTATATTTAGCTCTTACTGGAATTAAAAATGGACCGCTCCCTATGTTCTGGGTGATGCATGGAGAAAAGAGCAGGATGTTGACTGTAAAACAAAATTCCCTTGCATAATCTTCTGTAATTGTGCTGACCAAACAACTTTCACGTGTAATGCAGATAATGGATAGTTTATTTAAGGAGTGCAAAAGATATGGGGAAATCCTGTTTTCTGAAGGAACAATAACAACTCAAGACCTTGCAGATGCCAAGTCTCGTAAGGGAAGTAGAGTTATTAGCACTGGTTTGCCAGCTTGTTGCCTTCTCCAGACACTCTTGCGATCTGCAAAAGCCAACTCGTCTGGTATATTGTTAAGTAAGTGAAACGCCTTTTCCTTGCCACTCTTACCAGATTATATTTAATAGTTTTATTTTATCGAGTTTTGTCCTGTACCTGATGTTGATTTTATGCTTGATTGATGCAGTTGACAACTGTACTGAGATAACCAGCTCAAACAGACCAAAGGACACAATCTATGATTGGTTTATCAACCCTCTCTTGATCATCAAGGATCAGATTAAAGCAGAAAATCTTACCGAGTCAGAAGAGTTGTACCTTGGCAAATTAGTTCTGTTGAGTGGTGATCCTGTGAGGTTGAAAAACACAAACATTGGCTCACCACCTGAGTCTGAGCGTAAAAAAGCTGAACTTGATGCATTGGCTCGAAGGTAAAAAATGCAAATGCATAGAGAAACTTCTGTTTCCAGTTTAGTTTTAAATCATTTTCCTTTCCCTTGTTGACGCTTTCCATATTGTTATTTATCATTACTTGTCATGCAGGCTCCAAGGTATTACCAAATCAATCTCAAGGTATCCAACTTATTGGCGTCGGTTTGACGAGCTTGTCAAGGCGTTATCTGATGAAATTGGCCAGAATAATGATGGTAGTAGTAGTAGTAGCAAACCAACCAGTGCACCTAAAACAATTTCAAGATCAAAGAGTGCCTTTGCCCGGTTGTTCAGCCAGAAATCATTTAGATTTACAAACAAAACAAATATTCAAGTAGGTGATCCAGAGTCACAAGTCGAAAGAGATGTGACAATTGCATAGTGATGAAATGTATTAGGCCATATTGATTTTTCAATGTGGATAGATAATAACATAGAATTGCTTTACTGTGAATGAATCCATAATTTCAGATCAAACTAATAGACAACTAACTGCACAGGAAAAGAATCCGGATCCAAAGACATCATAGAATAGTTTAGGTGTACATCATAAGATACTCAATGCCTAAAGAACCATAAATCTTAAGTCTAGAAAACACTGGTAAAAGAACCCCAACATCGTCTTCATTACAAATTACGCCACTTACCCAAAGTTCGCAACTTTACCCAAAAATTTCAATTTCTAGATTCTTATTCACACAATGAACATGTCTGGCCCTGAGCTAAGACAAACAAGACGCAGGTGGGCTTTCAAATCAGAGGAGCTCTTTTATATATTATACAGTGTACAAATAAACTATTAGTATGAAATTGATTTAGTAGTAAGTAGCTGCTGCATAACCTGTTTAGAATCTCAGGTTTGATTTCCATATGTCTCTTTTTTTCATTCATTTTATGTTTTTTTGTTTTTCTTTTTAGTTGTACATTCAATTCTTTTTACATAGTTCATCAACCATTTTTTTTTCGTTTTTTTCAAACCGAGTTATAACTAGATTCATAATCGTTTTTTTAAATCTCTTATACGGTCTGTTGATTTTTATTTTGCTAAATATTTATTAAAGGGTCTCCAATTTTTTTTGCCTATAGCCTTCGAACACATAGGGCCGGCCTGGACAATGAAGCAGCAAAATCACTAGTACCAGGCTCCCATCTACTATAAACTCAACAAGACGAACTAATATAGAAACGTTAAGCAAAATCAGCATGAGGCTTGATCCCTTCCCTTTGAAGACCCCTCCTTTGCAAGTACTTTGGCTAAGAAGGTAGCATTCACTCGAGACATGAGGCTTGATCCCTTCCTTTTGAAGACCCCTCAGGCTCATTCTTCTTAAAGCTTTCTTAGATGTTCTAACCTAGAGCTAGAAGATTTGGAGATCACTCGCGGAGCCATGAAGAGACCAAGAGATACAATCCCAAACAAAACAAAAAATCAATATTGACACCTTTAAAACTATAATCAATTTCGTTGAACTTTGTTAGAAACAATGGAGATTTTAAGGTGTGAGACGCCTAGCCCAAAGTTAGTTACTGGTATATTTGGTCCACCGAGTTCTCAACTCATGTCTGCCTTTGTTGGAGATTGTTGTAGTATTTAGTTTATTTGTTTTTTGGCCCAACACGATTTTTCTCTGCTTGTAAAAAGAAAAAGGGAACTTCAATTCATTCATTCAAAAACACTACTTGAGAAAGAAGCTCTCAGAGAAAAAAACAAAAAAAGAAGAAAGAAGAAGAATAAAATGAAGAGAAAAGGAAAAAAATTGAACCCAAAGAGACTCGAACCTGGATTTATAAGGCAAGGTCTGAGCGAGAAAAACCACTACGCTTGGACGCCAAAATGTTCATTCTTAAGAAACGATATATATAACCTTTAGTAGTTCAATATAAATAAATGGAAAATACTTGTAGTTTGTTCGATCTCCTTAAAATGTACTTTTAACAACATGAATCGTAATCTTAACCATTCAATGGTTGAATTAACCAATGAAGATCATCTATACAAAAAATCAATGTAAAAAAAGATTGTTTGCTCGCTCGAATGCATCGAACAAAACGAATGGATTATCATAAAAGCTCAGGAACTGTCCATTTGGTTTGATGCATTCGGGTGAGCAAACAATCTTTTTTTACATTGATTTTTTGTATAGATGATCTTCATTGGTTAATTCAACTATTGAATGGTTAAGATTACGATTGATATTATACACATAGCCTAACTTGGAGATCGAATGGGAAACTCCATCCAATCTAGATCGGACGGAAGTTTTTTCCTAAATAAATAAAAGCGAACAATCTAGCGGGTCGGGTACGTGAACATGAGCTACACATCCGAACACACGAAAGTGATCAACAGAGGGTTTGACACCACTCCAAGCTTCTTCAGGAGTGACGTCCTTTACAGCTAGAGTGGGGCTTCTATTCAACACATAAATCGACAAATTTACTGTTTCTGGTCAGAACTCCTTTGGAATTTCTTTTTCTGACAACATACTTCGCACCATATTCATTATGGTATGATTCTTCCTCTTTGTAACCCCGTTTTGTTATGGGGTATAAGTTGTAGTAAGTTGTCTGCTAATCCCATTTGCACTACATAACTTTTTAAATTCAAGTGAGGTGAACTCTCCACCCCTATCAGTACAT
Organism: Comarum palustre; assembly: GCA_951800085.1. Lineage (NCBI taxonomy): Eukaryota > Viridiplantae > Streptophyta > Magnoliopsida > Rosales > Rosaceae > Comarum > Comarum palustre. Next base: position 1,001,001 of record OX637574.1, on the reverse strand, counting down.
AGACAACGAATAAAATCTCCAGTCTCCTTTTCCATAAGAGTTTTAAATTTCTTAAACATACCAAATGCTTCAGACTTTTCTGATAGGAAATATACCCAAGTTTTCTACTATAATCATCAATGAAGGTGATTAAGTACCTTTTATTGTTGTTTGATTCAGGCTTGATAGGACCGCAGATATCGGCATGGACTAGTTGAAGTCTTTGAGAGGCTCTCCACAAACTCTTCTTTGGAATTGTTTCTCGGTGCTGCTTCCCAACCATGCAGTCAACACATATTTTCGATGAGGCTTTAAGCGTTGGTAATCCTCTGACCATCCCTTTGTAACTAAGAGTCCTCAAACCCTTGAAGCTGAGATGTCCATACCGACAGTGCCGCAAGTGTGTGTTATCCTCGGATAGTGTTTGGAAACATGTTGAGGTCGGAGGAATCACAGAGGCAAACACAATGAACATCCTGTTGGCTGACATCTGTGTTTGCATAATTAAACCTCTTCTTGGATGGTAGATTTTGCACATACCATACTGAATGAAAATAGCTAAGCTCTTCTCTTGTAATTGACCAATGCTCAAAAGATTATTTCTTAACTCAGGTATGTAATAAACTCCAGTGATTACCTGAGTTATTCCATCAACTTGCAGTTTGATATCTCCTCTCCCTATAACCATCATCCTTGAGTTATCTCCAAGTTTCACTGATTGTCTGAATTCTTCATCAAGATTGAAAAACCATTGCTTGTTACCACACATATGGTTGCTGCATCCAGAGTCAAGAAACCACACGTTCTCCCTTGTTGAGTTGTTCATCTCCACATATGACATCAGTAACATCTCTTCCTCCTCATCTAATTCTGCATAATTTGCACCTTTCTCTCAACTAGGGCATTCATATTGAAAATGCCCTAGCTTGTGACACTTGAAGCATTCTACCAAGGCTTTGTTGAAAGGCTGCCTACCTCTGCTGCGACCTCTTCCTCGAAAGCTTCCACGAGCTCTGCCTCTTCATTCAAACTTGTATTCATCCCTTCCACCAAGTCTCGGCATGAGTGACTTTCAAGGCATGCTCATCTTCCTTATGTCCTTGCATCCTTTGTTCATGGACTAGCAGGCTGCTCTGGAGCTCGTCAATGGACATTGTTGGACTCTTCAATTGAACACACCACATAATCAAACCTTGTGGTCATTAATCTCAGAATTTTTTCAACGACCACATTCTCTTCCATTCTTTCACCATGCACCTTCATCTTGTTTGCAACTGTGAGTGTCCTTGCAAAATACTCATCAACCTTATCTCCTTCCTTCATCCCTGGGATCTCAAACTCCCTTTGAAGAGTCTGCAATTGAGCACGTTTCACCTTGGTAGAACCCTGATACTTTTGTCTCATAGAGTCCTAGATGTTCTTTGCAGTGTCCTTGTTAAGGATGGTTTCCATGATAGTCCTATCTATAGCTTGGAATAGATAGTTTTTCACCTTTAAATCCTTCAACTTTTGATCTTCGATTGTCTTTCGTTGCACCTCCATTAGTTCAGCCCCTTCTGCTGCTGCAGGGATCCCATTCTCCACTAAGCTCCAATATTCTTTCGATCTGAGAAAATTCTCCATGAGCATAGCCCAATGGTCATAATGACTATCAAACTTTGGGATTGCCGGTTGAACGAAATTGCTCTCTGTTGTTGTAGCCATAACTTACTCACTCTTTCTTTTCTCTTGGTTTTCTCACTTTCCCTTTTAAGAAATCTGTTATTTCTTATCTCACTCAATCAGGCCCCGTAATGGGGCTCTGATACTACTGTTGTAAACACAGATTAGACTAACCCAGAACTCACTGTAATTGAGAGATTGAAGCACTACTTTATTGAATAGCAAACGTTGGCTTATATACAAGCCATTATAAGGAAGTAGAAAACAAATCAAACTCGACGTTCTACATATCTTAAAACGTGGTAATTAATTGAAGAATAGTTCAAACACTAACACATTATCTGAGCAGCAACTAGAGATTTATTAACAGAAACAAATACCAATAGCAGAAACACATACTGGTTCAACAGATCGTCGTGGTTGATAATGAATGGACGGTCAAAATGCTCCTACTAGGAAATATTAAAAAGATTTGTATGAGGATAGGATCGCTGTCCAGCGAGCCCACATGAATGGCGCCAACAAAAAACTCCAACACTGATATTATAAGTTTAAGCATGCACAGCCCCCTTCTCTTTCTTTGAGATTTCCGCTGAGTGATTGTGAGAATCGGAAGTAGAATTTTCCGATCATGGTGGCATCGTGGAACTCGATTCCGCTGGAGATCACCTACAGAGTTTTGGGGTGGTTGGCCTTCTCGTTTTGGTCCGTCGGCTACTATCCCCAAGTCATCTTGAACTTTCGTCGGAAAAGGTATGATCATTTGGTTCCCTTCAAATCGTGTTAATTTGAGAGTGGTTTGTTTTTTTACGGCGGCGGTTTACCGGTGATCAGCATTGTGGGGCTGAGCATCGACTTTGTGGTGCTCAATTTGACGAAGCACTCGTCCTATCTCATCTACAACGCCACTCTCTACTTCAGCTCCACCGTTCAAAAGCAGTACTTTGACAAGTACGGTTTCGGAGAGGTTGGTAATTTATTTTTTCCCGCTATGTTTTTTACTTTTGCTTATTTACGTTATTAATTTTAAGAAGAAAATTTCTTAAAACTATATCTTACAAATATATATATATATATATATATAATAGATAGTTCTAAGAAGAGATTATAAAGGAAGAGTGAATCTTTTGCACGAATATTAGATGATCAAGCGCTTTTCTAGTATTTGACGTAGTTAAAAGAAGACGAACAATGTGATGTGTTGCAATGATGATCTATTTCAGATATAACTTGATAAAATAGTATGATCGAGGTTCACCTTTAAAATTAATTGATAATATAGAGAGTGACTCAAACCCTTATTAACACTCATGTTAGGTCTCATATATCTGATGTGAGATTTATATCTCAACATAACCAAGTAAAACATGATTAATTGGTTTTTGTGCTCACTAAAACATACATATAAGTTTGTATTGATAAAAGATGAAGTTATTTTGTTTGTTCTAATGCAGATGATACCTGTAGCTGCAAATGATGTAGCCTTATCTGCTCATGCCGTTTTTGTGACATCAGTTATCCTCTTCCAAATTGCAATCTATGAAGTTAGTAGATCGAATAATCATTTCAATGTCTCTCCTGGTTAACTTTCCAAGTTTCATTTGTCACACAAACTAGCTTCACCTGGGTCTAACCTTATTGTTGATTGTTCATCGATGGCTTTACCTATGCAGCGAGGAAGTCAGAACGTATCAAAAATTGCAGTTGGAATTGTCGTTGCCGTGTCGCTATTTGCTGCAGTTTGTTTCTTTGTTGCCCTGCCAACTCAATCTTGGCTTTGGCTCATCTCTATCTTCAAGTATAAAAGATACCAGTTTCACTTTTGTGCACTTGGAGTTTCATTCTAGTACTGTCAGTGGCAACTATGTCAAAAATTTAGATTTGGCTAATAAATGGGTTTTCATTAACTAATGGTTTTCAAGATTATGGGGAGCATGGAATTGAGTAAATGCAATGGTTTTATGGAATCCGTTTCTAACATCTGTAAATTTGATATTGTTGCAGCTCAATTCAAGTGTTTATGACTGTCACCAAATATACTCCACAGGTATAATTCAGCACTCTCCCTTTGACATAGAAACTCTAGCCTGTAGTTTACTACTAAATGAAGTTGTATTTGTTTAAGATTCGCAAATGAAACACAATGTCCTTACTAATACAGAACGCATTTTGAAATCAATATAGGCATACATGAACTTCATACGAAAGAGCACAGATGGATTAAGTATTTTCTTCATTCTACTGGATTTTTCTGGAGGAGTGGGAAGCTATGCCCAAATGGCTGTGCAATCTATTGATCAAGGCACCAGCATCTCTACCTTAACCACATTGAACTGTCGCAAATAAGTAATTGACCTGCAATTGATTCATGTTAACTTGCTTGATTTTGTGCCTGCAGATTCTTGGGTGAACTTTTATGGAAACATAGGGAAGACACTGCTATCTTTGGTATGAATGGATCGATATAGATGTTCAACATAATAAGTACATGTTTTCTGTCTCTTCTGGTACTCACCGTGGTTTATACTATTGCAGATATGTGTATCATTTGATCTTCTTTTCATTTGCCAACATTTTGTTCTATATCCTTCTAAAAAGGAACTGATATCTCCCAAAATTGTCATCAGCAAGGAGAATTTGGAGCCCCTTGTCAGTTCTGATAATCACCAAGTATCTGAAAATGTATAGAACTATTGTTCTGCTAGTGAAACATGTACTTTGTTTGGCCTAATTGTATGACTATTTTGTAATGATAATGCAAATAGTGTTGTTCGGCCTTTTTGTTCAGTAAAACCCCATTACTTGGTTCTCAAACTTCCCTTTGGGGATTTGGCTTGAGATATGAATATTTTGGGGTTTTGTTTCTCCTTAAATTGGCATTGCCTAAACTGATATTGGTATTGGACTTATTTTCTGCCTTTTTGCTAATTGGTGGACACAGAGAATGAGTAAATTTTTTTCATGAGGTATAGGATGACGCCATTGGCGCCTTATAAGTTAAAAACCATAACTGAATAGAAAACACAGAACACTTCACATCCATTATCTATCTCAGAAAACCAAGATACCTATTAGAATCTCAATGAATGTAGCCTTGAAAATGGCCTCCATTCATCAAACCCTGCAACATGGCCATCACCTCATTTCTGCCCAACCAAAACTTTCAAGGAAAAGGAGCCAATCACATCCCTGACACGTCACCAACTGGGGCCCACCTGAGAGGTCAAACAGAAAACGGAACAACCTTTCTTCAGAGTTCAAACCTTTCTCCTCCAGAAGTTTGGGAATTCCAGATTGTCAGAGAAACCAAAAATGGCGTCGTGGAATTCAGTACCGCTAGAAATCACATACCAAGTTCTGGGATGGCTGGCTTTCATTTCATGGTCCATCAGCTTTTACCCACAAGTGATTTTAAATTACCGCAGAAAAAGGTGAAAACTTTCCATCGATTTTCACCTGATTTCGATTCAAAGATTCAATTTTTAACCATTTTTTCTGATTGTTTTTTTGGTTTGTGGGTTCAGTGTTATTGGGTTGAACTTTGATTTTGTGGTGCTGAATCTGACCAAGCACTCGTCGTATCTCATTTACAACGCTACTCTCTACTTCAGCTCCGCCGTTCAGAAACAGTACTTGGAGAAATATGGCCTCGGAGAGGTACGAGGTTTGTTAACGTTGGTTTTGATAAACACTAGCAGCTAAAGCTTTGATCTTTCGTAGTTGAAAGTTACGTTGTTAGAGAATGTAATGGTTGGTTTGTAGTTGTTTTGTTAGTTTAAGGTTTAATTGGTGATGAAAGCTATGAACTTGATGGAACTAGTTTAAGAGCTGAAGAGGGAAAACATAGTTTGTTAACAATAGTGATGTAAGAACATAAGATCCAAACTTGGATGAAACTAGTGTTGGAATGTAGGAGGTTTAGAAACTAGAACTCTAGAATTACTCATTGTTTTGTATGTGGGGATGGATGCAGATGATACCAGTAGCGGCAAATGATGTTGCGTTTTCTATTCACGCTGTTTTGCTGACAGCAATTACCTTGTTCCAGCTTGTGATTTACGAAGTAAGTTTTGCCGAGTTGATAATTTGTTTGTTAAATGATGGACTATCTTGGTGCTAGTTTTCTTTCATTAGTCGTGTACCTGACCTTTATTGAACTGGTTTATGTAGCGTGGAACTCAGAAGGTTTCCAGGATTTCCATTGGAATCATTGGTGCTGTTTGGTTAGGTGCTGCGGTTTGTTTCTTCATAGCTCTGCCATCCCATTCTTGGCTCTGGCTCATTTCTATTTTCAAGTGAGATTTTATATTCATGCTTTTGGCAGTTAATTTTCGTTGACAGTTTTCATTAGAAGTGCAGACCATTGGATATAAAAATATCTTGGTCTCTTTCACACATCAAGACCCTGTACTCCTGCTACTTAAATAGCTTCGCTTGTTCACTAGGATCTATATAGTATGCCTTGAATTATGCTTGTTTCGCCAGGTGTTTGGTGTTACTTTTGAGTATAGAAGTCTTATTATTGAAGGTGTACTTTTCATCAATGTTTAGGATGCATTTTGAAGTTGGCTCCTTTCTTTGACAAATTAGAATTTCTGTCATGTGCTTATACTTTGTTCCGTTCCTTTCTCTGCCTGTTGTACATGAAGTTAACTTGGTTAAAGAATAGACAACTTTATTTAGCTTGCTTTCGAGATCTTACACTGGTATTGTCACTATCATATAGTGCTTCAAAAGTTGGATTTATGATATGATCCCTTTCTAACTTCACTCGACATGTGTATGTTTGCAGCTCAATTCAAGTTTTTATGACAGCCATCAAATATATTCCTCAGGTCAGTCTTGTATTGACTGACTCTCCTTTAATTGTTCATGTTGCTGTCATAAAAAACTGTATCCCGTGGGTGTTGGTGAATAGAGAGTTATTGCTACTGCAGAACTAACCTGTATATGTACACAGAATGTCTTTGTTAACAATCATTTTGCAATCCAGGCAATCTTCAACTTCATGCGGAAGAGCACTGTTGGGTTTAGCATTGGCAACATTTTACTTGACTTTTCTGGAGGGGTGGCAAATTATGCACAAATGGGAGTGCAGTCCATAGATCAAGGTTTGCAATCTCTTCATCAACCAAATAAAAGTTGTGATTTGGTCGTATTCTTCATGCTTATTTTTAACTTGTGCCACCACCCATTTTCCAGGTTCTTGGGTGAACTTTTATGGAAATATTGGGAAGACACTTCTGTCTCTGGTATGGATTCATCACAACTCCTTCAAGTTTTCTCATTGTATTCTGCTGTCTCAAGTTGAACTAGTCTACTGACTCTGGGGATAAATCATAAATGCCTATTCATTGTGGTTTTTACTATTTCAGATATCTATATTCTTTGACCTTCTCTTCATGGGTCAGCATTTCGTGCTGTATCCTGCCAAGGGAGCACTGATCTCTCCTAAACCAATTGAGGAGAGCGCGGAGCCACTCGTTAAGTCGTCTGATGATCCTGTATCTGAAAATGTATGAAGCCTCTGGTTGCTCAAGAGTGAAGATACATGTACTGTTGTAAACTGACATCTTTCATGTAGTATAGGAATTAGTTAACTATATAGGTATATGTATATGTTCTTGTACTTTGGCCAGAGGATGTTGTTTTACCGTCTGTACAGAAACAACAAAGTGCTTATTTGGATTGGAAGCAATGAAAGTTAAGCAGCAGTACTATTCCAAAGCAATTGAAATATCCGCCCATCATTTCGGAACAGAGATGTGGGTTATAATTTGCTTTCCATTTATCAGAATTAAAAAGCTAACGTGACTGAAAATAAGAACATGATTCTTCAATGAAATTGTGAACTGTATATAGTGCGCTTTTTTCCTTTTGGCAAACTTACATGTTTTTATATTGACCCCAAAACTCATCCTGTATTCATGAATCTCAAGCACATTTTGACCGACTAATACAATAGAACTGACTTGGTCACATACAGCAACAATTCCATTGTCGTCCAGCGGTTAGGATATCTGGCTTTCACCCAGGAGACCCGGGTTCGATTCCCGGCAATGGAACTTTTTTTCTACATAAGAAATCAGTTTGGTTATCTAAATGAGCTGTTCATCTTTATTTGCTTGCTCCCAAGAATTAAAACCTCTACCTAACGCCGTGCTCCTCAAGCTTGCAATGCACCAAGAAGCACATCCACTTCTTTACATCACAAATCATTTTTGCAGCTCCCATTTAGCTCAAAACAATGAAGAGAGGGTCGTCAACACGGAATGGTTCGGACATACCGAGTTCTACTCGCTCCCCACTGCCGGGTTGTTCACTAGTGTCCACCAGGCCCAACAACCGCTCCAAATACACGAGCAAGTGCACCAAGCCTAGGTGCACCGAGTGTCGCATCCACCCGGCTAGCAAGTCCAAAGACAAGACCAAAGTTAATCAAAAGATCAAGTCGGGTGATGTGGTGAGTCGTGACCAATCACAGGTTGGTCACATGGCGTGTCGTGGACGGACAACCCGGTTTGAATTTTTCGGGTTGTTCGCCACGGGGATTTTGGATAATTTGTCTAGTGATTATACTGATTATACTCATGACGGTGAAGATCAAAATAATGAAAGTGATGATATTGACGAAAATGGGAGTGTTGGTAGCGAAGAGGTGATGGGTTTATGTAATGTGGATGATGTGTTAGATTATCAAATTGAAGCAGATGAATGTTGGTGCCTAGTTCCCCAAACATGATGTGGATCAAGTTAGTCAACGCATCCGTTTTCTCTTGGTTTGGTCTTTGATCGATAGATGAACAAGGTGTTCTTGTTGGTTTGGCCTATTTGGAGATATAGAAGAAGCAGTGACCATTATAAGAAGGGGAAGCTAGAGTCCTCTGTTTATGTTCCATTTGCTTTCTGTTTTGTTTAACCGCTGATGCAGGGCTGTAGATTATACTCTTTTTTTTAATTTCAAAAAGTTTAGGTGAGAGCTTGGTTACGCTACACCACCATCGTCAGAGCATACCTGCAACCTCAACCCCGAAGGACTGACAGTGGACACTTGCATGTCACACCAGCATCCAGGTACGGATTTCCACATGAATTTACAGATCGCGAACCAAACGAGGCCTGTTGGTAGCGGGAATCGAACTCGGATGGGGTCTTCGAGTTCGATTAATTGTACTCTTACTGAAAGGAAAAAGAGGATTAATTTGGTCTTGTAATATATGATTGTCATGAATAATACATAAATTCCCTGGTAATATATAAAGTTTGGTCTGAACACTAATGCCTGGTGGGATAATCTTTTCATTATTTTTTTGTTCAAAATGTTCGAATTTTCTATGAGCAATGTCATGTAATGTACATATCTTGTTATATATAACGTATTTAAATATGATGTGATAACTGAAAAGGAATGTATCTAAGCACAATGATGCATAAACTAAAAGATAATAATGGTATACTCTCCATTAGGTTTCACCTTTTCTCCCCCTTCAACTTTCGTCTTCAGTAATTCACCTATGCAAGTTATCTTATAGTACCTTTGGTGAGCTTCAGTGTTGGTTTATGGTAAAAAAGTAGATGTTAACTGCTATGGAAACGAAATATAGTTACAAGGAACATATAGGATTTTAATTTAATTCATCACATGTAATCATTAATTGTAAGGATCTCAATCGTAACGTTAAGTGTACGACTCAAGATCTTAAGGTTCCACTCAGCTACAACTTCATTGTCACCACAGATCGATGATATGTTAGTGAAAGCTTCTTACCGCAACTGCTTATATAGAGGCTAGTATTTTGTTCAGTTAAGGAGACAAGAGAACCTGACCCATTTTGAAATTGAGTCACAGTTAAAATTTTAAATGATTATATTAATTGATATATGTATAAAATAAACAGTGCATGCCATGTTATCTCGTTATAAATTTTGACAAATAAAAAGTTAGTGAGACAAGCCTTGGTTAAAGGAAAAAAGAGAAAAATTGCACCCTCATACTCATGAAGTTTGCATTCGATTCTTACATTTTTTTACAAAAGATATTAAATATAACTCACGTATCCTATATACATCGGTGATATTTGAACTAAATTATTAAATATAACTCACGCACTTTACATATGCCGGTAAGATTTGAACTCGTGACCTTAACATTGTCAGTTAGGCTGTCTTAAATTCTTACATCAATCATAAAGTTCTTCCTGATTCTTACATTAATCACGAAAGCTTCAACAACTTAACATATCAAGACTATTTAACATGTTTTTAAATGTGACATTGAACAATGATTAACTAAATCATATCGTATTGTACTCAATCCTAATCTTTTACACTTTAAACTTGAGAAAAAATCTGCTTGAGGATTTAAAACATAAGTTCGCACATGACTTCCCACAGATTGTCCTATACCATTTGAAAAATTGAGATCTACAAGTTTTTAGATTACGATTTTGCATTACGTCTAAAATGTTGCATGGTTTTGTGATACGGTCTTCCCACATAATACTTTTTGAACAATATGATTAATTGCAGCAATATATAGTTTTCAATTTCTTAACGAAATGGAGCGGAGGAAAGAGTCCGAAAATACTCATTAATTCTGGATTCATACAAATGGTGAATTTCTTGGTATGTTAGCCAACTGCTAAAAGTTTCCAATACGAAACACCAACTAAGGGTCTCACCCAAATGACAATGTCACAAGTCACATATATGAACCATCTGAATCACCTTGTTGATCTGATGACCAAGGCATGCGTGGGATCGCCATAGATGAACCATCATTGCAACCTTATAACAAGAATACATTACCTACCTCATGGTGTTACCCATACGCCAATGGTTCACCAAAAAGAATACGAATATGCATGGACTTGGAAATGACCTCAAATTAAATCAGTGTTTAGGAATAGCCAAGTCATAGAGCACAAGCAGATATACCTTAAACCTTGCAACTCCATCTCTAATTCTAAGTGCTTGTCTAGATTTTCTCTGGGGAGTTGCAATGCTATCTATTAAATAGGGGTATTTACTTCAAACAGATGCAGTTACAGTAAAGGCCAAAACTTGTTAGACAAAACCTACAATCACTTGCAATTTGATTGATTCATAAACCATACAACCGGAAAAAGGTCATCAGTTACACCAAAGCTTACATTATATAGTGAGAGCTAGAAGAAGAAGCACTCACATCTCATCCATCCAAGAAGGTTTGTATTTCAGAGACTGATCAGAGAATTAGGGAAATGGCGTCATGGAATTCAACTCCGATGGCAGTGACATACGAAGTTCTGGGATGGATAGCTTTCGTGTCTTGGTCCATTAGCTTCTACCCTCAAGTAATCTTGAATTTCCGGAGGAAAAGGTAGTTGTTTAGCATAGTAGTGTTTCATATGGGATATACAAAGTATGGTTTTAATGGTAATGTGATTTTTGTTTGTTTTGTTGGTGGTATTAGTGTTGTGGGGTTGAACTTCGATTTTGCGGTACTGAATCTGACAAAGCACTCTTCATATCTGATCTACAATACCGCCCTCTACTTTAGCTCTGCAGTTCAAAAGCAGTACTTCCACAAATATGGCTCCAAACAGGTCTGTTTTGCAGCCCCGACTTCTAGCTATATAGATTTAGAAAATCTTTTTTCCCCAAATGCAAAATGTTCCGACTTTTTCAAGCCACATAGTCGCATCAGAACATATAAGGATCAATTGCATGCTGACATTTAAATTTCAGGGTCTTGACTGTTGCTAGTTGGTTTCGGATTCGATGAGCTGAAAACTAAAGGGGACTATATAGTTTATAATCATACCGACATTTTCTCAATGTGTCATGTATATATGCAGATGATACCTGTGGCAGCGAACGATGTGGCATTCTCTTCTCATGCTGTTTTACTGACCGCAGTGACCCTGATTCAAATTGCAATCTATGAAGTAATTATCTACTTCAGTCTTGAATTGATGCATCTTGGTGTTTTCTAAGTTTATGACCTTTTCTACCAACGTATGTTTCATAGTCGTTATATATATGCAGCGTGGAAATCAAAAGCTGTCGAAGATTTCCATTGGAATCGTTGTTGCTGTGTGGCTAAGTGCTGCAGTTTGCTTTTTCATAGCTTTGTCAAACCACTCTTGGCTTTGGCTCATTTCCGTTTTCAAGTACCAAGTCTAAGATACATTATATACTTTTCTGTTTTTAACAATATACGCGATCCTTACCTTTGTGCTTCATTTTCGCTTGCTAATCATCGATGGATGATGGTTTTCCTTCATTGCATATGAAATTTTGCAGCTTAATTCAAGTATGTATGACAGCCATCAAATACATTCCTCAGGTTAATATTGACTTCAAACTCTATCTGCTGTAACTGCTCATATTATGGGGACTAATGCATTAGACTTGATACTGACCGTTTTGATATCAATGGTCAAATATAGGCAGTCATGAACTTCAAGAGGAAGAGCACAGAGGGGTTCAGCATTGGCAACATTTTACTTGATTTTACCGGAGGCCTCACAAATTATGCACAAATGGCTGTGCAGTCAATAGATCAACGTATATTAATTCATCCACCAATTATCATCTATTCCTTAATCAAATGATAACAACTTCATCATAAGTTTGTTAATAATATAGTCTTGGCTCCCTTCTTCAGATTCTTGGGTGAACTTCTATGGAAATATAGGGAAGACACTTCTCTCTTTGGTATGAATATTTGTTTTTCTGTCATCACTCTCAAATTTTGGTCTACTTTTTCTTCTCTGAAATTATATTAGTTAGTGTCAAATCGATTGTACATATTGTTTTCAGATCTCGATATTCTTCGACCTTCTATTCATGTGTCAACATTTCCTACTGTATCCTGCCAAGCAAGCACAGCTAATAGCCCCCAACGGCCGTACGAGTGAGGAAAGAACAGTGGTTATGGGCAAATCTCCTGATCATCATCACCCAGTACAGCCGGAGGTTGTATGAAGCTTTGCTTGCATGGTTCAACAACAAACTGCTCGAATACTATTCACTTTGTACAACTACTTCTATGAACAATGTATTTGCTTTACAAAACTTTGCTTATCTTAATAGTGCTGCATGTAGTTATGAGTTTGTGACTGTCTTGATTTAGTAGTCTTTCTTCTTTCCTGGTTCTCCTCGTCTCATCTGGAGACCCTCCTACTATCATAGAAGATAAAGAATAAGAATTCTGTTCTATATGGCAATCACCAAATACATTCCCCATGTCATTATTGACCTGAAATCTGATCATGTTGTACGAGACTGCGAGTCATTCACCAGAAATCAGTGTGTGAACACATCAAGTGTACAAGCAGCAGTCATGAACTTGTTGTGGAAGGGACCAACTAGTATCCTCATTGATGTTTAAATACACAACAGAATTTTCATTGTGGTGTATTATCATTCTAGGAAAATATAAAATATGAACACAATCTAAATCTTGGACTCATTTTTCGCAATCCGTAGACTTTTAAACACATAAAGCTAGTAGACAAAGAGTGGTGTGTAATGCCTCCTAGTTTTCTTGCCAGATGAGATGCCAAAACCTATATCCAAATGGCAATTCCACATTTCTGGCTTCCATAACCAATAAATGTCCTATACTAACTAAAATTATTGGTACAGGTAACTAAGATTTTGCAATCTTTGTCTACTACACACTTCATACAAGTATGAATCTGCTCAATATACTCATGTATATTTCCTTTGTCTAGCAAATCCATCTTGGTCTAAAAGTAAAGGTGCTTAAGCTCCGGAGGACTGAATGTTTGGAGATGTGTGAGCAAGTCTGGCAAATCCATCTTGGTATGACGTGCGATCAACTCTATCTCTAAAAGTAAAGGTGCTTAAGCTCCGGAGGACTGAATGTTTGGAGATGTGTTCTCATGAGCGGTCTTTAAGGATCGTGTGATGAGTGAGCAAGTTGGGGTTTCCTTATTCCTTACTTGGATCTGTGCATGCTTGGAGCCACTGCTCTTGAATGAAGAATCATTAGGACGTACAGAGATTGCGCCTCTTGGACTATGCTTTTTCCCTACTGTCTGTGAATTAGTAATCGAAACCTGTAGAAGGAAAGCATTCGATAGGATGTACATTAACCAGCGATCTTAAGGTATAGTTGTGTACTACATTGTTTTATTTAATGGATGACTGGTTTATAATGAGACCTGGAACTCGGTAAACATGGAATTAGTATACAAGTCACAGTCCACAACTTAGCATGGAAAACTTAAATACCTTCTTTACTTCGTCCTTGGGTGGTGCTTTTCTTTCTTTATAAAAATCAGGCAGTGGCCTAGCTTTGAAGCAAAGGCTTTGACGGTACTTTCTGATTTCTATTTCTGCTTTCTCCTGCATAAAGGATGGAAATTAGTGTATAGGAGCAGTTGTGCTGAACAAACAATAAGATGACAAAGAATTTACAAATGCTTATGGTGATCAGTTCAGTCATTTTACCTGCACTTGTTGTGCCTCATCAGCATTGAACTTTTCTTCAAGCTTCTAAAAGTAAATGAAGTATTTGACAACCATAAGTATTTTACTGTATATACATAATAGATTTGATAGTCCGGGAACATATATATCTGGAAAAGAACAAAAGCAAAGGCTTGCCTTCTTTCTACTTGCAGCTCGTTCTTCAGTTCTTAAGCTAAAGGAGGCAGGTGAAAATGGAGATCGTGCTTTGTTTCTGCAGGCACTCAAAATTTTTGAGCAACTGTCCAAATTGGGAGACAAAACTATGAGAACTTAAAAGTCTCTTAATTCCGCTTTAAAGGTTGAACCAATAAATCCATCAAGTGAATATACTTCCACTATGTTGGATCTATTGCTATTACTGCATACTGTCTCAAAGAACTTACATGCAGTGCTAGGCAATTTAATTTATTTGTACAGAAATGCATTATGCCTGGTAAAATGTGCAACGGTACCTTGTTGATTACCTGATTTCATTATCAGTTATTGTCTTAAACATGCAGTGTGTATGAATAGGAACACTTTATGATAATACAAACTGGAAATACGACAAAAGGATCTATTGCTATTACTGCATACTGTCTCAAAGAACTTACATGCAGTTCTAGGCAATTTAATTTATTTGTACAGAAATGCATTATGCCTGGTAAAATGTGCAACGGTACCTTGTTGATTACTTGATTTCATTATCAGTTATTGTCTTAAACATGCAGTGGGTATGAATAGGAACACTTTATGATAATACAAACTGGAAACTTAGGACAAAAGGAAGGGCACTTACTCTGTACGGATTGAGTGCCATTTAGTCCCCAAGGTTTTCCCTCCAGTGACTGATGAGGGATCGCCTGGTGTCTTTGCCCTGTGATTCACAAAACAAATGAATCAGTCATAAATCATAATTAATTTAGCTTTTTAACATTTAAGAGATTGCTTGTTTGTTCTATCGATATTCGACAACTACCTTCTCTTTCCTGAACAAGGAGTTACGGAAAGATGCTTGTGGACTTCATTCTTAGATACCTGCAGATTCAAATATAAGTTTTAGCACTACTTGACACAACATATCAAACTTTCAGAGACCATCTTGTAAATATACAAAGGGAATCACCATGGTTGGAGTCTTTAGAAGAGTTGAGCAATCCTTAGGCGTCTTGAAAGAACTAGCACCAACTCTTGAGTTCTCAATCTTTCTCATGACTGTTGAAGTAAATCTAGAAAGCTCTCTGATGGGTGTAAAACTGACAGACTTTTGAAGCGATTTTGGTGTAGAAGATTTCTTGTCCTCGGAAGCTGATGACAGCTTTTTATGTAATGGAGTGGCATTAGCTTCCCTTCTCGGAAAACAAGAAGCTGTAGGTTTGGCTGGAGATGCGGGGCCATTACGTGTTTTGTGTAATGGAATGGCATTACCTTCTCTTCTTGAAAAACAGGAAACTGTGGATTTGGCTGGAGACGTTGGGCCCTTGCGTTCTTTGTGTAATGGAGTCGCACTTTCCCTTCCTGGAAAACATGAAACTGTGGGTTTGGCTGGAGATGTTGGGGCTTTGAGTGCTTCGAGTAATGGAGTGGCATTACTTTCACTCCTCGGAACACAAGAAGTTGTGAGTTTGGATGGGGATGTTGGGGCCTTAGGTGCTTTGTGTGATGGAGTAGCATTACCATCCCTTCTTCGAAAGCAAGGAGCTGAGGTTTTGGATGGAGATATTGGTGCCTTAGGTGTTTTCTGATACATTAATGATGACTTGGACGAAAAGAGAATTTTGTTTTGTTCCAATGAAGCTTCTTGATCAGAGCTGCGACTCTCCTGAAACAATAAAAAAGTTCACTTTAAGCAACCTTCCATTATAAACTGCTGCAAACCATGGTTGTAAAGCAATGTTGTTTGTTACCTGTAACAGATGTTTTTCCATCTGAAGGGTGCCACTGTACTCGAGCTCCATGACAGACTCCACATTGTGGGTACAAGTTTCTTGCATCGGGGTTGAGAGTTCAGCTACTGCAGAATTCTCCCCTGGAACTGGGGAATCAGAAATAGGATGCACTCTTTCACAGTTCTCCATATCAATGCTCGAATTATACCCACTGGTATCCACAAATACAGCTCCTTCTCTTTGTGGGTCTATGCTTGAGTTATACCCACTGGAATCCACGAATACAGCTTCTTCTTTGGTATGTTTGTCTTCTGCCGCCTCTTCAGTGACAAGATCAGCTACTTTCACCACCTCAATGCTTTCAAATTTGTCCAATCCAATTTTCAAACGAAGTCCATTCCACTGTTTCACCTTCTCCCTTAGCTCCTGCTCACAAATCATGTACTTTGGTGGATCTGGGACAGTTGTTTGGGGTTTAGGTGAAGCAGCATTAATGGACTTTGCAGCCACCGCATTTGCTTGTTCAAGCAAAGCCGCGGCTCGTTGAGCAGCAACCTTCTTGTAATGTGCCTCAAAGAAAGCCTTCTTCTGTGCAACTGAGCCGGGTTGAGCATACCTCTCAGCCTCTTCGACGTATCTATTATGCGAGAATGATGACCACTTATCCCAAGCTATTGAATCTGTCATAAACCTCCCAAACGAAACCGAATGCCCAAGAGCATGAACTGGATTCCCCTGTATAAGTAAACAAATTAAATTCCCCATAAACAAAACTCACACAGTAACTGGAAAACTTCAAAGCACAGAACTTTAGGCCTCAATTCAACATACATTGTGTCCCCCTCTAAACAATAAGTTTCCCTAGTGGCCCAAAATAGAAATCTCCAAATTCAAACTACCCAGTTAGTGAAAAACTGAAAAACAATAATCTTTAGGCACCCAATTAGAACATAAATTAAGCAAGTCAAGACAAATCCCCAAAATCAAGCTACCCATTAACAAAAAAAACCTAAAAAGCATTGATCTTTAGGCCACAATTCAACAAGCAATTCAAGTTTCCTAGTTACCCAATTGAGAAATCCCCAAATGCAAACTACCCAGTTAGTTAAAAACCTAAAAAAGCTTTGATCTTTATACCCAAATTGAGCAATAAAAACCCAGAAACAATAATGAAGAACTAGTCTAGAATCATAATTGAAAATCAGGGTTTCTGAGATCACAAACCTCAAATGCCTCATTGGGAATTCCAGAAGCGTAAGAGAAGGGTTGCATGAGACAGGTCGAGTCTCCCATAATGAATTGCCTAATTGAGACTTGAGAGATAGAGAGAGAAAACGATCCAAACTTGGAAACCCTAATAAGTTAAGAAATCTAAGACAGCAAACGGGGCACAATGTGGTCGTTTACATTTCGAATTTGAAATTCAAAACAAGAGAGAAAAGGGGTTTTAGGGCAAAAGTAGAGGCCTAGGCCCCCTCAGGCCTTGGGGATATAGAGAGAGAGTTTTAGAGAGATAGAGATGAGAGTTCTGCAAAAGCCAATGTGGGACACGTGGGGTTTGGTTATAGGACGTACGTGTCCTAAAAGTAAGAGGAATCCTACAACGGCTAAAATTAGCACATTTTGAAATTTGAACAGGTTTATTTAGGCTCTCTCTGTATCTACTCACTCGAGTCCTCCCATGCCTAGTACCTTTTTATAGCACACGTTTGCTCCTAAAGTTGTTGGGAAGTGAAGCAAGGATTGAATCTTGTAGGGTTTTTGAATTAGTTGCAGGGATAAGTGAGATATTGTTGTTACTTGGTAGAAGAGTTGTGAAGAGATGTGAAGAGTTGAACAACTAGTAGTTACAACATTTCTATTTACCAACCTTAATACCTAATTGAGATACTAGGATTGTGACGTGATTTGGATTGTTTGTAAGGTTATAATATACACTTCTTTTTGTTTCACTGTCATTTATTATGATTTCACTCAATTGAATTTTACTATTTTCAGATGAATGTCTTTGGTAGAAAAGGGATCACAGCACTGCTTACTAGACATCAAGAAGAAATGATACAAAGCTACACAAGTACACAGCCTCTTCCTCTTCATATATCTAGCATCTTGTAAAGTTGTTAAAATAACTACTTTCAGTGTCCTTTGATTTAAGTACCATAGTTTGGTCTCCTCTTAGCTTATGAAGAAGTATTTAACAGTTACCTCACAAAAATAATGTCATAATGATACTTGTAAATGCCTATCACGTCCGTTAACATCCATGAATCCTGAACCTGAATTTCTTCTCTTAACTCGATAACTGTTGCCTCTTTTGCCTTTCCCTTTCCGACCAGAAAACAAAAGTGATGCGACTGTGAAGAAGCCCAAGCCACACACTGCCCAGAGAGCAATAACCCAGAACCTGACAGAACTAAACATCCCATCTGTCTCGCTAGGTTCTGAAAGTCCCCGAGACTGATTCATTTGATCATGGCTGCTTTCTATAACAGAACTTACATTCATCTTGCTAAATTTCCTCGACACTACAAGTTTTTCTTGCGCATTTGAGTTTGCGTTGGACAGGGAATTAGGGTCAGGACACTTCCGCCTCTCATGATGCAGCCGTAATGCTTCATTTAGTGTCTTGATGCATTCTATGCTAAGAAGATCCCTCTGCAGTATATTATTGTCTGTCTGGTCAAGTGTTGAAGGGTCTGGCGGATCTGGAAAATGAGCCCAGCATGTATTAACCATGTCAGTATTCCTCCAATTTGCCTTGTCAAAACTCCAATTTCCAACTTTGAATTCCAAACCGTAGTGGAAAACTCTGTATTTTACACCACGTGAAGGAGCATATCCAGGGTATATTAGCATCTCACTGCTTATGCGATGCCTTAGTTTCAACTGCATAAAAGAAGAAGAGGGAGCATAATCATTATCACTAGCAAGGAAACACTCTTTTCTTTGATACACACACACAAAGCATATAACCGAAACCTAAGGCACACAAATAGTTATAGAGGATAAACAATTTACCTCTGCTGCACCAAATGAGTAACCATACATCTCACTTATCCAACCAGATGAAAATACATCTCCAGTAATATTTGTGGCATAATGAGCTCTGTCTGCCCGAACTTCCTCAGTTTTATGCAACCATAGTAAAGCAAATTGACGAAGATCATCTATATGCATAATGATGACACCCCCAACCTTGTCACAGGCTTCCGGATGGCGCGTATGAAGCTTTGCGAGCACATTGTCACAGCCAATAAGATAGCTAGCATATGCAGAGATACTGAACATAAGTTGTTGTATTGATTATATAATCATGCAATTATCACATTGTCACAGCCAATAAGATAGCTAGCAAGAACTGCAGTTAAAAGTAGAATTACATTCAAGTCTTAGAAATAGAAAACATCAGTCTTACTCATAGGGAGTTGAAACTGGCTTGCCACGTGCTGCTTTGAATTCCCATGGTGTAATTGGGCCTCTCAAAATCATATCAGCATCAAGAATGACTATGTACTCTGCATCCGTCTCCACATGATTCAGCCAATGAAGGACTGCAGCTGGTTTGTTAATTGCCGGATACCTGTAGAAAGCAAATAATAAACTTTACCACTGGGTTGGAATACACATATCAATTCATGCAACTCCACAGATATACGTTGATAGATTAACTACACATATCAAGAAAGTCTTTTACTGAATATGGACAGACATCAAAGAGTTTAAAGCATTAAAGAAAGATACTTCAATAATGTCATGGAAAGACTCGGGCAGTAAAGCAAAACTAAAGTAGCCACGCAAGTAAGGTAAAGAATCAGTTTTCAAGCATATCAGTCAATGCTAAGATGAAAATTGGAAAACTTTGCCATAACCATTTAGAGTGTTGAACCCACATCTTTGGAGGATATTAGAAGAATAGAATTACCAATCGCCCGTTAATGGATGTCTGCTCATGGAAGGAACATAATGTGTTGGGGCCAGATCATGGCCAGCATATTGGTTTAGGTCTTCATCAGTACAGCTGAGTAATCGCGTGATATTTCCAGGCTGTCCACTGAGGTGAAAACTGTGGACAAGTCCAACAGTCTGCCAATCGAAGTAAGGGGTGCATTCTGTGGAAAATAAAGTGTGGATTTTTGGATATGGCTCCGCAGGTTCGTCTACAACCTGCTGTACCTTCTCCTCAATTCCTAAAGTGGCAGCAGTCAGCTGTTTTGGTTGAGTCATCTCAGCAAAAGTTTTGCTTTTCAGAAAGCTAATGTATTTTGACCACTTTGGCTTAGGGCAACCATTTGCTGCATGTTGAAGTAAGAGTCCCTCATTCAAAGTGTTAACACACTCCAGATTCAAAAACAGACCCCGCCCTTTATCTGCATCTGGTTCCATCAGTTTAACCTGGAAATAAAGAAATAATGTTAATCTTACCCAGTTGAACAAAATCCTCTATGTACATGATTTTGAGATTTTTAGATAAAAAAACCTCAGGATATTTGGTTGAGCCTCAATTCACATGTGTATTATAAAAAATGACTCATAGTGCATAAATATACCATAATGAACTCTCCATACAACTAATTAGGGGCTATCTAACCGGTGCCTATGATGACATCTTAGCAAAGGGATTGATTGATGCAAACATACCGCATGAAAGAAACGTGCAGGCTCCTCTGCAGTCAAAGGAAGTTTCCAATACTAAAGGGAATAATTAATTGTCTTCTGGTTACGGAAGTTAAGAACACATACCTCTTTTGGATAAGGAGGTTCAGGAAAGAGACGGCCGCAATTATAAACAATTCCATCTTCATGGTGATCTAATTTACTAAAGGACCAATTTCCCACACTAAATTTCAAGCCATAGTGGAGAAGAATAGGCACAACACCCTCTTGTGGAATATATCCTGGATAGATCATCAAGTTATCATTTATTCTGTGCCGGAGACCAACCTAAAAAAGCAGGTAACCATACCAATTAAAAAAGGACCAAGAAAAGAACTTCCATGATTATCAGTGTGGGGTGGCCTTGTGAATTTGTGATAAATCCTATGGTTATCAGGAATCAAACGAAAATGCCTAGAAAATATTAGACAAAGAAAATTACCTCTGCTGCACCGAAAGAGTATCCATACATCTCACTGATCCATCCACTTGAATAAATGTCACCAGTTATATTAGTTCCCCAGTGAGCTCTATCTTCTCGCACTTCTTCTGTTTTTGAAAGCCACATAGGTGCCAATGCTCGTAGATCATCTATATGCATTGCTAAGAGCCCACCAACCTTATCACAAAATTCTGGATGCTTTGTATGCAATTGAGCCAGAATATTATTGCATCCAATCAAATACCTGATATAGAAATGAATTAAATGAACATACAATGATACCCACAATTCAAGTAACTGCTTAGAAAAGACGGGACAAAAGTTCAGAAAGCATAATTCAATTGCCATACAAGAAATCTCTCCACCCATGTATTTGACAAGGTTTTGTAGAGTTCATACGAGTGATTGACCAACGAAAAGCTCAGTACACTCAAAGGCATTGGCTACATAGAAAATTTCCAAGACATTCATAATCATATTTGTCTTTTATGTTGAAACTTGGCTGCTCATCTTTGGGTGGTATGATTTAGAAGAATGGACAAAGTAAGTAAATACCCATAATATGCCGCCACAGCATAGCCTTTCTCGGCACCAAGTTCCCAAGGAACAATCGGCCCCCGTATGATCATGTCTGCATCTAATATCACAACCCAATCAGTATTATTAGCTTCTTCACTATACTTAAGCCAGTGCACAACTCCAGCAGGTTTGTTAATGGCAGGGTACCTGCAAAGTGAACCAAACACATTTAGTTACTCTTTTCCCTTTTCCGAACCAAACACATTATGGAAAAACCGAGTTCACCAGAGCTATCTGCAATGCTCTTAACCCATAACTGAACAAAAGCATCCTTGGAAACCAACATAATATCACTTCTCACACCGCAATATTTGTTCTGTACGCGATCACTCATAGTAACAAAACACCTTCCTAAACCCCCTTACCCACTTAACGGCTTTTATTCGCTTCTCTTGTGCCAGCTACACTAATTTCCAATGTAACAACTAAAAAAACCCATCATGTTAATCAAAGCAAGCATCAAGCTTCAAACATTGGTAACCTCAACTTAAAAAGAAGCAAGGAACAACTTAAAGTAGTTGACTTTACACACTCAATTCTCTATCTGATTCTTCATAGCAATACAACACCTTCTTAAACAACATCCTAAACTTCTTGATCATCAATGTCACACCCAAAAGTTTCCAACTTTACAATACCACACACATAAAAGCTCAGTTCTTTGCAACAATCACAATCTAACTCACATAAAACAAAACCCAAAAACACAAAACAAACCCAGAAAGCAAACACTAACCAATCACCAGTCTTGGGGTGCCTACTCATAGAAGGCACCTCAAAAGTAGGAGCCAAATGCATGCCTTTATACTTCTTCCTCTGCTCCTCGGTACAACTCAGCAGTCGGGTAATCGGGCCGGGTTGCTTGGCCTTCTTGAAGCTGTGCATAAGCCCCACAGTCTGCCAGTCGAAGTAGTCCTGACACTCCACCGAGAACAGAGTATGGACCCTCCGACCCGGCGCCATTTCTGACCCGACATCAACACACAAACCCAGAAGCAGAACCACCCACAATGCTAACATCATTGCAGAGATGAATTCAGACCCAGATTAGAGAAGGGTGGTGATGCCTCGGAGATCTCAATATCATGGCTTTTCAAGTCAAAATCGGAGTTTGTTGTTTGTTTGGTTTAATACAAGACCAAATTACGTAGTCTGTACCTAAAAGTCATCGTTAAGTTGTATGCAGATTTTAAAAACTAGAAGCACCTGAACTTCATTTTTTCTTTACTAATAAAGAGTCTGACATTAATTTCCGTCATGACACCGTCTTACTACACTACGAACAAGTTAGAATACCCAATATTTGTGATATTTGTAGCGAGTTTGGTCATTTGGGTGAAAATTTCATTGATCGAGTTGTAGTCTCTGAATACTGATTGTTTGTTTTTGATGATTTGGGGGATTTACATCACCGGGAGCAGTTTGATCGGCGCGGAAATCAAGGCTCCTCACGTCACTTCTAAGAATCTCATCAGGTGATTCATTTTTATCAGCTTCTAGTTTTTGTGTTTTTCTCATTGTTTTTGATGATAGGCTGATGTTATTAACACACCCCTTTCTTTTATTCACACACCCTTTTCTATTTTTTATTAATTTAATTTATTTATGTTTACAAAATTCCTAATCTAGCCTTTTACCCTTTTATTTCTTTTATTGTCGAAGCCGAGAATCTTGGTCTCCTCCTCGTTCATCTCCAGATCCTGAGCGAAGATTGGCTTTCTGGAAAGAAGTCCAGCCCCAGTTCCACCATCTCTTAATGGATCCGCAGGCGTACTCACCCATGGCGGAGACGGACTTGGACCGCTTCATGGCCCATGTGGTCGCCGGGGATGAGATTGGCTGCAGCTTCAGAGAGAGAGACGACAGCCTTCGGCGGAGAGCCGGAGCCTGGTCTAGAGCTGATGAGCCGCCCTGGGAGACGGGTAGGGCGCCCAGCTGGGTTGGTTGCATTCTCTTTTGGAGGCTCTAAACAAAGGAGCTCATGATGAAGAAGAAGAAGAAGAAGAAGAAGAGGAGAGAATGAAGGATGGAAAATGGGGGTTTGGTGGTGTATATGAGAGAGAGAGGTGGTGAGAGGTTGTGATCAGAGCTCCTCCATCACAGGCTGTTCTTATTCGTATTCGAGTTGTGGGGGCTCGCTATTGGGTTGAGGTGGGGGCTCGCTGTTGTTCCAATGTGACCAAACCCATTTCTCACCCTTCTCTCCCCTCCGTCCACAAATCTTTGCCTAGAAAAATTCAAAACCACTAACTCTTCTCAACTCTAATGTGCTTGCTTGCTATTGTAGTCAGGAGTGCTAGCGACAAGCTCAAGTGGCTTTTGTGGAATGCCTACCAACTGTTTGAAGTTTTTCATATGAAACAAAGGCATTTGTTTGGGTTCTTTCGACGCCCAGACCAATAGCAGCCAGTACCGCTCCATTACGTAGCCTCCATGAAGCAATTGGCACGAATCATCTTGACTGGCTCCTCATCTCCGGTGGCAGATCGAAGAGCTGAGAGCTATGTTTCCTACAAAGGAAGAGTCATTGTGATTGCCCGAGAGTTTGATGAATGTTGGGGTGGCGAGGTTTGGCGATGGAGTCAGAAGTAGAGAAGGAGGCGAGATAAAAAGGGTGAGTTGGGGCTGGTTTGGAAATGTTTGGTGGTGAGGGAGTGAACGACAAGACTTGCAGAGGGTAGTTTAGGTAGTCTAAAATCAAAACTGAGTTGGGTGTGTAAATAGGGGAAATGGGTGTGTTAATAACACTACCCTTGATGATATTGTGTATCATTGTGATTGAGTTTGATAGTGGATATGATTAAGTTGGTTGTTGATTTAAGTAGAGGATGGGGGAGTTGTATCAAAAATCCGAAACAATATTCGAGATGATGTCAATGTTTCGTTCTGTTTTTCGCATGCACTTGTGCTTAGACATTGGCTGTATAGTTAAATTGTGTGTTGGCTTTCCGCTTCTATTTGGTCTGTGAAGTGATGTTGTTGAAGAAATCCTAGTCCTTATGTTCCTTAAGGCATTCTATTGTGAATTTATTTTTATTTTATGATAAAGGGCTTAGTAGAGGACCTATGAAGCTTCAATACAGGAACTAGAGCAACTTTGTAGAGAAGGCAGCTATGGTAGTTAGAAGGCTTTGATAGTAGGACAGTGCTAAGTGGCATTAGGATTTAAAATTAAAGATGTATTGTCCCATCATGATCCTATAATTAGTTTACGGTTGGTTACTTTGGTCTTTTACCATTTAAAGTAACCGTTTGACCGTAAAGTTGATTTTTTGTAAAGTCAAGAATTTTGGAAAACTTTCTTCTTAAAAGTTGTAGAGGACGTCGATACGAGTTCGTGGACACGTATAAGCTCAAATCAGAGTTCATATGAAGAAGTTATGGTCTAAAAAACAAAAGTTACTATTTACGGGAACCTCTATAAAATAGAAGGGGTAAGTTTCCATTTCAGGTAAAAAGAATTTTCAGAAAACCCAGTTCTCTTCGACCCGGAAACCCGACCCATTTTAGTTTTCCGGTCATATCTCCTCCGTCAGCCGTCCGATTGAGGCAAAACCGGTGGCATTGGATTCGTCTCTTCATCACCTACCTTTCTGTGGTGGTTTTGCAGCAAGGATAGAGCTGAGGTGAGCCCAGAAAGCCAAAAAACAGTCTGCTCAAACCTGTTTAGCAACCCCATTGGTTTTCTCTCCTTAGGGCGCCTCTTAGTGAGTTCTTTATATGGTTTTGCTGGGTTTGATTAGTACTACAATCTCCTAGAATTTGGTAGATCGATTTGGAGTGTGTAGGAAGAATTAAAGATTTGAAGTTTAAAAAAATGGTAATTTTTGGAGGAGTTTTGGTTAGGTTTTGAAATTTTTCAAGTTTAATATTATCGACGGATAATAAAATATTATTCCGGTCATCGGTTATTGCCGGTTAAGGTTTAAGAAATATTTTAAGGACTACTAAGCTATTGTTGAAGGTCGACGATTTTTTGTTAATTAAGTTTGAGAGTTTTGACCCAAAATAACGTTATTGCCAATTTTAAATAATTATCCGTTTGACAATTAAGATTACTATTATTCGTTGAACAAAAGATGAAGAGTTATCGCTTGAGAAGCGATCCGAATTTCGTCAGGCTAAGACCCAAGTCTGTGAGTGGACCTTTTTATTTAAAAAGTGCATGCTCAAATATTTATGAAAATTTACAAATAACATGAATTTATTGTTTTAATGAGCCAGTGGGTCAGGAAGGCGGGTTGCTCCCCTTCCGTAAGCTCCTTTGTTATGTCGGTTGGAATTTATATTATGTTGATTGCATTTAGAATTAAATTATTTATTGTCATTATTTTGAGGACGGTCGGGGAACCGTATCTTATGCATGGGATGCATTCTTATTTACGGGGGATGAGACGTTATTAACTTTTCTATATTGTTTTGTTTTCTTCACCATGAATGGTCGTCATATATATAAATATGCTAGCTAGCCACAAGAGTAGCCCTAGAGGGTTTCGACCCTAGCCTGAGAGGCTAGTTATCATGGTGGAATCTCTCCGCTACGAAGGGTCGTCATATTACTTAGTAGCCTTAATGGTTCCGACCCTAGTCTAGGAGGCTCTCTGTCATGGTGAAACCTCTTCCCCTATTTTTTAATATTGATTTTTTAAGCTAATGAGATTGACATGTGATGATTTCTTTTTTGAAATAATGATTTGGGATTATTTCCCAACGAGGCATGCATATGGATTTTCAAGAAAAAAATCAAAGGGAGAGCATAAATCAATTATTTTCACACACGTAGATATTTTTTTTGTCCACTCACTCTAACGTTGTGTTTTAAATGTTCTTCTCTGGCCCGTTTTCAAATGCCGACTGTTGCAGGGTTGCTACGAGAAGGTCGTGCATACAGAAGACGAGACATAGCCACTTAATCCGCTGACGCTAAGATATTTATTTAGGTAGCACTTGTAGATTTGCTCTGATTACCCCAGCTTAGCTTAGTTTAATTTTTTTGGTGAAGCGTAGATTATTTTAGGGAGTAGGGTGGCTATAGGTGTTGGGAATGAAATTTATATTACGTGGAAGTGCTTAATGGATTTGCAGGAAGGGTTGTCCACTTCTTAGGGGTTTCGGTAAGAAATTCCCTTGAGGTGGACCCCGCAAAATTTATCTCTGGTTACAGGGGTTAACCTGAGGTGGGTCCTGACATGTATGGTATTAGATAATCAGGTTTGTATAGTTTAAAACTTGTATAGTTTAGAATATGTTTGCTTGACACCTTTGCAGGTAGCTTTTATAAATTAAACCTTTCTAGTGTGACTTCTGGTTATGCATCTCTTGCTTGTATTTGCGAGTGAGGCTTTAGACTACAACATATTCATATTTATGTTCACAGTTTCATATTCATATTTATGCTTCCAAAAATAAGGTATGACCTTAAGAAGTTGCATTTGGAAACTAACTTGGAAGGGATACTTCTATTGTGTCAGTGTGATCTTTTGTGAAGTTGTTGCTATATATGGTGTTATTGTTGCAATCATTCTACAAACGAAGTTAGAAATTGTTCCTGCTTCAAAGATATATGAACCTGAATCTCTTAGAGCTGGATATGCAATCTTTGCTTCTGGGATCATTGTATGGAGTTTGTCACTTTAACCTTCCTTGTCACTTTTTTATATGGAGTTTTGTTTAGAATTCATCCGATCTTACAATACAAATAATTTTCCTGGTTTCTCTTTTGGTGACAGGTTATGTGTGGGAATCATTGGAAGTAGCTGTGCATTGTCTGATGCCCAAAACTCAACACTTTTTGTGAAGATCCTTGTGATTGAGATCTTCATAAAATGAAATTGATGTGTTGCTCTCTGAAACATGGCAAGACATTAAGACAACGTTATGCGCAACATGAATCTGTATTTCACTGGTTTCTTCATTAGTGGTAGGACTGTTAAAACTGGTGTGGAAATATTAATTTTTTCCCTACTGTATCAATCTTAGGTTGTATGTTTTCGGATGGTAATGAATCGTTGATGAGAGCTGGTTCAATCTTATATAAGAATGAGTTATGATTACCACATTCTTGTTAACATAAAATATTATTTATTGCTTCAATGAATAAGATGATTTTCTTTTGAGACCCCTTTCCACAACTTTAAGCTGGAGTAGTATTCTTCATTTATGCATCAATGAATGTTCTATAATCTATATGGAGTTTGAATTTTTATTATCATTTGAAGTGGCATACCAGATGAAACTAATTCCTTTGAAGCAATAGTTGCACAACAATACATAAATCTCTTATGGACTGCATCAAACCGTTTTGAATACAGAAGGCTCTTGGCAACAGAATTGGAATGACAATCTGGTTTGACGATTTTCCGAATCATAAGATTCAAATCAGTCTAATATAGAAGAAACATCAGAGAAAAAGGCATTAGTTTCTGTTGAAGTTCTTGGCATTCATCTGGATTAGCCGTCTTGGGGTCAAAGGACTGTCGATCAAGAAGAGCTAAACCTTGTTTAATACGCCCCATTCTCCTTGCATGAAGGACTTGTTTCGACACGACTAGCAACCGAATGGACTAATATTCTTCAAGAGCTGATTGCAAGTTTGCAACGCCCCGCTTCTTCAGGCACTGGCCTAACACCGCAACATCTAGGTAGCGTCGCCGTCGTCTAGGTAACGAATGTGCGGCGGCGGTCGGGAATAAAGGTGGTGCGGATGTGGAGGTTTTGACGATTGGAGGAGGTGTGGTGAGAAGAAGAAGAAGAAGAGAATATGTGTGACAGAAAGAGATTCGACAAACAAAATGTGTGAGGGAGAAAAAATATTTTTACTCTTTATACGGCAGCAAACAGACATATTTTTACTCTTTATACGGCAGCAAACAGACGGTGTCGTGATAGAAATTAGTCTCAGATCCTTCGTTGGTAGTGAAAATGAAGTTCATGTATTACATTGGTAGTTTTTAAAGTCTGGGTACCTATTTGACTGTGTCACACAAATTTAGGTCCATGTCATATAATTTACTCTTAATACAATTGTCAACATTTTGGGGAAAACATGTAATTGTTTTTATATAGGTAACTAGTTGGTGGCATTACCCAAAATGGACTTTGTTCTTTCACAAACACACACATGAAATGATGTGCTACTTAGAAGCAGATCCACTATTGCAGCTCAAACTTGCCTTTTGTTTCTACCATGTCTCTATGTTTTTGGTAATTTGGTAAATACTCAAGGATCTTGTTCACCAACTTTCCTGAATTATATTGCAATTTATAGAGTAATGATATTATTGGACCGGATGCTTAAATTGATTAGAGTGAATGTCATTAGATATGGAGTAAATAAACGTTTTGGACATAAAATGAAACTCGGTATCAAAGCAGTTTAGTCACTTGTTCTTTTTATCATAACAAAATCTCAATCAAAAAGGTTGCTAGTGTTATCATTGCTATTACGAGGTCATGCTCGTAAAACTTAACTTGATGTTATGCTACAAACTCTTTTCAATCTAATTGTTCTTTAATGTCAAGATTTGATGTATCAAAATTGAAAATGTGATGTACCATTACTCTTCTTCCGTATGCAAACTTTACCGTCATCATATACGCATGTGAAGCATAATCACAAACCTAGAAGTAAAACAAATATACCCAAATCTCTAGCCCGCGTGGCATGTGGTGATTGGTTGCTGGAGGCGGCAGCTATGGTCTTGGATGTAAACTCAGTTTAGTACTGAACATAACAGAACATAACAGACAGAGAAAGGACTTGTTGATGCGAAGATCCGAGTTGAAAACATGAATGAGACGAGGAAAAATCTAGACTACACATTAACAGAAGGGTATTTATGTAATTTTGATCCATCACAGTAACGGTCTGATTCCCCTTCTTTATTCAAGAATTTGTTGAAGAGTCATGAACGGAGAAGACCATCGTAGTTATGCTCTTCACTTTAACACATCGTGGCGATGCAGTTTTATAATATATGACTCAACGTTGTATCTATAATAAATTGACACTACTATTTTATAATTCATCATCAAATACATGAACCCCTCAAATTTTCCACGGAGGCTCTTCACTAACCCAACCACATAGTTTCAGAACACAAGATATGCTTTCTCACTGTAGTTTGTTCCCCAGAGAATTCCAAAGTCCGAACACATATTTTAATCATCATCCGACTTGCATGTAACATCTGATAATAGTTATTCAGCAAAGTACATTCTTAGTCCCGACACCTGTTGTGCCACGTCTTTGAACTGGGTTTTCAGTCGGTAATCTGACAACTAAGGGCAATGAAGAACCTCACATCTTGTTTCCATTACTAAATTTCAACGTAACCGATCTATAAACATGATGACAAAACCCAATTAACATCTTACTAAAATTGCAAAACTAAGCAATCAGAAGATCCTAACCTTGACTACAACAACTCAGATTTTGTCAATTAATCGACGCAATACACAAAAGCCCCTACCTTTTTACTCTGACGTTGTCGAATCAACAGAATTTCTCGTCAACTGCGGAATTCCAATGTTGTCCGTCAATTATCTTCTCTGCCAATGAAACGCGGTCACGCGTCTCAGGCCTATGCTTGTGTACGGTACTGAACGAGTATTCCAGCAGTTTCCATGAGAAGAAATGGGGTAAACCCAAATGGGTTTCTCTTCTGCTCCTCTGTTTGTCACTATCTTTGCAACTTGGTCAGTTTATGCCAATATTTCAGGTATCTTCATCAGCTTCTTTTGTCATGTATTGTTTAGTTAAGGGGGAATTCAATTTACACCCATTTTTTTATAGTTGTTTTAAATTAAACCCACCAAATATACATTTTTAATAGGTACCTGATTTTATAGAGAAATTAATAATATAGTACCTTTCATTTTAGCAGAAATTATATGTTGCCACTATTTAAATTTGATTCGTTAATTATTCAAATTTAATTATCTTTCAAAAGCCTTTAAATAGGTTTTTATGATTAAGACAAATTTGTAAAAGTAAATCAGAATTGGTCTCTACATTCTCATTGAAACTTCTCTTTATATAGAGGTGGGTTACAAGGAAATAATAAATTACATAGTGATCATAATTCTGATTGAAAATAGATTGATATAATTACTCTGATTGATTGCTAATCTCGTGATTTCCTCTCGTCAATTATGGATTTGACGAAGACACACATAAATGTGATTTTCCTTCAACACTTCCTCTTGTGCCAAGTGAAAGACAGAATAGTGCATCTAGTGTTGCCTCATTAAAAACCTTGCCAAGTAACAAAACCCAATGGGATAAAATGAATCTTGGTCGAAGGAAAAAAGAGCACAATGCATAGATATGATAGTGGATGGGTGTTAGACTCCCCCTGAAGTCTAAACTGCCCCTGATCTTTACATCAATCAGGGGTGCTAGGAATGTGAAAAAATTCCTATGTTTAATACAAGGTATCATTGTGTTCCTCATGGTGAGGACGAAGCCAGTTTGGGAACAATATATTACTCATAGATAACTTGTATTTATGATCACCAACCAAAGCATTATTTGGTATATTAATGTAGAGGACTGCAGTCTCATGTGCATTCCTTTTCGTCTTTCTACAGGGATAGGATGAACCCAAATCAATAGTTCATTTAGGTATCATGAGACATTATTTATACCTTCTAATGACACTACGTTGGGGCTAAGCTAAGTCTAGCCACAAGTTCTTTGAGAATGTTGTATCTAGTCGTGGGTTCTTTGACAAGTAAAGCTGCCTCAGTGATAAGGCGCTTCACTTACACCTGTTAGGTCGTGGATTCGAGTCACATCGGGGGTAAGTGGGAACACTATTGATCCTCTTTTTTAAAAGAAAAAAAAGAATGTTGTATCTAGTCGAGGTTATTCGGGTTAAGTACAATATTGTGCCTATTGCACTATAAAGAGGGATTTTCAATTCTTAACCCTTCTTCATCATCTTCTTTTTTGACGAAATGAATCTTCCTTTACATCCAAACATCTACTGATCATTGGGAGTGCTAACAGTATGTATTTCGTCCATGTTATCGCCTGAGAATCTTTTGGACATATGCACACCGGTGGATTATTATTCCACAAACTTGTTGTTAACCGAGTTTCCCAAGGTCATTCATCTCAAATCGGATTTAATCTAGCTTGCGATTTCTCTTATTTCATCAAGAGTACCTACTATGTTCATATCATTAACATAGATAGCTATGATTGTAAATCTGAAACTTTTTTATTTATCAGTATGCATGAGCATAGTTCATCATCTTTTATCCCTTCTTAACCAAGTAGTCACTTCTATAAAGTGATCGTTTCAATTCCAATTGCAAACGCACTTCGTGGTTTAGAGTTACTTGAGTTAGATCGTTTAAGGTCTTCAAACGCTTTTAGATATATCTTCCAATCAAGATCCCCATGAAGATATGTAACCACATCTAAGAGCTGCATTTCAATTATTAGGAATATGTCATCTTATAGTCAATCCAGAGCGTTGAGAGAAACCTTGGCGCCACAAGGCGAGCCTTGTCCTTTAGGACTTCATTCTTCTCATTACGCTTGTTAGTAAAGAGTTTTTTTATGTCCTACAGTCTTTACACTTGGTAAGGTTAGCACTACCAAACCAAATACATGTCTCTTTGCTAGAGAATGTAGCTCTTTCTAGATTGCATTTATGTAGGCCAATATGCTCCTTGTTAACATTTTTCAACAGAGCGTGGTTCGATCCCTTCGTGCTCTATAATTCCTTGAGCAACAGTATGCATCATCAATATGTATGTACTCTCATAATCCGTTGAGATTTTGTCTCTAGAATCATTTTAAACATCGGAGTGTCCTCCCGTATTGATTCATGGACATAATTGTAATCAGAGACAATCTCATGAGATGATGTTGATGCTGTATCTTACTCGCCCAAGTCCTTTAGGCAGGTATTGATCGAATCATGTGGCCTCCCCCTATTCCCTTAGGGAGCCACGGCCTCAACCACACATTTACTAAGTGTGGTTGCGTCGCCTCAATCTACGGCAATGCGCCCCTTATTGAGGATTTTTAATCTTTGCAGGCATTTATAGCTAGTATGTATGATCTCATCACTTTGGAAATATCTTTAAACGCATCAGGCATCGAAATTGTTACGTTCTAGATATCAATTATGTGGGGATCGGGATGAGACAGAGTGGGTAACCACGACAATTCATGTCGTTCCCTTAGAAAATCTTTTTTCTTATCTCCCCCTAACGACTAGAAGACTGTCTCATCTAAGTGACACTCTGCGATTCTTTAGCGGTAAAGAGATCGCCTATAAAGGGTTCCAATTTCGGATAATTATTGGAGGTCCGTATCCAACATAAATGCATATTCATTTCTAAGAACCCATTTTTGATGTGTTGTGGAAGCGCAATAGGCACATATGCTGCACAACAAATTATGCGTAAATCTCAAGCGTATGTCCAGTTACCAACTGGTACGCAGTGAATGGTTGGCTAGTAATGGGTCTAAGAATGAATAAGTAAAGTTGCGTACAATATTGCATAACCCCAACTAAATGTATTGTCACGCCCCAGCCTGAATTTACCTCTCTAAACCCGGGTTAAGACGTGCGGGTCTCATCCCGAGAGAGATTTACTCGTAAATTCCTCATGAGAAGGGATAACCTTTTTTTTCCAAACCATTCTCAACAGTCCAAACGGTACCGGAATAGCTCTCATAACTGGAGGTTATCCCAATTTCCACATTTGGATCTCAAACCAACTACTTTAGAGGACCTAGAGTTTTAGTATGAATTGTGACTGCATCCGAATCCCGGTTAGGCTGCCTACGTACCCAGTACTCAGGGATCAAGCCACACGTAGCTCTTAACATTAAGTAACACCCTAACCGGCATAGGGCCGTCCAACAACAACAACAAACATTAAAACATCCAACAACACACCTTTTGACAGCAGAATATCGAAGAGAGGGAGACGTTACCTCTCGGGTTCCGCTCGGAAACGCCCACTGTGCATCCACGACACTTCTAAAATCCTTATCCTTCTGCTCGCGAAAATGCAATATGCCTCCAAGTCTTGAAATTGCTTTGGGCACCTTACTTTACTCTTAACCACCATGTTCCATATTTCAATTTGGTAGTCCTTCCCATCTTTTAATTTGAAGTCTAATACATAGACTAACAATAACTTCATTTCGTCGTTAATCAATCATCACTTCTATATCATACTTGACCACCCAAAAGCTAAACTATAGTAGTCCACATCGGGTGTAAGTCTTAAAATGACCAAGGACACCCACCTTGATTCACACCATACTCACAATTGACCAATAGGCATCACCCATCCCTTTCTTATTGTCAACAAAACTTTTCTGAATTTACAAACTTCAAAGCCATAAGAAAACCTCTCAAACTTCCCGAGCAATCCAGCATGCCAAACTTAGTCTTCCACATACACAACTCTTCCATAACCAAATACACATTTATTATGATCATCATACACTGCAATTAATCCCTCTCCTGAGTTGAAATCAAAGCCGGATAACACAAAATGATGCGTGAAAACCCAAAATCTTTCCTCTGCTCCATTCTCCCTCCTCTTCGATTCTTCGTCATAGTAGCTTCTCTGAAGAATTCGAGAACACAGAAGTGACCAGGAAGTCAAGGCGAACCACCCAACACCAATCATGGACACTGTCGTGATCGAGATCGAAAAACCCGATCGGAACCTATTCACCTTTTCTCCTCCTTTTATCTCTCACCGTAGCCACCCATGAAAAACCAATAGCATAGAGATGTTAGGGACTGCAAGGCAACGCCGTGGCTATGATTTCGACGCCAAAAGCGACGGACGACGAAAAAAGGGGGCGCAGCTCCACCGCTGCTCGAGACCAGGTCAGAGTCGGTCTGGGTTCCCCCTTCCTCAAGCTGATCTAACTACTATATATATTCAAAATCTAATGGCCCAGATCAAATCTTTGATTGATCTGTCGGCCCAGATTGAATAAGAGAAAGTTATTGTGAACAGTAAATAGATATTTTGTTATTTATCATTTACCGCACGGTAGCAATACTTTATCCCGCATAACTTTCACATACGAACTCAGATTAAAGTGTAGGACATACCCACAGGTTCGTATTAATGTCTCATACAACTTTCCCGAAGGAACTTCCCCAAATTCTTGACTTATCGCAAAGTCATCTTTTACGGTAAAGTAATTAACATTTATTACTTCCGTAATTTGGATAAATTCATAATAAATAGTTTGTAGCTCCGGAAAATATTCCCGACGTACCAGAGGACTCGTATTAACATAATCTACCCCTCGGGACACTAATTCTATTTTCCCCATAACCGAGAATATCTTGATGTTAAACTCGAATATTAATTCAGAGAAAATAAACAGCACGGTTACAACCCTTTGTAACTCACCTAATCCCGGTAAAAAGGTAAATTTTGGGACAGGGTGTTACAATCTAAACCTCTTATAAAAAATTCGTCCTCGAAATTTCTGCTGCGAGACTTAAAACAAAGCCGCCATACCAAATGACACTATTCCTTACTTTACCAGTAAATTCGATAACAAATCATGATTGTCCAGAGTGCCGTTAACGTACCACATCCAATGGCGAATGCACATTCTCCTAAGTGTCTAGCATATCCATGACACAAGCACATCTCTCTCAATTTGCCTTACTGTCGGCACGAGAAATCTTAAAACTCGTACCAATAAGGGTCGAAACTGCACTAACATTCGAACCCTGATGTCCTGATAAAAAAAATCGAAAACAGTTACTAACATCTCACTGACCGAAGGCTACTTTCATCCAGCTCGGGGGTAAAATCCTGCATGAGGAAAAAGGAAAGATGATAACATCAAATTTCTTTCCAAGATAGGATGTACTCCTGGTCCATGTCTTGCACATTTACACCATGCAACACTTTTCACTCGACTGGAACTCTTGAGACGTTCATGGACCCCTTTATTAATCAACCTCTATACCATCTTGAAGGTACGACTCTAACGATAAACTATTACTCTTACCCCACAATTTCACACAACAAATCCAACTCACATTCTAGCCCATCCATTTATTTAAATAAACTTCCCATTCAGGAATAATTTACTCGTATCACAGATAAATCAAACTTACGTCTACAAACGGAAATCATACAAGGACATACGTTATCCTGGCAAACACTCAAATGACCTACACAAGCATAATAGGGTCTTTTCTCTAAATTAAGAGGTCAATTCCTCAAGCACATACGACCCCCAATATTACGATACATAACGTGTGCAGATTCACAAACCATACCTACAACATTAAGTAGGTAGACCAATTCCCATGTCGACTTATAACGACGACTTGTCAACTAAACATTCAGGTGTCATTAACAGACTTCCCTGATAACAAATTTCAAAATTTAAGAAATTCTGAACAGTCATACTCTTGCTCCATGATCTCATTTCCTTGCGACCGACAAGGCATATACATAGCTACCGTTAATTTATAACTTGGGAGCAAGATCATTTCCGAATATATATAGATTAACCATCAATCTGATGTGTAACCCAAGAGTCCCCTGCATGAAACATGTGAACATATTCCCATGCTCTGTGATTCAATCCCACAAGTGATCACCGGCAACCCTAACCGCTTCCAAACATACCTATAGAATCCTGGAGTACCCCACTTCTGTCGCATCCTGGGACCTATTCCGGCCCCGAAACACGACGGTAACCGCCGTGATCCCGGTCTAGAGAGAAACCAATACGTCCTTGGACGTATTAATAACCCTCCGGATCGAAACCACAAGGCTATGAAAGATATAACCAGCACACAAATGAGTCAAATATGAAATGACAAATGTGCAGAATAGCATACAATAATTTTACAAGCAGAAGGTAGCAAATGAAAATACCCGAGACAAATATAAATAAAGGGAAATGGTCTCGGAAATAACAAGCCCGAATGATGTCTCAAAGTACGCAACAGATTATTCAAGAATGCTAAATACGGAAATCACAAAACAGTAATCATGAGATATGGAGCCCACACCAGAACAGGTGTCTCTGAAAATAGAAGTGCACGATGACCGACGTTGCTCCACGAGCTCCTAGTCCAGCTCCTCCAAAGATGGGTGCTGTAGACCTGAAAAGATGTAGGGGTGAGCAACTTGTCCTCCCTAACCCAAATGGGGCCAAAAGCCAACCAAGTCAGGGTTTAAAACCCATGAGAAAACATATAATTTACATAAGTGTGGAACGTATAGTAATACGTCCAGGGCATTTAAAACATATGCAATAGCCACGCACGCAAAGCTCAAGTAAAACATGTTGACCACATAAGAAAGTACTCTTAGGATCCACATGGCCGAATATCTCGGGATTGTCTTCACAGCAAACCGGGGCCAACAACCTATGCGTCTATAAATGAATAGTAGCGAGAGCGTCCATTTACAGCTAATGCCCAACTAATCTCGAGTAACAGCGCACCGCACTTACGTCTCGCTTAACTCTGTGCGAGACGAGCGTAAGTGGGATAATTAAAATAAACAGGGCATTGCCCCTCCGGAGGTTCACGGTCATCGACACCGTGGGAAGCGTAGTCTAAATACTAGGTCCCGTCGCTCTCAGGCCAAGCACCGTAAATCAGGACAACGGTGCAACTCTTTTGATCCAAACGCATACACGCACGCCAAATGCTGTGGTCATATAATAAAACGATGCAGCTAAACTTTTATATATAAGTAAAGAAAAAGCCACCAACCCGGGAGGGTTTCGGCTCACCCATTGGGCGTGCCCCCTGCTACCTGATATGCCGATACAGCTGGCTGCGCTCCAACTCCTGGTTCTCCTGAAGCCAACGTCGATGTGCTCCTGAGTCTGTGGGTGAGATAACAATGACAGTCAGGTATATGTAATTCGAGGATTTACTATCTACGATTAAGACTTGATAAACTTTCTTTGTTTATCTTTCTGACATTAGGGTCTAACTTATTTAACACTCCGATTCTCGAACCGGCGAGAATTCAGAATTATTTCTTATTCAGTATTTACGTCGTTTTGCCACGTTTGTAAATCAAAAGTCTTTAAAACGTTTAACCGTAGTGATCAAAAATGTAAAGTATGTGTTCTATGGTACAAGTCAAAAGTCAACTTTGAAATAGTAAAAGTCAACGGTCAAAAGTCAACCAATGAATAGTAGAAGTCAACGGTCAAAGTCAACCAGTGAATAGTAAAAGTAAACAGTTAAAAGGTAAAACAGTAAAAGTAAACAGTAAAACAGTAACTGTAATTATTTAAACTGTCAGGGGTAATTTGGTAACTCTACCCCTGGGTAAAACTGTAAAGGTGAAACTGACACAGTAAAAACTCTGGTTTTTACCGTGCCGGTTTCCGATCGACTGTGTCGACGGAAAGGGTCGGTTTTTCGGCCAAATCGAGTCCTTTGGCTCCTCTTTTCTTCTTCTACACAACTTAGGCTACCCAACAACGTCTCAAACAGAAGAAAAGATCGAGTTTTCGTACGTCACACTTCCTCCCTGGTTTTTCCGGCAAAACCCCTCTGGCGGAGCTCCGCTTGCCTTCTCCTCCTTCCTCCTTGCTTCTGGGTAGCTCCTAGTAGCGCCTGGGAGCTTCCTGGCTCTTCAAACCCTCTGGATCACTTCGATCTGCTTTGCACATTGTTCCTGAGTTTTCGTCCTCTGCTGGGCGGCGCTGGCGGCGGCGCTGGCGTCGCTGGTGGCCTGAGCAAGGTCGCCGGGGCGAGGCGAGGCAGATGGAGGCGGCAGTGAGTGTCGACGCATGCCGGATGGAGGAGGAGCTGGCTGTTGGGTCGAGAGCAGGAAGGAGGCTTTCCGCTTCGGGAGAAAAGCAGAAGAGGAAAGAGAAGAAGAGGAAAGTGAGGGAGAAAAGAAAAAAGGGGAAAGAATATAAGGAGAAATGAGTGGATAAGAGAAGAGATAGGAGGATAAGATGAGATAGGGTTTTTAAAAAAGAAACCAACCGCCACGATTTAATCTCACTTTCAAAATAATTTACCAAACCAAATTCTTTTTCGAAAACTATTTAAAAACAACCAAACGTCAAATTAAATCGTAAAAGTTGTACGAAAAATACGTGAAGTGCCGAAAAATATTCCGTAAATACTTTCATGTATGTGGTGACGTGTGTCCTAACGTGAAGACGTTAGACAAAAATTTACGACATACTGAAAAGTAATCGGAATTAAACCCTAAATGTGTCGGAAAATTAAATAAAATTATCGGGGTCTCACAACTTCTAAAATTTCTCAAACCATTCATACCTAGCGTGGACATACCATCTCCCTAGGTTATGGTTGGACTTTTCAGACGTGGAAAGCTTTAGAGTAGGTGGACCTGAATCAATGCCAAAGATAAATAAATTCTCGGCCCTCGGCCAAATATATATAAAAATAGTTCCGGCCTGCAGCCAAATATAAATCAAATCATGGCCTGCAGCTACATATAAATCCAATCATAGCCTTCAGCCAAATATGAGTCAAATCCATTAAACCATGACTAAAATAGGGCATAAAGAAAATCATCTGAAAACATGCAGACTTCGAGAGTTATAAATCAAATCATGGCCTGCAGCCAAATATAAGTCAAATCCAGTAAACCATGACTGAAATGGGGCATAAAGAAAATCATTTGAAAACATGCAGACTTCGAAAGTTATACACACATGCCCATACTCCCCTCATGGATTTATCAGTCCATTTAGGAATACTCCGCTCGCGAGAAGCGTGATCACGGCACACTACATGGGTGACCCATCGTAGCGGACAGACATGAGTGCGTACGTACCTATACTCCTAAAAACGACAAACATTAAAACAGCGGGCTACTCCACATGCGCCAACGCAATGACACACAATAACGGGGCTGCGCCACACCGTTAAAGAGGACAGGTACGCAAGGCTAGCTAGCGATTTCATTCGTGCGAAAAGAAAATCATCTGAAAACAGGCAAACTCCGAAAGTTATACACACATTCCCATACTCCCCTCATGGATTTATCGGTCCATTTAGGTCTACTCCGCTCGCGAGAAGCAGATCACGGCACACTACATGGGTGACCCATCGTAGCGGACAGACATGAGTGCGTACGTACCTGTACTCCCGAAAATGACAAACATTAAAACAACGGGCTACTCCACATGCGTGAACGCAAGGGCACACAATAACGGGGCTGCGCCACACCGTTAAAGCGGATGGGTACGCGGGGCTAGCTAGCGATTTTATTCATGCACTCTGTCATAAAACGAAAATATGCAAATGCCCCAAAAAGTTAAATTGCCAAATGCAAATAATTAATAAAGCAAAGGCAAGGATCCTGATAAAGATTTTGCATGCATAAATTTGGGAAAAATATTAAAATAAGCAAATAAAATGTCCACTCACCCTTCCGGCAAAACGTCTCCTGCTCCAGGTATGGTACTCTAACCGGCCTCAATCAACTACCTCATATTCTGTAACGTTTCCTATGTTCCTATACTGTTTTCCGACCGTAATAACTTATTATTATACTGTTTCCTGACCGTAATAAAATATTCCTCTTTGAGCTCAATCTTGGGCTTTAAAACATTACGTAATCCCTTCCTTTAACCTCAACCAACATCTTTATCATCTGATCAACCGTGATCCTTCTCAAATATCATTACACAAGACTAATGTGAAGGACGTGAAACGACTATCGAATAGTATTACATTCCACTTTTTCCTTGGTTTGACCAGAAAAATCAATAATTGACTTTAGGGTTGACCAAATCTTTCCTTGGTTAATCAAGAAATTTGCTAAGACTTTTCGACTAATCGACAAAGGTCAAACCCTAATAAGTTCGATTATCGTCGACTTATAAATTTGAATAAAATTAGGCGCACTTTTATGCTTATTTGCACCCGATACTGAAATTCGAATTTAATTTTTCCTAATCTGGCTCGATACTAGACTTACGAACCACTCGACTTTTCGATCCAATGAAAAGTCAATATCACATCTAATTGCAACTGATGTAGCAAACTTAATAATTACATTTAACAACCCAATCCTTTGGTTCGAGGTTTTGAACCTATACTCTGATACCAATTGTCACGCCCCAACCCGAATTTCCATCTCTAAACCCGGGTTAGGACGTGCGGGACTCATCTCAAGAGAGATTTACTCGTAAATCCCTCTTGAGAAGGGATAACCCTTTTTATAAACCAGTATTAAGCTAATCTTCGCATTAGTTTGTTACATAGAAAATTTATATTCTGTGATGTAACTAAAGTTCTCAAATATGTTGGGAATACAATATTACAAATATGAGGGATACCGATAAATAAGCCTATCAAAAAGAAGTCCTCAAATATGCCTCTCAAAAACTAGATTTCTACTTCTAATAACACCTAACTTAGTTGATGTTGATTATCTTATTAGTAATGCATTAATATGGTCGAGTATACTCTCACGTTCGAATTTCCCTTCTAAAAAATGAAGAATGAAGCAAATTTTGAAACATGGATACAAAGTGTGTCCGTAAGTATGTTGAGATATATATCATACATCAGAAATATGAGATCTTGCATGTGGGTCATGGTATCAGAGCATGATAAAGTAATATGAGATTCAACTCCAAAACCAATTGACAATGGAAAGATCAGCTCAAACCCTTATAAACCCACAGACAATGTCTCATATTCCCGATGTAGAATTTATATCTCAACACGCCCCCGCACTTGTGACAAATTTTCAAGCCTAGCACTAGGACAACAACTTGGGTGGTCGTGGAGTTCGTGTGGCCTTTGGGCTTCACACGTGTACATAGGTAACCCGTTCTGATATAATAAAGTAGTTTGTGGTTCAACTCTAAAACCAATTGACAATGGAGAGATCAGCCCAAACCCTTATAAACCCACAGACAAAATCTCATATTTCCGAAGTAGGATATATATCTCAACAACGTAGTGGTGGTAGTGGTGGGAGATGATGCATTATGCTGACAGACAAAGTGGTAGTGCCGTAGTGGTCCTTAGCATGACCTGCATCCAATTGTACACCTTGCTGTATCATCAATATAGAAATGTTCAAGTTGTGCGGGTTAATTTACCGCCATAATATTAGATGATATATATGATTACATTGTTCCTCATGACCTTGTACTTGGTTTGCAAAAGAATCACAAAGTCGATCTTAAAAGACACACTAGAACAAACTAGTAAAACCTTGGGAGACATCATAATGATAGAAGTATGATCCACCATTGAGGGATTCATAGTTGATGGACAAGAAAAAACAGCACCTCATCATCAGAATTGCAGCATTGGAGATCAGATTAAGCTTTCAAGCTTCTCTCGTCGGATATGTGTTATGCATTACTCAATCTCCATGACAGAGAAAGAACAAGAACTTGGAAATCATCAGCACACACGGATTGAAATTGACATACATTTCCGGAGAATTGAATACACAAATTAGTAGTGATCGAAAGAGAACTGATCATGGTGAAAATAA
Organism: Comarum palustre; assembly: GCA_951800085.1. Classification (NCBI taxonomy): domain Eukaryota; kingdom Viridiplantae; phylum Streptophyta; class Magnoliopsida; order Rosales; family Rosaceae; genus Comarum; species Comarum palustre. The sequence goes on along the minus strand of OX637574.1, from coordinate 958,827 downwards.
GACGATCAACCTCAACCAAAAACAAAGTCTCATTAACTGTTGCAACAGCTTTGTAACTTATGATCAGTGACCATGAAACTAAATTAAGGGACTTGGAAGAAAAGTATGAAATATGTTCAATGTCTACTTTGATTCAAAAGAAGAATAGGTCTTGTTCCAAATTGTTGAATCCATTCCATGAAAGCATGGAATCCACACTCTCAACCCACTGCTGTAGACAGTTCTGTTGCAGTAGCGATTGATCAGTGCCTATTATTGAAGGGTTGTAATTAGACACTTCCACAGAAAATGAAGAATTAGTAGCAGTAGCACTAGTGTTGTTGGAACTAGTGGTGCTGCTGTTGCTAACTCCTTGGTTCAATATGAATGCTCCCAAATCCAAGCTCCCACAAAACATGTCATAATTTTTCAGAACATCAGATGCCTCATCAAAGGCACTTAACTCAACCTCATTGGGATGTTCTTCAAATCCATTATTCCCATCATCCTCATCCTGCAGCAATTTCGGCTCCAAGCCACTGGCTTGTCCTAGTTCTGTTGAAATATCAGTAACTATCTTTTTATTTCCTTCCATGCTTTCTTTTGGCTCAATGTCTTTGTTTTTCACGGAGTCTACTCCAAGGAGCTTTAACCTCTTCTTGATTCTTGTATTCCAGTGGTTCTTGATCTCATTATCCGTCCTACCCGGAAATTGTGAAGCAATCTTAGACCACCTGAAGATGAATCAGTTTACTATTAGGCCTTGGTAACAAAATCAGTTTACCCTCTTACATTTTGTGCAAGAACTAACATAAACAGTACCTGTTACCAAGACATGAATGGAGTTGAATGATCTTATCCTCTTCTGCTTCTGTAAAAGCACCTCTCTTGAGGTCTGGCCTCAGATAATTGATCCATCTAAGTCTGCAGCTTTTTCCACATCTAAGCAATCCTACAGCACCATACAAATGCTTACCAAGTCAGACCACTGTTTCAAACAAAAAGAAAAGAAAGGGGTCTAGCTAAACAAAAAATATGTACACAAATATATACCTGCAAGCTTAGGAACCATTCTCCAGCAATGAATACCATTGTTGAGGATAAAATTCATGAGTTTGTGATCCTCCTCAATTGTCCATGGACCTCTTTTCAACCCAACTTTGTCACAACAAGGCTGCCTTCCCATTTTTCGCAAACTCGACAGATTGAGCAAGAAACTAAGAAAGCTTCTAGTTAGTTCGTTTGATTTCCTAAGTGGACAATCAAGTGGGGAAGGCTAGCTTAAAAAGGAGCCTACAATTCCAAATAAAGATGCTGCCAGTTCATTCAGGCACATAAACAAATCAAAGCTGTTGTTTGAGAGGTGAGAAAAATGATTGAATGGAAAGAAAAGAAAGCATTTGAGTTTTTGATATAGAGGTATAGAAAGCTAGCTAGCATGGAACTGTCATTATAAAATGGCACCACCCTCTCTATAGAGCCAATTGAATGATCAGTCCTGTTTTGTTACAGCAAAGAAAAACCAGACGTAGGTCGCCTTCAATTCATTTTCATTGATGAAGAAACTTTGAATCAATTATTTTAGCAACCTAAGTCCTCCCTCATTGGCTTTAATGTATGAAATAAGCCAAGAAAATAAACAATGAACTTGATTGGGATTCTTTTGTTCCTGTGAAGGCTGCCTACTTTTGTCGTTGGACGCAACTCATTAGGCTTTGGGGAGAGAGATGCCTTCATTCACTAGCAAATGACACCATCTGAAAATTCCAAACATGGATTCAGTTGGCCACTTGGGATTTGGATGAATCACGTAAATTGGTCTGCAACCTACATCACAGAGTTTAAGTCGCCAGTCAAAGTATTTTAGTTGATTAGCCGAAAAGTACAGAAGTAAAGAGACAAACATAGCTTCTTAGAATCCTAACCTAATAATTAGAAGATTTGATTCACTCAAATATAATGATATTAAGAAAATAAACTTTTTAACATATTATTTATTTCATCATAAATGTTTATATAAGAGTTTACAAGGAATACAAATGGTAAGTATTAACTATGATATATCAGAAATTACTATACGACATAACTACAATATATTTATATTCATATTCTGACTCATGCTAATACACTCCCCTCAAGTTGGCTCATATACATTAACCATGTCCAATTTGTCTAGTGAGTCATATAATGTCTTCTTAGAAACTCATTTAGTGAGTATATCTGCAAGTTGTTCTTCAGTTGGAACAAAAGGAAAACTAATAATTTTGGCATTTAGTTTTTCCTTTATGAAGTGTCGATCAACCTCCACATGTTTAGTATGATCATGTTGAATTGGATTTTGTGACTTATCAATTGCAGCTTTGTTGTCAAAATATAACTGCATAACATTTTTGGGATTAACACACAAATCACGTAACAGATTTTGTACCCACCACAATTCACACTCTATGGGTCATACCTCTGTACTCAGCTTCAACACTAGATCGTGCCACAACATTCTATTTTTTACTCTTTCATGTAACCAAATTACCTCCCACAAATGTGAAGTAACCTGATGTCGACCTCATTTCTATAATATATTCAGCCTAATCTGCATTTGTGAAGCCACAAACATCGAGGATGCTGTTGTGTTTAAAAAACATTACTCCTCTCATTGGAGCTGATTTTAAGTACCTTAAAATTCTTGCAACAACATCTATGTGACTCTCGCTCGGGTTATGTATGAATTAACTCACCACACTCATTGCATATGCAATATATGGTCTAGTATGGGTCAAGTAAATTAAGCGCCCAACCAATCTCTGATAGTCAGTTCGGTCTGTGGGTACTTGGTCCAGATAACACTTGCACCCATTCTGATATCCTCCATAGCTAACAAATACACACTTAATTGTCCGAGCATCAAGTTTAGATCTCTGTTTTTTAGGGACATGGACAAAAGTAACACAACCGAAGACACGAACAAGAAGATTATGAAATGAGGGTATAGAGACATGAGACACAAGAACCTCAAAAGAAATTTTTCCTTGAAGGCCACTAGGTGGAAGACGGTTAATTAGGTGAGATGAGGCTAGTACAACATCTCCTTAAAGATACTTAGGCCTATGAGCACTAAAGAGAATGACACGAGTCATATCAAGTGGTGACTGTTTTTTTTATTTCGGAAACTCCATTTTGTTCAAGTGTATGCGGACATGTAGTTTGATAAACTATCTCATGTGTTTGAAAAAAATCTTGAAAAACATGATTGACATATTCTCCCTCATTGTCAGAATGAAGGACTTTGATTAAGTTATTGTTTTGTTTGAACAAGGTTACGAAAAGCTTGAAAGTCTGGGAATACTTCATTTTTGGTCCGTAGAAGAACAACCTATGACAATCGAATATAATCATCAATAAATGACACAAAATATCACATACCAGACACAGTGGGTTCTCTAGAAGGTCCTCAAATATCAGAATGAATTATCTCAAAAGAAATAACACTTTTATTAAAAATACTAGGAGAATAAGTTACACTATGACTCTGGGCTAAGACACAAGTTTTACAATGTAAAGCAGACTCATCCACACCAATGAACAATGTAGGCATGGTTTTCCTCATAAGAATGGATACCCTAAAAGGCGGTGCCACAACCAAAATTCACTTAGCGTATCAGAGTTAGAAGTCAAAGCGATGCAAGACTGTGCTACTGGTTTCTTCCCCGCATACGTCTGATCTAGATGAACAACCTGCCCTTTAGATACTCCCCAACCGATTATCTCCTTGGTGAGAAGATTCTAAAAAACCACATTCATAAGATAAAAGATTACAAAACATTTAGACTTAGTGTTCAACTATGGGACAAATATTAAGTGATGTGACAAGTCAGGGAAGTACCGTCTCGTGCCTTTTGAGCCTCAAACGCGTCCGAGGCGCGTTTTTAATACATGGGTATAAACCAATAGGATTTATAGCTAGTCAAGTAAGCTTTTATATATATATATATATATATATATATATATATATTGGTAATCTCACGTGTGCAAGCTGATACATTTATCTCATTAACGTATATGTAATTTCAGTTTGCAATAATATGATTAAACTCAAGCCGTGTTGGTAATTTGAACAGATTAAACTCCCTGACATGAACATAAACCAACTTATAGGGCCTAGAAGAGTTGATGATGATTGAATCCGCCAAGGATTATGGATCAGGATGTCACAAAATATCATCGACGATATGTAGTCAAACCCACGTGACTATTAACTCAACAATTTGAGTTAGATGGACGTTTCAGGAAATACTCCATAAGTGCATCCCACAATACTTTGTGGTCATTACTTTTTACACATATTGTCGTTGAAGGCTTTTGTTAATGTGACGCTTCAAATATTTAAGGGTAAGAGACTTCAAATCTTGACATCTAGACTTGCTAGCCTTGAGAGTCAATATTAGTGGTGTAACACTTTCTAATGAAAGTTCCACATAGACAGCCCATATGGAATTCCCTGTGAATCCCTATTGTAGAATCCTATGTTACTAATTAGTTTCTATATGTGCAAATAAACTAGGCAAAGCACATGCAAACCCACAAAAATAAAACACTTAATTAGTTTCTCCACAAACACACTCCCCTAAACCAAATCTACCAGCATTCCACATTATCACCTGAAACTAGACAAACCATTTCCAACACAATGCTCATCTCATAGCGACTCAAACCCAGAACTCAATCCAGCCAAAGAACCAAACCCAGAAACAGAGACTCACAGAATGTAAATGAGTATATATTTGAAGCTCAAACAAATTAATGATCACCTTCATCAAGTAGAAAGAAACATGTATACATTCAACACAACAATGTAAGTGGCAAAGGTCCTTCCTTGAATCAATTAAACTCATCGCATCTTCGCCTAATCTCTCCCTTCCTCCCGGTCTGAATCCCATACACACTGATCTTCTCCATCGCCCTCGCAAAAGCGTAGCCCCTGATCCTTTGCATACAGCTCCACATACAGCTCAACTGACTTGTCACATCACTTAAGACTTAGTGTTCAACTGTGAGACAAATATTAACTGTGTTCAACTGTGGCTTTATTAATTAAGTTTGTTTAAACAAAATAAACCTATTTTTTCTAGAATTATAGAAGTTGTCATTATCTTTAGTCGTTAATTAAATTGTATCACATGAATATATGAACCTAAACCCTATACCCTATACCCTATACCCTAAACCCTATACCCTAACCCCTATACCCTAACCCTTAAACCATAAACTCTATATCTAAAACTCAATTCCTCTATTTGTAACCGAACTTAAAGGTTATAAACAAAATGCATGGTTAATACCTACACCATAAGCACAAATTAAAATGTAGAAAACATAATTAAAATCAGAATAGCAAAACCGTCAGGAGAAAAATAATGACAAATTTTAGTTTTAAAAATAAAACATATAAGGCATGTTAAATAATTTGAATTTGATGTAAATTAAAATGAAATATGTGAATGCGTTTATCTTAAAAGATGTTCCATTTTTGGGGTTTTCTCTAATTTTCTCAATTTTATTTGAAGAACAATGTTGATGTAATGTTAGTTAAAATAGAGAGCATTGATGCAGCCACATTTCAAAAGTGACTATAGCCAAAATAACATTTCAGCTAATTTAAGCTAAATTTAACTTAAAATGGCTAGCATTACTAAAGACGTTCTAATATCTCTATTATGTCACCACATCAAAAAAATGTCATAAGATTGTCATTGTTGTCAATTGAAAGCTCATATATAGTTAAAACCTATGTTAGTTTCCTACCGGGTATTAGTTTTCTCTGATCTGCTTGTTTTGTATCGTGCCTGCATATATAAGGACTATTGATGCCGATCATGCCTAAGATATCTCATTGGCCTTTTTTGCTATTGATTGTCGACATGAGATGCTTTGGTTACCTTGGTCTTGTGATTGGACATACTAGCCGGGTGGATGCGACACTCGCTGCACCTAGGCTTGGTGCACTTGCTCGTGTATTTGGAGTGGTTGTTGGGTGTGGTGGACACTCTTGTGAATAACCCGGCACTGGGGAGCTAGTCGAACTTGTTGACATGCCGGATTTCAGCCTTGGGTTCGGTAAGGCAGGTAGAACTCGGTATGCCCGAACCATTCCGTGTTGACGACCCTCTCTCTTTATTGTTTTAAGCTAAATGGGAACTCGAAAGTGATTTGTGATGTAAACAAGTGGATGTGCTTCTTGTTATATAGCAATGCTTTTGGTATGTTGCAAGCTTGAGGAGCGCGGCGTTAGGTAGAGGTTCTAATTCTTGTGGAGCAAGCAAACAAAGATGGACAACTCATTTAGATAAACAAATTGATTTCTTTCCATTTGTTTTTCATGTCAACGTTTTGGCATTGCCATTGTTGAGGATGACTAAGTTACATTACTTTTTTTCATTGAGTATGAGTTTGGTGAGGAATTAGGGCTGGTTCTTGAAGGAATGAGTGGTGTACCATGCTGAAATGGGAGTGCAACGTTGGTTTATTTAGGACAACAATAGTGATGATGAGACGGTGCTACTAAGGTGGTATAGAGTGGGAACTACAATATTACCCAGCACTTGTAGTCTTAAATCAAGACTCACAAGGCCGGATTCGCACATTGCGCAATGCAAGCACGCGAAGCGTGCCAATGGGTAGGGTTTATTGATGTGGACTAGTTTTTTTCACACGCCTTTGAGGTTGTCACTACATGACGTGCTCCACAATCAACTTAGAGAGAGAGTATTTCATGCATCAGTAAAAGACAAAAAAAATAAAAATAAACAGTACATACATCTGACGGTGAGGAGATGATCATATAATATGGATTAGGTAGGTCACTACCGGTGACGGTGCACGGAATAATTTTCATCGATCCATGGATGGTTATGTGGGTGAGGTTCGGATCTTGTGATATAGTTTTGGCCGTCAGGGTATGCATGTCGGTTCAAGGCGTGACAGTGGGGTATACATGTCGCGTGGCCGCCTTGGAGAGGCACAAGAGCATTGTGAAGCCGGAGGCGTTGGATTCGACATTAATGAATGTGGTGCACCATTTTAATCTTGGAAGTGGTTACTGTTAGAACCAAACTATAATCTTCGAAGCAAACAATAAATATATAATAATAATTGAATTGAAATCAAAGAATAACAGCGAAATTGAAATTAAATTCACTAACTTGATCAGATAGAGGTCTGCTTTGCAGTGACTTAAGACAGAAATTCGTCCCCACTTTTGCTGCAGTTTCGGATGTCTATCTAGAGGATACAACTATCTGGTTCAAGTTCTTGCTTGACGAATTTACTTTGTGCTTCTCAGAAATATGTTTTGGGGTGGAAGAAGAAGAGCATATCGTTTTTGATGGGAAACAATGACCAAAAGGTCGTCCTTAAATAAAAGTCAATTTGAACAGACGTAACTGTCCTGAACAGTTATATCTTTTTGAATTTATCCGAATTTAAAATTCAAATAATAATAATATTATTATTTCAAAATTTTAAAACATATTTTATTTCAATAGAGCCCAAGTCCATCTTTGACTTTTAAATAATATATATTTATTTTTTATTGAAAACCTAATAGAAAAGTCCACCAAGCCCACACAAGGTATTTAATCCATTTAATACCTCACATGAGTATTTCTTATAAATGTTTATTACATTTAATTATTCTTCAATGTGAGACAAGTTCTAATAGTTACGAGTGAATGAATGCGAATAGGGGAGTGTTGGTTATCAATCACTATAAGTACCAAGTGTGGGAGGTTTTAAGGAGAAGTTCTATGGCGACCTATGTAGCGGACTGGCAGGAGGAGCAAAATGTGGGTTCTAAGGATAGATCCCGGGGTTGGGGACAAAGGCGGTGGAGGTTAATGACACTGGACTTACGAACAGGGTGTTGAAAAACCTGGCTTATCCGTATACAGGGCTTTTGCCGTGGCAGGAGGGTTACCAAAAACATGTGAAGAGAAAGGTGAGAAGGAAACCGAGAAGGAGAAGAAAGCAGAGGTTATTTGTGACCCCTTTTTTCTTGTAGCTAGGGATGTATTTGTTTGTCATTAACTTTGTAGATAGGGAAATATGTTAACGGTTAATGAAACAGCTTAGAAATGAGGATATAGAGGTATGTGTAATGTGGTGTATAGTATGGAATATTAACCTCAGTGATCGTCTATCATTGCCATCCAACAATTTTAAGTTCGAAGTTCTCAATGCACTCAAACCATTGCTAACCAATATATATATTTCAAAGTTTTGTTTAATTTGGTGTGAGACTTACGTATTTGTATAGGATTAGGACATCTTCAACCCTTAGTCTAAAACCTATAATATGTTTAGGATTTGAAAATTTTTATCTCCAACACATTAGTCAAGTTGAGCTAAAATATGATTTACCTAAAATGTCTTCTATTTTGACTCAACCGAATATGACTAAAACCTATAATTTATGAGAGTGAGTGGGTGTAGACCAATGTCATATTTTATTAATATAATGATATAATATGATTAAATAATTGGGTTTCACTAAATGTATGATTACATAATGATATAAAATGATCAAATAGATTTGGGTTTTGTCTCATAGGTTGAAGATACAAAACTTATATGAATAATTATAGGTTTAGATGACCTAAATTTTAATATAGGTTTAGATTTTAGACCAATTATTAGAAATACCTTTTAAAGCATTAAGTCATATCCATATTTCTTTTCAATTTAGATTAACTAAATAGAGAATGCGTGAGATATTCAAAATTATGATTTGATATTGAAATCGTGATGTTGAATATGATATTATCTCCATACTTTTTAATTTAGATTAACTAAACAGAGATATTTAAAATTGTGATTTGATATTGAGATCGTGATGTTGTGTTCTTATTCATATAGGGACAAATTTTCTAGCAAATTCGTACCTTTTATACCTCTTTTTGAATAGCAAATACAAGATCCCGGAATCATAGCCGTTGTAATTGCCTAAACACCATACGATTCAAAGTAAAAACTCAACCGTTATAAAACCCTACCATTCCCCCAATCTGCCTTTTTGTTTTCACTTTCTCCGATCCGGAACACCCAACAATGGTTAGACAAGAACAAGAACCAAAACAGAGCCCAAGAACTCAACCCAGACAATCAAACCCAGTTGAGATCGGAAACAGCACAAGTGGTGGTAACATCTCGTTTCTCAGCCCCAGATTCAAATCGGCGGCCGCCATGGCCGGTTGGGACGAAGAGAGTCTCTTGATGGCGAGCCTCATCGTCGACGACACGCCGGAGCAAGATATCAAACACAAGCGACGATCTGTTTTCAGGTCCAAGACTAGTCCACCCACCAATTCATCGAGAAGGTATTTCATTCTTCAACTGATCTAGTTTGTAAGATTGAAAGTTATGTTCTTTCCTGTGTTTTGATTCATATTTTTTGGGTGGTTCAGAAAGCGGAGAGTTCAGCGAAAGAGCCCGGTTTCGATCCCAGTGGGTGTTCTTGACCTTGATAATGTAGAAGCTACAAAAGAAGGTAACATTACTAACATACCATTCTTGGGATTTTCTTGAATTTCAAATGCCCAGTTCTTGCTTCAATTTTTCTCTTTTACTTGAATTTGGGTATTTTGATGGGCAGAGAGTGTGAAGGAGAAGGTAGAGACTGAGATTGTTGTTGTGAATGAAGAAAAGAAAAGAGGGGAAGATGAGAAGAAGGGTGAGAGCTCTGGTGCTTCGTGCTCGAGTTCGAATCTTCCTTGCATGGATAAGCTCAGGGATGAGCTTTCTTGTGCAGTAAGAGCCTTCTCACTTTGATGAATTGAATTTAGAACAATTGAGTTTCATTTAGTACTTATACAAAATGGTTTGATGTTCTTGGGCAGATCTGCTTGGACATTTGCTTTGAACCCAGTACTACTCCTTGTGGACACAGGTGAGTTTGAGATTAACCAAGTGTGAGCTAAATTTTTACAATTGTGGATCCTATAGAGTTGTTGAACTTCAATGAGGGTTTGGATGATGAAACCTCCTAGTGTTTGATACTTTTGCTGAGTAGTCCTGTTTGATTTGTAGTTTCTGTAAGAATTGCTTGCGATCTGCTGCGGATAAATGTGGGAAGAGGTGCCCCAAATGCAGGCAGCTAATGAGGTCTGGTATTTTAGCTATAATTTAAAGTTGATCAGATTGGGGATAGGCATTACTGTAATGCAATTGTGGGTGTTATTTGTCATCATTTGCAGCAATGGAAGATCTTGCACCGTGAACACGGTTCTGTGGAACACGATTCAGCTTCTGTTTCCGCAAGAAGTTGAAGCAAGGAAAGCAGCTGGAGCCTTGAATAGTCGTGAAGAAGCTGAGAGGAAAATCCCTGATATGGCCTTTAGTACTAGCAACCCGAGGAATCAAAGCAGGAGAGTATTAGGTAGAGATGTGGCGGCAAGGAGAAGGGTACTTTTAAGCCAAGAAGAAGACGAGGATGATCCAGCACCCCTAGCTATAAGGTTACAGATGAGAGAAGCTCAGAATCAAAACCGAGATCCAGGAAGCTTCACTCAACCAACAAGGGTATCCGCAACCAGAGAAATTCGGCCTATAAGGAGAGTATCAGGCAGAGATGTCAATCCAACCAGTAGCAGAAGGGTGGCAAACCAAGATGAGGATGCTGCATTAGCTCTGAGGTTACAGAGGGAGGATTTTATGGAGGCATTTAGGGGAACTAGTGACCAGTCTAGTGCCTCTCTTTTGTCGGCTAGAGCAAACATTAGAGCCATGGCTTCTAGAGCCACTAATCATGGTGCTGCAAACCGATTTATGTAATCTACATTTCACTTTGGTGCTCTACTGCATTGTACTGCTGTTCTCATTACTGTTCACTAGCATTGCTCAATCGTAGTAGTTACTAAATCTGTTGCATTACTTTGTTCATGTACTCACAAAGAACTGTGAACATAGCTTATCTTGGACGGAAGGTTTTTTATGAACATTTCATTCTTTTTTGTGTACAGTTTCCTAATGCATTTGGACGGAAGGACATGCTTTAAACCTATTTGATCAAAGCTGTGATGTCCCCAAGAGACCTTTCAAAGACATGATCTCTTGATGAATCAAAGGACCTGACTGACTGACTTGACATCTGCAGTATCATCACCTGGACATGTCACACAGAAGGGTAAGCATTTGGAATTAGCCATTCTTGTTCACATCACAGTCAAAATATAGATACATAAGTGAAATTGAGAGGGCGGCACCCCTCTTAGTCCCGCAACCTGTCAACTTCCCAAGAGTAACTGGTAACTCAATGCAGTCGAAATATCCCAGTAGTAACTGGTAGCTTACCTTCCATACATTGATGAATCTGAATCTATCATGGACTGGTAAAATTAGCCCCCCGGGCAGTGATCAATGCAGAACCTTCAGCCTTGTTGACATCCGAGTGCTTGTATGACTTGTAACCCATCACTTATTTACATGGAAAATGGGGTTGATCCGTAGACGTAAAACTTTGGGGGATGGTATACCTTGTGTGTGTGTGTGTTTTGTCTTTTAGCTGGGAAGAGCCGAGGAGCAAAACATTTATCAGGCATTCAGGCCGGTCCAACACTCTAAGGATAGTGTTCTCATTTTTCCTTGATCAAAGGATAGTTTTGCCTACAACCTTGTTCACCAAGCTAATGGAACACTCGGCACACTCGTGAACACAGGAGTTATGATCTTGAAACCACAAAGGTACGCTCCATCTAAACAGCAGACTGCTTTGAAAACACATGAATCATATAATTGCTTCATCCTAAACCACCCAAAGGTATGCTCTTCCAGAATCTTTGAACGCATTTCCTGTCCAGCTTCCATAGGGGTGGCAATGATCCGGCTTAAGGCAGCTTCCTCGCCAACATGAGTGTTCCAGGGGACATCCTCCAAACCCTATTGCATTACTTTGTTCATGTACTCCCAACATTTACAAAGTACTATGAACACAGCTTTTCTTAGAAGGATACCTAAGCAAGACTTGTTTTTTGTTTTAAAATGCAGATTGTATACCTACGACCCCTAATGCATTTCTCTGACATGCTTTGAACGTAATTGATTACACACAAGCTATGACTTAGCTGCAGGTTCTGCAGTGCTATGTGCATACAAGGCAAGGGACTAGGCAGTTCAAAATGGCAACCAGAATATGAAACCGGTAACCTCGCAAATAAAACAAACTAACCAAACACTTCAAACTTGTAATGGTACACGTTCGATTACATTCCATCTGTTGTTTTCATCTATGGGCACACTACAAGAAGTAAATCCCCGGCAGGGCAAACTAACTGCTCTTTGTTCATTAGACCACCAAACAGAACCCCTCATCAGACTCATGGTATCAGGAAACAAAATGGCAAACACAGAAGACCATCCCTGCCACCTAAAAACAGAGGTCGTATGGCACAACAATACTTCCTTTCACTTGCTTCAACAAACATGATGACTTGTTTGCTTGTGAGAATTTTGCAAAACTGTTGATTGAAGCAAGTCCACAAACAAACCCCACCCTCGTAAAGACCAACATGTTTTCATAACCTATATTTGTACAAGGGGGGCCTTACTGGAGAATTGGCCACCGAGTAAAATCTGTCTGTTGGAGTCAGTGCCTGTGAGAGTGTTTTCGGCTAACAAAATGGGCATCTCCCTTCCCCTTGTTCCATCTCTGTAAGAGGGTCAGACCAATAGAAATATAGCCTACAACAGTCATAACCCAAAATTCTCTATACGGAGACAATGCCAGGGAAGAGAGATAGGAATAGTATCCAGCAAACAGGTACAGTAAATGCATCCTCACTTCTAGGTTTCGGATTGGAGGGAAAGACACCAGAAAAGAATTGAACTGAGGGTTTGAAGTGAAGATACCATGAAGGATCACACCTGTGGAAAGAGCTGAATCCAAGACCCATGGAAAGCTATGATCTGTCCCAATTCTCTGCAACCACAGACACTAGTTTACATAGAGAAAATTGGATAAATTCTTGTATAGCTTAAACATCACACAAATGGTCATCAGAACAAGGTATGAAATCCTAATTATATTTGCATGTAATCCACATGGCTTGGTCAGGGGCAAAGAAACTTAAGCATAGTGCATCATTTTTACATTCTATGGCATGGTGCATATAGATATGAAACTCATTGGAAACTCTTTTGCAAGCATCTTGATGAATGTTGAAAACTTTGTGCTTCTAGAGAGTTAATGACAAGGAATATTTGGTTCTGGACAATATTCTTGGTATGGTGGACATAGATATGAAACTCTAAGGATTTCTATAGAGATGAGAAATATAATTGATATAATCATCATACCTCCAACCAAGTCACAAATGATGGGCCAAACATGAGTGCTCCAGTAAGATGCAAAGTAAACAATCCATGACGATGATGGAATATCTCTAATTGAGTTTCACCAAAACTTTTTGAACAGTCTGGGCTATTGGAGCACGTATCTTCAGATGGGAAATTTTGGTTTGATAGACCATCACGTTTGAATATAAGTTTATCAGACCCATCATTGCTGTCTTTCTTATAATCAAATGATTCATGTCTTCGTGCATGGCTGCGAAATGAAGCTGTCAAATAACTGTTACAAAGACAGAGCAAATTTTAGGATCACATTTTTTTAAGATATGGTAGGAAAGGACTCATGAATTTTACAATATTATGCATAAACTAGAAACAATGCATGGACAGAAAATGGACAGAAAAGTGCATGGCGTTACGAAATACCTGCAAAGTGCAGTATGACAGCATAAAGCATGATAGAACAAGAGAACAAGTAGACCCAATGCCGGATGAACCAAGCATGCCAAATTAATAGCAACAAGTGCTGTAACCAGTAGGGGATTAGCTCTTATAACCCTCAGCATCTGTTCAAAAAAGAGTCAAATGAAAGTTTATGAATCAGTATTTCAATGTTTTTCAAGAAGAGCTGAAGGAAACAAAGAGGACAAGTAAAGCCAAATCTTTCAAAATTTGAAGTGCACAAAATCACCAAAAAAAACTAAATGAAGACATTCAAACACACACGTGCAGTTTCTAATAGCTACATGGGCAGGACACAGTTCATAAATATGATGGAGTTGGTAATGATGACATTAGTATTACAGATAAAATTTACCTTCCATGAACAGAAACCGGAGGACATATTCAGAAACCATTGAGAACTTTTTTCCGACAACTGAAACCTGCCAATAAAATTCCAATCATTCCACTATTGGCACTAGTAAATACGTAACTTTTCATCCAATAGTGTACAAAGAATAATAAAGAAACTGACCTTTCCTTGATGAAAATATGTAGCAGAGCAGCCCCATAAAACACAAACTGGGATATCAAAATCAGAATGGCTATGAAGCCATTAGCCATGAAATAGCAGACAACTGAGACAATGGTGAAGCTAGCAAATGAAGGTGATGCTTGAGAAATCCAAAATCCAACGAGTAAAGAGAGGCAGATTGGTGCAATAGCAAGGTAGATAAATGGTACTGGGAATCTCAAATTGGACTCTAGTGCCTTCAACATCGAGGGTATGGGTAGGTTACGATCCCATGCACATGCTTGCCGCATCAGTGCGAAAAAGATAACAACAATGGAGAAACCAATAATCTGCAAGACAAGAGCCCTATAACATGATCAATAATCAATTCCTTTCCATCTGTTGCAAATTCCAATTTGAGTATAAAAAAGTCTTTATTCCCTTGTTAAACTACTTAGAAAGCATTTTTTTAAATAAAAATAACAAAAGCTTTATAGAGCATGAGAAAGAATACATGAGCTTTTTTCACCAACATTCTACCCCGATTGATCCAACCTGCCCATCAACCGAGTGCAAAATATTGAACTGGTTCAATGTCTGACCAACCACCAGAATTAAATGGTTCATAAGTGAATATTAAGATTCGAACCTGGCCCTCAGTCCCTCACCACTAAGCGATATACGCCCATGCTTCCAATTCAACATACATTATATTCATTTAATATTGATTTTGCATGTTTAGGTTCAACAAATGGAAACTGTCACTAGATCCTGTAATTGGGAGATGGGACATGTTACAGAAGTGAACCGCAGTTTGAAATAATCAGATGCATATTGTCCACACATCTATATGTATATGATTGTTCACATTAAATAACTACAGATACTATACATCAATGATTAGCTCAAAGGTTATAATTATTAACATAAGAGCAACTAAATATAAATAACATGGACCCTTTCAGTCAAATCTCTATAATTTCCTACTCCCCTCAAACCCCGCAGCAATCACTTTATAAGCATATAGAACAAAAGAAACTGAAGAAACACAGCTGATATCCAGAAATATCTTGAAGTGGGATATTGGAAGTCATTACCTGTGAATTATACACAAGCAAAAACCTGCTGGCAACTGCAATAACAGAAAGTGTCATCTCGCTCCTATATGAACAATGTGGATCTACCTGAAGAGAAGCAGTGTATGAAAATGTAAAAACCTTAGCCTTGCAACAATAGAAAGAAATCATCATAATTTTCTGTTCTTGCTTAAGTAGAACTTATAATTAAGCAATGTCTTGTGTCAATATCATATGATAAAGTAACTGAAATTCTGAAAGTATAGGTGAGATCTTACCACCAACATAACAGAGGTTCTCTCCAAACTTATAGGTGAACTCCATAACAATGGTGATGAATCAACAACAATTGTGTCGCTATCCAAATTCCTGAATACGTGCAGCCCTGATGTTTCATCCCAAGCAAATGCAACTGGTGGGAAACACCGAAGCTTGCAGAGCTCTATAATACAAAGAAAGAGCAAGCTTAGTCATACAAGAAAAACCATTTGTCAACATTCTTTAATCAATGACAATATACGAACCAAAGATATAAAACATAATAGAGGTACAAGTTATAAAACTACTTACTGCTATCATCCATATCTCCAGCCTGTTCATCTGGAAGTCCAGAAGTCTTTATTCCACAACCTGCGGTCTTCAAAGAAAATGTTACAGGCAGAAGGCCTAAGCTACTTGTGAATGATAGATTTAAAGCAAGGGGATGATCTTCCTTCCAAGATAAATCCTGCATAACAATCCAGGTCATGATCGGTCAAACAAATATTCAGACAAGTTGACAGCTGAAGTTCCTACAATTTCCAAATTCCAGAATGAACGAGTCGTCAAAATCTTAACCTTGTGAGAATAACCAAACACCGGAGGTGACCAAGGAGAGATATCTCTCTCCCCTTCCTCTGGATTAAAAAACTGACCAACTGCCATGGAAACTGCTGGTGGAGGTCTACCTGAAATACTCTGATTACAAAATTGTCAACCGTCATGTACAAAACTCAATACAGTTGAAATATCACATTTAACAAGATAAAGAACAAAAGGTTTGAGTAACTGAGGATAAGAAACTCAGACAGACTTCAGACAAGACTAATAAATAAAGGCATTACAGAACGACTAAAATCAGTTATTGTTTTGAACTTCATTGCTATACTGAGCGGTGTTCACATGGTCAGTCACCATTAGATTTACACCCAAGGGTTCAAAACAAAACAACTCTACTTGAAAATAATTCTCTCCACCCTTGGATTTAAATCTAATGGTGACTGACCATAAATCTCTTGGTCAGTCACTGACTAGGTGAACATGACTATACTCACTGCATGTACTCCAGATCTATGCTTACAACACACAGGCCGGCCAAAACATATTTTAATCTATTGAAAAATAAAAATAATGATTTCAATAAAAAAAGTAAACTAACAATAAACATGGAAGCATAAAAGTTAATACAATACCGGACGTGGTGCAACTGAGATGGTCAGGAATCTGAAACCACGCATATCCTGCGGTGCTAAGAGGAGAATAGCTGAAGGGGGAGCTTGCTCTGTTTGGCTTCCAGGTTCAATCTAATAAGATAGAGCATATCCAAAAATCAAGGCATGCCAATGAAATCAGAATAAAAAATGTGCCAAAGGAACCATTCTGAGTAGCAAAATTGTTTCCAAAGAAAAAAAAAGGAGCAGCCTAATTAGAGTATAACAAAATTTACTTGAAACAAATAAAAAGTCCACTTCAAACTCTGAATACTCATATTTAAATACGATGAAAAATAATCTACTCAGATATAATAAGTCAATAACCCATGAAAACTGTACGGAAGCAATATTTAGTACCTGTCTCGGTGCTGGTCCTGATGGAATGAGCACCATCCTCGACGTCACCTCAGAGATCCTTTTACATAGAGGCAACTCTGAAGTTGAGTTTCCTTTTTCAGGCCATAGATGAAGTCTAACCCCAGAACACGGAGCAAGGTTGGTCACTAACATGAAGTTACTTCTACCATTGGTTCCCTGCACAAATAAATTAAGGTCTGAGAACTATCATGGATACAAAATGCAAAGTACAAAGAATATAAACAAGAGCTAGCGGTCATACAAACGGAATAGGAAAACTAACATGTCAAGGTAAATACTCATTCATCAAGCTTCAAAAGCACTACGAGGCCAATAGATCAAATATAACCCCCTCAACTCATAATGACAAATCAACTGTACAGACCCCTTTCATTTCAAACAAAGTCGTGCATGCACAATATAAAAAACTAATTCCAGAAACCTTTCTTAAGGTCAACCACGAACGAAAGAGTGCTGGGGAAGGAGGATTAATATATGAATTTAAAGAATCATGAATGACACAAAGCTTGAAAGTAACTTCAGAACAGTTCCCATATCACTAATCAAGACAGTAGATGGAAAGTTTCCTGATGCTAACCAATTTTCGAATGTCCAACCAGCGTCTTCGACCATCCATGGCTAAAACAGTGACAGTGGTTGTCTGAATATACAAGTCCCTCTCAAGGCCATCATCACTCCAATGAACATTGCTAGGACATGCATCAGAGATGATCAGTGATTCTGCAGTTGTACAGTTTATAAAATGAATACGTTAGCAATTGCCAAGAACCTTGTACATCGTTTTTAGCACTACTGCTACAGGATCTAGAAAATATGCCAAGGGTCATAACAAACCATAAAGAACAATATGATGGAGTTTCCACAACAATACAAAATGTCATTATCTATTACCTGTTCTGTCTTTTACGTCTCTAGTTGGAGCATGTATCGACTGTTGAGGCAACCGTGATTGCGTCCTCCAATTAAAAATTTGTGGTATCGCACTACGAAGCATTTTTGAGAAGATTGAAAGTCTTATTCGTGTGTCAGAGAAAGGCTGGCCTGTTCTGGGATCTGCCAAACTAAGGAGTGTGTGTGATACCTGGACAAGAGCACGTGTTATTATATTCCGTCTGCATATAATTGAATCTGGCTTTCAAACGTGACTTTCACTTACTTGGATAACTAATTGATTGCACCATAAGATAACTTGGTGTTCCATAGATAGCCAAACATTTTTCATGCTGGTACTACTGATCATAAAACCATGGGTAGGCGGCACAATGCCATCAAGGGATTCATACTTGGTCCTTACCTGAAGACAAAAACGAGAGTAAAAACACCCACAAAGTAAGGGTACATAGCAAGAACAATTATATACAGTGTTCTGCATGCAAATGATGTAAAAACAATAAATAAATAAATAAAAGATATTGCATACGCCCATACTAACTTTAGTACAATTATAAACCACTTCAAAAAAATATGAATATGCAACAGTTAGTCCAACTCTTCAATTATAGTCAGCAAGACATGTGTCAACAAAGGTACCTGGTAATCATTATGACCACCCGAAATAGATATGACAACAACATTTGAGAGGACAGGATCAGACAAGTAATGTCCTGCTGCAGTTGTTTGGACCTCGTATCCCTTTCTCCATTCTCGATTAACATGTCTAAAGTAGTGACCGAAGGAAGGCTGTAGTGCCACAGGAGGGTACCTGGATGAAAGAGGAAAAAATCATCAAAATAAGTCATGCCACCACTTTAAGAACACAAGACATTGTATGAGCCACAATACTCACTGGTGTGGGGTGGAAAGTGTAAGAATTGTTTCAACTGCTGACTTTCTCAAATGAGGGTCGATAACTGCAGCTCTAGCAACAAAACCGCCCATAGAGTGACCAACCAGTATAACACTTTTTGGCAAAGTCACAGAGGTTGCAGCTCCTTCCTTTTCTCTAGCCTTGAAAGAATCCTCGTATTGATCCAAAATCTGCACGTATGGTTGTAGCCTTGTAGGTTAAATACAATGAGAACTGAAAACATATGGATTATGGAAGCAAAACCTTCTTCTAAAAACTAAATAAACCACAAGCCACTCCTATCAAGATGTTGCATCCATAAAAGGAAAGTATTGACAGGGTAAAATTCCAACACTGAGAAATGAACGTCCCATTTTGACAAAACTGCATTAGAGAAATGTTATTTCTCACAATGCAATTACAAAGAAAATAGTATGCACTCAAGTATCAAGCATCGAGAGATTCCAATTCCACATTTAACCTAGTAGTTTCTGTACGAGACTGAGAGAGAGAAAAACTAACCCTGTGAATGCAACGGACTACATAGCCTGCCTGTTGTTCAAGTACACCACTATCCAAAGCAGAGTGTTCACCTTCAAGATCCACAGTGAACCAGTCCAACCTCGAATCATACTGATTCGGCAACTCATAGCCGCCTACATCCCTATCCTCCTCCCCTCCCTCCTCACGGCTCAACCAAGCCTCTCGGTAAAACGTAGGGTCAAGTGGACCTGCCTGATACGCCCTATCCGACTCCGCTGCCAATGACCTCACCTGTAAATCACAAAAATCCACAAACACTAAGCTTCCAACTCACAAAAACAGCAAAAATCCACCAAAACCTGAGCTCAACCTGCTTATAGCTCCCGCCGTTCCCCGGAATAAAAAGCACCGGAACGCCGCTGAGCTTCCGAACATGCTCCTTGAAATCAATCGCCTTCCATCCCTCGTGGTACAGATACAACCCGTACTTCGCCGGCAGCGCCGAATCGGGGCAACTCAACTGTATCGGAATATACGTCGGATACATGTACGTCATGTTACACCCGTTCGTAACCGGCTTCAACAAGCCGTAGATTCCGGCGAGGACGACGCCGAGGGCGAGAACAATGAGCAGTGCTATTCTGGACTTCGCTCTCAGCCCTAGTAGCACCTCCATCATCCTCAACCGCTTGAAATTCTCCGCAGCATTCGAAATCTAAGCTTCTAGAAAAATCGAAAATCTCTGTAAGGAAAGGGAATTGAGCTAGTAGCGAAGCATTGAATTCTACTAGAGTGAAGAAGGAAAATGCTTACGTGTGCAATGACGCAGTAGATCTGAGAGGAATCGCTGCGGAGGAAACGACGTTGGAGAGGTATGGAAGTGAATCGGAGCGAGTAGCAGAGTCCGTGTGTTATATAGTGGCGGTTTAGCGGGTCGGGTTGGGGTAATTTCGGGTGTTACTGGAGTGTATAAATTCGAGGAGCCGCAGAAACTGGAGATGGAGTGATAGTTAATAAATACGTCGTCTAATTTTTCCTTTTTCTAAAAAGGAAAAAAAGCGGCTAATTATTGGTAATGAAATTGAATTATTTGAAATAAAAACTTGAAATGATTTGTTATTTATTATGTTAGCTGTAGAGTGACAACGTACAACACTAGTATTGAGAAGATAATAGTCATTTTTAAAAGAAAAAATTATAAAAACAGTACATTAATTTTGCTCCACTGATAATTATGGTGTCTGAACTTTGTTAAATAACACATTAGTATATGAACTAACAAGTTAAGTCTAATTTTCGTACATGCCGTTATAACACCGTTAAAAGTTACTGTTCAATTTTTTTTGTTGAAATCTCTTATTTTTTTTTCAAAAATAAATTTCCTAGAGATGCAAGATAAACCAACATAATCATTCAACACCAAGTCTTGATACCACTCCTCTAATTTCAACACTTGAACAGATCAACGGGAAGCAATGTACTTAGGGTCGAGATCCCTCACGTTAATCATTTGAATGGTACAGGTATTTCGAGAATATCATTTTATAGATTAAAAATAATTTTACTTTTTTACCTTAGCAAAAATTATTTCTCTTTCAATTCCAAAGGAGGTGTTTTTAAGGAAATGCTCAGAAAATAAAAATGAACACATTAGTCATTTCTATCACAGACATCAATTCAATCATTTTCAGCTGAGCAATCCCAACATCCTACTGTTGTAGTCCTATAAACATCAAGATAAGAACTTATCACTAAGAAAGGCACCAAATTGAATTGGAATAATTCTTGATAAAGAGGGAGAGAGAGAGTGAGAAAGTATTAAACTTAATTGAACTCTATTCATCAAAAAAAGCTTCATAATTCACAGGAAAAAATGGCACAAGAATGTTCGAACTCGTCGTGGCTCCTCACCAGAAAATGGGATACATCTCACAGGCTCATCTAAATCCTACTCTCAGGCAACATATCTAACAAAAACACAGAGCATCACAAGGTCACATCGTGTAACTTTTCAAACTGAAACGCATCCCAAGGGCTACCGAGGCAGAGGCCACCTGAATGATTTAGCAGTACGAGTTTCAGGTAATGGGAGCTGGCTGCTATTCTCTTTGCTTAGCTTCTAACAGAATACACAGGCAGATGATAATGTAGGGGAGCAGTATCGCAGTTTTTGTATCCTAATTAATATGAGAACTCATGACCTCGAAGTGAGATGTATTTCTTTACCCAGATGGCAATGTCCTCTGCACAGGCGTGTGCCTGAGGGGTCTTAAGAAGCATATCTAGGGTTGCAAACTCATGAACTGCATCCTTATACTCCATTACAGGTGCATCAACATTTACCTTCCGAAGTTCCTCTGAGTAAGCAATGGCACGGTCTCTCATCCAATCATGTTCTGCCACCACTGTAAGGGTTGGAGGCATGAGCTTTAAGGGTGGTTGCCTATCTGGAATGAGAGGATTGGCGGCTGGATGATCCAAGCTAAACTCTTCCTCAGGTAAGAATAATTTCCATGCTAGCATGCACATTGACTTGTCATAGAAATACGAATTTGCCAATTTGATTTCTGAATGTGTGGGAACACTGCCAATGAAGAATGGATACATAAGGACCTGTGCAACCACCTTTACAGGCTCCAGAAGCTTGCCTGCCTCTACAGCTTTACGAGACACATAGTCTGCAATGTTTGCACCACAGCTCACCCCAAGGAGAACACATCTGTTTGTTAAATCAAAACATTAGCAATTTGGCAATCCAGCCCTCTTCTAGTGTAGATACCAGTAAGGAGAATAAGATAATAAATAGCCTACTTATATATGGGGTGCTAGAGCTACAGAATAAGAAAAACATCAATTCTCTCCCTTCTAGATCTGGATAAACCTTGCTAATTATTCAACTAGTAGAAACAATGCAACCCTTAAATTGAAAACCAATAGTTGTTAGTTGACATTAATCAAAGTCCAAACGAGATGGAAATGAGCTCCGAAGATGAAGCATTTCCACCAGTTGGGAAAACTGGACCAGGATCTGACTTGCAGTATTCCCAAGATAGTCTCCAATTGCAATATCGTGAAAGAAAAAGGATATACTCAAACTCAGATACAAGGCGCAAACGAAAAGAAAACAGCTCATGCACACGAATGTTAACCACAAGCAATGTGCTTAACTCCTGGATCTAATGAACTCTAAAACATTGATCACAAGCAATGCAAGCTACATTATAGCAACCTGGACCTAACTAAAGATTCAAAACTCACACATATATGCATGTTCTCTTCATATCAGATTAGAATCAGTGCATTTTAAGCAATCACTAACTAAAAATCAAAGTCGGAATCTCAACTTCAATAACAGTACTACAGCAATGAGAAGAAAATGATTACCTTGATGGATCTCCATGGGCAGCTAACCACGGCTCAACCATTGAAGCCCCGAAAGTGTCCACAATATGCCGATTATCGGTCTTCTTCGACTCGGTGGCGTCACCCATGGACAAATTGGCCAAATTGGCCTGCTTCCCCAACCAATTCAACACCTTCAACCCGTCCTCAAACGCCGCCGGGTACCTATTCTCCGGCGAAAGCCTATACCCCACTGCCAACACAATGACGTCACACAGTTTCGCAATCCGACGACAGAAACAGTCATTGGCCACCGAATCATTGCTCCCACTGACCCAACCGCCGCCGTGAAACTGCAAAAGCACCGGCAATTTCCGGCTCTTCTTAGCCGAATTCGCCGGAGAATACCCTCTGTACACTCCGATACCAACTCCGGCCATCAAGTTCAACCCCTCGACGTCATTACTATACCCATAGCTGCTCCTCCTCGGCTCCGCCTTCAACGTATTCGCCCCCGCCGCGTTGCCGTAGCTGTTCCGGCGAGAAGCATTGAAATCGGAGACCGACGGGGAGTTCAGATCGGGGCGGCGAGGTTTGGATTTGGCGGAGGTCTCCGGCGGACTGAGGGCGGACTCAGGGAGGAAGATACGGATGGAGAGAGAAGTGAAAGGATCGATGTGGATGTCCTTGGTGGCGACGCCGTCGTCGAACAAGGGGTTGGCGGCGGCGATGGTTTCTTCGGGGCGGGAGGTGACGCCGAAAGGGTCGAAGTCGTCGGGTCGGGTTTGGATCCGGTTCTGGAGACGGTGCTTCAAGAGGAACTTGAAGAAGACGCTGTAGAGCTTGACGGCGACGCTCGGCATTTCGCGATCTCTACAAAAGGCGGTGGGTTTGCAGAGACGGAAATGGGGATAATGATGATGAAGAAGCGTCGTCGTTTTGGGATTTCTAGGGTTTTGGGGGTAATCTGGGATTGCTTGAATCTAAAGGCCTTTCAATGGCGTGAGAGAGAGAAAGACAGAGGAGCCTGATTCGACAAAAATAAGCTGTCTTCGCTGTTCCTTTGGGTTTTCAAATATTATTTTTTACAATTTATTTTCTATTTGTTGGTAATATTTATTTAATGTGTCACTAATAAATTTAAAAGAAATTATTTTTGTTTGTATCCGGAAGATCCACGATATAGCCCCCCTTAAGAGGTGAAAAAAATTCAAACGGTGATGTTGTCATCGATTGGTTGGATTTCTTGAATATCGATCTTTCTTGCACTTTCCATTTCACTGAAAATCTTTACAATATCTTCGTCATCATCGTTTCTTCCCGCTTTCTCTTCTTGCCTTCAATTTCTGCAAAAACTCGATTATGTCTAAATACCAAAACCTTGATATGTATTGAGATAAAAACCAAGTTAGCTATGGTGAACATATATATTTTACCGATTTGGCCAACCTTTTAGCCTCCATGGCACTTTCTTCAACTTGTAAGGCTTCTTCGGCTAGAGCTTGTAGGGGTAAATGAAGAAAATTGATGACAATATATATTAATTTAGAAACAAATATGTGGAGAAGGAACATATATATATATATATATATGGTTCATTAGACTCTTTCATCATACCTTCAAAGGGTTCCTTAGACAATTGCTCTTCCAACCTCAACCTGGCAACATGAGCAAATACAACTTTGTTAGTTAAAATGTTGATAAAGAGAGACTCCTATTTCAAATAACCACATCACTTTAATATATCCTGTTAACGATATCTCTTCTATCAATCCTTTTGTTAATTTCATGATTCACTCCTTAAATCAGGATTGATTGGAGATTTGTGAATCATTCTATCACAAATCTGTCAATTTCATAATTCATTCCTCTCCAAATCAGGATTGATTGAAGATTTGTGAATCATTCTCTCTCACAAATCAGTCACTGATATCTATGTAATTAAGTTTTGATTATTTACATATAAGTAATACAGCAGTAGGTCTGTATAAAGTTGTTTCAATCACATAGTAGAAATCTAATGAAATATATTTTCAATATGGTATCAGAGCAGGTTAGATTCGAAACCGCATGCTTCCAGTATTCTTCTTCTCCCAATCTCGTCTTCTTCCTCTGTCATTTTCCTTGTGTGACTCCTTTTGTTTTTTAGTTTCAACTTGTTTTCTTTTCCTCTCCCATCATGATTTCAACTCTAAACATCAAACAGTTTGAGAAATTATCCTAAACAAATTACCTCGATTGGACCCGTTAGATTAGATCTCACCTCAATGGTTAAGAACTTTAGGGATATGTTGATGGCTCCACACCAGAACCTGAACACACAATCACGACCACCGCCACTGAAAACACCCTAGCTGCTTCGATCACCAATCATGCTTACAAAAAGTAGTTTACCGCAGATCAATAAATTGTTAACCTTCTCATCAGCACCCTCACCAGCAAGGTTAAAAAGCTTACTATTGGTTTTGACACCTCCAAAGGCATCTAGCATTGTTTGGCTTGCCATTATTCCCAATGTTCTGCTCCAAGTGTCTCCAGTTTCAAATTTCAATTGCTTGAACTACAAAAGTGCACTCAGTCTCTTGATGATTATCTTCAACAAGAAAAAAAACATTGCTGACGATTTGGCAGCCATTGATAAACCGGTTTCCTCTGATGATTTGGTTCTTGCAACTCTTCATGAATATATGATGCTTCGAACAGCCCTTACTCAACAGCCTTCTCTTCCTGACTTCACTAACCTCTGGGCTCGTATTCTGGCTTTTGAAGCACAACAACCCCGTCCTGCCAACACTCAAACTCCCATTGCTCTCTTCAATCAAAACCAACCCACTAATACCACCTCACGTCGTGAGCCATCGAACAATCACCAGCGCACCAATTTCTCTGGCCGTAATTCTAGTTTCGAAAACTGACAAGGTCATGGAGGCCAACAATACTATGGTGGTCGATCCGGACGCAATATTGATGCGCGTCCTCCGTATCAGGGGCAATTTTATCCACAAAATGGACCTTTCTTTCCATCTCCTTGGGTCGCTCGTTCACCAAATGGACATTTCTTACCACAGATTCGTTCATCTATTGTCTTCTGAACTTCGAGATCTTAGATTCTATAGGGAAATAGTCCAAGTGAATTCTATTTGGATTGGGAATCGAATGTTTAGCAATCTCCTATTTGGATTGGGAATGTTTAGCCATCTTCTATTTTGGTAGGGAATGTTTAGCCATCTTCTATTTGGGTTTGAAATGCATTGTCGGTGTTTGATTTCCTCTATTGAACTAGGAATGCTGGCTTTATAAGAAGAGCAGGAGACACAAAGAAGGGGGTAGCCAAAAGAGATGTGGAGCAGTAGTGTTATGGTTCTTGGAACCAAATCCCACCGAAGACTCTGGAGTAAATGTCGCGCTAGCTGCAGCAGCACCTCGGCAGAAACCATAGGCAGCACAGATGAACTCCTCACTGAGATCCTGGCGCGCATGCCGCTTCGATCCCTATTCCGCTTCAAATGCGTCTCCATCCAGTGGCACTCTCTTATGTCCGACCCCATTTTGTGTCACCTCCACACCCTCCTAAACCCAATGAACTCCCCCATCTCCGGCACATTTGCTCGCAACTTTTCTTTCATCCCTTTTCCTGTCGGTCATGATCGTTCTTCTCCTGTTAGTTCTTGTAGAAACCTATATGATGGCATCAGGATCATCCACTCCTGCAATGGCCTCTTGTTGTGTCGGGGCATTGATGAGACTTGTGAATCCCTATATTTTGTTGTCAATCCCACAACCAACAAGCTGTCGACACTTATGGTTCCCCCAGAGGTAACCAATATCATAGGTTGCTTTATGGCTTTTGATCCTTCCATATCACCTTATTATAAGGTCTTGTGCCTTCACACCACTCCCGAAGCCGAATCAAAGGTTGTCCTAGTACAAATATATTTGTCCGAGACTCGAAGTTGGAGGCTTCTCAAATCCTCTTTCAGGGAGAAAAGAAGTAGTTATGGAGACGGAGTATACTGCAATGGCGCATTTCACTGGTTAAACAAGCGTGCTGACATGACATACTATCTCATAGATGGAAAGCATTTTGGGATTGTTGAGGGGCCTCCCCAGCTCATGCAGAGGGATTGGAACCACCGTCTGTGCAGATATTTTGAGAAGTCCTGTGGAGATCATTTGCATCTCATTGATATTTATAAACCATGTATTAACAAATTCCAAGTGTTTGAGATGCCGAGAGACTACTCTGGCTGGTTTGTCAAGTACGATGTTGAACTTGATCCCATATGTTTCTGCCACATAAACATTGATTATGCATCCGTTGGTATTCTCTTACTGGATGAAAATGAAGAAGAGGAAAGTTCATCTCTGTTGCTGCATCTTCGTGATCAAGTTTTGACTTGTAATCTTAAGAGCAAGTCCTGCAATTTTTTTGGGTTTCCCGGTTCGAGTGCATTAGTTGGGAAGTACTTTTATCATCATATGGAGACTCTGGCTTGTGTGTAATGGTTCCAGCGCTGCTGTTGTGCATTATTTGTTATTTACAGTATTTGGTGTAATCATTTAAAGGAATGATATTGTTTGCTTGTTTGTTAATTGATTTCTTCTCCATGTTTAGATTTCTATGCTCTGTGGTTCATTATCCGATCTATACAAAAGCAAGTTTGCGATTATGACCCTACAAAAATCCTTCTTTCATCTATTTATCCGATACAAAAGCAAGTTGGCGATGATGACCCTGCAAATTATAAACAATATCATAAATTAAATTCCAAAATGGACTAAAGCAAGTAATATTCCCTAGTGCAAGGCATAACAAAACAAAAATACAGTATCATACAAAGCCCACACAGTGAGGGAATCTAGCAAAGAAACTGATTGGAGTTGTATTAATGTCTGCCAAACTTTTGAATATCTTATACTGAATTGAGGACTCAGACTAACAGAAATATACTATACAGGTGAGAAGCACACCACATTCAAGCTTCTTTACCCCCCCAATAAGTTCATGCATTGACCAGAAACTGTTTTAAACTAAACAAGAAGTTCGATCCCACTAAATTATGGTTCATCAGTTTTCAGCAGGATAGGTATTATTATGCTACAAATCTGAATCTGCATCGAGAGAGTTCAAGCATTGACCAGAAACTGTTTAAACTAAACAAGTTTGATCCCACTATATTATGGTTCATTAGTTTTCAGAAGGATAGGTATTATTATGCTTGAATCTGATTTAACGATACCTTAAGGCCTTCTAAACATATCTCTGGCTAGAGTTTGTTCTCCCTCTTATGTTTCTTGTTCAACCCTAGATAAACAAACAAAACAAACACAGTGAGAAACCAAACTTAAAAAAACTGTGTTTGTTTATCTAGGGTTGAACAAGAAACATAAGAGGGAGAACAAACTCTAGCCAGAGATATGTTTAGAAGGCCTTAAGGTATCGTTAAATCAGATTCAAGCATAATAATACCTATCCTTCTGAACGCATAATGAAATGTCTTCTACCCTTAAGCTTTTTCTGTGATTTTGCTTTTGAAGTGTTCTTCTCCTTCCCATGTGAATCACGGTCCACCCTATGAAAAAGATGAAGAATGTTAGATAGGGGGGAATAGACCTAACCACACTTCAAAATACTATATAAACAAAAAATAACAAAACTGGATAACTACTAACCCTTCAATTTGATCAGCTTCCTCCATATTAAACCTTTGAGGCCCAATGCTAACTGTGGAGAACTGGGAAGACTTATCAATATACAGCACCTTTGGGAGCCACTGATCAGTATAAGGAACCAAAGCGCTGAAGGCTTCAATTGACCTCTGATCTTTCAGAAAACACAGGTACATTTCCTCCTCGGTTTTCATGAAGGTTGTTATTGGCTGATATGTCGAGATGTTGCCCGGACCAATAACAAGGTTTGCTACTTTATGCCAATGCCATTCTTTATTAACATATCTGTTCAGCAAATAAACTTCCAACACCTCCTGTGAACGTTTACATCCTATGATGCCATCAGACGACCCTGGACCAATGAACGCACTAGATAAATTCAGACCTTCAGGAGCCTGGACTGTCAATGAGCAGTTCTCAGACTTCTTTGCATCAATCAAGGCAATCATCACACAGTCTGAGTCCTTTGATTTTTCATCTTTCTTCTCAAGTTTCTCCTCAAGTTTTACCTGAGCGACCCAAAAAAGCACCCGATGTTTGGGGACCAAAACTCCATGATCTCTATATTTCATTACACACTCCAATCCACAGGAGAATCTGTCCCACTTCTTCTTACATATATCAAAAACCCAAAAGTCAGAGCAATTTACCCATGGCTGAAGCTGAACTATCTTTTAGGAAGTATCAGCACTCTCCCCAAACCCGTACGCATTTGCCTGCCAATGGTGAGGGAATTGGATCTGGGATTCCACCCTTTGTGTGTCCACATTATAAATGTGAACTAAACCAGCTGGATCTAGAAAAGATACCCGGCCTGAACAATGGCCCATAATCTGCAGGCCTTCAGTCCAAGGCATTACTTCCCTGCCTTCAGTGCGGGTCTCAATCCTCTCCTCAAACTTATAAACATGCATAATTTTGGAACGGAAAGTCGGCTCGCGTGGAAGTACGAATATCCTTTCTTCTGAACTTTCTGGAAAATCCACGAGCACAAACCGCTGCGCAGTGGTTAAATCCCCCACCCCCAATTGCGTGGAAGGAGCTGATATTGGGGGGAGTCAGGTTCTACATTTGAACACAGTTTTTATAATGAATAACAGGACAGATTACCAAATAAAGATTGACTTCAATTAAAAACTAGAAAAAAAAAACTAGAACATCTGCCAATCCATATCCATATGGAAAATCCAACAGACTGTTTCACAATCATATTAAGTAAACTGACAACAGATTATATTTATATCAGAGGAAAACATAACAAGTTTTTCCATCATCACCTAACTAGAGATGCAAATTAGATTAGTCATAAGTGACAAAACAAGTAATAATTACTTAAATTCATCAAAATCCTCCTTCAATTGCTCAATAAAACCTAATAACCCAAAGATCCAGCACATAAACGACCAAGAAAGCAAACCAGCTTAGCTCCGACGAGAAATAACAACACACAAAATCATCATTAACTACAGGATTAGAGATAAAATTAGAATAGTTACAAGTGACAAACCAGGAATAAGACCATTTCACAATCATATAGGGCATAACGATCTAACACCCGATCCAATCAAAGAAAGCCTAACACAAGATCCAGCACATAAACGATCAAGAAAGCAAACCAGAAACCTAGAAACCTAATCGAACAAAATTCCACCAAGAAATTAAAATAAATCAAATGGATCTAACGATCTATACCTTCATCAAAGCTGAGTTTCCCTCGCCGACACTTGCAAGGCGATGAGAGTGAGGACTCCGGAGAACGACGCCGATATTTCGACGGCGATGTGAGACAGGCTGCCACGTCAGAAAGTCGACGCCGATTCTCGGACGGCGTTGTCAGTCGAACGCTGAGTCGTCGTAGGTGCGGAGCGGAGCAAAGCTTGAACTTCCAGACGAGAAGGAGATCTTCGGGGAGAGGCCATGGTTTGCAGTCCTGCCATGGATTCCGAAGAAGAAGAAGAAGAAGAAGAAGAAGAAGAAGACGCTTGGATTCTGTTTTTGACTTTTTTCTTTTTCCCTTCCTTAAATATCTTCGCACGCTTTTCAATTCTTAATTCTTTTTCTGGTCAACCATTATTTATTCTTGTTGTATCTAAAAAAGAAAAATTATTGTAACAACAAATATATATATATATGTAACCAAAAAAATAAAAATTATGTATCTTCTTCCCTCTTATCAAAATTGAGTAATTTCGAGGCTAAGTGATTAAAACAACAAAAAATGACATCATTGTTAAATGACGTGCTAACTAATTTACAATTTTATTATTAACGATAAAATCTAACAAATAAATAAATAAATAAGCTAACTGATAATCTCAAATTGAATCCTTTAATTTACCGTCTCATCTCATGACAATTTAAGTACTTTTGCGTGTATATTAATCCCACCTATAGGGTTTTGGGTTTTCGGCGATGTTGGCGGTAATTAGACTCACATGTATAATTTAGAACAATGTTTGTCAAATATTCCTTATTTTTCATTTTTTTTATCTTTTCACGAAATTCTTTATTCTTTCCTTTATTGGTTGGCGTTTCTTTTTCTTTTACGAGGTGCAAGCCACAACGTGACTAGTGTCATGCGAGCCATACCATTTGGGTTGATGTGGCATCAAAGATCTGGGTCGGATCATAGGTCTGAGCCAGATGAAGACCGAGTCGGGTCATGGGTCTGACCTAGATGAAGACCTATGTCTGACTCATATTTACTCGAGTTAAAGAAAAATTATATATGGGGATGAGATTTTTTGAGTTGGGTCTTTTTTTAAATGACAAAAGCCTGGGTCTTATTTTTTAGGTTGGGGTTGACTTGCAAAGACAAGCCTATGAGAGAAGAAAACGGTAGTAGAGTTGACTGGAACTAATGATGACTTTTTGGGGTTTCTATTTTAATTTTTTTTTTCATTTTCAGACACCCACATGGGTGACCCATAAGCATTGAAAATTAGACCCATGTCAATTTATGTGAGTTGAGCCCTCTTATTGTTGTCAGTGAAATAGTTAGTAAAATATGAAAACGTTCCTAAACGTATAATTTAAAAATTATATAAAAGTATTTTTAAAAATTCGATCAAAAAAATACGGATACAAAAATTATGAAAAAAGTTTTAGACTTGGGTTAGTGTTCTAATTTATATAATAATTTATAATTTTTTTTTAAATTTAGTTAGTTTCTTATATCTCATTCTCTCAAAAGAAAAAGGTTTGGAGTGAGAGCTTTTTAGCTCCAATACTTTTGAATAATTCCTAAAAATAAATATAAAAAAAAACACAAATTCGGGCAACCCGAGTTTCACAAGAATACCCGGCCCAAATATACGGCATGGTCCACTTTCCCAGTAAATCAGCATCTATCAGAGCCCAAAGAGGAAAGAAAAGAATGTGTTGCACCGACCCGGTTTGAAGTTGAAACCCATACATCAAATTCTTTCTGGGTTTTGTAAGCCTGGTCTCTATGATCATTGATGCTTCTTGTTCTAATCCATCCTTGAAACGGAGGCTCATCAACATTGATCCCATGGAGGCTGAAGAAGCCAAGGTTTTAGACTCTCTTGTATACCCTTGCCCACTTTTTTCTTGATTCTTTTGTGTTGGTTTTGGCTACTGGGGTCGATCTGGGTTTTGTGTGTGATGGGTTTTAGGTGGGGATTAGTGGTTCTTGAGTATTTTGAAGTTCTGGGTATGGCGCAAACGGTGATAATCTTTAGGTTTGAGGTGGTTTGGTAGTAAAGAAACGAACTTTAGGTTGGTTCTGTTAATGGGTTACTTAGTTTGTGCGTAAAACTGGGTGCTTTTTGGTGATTTGTGGAGGTAGAGATTAAGGAATAAATCTAGTGCAGCTAAAATGTATAAAGTTTGGCACTTTTGGAGTGTGAGTACAGTTTTTGCTGTAGTGTTTTTGGTGTCACTATCAAATGTGTGCTATTGCTTTGTTTCAAGTCTTCAGAGAAGTTGGTGCTTGCAAATCACTGCTGGTTTTGTCATATTAACACATTGTGTTTAGATACGAAGTAGCAATTTTGGAATTGAGACCATTATAGTTTTAATGTTGGATGGTTCATGTGATATCTGTTGTTGGGATGGTACATTTACTTGTGGATCTTTGTTTTGTGGGGTGATTTCAGGCCAAGCTCACAGCAGCAAAAGAAAAGTTTGGCAGAGAAATTCGTGTTTTTGAAACGGCAGCACCTTCTTCTTTGCAAAATGTAGAGTCCAATACTGGTAAGGAGAATTTCAACTTATATATCCTCCCCCTAAAAACATTCAGATTAGACATTTGCAGGCTTTAAAGTATCTGTCAATGCAAGCTGATTGAGATTGCCTAATAGACTTTTTCCCTTTCTGTTGTATTTTTTCTTTGGCAGAGGAGACAGATGACCTTTATGAGTTCACTGCAGAGGATTATTATCGGATAATGAATACCAAGAAGGAAGGTGAGTTTGATTGAAACCTCATGATAAAGATTCAGGAAAATAAATTCTTACACATTTTTCTAGCAGTTTTGTGGAATAGGAAACACATTTTTCTGCTTGGATGTTTTGTCCATGCTTCCAGTATATTATTTGCAAAAACTGAATAATGTGAAAAGACTTGATAATTTGTTTATTCATAGGACTACATTGATACTAAAATGGTTGCATATGCAAATGATACTTACAAACCTTCTAATGAACAGATAAGTTCCTGAAAACACGAAAGATTAGAGAGTCAGAACAGGCAGCTCGCAGGTCAAGGATAACAAAGGTGATTCT
Source organism: Comarum palustre (assembly GCA_951800085.1). Taxonomy (NCBI): domain Eukaryota; kingdom Viridiplantae; phylum Streptophyta; class Magnoliopsida; order Rosales; family Rosaceae; genus Comarum; species Comarum palustre. The sequence continues at coordinate 925,603 of OX637574.1, read as the reverse complement.
TACTCTTAAGCATTTCTTTGCTGCTGGATGTAGTGATGGTGTCTAGAGGCTCTTGTTGGTAGATGATCAACTCTTTAGTTGCTTGTCTATTCTGGCTCTTGACTACTTTCATATCTGCAGGCTGTGATCAGGGTTCGCTTTCCTGATAACACAACACTAGAGGCCACCTTTCATCCATCTGAAACAATTCAGAGCTTGGTTGATCTCCTCAAGAGAGTGGTTGCTCGACCCGAATTATCATTCCACATATGTATGTAGATTATGAATTATTGACCTTTTCATATATGCATAACTGATAATGAAGTAGAGTCTAACATTTACATTCGCAGATACTACTCCACCTAAGAAGCTGATAAAGGACATGACGCAGGACTTCTACTCTGCTGGCTTTGCTCCTGGCGCAATCGTATACTTTTCACATGATATTCCAAAAGGTTAGACTTGTTTTGGCAGTGTCGTAGTAACTGTCCACTGAACTTCATGATTTCACCTTACCTAGCCTTTTTCTGATTTACCCTTACTCTTAGATTATGGAAATTGGCTTGTGTGACTGTTAAGAAATCAAATATTTTCTCTTAAACTTCTTTTAGATTTGGTGACACTGTTATATAAGAATCATACAAATTGAAGTATGGAATTTTTACACAAGAAGTCAGGATGTTGCCAATCTTTGTAACTCTCTTGGGTAAGTGGATAGGTTTTTTGGGAGAGGGAGATGTATCTACATATATTGTGACTGACTGTGAATAACAACGGCTAATTCCAAATGCTGAACCTTCTGTGTGACATATCGAGGTGATGATACTGCAGATGTCAAGTCAGGTCCTTTCCTTCATGAAGAGGTTATGTCTTTGAAAGGTCTGGAACTAGTGAAAGAGCATGCAGAGCCTGTTCAGACTGCACCAGAAACTATACAGGAGGCACCACCCCCTGTTGTCCAAGAGAAGAAGCCTGCCGAGAAAAAATCTGTTAAGCCGAAGTGGCTGAGAATGTGAAATGAATCATATGACCAACTTCCGGAGGTGTAATTTCTGAATTCTGTCAAACGGTGGGTCCAACTTCCTTTTCTGTAACATTTCGTTGGTTATGACAGTTATTTGATGGCTGCAACTTTGGCCTCAGATGTTTATTGGGAGGTACTTTTTATTAAAACAAATTAGAGCAAATATTTATTAGGAGTTCAAAGAAATGACTTACATATAACATATGTCAATTTGTGCTTTGTTTAGGTTTACATTTTCTCCATCAATGTAATAATGTACCAACTTTTTTGTGTAGAATGCCGCTATAGGTGGGTGCTTATTCTTTATCCTTTTACATCGACGTTTAGGTAAAAAATTGTAATGGGACTTGATTCTCAATTTCTCAGTCCCTTTTTATCATTCCCAAAAATAATGAAGATGCTCGTCCTTCAAGTCCTAAAGATCAACGTTGCTTTGTATAAACCCTGCAGCTTTCAAGACTAGTGTGACATTCACCATGGCCGCTCGGATGTTGCAGAAAAGCGAATCGCCTCGGTCCTCTTCCGCTTGTCTTCAGCGGATTTCAGCTTAGCAAAAGAGATTTTCAGTCTGAAACAAAGCCAACTGATCTTACCAATGAGCATTTTAAGTTTGCTGATCTTGGAAATGAGGATCCTTGGATTGAAAATCATGAAGCTGATGGTTTGAACTTTGATGCTTAGATGCGACTCAGATGACCAACCATTTGAGTCATCCCCGGCAAACTCGCTGATATCAAAATGCACGCTGAAATGGCTGAATACAAGGTGAAATTATCCCCATGGCATGACCTTTGCATGGTCTTCACTTGCAGTGTTTGAGCTACCTTTTGAACGTCTTCCGCATATTATCTAGGTCTGGTTTTTGGGCACATCAAAGTACTGATGCCACTCTTCAAAATCGTGCAAAAACCTTCTAGAATGCTTTTCGGACTCTTGCCAAAACATTGCCTCAAACTCTGCTGCACAGCTTTCCCGGATTTGCTGCTTTTCTGCTTATCTTTGGAGCTTCATAACTTCTAGATGCCTTCATCTATTTGGATGATTATTGATTCCAAATTGCTCTACAAAGGCTCCTCTACAACTATGGGCATCCACCTTTAGGAAATCGTTCTTGGAAGATCATGGAAAATGGCCTTGAAAACTGAAGAAAATAAGCAGATTTCAGTTTTAGACGACTTGTGTTTGCAGCTTCAGTTTTGGTGAAGTGGTTCCATTGACTTCCTTCATATTTTTGACCATGTGAATGATCAAAATCCATCCTTGTTACCTCTATTTCGTATTGGAAGCCTTGTTTGCATCATTTAAGCACATATTTGTATTATCTTGCTCCATGAAATACCTAAGAAAATACCAAGTTAAATGCAAAGGTTAAACTATCAAGTAGTCGCATTTTATGCTCCATATCAAGTCAGACGAGAACAATGAAGGCAGCTTGTAAAGAAGCATACGAAAAAGGTTATGGCACGCTGTAGTGGGTGTAATAACCTCCGTTAAGGACTGTCCGGCTTCTCAGGGGGAGGAGGTGAAGGAAGGTCATTCTAATACACTGAATCTGACTCTAGAAAATCTGGCTAGGAAAGGATTTAGCTGCAAAGATAGTCGACGAAGCTTCAACTTCAACCAGTTAGAGTCGTGCTTAATATTTGTTCTCGTCTTAAGCTTTATCAGTTCTCTAGTTAAGTAAAAAAAAAAGTCCTAACGATCAACAGAACACAATGTGTATAGTGCTGCTTGAAAATGAATCTAATTGATATGGAAATTCCTTTTGGTGATTATAAATGTACAATTTTACAAAGGGGTATGGCAATTCTAACAAAATCAAATAATCTTTCCTAGGCGCTCAAGCATTCTGAGAACTGCCAGCGCTCAGGAGAAGGCGTCTCAGTTTTCTGGGTTCAGACGCAATCCTCCTTGTGTTAAAACCCATGCTGAAAGTGACAGTTGAATTATAACTACGGTACAATGCTCTCAAGTAAAAAGCATCTTTAGTTCCTCTATGCGAGCTGTTCGAACTTCTTGGTCAGTTAAGGCACCAGAAATTAACCGCTGTTTACGAGCTTGAACTGCTTCCATTCTTTCCTCGACCGTTCCCTGCCATTCAGATACCCATCAGACAATCAAAATCATCAATGTTCGGTTCAAGTCCATTGCAAGACCAAACACTGCAAAAATATCACTTGAGACAGAACAAAATTCCAAGCTTTAACCACACAACAGAGATAAAACTTTAAATGGTAGAAAAGAAAGAGAACCTTCACGATAAATCGCTTGATCATCACACTTTTTGTTTGTCCAATGCGATGAATACGCATAACAGCTTGTTCCTCTACTGCTGGATTCCACCATGGATCCTGCAAACACGGATAGTAACCCATTACCGATACCAATCAGTCTCAGCATTCCTCAAACAGCATATCCACAAAATCAGTGTATTTCAGTCAGTCATCTGCATGCAGATTAGTAGAGGCACCATAACTACCATTAGAGCAGTGGCAAATACAATACTGCATGACACAACACCTCAGTGCAAATTCTCAGTAGCACAAAGCAGATGGCTAATACACAATGGTAGTTATGTATTAGCCAAGACAAAGACATAACTACTCAGTGCAAATGCTCAGTAGCACAAAGCAAATGGCTAATACAATAAGAAACGTCTCTATTTAACTTGAAATCCAATCCAATCCAATCCAATGCATACCAAGACAAAGGCATTGGATGCTGCTGTAAGATTTATTCCAACTCCTCCGGCCTTCAGTGACATTAGCAACACCTGACATACGGTATAACAGAGTCAACAATTATGCTTCCAGTCTCATGTCCAAACTGTTTTAACCCACAAGAAGATAAACAAACATAATAAAATTAAGTCAAAATTCAGTACCAGAATGTCACTGTCTTCTGAAAACTGTTTCAACACTTTTTCACGCTGCTGTTGACTCAGAGTCCCATCCAGGCGAAGAAATGGAATGTTACTCCTGTAAGAAGATGAATAAGATCAGTTAAAACTCAAAAGTAAAAATAATTCCAAGAATAAACACCAGGAACATATAATGAATAGAGGTACTATCGTCACCAGCGTCATTGGTACTTTTGTGGCAAATCATGTCAAGATTAAAAGACACCAAACAAAAAGATCAAAAGTTTCAAAACAGATAGAAGAAAGGATATGACCACAAATTGATACATACACTTCAGGGTATAATGGGAAAAGGATATCAATAATTCAGGTCCAGACCATTCAATTTTTGAACCTCAATAAATAGTGAAACTAGGGTACATACAAAGCATATGCATGTGTTTCAAGATAGTTTTCTTGTACAAAGAGGATACATTGACTTCAATTTCTACAGATAAATTAGATAACCTTCAGCATTGTCATGCAATCACAAAACATGTAATTCTTGGAAAGCATAATATATGTGGTCATTATTACCGAGAAAGAGATATCTGCAGGAGGTCTAGAAAGGCTGTCCACTGGCTGAAGACAATGCTCTTTGAGCCTGACGAACGAAGACACTCGAGCTCACGCAAAAGAATAACTATTTTGGATGATTCCACCCAGTTTTTCTCAATATCAACATGGAACCGACTCTCAGTTGGCACTGTAATAAGATCTTGCTTGCTTACAATCATCCTATAATGGTAAAACTGTTAAGTTTCAAGCCTATGGTAGTAAAATTTATAAGGGAAATAAGGAAATTTAAAATGAAATTCCGACTTGAAACAATAAGGCAGCATTTTGACATACCTGCAAACCGGACATAAGCCAGAAGTTGAATTCCGCCAACTAGCCAAGAGACATTCACGGCATAAGCGATGAGCACAAGGTGTCAATACTGCATCTTCAAATGCTTCAAGACATATGGGACACTCTCCTTGTTCCCCCTTGCGTATTTCTTCAACAACTTCTTGAACATAAGCCCGTGAAGGCAAATTTTTGGCTTCCCCTTCCACAGAATTCTGGCTACCTTTTAAGAACCGTCTAGCAAGCTTATTCAGATCTGAATATTCTTGTGTATCACCTCGACTGAACAAATACAACGAAACCTAAATTTTAGTTTTAAGAACTTGGGGGATTCCACCTCTACATCTACTTCAATTGGAATTTATATAACATTGATATGTTCATGTAATTAAAAGATTTCAATGAAAAACATATCCTTCAAAAGTAGAATATAATACAAGGAAAACAAAGAAGTTTGGCCAATTCAAACCGCAATGGCTACAGACAGGATAGATTGTACAAAGCTGCTCAGTAAATATTCAGTCCATTGAATAAAGGATTTTTGCACACCTCATCACAAGAAATGGGTGATCGCAACATTGGCGAAGGCGTAAAAGTAATTCCAATATGGATGCATAATTATGAAGAACCCGACCTTGCTCAACAAATTGATCAAATTTCACCTGAAGAGTTGAAACAAACTTGTCAGATACAGATGCAAGAAAGAGTAGATCAAATGAAAAATCCAGGTCAAGGGAATGAAAGAATACCTTTGATCTTTTAAACAGGGCCTCATAAAAGTCTTTTTCTGTTTCTGTGAGTTCACAGTATATCACCTGAATATCAGCAGGAGGAAGGACTAATATAGGCCTGAAACAAACAATAAATTTTAGGATCCCCAAAAAGAAAAGAATAAGAATATGAAAAAGGGGATTGAATGGAGTGGCATATTCTGAAGAAAAAACTCACCTGCCTTCGCGATCGGTACTAAACTTGGTTCTCCTTAACATAATCGTCTTCAAGATAGATTGAAGCAGCTTTAAACCTCTCCCATCACCTTCCTCAAAGGGTTTCTGGATGAGTTTATTCCACCTAGATAAAACAAACAAATCACTGTAGTTAGAGGATGCTCAACTTATGGGATTCAACTTATGACACACAGTAATATTTCCTCCACAAATATTTGAGATTCTATCAGTCCCAACTTACACCAGTTAGTTAAAAAATTGCAATAAAAAGGCTCAAATTCTCCTTCCAAACAACAGGATGCATTTTCTGTAAATTCTAATACGTCGACAATGGTCACGACATCATGGATTAAGGCTCATGTTACAACTTTACAAGTAAGATAATTTCAGCAGTATGATATCTAATCCTATCATAGACTAAAGAGAAGTATACAGTAAAACAAAATTCCATAAAATATAATATGTATACATATGTATAAGCAATGTAGGGTACTACAGAATATATAACATGTTAATTTTCCATGGGAAAAAGGAAAACAGAGCTTACCACGCCCAATTCGCCCAAGGTTCTACCCTCAAAAACCGGAGTAGACTATAAATGTCCTCCAGATTGTTCTAGTAACAAAGGAAATGTCAGGAGTTGTGGCAGAGAATATACCTCCAAATACTAACAAAACTTTCAATCTCAAATACTAAAATAAAACTCAGAAATACTTTACCTGTATAGGGGTGCCAGTAAGACACCATCGGCGACCAGTGACTAGAGCAGCAGCAGCAATTGAGATTTGGCTTTTAGAGGATTTTATGGTATGCGCCTCATCAAGAATCACTCTAAACCAACTAACTGAGAAAAGTCCTCCATTGTCCTTAGAATTCTAGATGGAGAGAAACAAGGAGAAAGGAAAAGATGCACAAACTCAGGTTCTATACACAAGTGCAGACCTCATAAACAATTACGAATAAGAATTATTTACATTACCTCTGTGGAAAATTCTGAGGCTAAAACTCCGTAAGATGTGATCACAACATCACTTTGAGCTAAAAGATTTGCATCCTTTGGTCTACCTTGTCCGTAATGAACATATACTGATACACATCCAGGATGCACATGAGATTCAATCTCTGCCTGAAAGGTAACACACCCAGGTTGTTAAAACTAGCTCTCAGATGGAGAAATATCTTATCCAAGTGCTCATAACATTCTGACATTAACAGAACTAACCAACAGAAAGTTTGCAGAATACAAACAATATTCAGGAAATCAATTTGATTACCTTCCACTGGCCTAGAAGGGTCATAGGACATACAATCAAACTCCCACCATATGCAAGCGTGTATTTTTGCTTCATCAACTTATGAAATCCTGGATACTTTGTGACCACCTTTGGGAGTTTTGGGGAATGGTCTGACATGTCACTGGCTTCAATATCTTCGCAGGAGGACCGGCTTATAGGTTGACTACCCGACGGTCCATGTCCTGAATGAGCAACAAGGAGTGCTATTGTCATAATCGTCTTCCCCAGGCCCATAGCATCAGCTAGGATCTTCAAATGCATAAGAAAGGCAATGTATTTAACAAAACGAATAAGAATGTATGGGAAAAGACATAATAAGGGAGCGGACTTGAGACATACTCCTCCTCTGGCCATTTGAAGTGCGCTTGGAAATTCTGTTGTTGCGTCACCAGAAAATGCATTCAGATATATAACACGGTCCCTCCTATATTAAAACACCTTCAATGAGTATTAAATCATAAACTAGCACTGGAAATAAGGTTGATGGTCAAACATACTTGTCTGCAAGACGATATGCCTCCCAACAAGGGTGAAGAGTCATTGCTCCCTCATCCATACATTTACCCTTTTCTAGTTGGATCATCCAATGAAGAGCCTGCCTTTGGTATGGACGAAGTTCACACAGAAGTGCAGCAGGAGGATCCGTTTCCTGAAATACAATATTACTTGGTTATTTGTCTAAGCAAGACTAACCTCCATAAATGTATACAAAATGCTACAATCAGCTATATACATGACAATACCTCTAACTCAGAGCTGTCTCCAACCCCAACAATGTTATCAACCTCAGCATCCGAAATACATTCCTCGTTTTCAACTTCATTTTCATTTTTAGAAGGATTTTTATGCTTTATTGCATGTACAATTGAGGCACAAACCCCAGAACTTTCCTGTTCAGAAAGAAATATTAGGCTCTGGAATCCACTGAGAACATAACTAGGGAGTAAAAGAGTACCGTTTCAATACCTTTTGGTCTAAAGGGCGCTTTCTCGTGTACAAGTCACTGGGAGTAAATTCTGCCTATCAAAAAGATCAATAAAGGAATAACAAATCACCACCTCTGAACAAAAACAACACATTCACTGCCCAAAGATGTGCATAATTGCTAAAGAAAGCATTCAAATATCAGAATTGATCACCTTCTGGAAAGAAGTTAGGCCTAGCAACTGGAACAATGTCGGGAGAGGATGAACCACTGTTTCCTCTGTGGAATTACTCGATGCCTTGAGCGAGGTCTGCTTTTGCTTAAGAAACATAGAACTATTGATATACACACTGCACCAAACAAACAAACTCATATCATCAACCAAGCAATCCTCCTAGAAACTGTCATTTGTTTATCCAATAGGCAGCTATGAACCATCGAAAATCATAGCTAACCTTATAGACAAGTGAATAGTGTCCATAATGCTCAACACATCCGGAGCAGACTTACAACGCCCCTCAATTTTAACCTTCTTATCTCTCACAAGTGGCAACAGACACCGAGCCCATTCCTTCGGTATTCGCCCAATCTACAATAACACCCCATCATTTCCACACACAAATTCATCAAACTAAACTTCTAGCACAGAAATTATCAAAATCGAGACAATCAACAATAGATACTAAAAAATCTCAAATGACTACCTCTCCGGAATTTGTAGTAGAGAATCTCACAATCTCCGAACACGCCGCCACAGCCGGCCGTCCCCGGCCGAAAACCTTGCCCGGAGATGGCGAAATCTTCAAAGGAAATGTGAAATCCACTTCGTCTCCGGGCTTGATTCTCCTCCCTCTACACGTCGACAAACCCGCCACCTCGCCGCAGCTCACCAACCACCACTCCTCGCTGCCGCCGACCGAACTCTCCATAACGTCATCGCTGGAATTGGTGGCGGAATCGCCGGCGTTCGGCTTCAAATTCGCGGCTTCCCTCGGAATTTTGGGACCGTTGGGAAAATCGGGTCTCTCTTTGGATTTGGGAGCGGGGGTGTCGAAGATGATGTTGATCGCGGCGGTGACGTCGTTGTTGGCCATGTGTAGGGCTCGGATTATGTCCATGTCGGAGTAGCCGGAGTCGACGATTGAACGGACGGTGGATAAGAGCTCGTCGGTGATTTTGTTGCCCATCGCTTAAAAAATTGAAGATGATGGAGGGAAACCCTAACCCTAATCCCCAATTTGAAGTGTTGGACTGAAAGCAAAACAGAAGGAAAAAAGGCGCGAGGGAGTGAAGAGAGTTAAAGAAATGGCGGTAAACACGTAGGAAAGTAGAGCACGTGTGAGTTACTCACCTCGCACAGTTCGCACGTGAGTACCATTTGGCCAATTTGTGCGACTTCTACATGCTTCCTAATACCTTCCTCCACATATATATATATATATATATATATATATATATATGTTGAGAAAAGTATTAGAATTTAGAAACAACTACATTCATACACCTTAATATGATCAAGTCCGGTTCATATATCCTTGATAAAAATTAGGTTGGACTCACTCGTTCAAACTCTCTAATTTGCATACATTTTTAATATAAATCGTAATCTTAACCGTTTAAAAATTGAATTAACCAATAAATATCAACTATGCGAAAATTCAGAATAAATAAGAATCTTTTGCTCAATCAAATTTATCAAACGAATAAACGGTTGATTATTGCTAACTTTTATCAGATCTGTCCATTAGTTTGATGCATTAATTGACTGAGCATATATAATTTTTGTTTACATTGATCTTTCACAAATGTGATCTTTATTGATTAATTTAACATTTGAACGGTTAACATTATAATTTATATTGAAAAACATATGTAAATAAGAGAGAGTTTGAATGAGTGCATCCAAACTGGGTTGGACGCAAGTTTTTTCCTATATCCCTCTTCCGGTCATAGAATTTCCCGTCAAGCTGTACAAATTAAAGGTATTTACAATTTGTCTGTCAGTGGGCGAGATAACCTAAATTATAATCATTTTTTGGAAAATTTAGCTAGCATATAACTTTTGTTGACACCCGACGTAAATAATATAGCATTTAAAATTGAGTAAACAAAAAATGAGGCTTTGCGTATTTATAAGATATATAAATGGCAAGACCTAACGATTTATAATTCTTCACTGAAAGTTTAATCCACATTACTGATTCAATCCAAATCATAAAACGAACAGATAATTTGTGTTGGCACAATGCTTGCAAGGGATTTATTGATTCAGCTTCCACTTATACGCAAGTATTAGACTCTTAAGAGATAAAGCTGCTAGCTTAACCAATGAACATTTAGAAACGAATATATATATGTTTTTTCATATCTTCCGACCATTTAAAATTTGGGCCGGGTTTTCTTTTGAAACCGGGTGTCCATTAAGCTAAAACTCTCTTGTACAAGTGTTTAGGTTAACGCATTCCTTGGTTTACGATGAATCCGTGTCTTATCGAAATGAGCTTCTTGCATATATGTTGCTTACCTTATACCTAGAAATTAGTTATATCAATCAGAGGTTGCCTTACTAGGATCGAATATAGCATCATCCGTTTTTCCTTTGAATTTATGGTTAAAGATACACTATCATCTCCATCTTTCTTTCTCTCATTTATTCATGTTTTGTTTTTTGGTTATTGCCTTTAGTTTTTGACTTTTGGTTGTATACAATATGTCTACGTACAGTACGTCTCTTGTCGAAGGTTTGTGAAGTTGGTGTTCTAACCTTTTAGTAATTTGAACTACAAAAAATACTATAATTTTTATGCATAGAATTTTACCAAGGCACTCGAAAGGCTAATTAAAACGAGCTTAGTTTGTTAATGAATTTCTTTTTGTACGCACAATAAATCTGGAGTATTTTCAATACACGACTGTGTATATACACGACATGTGAACGGTTAAGATTAGATGATACAATATTGATGCATGAGTGGTCAAACATATGAATTGTTATAAATGGCTAAGATTGTGTCGTGTACATACACGCTCGTGCATAAATAGTCAGAAGAGGATACTATTGGAACTTCTGTTCTTGCTTGGACATAGTTTATCGGAATCTTTATAATGATACAAACTGATAGTATCATCCTTTTAGGTGTGGATGTTGTTTAAATGTCTGAATTTCTGAATGCTGCTTGTTCATGCTTTTGATAGAGATATTGGAGCATTTTGTTAATATGCTGCTGTCTTTGCTCACTAATTATCTGTCATATTATATCCGTTTCCTTATAACTTTTGAAAGGCGCAGAATCCAATCTGCATAGGCCTCACATTGCATTATATGTCCGAATATTTGATCTAGTGCTAGTTTCCATGACCCTCACCTATATATTGTCACCTCAATTAAAAGTCGGTGGAAACGACATCGATCATCATCTCTGTGTATCCAAAGATTCCTTAGGCTACCCTCAGATGCTGTCCTGCAATTTGTACTGTAGATCATCAATGTAGATCATCAAAGATTAAGTTGTAACATCAAACAGAATAATCTGGCAGATAGATCATTACATCCCCGGCCCAGCAGCTCTTCCGACTCTCCATTCTTTCTGACAATGTTCATCAACAACCTTTTGAACATTGCATCGAAAACACGTACATTAGCTTATGCAAGCCTCAGATTCCTCAATGTGGGATTCTAAAATCTCCATCAAAGTTGAAAACAGGCTACGCTTGCAACTGAGATGAATGCATGTTACATACATACTGACCATTCATACAGTAGACCGTGGTCATTAGAACCTCCACAATACCATATTTCTCATGGATAACCTGTAGTCAAGATATGTATCTTTGTTAGTTAACCAGTTGATCAAGTAACCAGTATGAAACTAAGCTGGTACCTTTGTTAGCAGTATAAGCATTAATGTCACAAGGGTAAAATAATCATCGACTTGTAATACATATTGTCTATATATAGGTTGCAGTAATACATGAAGTAGTCTTAAAAATCTCCTACGTTTTCTTTAGTTTTCAGCTTCCTCTTTCAATTTCAATAAACTCCATGAATCTTATCATGGTATCACAGCAACACAGTTGATAGCGCAGCTTGCATTGGAAACAATTAAGGTTTGGAGTGTAGTCCTTCTCATTTACACATACAACGAACATAGAAACATCGATACTTGGAGCTGTAATTACAACCTTCCTGCTTGCACCATACAGTATGTGATATAAACAAAGTTATTATGCATGAGCACAAAATCATCACCATTGATCAACATCTAAGTTAATTCACCTGCATATGAGCAGCAGCTCTGGCGTAATCCGTCATATATCCGGAGATCACCTCGACCTCATATTCAACCTGGATCTCTTCCAATGGGAGGTACGAGGGATCCCTAGTTACTCAATAAACACATGAAACTTGGTATATATTTCAGACTTTCTGTAGTCTTAAGAACACAATAAACATGGGATCAATAAAATAAGGTCTAATTGGTAACTAAGCCAGTTATACCTGCTCTCAAAAACTCTAATTGGGTGGTCACCGAAGATAATGGCCTTGTCCTTGAACTTAAGTTCATGGTCCCGTGAACTCAGAGATATCTCGCATTAAGACAATCCGATGAGAAATCAAGTCTCGTGCGCAAGCCAAGACATACCGATATAGGGGTGGCCATACGAAACCGAAAACCGAAAAAAACCGAACCGAAACCGAACCGAAAACCGAAAAAAACCGAACCGAAGACAAACCGAACCGAAAAACAAAAACCGGACCGAACCGGGTATGTATGGTCCGGTTTGCGGTTTGGGGTCCGTAGAAACCGGACCGGACCGAAAAACCGGAAAAAAAAATAAATAAGTATATAAATAAACTCATAATTAAAAGGACTTTAATTATGTAGTAGGAAGGAAAAAGACTTTAATTATGGAAGAAAATTTATCAAAAATCTCGTAATATAAGATTTGTTAGGAATGGTGAAATAGGACTATGGTTAAAAAATCACGTAATTCGGATAACGTCTCGGTGTCGATAGTAGCGGTCAACCCTATTTACTGTTTTTATTCCCTATGGGGAGCCATATCGTCGGAAGGTAAATGTCCCAAAATTTTTATATGGACAGTTGCGTCTCATCTACGTGAGTGTTTTTCGTGTACAAGGTTTGACAAAAATATGTAATATAGAGGTAGATATGAGCGTTTCCGTGTGATAACTAACGACGTATTAGGGTTGACTGTTTCGATCGATCCCTTAACTTTGTCGGATCTAGTTGAATTTTTTACCACATAGATATTTCATCATAATAATCATATCTGACGGTCGAATTTTAATTTTTGACTTTTAGTCATCGGAATCACAGTATGCATACTAATGTTGTATAACTTGTTTATTAGGTTTTAAGCAAATGCACAACTTTATGAACCAACTCTACATAGAAGCAAAATTATCAAAAAACTCGTGAAATAAGATGTGTTCGGAATGATGAAATACAGCTCTGTTTAAAAAATCACGTAATTCGGGTAACGTCTCTTTGCCGATTATAGCGGTCAACCCTATTTACCTTTATTATTCCCTAGGGGGAGCCCTATCGTCGGAAGGTAAATGTCCCAAATTTTTTATATGGGCGGTTGCGTCTCATCTACGTGAGTGTTTTTCGTGTACAAGGTTTGACAAAAATACGTAATATAGAGGTAGATATGAGTGTTTTCGTGTGATAAGTGACGATGGATCAAGGTTGACCGTTTCGATCGAGCCCTTAACTTTGTCGGATCCAGTTGAATTTTTTACCACATACATATTTCTTCATAATGATCATATCTGACGGTCGAATTTTAATTTTTTACTTTTAGTCATCGGAATCACAATATGCATACTAATGTTGTATAACTTGTTTATTAGGTTTTAAGCAAATGCACAACTTTATGAACCAACTCTACATAGAAGCAAAATTATCAAAAAACTCTTGAAATAAGATGTGTTCGGAATGATGAAATACAGCTCTGGTTAAAAAATCACGTAATTCGGGTAACGTCTCGGTGCCGATTATAGCGGTCAACCCTATTTACCTTTATTATTCCCTAGGGGGAGCCCTATCGTCGGAAGGTAAATGTCCCAAAATTTTTATATGGGCAGTTGCGTCTTATCTACATGAGTGTTTTTCGTGTACAAGGTTTGACAAAAATACGTAATATAGAGGTAGATATGAGCGTTTCCGTGTGATAAGTGACGATGGATCAGGGTTGACCGTTTCGATCGAGCCCTTAACTTTGTCGGATCCAGTTGAATTTTTTTCCACATACATATTTCTTCATAATGATCATATCTGACGGTCGAATTTTAATTTTTTACTTTTAGTCATCGGAATCACAATATGCATACTAATGTTGTATAACTTGTTTGTTAGGTTTTAAGCAAATGCACAACTTTATGAACCAACTCTACATAGAAGCAAAATTATCAAAAAACTCATGAAATAAGATATGTTCGGAATGATGAAATACAGCTCTGGTTAAAAAATCACGTAATTCGGGTAACGTCTCGGTGCCGATTGTAGCGGTCAACCCTATTTACCTTTATTATTCCCTAGGGGGAGCCCTATCGTCGGAAGGTAAATGTCTCAAAAATTTTATATGGGAGGTTGCGTCTCATCTACGTGAGTGTTTTTCGTGTAGAAGTTTTGACAAAAATACGTAATATAGAGGTAGATATGAGTGTTTCCGTGTGATAAGTGACGATGGATCAGGGTTGACCGTTTCGAACGAGCCCTTAACTTTGTCGGATCCAGTTGAATTTTTTCCCACATACATATTTCTTCATAATGATCATATCTGACGGTCGAATTTTAATTTTTTACTTTTAGTCATCGGAATCACAATATGCATACTAATGTTGTATAACTTGTTTATTAGGTTTTAAGCAAATGCACAACTTTATGAACCAACTCTACATAGAAGCAAAATTGTCAAAAAACTCGTGAAATAAGATATGTTCGGAATGATGAAATACAGCTCTGGTTAAAAAATCACGTAATTCGGGTAACGTCTCGGTGCCGATTGTAGCGGTCAACCCTATTTACCTTTATTATTCCCTAGGGGGAGCCCTATCGTCGGAAGGTAAATGTCTCAAAAATTTTATATGGGCGGTTGCGTCTCATCTACGTGAGTGTTTTTCGTGTAGAAGTTTTGACAAAAATACGTAATATAGAGGTAGATATGAGTGTTTCCGTGTGATAAGTGACGATGGATCAGGGTTGACCGTTTCGATCGAGCCCTTAACTTTGTCGGATCCAGTTGAATTTTTTCCCACATACATATTTCTTCATAATGATCATATCTGACGGTCGAATTTTAATTTTTTACTTTTAGTCATCGGAATCACAATATGCATACTAATGTTGTATAACTTGTTTATTAGGTTGTAAATAAATGTGCAACTTTGTGAACTATAACTATTTTTCACTATAATGATAATAAGATGAAAAATTATGAATTTGGAAAAAAAAACCGAAAAACCGAACCGAACCGCACCGAACCGTAGGTGTGGTTTGGTTTGCGGTTTGGCCTCTTGAATAGTAAAAAACCGAACCGAACCGAACCGAAGTATAACATTGGTTTGGTTCGCGGTTTGGGGTATAAACCGAACCGAAGTGGACCGGAGCCAGCCCTATACCGATACAAGAATAGCTAATCGGTTAGCATCAGATTTTTTATTTATTTTTTGAAAAAAGACCTAGAAATTAAAGATGGGGCGTCCCTTGAAATGTCCATTAGTTTATACAATGTTAATCATAGTAGAAAACAAGAAAAGGCGGAAGAATAATCTCACTGTATGAGTTATATATATATAACCCCTTCTAATAAAAGGTTCTTTTTCTTGACATATATAAAGGAGTAAGAATTACACCAACTTTTTGATCACCAAATCACATCACTACCAATATAAACATCATAGCCGACGAATAAAAAAAACATGTGTATATATGTTGACGACTATGTTAAATTTTTGTCGGCTATGTTAAATTTTCGTCGGCTAATGTGGACTTTTAGTCAATGAAAATATTTTTTCGTCGGCTAAAATAATTTTTTCGTCAGCTATAATCTGTAAATTATAGCCGACAAAATTATAAAAGTTTAGCCGATGAAATAAATAATTTCATCAGCTAAAAATCCTTATATTTGCAGATCAAGACAGCAGCTTATCTGAAAAAAAAAAACGGGAGAAAAAGTTTGGGTGTTGTCGAAATTGTTGGATGTCCTCAAAATCTATTTAAAATTAGTTTGTGGAGCTATATATAGATACGTATATGTGTATATATGTTGATTTTGAGTTGATTTAAGAGTTTTATCTGAGTTAGATAATATTGATTTTGAGTTTTATTTGAGTTGAATTAATGGATTTTGAGTGTGATTGAGTTGATCGATTATGATTTGATAATATATATGAAGTTATTGTTAATAAGTTGTCGATTTTGATTGAGTATGTATATGTTAATTAATTTAATTATAATATTGTGTTGATGCATGATATGAATTAATTAAGTTGTTGATTATATATGTTGATTATGATTTTGTGATGATTGATGTGTTGATATATAATATTGTTATGTAATTAGTATATATATGTAAAACATATATATATATGTTATTTATTAATTTGTTATTAATTATTTGTTGTAGGATACTAAATGATTTGAAATTTTATATATAGGATTAATTAATTAGAGTTATACATATATATTTTGTTATCTTTTCAGGATTTGGATAAGAGTTAGATTTCACTTCTAAAATGGGACAAAAGATATGGTAAAGGAGTTATTAGTTTTATTGAATATGCGTTGGCTAATGCTAACATGAATACAATTTTCTATTGCCCGTGCACGAAATGTCAGTGTCGCAGCGATATGCATCGATTTGCGATTGACAAAGTATGACAGCACCTGAAGAGTAACGGGTTTTGAGAGAAGTACGCATGTTGGATATATCACGGTGAAACATCATTAGGGTGGAACATGGTAGGGGGAATGATGTTGACTATTACGGTGTTCTCGATTCAGTGGTGGAACTCGTTTATGGGCAATGCATGACAGTGCACCTCTTCAAGTGTAGATGGTTTGATACTTGTAGCCCGCAAAGCATGAAGATCGATCAGTACATGATTTTATCGGTGAACACTACTATAAGTTGTTATGAAGATGACCCGTTCGTTTTTGTCACATCGGTAACACAAGTGTTTTATCTTGATGACCTTGTTAAGGGTAACGCGTGGAAAGTAGTCAACCTTGTGCACCCTCAAATATTTACCGGGCGACTACACTTGGAGAGGCCGAAGAAAAGGAAGAAGATAATGCATATCAAAAGCCCAGCGCAATAGGTATTCATGACTCCTCTACAATTCGCCTTAATAATTTTAAAGCGGGTCGTTCTGTTCGAATTCATAATTTAGACGCAAGGCTTATTGATGTTGATCTAAATCAAGAAACAGACGAAGACTCTTGTGATGAGAAAATGCATAGATTGCCAGAAATTAATTCTGACACCGAAGAAGACTCATCAGATGATTCCGATTACGAGCCTTCTTAGTTTGAATTTGTAATACAAATTGATGTGCTTTATATGCTACAAGCTGTTGAATTTATAATTTTGGTGATATATGAACATGAAATTAGTATGGTTTACATTAAACAGCCTGTGTTTATTATGTATTTTTTTAAGTTTTAGCCGACGAATTACATCCTATTTCGTCGTCTAAAACTATCTTGACCGACGAATTACATCATATTGCGTCGGCTAAAACTATCTTAGCCGACGAATACCCTAATATTTCGTCGGCTAAACCTGAAACCCTAAACCCTATAATATAGCTGACGAATACCCTAATGTTTTGTCAGCTATAGTTAAATAAATAAAATAATAATTTTATACCACTGGTTGCGTCTCATCGATTTGAAATTATTTTCAGTTGAAGGTCTGGACAAAATACGTAATCTAGACAGTCAAATGACTGTTTCCGTGCGTTTAGGGGTTTGACTTACGGGATTAAACGTCCAGATCGAGTCCTTAACTTTGTCGGATCTTGATGAAAATTTACCCATACATATATTTTAACATAATAATGATATCTGACGGTCGGATTTTTGTTTCACAAGTTTGATCATCATAATCACAACATGCCTACTAATGTTGTATAACTTGTTTACCAAGTGTTAAGTAAATGTCACGTTTCAAAAACAAATTATACGTAGAAGCTTCAAACACAAATAAGTTATGAAATAAGATATGACCGAAATGGTGAAATAATTTTCGTACATTTTCAGGCAAACTTCTCTATAGTCCATCCTACTACCTCTTTTATTTACACTTTCCCCATCGGCAAGACTCCTCTCACTTGTCTTTTTTTTCCTTTTCCTTTTCCTTTTCCTTTTCCTTTTTCTTGGTGCAATTTCTCCATGATAAAAAGCCTCACGAAACTATGCGTGCATTATATAGCTTCTGCCCCCTATCCAAATAGCCAAACCAACATGACACCGTATTTCCTCATTAGCCAAAAAGGCAAAACTGATACCTGCTCTCTTGACAAAATATGGCACATTTGGGATCACCTTTTTCTCCATGCCTCTCTTGACAACTGAGTAGGTTCTCCAAACATTCCAAACAAAGTAACTGTAGGCAAAACGTCTCCACATAATCACAGTCTCCGAGGCAGCACCCACAGCTAATACAGCGAGTTATGCAGAGTATGCAAGCCCTGCACATCTGAGCCTTCTGATGTTTCCCTTGGCAAGTGTCTGTTGGGCAATCATAAACTAAACTTAATCTCTGGCACTTGGGGCAGGCTTCAATGTCGATGGCACAATCATCATCACAAGAGAGATACGATAGCCCACCATGAAAATACCGTGGTTTTTGGGCTTTAACCTGAATATGGTTATCTGCACTGAGCAAACATTTTAACTCTTCATGCTGTTTGTCTGTTATACCAGAAAGACCTCTAATTCTCAAGTGCTTTATTCCAGGTTCGCCTGCAGATTTCAACTTCCTTAGGTTTAACAAGATGCTCTCGACACTAATTTTGATACATCCTGGAATACTCAACTGCATAGGAAAAGAAGAGTACAATAACTTAAGTTAGAGACCATATAACCAAGGTATAATGAATGCCTACAAATTTCAATATGAAAAAGAGGAAAGGACTAGCGCACTAAGATTAAACATAAGAGCTTAGCATAACTATACCAAATTTCAATATGAAGTTTGAAATACCAAGATAAGAGCACAAAGAAGTTAGCCCAACTAATATACAAACTTCGTCCTTTATGGAGCAAGAAACGATTATAGAAGAACACTATACCAAACTCTATGTTAGGGTTTTGCATTCAACATCACAATAAAATGGAGCAAGTGTACAAACTGATTTATTCTCAAACATAGAGGTTCAA
Source organism: Comarum palustre (assembly GCA_951800085.1). Classification (NCBI taxonomy): domain Eukaryota; kingdom Viridiplantae; phylum Streptophyta; class Magnoliopsida; order Rosales; family Rosaceae; genus Comarum; species Comarum palustre. The sequence goes on along the minus strand of OX637574.1, from coordinate 906,268 downwards.
AGTTTCAAGTACTTACTTTTGTCAACCTCGGATTGCTGTCAAACACGTGATGCAGCCCAGTATCGGTGATCCATGCACAATGTACTAGACTTAAGGTTTGAAGATTACCTTGAGCCCTGCTAGTTAAATTTACAAGAGCGTCATCGGTGATCATCTCATTCAACGGCCACTCAATGTTGATGCTCCTCCATAAAAGAGGGTCATTTTTGACTGCATGATTCAAAGACCTGCAAACCCGTTCAACCGAAAGAAGATCCCGAACGCCAAGATAACCCAGTGCATAAAACATAGCATCATGTGGAGCAACCCCTTCACTATCGAAATTCGTTATGCTACATTTCGGGCTTTCCATAATTCCAACTGGTTGTTCCTTGGCTCCATAACTATCATTCAAGTTCACCACATTGTCGTCCAATACAAAACCTCCATCATTGATCCCAAAACCATCAAAGCTATCATATGGAATCGATATCCCATCAAACTTCACCTCACCCAGCTCTGGCTGAAATATCACAGCACTATTCCAAACCCAATTCAGACCAGCAAACAACCCACCACTATCCACCACCATCTTCTCATTCTTCTGCTCATCCACCCCAAACTCATAAGACTCACACCCCTTCTCAAAATCCTCAAGCCAACCACTAATCGCCGTAAAGGTAGACCTCATATCCATTCCAAAAGGATCAGCAGGCAACCTCTCAAGAATATCATCAACAGAAGCCTCACTGTAATGGACATTCTTCTTCTTCAAATCCAACTTCGAACCCGATGCACCACCATCCAAGCTTTTCTCCTTGCATTGATCCCTCACATACTCATTAGAGCACCTAACAGCTGAACACAAACTATGCTCTGGGGAAGAGTACTTGGGCAAAACTGAGCCTCGAGACAGATTCAAAGCCATCCTATATCCCCTAACAGACGGCTATGAATCAAAAAACAAACTATACCAAGAAACAGAAACAACAAATCCCCTTAAAATCCAAACTTGAGTGAAACTGAATCAAACTCAATGCAATCCTCAATCCCAACAGCATAAAAATCCAAACTTGGATGAAACTGAATCAAATTCAATGCAGCCCTCAATTCTTCCTAGTACCCAACAGCATAAAAATCAAAACTTTGAGGTGGAATTGAAAATCAATGCAGCCCTGGATTTGTTCTAGTTTTGAAAAGCATGAAAAATCCAAACGCGGGGTGGAATTTAATCAATGCAACAGTGTCCAATTCAGAGAAGAAATTCTAATTCCAATATAAAAAGGAGATTGATGAGAGAAATTATATACCGAAATTTGCGAGGAAATACGAATGAACCAACCAACCAGGCGCAATGAGGATTTTGGAAGGTGAAAAAGAGAGTTTGGGGTTCTAAAATTAGAGTGAAGGTTGGAAAATAGACGCGTGGAGAGAAAGTCTTCTTTCTCCTCCTTTCTCAACCCAACAAAAGACTTCCACCCTTCGGCTCCTTCTTTGGCCTTTACCTTGCACCAGAAGGGACCTTGCCTCAATAATAAGATACAAATTTTATTTTTATTTTTATATTTTGTTTTCACCCAAAATTGAAACCTTTTAGGATTTCACTTAGTACTTGTAGTGAATTCTAGGGTCGTTTTGATTTCCTAACCAGATATGGAGTGGAGTTACTCTGGTTTACCTTAAAGAAAACTACAACCTTTTCCCCCTTTTGTTACAGTAATATCTGCAAAAAGCAAACCAAACCAAACACCAAGAGTTCTACGTTTTTGAATGTGTACTTGGAATAACTTGCTCCAAACCTGTTTTATATCATCGAAGATGCCTCCATTAGCTATGATCTGTACTCTTTTGCTAACGGATATCTTGTTAGTAACGGCCTCTTATGGAAACTATGATGAAAGTGACAAACATTGCCGACGAGTTGTTCTCGGTAACAGTCTCTCCAAGGAGTTTTTCCTCTTACATAAGGGAAGGCGTTCTCTGCTAGTTTGGAGTTTCATACTTAACGACAGAAGGCATCAAATGACAGGCATCAGATCATTAAGAAAGGTTAAAGAATGGGCATAATTACTAAGATGTGTAATTTCCATTAGTTAACGTGAAAATTATTCCAGGTTACAACAAACTGACAAAGCAACTTGGCTCATCCCAGTCACTTTACTAGTCACTTTACTACTCATGATGGCTCAAGTCTCATACACACAATAACGCACTCTTATTTATTCTGCATTTTGAGCTTATTACGCTTGCCATTGAAAGAACGACAAATTTATGACACACTGTAAGCCCGAGCTGGGAAGCAAACAGGGTAGCACATCTACAAGGTGGGAGGGATCCATATATAGCCATGTGTTTGTACATAACCAGCTTTCTCTAGCAGCGCATCTGCTGCTGCAGGACCCCGACTGCCTGGTTGGTATGGAAGTGGTTTTAGCTCACCGTTGTCAATTCTGTGCAGAAGAGGTGTGAATATTTCCCAGGCAGCCTGATGATTAACACAACAAAGTCAACACAGAACATGGCATGTGTAACAAGAAAATTAGTGTACAATCAAGAATGCGGTTTACCTTCAACTCATCTCTGCGTACAAAATGCTGTTGATCTCCTTTTATTCTGTCAAGCAAATCCCATTTATCATTATAAAGATAGAATAATTACCACACGGTTATCAGAACTCTACTTGCTGGGCCTATGAGATCAGTCGATTTCAATATTGATATAGCTATGACTAAAAAGTACCAGGATATAGGTAGGCTACAATACTACAATATAAAGGGCAGAGGCATACGTGTCAAGAATTAGGCGTTCATAAGCCTCTGGGATTGCTACCCCTTGATAACGTTGCCCATATGACAAGTCCAATTCACTTTGGACAGTTGACATCTCTAGTCCTGGCTGCTTAACCTGCGAAATGGAAATTGACCTCATACGTGAACATGAAGAATATTGGGGACTGCAAATCCAGAATTCCAGATATCGCCAAAACACTAGAGTGACATGCAACTTAACCGAAAACTAAACACATGTAGTTAAGAGCTAGCTATTATATATTCTTCCATGCGGCCATATATGCATCACCTAAAAGAAATTGCAATTTCACTACTGCATTACGTGTATGCACATTTGAACAATGCAGATTTCATGTATGCAGATTTCAAGTATGAACAAAAGGAGAACAATGTAGTGAGAGTGTCGCATTAAGCATTTAGGTCCTGCAATCGAAAGTATATGATATTGATTCCATATATACAAGAATGGCAGGCTTCTCCAAATTGGCATATGAATAAGATCTCAGACAACTCCAATTAAATACAAATTTCAAAACAGGGATATTAGACATTTGCAATCAGTAAAGGGATACCGTAGACATGAATGTAAGTTTCTCTGAAAAAAAACCCAAGGATATTTGCAACTCAAATTTATAAAACAGGAAACTTTTGTGTCATGCTACTATAACTGCTCAACAACAAATGCACATGAACTCAGAGATATCAGCTTAAATATAGTCACCAGACTTCAACACGTACCGTAAGTTTCATGTACATAGCTTCGGAAGGTTGCAAGCGTATTACAAACTCATTCCTCCCTTGTTTTTTACCTAAACAATCAGATAAGAGTCAGAAACTAACAACAATAACATATAATATAAATCATCTTGAAACAATGATCTACAGTGTATTAACTATCAATATCTTTACGGAAATGATTCATATCAGAGATCATGAAATTCCTCTTTGACGCTAGAGTTTCAAGTAAAGGAAGACTGGCAAAGGTATGAAAAAATAAATATTATTATTTTGAAGAGAGCGCTATATTGATTTTCATGATATTTTTCAACGTGATATACTATGCAGTTGATGGACTAATATGTTGAAACTAAGTTACTCAGAGTTGCAATTTTCATGATATTTTTCAACGTGATATACTATGCAGTTGATGGACTAATATATTGAAACTAAGTTACTCAGAGTTGCAAAGGGTCAGCGTCTTACATCTGAATATGTCACCAGGAACATCCTTAAACTGAACCCTTATTTCTGCCTTTCTTGAATTCAATGCTTTTCCAGCCTTTAGTATGAATGGAACTCCTGTAAAAGATGGCCTTGACAATTAGAACAGAGAAAGAGAATATAGTCCAGAACATTAAATTTTTTTTCCAGAGCAATATACCTTCCCATCTTTCATTATGTATACGCAGAACCACAGTAGAGAAAGTGGGAGTGTTTGAGTGGTCAGGAACAGTTGGATCATCTGTATACCCATCATATTGTCCAAGAACAACTTCATCGTCGTTAATTGGAAGTACCGATTGAAGAACCTACATTTTGATTTATCAATCATCAAAAGGTACAAGGAACTTTTGGAACTCACAGTACATGATGAAAGAACATATACTTATATACAAAGAACATATTTCAAATTAATAATTTTCCCCTTGTAAACCAGCTAATAAATAAAATGGGAGCACACACCTTCACTTTCTCGTCCCGGATATGCTCAGGTTTAAGGGAAACAGGCTTTTCCATGGCAACCAAACAGAAAACCTGCCGAGGGACATTATATAAAAATTTAGCTAAAAGTTTGAATTTCCTTTTCCAGGTATGGAGTTTGTTGAAGATCTGATGCATCATGATTTGAAGATATTGCAACAATAAATATGGTCCACCAAGTTGAATAAAGCTCTTAACTACAGCATGTGTGAGACTCAAAGTAAACTAATTGATGCTCAGTCTGATTTTAAATTGTTTTTAAAAAATTAATAAATGGTAATTCTATATCTTTATACTAGATGGCCAAACTAGTTACCTGCAATAGATGATTTTGGATAATATCGCGGATAATTCTGAGTAGAAATAAAACACAACCGATTAGTCAACACTTCAAGATGTATTTCAAAAACAGAAGAAAAAAGCCAGAAACTATGCAACACAGGGAATATTCATCAAAATCTATTCCAGAACCCATCAGGAAACAGAATATTTTGTAAAAAATAAATAAATATATATATCGATGAAGCATTATTTAGGAAATGGAGCCATCATTTATCGATCAGGATACTTTGCAAAGGAACAAATCCGCATATTAGCATTCATGAAGCATACCCATATTCATCAAAATATCCACCTCGGCCATCAGTTCCAAAATCCTCCCTGAACACGATCTGCGAAAACAAAACATTGTCAATGTATGAATGTACCACCAGTAATAATACATTCTCAATGTTCTACCAACACTAAATCATCAACACATTCGGATTCTCACCTGTACATTCTCTATGTTGTCTCGGTTCCAAAGGGGTAAAAAGAATCTATTTGCAAAACGAAGTACCAACTGTAAATTGACATAAGAATAAAATAAGCTGATTTCATGATTATCAATAACCAGAAACTAAGCAGGTAGACAGAGATTATAACAATACCAAATTTTGCACCAATTCCTTTCCCAAATAGTGATCAATACGGTAAATTTGTGATTCATCAAACAATTCTCCAATCTGATTACTGAGTTTCTCTGCAGATTCCAAATCTTTGCCAAAAGGCTTTTCAACAACAACACGAGTCCATCCACCATTATCAGCTGCATTGATGTAATCAACAATATGTTAAGCTACATTGATTTCAATCCGGAACAGTTTAATGACAATCAGATGTTTAGAAAGAAAAATGGAAACAAAAAAGTTTATTCTAAATATCTACATTAATACAACATGAGATATCCAAACCAAAGAGAATTGGAAAAGGCTTACATTTATTCATGCAATAGTTCTTGATCATCCCGCAAACGGATGGATATACTGACGGAGGAAGTGCAAGATAAAAGAGCCTGCGACATGATCCATCTGCACTATTTTTGGAGTCTTCATGAACAGCTATTTCCTTGTCAAGCTGCCGAAAACCCTCCTCACCATCATAAGAACCACTCACGTATTTGATCTGCAAACAAAATTATTAAACTAGTTGAATATCTAAATATGTATGGAATTATATAAGACGCCAGCATAAGACACTAACCAGTTGCAAAAATTTGGTGACTTGTTCCAAATCCTTGGAGGAAGCTCCTTGGATAAGATATCTGCAGTTAGTACCAATCCTCAAACTCTATCATTTGATACAACATCAGTGAAAGAGAGCAAAAAGAATTTCCAACACAGTGGAAGTCACTGAAGCTGCTGCCATACTTGAAAGATACTAATCCAACGAAGATAGGCAAGAAATCTCACCCACGTATGCGGCTTCTTAGCTCATCGTCAGAAATCTTGGTCCTTGCATATCCGAAAATGTGAACTTCATTTGGATTCAGAAACCCCTGAATAACAACCAACAAAAACAAAAGTCACTACCAGTGACAAGCACTAAACTTTCAATCAAATTCAAGAACACAATCTGCGGATAGACCAGCTCAGCAAACATGCCTGCTTAAAAAGGTGGAACAGCGCAGGAAAAGTCTTCTTCTTAGCAAGATCACCGGACGCGCCAAGCACGATAATCGACAGCGTCCCGTTCTCAAGAACATTCTCCTCCTTAAACGAGTCGCTTCTAAAATCATCTCTTTTCTCAATCTTCCATGCTCCTGATCCCATCCTTCCACGTAGCTAAATCAGAGAGACCGCGCTGATCTACAAACACCAAGTCAATCACTCAATAAACCACCTCTATATATATAACACGCAAAAATCTACACTCGCTAGCACAACTGAACTGACTAACCTATCACTCTTCACAGATCACCTGACTAAATTCAACCACCACTCTCACTATGTCAACAATAGAAATTGAAACTCGGGCGGATCGAATCGGAACCAGAATTGCATGAGTTAAAAGAATAACGAACCGGGTTGATTGAGATCGAAGATGGGATTATTGCGATGAGGTAGATAGAGAGTGGGACTGGTAGAAGCCAAGTCTGAAGTAGCTAGCTTTGAAAATGTGTGCCAAGAGTGAGAGACAGAGTAATCTGGTGGGGAGGTTTGGTGGAAGTTTTTTAAAGCTCTAGTTTTGGTTTTAGAGAGAGACAGAGAGAGGTAGCCGCCTACCTTTGACGACGACGTTTTGGTGATTCATTGCGTCACCGTGTTCGTAATCTGTTGGTGCTCCAAAACTATCTTTTTTTTCGAGAAATTTTTCGGTGCTTCGCATGCTTAGTGGTTTCCTTGATCAATACAAAATCACCGTCTAGTATTTTTTAGATACATCAAATCAAAATAAATAAATTACTGCATTTAACTTAGATAATCCAAATTATTCTATAAAAAAAAAGCTTAAACAAGATCAAATTAAAAATGGTGTTGTTCATGTTCTTGGATCGATCCCCAATTCATGGATGATGAACCCTAGATCTGGGTTCTTGTTAGTTTGATCTTGTTTAAGTTCATTTTTTCTCTTCTTCCTTATAGAAGAATTTAGAATTATCTAAGTTAAATGTAATAATTTCTTTATCTTATTATGACGTGTCGAAAAATACTACATGTTGATTTTCTATAAGTCAAGAAGAACCACTAGACGACCATTAAGCATGTCTAATGGTTTTCTCATAACACTAAAAAATTTCTCCTTTTTCCCTACTTTTTTACCTCCATTGATGATATTGCCTTATTTTTTTGGTCAATATATGATATTTTCCTGATATTTTGTGTCTCAAGAATAGAAGTATATGTTGTAAATTATGGTAAATATTTTGTCAATTTTAACCCATTTGTTGATTTTCCATTTGTTGTTTTGTATTTTTGATCACACGTCTATTATTGATGTGTACATCATTCAAAGAATCTGGTGTTGTAGTGAAACTATAAACTAAATAGGAGTTAAGTAGGATGGTGTATCGATTAAAGATAATGAAAATTCATAAATTTTTTTATACGAAAGACACATTACTTTACAAATAATTGTCTCTCACACAACCAGATCCTAAATTATCAAAATTGAATACAACGAAGGATTCTTCTTGGGAGGTTGTTTTTCCATACTCGGTAATTCATAAATAAAATAAAAACGGGGTTTAGCTATTCTCATTGCTTTCGAATTCATCCAAGAAATCAAATACATGATCACCAACCAAATTGTAGAGAGCAAAATCCCGCTCCGGTGCCAAATCCTTAAATTCCTTTGTTCCCTTTATTCATTTGAATCCGTAGGCAAATAATAATCACCGAAAAAAAGAGTTGAACAAACAATTAATGTAAAATCGTAAATTACCTGAATGATCGATAGGCAGTGAATACATCACCAACATAGAGAGATCAATCTTCTGCCGATCTCAAACAACTGATCAAAGAGACGACGGTTTCACCATTTTTGAAACATGAGATCATTGAGCAGCTTCTATATTATATACACGACAATATGCCAACGAGGTTTGGCTCAGTTGGTAAGGACGAGCTTGTGATAGAGACCCCTCCGAGTTCGATTCTCGCTACCAACATGTCTCGTTTGGTTCGCGATCTGTAAATTCCTATAAAAATTCATACCTGGAGGCTGGTGTGACAGACACGTGTCCACTGTCAGTCCTTCAGGGTTGAGCTTACAGATATGCCCTGACGATGGTGATGTAACATAATCAAGCTCTCATTTAAACTTTTTAGTAACAAATTATATACAAAACAATATGTCTAGGGTTTAGGTATAAGGGCTATACACGACATAAGTGGCGGGTCGGTTTTTGGTTTCAACCGGCCCAGTGGATAAGTGGCGGGTCAATCCTTGTTTCTACACCGACTCAGTTTCAGAACTTTTCAAAATCGATGGCATCTTAAACCCGAAAACCCCAAATCATTCTTGGGTTCTCAATTTTATCATCGTCATGGAGAACGGCCAAGTACCCGAAAACGCAAATGAACGTAAGAGTTTTGGGTTTTGCTTCAATTGGGTTTGTTGTTTCATTTGAGCTGGATATGTGTGTGCGCAGATTGCCCAGGTCCTCAATCTGAGACTGCGGGGAAGGCTGATTCTTGTGAAGGATGCCCCAATCAGCAGATTTGTGCTACTGCTCCAAAGGGCCCTGACCCAGGTTTGCTCTTTCTATCTCTTTTTGCTGTAGCTGTGGTTTGTTTATTTCGATTGAAGTTTGTTGCTTTCTTCATCTGTTATTGCAAATTGTTGGGTTTTGTTTCTTTCTTTGGTGCTTGGTTATTGTGTATGACCGGCTTTACTCATTTGGAAGCATAAGCCAAAGTGTATGCTTTTATGTACCTGTTTACTCATCATGGGAATTTGGGTTGGTTTTTGAAGTAGCTGTTATTCCATCACTTCTTTGTTTAGCTACTGTCTATGTTTAGCTACCTGTTTTACTCATCTTTTATGGCATCTTAATGATAATTGTTAGCGTAGTTTGTTCACTGAAGTGTATTAGTAATTCATATGGATTGAAACATCCTGGATGTATTGAAGGAGTATTGCCTTTTCTGATACATAGGCTTTTGCTTCGAAACCTGTTCATGTGAGTGTGTGCTTATGCCTAGCTGCATCTTATTGTCGTTGTTGCAAAACATAAAGGAGGCTATGAGCTTTTGTTTTTGGCAGCCTTGGTTTCTATATATCATTTGTTGCATGCACTCTTTGTAGTCTGAGCTGAACTTACCAGCCTTTCTTCCTTGTGTGAACTTGTTGGCGAAGGGTATGTGTTAAGTAAGGCAGTGAGCAGCTGTTCCTTGTGTTCGACCAAAGTTGGTTTCTGATGGTTACATTTAGCTGGATTGTAAGTTTAAACTTCATTTAGGAGATTATTGATGCAAGTCTACTGATGCAAGTGCGTAGGATATCAATGGTCATGTTTTTCCTATACAGATGATGTGCATTTCCCTTCTCGATTTGTCTGTATGCTCATGGCTCATGACTAATGCTTTTGTCCTCCGATTTGTATGTATATGCAGACTTGGTTGCAATTGCAGAGAGGATGGCCACTGTGAAGCATAAGATACTAATTTTATCAGGGAAAGGTGGAGTTGGTAAGAGCACGTTCTCTGCTCAACTTTCATTTGCACTAGCAGCTATGGACTTCCAAGTGGGTCTTCTGGACATCGACATTTGTGGCCCTAGCATCCCAAAGATGCTTGGCCTAGAAGGCCAAGAAATCCACCAGAGCAACCTCGGCTGGTCTCCTGTATATGTTGAGTCCAACCTTGGGGTCATGTCAATAGGATTTATGCTTCCCGACCCTGATGACGCAGTTATATGGAGGGGTCCACGCAAGAATGCGCTCATTAAGCAATTCCTCAAGGATGTCGATTGGGGTGAGCTTGATTTTCTTATAATTGATGCTCCTCCTGGAACCTCAGATGAACACATTTCAATTGTTCAAGATCTGGGTGCTGCTTCAATAGATGGTGCAATCATTGTTACCACTCCACAACAGGTTTCCCTCATTGATGTCAGGAAAGAAGTAAGCTTCTGCAAGAAAGTTGGAGTCCAGGTTCTTGGGGTGGTTGAGAATATGAGTGGTTTGCGTCAGCCGATGTTGGCAGCATCCAAATTTTTGAGGATGACAGAGGCAGGTGAGGAAAAAGATGTTACAGAATGGGTTAGAGAGTATGTGAAAGAGAAAGCGCCGGAATTGCTGGATATAATAGCTTTGAATGAAGTGTTTGATAATAGTGGTGGTGGAGCTACAAGAATGTGCAGGGAAATGGGGGTACCGTTCCTGGGGAAGGTGCCATTGGATCCCGAGCTTTGCAAGGCTGCTGAAGAAGGCAGGTCTTGCTTTGTTGATCAGAAAAGTGGCACGAGCGCCCCTGCACTGAAGAAGATCATTGATACATTGATGGAGAATCAGGGCATTTCTAGAATGGTTGTAGACACTGATGCATAGGTGATTGGTTTGATCTGCCAATTTCAAGATTTTGTCTCTGTCGCTATGGTTGTAGAATAATATTTTTCTTAAACTGGATCAGTTCTCTTATCTTTCATAGATCACAAAAGAAGGATGTTCTTGCTGTTCCTCTCATGTATTTATCCACACAGTATCATGTAAACCAGTGATTGTGTGACTTCATGAATTGTTGTGTTCTTCCACTTGATTATTGTACCTACGAAGCCCTATCGAGGTAAAATTTTACCTACGAAGCGAGTTCTCCTCATCTGTCCTCCAACTTGGGAAATTTGCCATTTCAAAATAGAATAATAAATAAGGTGAACTTGGATACTAGTGAGGGCATGAGTGTAGAAACTGAATTTCATTGATATTCTTAATACAAATATGCAAGTTAAATAACAATCACAATTGCTACAATTACACAGAATAAATTGTGATTGCACCAAATCAGAATTTGATTTGCAGCTGATTATGTATTTACAACAGATGTACAACTCATCTAAACTGATGCTAATATTGCAATCAAACAGCAGAAATCAATCTCATCATTTGATCTCACTAATTACCCCCCCCCCCCATAAGCTAACAAGTTTGAGACACAAGGTATTATGACGATGTTTGTGAAGAGGTTTAGTGTGGAGATTAGCTGGTTGGTCAACAGAGAGAATGTAACAAACACGGTGACTACCAAGAACACCTTTTTCACGAACAAAATGGTAGTTTGTGTTTGGTGGGGCATGTAAGGCAGGATTAGAGACCATGTAAGTTGCACTAAGGTTATCACAATGAAGTATTATGGGAAGAGTAATGCACACACTAAGTTCAAATAATAAATAGTCTAACCAGGTTGTTTCAGCAACGACATGAGCAAGAGAGCGGTACTCAATTTCCGCACTTGAGCGAGCTACTGTGGGTTGTTTCTTGGAGCACCATGAAATTAAACTGAGTGGTACTCAGTTTAGATGAGTTGTACATTTGTTATGAATACATAATCAACTGCAAATGAGAGTCTGATTTGGTGCAATCACAATTTATTCTATGTGTAATTGTAGGAATTGTGATTGTTATATAACTTGTATAGTTGTATTGAGAATATCAATGAAATTCAGTTTCTACATGGTATCAGAACGGGTTATCTACGTTCACGTGTGTTAGTTCTAACGGACACACGAACTTCATCTCACCTTAAATGTTGTCCATATGTTAGGATTGAAAATTCATCATACGTGCGGGGGCGTGTACAGATATAAATCTCACATCGGAAATTAAGACCTTGCCGCTTATAAAAATTTGGGCTACTATTTCCATAAACAATTGGTTTTGGATGTGAATCTAATACTACTTTATCAGTTAGCATGAAATGAGCTCGAAGTTTAGACTATTGGGATCAAACTTTTGAGATTCTACAACAGGGAATTATAACAAACTGTTTTCGATGTTTGGGTTGAATTTTTTTGTAACAATCGGTGTAGAAGTAGATACGACCATCTTAACACAGAATTTGACACACCACGTAAGAAAGGGAAATAATTTAAACCCAATTTCATGATCAAATATTTCAAGCTATTAATCACGGAGATGCCCCATTCAAAACTCTAGCAAATTTAGGTCACGCTATCGCTCTATTGCATTTACTCAAAATGTACCTCACGACCAAAGAAGCTAAGCTAAGCTTCCCCTCGAACTGCAATATTTTCCACCAACATTCCCAACACTTATGATCTCACTTTTTATAAATTGAACCCTCATTAACATTCCATCTATATTTTTGATAATCTACAAACACGTTTATTTATAGACTTGCAACTGTCGACTTACATGTCAATGCATAGCTCTGTTTTAAATAGCGCGTCTTGACACGCGTTATAATTTAAGGCGTAACGTGGCTTCTCCATTTCGTCTCAAGACTTCACTTGAAAGGCTTTTGTTGATGCATAGCTCTGTTTTTGTCGTGGCATGGCAACTGTAGACTTACATGTCGATGCATAGCTCTGTTTTAAATAACTCGTCTTGAGACATGTTATAGCTTAAGGCGTGTCGTGGTTTCGTCATTTCGCCTTAAGGCTTCACTTGAAAGGCTTTTGTCACAAAAGACACGTCTTTAGCTCGTCTTTTTCGTCTTGAGGCGAAAAAGACGCCTTAACTCGGTCAAAGTCGTCGTGAGACGTCACTATTTATATGTTGATTTTTAATTTATACCATAAAACTACGTCGTTTTAAATAAAATCTAAAGAGAAAAAATAGCTTTGTTTGACTTCTTTCATTTAATTCTTGAGCAACTTCTCTCATCTTCTCTTTTAGATCATGAGTAAATGATTTTATGTTATTGTGTGTTTGTCATTAAGAATTTTAGACATTATCTTTATGATATTGCTACTAAAAGTTTAGTTTTAAATATTTTTTATGATTTTATTTCTATAATTTAATAATTTTTATTTAATTTTAAATACATAAAATGCTTCATCTTTTTCGTGCTTTTGTGAGACAAGACTCCAACAAGACGTGTCGCCTCACGCTTTTCCTATTTAAAACATTAATGCATATAATTTAAATATAGAAGAATATTGAGAAAATTAGATAAAACCCCAAACTGTTTTAATAAACACACCCATATGTTTATTTTCATTCTACACCCAAGGCATTCAATTATTATTTTTACTCTTTTTTCTAAATGTCTAATTTGCCCTTCAGGCATATAAATAGATATATTCAATCATGTATTTTACATAACTCTTAAAAGTCAGGTATATTAGATCTGATTTCTACAACTCATGTATATTATATCTAACCCATACAAGCCAGATATTCATGAGTCCGTGCATAGGATTAGGGTATAGGGTTTGGAGTATGGTTTAGGGTATTGGGTTTGGCGTATGGTTTAGAGTTTTGGGTATTGGGTATAGGGTTCTAGGTTTAATTCATATATGGTATAATATATTATACCTTTTGTGTAGATCGATGAATGAATTCTTTCACCAAGATGTTTAATCAAAATTAATAAAACTACATGATTCTTGTAAATTAATTGAAAAATGATAGTGTTACAAGAAAAACTCATTTGATATTAGGAAAAACATTACATGTTTCTAGACTACATAATGATAAAAGAGGTAAATTAAACTATAAATTTTCTTGTAGTGGCAATTTTTGTAATTTTTGGAGAAAACATGTTTTATTATCTATCTTACATGATAACCTAATTAATATGTATGAGTGTGTTTTAAAAGAATATTAAAGTTGAGTTTAATCTAAAATAGGTGGGTAAATTTGGGTGTATAGTAAAATCCTCTAAGAATTTTCGATATATAAACTTTTTTCTTTCCTCAAATAAAGAGGATGTAACTCAAAATAAAAGCATACGATTGCGCGCGCGCACACACACACACATATATATATACACTTATATATACATATTTACCTATATAACAATCGTGCTATACTATTCCTAAGCCGAAGAAGCTCTTTTCCGAAGCCATAACTGTTCATGGCTTCTTCTCGCATCGGAGCCGAGGGAGAGAAACCAAACCGGACCCTTCTGCTTCCACCTGCTCTCATCTATCTGTTTCTTTCACCCACGTTCTCATCCTTCTGCTTCCACCTGCTCCTTCCACCTGCTCCCATGTGTTCCCTCTTTTCTTTCCTCGGCTCTCTTTGTCAAAGCAGATCTCTATCACCAACCCACCATACCCAAATCTCTGTCATCACCATCACCATCACCCACCATACCTTGCCTCCGTCAGTATACCCAAATCTGATTTCTCTTCTTCTCTCTCCCAACTTCCACTTCCCTATCTCTCCACACGCCTTCCTGACCTCTCAGCCTCCATAAACCCAATTCTCGGCAACAGGTGATAGAACCCATTCTCCTTCAATCCCATGAGCCTCACAGCCCCATCAACCTCATCGAAAACCGAATCAGAGCCTGAATGTCCACAAATCTCCACCAGCTTCTCAAATTTTTCAGCGTCAATCTGTGTTTTCAAGTGAAGGGGTTCTGATTCAGGTTGTAGAGCGCGATGGGCATGGTCAATCTTCTTCTCTTGGTTTCTTGAGGTAAAGTTTGAGAACACACTGATTTCAGATTTTGGATTTTAACATACAAGGTTTTTATTGAAGTTGGTTTTTGGTTTTTGGTGACGAGAGGAGATTGGTGTTGGATTTGGTTTACAAGGAAAGAAGCATGAATTTCGTGGAGAGATATTGAACTCGAAAGGAGGAAGCGATGGAGCTGAAATGAAAGAAAGGTAGATGACCAATATATATATGATCACGATGCAAAATTTGGAAGAGTCTCCAATCTGTGGTTTGCTAACTATTTGAGGTAAGATTCTTCCACCAAAGTTAATAAGTTCGGCACTTTAAAGTTAGTAGTGATGATGAGTGTTTCCATTTGATAGAATTGAAGAAGAATACTAAACACCTTGGGGAGTGCCCTGACTAAAGTGAGGAAAAACGATGATAAACAAGGTTAAAAATCTAGAAACAAAAGAGGTTTACAATTCCACTTAGGAATGGGAACATCAATGTAGATTTGTGTCTACATTAATATGTATGTCCCTTACCTGTTTTGTGTATGACAAAAGATTTAACCTCTTTTGTCACTCCCCATCTACATTGGTATATCACTCCCCTCTATAATTCAATTGATGTAAGAGGCAAAAGAATTCATATGTATGCCCCTTACCTCATATATATATGTATTCTTTGATTTATATAGTATTGTTGAATCCAGTACAAGATTAGTAACATGATTTCACAACGTGTTAATTATTCGTTTCAACTGTTGGCCGCTTTGTGCAAGCTGCAAAATGTCTCTACTCTTATTTTCCAAACCAAAATTGATAAATTTTTGATGCCGTTTTTGTTAGTATCTGTGATAGTTTTGCTTATAACATGGTTGTTTCTTCTTTTTTGTGTTTAGTGTTCTACGGAAATGATTAGTGAATTCATAATTGACCTGTAGTATAGGTATGCCTTACTGGCTGTTGCCTCATTCTATTCTTTAATCTCAATTTTTTAAGGAACCATTAGAGCTGTCTTATGTTGTTTGTGTATGAACCAGGTTCTGTATAAAAAGGGAACCTTTTGTTTTTACATTGTGTAGATTCCAGTACGAGACAGCTATTACGTTTATAAGATGCAAGTTGTTCTATTGCAACCTGTTTGAATTCATGTATATGACTATCTCATTTCATTATTATGAAAGGAAACAGGTATCAACCTGTTTGTATTTTAATTATTGTGAAGGGATAATCATAGTGTAGCTACCAGTTAACTTGCTGTGTTTGGAATTGGTTACAGTTGAATTATAAGACTACTCTTAATATGCTGTTAGTTGGATTTTGCAGTTTTATCAACATTTTTGTGTCATTGTAGGTTCCCATTAAAGTTGCTGGGAGTCGATTTATGTGTTAAAGTACTGTGATCTTTTCCTTCTACTTGATTGAAGGGTATGTCTTTCTACACTTTTTTTTGCACAGCTGTGTTTCACCATTGAGGGGTCTTTTGGTAACAGTTTATTCAGTTCAACTGTTCTGACATCACTTCTTTCATGAATCATTCATTGAATTTCTGATTAGGCTTTCGTTTTCTTTGATTTCAGCTGAATCAGGCTTTGTCTCTATGCAGTCTGAGACCTCAAGGATCGATTCCACCGGTTTCAAGTCTGATATAAGTTTCTCTTGCATCGTACACTGAATTTGATAACAATCCAGGTGAGCAAGGTTCTATATATGCTTACATCTCTCTTAAGAATCTTATTAATATTCGTTTTGTCTTTGTGAAGTTGAGTTTTGATGTTTTTGTTTTCATCAAAACCCATTGGGTTCCCAAACCCTTTCAACAGATCAGTACTCTCATTCATCAGAATCTCTGAAATGCTACCTTAGGTTACTAATATGAGCTTCCTACTTAATTTAGTTGGTTTTCTGATCAATATTTTTTAATAAATAATGCAGAGGAAGAGAATAGCCTAAAGGTACTTATTAGTTTTTCTGATCACTATAGATTAGGTACTAATCAGATTAGTCTTCAAGTTTAGGTTAGTTTTGTACTCATAAATTGCTATCTGAGCCAATTTGATTTTGTAAAGTTTGTGTTCTCGAGCACTGACCAGTACTCATATCAATAGCCACAAATTCATAATAATATCAGTATCACAATTTTCTTAATCGTTTTCGATAATCCAATGACATATTCTCTTAGATATTTATTTGTGAGAAGGATATAATATTAAATAATGATTGCATTTGGGGTGATATTTTTTAAAGGTCTAGAATATCATACTTTAACTGCTTTATATTTTCTTTTCCTGCTGTGATCAGTTGCAATTTTGTTATTTTATTTTCTTACATCTTATTATTTGCAGGTCTTATTTGAAGGTTGGCTTACTTATTTTAATCTTCTGTTATTATGTTCCCCTCATATGAGCAACATTTGAAGGTCAGCAACAATGGCATTTTAAAAAATGTTTGTACAGTTTCCTATTCAACATTTGAAGGTCCTTCATTTTGCTCTTTCATTTGAAATGTTTATGTACTGTATCTTACAGTATCTGAGTGGTTAATTTGATTGTGATTTTGTGTTTTCTTCTGGTGATCTTTTTCCAGGTCTAATCTGGTGGTCAGTACGGTGTTTACTGCTGATGCTTGCTTCTGGATTTTTTGGGTGGTATCCAATTTGTCTGTTCTGAAGGTATGCTTAATGCTCTCAAATTCCAGTTAGTGTTTTAAATGTTATCATCTGTATAAAATCACCACGATTCAAATATTTCGAACACATGTAGGTCATCGTCAGTAAATAGGGTAAATAAAAAGTTAACAAACTCACATATGGCTAATGATCTATGTAAATACAGACATGCCCGCACATGGTAACTTGGCAAGCCAAATGGATGAGAATGAAAAAACAAGAACAACAAAGAGGACAAAGTCGGAGGATCATGATGTTCTCATCCTTCAAGAGGCTCATCCCATTGTCAATTTGCTATTGTGCCCAAAAGGACTACAATGAGCATGAAAGGCAACAGTAGAAAGATTTGGAACAAATGACCAGAAGACGAGAGAAACATAATTGCAGGTTGGTCAAATTAACTTATTCAAAATTCCAACCACTGCATATTAGTTGGTTACATCATAGGAGCGTGGTCATTGGTTGTTCTTCTCTTTTTTATTTTTTTAATTGTAATTTAGAATTTGAACGTCGAGCCGAAACAAATTTTAGTACAACTGACATTTTTTCCTTGCCTCATGAATGTGTTTCCCATAAAATTTATCGTGACATCAGAAGCTATTATTTTTGTAACTACAAATATATTCCACCAAATGAAGGCAGCTCAGTGTAAGGGGCTCATAGCTACGTTTAGGTAAGCAACAAATATAGTAATTGTTGCATCATTTCCTAAGTAACTTGGGATTCTGGGTTTTTGGTTTCATGTGTTTATTACTGTTTTGCTTTTATTTGGGTTTCTATCATTTGCTTACATCATCTGTCTGCCCCCTTTGTTCATCTAGAGTAGGACGATGAATTCAAATAAGCTGGAGCATCAAGCGAGTACCCTCATTCGTATCGCAGTTCCCTTGACTCATTTGATTTGCAAACAAATTTGTATACGAAAGTGGATGAGGTATGAAGTATAACTCATTTCAATACTAAATTTATTTGTTATTCTATTCCATACTTTAGCTTAGTAAGATTACATAAACTTTTGATTAATTCTTATATATGGGTTTAGGTTTGTCAAGTGTTAACAACCTGAAGTCGATTCAAGCAAAGAAATGAAAAAGCACACCTAAAGCTTTTGCCTTCTAGTCATTACAGTGAAGAGTCTGGAGGCAGATAAATACCTCCTTCTATATGAATACGGGTATGTTACCCTTTATTTACTCAACCTCTACTTATCTTCTCTTTTTAATTTAGCTCAGCACTGATTGTTTCTTCTTTTCAGTTAACTCAAATAACTGTTTACTTAGCAGCAAATCCGCATTTTGAAGTTGTGATTTGTGCAAATATGGTGTTCCATTGAGCCATAGTAGTGTTGAAGTTATGAAAGACTTTAGTCTCTTTTGTTGTGATTACACAACATAGTAATCTACATCTTTCATTGTGAAATTTTTGTGAGGAAATAAATTTTGATTAACTAGAGAGCGGAGGTATAAAGAGATTGAGGAGTTGTACTGATTTGACTGAAAACTGTTTCAACCCCCAGTAATTTTTATTTTCACAGTTAGTTTTTAGCAACAAGATTTCAATTTTTAATGCTTAATATATATATTTTCAGATATTGGCTGAATAGTATAAATAGGGAGCGAGAGACAAAGAGAGCGAGGGGTCCAAGGATCTCAAAGAACTCAAAAGTATGTGTAGTATCTTAAATTATGAATGGCCCTTTTATTTTCATGTTTATCTTAAAGTTCTGTGTATTGACAAGTCAGCTTAGTTTTGCAATCTTGGATTTTATACTTTATTGTCGAAGTCTTTTGTCTTAATTAAAAATTTCTTGATATTAATGTTTTCTTTTGTCAATCCATTGGTTTCATGATATATTGTTTTGTGTTTTGTGAGATTTTAAAGTCCGTTGATATATTTGAAAGAGTGCTCAAAGAACTCAAAAGTAGGTGGTATGTCAAGTCTCAGTTGTAATGCAATGTTCTTTTTACTACAAAGTTTTTGACGTTTTAGGTTCAACCATTGTATGTGATTTAATACAACAAATGTATAAATCTATTATTCAAAAGCTCATGATCTGTGTTTGTTGTGCTTATCAGTTTCTCTTCTTTACTTTTGTCGATTGCTATACAAAATGTTTATTGATGAAGTATATGTCTTCAATTGAATGATGATTGCTTTTAAACAATTAGGATTAGTAAACTTCTACGTTAGGAATGACGTGCTAGAGGTGATATTGGAAACTAGAAATTACTTTAAAACCAAACAGTATATTGTAGACTTACATGAGAGGTTTGGATTATTTTTGTTTCATCAAATTACCATAGTAAATAGATATAGTGGGTAACAACATCAAATTACTTTTATGCAATTCATTTTAAAGTTTCATTTGCAATTAAATTTAGATTGCAATTCATTTTAAATTGCTTTCCCTGAATTGTAATTACTTCTCTCAGATTAGAAGATAATGTGTTTTGATCATTTGCATCCTTATCATTATGCCGAAATTGTTTTATCAAGTGCTGTTATGTATCTCAATATGACCAACCCGCGCTGGCGCGGGCATGCTGCCTAGTATATAACACTTTTCCTATTTAAAACATTGATGCATAGGCTTTTAGCCAATTTGCTACCCTAGCTTTTATTATATTGTCAATTTGCTACCATACCTTTTTCTGTCATTTTGCTACCTTAACTTTCATAAATTTACCAAATTGCTACCTAACCGTCATATATACCTTTTTCTGTTAGGTGTTATGTCAATTTTTTCATGTTAGGTGCGCCTTTTCACGTGAGAGAATTTTCATAATTTTGAAATCAAAATGAGTTTTTTTAACAATTGAATTTGTCTTTTTAAATTATGAACTTCATTCAGGAAAAATAAAATAATATATGGATTCCGATCAAAAAAGAAAAACACATCCATGAATTCAATTTTTTGTTATGTGTGCCTTTCACGTGAGAGGATTTTCATAATTTTGAATTCAAATTGGTTTTTTTAACAATTGAATTTGTCTTTTTAAATTCTGAACTTCATTTAAGAACAATAAAATAATATATGGATTCAGATCAAAAAAATAAAAACATATCCACGGGACGAGAAAAACACATCCTTGAGATTGAATTGATACCTAGTTCTTTGTTATTTTTTCTCGTTTTATGGATGTATTTTTTTATTGGAATCCATATATTATTTTATTTTTTCTTAATGAAGTTTAGAATTTAAATAGACAAATTTAATTGTTAAAAAAACCAATTTAAATTCAAAATTATGAAAATTCTCTCACATGAAAGACACACCTAATAGGAAAAAAATTGACTGAACACCTAACAGAAAAAGACATATATGACGGTTGGGTTGCAATTTGTCAAATTTATGAAAGTTAGGATAGCAAAATGATAGAATACATATTTTATTTTATTTTTCCTGAATGAAGTTTAAAATTTAAATAGATAAATTCAATTGTTAAAAAAATCCAATTTGAATTCAAAATTATGAAAATTCTCTCACATGAAAGACACACCTAATAGGAAAAAAATTGACTGAACACCTAACAGAAAAAGACATATATAACGGTTGGGTTGCAATTTGGCAAATTTATGAAAGTTAGGATAGCAAAATGACAAGAAAAAGGTAGGGTAGCAAATTGATAATATAATGAAAGTTAAGGTAGCAAATTGATAATATAATAAAACATACGGTAGCAAATTGACTAAAAAGCCTATAATATATATATAGAAGAATTTTCGATATAGAAACTTTTTTCTTTCCTCAAATAAAGAGGATGTAAGTCAAAATAAAAGCATAGGCTTACACGCGCGCTCACACACACACACACATATATATATAGTCATTCCAATGAGCGATCCTTTTTTGACTTATATGAGGAATTGATGATTACACCAACTTTTAGATCACAAAAACACATCTCCACCGTTCAACCTATAGATATGTATGAGTATATCACTTATATAAAATTTCATCAAAATTATGAACATTAAGGCACTCAAAACTGCAATTTACATGAACGGATTACGTTCCGCATATTTGATCTGTTCATTGATTTTAGCTAGTTCGAAGCCTTAATGATCACCAATATGGTTGAAATTTTTCAGAAATGATCTACTTATATATATATATATATATATATATATATATATCTAGAGGTTAAATGGTGGGGATGGGGTTTTGTGATTGAAAAATTGGTATAATCCCCCATCCCTCATATAAGTCAAAGAAAATGATCCCTTAATGGAAGTGGCACACACACACACATATATATATATATATACTAACTTAGTATAATCTTCAATCCCTCATATATATATATATATATGAGAGATTGAAGATTATACTAACTTTTTGATCACATGTCAACATCTTCACTGTTCAATATTTAGATACATATATGTATATCATCTTTGTAAAATTTCATCTAATTTGGTGATCGTTAAGGCTTCAAACTAACTGAAATCAATTAACAGATCAAATCTGTAAAATCTGAACTGTTCATATTTTAACTTTTAATTCACAAAGCATCTTAACGATTACCAATTTAAATTAAATTTTACAAAAATAACTCATATAGAGATACATGTTGGGACGCATCTGTTAAAGCACGTAAAAATTAACAAGTGAGTTTTTTGTCCGTGTATTTACATACTCGCTCACAACAAAACAAAACACTTCCCAAATAGTGTTGAGTGTCCACTCCCCACCTCTTTGTTTACCCTTTGGTCTTCCTCCGCTCTGCAACCCCAATCCCATGTAGCACCTCTCCTCCTAATCCCAACCCACCGCTTCCGCCGCCATGTACCTCTCCGAAAAGCCCCACCCAATCGATTTCTACAAGTCCTCCTCCTCCCCTGACCGCGACATCATGATGGACGTCGTCGCCGCCAACAACACCAGCAGCGGCGGCGAGGACCACGAGGTCCGCGCCCCCAAGAAACGCGCCGAGACTTGGATCCAGGAAGAGACTCGCAGCCTGATCAGCTTCCGGCGCGAGGTCGACGGACTCTTCAACACTTCCAAGTCGAACAAGCACCTCTGGGAGCAGATCTCGGCTAAGATGAAGGACAAAGGCTTCGATCGGAGCCCCACCATGTGTACTGACAAGTGGAGGAACTTGCTTAAAGAGTTCAAGAAGGCTAGGCATCAGGCCAAGGTCGGTAGCAAGTCTGCTAAGATGTCGTATTACGAAGACCTTCAGGAGCTGCTGAGGGATAGGACTAGTAGTAGCAGCCATAATAGTAATGGAGCTGCTCCTGCTTACAAGAGGCCGAATTCGCCTCCCAAGCTCGAGGCTTTCATACGTTTCTCTGATAAAAGTGAGTTTTGTTTTGTTTGCGAATTGTTTTCAAATGAGTGATGGTTGTGTAACTTGTTGAGTTGCAATGCAGGTCTTGAGGACGCTGGCATTCCGTTTGGACCAATGGAAGGTATACACTCAGTTTTGTTTTTCGACATTTTAAGAGTTTGGTTTCTGCAATTAGTAAGAGGTTTATTTTGTTTTGTGTGGGTTTATAGCTGCTGAGAGGACAGCAGTGGACTTGGAAAGGCAGTTGGATCATGATGGTGATCCTCTGGCTATTACCGTGGGTGATGCAGTGGCAGGCAACGAGGTCCCTCCTTGGAATTGGAGAGAGGGCCCTGAGAACGGTGAGTTTACGTAACTAGAATTGCAATTCCATATGAGTATAGTAATGGTCTGGGAATTGAGATGCCGTCATGCTGCTATAAATGGTAGTGAAAATTTGTTTTTAGTATATGTATATCCACCCTCTTGAATTGGAATTAAGCTGCCTACACCCGAAAAAACTGTTATGCTGCTATTATTGGTAGTGTAGATGTTTCTATTAGTAACACCGTCTTCAATTGGAATTAAGCTGCCTTCACCGAAAAATGGCAATTTTATGACCTCATAACTGCACTGTTCCATTTGAATAGCTAGTGTACTTTCACTACTTTGCATATATTAAGCCACCTTCATAACTATATGTCGCATTCTAATTTAGTGATGGTACCAAAGTAAAGATGGATTCTTGATGTATTTGTCATCCTTTGAGGAGCTTCACTTTTGTTATTCGTGGCCGTTTCCCTTTCTACCATATTAGTGGAGTTTTGCTGTCCTTATCGACCACTTGCATGATGATACTTCCACTTTAAGCTTTATCACAATCTACCGTATTTTGTGTGGAAATTATCAGTCTGCCTTTACGTCTTCTGAAAACCAATATGACAACCATAACTGGCATACACATCTTGTAAAAGTCATATTTTACAAGTTGTTTGAAGCATGTGATTGTTTAATGGCAGGAGGGGAGAGACACTCATCTTATTGTGGCAGGATTATAACTGTCAAGTTGGGGGAATACAACACCAGAAGGATTGGTATTGATGGAACTGCTGATGCGATTAAGGAGGCAATCAAGTCTGCGTTCAGGATACGGACCAAGCGAGCATTTTGGTTGGAGGATGAGTTTCAGGTTGTTCGGAGTCTTGATAGGGATATGCCTTTGGGCAATTACACTCTCCACCTTGATGAAGGTATACCACACAATTTCATTTCCATCAATTGTGGAACCAAGATCTTGGTTTACTGGATAGTAAGTGCTGCATGCTTCTTTTGGCAGGAGTAACTATTAAACTCTGTCTCTGTGATGAATCGGACCGTATAATTCGGACTGAAGAAATAACATTCTACACTGAGGATGACTTTCGTGATTTCCTTACCCGTCGTGGCTTGATTGGTTTAAGAGATTTAAGGGAATTAGGTGGCTACAGACGTATTGATACTTTAGATGATCTTCAATCTGGTGCAATGTATCAGGGGTGAGACTTCTGGGGGACTAGAAGATTTTGTATATTCACGTCAAATATGAGATAACTCATGCAGTTGGATTTTTCTTCCTTTTCTTGGTGCACTTCTAATCATAAACCACATGTAAGAAATTGTTGATTCATGTTGTAAAAGCCCAGTGGCAGTTAACATTTGTATAAAACCCATCTTTCTAGGTCTGTTTTAACCTCTCTTTTCCTTTCCCTTTTACCAGTTCATCTCTCAAATCAAACAGTGATCCCCATCTTGATCACAAACACATTCCCTACTTCACTCTCTTTGGGTTTAACAAGCGCATACATCGTCATCCATGGCCAAGGTCAAGATTGGCATCAACGGTATTGGTGTCTCTATCAACTGGTTTGTTCTGTATTTCTTTCATATCATTTGTCTTGAATGGAGATTATGTTATGAATGAAGGATTCGGAACGATTCGCCGGTCAGTGGCCAGAATTGCTCTGCAGAGAGACGACTGTCATAAACGATCCCTTCTTGACTGCTAATCAAATGGTATGTCGAGACATTTCATCAAATGAGGAATTGCCTACACGGCATCTTCCCGTTGTGGATCGAGTCAAAATTTGTGTATTTGGTAACTTAATTCTCGACAAAGAGGTAGCATGTATTAACTAATCTCATCTTCTCAGAGCTACTAGTTTAAGTACGAGTACTAAGTAGGTTATAAAAAAGTTAAAATCGCACTGTAATTTTTTACCTTTAACCGGTTCGGTTATAGAAAAAAAAGTGTTGGAACCGCAACCAAACCGAATTCGGTTCGGTTCTATCGGTTTCTCAGTTCTTGTATGTTTAGCAAAAATTGAAGAAATTGACTCTAAACTCAGACATAATTCAAACTTTCAAAGTCTCAAACCAAATTACCAACATTAAGCAATTCAAAGTCTCAAATGAAATCAAATACAACAAGTTTGGAAACAAATTGAACAAGTCCATTGTTCTTGATTAAAAATTAAAATAAGCAGCAAACTAGAAAATGAAAAAACATAAAGCAACAGCCAACAATAACTCAACAAGGCAGCAACATAGTTGGGCAGTATGCAGTATGCAAGCTTAAGTTCCAGACTTTCACACTTGTAATCCAAATTCCAAAGATCCAAAATCCAAAATCCACACCACTCAACACATTTCCAAGGCTGCTCCAAGCAAAACCTGTTGTAAAGTGAACAAACCAAAAAACTAAATAAGAAATAACATATATACAAAAACTTAGAAAATTCAATATACACTGAAACACTAAGAAATTAATCATATATAGGTCTTAAGTCTAGGACTTTTGTAGACCAAAGAAGAACATCAATAGTTGGACAACTGAACGTAGGATGCTAAGTACAAAATGCACCAACTGCAGAGCTGAACTCATCTAAGTAAAGGCAAAACAAACATACAATATAGTTTCAAATATTCAAACATCTAAAGTTATACTCAAATAATTGATCAAATATCTAAAGTTTCCAACCAAATTATGAAACAAAGTAAAAAACATGAAACATCCGTTCATGTCAAACAT
Source organism: Comarum palustre (assembly GCA_951800085.1). NCBI lineage: Eukaryota > Viridiplantae > Streptophyta > Magnoliopsida > Rosales > Rosaceae > Comarum > Comarum palustre. The sequence goes on along the minus strand of OX637574.1, from coordinate 880,453 downwards.
TAAAATGCCCTAATGTATGTAATGATTGGTGGACTGAGAACATAAATAATTAAACATAATGCAAACTTGAGCATCTTGAGCTCATTTCTCTTCCTTTTTTAGACTTTGAACTGTTTGAAGGTTTTGAAACTTCTGAATGTTTTGAAGCTTTTGAAGCATCACTACTCCTTGAATGTTTGGATACCTTTGTGGCCTTTAGGCTTTGTTGAGTAGAAGCTTCTTTTTCTTGGTTTGATATTTGGAGCTTCTCTAATCTTATTCTCTCTTCTTCTGCTTGTTCTGAACAAAAATGAAGCTCACATTAGTTGCATATAAAAAGCTAAATAGTAAAATAAAAAAAGTGACAATTGACAAAGGCTGCAAGTGAAAATTAACTAGATAATAGATACATTTTCTACATCTTCAAACCATCCCATTTCCTCAATACTTGGAATATATTCCAACCCCATGATTGCATCAGATTTGAGCCAGTTTTGGAGGCAGATTAGGGTCTCAACAGTCCTAGGAGTCAATGAACTTCTGTGTGGATCAATTACCCTCTTCCCTGTACTGAATGAACTCTCACTAGCCACTGTCGACACTTGTATTGCTAAAACATCCCTTGCAACAACCTGCAAGTTAGGGTACTTTGAACCATTGCACTTCCACCAATCCAAAATACATCACTTCTCATTATGTTTACGCTTCTCTATCAGATTTAGCAAGTATCTATCAACCTCTCCTCCAACAAATACTGATTCACCTTCAAGTTGCATGTTTTACGCCTCCATCATAGCTGCCCTCTTCCTTGTTAACCCTCCTGGGTGCACACTTGGTGTTGGTGTGTTGCTGGTTCCCTCTCCCACACTTATTTTCCTCTTAGCTTCACTAGATTGATTGGATTCAGTCTTTTCGCCTTCTAATGCTGCATACAGATCACCCAAGTCTAGAAAAAGTTTTTTCACATCATCACTTTTTTTCCTAACTGCATCACTTCTCTTGTTCAACATTCTTCAATTTATACCTCGGATCCAAGACAAGTGCAACAAAAAAGAGCTGATTTATGTCATCAACGGATCCAAAGTATTTTTTGAACTTTGTCCTCATTTTGTTAGCCATACCATGCAACACCTTATCAGTCTCACTTGCATCAGTAGATAAGGGTTTTTTAAACATCTCATCTACCTCTGTTTTGACTGCGGCTATGTCCACGAAATCTTTGTGTGATGTAGGCTTCAATTGCGCGCTCACATCAAGTGTTGCCTCAAGGAAAACTTTCAGATACTTGGACAAAAACACCTGCTTTCTTCCAATTAGATGTAACTTCCAATTAGATGTAACTTGAGGTCCTACCCTCTTCCTTTGTTGTTGTGTCACAACAACAACTTCAGTTTCTGCTTCATCTCCTTCATCATCAGCTCTTCATCTTCATCAAAATAACTTATGTACCTTCCATCTTCCTCATCTGCCATTTTGTTGAAAGCCTTTTTTTAATTCTAAAGCTGTATTTAGCATAATGTAGGTTGAATTTCACCTTGTTGGCACATCTAATACACAAACCTTTTTACATGGTATCTTCTCTTTGTCAACACATGTCTTAAATGCATCAAGTCTTTGTGCACTGCACCTCACATACCTAACAACATTTCTAATGCTAGCCGCAGACTTGTTCATTATATGCAGACCTGACTTCACAATTAGGTTCAGAATGTGAGCCAAGCATCTCAAATGCATATAAATTTCTCCAAACATGGGCGGCCTAGGCCATCCACTCATTTTCTCTATAAGGTACTCTATGACTACCTTATTTGCTGATGCATTGTCTACTGATATAGTTAATACCTTATCTAAATTCCACTCAACCAAACAAGTTTTTAATATTTTTTCTATGTTATTCCCACTGTGGTTAGGTATCACACATCGTTTGTTTATATTCCAACCACCATCAATGAAATGTGCAGTGATTACCATGTAGTTAATGTTTTGGCATGAGGTCCATGTGTCTGTTGTCAAACAAACAAAATGTGACCTCAATTGATTCTTCAATTCCTCTTTTTTTTCATCATACATACGCAAAAAGTTCTTCACTATGACTTTCCTATAAGGTGGAATCCATTTAGGTACTGCTACTTTACAAAAATGGACAAACCCTGGCCTTTTAATTGAACTGAAATGCAATTCATCCAACACAATCATAACATATGCAGCCTAGTGACTACCTTTCCATTTGGATTTAACACATCAGGGCTCATTGTCTTTTGAGTCTCTAAATTGACTCTATCCAGATACCCTTTACGAACTTGCTCTATATGCATTGCTATTGAACTCGTAACATTTGCCCTAGAATCACATTTTAAATTAGTGGGGAAATACTTACATTGAGCTCGCTTTTGAATGACAACTTGCTGCTCTTTTCCATCTACAACCGTCATTATTGGCTCGTCAAACTTTTTGAAATGCACCCACACTTTTGACCTCTCTTTGGCAGCTGCCTCTCCCTCTTCCCCATCGTGTTTCTCGCAGGCCTAAACTTATCCGTAGGAGGCCGAGAAGCTGCTGTTACTGTTTTCGAGCCTCGTTGAGTTTGTTGTCCCTCATCTCCATTCTCCACCTAGACCACTCTCTGTTTCTTCTGAACATCTGGGCATAGAGTCTGAATCATACTCTTCAGACGACATTACTGAAATTCAAAATCACAAAAATTTAGTCTCCTGACTCTCCTCTGTTCCTGCAAGGCTTCAAAATGCCAAAATTTACCCAGAAAAAAAAACAAAAAAAAGTTCAACAACACAAACAATTTGGAATTTGGAACAAAATGTGAACATAAACTAAGAAGTAAGAAGAAAACGAAGACGAAATTTAATCATAAATTCATAATATCATATTATGCTATACTGGTAATCAAAGTGCCTCAATCAGTCAATCTTATCATTCTTATGTTCTCACCTCGATTAGTCGAAGACGAAGCGAAGAAGAGAAACGACGAAGAAGAGTGAAGACGCAGATGAATGGAAGAGGGTAATTGATGATTGATCCACACAGAAGAGAATCAAGAGATTGATCCACACTGAATATTGAACTCTCAATCTCTTTAAATGAACGAGGTGACTGATGGAGAAGAATCAGAAGATTAGTCTGTGGCGAGAATCAAATGCAAGGGTAAGGGTTTAGGGTTAAAATCTGAAAGTGAGAATTATATATGATTAGATCCAACGGTTCTAGCGAGTTTGGTCTTTTTTTACTCTGGAACCGGATCTGACCCGACTTAATTGAACCGGTTGGGATTAAATCAAACAGAATGAAATTTTCTTGAAGAACCGTGTCGAACCGTCAGTTTCTGTTCAGGCCGATTTTGCGATTTACGGGTCGAACAGTCCCAGGCCTAAGTACGACAGTGATCATGGGCAGTGGAAGCATGGCGAGCTTAAGGTGAAAGATGAAAGCACACTACTCTTTGGTTTTCGTTAATATTATGGACAAAATACTGGTAACTCCTTATACTTTAAGGGTTTTGACAGTTTAGTTCTTATATTTTTAATTTCAACTGATCATTCCTCATATTTCTCAAATTTCGACTAATTGCTCCATTCCATCCAAAATGTCTATTAACTTCTTTAAACACCCTTAGGTGTTTTCATTTATTTTTTGGCAAAATAGCCAATATACCCCATGAATTTAGCTCTAATTGTCAATCTACACCCTGAACTTGCATTTTGCCTCCTCAACTTAGTAAAAATTGAGGATTTGCACCTCCTCCGTCAAATCAGATAGTTTTCATCCAATTTTTAGTCATGTATCATGCATGTGACGGGTATCACTATCAATTTATATTATTTTCTTTCATTAATTAAAATAATGAAACCAAATATTTAAAAGAAGATTCATATAAACTTATCTATCTAAAAGTTACGTGTGTTATAAATATTATTTTTGTCAATATATTTGACTTGTTCAGTTCTACAAATTATGTCGTATTCATTGTTATTGACATCAAATCAATTTTATTCTTACTTTTTTATGTACTTTTCTTATTATCATTACCAATATTTTTTTAAAATGTCTTTAAAAAAGAGACTCATACATATACCCTCCAAAAATAGTAAATGAATGATTAGGTATATAAAATTGTACAAAAAAAATTATATTAAATAAATAATGCATTATGCATGAGTATATTTAAATCTTCCTTTTGAATATTTTCTATTATTATTAAAACAAAAAATATATAATATCACATTTATATCCCTCACGTGCATATCACATGATTGAAAATTAGATGGAAATCGTCAGATTTAACGGAGAGGGTGCAAATCCGCAGCTTTTACCAAGTTGAGAAGGTAAATTGGCAAAATGCAAGTTAAGGGTGAAAATTGACAATTAGAGCCAAATTCAAGGAATATATTAGCTATTTTGCCTTTTTTTCTCATTTCTTTTTCTCTCTCTCTCAATCTTCACATGATAAAATTGAGTTTCGATTGGAAATGAAAAAAATGTTGTGAGTAATACAAATATAGGATCACGTACATATCTTTTTTATATACGTGACCTTTTTTTGTTAAGTAATAAGTTGTAGCCATCCCACACTTTTGCTTCTATATGTAACCATTGATTCTACCAATAAAGCCTTATGTCCTTTGATTGAAAAAATGAATTAAGCTTGAAGAGAGAAAACATGCTCTTTCTTTCCAAATCTAAATTTCATTCTTATTTTCAAAAAAAAATCTGAAAGGGTTTAGGGTTTTCCATTTTTCATTCAATATGTAATCTACAATTGTTTTCGATGCTAGATTTTAAGTATGTGAAGAGAGAGAGAAAAAGAAATGAAAACACCTAAAGGGCAATTAAGAAAGTTAATAGATATTTTAGACGAAATGGAGCAATTGATCGAAATTTGAAAAGTACGAGGATTGATCGGTTAAAATTAAAAATACGAGGACTATATTGTCGAAACCTTTAAAATATGAGGAGTGACAAGTATTTTATCCTAATATTATTCAACCTACGTAATAGATCTGATAGAAATGTAGAGCTACTGCTGCTGCAACTCTTAGCTATTTCTGTTCAGTTGGGGCATAGTCATATCCATCGTCGTCGTTGTCGTCTTCATTTCATGCTTCATGCTCTATTATACTGACCAACTCTAGAATATTGCTGAGGGGAGAAAAGTTATGTTCTCGATCTAATCTGGACTTTCTGGAAAAATTTGGACCCTTTGGCTTAATTTCCTTCACATTGTAGTCTGAAGTTGGTGAAAAACTGAAAGTAAATCCAATATTACATTCTGATTGCGCATAATCAACATGCTGTAGTCTGAAGTTGGTGAAAAACTGAAAGTAAATCCAATATTACCTTCTGATTGCGCATAATCAACATGCTCAATTGATTTTTCATCATTAAAACTCAAAAATCTCTTTCAGATATTGAAGCATATAGGGAAAAATATTCCATGTAGGAGGAACCAAGTCAATGCATGATTGCATGGATAGACCTTCCTAGCTGCAACTCATTCGTAGCCATTGTCGATTTTTTCACTAATTAGATAAATAAATTCTAACTCGATCAATTTTCTTATGGTCTTAACAATAACAGAATGGAGCAGGGTGCACTTAGGAGCAAATCTTGGTGGGATTGAACAAAAGTATTGTTTCTCTCATCACCATCGTTGGCTTTTGCCTCCAATTGAAATTTGCAAATTCGTCTCTAGACTACAGCAGTACACTATTGATGAGGTTGTTTGTTATCGACGTGTCGGCTTACTTCGGGTCAATATGTGTCATGATACTCCAAAATGATCACGGTACAGTAGACTTTCACAAATTCATGAATAGGATTATCATCATGTTGGGAACTCTGGCTCGTTCTCTTCATCTGGAGCATATGTTTTGTTAGTGTTGCGAGCAAGTCATACCAATACTTCAAAACATTATGTGAAAGTGGAGTCTCAGCTCTTGTCCTGGCCATTGGTGAATTGAAAAGGAAGCTGTTCTTTATGAATGGCGACTTGATGGAGAGTTTAACAGTTGCAGGAATTGATCGTGCCTCTGAAAGACTGAAGGAGCTGATCATCAGGATTTGCCGCTGGAAAGAGCATGAAGCCCAAAACCAGAACCAGATTATGAATGAGCTACCTGTTTAATTCATACTACAGTATCTACCCGCCTACCACATTTGTCGAATACATTTGATTCGCAGTTAATTCAGTTTTGTAATAATCACTACAATATGCAAATTATGTACATAGTAATGTTTGAGGCTTGAAGTTGAAACAAATTAATAGACTTCTTACGGATTACTACATAAATCCTACTATAGTTATCATTAGCAGGCTCCAAAACAACAAACCTTGTCCAATACTCTAAACGTGGCTAACTTAAACTGGGACAAACGTAGCCCGTGGTTCATCATTGTACAGATATTGTCCCAACTTAACTACTTTTAAGGTGTTAGGTTTTATCCACAAAAGGCCTCGGTACAATTTGATACAATTCATCCACTTATAAGTTATATTTTATTGACATTTTCTGATGTGAGATCTTTCATCTCCAACACTCCCCCTCACGTGCAACCTAACTTTTTTAGGTTGACACGTGAAATTCATTCAGTCCAATTCCCACATCGGAAATCGGTACATTCATTCGGTCCAATTCCCATTTCAGAAATTTGGGTATATGGTCCAAGATCCACTGTAGACACTTGATATGGTATGGGCCAATCAGAATTTTTCCAACGGCAATTCGATTCGATGAACCCAAATTTGGGCTCATTATGATGGGAGACTTTCTACCGTTATGTTAGGAGAAGTAATTGAAGAGGGACTCGCTCTGATACCAATTTGAATTGGGACAAGCGTGACCCGTGGATCACCATTGTACCTATACTGTCCCAACTTAACCACCTTTAAGGTGTTGGGTTTTAATCACAAAAGACCTCGATACAATTAGGTATAATTCACTCACATATATGTTGTATTTTATTTATCTATTTTCTTATGTGAGATCTTTCCTCTTCAACAAGAATAACGGTCCAAAACAACAAACTGAGGCTCCAACAACGCTAGGACGTGAAGGTCTTTTAAGAAATTTATAGTTATTAAGGGTCAGTAGGTATATATAGTCTCTAATTGATGATAAATTGTTGCTTTGTTATTTATTTCCTAGTATTTGATTTCCTTCATAGTCACTGTTTACTGATTCATCCATCTTTGTTCGAATGGAAGGGCGTCCATGCCACCTCACTAGAGTTTATACGGTAAGTGGAAGTGCAGCGCCCATTTCGTTCGCCTAAGGTGTCGTCCATGGTGGTCTCTTACTCATACATAACTACAACTCGATCACTGTCTTTCATTCTTCCTCTTTCATAATCTCTCAAAGCAATTTTCAGTTTCACTCTCTTTGCATTTTACTTGCATACAGCAGCATTCCTCATGGCCAAGATCAAGATTGCCATAAACGTTATTGTCATATGTTGTATATCTGCATTGTGGTTGAGCCATTTGTATGCATTACATCAATGTTCTTGGTCTGATGTTATGTGATGAAGGGTTTGGAAGAATTGGCCGCTTGGTGACTAGAGTTGCTCTACAAAGAGATGATATCGAAATCGTTGCTATAAATGATCCTCATATCAACGCCAAGTATATGGTATGTACACAATTTCATTCGGAAATAATAATGTAACATTGCCGGATCAGTTAGTTTAGAGTACTATGAAGCTAACTGGTTAGCTATTCTTACATCGGTATGTAAATGCATGTCTTGCGCATCGGACTTGATTTCTCATCGGATTGCCTTGCGCAGATCTACATGTTTAAGTACGATAGTGTTCACGGGAACTGGAAGCACCAACATGAACTTGAGCTTAAGGATGACAAGACTCTTCTCTTTGGTGACCACGCAAGTAGAGTTTTTGAGGGCAGGTATATATATACTGTCTCAGACCTTAACTCGATCCTATGTTTATTGTGTTCTTTAGAGTACTGAAAGTCTGAAATACCAAGCTTCATGTACGTTTGATTAACTAGGGATCCCTCCTACCTCCCATTGGAAGGGCTCCAGGTTGAATATGTGGTCGAGGCCTCCGGATATATGACTGATTACGCTAGAGCTGCTGCTCATATGCAGGTGAATTAACTTAGATGTTGATCAATGGTGTTGATTTTGTGTTTTACTATATAGTCACTTACGGTAGTAACTTTGTTTATATTACAAACAGTTTGGTGCAAGGAAGGTTGTAATTACAGCTCCAAGTGTCGATGCTCCTATATTCGTTGTAGGTGTAAATGAGAAGGACTACACACCAGACCTTAAAGTTGTCTCCAATGCAAGCTGTGCTATCAATTGTTGCTCCATTGGCAAAGGTACCAGGCTACCAGCTCAGTTTCATATTGGTTTCTTGATCAACTGGCTAACTAAGATATATCTTGACAGGTTATCCATGAGAAATTCGGCATTGTAGAGGGTCTAATGACCTCGGTCCACTCTAGGAATGGTCAGTGTGTATGTTATATGCACTCATCTCAGTTAAAAGTTTAGACATTGAGAAATCCGAGGCTTGCATAGTTGCATAAAGTTAATGAACATGTATTCATGTCAGAAGAAAGTAAGGTAGCACTGTAATTTTTAGATGCAATGCAGGAGTTGTTCAAAAGGTTGTTGATGCACATTGTCAGAAAGACTGGAAAGTCGGAAGAGCTGCTGGGCGCAACATCATTCCTAGCTCCAATACTGCTAGGAATGATATCGTCCTAGACCCTTATGTCTGTGCTACTTATCTAGTTTTGTTGAGAATATTAGAGCTAATTTGATATTTGTAGGCTGTTGGTAAAGTGCTTCCGGAACTAGATGGGAAACTGAAAGGAATGGCTTTCTGAATTCCCACTGCCGATGTTTATGTGGTTGACTTCACCGTGAGACTTGAGAAGCAGGCAACTTATGAAAGATTAAAGATGCTATCAAGTAAGAATTGGGATGAAACAACTTATGAGGGGGAAGCTATTTGCCAGATTATTCTGTTTGATCGTACAACTTAATCTTTGATGATCTGCTCATCTACATTGTTGTTCTGTTGCAAATTGCAGGACAGAATCTGAGGGTAGCCTGAAAGGAATCCTTGGATACACAGATGATGATGTGGCTTCTACGGACTTTTTAGGTGACAGTAGCTGAGGGTTCTCATGGATACACAACTCTTCAGACATATAATGCAACTTGATGCCTATGCAGATTCGATTTTCAGTAGTTACTGGTTCTGCGTCTTTCTATTGAGAGAGTTCCATACACCACTAAAATACAAAAAAAAAAACAAAAAACAAAAATAAACAGTACATACATGACGGTGAGAAGATGATCGGACAGTGTGGATTGAACAGTTTGATTAATTTTCGCTTTCTATTCAATTAATGGAAATAGTATCTCACTACCTTCAGTATGTAATCTGGGTTTCTTTGATATCTCACCCGGGATACTAAAACAGTGCGAGGCACTTTGCAGCACGAGTTATCGACTTGATCTGTCACATCACTTTGCAGCACACGAGTTATCGACTTGATCTGTCATATGGCCTCTGTTAGCCAAGATGAAAGTTCACGGGCAGCTAATTCTTGACCTCAAGCATGTAGATATTCTACCATTTTGCAAAGAGTTGAACGCCAGTACTCAATTAGGTACAAGGTGTGCATTTCAAATTTTCAATCGGAGTTGCCTTGGCTACAATGAAATACAAACACTGTTACCTTGAACATCCACCCTCTTATTACCATAGTTTCTTATATTTTTAACAAGATGAAATAGAACAAATCATAACTACGGAAGATATAAGGAAATCACCATAGATAGAAGGAAACAGATAATATGCTAGACTAGTGGGCAAAGGCAGCAGCATATTAACAAAAGGCCTTAATAAGTACGAACAAACATTCAGAAATTCAGACATTTAAACATCCACACCTAAAAGGCTAAGACCATCAGTTTTTATCATTATGAAGTTTTTATCAGTTCCATGTATCCTCTTCTGACTATTTATGATCCGAACATGCTGATGCTACTCCTCGAGGAGCCTGCAACATTATAAGCAATATCATACATTAAATTCCAAAACCAACTAAATCAAGTAAAATGCATAAAGAATCATAAATTTTTCCTTGCTAGAGTAAAAGCTACGGAGCCAGAAAATAAGCAACCAAATTCACTTGACTGTGTACAGTATGTCCGAGAACAGAATAATAGAATATAAAGAAGAAGCTAACTCCCAATTTAGGTCCAACAAAGTTTTGAAAACCTAGTACTGCATTGCCGACTCAGACTAACAGAAATTATTGGTCGGTGCTAGCCATCAGCAGAGGTATTATCATTATGTTACAGAGGACAACCACCAACTTTAAGCATGTCAAACTATAGTAACATGTCAATGCTCATGTAAGCTGCATGCACCTAATATGGCTACAAGGGCACAACACATTGAAGCTTCCCCCTCTTTAAGCAAAAGGCAAAAGCAAAAGAAAAGGATCTCATCCAGAAGTTCACATAAACTATCTAGCAGCTTGAGCCATAAACTTAACTACATGATGCATATCATGTCCCTTAATATTCACAAAAACATGGAAAACCATCCTTCTGAAACAGCAAGGTAATCAATTTCTGGAGCACTATGAGAAGTAACAAGCGCATGGCTCTCTGCTCTTCACTCGAGGCTCCAATTTGTTTAACCACCATAGAAACTCAGTTACATTAATGCTTTATTATATCATACGCGGTGTAAACTAAACTAGCAGTTTGATCAAACTGTATTCATGTTACTAATTTGATCACACTGTGTTCATGTTACTAACTCTCATCAGAACAGGTTTAATTTAGGGAAATATCATAACTAATCAAAATTCCATCCAAACTAAACTAGAAATTTGACTGCATTATTCTGATTAATCAGTTTTGCTCCTTATCTCTACCTTAGCCTACTGAAACAAAATACAAATAAAAACAGAGCTGATGTTGCTCTCTAACCTAATGCCTAGCATTGAAGTCACACTTCACAATTCAGAAAATGCACAGCAAAACAAAGGCAGAGAAATCAAAGGCATTACCTTCAACGGCCACCGAGGCCAAAGAGCACATTGTTCCCCTTAGGCAGATAGTTGACATTAGGCGACTTGGCGAGTGTTCCTGCAATCTCCCTGCTGGCCTCAATCCTCCTCAGCTCAATCAGATCATTCCCAGCGGTGGCAGTCGCCTCAGAAATCAGCTTCGCAGCCTCGCTCTCCCCCTGCGCCCTGATAATCGCAGCCCGCCTCTCCTGCTCGGCCTTGGCCACCACAAACTTGGACCTCTCCGCCTCCTGCTGCGCCACCTGCTTCTGCTCCACGGCCCTGGAGAACTCCGCTCCATAAGACAAATGCGTAATCGCCACGTCATCCAGCTCGATGTTGAAATCCTTCGCCCTGCGGATCAGGCTGTCCCTTACCAGCGCCGAGACGTGCGGCCGCTCCGTGAGAAGCTGATCGGCGTTGAACTGCGCCACGACTGCTTTCAGAACCTCGTTTCCGATCGAAGGGAGGACCTTCTCGTCGTACTCAAGCCCTAGGGTTTTGAAGATCTGAGGGAGACGGCTGACCTCAGGGCGGGAGAGAACCCTAAGGGTGAGATTGACCATCTGGAGATCCTTGGTGCCGGAGACGGAGGAGAAGGTGTGGGGGCGGGTGCGGATGTCGAAGATGTAGGGCTTCTGGAGCCATGGGATGAGGAAGTGGGTCCCTTCGCCGACGGTTTCGTCGATGACGCCGCGGAAACGGTCGAAGAGGACGGCGCGCTGGCCGCCGTCGACGGTGTAGAGGGCGGAGTTGACGAGGGTGGCGCCGGCGCCGAGGCCCAAGGCGGCGCGGGCGAGGTTGGTGAGGAAGGACACGGCGGCTTGGTTGCTCATGTTGGGAGGGATCTCAGAGAGAATTGGGGATTGCGATTGAGATTGGGGTTTCTGAGGTTGCTAGGGTTTATGCGAGTTAAAACCTTCGAGACTACTTGGGCAAGAGGGAAGTTTGCTGAGAGTGGGCTGGGCTTTTGGGTAGCTTGTTCTTGTTTATCTATTTTTGATTACCCACCACTTTTACATATTGCACGATTTTTCTCTGTAAGAAATGATCACTGAGCCTGGTTGTTTAAACGTGCCATGCCTTTGAGAGTGAGACTTCTTGCAAACCATGCGCTGTGATCTTGGTGACAAAACCCTAAAGATCAGACGGGTTTGGAAATCGATACAAATGCTCTGCTGATTGCTGTGTCATGTGCTAATAAGCAGAAAATAGGTACCAATTTTACTATGTCATGCTTCTAAATCTTCTGCGATTTCCTTTGAATGACTGTGTTTCTTTTTGCATGTGAGGATATTATGTGAATATGTAATGGAATATTAAAGAACGTACAGGAAGAAATGATCTGTTCGGAAATTGATCCCCTTAGAAATTAGATGGAAAGAATCAAATATCAAGACAAGAATAATAAAAGATTTAACGAGATTCGGCTAATATCATTACATACGTCATTGGAAAGAATCAAATTTTAGTCAGAAAATTTGAGGATACTTTAGCTTACAAAATTATATATTTCGTCGGCTAAAATGTCTTATATTTTATATATTTTATTTATTTATTTAACTTTAGCCGACGAATTTTAATAAATTTCGTCGGCTAAACCCCTAAACCTTCATTGACGAATACCCTAATATTTCGTCAGCTATTCTATAATAAATAAAATAAAAATTTATTATATCACCGGTTGCGTCTCATCGATTTGAAATTATTTTCAGTTGAAAGTCTGTCCAAAATACATAATTTAGATTGTCAAATGACCGTTTCTGTGCGTTTAAGGGTTTGACTTACGGGATTGACCGTCCGGATGGAGCCCATAACGTTGTCGGATCTAGATGAATTTTTTTCCATACACATATTTCAACATAATGATGATATCTGACGGTCGGATTTTTGTTTGTAAATTTTGATGATCGGAATCACAACATGTCTACTAATGTTGTATAACTTGTTTACCATGTGTTAAATAAATATTCCGTTTAAAAAAACCTATATGTAGAAGCTTCAAATGAAAAAAGTTGTGGAATAATATATGACCGGAATGATGAAATACATCTATGGTTGAAAATCACGTAATTCCGGTAAAGTCTCGGTGCCGATAGTTGCGGTCAATGCAATTTAGAGGTTTGACTTACTGGATTGACCGTCCGGATCAATTCCTTAAATTTATCAGATCAAGTTGATTTTTTTATCATAGACATATTTCGACATAATGACCATATCAGATGGTCGAATTTTTGGTTGTGAAGTTTGATCATCAGAATCACAACATGCCTACTATTTTATTTATCTCTATGGGGAGCCCTATCATCGAAGGGTAAATGTCTCAAAACTTTTAGATGGGCAGTTGTGTCTCATCATGGTGAGAGTTTTTTGTGTTGAAGGTTTGACCAAAATATCACATATAGATGCAGATATAGGCGTTTTCATGTGTTAAGTGGTTTTAAAAATTGTATTATGAAGCCGTAAACGAATTCGAATGGCTAAAAAGCCCATATGTCATAGCACAGCTATGGGTTTCACTCGTACGCCTGTTCTGCTTCCAGATTGGTATCACAATAGTCAATCAGACACCGAAATATCTGTAGTGCAATTTTGTAAGTAAAAATTACTTTAGCCTAAGAAATACCCTAATTTTGTCGGCTAAACTTTTCAAATTTCGTCGACTAAAGTTGACTTTAGCCGATGAAAATTTAACTTAGCCGACGAAAAGAATTTTCGTCGGCCTGTTTTTTTATTTCGTCGGCTAAACACCTTCTCCTTGTAGTGTTCACTAATAAGAGAATTACACAAGTATAAGATTACATTGCTCAAGTTTATACTCAGCCCAAGTCTTTGTATCCAATATGACACCCCTTGTACACCCTCTATCATCCTAAAAGATTATCTACCCCAAGAGTTATTCACACTCTTAAACACAACTCACTCTATATTCTACATACAGACTTTTAGAGTTGCTATCTTACTCTCCTTACGTTGTAGTTGTAAAGACCCACCCCGAATTAAATCATTTTAACTTGAGGTAAATCCTTCGGGATCCACCTCAAATGAGATCTTACCGTAACCTCGCTTGAGGTGGATAACCCTTACCTACTTTTGATCAGTACACCCTGAAACCTTTATATTATCTCTAATATTTGTGACTGCACCCGCACAATCGATCAGGCTACATACGTACCATCTGAAAGGGATCAAGCCACTCATAGTTCAACAACTAATTTAAACGAACTCCTTCACTCCACATCTCCACCGAAACTAAGGTTCCTACATTACAGATTTACCCTTGATAGAAAACAAAGGTCAAAACAGTTCACCAAAGCTCTACACGCTCAACCGATAACCAAATCGACAAATTATGTATCCACGCACTTCTAATGACGAATACAGGCTGTTAGGACAATCCACTGCTACAGAGGAAGCCAGACGGGCTGCCGCAGACCGCCACAAGCGGCTGTGCGTGGGTCTCACGCGCCACCACCCTCAAACCTGCAATCCTCGCACATAACCACCTACAATCAATCACAACAACCTAGAGAGCCTATAGAAACAAAAAAGAACTTCTAGAACCGTCGAACGCGACTCAACTCGCAGCCTCAGACGATGGCGAGTGACGCCCACGCGCCTCCCCAAAACATCTGATTCAGGCCACACTTCCAACTACAAATATGAAGATTAAAGCAAGAAAGACACTTTTATACCTGAGACTTAAGTCTGATTTGGCATGGAACTGCAACAAAACGCCGCCGCAAGGGAATATTTCAACTCAGCCACTCCACACCTTAAATCGAGCTTCAACACCATCTAAGATCAAACCAGGACGCCAAGACGAAACTAACCCGACCGGTTTTAGGCCTCATCGCCGTCACACGCCGGAGAACCGGCTGGATCTTCATCGGACCTAAATAATTTATGTGCAAACTCCGATTCTCCCAAACCAGGATGAATTAACCTCTTCCACCTCCATAGGGAGGCTCGCGCCTCCGAGACTAGCCCTGCCTTCTAGGTTGACAAGTATTGGCCGCAAAAACCGGGTCGGGTCAGCAGGGTCCGGGTAAGGTTAGTCTGATATTTTTGGTACTAGAGGGGCGAGGAGTGCGAGAGAAAGGAGAGGCAGAGAGAAGAAAAATGTCATCCTTCCCCAAAATGGAAACCAATTGTTATTTATATATTTCCAAAATCGGAATCTCAACTTCAAACAACTATAATTTCTTCATAAGAACTCTGATTTGTGTGTGACACATGTCCACAAACTCGTATTAACGTCCTCTATGACTTTCATGGAGGAAGTTTTCTCAAATTATGGATTTAACAAAAAGTCAACTTTTAGAGTTTTTTACTGTAACATTTACAACCCGGTAAATAAGTAATTATTAGGTTCGGGTCGTGACAGTAGTGTCATGGAATAAGTAAAGTTCTCCTTTATATAACAATTGATAGAAGTCTCTAGACTTGCCTCATTAATGTCTATTCACGACTCAATCTTCCATCTTTCTCATTACATGTCTCGTTATCTCCATATAACTCTCTATGAAGAATAAGAGGTGCAACTCATGAAATTAACTCACATATTTATTCTCAATACATGCACTTAATTATGTATTAATTTATCATACATACGTTATTACTATGCATGCACAAACTAGTACTTGTTATGCATTCATATCAAAGATGTCATGCATAATGTCTTCACCCTGACGGGAAACCCAACATGATCTCAGCTCATTTGTGGAGCCTCGAGATCGAATCACCCACTCAATCACTCATTAACCTCATTACTGTTGTAGTTAAAGAAATGTTCTCTTTCACTGTTAGAATGCTCCTATGATCGATTTTCACACAATAGTTCTAGATATAGAAAGGAGATATGCTTTATAAAAGGGAAGGGGTATGCCTTGGCTCTTGGGCAAGAGCTGAGCCTTTGATTAGTACATTCAAATCTCAATAACCATTAGTTCATTTCATCTCTAGGCAAACAATTTTCACTAGTACGCCTAAGAATAACTTCACCAGCAATCTTTAGATCTTAATCGAATCGTTAATAACCACCATTGACCACTCGATCGATCAAGACAGACTCTTGCTTCACTTGACTCTCGATGAATTTCAATCTATATGCATATAGCTAGTCTTCATACCCTGATAGATTTTTTCCTGGTTTCTATCTGCAATATGCAAGAGGAAGTTTTTGCTTACATATAAGATGCTTTTATATACCCAGAACATGTTAATCCCAGCTATGCAATATACAATTTGATTAATTCATCATTCAGTTGGGCCATAAACTTTAGGAGATTGGTTATTGAACATCATATTCATCTTTGGTGGAAGGCACCATCCTACTGTCCTACTGATGTCCCCCGTTAGGTACTACCCAACTCAAGTTTAACATAATGGTGGGTCGGATTCTGTTTGATCCTACTTCCAATCCTATTCCTATCTCATCACTAGTGATGGATTCACAGAAAGCTACATGCTTTCCCTTTTCCCTCCATCATTATCACATCAACTTGGTCATCCATCTTGTTTATTCTCATTCCACTAAGGTCCTAACTCTATCACATCTATGCAGAACTTCTCTAGCTTGTTGTAGAAATACAAAGAACTATATATGGCTTCTCTCTTATGCATGCTAGGATAAACCAAACATGCTTTTACTTTCTGGATTTTCCATGTGAAGGGTTAGGCTTCAATGGATTCTATCAAAGCAAAGAAAGAGACTCATGGAAATTTGACATGTCACATGCAGCATGCATTATTATTGCTAAAGGCTTTGTAAAGTCAGTATTGGGGTAGTAACCCACTATTCCCAATTCATAGCTTTTGAATCTTGTTCTTCTCAAAAAGTTAAGACACAAGGCTGGTGTATGCCTCTATCTCACATTTCATATGGCATCTTTTGCTTTTAGGGAGGTCTAGCTGTAAGCTTCAACAAGAGTACATCGCCTTCCCAACCTTGTAGTTCAGTTTCCCTTGGAATGAGTTAACAAACCTAACTAGGCTATACCATATTTCTTCCTGTAGAATTTGATCTGCTGAATGCTGATGCTTCCATTCTGCAGGAGAGAACAGAGAATAAGAAAGGAAGATGATCATAACCTCTTGAAGGGTTTTCTGAACCTCCTGAGTCTTGAATGATATGGAATAAAACCTATTTATGTCTCATGGTTGGGATTTTTAAGTCTAAACTTTGGAACATTATGTCAAAGTTGTGTTGTTGTGGGTATGCACCGACCTAAGATTAATTTATGCAGTTGATGATAGATGAACCATTTAGGTTAGCACATTGAAGTTGGGTTGAGTAAGCTACCTATCACCATCCCAACATTAAGTTTCTCTAAATCTAAGTTGGTTTCTAAGTTCTTTGAATAAAATTTCCTGAAATATGTACACCAGATTCTGGAGTCAAAGGCTAAACATCAGTATTATTTTTGGTTGAGTACTTGACTGGGACAACAAAGTGGATTGTGATGCAGGTAGAATATCACTTTGGCCCATTATTGTCTAAATAGAGTAGCTAACAGACCAAAGAAAAGCAAAATTATAATAATTACAAGTTTGGAAACCAAAACTTATACTAATGATATGTTTAAGGGTCACAGAATTTTCTTATGTCCTGAACTCTCCTTTGAAAAGCTCCACCTCCATTTCTGAAAAGCTCTCTGCCTTCCTTCAGTTCCGCCTCAATCTTTTTTATCATTCCGACATCTTTGAGCACGGTAATTCTTCCTCTCGTCTATGATCATTATCACTACTCCAACCAGTGAACTTTAGTCTAATCTAGTCTATTGCTTAACCCATCATCATTTCATCTGTAACTTTCACTGTACAAGAAGAATCTTCTTTCACCTTGAAATTTCGTTTTAAACTTCAGTTTTTCTTCGTCAAACCTTTATTTTCTTGTATCAGGAAAAAATTTACGAATTCATATTTTGTTTGTGAATAGTTCTGAATTGATAATACAGGACTAAGATTAAAAGTCACACCGAAAACTGAAGATCATAGCATAGCATTCAAGTCATATATTGTTTATATGATATCCACCAGTCCCTTATCTGTCACAACCAAATATTTATCATCTGCCTTTGATATCTTCTGCGAATATTTGATATTGAGCCTATTTTATTGCAGCATATCTCAAAGGGCCTCTTTCTTTTCCTGCCTTCCATTTGTGTAAGCAATGATGATTGTTTCCCTTCTCATCTTAACTACTTGATATTATTATTCCTCTCTAACCTTGGCCTCAACATTTGAGGCAATTCTTAATTCCCTTGGCTGCATGTGCTTCCTTTTGTTAATTCTTCATTTCCATTTTCATATTTCAAAATGAATTGGAACAGCAGGAAGTAGCTCAACTCCTTAAATTAGTACCAAACCAGGGTCCTCTTTTCCTCTCATTGTGTGAGATTTCCTCAAGTCTCACTCATTTTGGTATTCTTAGCATTATATTTTGCTAAACACAATCTACAGAATGCCTCCTACATATTTTCCTCTAAGATGGGAGAGCACCGGAGACCAATGGTGGTATGCTTCTCCTATAGACTATGCAGCTGCCAATGGACAGTATGATTTGGTCCGAGAGCTCCTCCGCATTGACAGCAACCACCTCATTAAGCTCACTTCTCTACGCAGAATTCGCCGCCTTGAGACAGTTTGGGACGAGGAAGAGCAGTTCCACGATGTAGCCAAGTGTCGTGCACATGTTGCACGAAAGCTGTTTCATGAATGTGAGTCCAAGAAGGGAAAGAACTCTCTCATCCGAGCTGGTTATGGTGGATGGCTCATTTACACAGCTGCCTCAGCTGGTCAGCTTGGTTTTGTGCAAGAAATGCTTGAGAGAAACCCTCTTCTTGTTTTCGGGGAAGGAGAGTTTGGCGTAACTGATATACTGTATGCTGCTGCTAAAAGCAAGAATGCAGAAGTTTTCAGGCTGCTGTTTGACTTTGCAGTTTCACCGCGATTTTCAGGCAGAGGTGGGGAGTTGGAGGAACACATTGGGGAGATTCCTTGTGTTTATAAGAGGGAAATGGTTAATAGGGCTGTTCATGCTGCTGCTAGAGGAGGAAACTTGTTGGTCTTGAAGGAGCTTCTTTCGGATTGCAATGATGTTCTGACTTATAGAGATGTTCAAGGATCCACTATTTTACATGCAGCTGCTGGAAAAGGAAGGGTAGAGGTGAGACCTCTAGTTTCCATTTATATGCATCTTGAAAAGCATAAATTTCAAAAATGTCTCTAAATCGATTTTCCTGTAATTGACTAATTTTTGGAGTTGGGATGACTCCAGATATATAGTAATAGTCTATGCCAGTATGAGGTTATGGTTGTTTTGTTGTGAATGGATATAGTAGCATGAAGAGAGAATAAGGGGAATGACATGATTCTGTATCTCTTTTGTGTTAGTCTGTTACTACTCAAGTCATGCCATGAATCATGATCTACAGTTATAACTTCAAGCCTTCAAGGCAATGCTGGCCACAGATGCTAGATGACCGATTTATGATTGTTCGAAAAACTTGCTGATTCTTACTGTGAATTCACTATGAAACTAAGATCACTGCTTCAGTACTTGTTAGTTACATATTCATCTTCTATATACTTTATTCATATTTAACTTCTTTACGATTATACATGAAAAAAATTCTATATAGCTGTTATGTACAAGGGATTAAGGCATATGTTGTCCCTTCTCAGGGTTGAAATCAACACTTAGTTTGAGCCCTGACTAAAACTTTGTAATCATTTGGTCTGTACATTTGATCAATGATCTTTGTTATTGGTGCAGGTAGTGAAGTACCTTACAGCCACCTATGATATCGTAGACTCCAGAGACCATCAAGGAAACACAGCATTGCATGTAGCAGCGTCTAGGGGTCAATTAGCTGCAGTTGAAGCTCTTCTACATGCATTTCCTTCATCAATGATATCTACGAAAAACAACTCTGGAGAAACATTTCTCCATAAGGTCATATCCGGTTTCCAAACTCCTGCCTTCCGTAGATTGGACCGGCAGATTCAGCTTCTCAAGATCTTGGTCTGTGGGAGAGTATTTGACATTGAAGAAGTCATCAATGCCAAGAATAAGGAAGGCCGGACTGCCCTTCACACAGCAATCATTGGTAATGTTCACTCTGACTTGGTGCAACTTCTAATGATGTCTCAATCAATTGATGTCAATGTCCACGATGTGGATGGCATGACAGCACTTGATTACCTCAGGCAATGGCCTCGTTCTGCATCTTCTGATATACTTATCAGGCAGTTGATTTCAGCTGGGGGGATCTTTGGTTGTCAGGACTATTACAATGCAAGAAAAGCCATTGCTTCACACTTAAAGATGCAAGGCGATGGAGGCAGTCCTGGAACATCGTTTAAAATCTCCGACACTGAAATCTTTTTGTATACAGGAATTGAAAATGTGCCAGTTGCTAGTGCTGAAAATGTACCAGTTGCCAGTGCTGGTCATCAGCACAAGCTCAGCATAGCAAGCAATATATCTTCATCGGAACTAAATCCACACATCACAACTGATGAAAACCAGAGCTGTACAAGTACTAAAAAGCCTTCAGGTTCTGTCAACCATGCAGCGCAACGACTGAAACTTGCAATAGGGTGGTCCAGGATCAAAGAGAAGAAGCCTGAAAAATTCAAGAATTCAGTAGATTTTGGCAGCACTATCTCAGATGAGGCAGCTCCCACACCACTTCGCCAGAGATTCTCAAAGGCCGCCTCACCACTTCCCAATAACAAAAGAACACTCGCAGTGAGGAGTAACCAATCAAGTCCAACCGCCAAGAAGAAGTTCGCCTCAGGTATAAAGCATGGTGTAATGCAAGCAATCCCACACATAACTGTGCCAGGCCGTTCGCGGTCTAGCTCATTCTCGAAATCATCATCACTCTCTTCACCGTGTTCTCTAGATAAACAGAAAGGTGTTTGCATCGACAATGATGCAGCTGGACCATCTTGGTCCAATCAAGTAGATGATTATGACACCCCAAATTTGCGTAACAGAAGATTGAAGAGGCATTACTTCTGTTTCGGGGCATCAGGCCTATCTGTGAAGCACACTGTTAGCAGGCAACATCAGAACCAGGGCTTCAAGCCTCCTGTTATTTCAGTTGCTTAAATGATTGAACTAACATAGAGGAAGATGATCAGTAAGTTCAACTAGCTGGTGCTAATGCCTACTGGTACTGCTTTAAAGTTTTAGTGTTTTGTTGATATGTTTGCTTGTTTTAACCAGTTAGTTAAAACTGAAAACTGTCCCAAGTTAATGTACTACTATTCTCATAGTACGTAGTTGAGATCTGTCTTTCATGTGTGCTCTTTCTTGGAGGAAGCCATGAAATAATATTTTTCCTTGTGAGAATAGATGACTGGTTACGATATATATGCGAGGTCATTGAAATCGGTGCATTTTCTGTAAAAAATCTAAGGAGAGATTATAGGTAACTAGCTTTTTACCCGTGCAAATGCACTAGATTAGAAGAAAATGTAAATTTTACTTGAACTATTCCATTTTAATAGGATGAATCTACTAATCATATGTTTTTGTATATAATTACTCCATTAAAAATGAGAAAAAACTATCACGTGATAAAGTCTGAAAATAATGCCAATAGAGAATCGTGAAAGAGATATACTTTATTCATAGATATGTGCTTCTATTTATAGAGGATTACATATGACATATCTTTAAATAACTAGTAAACCTATCTTTATATGGAATATGGATTTCTTATCCTAATTGCATAAGACCAAGACACACATAACAAAATATTCTAGAACACTCCCTTGTGTGGCGCGTCGTTATGCTGGTGATGCTTCAAATGTTGCCTCATTAAAAACCTCGTCAAGTAACAAAAACCATGTGAGAAAACTAAACCTTGATCGTAGGGAAAAAGAGTGCAACACACCAATCATGTGAACTTCCTATGATGTGTACATTACTCAAGTAAGGTTGATAGCCGACGCATGCCTATGCTCTTCACATGTTTATCAAATGTAGATTTAGGCAAAGATTTAGTAAATAAATCTACCACGTTTCTTTGAGAACTCTCTTGGTTCACTTGCATGTTAAGAAACGCTTGTTGCTGTTGATTGTAGAAGAACTTAGGTGAAATATGCTTCGTATTGCCACTTTTAATAAAACTATGCTTCATCTACTCAATGTAGGCTGCATTGTCTTCATACATGCATGTAGGCTTATAAGTTGTAGATCTTAATCCACTAGTTCCTCTAATGTGTCCAATGATTGTTCTCAACCATACACATTCACGAACGGCTTCATGTAGAGCAATGATCTCTGCATGATTTGAGGATGCTGCCACAAGAGTCTGTTTAGTAGATCTCTAAGATATTGTCGTATTCCTAATGGTGAATATATAACCAGTTTGAAAACGTCCCTTGTGTGGATTTGATAAGTATCCTGCATTGGCGAAACCTACTAACATTTGTTAGCAGTCTCAGCATAACCAACGACGGCAGTGGTGTGCACGGCGTCGGTCCCATGTGCGACGTCGGCGGTGGCGTCCACTGCGACGGTCTGGTCCTAACTCCGGCAGAGTCCGTGTTCCTCATGTACAACACGACCAACTTCAGTCTTCTTTTCATTTGTGTAGGAAAAGAACAATCCTAGGTCAATGGTGTTTACGATATCTAAATACATTCTTTACACCGGCCCAATGATGTTGTGTTGGCGCTAAGCTAAATCTAGCTAACAAATTCACTGAGAATGCAATGTCTGGTCGAGTACACTGAGCTAAGTACAATAACACACCTATTTCACTAAGATATGGACTTCGGCGCCTAATAGCTCTTCATCGTCATCTTTTGGACGGAATGGATCTTTATTGATATCCAGACTTCGACTAATCATGGGAGTGTTAGCAAGATGTAATTTTTCCATGTTAAATCGCCTGAGCGTTTTTTGGACATATGCAGACTGGTGGATTAAAATACCACATGCTCGGTGCTCTAGTTCAAGTCCTAAGCAGAATCGAGTCTTCTCAAGGTCCTTCATTTCAAACTCAGATTTAAGATACATTATGGTTTCTCTTATCTCTTCAAGAGTACTAATGATATTCATGTCGTCTACATAGACAACGACAATAACGAATCCAGAGCTTGTTTTCTTTATGAACACTCATGAGCATAGTTAATTGTTCTTGTATCTCTTCCTAATCAAGTAGTCACTTAGACGAGTATACCACATTCACCCAGATTGTTTTAATCCCTAAAGTGAGCGTTGCAATCTAATAGCATACGCACTCCATGGTTTAGAATCTCCTGATTTTGGCAATGAAATCTCATCTAGGACTTTCATGTATATCTCTGAGTCAAGATCCCCATAGAGATAAGCTGTAACCACATCCATAAGCTGCATATCTAGCTTTTCAGACACTACCAAACTTATGAGATAGCGGAAAGTAATAATGTCAATTACGGGAGAATATGTCTCCTCGTAGTCTATTCCACGACATTGTGAGAAACCTTGCACCACAAGACGAGTTTTGTATCTAAGTACCTCGTTCTTCTTATTATGCTTTCTAAGACCCATTTATATCATACAGGCTTTACAGTCGGTGGAGTTAGGACTACTGGGCCAAACACTTGTCGCTTTGTTAGAGAATCTAGTTCTGTCTGGATAGCATCTTTCCATTTTGGCCAATCAGCTCTACGTTAACATTCAGCAACAGAGCGTGGTTCGATGTCGTCGTTCTCTATGATTTTATGAGCTACGGAATATGCAAATATGTCGTTGACTTGCATAGATGACCGGTCTATCAATTCATAGGTGTTATCATAACACATGGAGATTTCTATATTCTCTGATGTCGACATTGATCCTGAGGCATCCCCCATAGATTCTAACATCGATTCTAAAACATAGTTGTAATCAGAGATAATCTCATGGGAGGGATTCTCCACATCAATGATCAAAGGATCATGTTGTGCCTTAGCAGTCTGTTTTTTTCTGGGACGCGTATCCCTCGAACCATGTGGTCTCCACTTTTTCCTATGAGGAGGAGCCACTGCCTCCATCCCCCCACCATGGGCGTCGACGCTGTTGGCAGCCATACCGAGCCCGGGGACAGTTATGCCCTCATTTCGAGGGACTTCGAGCCTTGCAGGAACATTTTCAGCTGGTATTTCAAATTTTGTCACTCTAGCAACCTCGGCAAATGAGTCAGGCATCGAATCTGCTACCTTTTGGAGATTGAGCATTCGTTCCACTTCATTATCAACTTGAAAAGTGTAGGGATCATGATGAGACTGTGAGGAGACAAACACGACACTTAACGTCGTTCCTCATGAACACTTGTGTTCTTATCTCCCCCTAACGGTGGGAAGAGGGTCTAATCAAAGTGACAATCGACGAATTACGCCTTGAATAGAACTCATGTAGAAGGCTCTAGGTATCGAATGATTGTTGGTAACTCATATCCAACATAGATATCCAATCGTCTCTGAGGACCCATTTTTGAACGCATTGGTAGCGTTATTGGAACATAGACAACACAACAAAAGATGCGTAGATACGAAATATTAGACTCATACCCAGTTACCAACTAGTACGCACTAAAGGTTTGGTGTGTGGTGTGTTTGAAACGAATAAGTAAAGCTGCATGTAGTATTGCATAGCCTCATGATGCAATTGGAAGGTTGGTGCATATAACTAAAGCTCAAGCGATCATCTGAAGTCGCTTAATGGTAGCTTCTGCAAGACCATTTTGAGTGTGCATATGGGGTATGGGATGTTAAACTTCAATCCTTATTGACACGCAATATTCATCAAACGTTTTTAATGTGAACTCTCCAGCATTGTCCAATCGAATAGACTTGATTGGATGATCAGGGTGGTGAGCCCTGTGTTTTATGATTTGAGCTAGAAGTTTTGGAAATGCAGCGTTACGTGTAGATAACAACGCAACGTGAGTCCAACATGTGAAGACATCTGTTACAACCATAAAATACTTAAATGGTCGGATGAATCGGTACACATATGTCACCTTGAATCCTATGTAAGAACGCTATATTAGATGTGTTATTTTTAGCATATGATGGTCTTGCTGTGATCTTTCATAAGGAACAAGTTTTGCAAAACGAGTAATGTGCATTGGAAGGAGGCCGAGCGGCATCCTGGATGTCGGAGCTGAGCCCGACAGGCACTAATGCCGACAATGGGCTGCCACCATCAATGGTGATGTCACCACCTTAGGGCGTGGTAACATGATGTCACAAACGTCTTCGTTTTGATCTAAAGAAGGGATGTCCGTGCAAATTGCCAAAATCCGGATCATCATATCTCTTCCAAGATGACCAAGACGGTCATTTCAAAACTTGTATGAGTCAGAGTCCAAAAGTTTTTGTTTGGCGACTACATGAGATTGAATAATCTGAATAGTAGTGAGGTAAAACCCACTAGACTGACTCATAAGTTTTTTCAATGTGCGTTTTCATCTTCATTCATGAGAAGTAATACACATAAATTCTTGTACATTCTCACAATGAGTTTCCAGGTGAAAACTATTAGCGCGTATGTCTTTGAAGCTCAATATGGTTCAATTTCCTTTAGGTGCATAAAGCGCATCCGCAACATGGATCAAAGTTCCATGAGGCAATAAGAATCGAGCAGATCCACGTCCTTGAATTACAGGTGAAGATCAAATCATTGTTGTCACGGAGGTTGTACAAGGTACTAACTCAATAAAGAGTTATCGGTTCCTTAGGATTGTGTGGGTAGTTCGACTATCTGCGAGGTACTCGATCTCTCCACTAGTCATACCTACAAAAGAGAGTAGATATATGAGTAAATAGTTTATTTTGGAGCTATTTAAAAAGGATTTGAAAGTACTTATAAGATCATCAATCTCTAGAGTGTAAAAAAATTTCCGCGCAGGATGACCTATGCGCATTCAAATAGTCATAACTTCTTTGTTAGGATAGATATGAATGAACGCCCAACTGTTCTGTAAAATAAAATTGTAGAGATTTCCATTGATATAAAATAAGATTTTTAGTTCATCCGGAGCAGTTCACAATGCTCGTTCGAAGTTTCTATCCAGGGAGGGACATATTTGTTGTTTTGCAGAATTGACATGTGTAAGTTTTTGAACCTTGCAAGAGGCGTGTTGGCCGATACCTAGGTCATAAGTGACGTGTTTTCTTATCAAAGATGCGGCATAAGAAGTCTTCAACGTCTAGTAAAAGACGGCATTTGATTTAATAGCGTATGGAGATCCAAAATCGAAAGCTTTCGGTAACTCCAAGTGTAATATGACCAGACATGTCCGTAGAGGGTCGCTAGCTCCTTAATTTCAGACAATTCTAAGACGTCACACTATACTTGGATAAGCTTAGTTGATACAATCGATGATGAAAAATCCGCTATAGTAGAAGACTTAGCCGGAAAACACATAAAGCACATATGAGTGTGCATAGAACCGTGCGTCACCATCCCTTCAGGAGGGATCGAGACGACGCAGCAAACTAACCTTGTAGGTTGTGATTCATGTCATTATGTAAGGACTTGTACATGTTATTGTAACCAAAAAAGACAAGAAGGAATGTTTCGATTAAACGAAATGTTATTCATAAGCACTAATAAAAAATTGAGTACATCAAGAGTCTCGAAATTAAGTATGGCATTAAGATGCCTTATTACATAACAAACTTGGTAAAAATAGGAGAGTAAAAACTTTCTAATCGACTACATCGAAGTCGAGTGCATCCATGCTAGAATCAGGTGCAAAGTCAGTAATTTTGAGCTTGACATTCTTGTCAGCATCATTAGTCTCCATATAGTTGACTTCTAGAGTCTTCTTATATTTCTTGTAAGCAACAATAACGACCTTTGAGTTTGCACGGCAATTACGATGCCAATGGTCAAGAGAACCACATCGGTTACAAACTGAGGGAGCACGGATATGCTGTTTAGCAGGATTCATGGGCTTTGGTGCGCAGCCACTAGGGTTGGCGGCACCACCATCTCGTCTCCAGGCATTAAGGCGGCGTTGGTTGCCACCACCAAATCTTTTCTGATTGTTGATGTGTTAAGGAGCTTTCTCATGCGCAGATGGATCACGATATTTGTGTCCTCTATGTCACGCCCCAACCCGAGTTTACCTCCCTAAACGCGAGGTGGAACGTGTGGGACTCATCCCAAGAGAGATTTACTTGAAATCCCTCTTAAGAAGGGATAACCCTTTTTCTCAAACCATTTTCAAGAATCCAAACGATACCGGAATAGACCTCACAACTAGAGGTTATCCCGATTTCCCCATTTGGATTCCATACTATTTACTTTAGAGGACCTAGGTTTCTATTATTATTTGTGACTGCAACCGAATCCCGGTCAGGCTGCATACGTACCCTGTACTCAGGGATCAAGCCACACGTAGCTCTGATTTTAATTAACGTTCTAACCAGGCGAATCCCGTTTACTACATATCAGTCGATTTATTTGTATGGATATCAAACACCTATTGCATATCCGGGGTTTAACCTCTTCGCTGAGGTATCCACCAACGAACTATCTATCGGGATTATCCTGAACATACCATCATACTTACAAATCGAATATAAAGGCAATCACATAATTACAAACCACAACCACACATAAATATATAATATAATGTCATCCACGTAAATAATAAATCTATCGAGGATATAAAAGTCAATCTAATCTCAAATGACACTCTTGTAATTAATCAAAACTGTCAAGGACATCATGGTCATTCTAGCCTTAATGATAGTTTGTAATTAATCTGAACTATCAGGGCATTTTAGGAATTTCAGCCTTAGTGGCACCCCCTGTAAATAGACAAAACAGCCAGGGGTATTTATGGGTTTTCAGTCTTGATGGCATCCCTGTAAATATATAAAACTACTGAGGGCAGTATCGTCTTTTTACTCTCAGGGGCAGTCTTGTAAATAAACAAATCTGCTAAGGGCATTTTTAGGATTTCAGTCTCAGTGGCAGTCCTGTAAATAACCTGAACTACCAGGGGCAATCCTGGCATTTCACCCCATAGTAAAACGGTGAACGGGTAAAACTGACACGGTAAAAACTAGGATTTTTACCCTTGTCTTCTCTGATCACTGGTTCACCGGAAAACCAAGTTTTTCTGGCCAACCCGAGGTTTTCCACCTACCTAACAAGCCTCTAAACATCTGATCATTGGTTCGCCGGAAAACCAAGTTTTTCTGGCCAATCCGAGGTTTTCCACCTACCTAACAAGCCTCTAAACATCCTAGGAAACTCAACAACGCTTCAAACACAAGAAATGGTCGAGATTTCATACCTCGAAGCTTTTTCTGGGTTTTCTGACGAAGCTCCGCTGGTCCCCTCCTTCCTTCACCTCACTCCTGGGCAGCTCCTGGTGGTGTCTGGGAGCTTCCTTGCTCCCCAGGTGGACTAACTCGACTCGAGATCGAATGCACAGTGATCTTGAGTTTTCTCCTCCTTGGCTGGGCGGCGTTCACGACGGCGCTGGCCTGGCTGGTGGTCTGAGCTAGTTCGCTGGGGCAGTGCGAAGCCACTGGTGGTGGCGGGGAGGATCGACACGTGCCGGTGATGGTACAGCTGAGGAGGACCTGAGCCGGTCCAGAGTGAAGAGAGAGAGATCCAGAACTCTCCCCCCCGGTCAACCCGCCCCCAATTAAATATATATACCAAAAATCCAACAGCCCAGATCAATCTCTGATTCATCTGACGACCCAGATTGGATTATAAAAATTTACCATGAACAGTAAAAATAGATATTATCCTCTATAACTTCCGCATACGAACTCCGATTAAAGCGTATGACATACCCACGAGTTTGTATTAACGTCCTCTACAACTTTCTCGAATGTAGTTTTCTCAAATTCTAGACTTATCTTAAAGTCACATTTTTACTATAAGTTAAATAACATTCACTTTTTCCTTAAACTGAATAAATTCATATTAAACAGCTCGTAGCTCCGGAAAATCTTCCGGACATACCGGAAGACTCGTATTAACCTTATCTACCACCTCGGGACATATAATCTATTTTCCCAAATATCGAGAATATCTTGATATTAAACTCAAATATTAATTCAGGAAAAACTAACAGCGCGGCTACAACTCTCTGTAACCCGCCTGATCCCGGTAAAAAAAAGATATATTTGGGGTGGGGTCTTACAGAGTTTTTAGAAGCTTTTCCACCACGATCATTACTATAGTTTGTCTTCGGTACAGTCCGGGGGCAAACATTGTTTTTTATCAAGGACCAGATGACTCTTTTCTTCGGTCATTAGCTGTGACATTAGACCACTAAAGGTAGTGAGTCTCTTTTGTTGGTGATCATGGCGATATTAGTTCATCAATACTTTAAATTGAGTGGAAAAAATCAAGAACGTCTTTGTGATCATATCATCTTCAGACTTGTCGACGCCACAAAAACTGAGTTGAGCTTGAAGTTGAATCATGTCACTATTGAATTTCTCCATAATTTTGTAGTCTAGTAGGCGTACGTCATCCCATTTAGCCAATAGCATTGGCAGTAGCGTTTCATGAACGTTGCCGAAACGCTTAGCCAATGTTGTCCAGAGTTCAAGCGGATTTAATTTTTTCATATATTAGCAACGTAGAGTCGGGCACATATGCCGACGTAAAAACAGTAGCGCATGTGACTGCATCTTTTTCTCAGGCGGAGCAGCTTTGGGATCATGGTGGATCGTCCCTATGAGATCTCTATCGATGAAAGTCTGTTCCGCATCCGAAACCCACCTAGGGTATTCAGTGTCATCGGCATCAAGGAAGTCGAATTCAACCCGTGCAGAATCCATCTGCAAAAACAAGAAAAACCAAGGTGTTAGCAATTGTTCGAGACCTTGTAAAAAGGTATGATAGTAAATGGGTTTTCCACATATATTTTTCTCTCAATGATTCGAAGATCCGAGCTTCTCACAAGGGAGGCAGACCTAAAAAGATGACCCCGATTTGAGGATTTTAAAAACATGCAATTTTCATAACTCCAAGCATAGAATGATGTAGAAGAAGGGAGGAACCCGATTTATCCTCCCTGAGGTTATTGAACTTGAAAAGAGTTTAAGTTTGCTTTGAACTTACCTCAGAACTTGCTTGAAGAAGACTTGAGAATGTGGTCTCAGATGGGTCTCGAAATTGGGCGAGATGATTTCAGAGCCGACGACGGTTGCCAATAGATGATTTGCGTAAAGTCTTACAACACTTGTAAATGTTATTCTATTACAAATTCTTAGAACTAGGCAATGATTCTTCTTATTAATATTCTTTCTTAAATGAGCTTCTCACGACACTTGAGAGAATCACAAACTCACAATTTATAAGTCCTACTCAACAAGAAATAGTTAAATTTATCCACTTAAATATACAGCAGAATAAAACAGACTTCTTTCAAACGCTAAGCGTGCAAAGATCCCTATATGAAAGCCTACACCTTCTTTATATATGGCGTCCTTCACTTTATCCATCATTGCTCCAACTGTCCGTAAACCCTAATAGAATCCAATACAAGAAATTTAATTAGAGCTGAATCATTGATTAATGTCACAATATATTCTCAATAAAACTTCACAAAGGAATATCATACATAATTAAGGTAGGAATTGTTTCCAGACACAATCTTCATGTATCAATTAGACAAGATATTTTAGAGCAACAATAATCCTAATTGATAACATATTTCTTTGAGATCACGTATCATGATCCTAACCAAGTTAGGGCTCACATACAATCATGAATATGATCTTCCAACACTGTATATAATCCTTCAATCAACCAATCATAAAGACTATCGAATAAGAACATGTATGGATATAGCTATTAGAATAAATGACACAAGCTAACATCACATTGCCATGCATTTATGTATAAGAATGTCAACCCGTCATACCAACACTTTCAATGTCAGTAGTTTTTGTTTAACAAATTAGGTTCAACAGGTAAACTATACCATCTTGTTGGCTAGCTAGCTAGTTCAAACTTCATACTAGCTCTGATGATCAAGGCAAGATTAAAACAAATTGAGACACAACGATCAAGAGAACTTCGGATTATCAAACGATGAAATGGGCCTATCTAAGTAGTCTCTAATCCAGTTATCCCTTTCAGAGTGGGAACTAGGAAGCCTAATTCTGTAATGGTCGTCTACATTAGTCAATCTTGTTCTGGGTTTGCAGATATGGCCCTTGTCTCCTCTTGTTCCCTTGAAATATTTGATAAACAGAGAATTTCAACTTGGCAAGAATTCAAGAAATCAGCTTAGCAAAAATTTACGAAAGCAAATTCTAACACACACAATACCCTACCAAGTTTCTAACATTATATATGAAATTCGAATAGATTTTTCAACGAGTGGCGCTTCATTGACAGCCTACTCTATAATACTATCCATATCATATACAAGAAATAATTAACAGAAATGATTGAATTTCCAGAACACAAACACATGCGCAATGAAGAAAATCGAAAAGCTGTTTTTTTTATAAGAAAAAAATGCATTCAAATAGAGGTGTCTCTATCTGTTGTAACGGATGGAAGAAAGAACACAGAATTACGTGGTTCACTAACGATATGTTAGCTACGTCCACGGCAGAAGGTGAACAGTTTTATTATCCTGAGGAAGAACCCAGAATACAGAGTACAGAGTGCGGCGCTCTACAGAGTACTACAGAGTGTTTTCGCGCATGATACAATTAGGTTTAGAACATTTATATACTAAACCCTAAACCCGATAACAGGCCCAGCAGAAAACCATAACCCAGTGCGACTAAAACCGCTCCCGCGAGCGACTGATGCTCGCGCGAGTGAAACTGTTCAACCAACTGAACCCAGCGTAACAGATTTCGTGGGCTTCAGGAGCGTTGCCCCCGAACCCCCAAACCAGGGCGCGTCGCCCCTGGACCCTGACTCGCTGACCGGGCAGCGAGATCCCCGAATAGCTGGTACCTTCGGATGGCTGGTTCAAGGCATATATTAACAAATCTCCACCTTAACTTGAATCCTCTCACAAATACCAGATGCATCACCCCGAATAGCTGGTATCCCCAGATGGATGGTTCAAGACATATATTAACACTATCACCCAATGTTTATAACATCAAAGGTGAAAGCAGAAGACACCACCAGAGGCGCACACTCCTCCCAAATGCTCATATGGTTACACCTATGGCCCAAGTTTGCCAAAGCATTGGCCACGAAATTCGCTTCTCTAAACACATGCTTAAAACTAATACACTCAAAGAAGGTGCTCAGAGCTCTAATGTCTTGAATTAGCTTGAGCAATCTCCATGGTGTGCTAGAGTCTCCATTAATAGCATCGATTACCAGTTTGGATTCACTTTCAACTTCTATCTTGGAAAGACCTCGGCTCTTTGCAAGGAGAAGGCTGTCGCGCAAAGCTCGTGCTTCCGCCACAGAAACAGTAGAAGTACCATAATTAAGATCAGCTGCAACAAGGGACATTCCAGACATGATTCTTATGATGAAACCCCCGCTGCAGAATTACTCTTAACAGAGCCATCAAAATTAATTTTAAGCCAAAATTAATTTTGGCCCAATCATTAGATGAAGGAGTCCATCTGATATTCATATTGTCCTTTGCCCCATCTGTATATTTTCCATGGAGGAGTCCATCTGATATTCATTTTGTCCTTTGCCCCATCTGTATATTTTCCATGGAGGAGTCCATCTGATATTCATTTTGTCCTTTGCCCCATCTGTATATTTTCCGTGGAGGAGTCCATCTGATATTCATTTTGTCCTTTGCCCCATCTGTATATTTTCCTGTGGCATCTGATAAACTAGTATGTGTATTACGGAGATGGCTATTCACTACCGCTGTTGTAGCTCTCGAGTTGTTGATAGCGAAGATATATATAGAATTTGTCAACCTAGCTTACATTAGGAACCACCTAAAATAATTTGTATCTGGCAGCTGGTTATCATCATCAAGTCAACGTCAACTTTGGTATATCAAATTTGTACGCAGTGTTGATCTGCAAGCAAGAACTTCTTTACAGAAATTGTTGCTACTATAATATCTATGGTCGTAAGGTGAGACTTCAATTTCTTGTTCGAACAACGCCAACTTTTCATAATTGTTTCTCATTTTCCCTCAACTGTTTCATCCACTTATTCTTGTGTACATCCTCTTGAAAAAGATGTGTATGGACTTTAGATATTATTATCACGAACGTTTAAAACTTATACAGAATACCAGAAATTACTGGTACCACTGTGTGCCTTCGAAAATGAGAGATATGCATCATACGAGGTTCATATGTATTTAGTGTTTTACGACACTAGGGCTAGCTGTTCTGGTGAATATTAATACGTACAGATAGATCGAGCTGCGTTGGCCATGACTCCATGATCACTAGTTCACTACTAGCTAGAAATCTGGCCTGAGGCCACAGCTCCATTAGCCCCAATGAGCCTTCCAATGCACACGTTTGATCCGACGTCGCAATCGATCTGATTTGTGGATCGTATGCTATTCAGTTTCGCACTCAATTTGACTGCAAGAAGAGGCTAAGGGGCATTGCGAGACAGCACCGCTGCATCAGTCGACTGTGACCACATCGCGTAGAAGACATTCAAAGTTTCAAACCAAGTTCTGACTTCTGACTCAGTGCACAGAAGTCCACATCCCGCGCCGGCCTTTACACTCAAAAGCTCAAATAAAGAGGGAAATGAATGGAACAAGGATGGCGGGGAGGCCGGCGGGTCGATTCGTTAGGGAGGCCGGCCGGTCGATTCGTCAGCTTGAAATATATATTAATTCGACCATCCTGCATATGTATGTAAAAACTGATACCTTGAACTAGCTGGGAACTACTGAAGCAATCATATACAATGTTTTCAAAGGCGAAAGCGAAGGCGAAGGCGAATTGTGGAAACCCCGCGAGGCGAAAGCCTTGAGGCGACGGGGCGACCGCCCTTCCAACATTTGAGGCAATTTAATACCTCACTGAATTCAGTAACTTTTCTCTGACTAAACAAGTCTCCACAACAACTTAAGTCGAAAAATTCATTTGCAGATCCCAACCCGCCCCTTAACCCAAAATCTTAAAGCAACTCAGACACAACAAACACAACACAGCTCCAAAAACACTAAGCACTGGTCCAATTTCACCTTGCTAATGCGAAGGAGAGTACGGATTATTTCTTAATTTTGGTTTCTGGGGGAGACTGGATGAAGGAGAGTACCTGATACGAGCTCAGACGGCAGAGTAGGGACGAACCCAAAAGACGAGAACCACAGAAATTTTTATCGGTTGTCGCTGCAAATTTTTGAAAGCCTCTATTCAATACCAGAACCCTGAAGTTTGAAACTTGATCATACAGAAGCGGCAAAACTATCTTCCCAGGAATAATGCTCAAGTATATATAATCCTAGACTCCTAGTTTATAAACATAGAGTTTTCAGAACAATTGCAGCAATAACAGTACAATTAAGAAGAGAGGATTGAGAAGACAAACCTGGAGGTTGCTGCAATTGCGGTCGGATTGGGAGGAGGTGATCAGATGCGATGTTGGGATGAGAGTGATGTGGCGGAGGAGGCAGTGATGTTGCGCTCGAGGCGGAGGAGGAAGTGATGGGGCGGTTGGTGTTGTGGGGGTGATGGGAATAAGAGGAGGCAGCAATAAC
Source organism: Comarum palustre (assembly GCA_951800085.1). Taxonomy (NCBI): domain Eukaryota; kingdom Viridiplantae; phylum Streptophyta; class Magnoliopsida; order Rosales; family Rosaceae; genus Comarum; species Comarum palustre. The sequence goes on along the minus strand of OX637574.1, from coordinate 845,737 downwards.
AGGTTTTTACGGTGGCGGTGGGGGAATTGTTGCGGTGGAGAGCTCGAGCTCGAGTTCGAATAGGATCGTGGCGGATTTGGGTGGTGGACAGGGCGGATTTGGGTGTGAACATAGAGAGAACAGAAAGGAGGCAGAGCGAACAGAAAGGAGGCAGAGAGAAGAGACGCAGGGTTTAATCGAAGGAGACGACCAAAACGGCGTCGTTTTGAAAAAAAAAAAACCAAAACGGCGTCGTTTTGACGCGAAAAAAAAACAGAAACCCAGTAGCAAAACGACGTCGTTTTGACGCGGAAAAACCAAAAAAAAAATCCTGCAGCGCGCCTCGTCTCGCCCCGCCTCTGCGCCGCCTCGTTGCTCCGGCAGTCGCCTTTCCAGCGGCGTCGCGGCGAAACATCCGGCGAGACATTTTCCCGTCGCTCCGCCCTTTGAAAACACTGATCATATAACAACGTCAAACCCTAGGTAGGATACTTAATTTCCATGCAACGAATAAAGCTGAGCTCAGCCGAAGAAGTTTCAATCAAAAACTAACTTCCTGCAAATGAACCTTAACTTCATCGTCTTTTATTCCATTCACATACTTTATGGATTATTACACACTAGAATCGTCACGCTGACTCCTCTAACTAGAATGAAGTGATTTGAACCTCTAGGCACAATCGAATTTCATTACACCAAGCATAGCATAATTTTCTTTTTATCTGATAAATAATCCAGTTAACAATTAGAGATCAATGCTAGCCACCAAATGAAATTCTTCCATGTTAACATCACCAGGGTGAGTACAAGCACAAGCTTCCGCAGCTGTGACAGTCTTAGTTTCTATTTTCTTGACCATTTCGTACTTCATGGGCACACATATTTCCCTACTTGCAGAAAATTCCACTTGAACTTATTGTACCTGCTGCTACTTCATTTGTCTCTGTCCTTTCTTGACCGCTACAATAATATGAACATTAATCTCCGGTTGATGTTAATGTTCATCTATAAGTCAATTCCAACTTCTCAAACTTTTCCCGGATAGAGTTGAAATATATATATAAACCTCAAGCGGTTTCGATTTGTGACTGTTACGTACATTTGTACGTCGTCGACTTCTAATCTAGTAGCTATCTGCTGCCTGCAATTGTTGACTTCAGCAATCTTGTGTGAACGACTTAGGGTTCTCATGGTGGACTTGGGGTCATGACATATATATATATATATATATGTATATATATATATATATGTATATATATATATATATATGTATATCGACATCGGATACCAAATTGGCTATATATTAGCCAATGAGGATACGTGTGGCTAGCTTATTTCCTCTTGGTAATTTGAATATACAAGTATGGTCGAATCGGCTTTTTTAAGAAAGGGAAATTTGACATTAGTTGTACTAGCTAGTCCCATTTCATGCCACTTGATTGGAGCATGTCCATACCTTCTGTTCATTATTGAGCTAAATGCAGCAAACCCTAAATTTGTATAAACAAGCATACCACAAACTTCGCATCTGCATGTGAATGCTTAAATCAAGACAATATAAGCTTACGATTAGGGCAAGAAACTATGTGAGCTTATAACTCTATCGATCCTTTACTCTAAACTCACTTTGGAAGGTCGACTTTGGCATACGAGCTAATAAAAAATGCAGCACTTGTAATAAGTAGTTCAATTAGTGAAAGCAATAAAAAGAAAAATGCTGGTGCTCTTACATGGCTGTAGTTATCGACTACGACTATTCTGCATTCTTGATGGGATTTGTAAGATGCGAATTTAAGTGTAGGCATCGATCATATTCGATCATTTGGCGTAAAATGTTTGTTATAATATCCAGACCTATAAGTTACACCACTAATTCATGATAAGAATGTTAAAAGTTCATGAGTTATAAGTTAGTGGTCTTAGGAATTAGTAGCACTTAAGTTACAAGGTTTTAAAACTTGAGAATATGGATGGTTATGATGTCATAAGTTATAAGAGTTACATGAAACATCATTATGGGTGAGCACTAAAGAGGGTTCCTCCTTAATCCTATAAAAGGAGAGGTCATTTGCTCATTCCATCAGATCAATCATATCGATCATCTAAAGCATCTTCATCCTAGTAGAGAGTGAAGAGTGTCCACTCCAAGTCAAGAGTGTAGTGTAGTGTCCACTCCATATCGATCATCTCAAGCATCTTCATCCTAGTAGTGAGTGAAGAGTGTCCACTCCAAGTTGAGAGTGTAGTGTAGCAAAACAAGTGTGAGAGAGTGTTTCCTTCAAGTGGTGTTCTTGAAGTTGTGTATCTCTTGTGTACCCATTATTTGATAGTGGAAGTTCTTGTTGTTGCTGCCCCGTGAACGTAGGCACATTGCTGAACCACGTTATATCCGGTGTTCACTTTCCTTTATCCTTTATATCTTTGCAAATTTGTGATCTGTTGTTTGAGTTTGTCACTTCCATTATATTATTCTTCCCCAATAGTGTTGACTATATATTCTAGTGTTCTTTGGGTCAAAGACTTCTTGTTGTGTGGCCTAGTTGTTTTGCTGAAATTCCCACATTTTTGGCTCCACTGCTGTTTCATAGCTTGTTCTTCTGATTGGGACATTTTGATGAAGACCCCACTTTAGAATTTTTGTAATTTGTGAAGGTGCTACCAATTTTCGATCATATTTTGTAACACAATAGCACATCATTAGTCAAACATCAACAAATCTGGCTCATTGATCATCCTTATATCGATATTGTCTCAACTTAACCATCTTTAAGGTATTGGGTTTTAACCACAAAAGGTCTCGATACAATTATGAATATATAACTCATTCACTTATATCTTATATTTTATATTTCACTTTTCTGATGTGAGATGTCTCCTCTCAAACATTTTTCCTCACGTGCAATGTAACTTTTAGGTATGCACGTGAAACAGAATAACAAACTGAACTTTGGCCTCATGATAACTAGAACCAGATCAAACTCGAAATAACCAGACCAGACTTCAAATAACCAAACCAGGGCCATGACCCATGAAAGAACGCACCGGGACAGACTGAAGATGCAACTGGAGAAGGACCCGCTCTGATACCAAGTCAAACAAGGGGTGTTAATTCGAAACTGAAAACCAAAAAAACTGCAACGAAAACCGAACCGAAAGAAACCGCACCGAAAAGAAAATAATCGAACCGAACTGGTCTTGTTTGGTTCGGTTTATGGTTTTAGCCTAGCAAAAACCAAACCGAACCGAATAAACCGAAGTCAAATAGTCAACCATACAAAACGACATTATTTTAAACAAATGCAAAATTTTGTGAACCAACTCAACATATAAGAAAAATTATCAAAAATCTCGTGAAAAAAAAAATGTGATCGAAATGGAGAAATACGTCTACGGTTGAAAAATCATGTAATTTCGGTAAAGTCTCGGTTGCGGGTAACACATTTTACCATTCTTTCTCCCTATATGTACCCCTATCTTTGAGGGTTATTTTTCAGCAAATTTTTATACCAATGGTTGCATCTCATCGATTTGAAACTATTTTGTGTTAAAGGTCCATCCAAAATACGTAATTTAGACAGTCAAATGATAGTTTCCATGCGTTTAGGGGTTTGACTTATAGGATTGACCGTCCGGATCAAGCCTTTAACTTTATCGGATCAAGTTGATTTTTTTCCCATACATGTATTTTATCATGGTGGTTATATCTGACAGTTAGATTTTCGTTTGTCAAGTTTAATCATCAGAATCACAACATGCCTACTAATGTTGTATAACTTGTTTACTAGGTTTTAAGTAAATGTTCCGTTTCAAAAACAAACTCTACGTAGAACCTTCAAAACTAAAAAAAGTTGTGAAATAAGATATGACCGTAATGTTAAAATACGTCTACTGTTGAAAAATCACGTAATTCCGGTAAAGTCTCGGTGCCGATAGTTGCGGTTAACGCAATTTACCATTCTTTCTCCCTATGGGTAGCCATATCTTTGATGGTTATTTTTCTGTAAATTTTTATACCACTGGTTGTGTCTCATCGATTTGAAACTATATTATGTTGAATGTCAGTCCAAAATACGTAATTTAGACGGTCAAATAACCGTTTCCGTGCGTTTAGGGATTTGACTTACGGGATTGACCGTCCAGATCGAGCCCTTAACTTTATCGGATCAAGTTGAATTTTTGCCATACATTTATTTTATCATGGTGGTCATATCAGACGGTTAGATTTTCGTTTGTCAAGTTTGATCATCAGAATCACAACATGCATACTAATGTTGTATAACTTATTTACTAAGTTTTAAGTAAATGTTCTGTTTTAAAAACAAACTCTACGTAGAACCTTCCAACTCTATATAGAAGCAATTATCAAAAATCTCGTGAAATAAGATGTGATCATAATAGTTAAATACGGTTACGGTTGAAAAATCACGTAATTCGGGTAACGTCTCGGTGTCGATAGTAGAAAATCAATTTATTTTTTTCTTTTATTACAATTATGATATTTAGTGCAACATATTAGAAATTTACATATTTTTTATTGCCAAAAAAACTAAAACCGACCGAACCGTATAATTTGGTTTGGTTTATGGTTTGCCCTTAAAAAAACCAGAAACCAAACCGAACCGAGCTGATTATTAAGTTTGGTTTGGTTTCAGGTTTTAGATGAAAACCGAACCGAAACCATCTGATAACACCCCTAAGTCAAACAGCGACGAGCGTGTCCTGTGGACCATCCTTGTACCGATATTGTATCAATTTAGGCATCTTTAAGGTGTTGGGTTTTAACCACAAAAAGTCTCGGTACAATCAGGAACGACTCATCCACTTATATCTTATATTTTATGTCAGTTTTGTGATGTGAGATCTCTCCTCTCCAACACTCTCTCCTCACGTGCAACATAACTTTTAGATATGCACGTAAAACAGATTAACAAACTGAACCCGAACCTTATGATAACCAGAACCATATCAAACTCTAAATAACCAGACCAGTGTCATGACCCGTGAAAGAATGCACTCGGGCAGACTGAAGATGCAACTGGAGGGTGACCCGCTCTGATACCAAGTCAAACATCGACAAACGTGTTCTGAGGATCATCCTTGTATCGATACTGTCTCAACTAAACAACCTTTAAGGTGTTGAGTTTTAATCACTAAATGCATGTGTACAATTATGAATGACTTATCCATTTATATCTTATATTTTATTTATCATTTTTTAGTCTCTAACGTTAGGTAGAATCAATGTACTTATTTTCATTATACTTATCTGTCAATAAGAACTTTGATAGATCAGTTTAAAACTTTAAACGGGATGTTTGGAAATTTCATCCCATTGACAAATTCACATAATCATAGAAAATACTGGAGAAAACTTTGAGCTCCAAGAAAGTCGGACGAGCGAAATGGCAAGAGTCCTCTGTTTAGAAACACTGGTCTTGGATCCGAAGAAGAGAACAGGATACGGTAAGCCTTCGATTCGTGCCAAGAGGGTGCAACGATCAGAAAGTCTCCTTCTTATCGTGGTCTATCTAGCTGACAACGGAGGCTTCGAGAAAGGCAGAGAGTGAGCCAGATTTCTTGCGCACAACCGAGGCCGGTTATTGTCAGGTTGCGGGGGTTGAGATGGGATGATGGTGACAGTAGGGATCGATCCTTCGTTGGATCGAGTTTTAGGCCAAATCTGAGATCCACAGAGATCTGACCGACGAGGTTAGCAGGCGTTAATGGGTGGTGGTGCGTTCCGACAGAAGTCTTGGTGACGATCCGACAACACAATCGAATCAGTTCTAACCTGCTATTCTTTTCTTGGGTTCTGAGCTCTTGGGCCTCCGTTGGACTGGTGGGTTTCATACGGTGGACTGCTTTTTTATTTTTTGTTAAGAATAAATCTTATATCTATTATTTTGATAGTTTTATTATTTTAAATAAAGACGGCTATATTCCAGTAATAAGACCCTCTACCCTTCAGTAAAGACGGCTATATTTTATACGGTGGACTCCTTTTTTTATTTTTTGTTAAGAATAAATCTTATATCTATTATTTTGATAGTTTTATTATTTCAAATAAAGACGGCTATATTCCAATAATAAGACCCTACCCTTACTTGATAGGGCGACGTGGGCTCTGTCCCTGACTGCACTTTTTGTGTTTGGTTGTTCTGAATAAACGGCGAATTTCTTGTGTTATCAAATGATCGCATTAAGGGATTATCCGGAAATGTTCTCTTTATACTTATAACATTAAGGGATTTAAACATAATGTCCTCCTATGTATTCTGCAGTTTCATCAATTATCAAGACTTAAGGACAACTATATTGAACCTTTTAAAAAAATACATGGTTGAAGAGCTTATTTAGTGAACCTGATAAAGTAGTTTGAGGCTCAACTCCAAAACCAATTGATAATAAATAGAGTAGCCCAAAACCCTTATAAGTTCACATGTAAGGTCACATTATCCCGATGTGAGATAATATCTCAACACGTCCCCGCACGTGTGTCGAATCTTCAAGCCTAACACGTGGACAACTTTTGAGGATGACGTAAAGTACGTGTGGCCGGTAACGCTAGCTCATGTGAACGTGAGTAAATCGTTCTGATATCATGATAAAGTAGTTTGGAGTTAGGACCTTATGTGTGGGATTATAAGGATTTTAAGTTATTCTCTCTGTTATTAATTGGTTTTAAAATTAAACCCTAAACTACTTTATCAGCACCGTATACTCCATTACTAAATAATCCAATCCTTCTCCGGTCGTAATCATGCGCGTTTGAAACCATTCAACTCTTGACCCAATCATTTCCGGCGCAATTTCTCTAAAATATGCAATTCCAGATTCTGATAAGCAGGTTGGATTAATTGTAAAGGCCGGCGATCGAATAATGTAGGTCAATGTTCTCATTGAGTTCGCTTCAGAAATCAAACTTGGATTGCTCTCAACTGTTAGATAATATTGGACTTTACACTTACTGCATTACATTAATATAATTACAATTGATTTAGCTAAATACAAATAACAAGAAATACATGAATATGACTCTATTTCTGGTTATTTGTTTAGGATATATCTCCTTGCAAAAGTAGGACACTCATCATTTAATTACCTGATTAATATTAGGAGTTGTGATAAGTTTTAGTCTCTCTTAATAACTATTAAACAAGTATTAGACTCCTAATGGGATGAGTCTCTTATCTTGTTAAAGTGGCCAATATATATACAAGGAGAAACCCCTGCACTCAACACACTTTTTGCATTTAGTTTAGTCCCATACTAACGCTTATAGTGTTGAAGTGCAGAAGGTTTATCTTGGTTCTAGTGGAGCTATTTTACCAGGATGTCTACCTCAATGAACCATCTATCAGGTAAATATTCTAGGCCTATTGTTCATATCATAATGGGATATGTGTTCATGATTTTTATGATTTGATCTGGATGTTTTGCATCTTTAAGCTAACAGTGGTATCAGAGCTTGCGGGCTATCATAATAACATGAATCATATCGTATGTATTGTTTTGGCTGCAAAAACTTTAAGATCAGTAAGATATGAATGCATTTTAAAAACCTTCAGTGTTCTTCGAAAAATAGGGTTTAAGAAATAACCCGTTTTAGAGCCAAAAACTCCATTCAGAATAAAACAAAAAAAAAGGGGAGAAGAGAACAACGTTCTTTTCGCGTTGTCTTCAGTATCCTTCTCTTCTACCTTTCGTTGTCTTCTTTCTGTTTTAAATTGGGGTTTTCTGAGCGCAATGAGATTTAGCATCTCAAAGGGATTCAAGACCCATTTAGGCGCTCGGATAAGGATTGCTGCGATTCTGTTTTTGCTTGTTTCCGCTAATTTTGATGCAGCGCTGTAGCAGAGGCTAAGGTGTGAATTTCTGAACTTCTGGATTCTAAATCTTATCTTTCAATCTTATCTGGATGGGTTTTTCATGTAGTAAGATATTCATGATGATTTGCTATTGAGAATTGAGTTGTCAGAAAACCCTTATGAATTCGTTTTCATTCCTGATTGATACTGTCGAATTGCTTTACTGATACATTGTTGATTGACTGTTGGAATGATTATGAATCTATTAAAGTTGATATAATTGAGATTGATTAAGGCATGTATTGAAATTGATTTTTGTTCAGAAATTGGTTTTTGCCTGAATTGAGTTGCTGTGTTTTTTACAAATACTTGAGTTACTCCCCCTATGCAAATAAATCTATATATATATGCAAAACTTCAGAAATTTGTTAAAAGACTACAGTAAAGATTAATGAAAGTTCCTGTATGAAATCTGAACATATAGTATTAATCAAGTTTTGTGATTTTGAGGAACTGTTTTGATTATATTGCACAAAGCAAGTCTTCACTTCTATTTTTCAGAATCTTTGAGAAAAAACAAAACTGAGACCTTGTGTTTTAAAATTTAACATTACACTTATATTTTGACTCCCAAAGGAGTAGTTCACTGTGTAATTTTGTTTTTTAAACAGCAATATATGTTAACACAAAGACCAATACTGATAACTTGAAATTTTACTTTGTCCAAAGAGAAAGACTATTTCATGGGATACCAGGTTTTTGTAGTGAATAGTATATTGATAAAGAAATTTCATAATGCTAAGTTTTATCCCACAAAGGGATTACTTAACATCACTTCAGCTATTACTACAGTTATAAGATATATGTTGATTGCTGGTTTGATATTGAAAGCATATACCATTCTGGTACTTTAGAATTGCCTGTTTTGTAATGTTTTTAATTTTGCAATTTTTTCAGTGACACACCAAATGGAATATAGTCTTACACTGCTTTATTTTCTCTTTAGGATCTCTGTTTTTGAATGTGACTCAAGTGGAGTTGTTGCATGGTAATAATTATAAGAATTGGAGGAAACACATAGATTACCATATGACTATGATCCCAGGCATGGATCTCTGCATTGTGGATGAGCAACCTGATGAATTAAATGCTGATAGTAGCCCTGAGGAAAGGAGAGCCTATAAGGAGTGGCATAACAGTAACAGAAAAGCCAAAACCTTGATTAGAACCTCCATGGTAGACTCAATTAGGAGATCCATAGAGGAACCTGAAACAGCTTGGGATTTTTTGGAGGCTATCTCTGAAAAATATCTGGAGAATGATAAGGCTGAGATATTGAGGCTGAGTAGGGAGTTCAATGATATGAGCTTTTCTGGGAATGGTTCAGTGCGAGAGCATATCATGACAATGATGGATCTAAATTCTAGGCTAAGGGATTTAGAAGTGGGTGTTAAAGATGAACAGGTAGTGGCACAGGCACTTGAGTCCCTGCCAGCCACATACAGTAACCTCAAAACCACTTATAATGCCTCTGAAGAAAAATGGACCCTCAATAAGCTCATTTCTGTCTGTGTAAATGAGGAAGCTAGGATTAAAAAGGAGTCTAAAAAATCTGAACCTACCACTACGGTTAATCTGGTGGAGAAAGAGAAGGCCAAGTGGAAGAACTATAGCAAGCTGAAGGCTAAGAAAACTGTTAACACTAAAGTATCTGGAAAATCTTTAGAGGTTAAAACAGGAAAAACATTTAAGTATAAGTGTTTTTTCTGCAAAAAACCTGGTCACATGAAGAAAGATTGTTCAGGCTTCAAAGCCTGGATGACTAAAAAGGGTGAGTCTTTTCCAAATTCAGTTTTCTCTTTAGAAGTTAATTTTGTTAATGTTAGTCCACATACCTACTGGATAGACTCAGGCTCACCTATTCACATTACCACTTCATTGCAGGGTATAATAAAGAGGAGAGCCCCAAAGAAAAATGAGGCAAATGTCTGTGTTGGAAATGGAGCTAGAGTAGCTGTTAAGGCTATTGGAACTTTGAGATTAGATCTTGGTTTAGGAAAGTTTGTTTATTTAGACAATGTTTATTACATTCGTTCTCTTAAAAGGAATTTGATTTCTGTTTCTCTTTTGGTTAAGCTTGGTTGTAGACTCTCTATTGATTTGGATGGAATAAAGTTATTTCGTGGTTCTGAATATATTGGTTGTGGTGTTTTCAATAATGATTATTTGCAATTAAATTGTTCTGTTGCACAACAGGAAATTATGTTAATTGAAAATAATGAAAACATTAAGAATCACATCAATAATATCACTGGAACTAAAAGAATCCTTTATAATCAACGGTCTGCAAACCTGTGGCATAGGAGGCTAGGCCACATTTCAAAAGAAAGACTTAAAACACTTGAGAAAAATAAACTTTTACCTACAGATTTATACTATTCTGATTTGACTGACTGTGTAGAATGTTGTAAGGGTAAAATGACTAAATTCAGAAATAAGAAAGCAACAAGAAGTCAGAAACTCTTAGAACTAATCCACACTGACATCTGTGGACCCTTTAAGCATAAAACTATCTGTGGAAATGTTTACTTCATCACCTTTATAGATGACTTCTCTAGGTACTGCTATATCTATATGTTATCAGAAAAATCACAAGCTCTTCAAGCATTCATAATCTATAAAACTGAAGTAGAATTGCAGCTTGAAAAGAAAATTAAAGTAGTGAAATCTGATAGGGGTGGAGAGTACTATGGTAGGCATACTGAAGCAGGCCAACAGAATGGACCTTTTGCAAGGTACCTTCAAGAAAATGGCATTAAGGCTCTGTATTCTACTCCCCATAATCCCCAACAAAATGGAGTAGCAGAGAGAAAGAACAGGACTTTATTAAACATGGTAAGGTGCATGATGTGCACAGCTGGTTTACCAATTTTCTTATGGGGGGAAGCACTTAAAACTGCAAATTATATTTGCAACAGGTTACCCTCCAAATCAGTAGAAAGAACACCTTTTGAATTATGGTGTGGTAGACAACCCAGCTTGCATCACATTCATGTATGGGGATGCAAAGCTGAGGCAAAAATACCATATGAGTTAACAGATAAATTACAGTCCAAAACAATCAGTTGTAACTTCATAGGCTATTGTGAAAAATCTAAGGGATATAAGTTTTATACACCTCATAACTCAACTAGAACCTTTGAAACTAGTCAGGCAAAGTTTTTAGATGGAGTTAATAATGTTTATGAAGATTTTTCTTCAGAACTTACAGAAATTATTGAGGATCAAGATATTCAGTATAATACACCCTTAGATCAAACTCACAGAGCTGCTACTGTATTTACAGAAGACCATTTTCTATATCAAAATTCGATAGAACCAGAACCAACACAACCTGAAGTAGCCCAACCTCCACAGTCTGAACCTATAAATGACATGGTTATAGACCAGCATAATGCAGTAGACCAACCAATTGCTGAGAATTCTCAACCTAGAAGATCTGACAGACAAAGAAAACCTGTTTATGGGGAAAATAGTGAGTATGTAGTATACTTGCAAGAAACAGATGTACTAGATGAAGATGATGATCCAAAGAGTTACAAAGAAGCTGTAAAAACTGAAGAAGTAGAAAAATGGCAGGAAGCTATGGAAGCTGAGATGAAGTCCATGAGAGATAATGCAGTCTGGGATTTAGTTAAGCAAAATCCAAACCAAAAACCAATAGGCTGCAAATGGGTCTATAAAACCAAAAGGGATGCAAAAGGGAATATAGAAAGACATAAGGCTAGATTAGTTGCTAAGAGTTTTACACAAAAAGAGGGTATAGACTATACAGAAACCTTCTCTCCAGTTTCAACTAAAGACTCATTTAGAATTATAATGGCTCTAGTAGCACATTATAATATGGAGTTACACCAAATGGATGTAAAAACTGCATTTTTGAATGGAGAGTTAGATGAAACAATCTATATGAGGCAACCCGAAGGTTTTGTAATACCTGGAAAAGAAGAATATGTATGCAAACTTAAGAAATCCATTTATGGGTTAAAACAAGCTTCTAGACAATGGTATAGGAAGTTTGATTCAGTAATTTCAATTTTTGGCTTCTCAGAAAACATTGTTGATGAATGTGTATACATTAAGACAGTTGGGAATAATTTCATATTTCTGATACTGTATGTAGATGATATTCTTCTTGCTAGCAGCAATGTGGAATTGCTTGAAGAAACTAAAGATTTTCTGTCAAATAACTTTGACATGAAAGATTTAGGTGAGGCATCTTATGTTTTAGGGATTGAAATAACTAGAGACAGGGCACAAGGTTTATTAGGTTTATCTCAATTGAACTATATCACAAAAGTTCTTAAGAGATTTAATATGGAAACATGTGCATCAGGTCATTCTCCTATGTCAAAAGGAGACAAACTGACCAAGAACAAAAATAAGATTACTGAAAATGGGGGGAAGATAGCTGCCATAGAGAGCAAACCTTATGCTCAACTCATTGGCAGCCTAATGTATGCTCAGGTCTGTACTAGACCTGACTTAGCATTTTCAGTAGGTATCTTATCTAGGTTTCAATCCAATCCCACTCAAGAGCACTGGGTTGCTGGTAAAAAGGTCCTTAGGTATTTACAGAAAACTAAAGGTTATAATTTGGTTTATAGACGAGACAAAAATCTTGAGTTAGCTGGTTATACTGACTCAGATTTGGCAGGCAATTATCCAGACTCCAATAAGTCTACTTCTGGATATATTTTTATGCTTGCTGGTGGGGCTATAGCTTGGAAAACTGAAAAACAAAAACTCATATCAACATCCACAATGCAAGCTGAATTTATTGCTGCATATGAAGGTGTCTGTCAAGGACTATGGATTAGAAATTTTTTGCTGCATACTGAAGTCTTAAGTTCAGTTGTTTCAGGTGCACTTAAAATGTACTGTGATAATGAGGCTGCAGTGTTTTTCAGCAAAAATAGTAAAAGATCAAATAACTCTAAACATATAGATCTCAAATTCTACAGTGTGAGACAAAGAGTAAAACATGGTGAAGTCAATGTGATACACATTGGTACTGAACTACAACTTGCAGACCCTTTTACTAAAGCCTTACCAATTAAGAAGTTTCAGGAACATGTCAAAAACATGGGAGTTTTGGAAGATTTGTATTCATGAGCTCAGTGGGAGCTATACAAGTTAGAATTTTATATCAGTGTATTAGTTTCCTTATTCAGTCATTTTGTTTCAAATTTGCTTGTAATTTTTGATTCAGCAAGATATTAATAAAATGAGGTATTTCAGATATATTCCATTGTGTCCTTCTGAAATTTACATATTTTCATTGTGTGTTATCAAGTGAGCTCCTTCATGCATTAAGAAGTTGCAATTCAGTAAAGGCAGAACATGAGCTTACTGGTGTTTTAGAATTTCTGCTGAGATTTCATATGAAATCATTCATTTGGGGTATGAGCAAAAGATATTCCAGGAAGATATACTTATCTTTTATTTGCTCTAGTTATCACTGCAGCTTATGTGATTACTGTGTGTGGTGTTAGTGGTTCTCAATCTTCTGGTTTTGTAAATCAGTATGGTTTTGAATTCTGCACTATATGCTTTAATTGACCAAGCTGGATGAGTTCTGAGTTCTTGTGTATTTCAGTGCACACTTCATTTGTTGTTTGTCTTCAGTTATTGGTTCAATTGTTGTCATGCAGTGTGTGTTAAGTCCAGTGGGAGAATGTTAGATAATATTGGACTTTACACTTACTGCATTACATTAATATAATTACAATTGATTTAGCTAAATACAAATAACAAGAAATACATGAATATGACTCTATTTCTGGTTATTTGTTTAGGATATATCTCCTTGCAAAAGTAGGACACTCATCATTTAATTACCTGATTAATATTAGGAGTTGTGATAAGTTTTAGTCTCTCTTAATAACTATTAAACAAGTATTAGACTCCTAATGGGATGAGTCTCTTATCTTGTTAAAGTGGCCAATATATATACAAGGAGAAACCCCTGCACTCAACACACTTTTTGCATTCAGTTTAGTCTCATACTAACGCTTATAGTGTTGAAGTGCAGAAGGTTTATCTTGGTTCTAGTGGAGCTATTTTACCAGGATGTCTACCTCAATGAACCATCCATCAGGTAAATATTCTAGGCCTATTGTTCATATCATAATGGGATATGTGTTCATGATTTTTATGATTTGATCCGGATGTTTTGCATCTTTAAGCTAACATCAACAACATTATGATCAATCAAAAAGCATCCAATAAAATGTTGGCTAGCTGCTTTATCATTTTCTTATTGAAAGTAGATCGTCGACACTGTTACGCACGAGCACTGATATTGGGAAAATAAAAATTTAGAATTTCTGGGCCATCAAAATCTGTCTATGATACGTCGAAAGTGCCAGAGAGACAGAAATATCTGCAATTTCATCATCATCATCAAGTGGAACTTGATTCTTGGTTCTTCCCACCTTTTAGTTTTCAACTTTTCCACAATATTCTAGCTAGCTAGATACCGATGCTGGTTGTCAAAAAAAAGATACCGATGCTGTTTATGAATCTTCATCTCAATTTGATTCTAGTCGATTCCTAGTTCATGATGCGATCTTTTTTCGCATTGACTTCAAATATTGATGATTTGGTTCCCCTCGTGATTTATTAAATTTACGAAATCGGGCAACCGTTGTCGTGCGCCTTTTTCTTTTTGTTTCTGGTCCGACCCTACTGCTCCACTCCTAGCATTTTCCAGCAAATTACAAGAACAATTTCATCCATATTATTTTGTTTTCTATATATCTATTTTTGCTTCTCATACACATCCGCCAAATGATGGGGAATAAAATAAGAGTAATTAAACATATCATAGCACCCATCTTGCTCACATAGTTGACGTTATTCATTCCTTCTGTACGTCTGGTGCTACCAAAATTATAAAATGGAGAAGAAAGAATTATATATAATATATTAATATTAATGAGATTTCAAATTTCGTTTGCAGCTATTAGATTCTTTAGTTATAAGAAAATATGTACACGTATCGGATATGTATTCTTTCGTTTTGTGATCAAATATATTTGTTTAGAGATTATTGTTCATCTTTGCAGCAACTTCGACTTTCATTCTATTAAGAAATGTAAGAAATGAATATTTGCATGATTAATCTCTTGATTAGTCTTGAATCAATTGTGGCTTTGCTGGCCATCTTTCCATGTCAGTCTATGTACGTATATGATTGGCGTCAACTAATTAACACTTAATTAATTAGCTAGAACGTCTCAAAAACAAAAACAAAACGAAAAATCTCTTCGGGTTGAAGAATCAAATGCCAGAGCTAAGCGAACGACAGAGACACGTTATGGTTTCAAACAAGTTGCAACGTGTGTTGGGCATTTAGGCTCCAATTCTCTTAATTCATGGAGTCGTGTATGTGCTATTTTGAGAGAAGGGGTGGTACATGAGCTACAGGCTAGCTATATGAGATTATTGTGTATGGCATGGACTGGCATGGCATATATATTACTTACCTCTTTGCTAAGATTGGTGATTGGTCCCAGCTCTACGAATGAATTATAAAATGCAAGTGGCAAATGGGTTAACCCTAGTAATGGCAATGTGGAATCTCTATCTGTGTGTATACGTGTGTCATTTTTTTGAAAAGTTGTAATCAACTTTATTCATATCGAGATATTACAGAGAGGCACAAAGCCTCCTAAAGTTTACAAGAAAAGCCTCAAATAAACATAAATATACAGTCTACAACACTTGACTTGAAAGAGATGCCACCGTACCAACAAAAGAAGCAACCGAACCAATTCGAAGGTGCAGAAGAAAGACCCGAGCAAGTATCAAAGCTTCAAACATCAAATTCCCATAGATTGGAACAACTATTACCTTAACCGTCATCTCCTAGAAATGCCTCGGTCCATTCTTTTTAGTGTTCATATGCCTAAATATCTTTGAGGCGATGCGGTACATGTTTCCGCTTATCTTATCAATCGTCTTTCGTCTAGTGTTCTTCAAGGAAAGATTCTCTTTGAGGTTCTTGTATCTCATGTTCTCATTCTCTCATTTCATAATCTTTCTGTCTGTGTCTTTAGTTATGTTGTTTTTATTCATGTTTCTAAAAATAAGAGGTTTAAGTTGGATGCCCAGGCGATTATGTGTGTGTTTGTTGGCTATGGAGAACATCAGAAAGGCTAAAAGTGTTACCATCCGTCCACCAAAAAGTATTATGTCACTATGGATATCACTTTCTTTGAAGATAATAGTTATTTTTCTTCATCTGATACTGCTCTTCAGGGGGAGAATTCATATTTTGAAGAGTTGTATCACGGTGAGGGAGAGAAATCAGAAGAAGTGGAAGGAGTCATGCTTACATGAGATACAATGACGGATCCAGTTGAGATCATTGTTCCGTCAATTTGTGAAGTATAATTTCATTCGGGACAGAGACTCAACGAGAAACAGACGCACTGGTTCCAAGCACGGAAAATGTAATTGAAGACACTACTGCCCGTCTGTCATTGTTCATACCCCTGGTCCACAGCCCGCTGTTACTAAAGATCACACATTTAAGGTATGTCATCCTAGTGATAATAGTAATAGTGACTCTAATAGTGGTCAATATGTGTTACCAAATAGGTATACTCGAGGTCAACCACCCAAAAGATATTAACCTGACCACTCTTCAAGCCAAATCAAAGTACCCAGTAGTTAACTACATGTCAACTAAGAGATTATCTAAGTCATATGTATCATTTGTGAATCAAATATCTGCTGTATTAATACCTAACAAAGTGCAGGATGCATTGGGAGATCCAATGCGAAGGAAAACAATGAAAGAAGAGATGGAGGCAATATAGAAGAATGATAAATGACAACTTGTGCATCTACTACAAGGCAAGAAGGTTGTAGGCTGTTGTTGAGTGTTCACTGTGAAACACAATGTGAATGGGTCAGTAAACCGATATAAAACGTGTCTTGTGGCAAAGGGATTCACTCAGACGTATGGAATAGACTATGATGAGACATTTGCTTCAGTTGCCAAAATGAATACTAATCGGGTTCTACTTTCGTTTGCTGCTAGCTTAAACTGGCCACTCCTACAGTTTGATGTCAAAAACGCTTTCATACATGGAGAGTTAGCCGAAGAGATGTACATGAGTCTTCCACCTGGGTATGTAGCTAGTTCTCCAGGTGAATTCGTGTGCAAATTGAAAAAGTCTTTGTACGGTCTCAAACAGTCACCTCGTGCTTGGTTTGGGAGGTTTTCGTAATTCATGCGTCAGATTGGTTATAGACAGAGTAATTCAGACCATACCTTGTTTCTCAAACATCAAGGTGGAAAGCTAACAACCTTAATTATTTATTTCAATGATATGGTGATCACTGGTAATGATACCGTTGAGATGGATAGAATGCAGAAGCAGTTAGCCTTGGAGTTTGAGATAAAAGACTTAGATGATCTTAAATACTTCTTAGGTATAGAGGTAGCAAGAGAGAGAGCAGAGATCTATTTGTGCCATAGGAAGTACATCCTGGATCTGTCGACAGAAACATGTATGTTAGATTGCACACCTATCGACACACCTATTGAGCAGAACCATCGTCTAGCAGAATATCTGGATCAAGAACCTACTGATCGAGCTCGCTATCAGAGGTTGGTTGAGCACTTGATTTAATTGATCCATACTAGACCAGATATTGCATATGTTGTGAGTGTGGTGAGTCAATTTATGCATAACCCGAGCGAGAGACACATTGATGTTGTTGTACTAATTTTAAGGTACTTAAGTCAGCTACAGGGATAGGAGTAATGTTTTTTAAACACAACAATATTCTCGATGTTTGTGGCTTCACGGATGTAGATTGGGCTGGAAACATTACAGACATAAGGTCGGCATCAGATTACTTCACCTTTGTAGGGGTAATTTAGTTACATGGAAGAGTAAGAAATAGAATGTTGTGGCACTATCCAGTGCTGAAGTTGAGTACAGAGGTATGACCCATGGAGTGTGTGAATTGTTGTGGCTAAGGAATTTGTTACGTGATTTAGATGTTCATCCCAAAAAGGCTATGCAGTTGTATTGTGACAACAAAGCTGCAATTGATATATCACAAAATCCAGTTCAACATGATCATATAAACATGTAGAGTTTGATCGACACTTCATAAAAGAAAAGCTAGATGCTAAAATTATTAGATTTCTCTATGTACCAACTGAAGAGCAGCTTGCAGATATACTCACTAAAGAAGTTTCTAATAAGGCATTCTATGACTCACTATGCAAGTTGGGCATGGTTGATGTATATGCGCTAACTTGAGGGTGAGTGTTAGCGTGGGTCAGAATATGAATGTAAATATATTGTAGTTATGTCGCAGATTAATTTCTGTTATTCTATAGTTAATACTTACCATTTATATTCCATGTAAACTCATATATAAACTTCCATGGTGAGATGAATAAGATGTTAGAAAGTGCATTCATCTCAATATCGTTATATTTAAGTGAAAACCCAATCTTCAATTTTTCATCTCCTTCGAGCCTTAGTCTCAAACTTTACACCTTGTTTTACAACATTCCCCAATTACAAGATTCAATTTACAAGATTTCGAATACTAACATGCCCAATAATGATTATCACAAAGTGGTGTGGGTGGGTTTCATTTGACTCGATTCATCCTCCACCTCCATGGCTATGTTTAATAATTTGATTTTGATTAAAGATCAAGTGGTTCATTGGTTCATGTTTCTGGGTTAGAGACGTAAGAGAGCGAGAGGGAGAGACGGGGGATCCCCACAGAAATGCGCTGCTTAATTATATGGTGGACACGTGTCCGTCCGCACATTTCTAACTTTGCTGACGTCTGCCTCTGAATATATATATAAATTCAGAACAGATTTGGAAATGGAGAGGGAATGGTTAAATTTTTAAACTTCTGATTACGTCCTTAATTTATTACAGTTCAAATCTAATAATTTAAGAAAGTATGGATAAAATAGACAATTCATGTTCTTATAAATGCGATTCCTTTCCTATAGAAAAGAAAAAAGTGTAGATGAAATAAGAATAATTTTTTAATTTTTTTTCAATTAAAATCTAAATAAATAAAACTAAAGATAAAAAAAAAATTGAAAAAAATCATACACAGCAGATCTTCACACATTCAAACACGCTATCCATATTTTCTTAAATTATTAGATTTAAACTTTAATAAATCAAGGGCATAATTGAAAGTTCAAAAATTTAACCATTCCCTCTTCATTCCCAAATATGTTCTGGCTTTATATATATATATATATATATATATATATTGATCAACATTACATTGATATTGTCTCAACTTAACCATCTTTAAGGTGTTGGGTTTTAACTACAAAAGACCTCGATATATATATATATATATATATATATATATATTGATCAACATTACATTGATATTGTCTCAACTTAACCATCTTTAAGGTGTTGGGTTTTAACTACAAAAGACCTCGATACAATAAGATACGATTTATCCACTTATAAGTTATATTTTATTTATCTTTTTTTCTTCTGATTTTAGATTTTTCTCTCCAATACTATACAACATATGAGTGATATATATATGTATGGCATAGTGTCTCGCTCGTAATATGATTAATGTGGATAGTTTGAATCTAAAACAAGGTTATGGATAGGTCTCGCTCTCCCACAGTTCTCCATATGTCCGTTATTTCTACAAGTATGTAACAAGTATTTTATAATAGTTGTAGACTAATATATTATATTTGAATAAACAACATACTCTTACGGAGCATATATTTAAAAGAATTTTTATCAGCACCGTTATCTGAACTTATGTGGCTCGATCATAATGATACCCATACTTTAAAAACTATCAATGTGATACTCAGACTTTGATTTTACTACTAATAATAAAGAGTCTAAAACCAATTTCCATCACGGGTCCGTTTATTTACTGACGTGTCAACGTGAGATCCATCTAAAAAACATTTAATGATGAAATTAACCTTCTAACTTTTAACCAAAGTCAATTTCACTATTTTTTTCTTCACCTCTCTCACTCCTTTGCTTCTTCCTGAAGAACCTGACTAACCTCCGCCATTTGCATTTGGGTGGCAACTTCTTCGAAGGTTCGATCCCGCCAGAGTACGGCCAGTTCTCGTTTCTCGAATACTTGGTCGTCTTCGGGAACTCCATCACCGGAAAAATCCCCAAGGAGATCGGAAACTTGACCAGACTCAAGGAGCTTTATATTGGCTAGCTACTACAATAGCTACGACGGCGGCATGCCCGCGGAGATCAGGAACGTGACACAGCTAATCCGGTTCGACGTCGCCAAATGTAATTTATCCGGCGAGATCCCACCGGAGCTGGGCTGGTTTCAAAATGTGGATACTCTGTTTCTCCATGTGAATGCGCTTTCTGGGTCATTGACGTCTAAGTTGTCAATGCTAACAACCTGCGCTGATGTCAGTTTAACTCAACCACATATATGATTCTTAAGCCAACTAAAGAAACTACTATCAATGCTAAACCCAAAAGAAAACAACAACCAGTCATCAGTATGAGCTCTATATATTCTTGATTCGACCACAAATCAATGTCTTTTAAGACTACCTCTCCACTAAAATTCACATTTTTCGTTGCCTAAACACTCTCTTTTAGATCGATCTAACACAATATAAGTATCCAAATATCTCTCAAAGCCTAAATTTGATCATGCATGCACAATCAAAAACAATCAAACCAAGCAGTGAGCTAGACAGCTAGCAAACACAGTGATTGAAAGATGCCGATGCCCTTGTAATGCGCATGATACAGGAAACGAATAGTAGAAAAAAAAAATACTTTAATTCAGGGTTAATTCAATCCGGCGAACAAATCAGATTTAGATTCAGGACAGATTCAGGTTGTCAAGATAGTCAGAACAGATCTACTATGATCTACCATAGCTTTCAGCTCCCAAGATCAGAACTCTCAACGATCTACATCACACCACTCCTAAAACTATGCCTCTAGGGTCCTATTTATATATAAGAATAGTTGTAATCCTAGAAGGAAACTAATTACACAGAAAGACTTACATAATCCTAGTTTGATTTTACTTTCTAATCATACTAGGATTAAGACTCATGTCAACACTTATCCTCAAGTTAGCGCATACAAGTCTTGAATGCCCAACTTGTCAAGTGATTCACTAAATGTTTGGATGAAACTGTCTTGGTAGACTCCAAACACATTTCTTCAAACTTCATAATCACTTCTATCTCCTCATCTATGCCTAATAGGTAATACTTGAGCATGTGTTTCCATTCTGAAATTACCTTGGAAGCAGCTTGTACCAATTCGCTTGCCGATTCATGTGGAGCTTCCAATGCCAATTTCATCATGGAGTAAAATACAGCTCTTGCACAATTTGCAGTTTGCTTATTGAATGACAATCACATTCCGTTCACTTCCAGGATCACATTCTCTCGTTCTATATTTTCATGCACAGCTCTTAGGAAAATTGCTTCAACCTCATTCTCAAATTTAGAATCATCTTCATCACAGTTGTCTTCAGAATCACTAGATTCAAGTTTCAGCTCTCTCAGACTTCTGCCATCTGCATTGTGTTTCACAGTATAAACTCATCTATAACCAACCGTTTTTTTTCAAATGGAACCAAATCCCAAGTACCATTCTTCTTGAGAGCATCCATCTCGACCTTCATTGCTTTGACCCTCTTCTCCTCCTTGATTGCATACGCAGGTGATGACAAGCCAGGAAAGATCGTTGATGTAGGAGAAGAGACTGGTCTTGCATGTACATCTTCAACTAGTTGATCAGTATTCAATTCTCCTCCTTTCGACGTGTCGGGCAAGGTTCATTCAATACGGAAATTCTCGGCTTAACATTACTACACTCGGACGTGATTTTGTCTTTGTCGTCTCCAGTATACGTGAGATCAATATCGGACAGCTCCACATTCAAACACGGCATAGTCTAACTACAGTTGAGCTTGACGGCTACCGGAGACAAAGACGAGCCCTTGATATTCTTGAAGCTCACGTCACTGATTTGGACTTTGGATGGAATCATTTGCTTACACTTTTTGTCTTTGTCGCAGTAGTATATCCTTTAGCAACCAAGCGAGCTTTATATCTGTCAATGCTTCCATCAGCTTTCAACTTCACTGCAAACACCCAACAACACCCGACTATCTTCTTACCAGGAGGCATAGGAACAACATCCCATGTTTCATTCTTCTGCAGGGCTTCCAGTTCTTCATTCATAGTTTGCTTCCACTTTGGATCTGCCAGGGCATCCTCTGGGAGGACATTCTGGACGGGTCCTTCAGTTGATGGAGTAGAAAGGGGGTCTTCAGACATAATTTCTTCAGTTGGACGTCTTCAGACATAATTTCTTCAGTTGAAGGAAGTTCACATTCTAGTCCGGTAATCGAGTCAACCCTATTCGTTTACAGGTCGACTAGCTCTGTTCTGGGAGGAATCGATGAGTCGTCTTAGTCATCAACCGTAAGCTAGTTGACGAGTCGACTCGTCTAGTTGACAGATCCACTTGTGTGCTTGCAGTTTCTTTTACTTGGTTTCCAGCTCCAAATTGACTTTCCAGGTTCTTCAACTCTTTAAATTCGTCCATATTCAGAGAATTTTCTACATACTTGCTGTCCCCCTGAAGGGAAGACTCTGAAACTTCTCCTGAGTAATAAAGTTCATGTGTTATGACTATGGCCTCAAGTGCAGCTGCAAGGTGTAACATTGGATTGTTGTAGACTCTACGAATGTATGCATAACTTTGCTCTAAATCCAGTTTCGGATCCTTATTGAAAGAAGAACCCTTATCTCCAAAATTTCACCATAATTTCTATACCCATTCATTTATTCTTTCTTTCATTCAGCCCCTCTCTCTTCTTTATCTTCGTCTCCTTGAGGGGATATAGGAACTGAAGATACAACACCTGCTAACACTCAAGCTTTATAATTAATCTTAACTTCATATTCTCTATATGCTCACAATTAACGAAACACTAACCAAACATATCCACGAACAATACCTCAACATACAGTTAACTCCCAATATTCCAATTCTTGAATACATCAACAGAAACGGAAAAACATGCATCAATGGAAGATCAGTTCCCCTTCAAGACAACAACTGGAATTATAAAACAACCAAACAATCATCACCACTGCCGTCAAACACAGCAGCCACTACCGTGCTGCACACACTGCCCAAACCTTACTTTCTTCAAACTTCATCCAATCTCAAATTCAATTATACAGATACATAGAGCTTGATGAGTAGGTAATCTTTCATACCTCATTCACCTTCGATGGTGACCGGAGAACACCAAACCATGGCCGAGAAACTCCTTGAGCTTCATCTCTTTGAATCTCCCTCCTCAAAGCATCTCTTCGAAAACCAAGGCCATAAACATGATCAGGAACCCCAGGCGAAGCTACCCATACTAATTTTGCTTGCCGTCGTGACCCGGATTGGAATCCCGATCGGAAACCCAACCACCTTCTCTCCTCCCTTTCTCTCTCTACAGAGCCTCCCATGAAAAACCAATAGCACAGAAACGTTGGGGATGACGAGGCGAAACTGGGGCTATCTCCGGTGTACCGAGAGGCAGCCTAAGGCGGAGGAACCGATCGAGCTCCACCGCTACAGAGAGATGATGTCGGGTTGGTTTGGGATTATCTGATGATGTAGGAAATCAGATATTTGATCTATGATCTTACGGTACTTGGTGATCAGGTGCGGCTCATTCTTCATGATTAGGGTTTGGAATCATATCTCTCATGATTTGCAGATTTCAGTTATCAAGTTTTTAGATTTCGGGTGCAGCGGAAACGATTTCGGTGGTGGTGGATTTTTGGGTTTCAATTCAATTCAGGGTTTTTTTTATTTCGGTGGTGGTGGTAAATTTATAGGTTTCAATTCAATTCAGGGTTTTCGGGTTTCAAGATGGTTCGATTTCAAGATGGTTCATATTGGGCTGTTAGGGTTTCAAGATGGTTCGATTTCAATGGTGGTAGTGGTGGTACGCAGCGGTTTGTGGTGGTAGTTTAAATTTGGGTGTTCTTCGAGATTCAGGATTCAAAGGATGCAAAGCAAGTTCAAAGGATTGAACCTGCTCTGATACCTTGTAGAAAAGAATACTTCAATTCAGGGTTAATTTAATCCGGTGAACAAATCAGATTCAGATTCAAAGCAGATTCAGGTTGTCAAGATAGTCAGGACAGATCTACTATGATCTACCATAGCTTTCAGCTTCTAAGATCAGAACTCTCAACGATCTACATCACACCACTCCTAAAACTATGCCTCTAGGGTCCTATTTATATATAAGAATAGTTGTAATCCTAGAAGGAAACTAATTACACAGAAAGACTTACACAATCATAGTTTGATTATACTTTCTAATCACATTAGGATTAGAACTCACGTCAACACGAATGAACTTAATTGATTCATGAGTTTCACTCAAATTAGGTTTACAACAAAAGTAGGAGTAGAGCTTCAGACTTGGCGGAGACAATGAAGCTCAAACAGCATAAGTGAGAGTCAGAGAAGCAAAAGCGCTCACAGATATTAAAGACGAATCTGCATCGGCTCCGATCGATTCGCCGGATCTTTCTATTTTTTGTCTATTCAGAAACACATAGCAGAGAGAGAGGTTTTGCTTTAACTTGAACAGAGCCCGGTCCTTCTCGGCCTCGCGCTTCTTGGCCTCACCCTCCTCGACGTCGCGGTGGTGAGGGAGGTGCGAGCGCTGTTGGCATGGAACCTCCACTTGGGCTAGCTACGCCTTGCATCTAGTCGTGGTCTTCGAAGTAGGACAGAGTACCGTCCGGGAGAGAATCGCCGACGACAATCGAGGCCATCATCGACGACGGCGGTGATTATGAAGGACGAGAGCGATGATATATATATATATATATATTATTTTGTTTAAAAAATCTTAAAAAAGAAGAGAATGTCGTTTTTACCCTTTTTTAGCTGGATCTCAAGCTAGCCACATCAGCAAATAAACGGATCCGTGACGGAAATTGATCTCATACCCCTCTTTGGTAGCAAAATCAAAGTCTGGGTATCACATTAACAGTTTTTAAAGTATGTATACTACTATAACCGGATTACATAAATTCAAGTACTTGAAAACTTTTTTTTTGATATCTTCAAAATTTGATACTTGCACGTTAAATTAGCTAGCTATACGCCATGCCACCAACGAGGTCGTTGCCTGGAAACTTCAGCATTTGAAAAAAGAAAAAAAAAGGTTTTCGTATTTTGGAAAGTCAAACAAAAAAGCGTAAGCCGTCAGGAACTCGAATGAATCCTAGTCTCCTCTTTCACACGTTGGAGTAGACTGAAAGATAAGCTGAGTTTGAAGGGTTGAAATCTCAGAGCTTCTCTATTTATATAGCATACAGCACCCTCCTTGTTTTCTGTGCTAGCTGGAGTGAGACACTGCAGATAGGTAGCAGCCAGAGAGCTCCGTTTATCGGTCTTAACCTATCATCAGCTACTAGCCTACTGTATATATTATCGATCTACTCCACTCTTCATCAATTCTATTGATCGAGTCGATCGCCATGGGAACTCAAGCTCCGAACGACGCTGATAAAACTTACAGCCAGACAGAGGTTAGTGTCTTTCTCCATCCCTCTCTGAAACTTTCAGAAAATGATGATGATGATGATGATCTTGTTCATATATATTGCGTTGAGCTAGGTTTGCATATGTTTATTTCATAAAGACTGAGAAAGAGTTTCATGTCTTGGTTTCCCATTGTCCTTGTTCTATTAGCTTTAAGTCTTAACCTATGCTCGGAATCTGATCGAGATTTAGAGCTCATGAGTGTCTTCCGGTTCGGTTGTTCTAATTACAGCACCTTGGCCTCTACTTATACTTCATTTTTTCCTTCATCTTCAAATTTTATTGGACAGTTTTGTATTATTAACTTAAAACGTTAACCCTTATACGAGATAACATTTTAACCATGTTGCAATACGAAAACCAGTAAAACTATTCTTGAGCAGTATATATGAATCTCATTTGTTTCTTATATGCCGAACTTTCAATAATTTTCTGAGAACTTAAATTCTAGCTATCATTTCTTGTCATTTTTGTTTCATGTTTAAGTACATAAACAAAACCCCAAAAGAGATTATTTTCAACTAATATTCTTCAAAGTCTCCAATATTGTCGAGCACATTGACTATTCCTACTTGCATTTTAGTATCTCCTACACCATTACGTGGCTTCGTTGGCAGCATCAGTATATTTTCTTACTCCAAGTTGTCCCTACATTTTTTTCGAGGATAGGTTTGAAAACATGTATGGCACGTACCTCTAATTAGGCCAAAATAGAAAAAAGTCACAGAAAATAAAAAATATCTTTAGTCAATGGGCGCCATCACCTTAGGACTGGGCCATAATGAGAATGGGCCCAGAGAAAGCTAATAAGACAGTACTGACGTATGAAGTAAGCAAACCAACCATCACAAATTAACAACTGAGGTCATCATTTGATTCCATTCCCCAAATTTGGGGATACCAGGAGTATCTCCAGATTAACTGAACTCAGCGAGATTTCCCAAAAAAACGCTCCAAAGTCCCTATAATACCACTGCTACCCCCAAGTCTCCTGTGGCATAGCTAGGATTCCTAGGAACACTGGATAAACTACTGATGTTTGATAAGTGATGATTTTGGTATGCTCAACACAACTGGATTATGTACTGAATTGTGTTAACCTTTTTGATAGCTCGACGAAAAGTTAGCCAAGGAAAAGGCAATCAATGATTGGCTTCCGATTACTTCTTCGAGGAATGCAAAATGGTGGTATTCGGCTTTTCACAATGTCACGGCCATGGTCGGAGCTGGTGTTCTCGGTCTCCCTTACGCAATGGCAGAGCTTGGATGGTATGCTAATCACTCTATATTCTAGTTAAGCATCAAATTAAACCCTAACTTGTAGTAACTATATAGTAATTGGATTGATCTCATGCATTGTTTAATTCAGGGGTCCTGGTATAACTATTTTAGTCCTGTCATGGATCATCACATTGTACACACTATGGCAAATGGTTGAGATGCATGAGATGGTTCCAGGGAAACGTTTTGATCGTTACCACGAATTGGGTCAGCATGCATTTGGTGAAAAGCTTGGTCTTTACATAGTGGTGCCTCAGCAACTCATTGTTGAAGTTGGTGTTTGCATTGTGTACATGGTCACCGGAGGAAAATCGCTGAAAAAGGTCCATGACACTGTCTGCTCAGACTGCAAACAGATCAAATTGACTTACTTCATCATGATCTTTGCCTCTGTGCACTTTGTGCTTTCCCACCTTCCCAACTTCAACTCCATCTCCGGCGTGTCTTTGGCCGCAGCTGTCATGTCCTTGAGGTGAGATATATATTTGTGCTAGTCTTCAATTCCATTCTATTTCCAAGTTATGTTATCGTGTATGCGATTTGATTCATTAACTCTTGGATACTAATTGTGTTGCATGTTTGTGCAGTTACTCTACCATAGCATGGACTGCTGCGCTAGACAAGGGTACCGTAGAAAATGTCGATTATGGTTACAAATCCAAGACTACTACTGGAAATTTTTTCAACTTCTTAGCTGCATTGGGTGAAGTGGCTTTTGCGTATGCTGGCCATAATGTAGTCCTCGAAATCCAAGCAACAATTCCTTCTACACCTGAGAAGCCTTCCAAGGTACCAATGTGGAAAGGAGTCATTGTTGCCTACATAATTGTGGCTTTGTGCTACTTCCCAGTTGCTCTGGTGGGATATTACATTTATGGAAATTCCGTTGAGGACAACATCCTCGTCTCATTGGAGAAACCCAAATGGCTAATTGCAACGGCCAACATGTTTGTTGTCATCCATGTTATTGGAAGCTATCAGGTGAGGATTGCACCTAGATTTTAAAATTTCATTTTCTGTTCTCGATCAAACGTTAAGTCTTACATTACGATCTCTGCTGCAGATTTATGCAATGCCAGTGTTTGACATGATGGAGACTCTACTGGTAAAGAAGTTGGATTTCAGGCCAACTTTCATGCTTCGTTTCGTTACACGAACTACATATGTTGGTAAGTTACTTGGTTACAAGTTTACATAATCTCATCAAGTTCATGCTATTGCTTTGAGTACAATCTGGAATTCTGGATATGCACTGATAGATGAGAATTGACATTTCCTTGCAGCGGTTACCATGTTTGTTGGAATAACATTCCCATTTTTTAGTGGTCTCCTTGGATTTTTCGGAGGATTTGCCTTTGCCCCAACAACATATTTTGTAAGCTCACAATCTATTCCATTACATGCTGATGAATTCATATTCTGATATTCTTTTCACACGTCTAATGAACATGTTGTTATCTTTAGCTCCCTTGTGTAATGTGGCTTGCCATCTACAAACCAAAGAGATTCAGCTTATCCTGGTGTTGTAACTATGTAAGTTCAGTTTGGTTAATCTATAAATATGCTTCTATTTTTCTTATGCATTGATTTTATTTCCTTTTGATTGCATATATTTGGGTTAATCTTATTTTGTCTTGTTAATTTCAGATCTGCATATTCTTTGGTGTTCTTTTGATGGTTCTATCACCAATTGGAGGGCTGAGATCAATCATAGTTCAAGCCAAGACCTACAAATTCTACTCATAAGCTATTGGGCATCATCCTTCCAAGCGACAACCCTGAAAGGGGTAGTAGTAGTTTTCAGAAGAAAAGGAAAAAACATTGAGCCGCTTCTGATGAAGATGATGAGGAAGAAATATTAAGGACTAAATACCTTGAGCAGAAAGTAAGCAGCACACAAAGAAATAAATAAGGTTGTTCATGGAGTCGAATACTCGTCGCCATGTATTTGGGAAAAGAATCTTTCAGTATGAGATTAATTTCCAAAGGGCTCTCCTGTTTTTTTTCTTCATTATGTATTTGGTTGTGTATGTAATCATGTCTATGATCTTTCTTCTTGTGTTTGTTTCTGCCTTCTATTAGGTGGATATGTGTGAATTCTTAATTCCCCAATACTGATTGATCTTATAATACGTCAGATTTTTAGCAGTTGAGACCATTTTCACTCATAAGTATTGTTCATTTAGCTTGGACTCGTCTAGCTAATGTAATCCATTTTCTATATATGTTTTGATGAATCCATATAAATCCAAACGAAAAAATATACGATCAAATAATGATAGGCGCTCAACTATAATAGTAAGGTAAATAAAGGAAATTCAAGGTTTCAACGTATTTCAAAATATCGTATGCATAAGTGCATAAACTAGAATGAAACGTGAGCAGCTTGTGCCAATAACATGACTAGATATACAAGAATAAATAGTCTCGTATATAGCAACAAAAAGTTTGTCTTTAAAACCATGACGTAACATCATTTTCAGGATATTAATATCACATTCCAAGCTTATTAATATCTAGAAGTAATTTGAACTATAATTTTATCTAAATATCTATCCATTATGCTTAATTAATCTCTCCCAATACCTTAAGAGTCTTGTAGGCTTTCTTAAACAAATGTGCATAAAATTATGTAGATACTCTAGAGTTTTTTTGCCGATGTGTGATACTAGAGTGTTGAGGTTATATATTTGTATTGCATAGGATTTTCGTTTAAATTAGTGTCACATGGAACTTGGGATAAAAACGTCACATGCATACCATGTAGGATTGTGAAGTTTTTGCATTTCATACGGGTACATACCGTGACATGTGGCAAGATATCATTGGCTGCGAAGGAATCTGAAGGACACGTTGGAATTTAACGTGCGACGGAAAATCCACTCCTTGCGACGCCGTCTGAGTAAAACCTCGAGGGCCTTCTGGGTATCACGCCGGTGGGGTGAAAAAGAAGTTAAAACCAGAAACCGAGGTTGTCAGCCACGTCTCCGTCACCGAGAGGATGAGTTAGCGGCGAGCAAAGGCACAAGTTTTTGAATTCAAATGAGGTGGATCTGTGCACTTGTTCGACATTGGAAAGGTATATTTGAAATCGATGAACTGATGAAGCTGGAACCAGACCGCGTTTCCCTCCGGAGGTAAGAGTTTTAATCCATGCCTACTTTGTGTTCGCTCCCAATTCATGAGTCTGGAACATATGTTTGCTTGTTGAGTGTTTCGATTGCATAGCATTGTGTGGTTTAGTCTAAACATATCTGCACCTGTGAATTCTTAGTTTGGAGAGATTCCACACCAAGAGTGTTTGATATCATAATTTAAATGAGTGGAGAATATTGACCTAAAATTTTAGCATTTTCTTTGTCTTGGAAACTTGATGTTGCTAGTGTTGATGGATGTAGTTATGACTTCATATCTACCCCTCTGATTTGTTCTGCTTGAAACTTGAAACTTGATATTGCTAGGTTATCAGGTTTGTTCTGCTTCTTCCTCTATATCAATCAAGGATGAATACTTAAGCCAGTGGATTCTGATCAAATCTTATCATTTTGCAGCTATTTGCAATGCCAGTATTCGACATGATCAAAACCGTCCTCGTAAAGAAACTGCATTTTAGGCCTACAAACACCCTTCGCTTCATAACGAGGAATATATACGTTGGTAAGTAAGACACTAGAGCTATGTTATTACTTGCTTCAGGCAAGGTGAACACTCAAATGTGGTATCTGACTGCAGCCTTCACAATGTTCGTGGGTATTAGTTTTCCCTTCTTTGGTGGACTTCTGGGATTTTTTGGTGGATTTGCTTTCTCGCCAACAGCCTACTTCGTAAGTCATCCTATAGTTTACTCTCACATCAAATTTAGTCATGGTCACTACTTGATTTCACTCTTCAGCTCCCTTACGTTTTCTGGTTAGCCATAAAGAAACCCTGGAAGTTTAGCTTATCTAGGTTCATCAACTGGGCATGCAATATATAAGCATGTTCAGCTTTTATCGTTAAACTAGACTGCTGCAATTCTAAATTGGCTTCTTCAACTTCAGATTTGCATTACACAGGGTGCCCTGCGCATGATCATATCACCTATTGGAGGGTTAAGGCACATAATACTTCAAGCCAAGGACTACGATTTCTACAACTAAAGATACTTGTACAAGCACAGACCGTCAACCTGAAGTCCGATGCATAGACAGAGGCAACCATGGGTGGCAAATAACATAAAAGAGGCACAAACAAGTCTCCGACCGTCTCTTGTCTGAGCTCTACTCATTGTATTGTTTAACTACTGTTAGAAGTCACAGACAGATCTAATACTGGAAATGTTACAGGGCAAAGCACTTCATAGATAAAGTAGATTTGATTTTAGTAACAGAAGAAGCAGCATTGTCAATGGTTCAATCACAATAGAGATACAAGTTAAATAATATCTTTGAGATTGGCATATCCTTTTAAACCGGTCATTTAAATTGAATGAAAAGACTCGTTAACATTATTTTCAGGTTAGGTAATAGAAACAAGATCACGAGTCTTGGCTACCAACCAAGCTCACCAGCTGAATGTCTCACCAAAAATCCAACATGACAGCAAGAGGTCACTAACTAGAATGATAATCTAAGCAGATGGAAAAGTGAGGAACAAGATATTGCAGGAAAAGAGAGAAAAAAACAACCACTGCAATCAGTGCTTTGAACTATACAACAAGTCAACAACTTCTTAAGAACAATACCCTTTGAAACAAATATGGTAGGTGGCCTAGTTTCAACTACACCAATTTATTCATTTCATCCTCGTAACCCTTATGATCGTCACACCTAACCAGCATTTTGAACAAGATACCTAACCAGCATTTTGAACACTAAAGAAGGCTCCCTCTCAAAATTGAAAATTTAACAGCAAACGCAAACATCGCAAATGAAATGCATTCGAAAATCGCATTGTATCTGTTCTGCAATCATGATAAGAACCGTATGCCTAGTTGCCTAGCATTGCTCATTCTCATTTACACACCAATCTACAACATCATCGAAACATCAATTGACAAGAGACACAGCGATATTGTTACAGTAAATCAAGCCACATTGTTATCAAGCTTGAGAAAAATCATACACCAAGTTTAGACAAATGCTTTCTGTTAAATTCAACATGTTTCATCCCCAAGAAAACATCCTCCTATCTAGTTTTCTTTTCCAACTTGCCACTCCTATCCCTATACAACTCCACCCAAAGATTCGAAATCCACATAATACTAACAGAAATAGCAGCCACAACGACCACAATCCACGAAAGCCACACCCACCGGGGAATCAACCCCTCGGCTGCGCCGCTAACATAGAAATCAGTCATCCTATACACAAAATAAGGCCCCACAAACCCCCTCACAATCGAATACAGCACATAAAAAGGCGGAGACAAGAAATCGTACACCTTTGCGGCGAGCTCCACCTCCCTCCGCCGCGCGTTTGCTAAGGTCCACACGTTCTGGCAGAGGCTAGTGACCTCGGCGAGGATGAGGAGGCCGAGGACGGCCAAGGCGCCGCGGGAGGCCACGTAGCGGCAGGTGAGGAAGACGAAGAGGGTGGCCAGGTGGTGGCCGATGAAGAGGACGTCGGAGGGGAAGAAGACGAGGTAGTGGAGAAGATCCATGAGGAAATAGGCGACGCTGAATTCCAGGACGGAGTTCTGGAGGCGCGTGTTGGCGGTGGCGAAGCCGGTGGAGGGATCGGAGAGGAGGGCGTAGGAGGAGAGGAACACGGCGGGGGTGCCGTGGGCGAGGGAGATGAGACAGCTAGAGGCTTCGGGTCGGATCTTGGGGCTCCAGGCGCGGAAGACGATGAAGTAGGCGATGAGGTAGACGGTGAAGAAGAAGGAGAAGAGGATTGGGAGGGGTGGAACAACTATTAGGCTCTGCGTTGTTTCCATTTCAAACCCTACAACACTGACACTGTTTGAATTCTCAGTCACTCCTTTTATATTTATACTAGGACCCCTCAGGCGTTACTGTCTTGACTTACCTACTTTTATCCGTCGACACTAGTGTTCACCTGAGCAAATTGGCAAACTTGAGTCGCCGAGTTGGGGAGAAGATGGATAGTTCTGAGGACGAGGGAAATTGCAGACATTTGTATCATGATAGCACTACCAAAATTGCAGACATTTGTATTGTTTTCTTTACCAAGAAAAAAGAAAACTATGTTTTACTTCCTGAGCTGTTGTTCATAAGTACAAAGGCAGCAGCAGCGGAAAAAGAAGTTTACTCAATATCGACTTCTCCCTCCTCTATATCATCTACAGGTTTTGGGGCAACGAGATTAGCAGCTTCTTCTTCCTCGTCATCCTGATCCTTTTTCATGAACAAGCCGAATTGTTCCAAGGGGTTACTGCTGTGAAACTTGAAACCACCTAAACCATCGTCTGAATGATCTGGGCTTGAAGTTTCACCTACTTTGATTGGTAACTGTTCCATGGGGGCTGTAAGCAATTGCATTTCCAGATCTTGAAGGAACCGAAAGTCATTGATTTCAACAGTCTTCTCCATCTGTGCACATACCATAAGATGCTCAAATAACAATTCGCATAAATTCAAGAGTAGGACTTCAGCAATGGGTTGTGAAAGTATACCTGCAGCAATGCCTGTCTAGCCGCTTCCCTCTCAAGCTCCCTCTTCCTTTTAGCCTCGGCTACAGCTTCTGCTTCTTTTTTTCTTTTTGCTTCCCCGGCAGCTTTAGCTTCTGCTTGCAACCGAGCCTTTTCTGCACATATTTTTGGCAAATGAAAGTAAAGAATAAGCCAACTCTGTTGATATACTTTATTAATTCAGTAGAACAGGAGAGGTTTTAAACGTATAAGCAAATGAATTGATGAAAACCATACACAAGAGAAGGATATGATAAATGCAAAGGCCACTAACCTTTCTTCTGTTGCAGTTCAAGTTCCTCCCTCTGTTGCCGCAATTTCTCCGGATCCCCTTTGTCACCCTGATCCCAGCCAGAAAAAAATAATCACATCCATTATAAAATGTATATATGAAACACAAATAAACTAGCCAAACTTCATCTAACCCACCTGATCAAAGGTTTTCGCTTGAGCTCTCAAAATGGTATCAGCAAAACGATGCTTCAACAGAGCGGCTCTATGCTGCTTATCAGGGGAGACTGGCCTCTCTGTGGGAGCACTGTCCACTAAATATTGTTTTTTTAGATCAGCAATGAGATGCAACCACATACATAAGACTAATTGTTTTGCCTTTTTAATTGGTAACCCTTCCACTTACCATCCTGACGGCTATCTGATTCAACAGAACTTGGCTTTGGCTGGGAAGTTTCTTCAACTTGATCCAACCCACTATCAGACTCTGTAAGCATGGATTATCGAATCAGTTATTTAATGAAAACTAGTGAAGAATATCTATTCGGCAAAGGTAGTTGACTACATAATCCTGGCAGTCTCCAATATGCATACTGCATCACTAAACTAAATATGTAAAATTTTACTAATATATTAGCTAGAGCTTTGGACTTTTAAGCTCTATTTCTAGACATGAGAGGTACACTAATATAGATTTGACACAATCAACTTCATTTTCTTCTGAACCTATATCCTTTGTGAATCTACAAGTTACAATAATCCTTGCTCTTGATGTTCTCTATCAAGTGAAGGGCTATTGATAACGAAAAATTGTCACGTTAATTTTAGATGATGAAGTAATATTTCAAATGAGATCCTTCACAGCGATTGAGAGCAAAAGGATGAATAACAGTACTCAACCACATATATCGTGATATTGAAACTTATTTTACCACAAATAATGTATTTTAAGGCCTCTTTATGTGACTTGAGGGAAGTTAGAAGGCCAAATGGCAGAACAAGTTCACCCTCCCCACAGCAGTTTCATACGATTCACTCTAGTATACAATATTTAGGTACAGTATTATAGCCAGCCCGTTAAAAGGCCGTGTAATGCAGAACAAGTGTACAGTTTCAAATGATTCACTCTAGTGTGCCATATTTAGGTACATATTCTAGCCAACCCTGTGTTTTTAATTCACCAAACCAAGTATCAAAAGAATTTTAACGTGACACCTAGAGATCAAAGGAGGAAACACTCACGAGTTACTTCAAGCGGATTTACAACTGTTGTCTTTTCATCTGCTTGAGCTTCAGAACAGAAGGGTTGTAGTGCCTGAAGAAGATTTTAAAGTTATAATGTCAATCAAACTACCAACCATACAGCACTGTACCACAAAAACTTAATAACCGAGGCTTTAGCACTTGCTGGACATAATAGCAGTTAACAAAAAATTATCAGACTAGCACTTACTGGACTAGAGGCCTTAGAATCATCGTCACTGTCACTCTCGGAACTGCTTGAATCTGACTCTGTAAAGCATAGAGAGCAAAAAACAATTTAGTATTCTAACATCATGATTGCTCTTTGCGCATAAATCACTCTCATGTTCTTAACAATATGTCATTTGAGGTACACCAAATCAGAAATAAAAAGTTTCTCCTAGAGATGGAATAGATGATTACCAAAACAAAGAAACTCAAATGAAAGAAAAAAAGTAGTAAAGAACAGTTCATATAAGAGACTAAGGAAAAGAAGTGCAGAACAGGGCAAGTTCAATTACCACTAGAGTTGCTTGAGCTTATGTTTTTATCCGTTTCTATCTCAACAGGAGGATAGCTTGAGACAGGGGGCTCGTTTCCACCAATATCAACATCCTCCTCATCAAGGTCATTCCCTACAGAAGCACATATGTGAGGAGGGGAAAAGAGAACATCTCCTATAAGCTAAAATTAGAATTACATAAGCAAATGAAGAAAATCTAACCTTCACATGGCTGCATGGACAAATTGCTCAATCCAGAGTCATTCAAAAGCTACAAGAAATAATTGAAAACAAGTTGCCTATTATTCATATATCAATCTACTTTGAATCCAAGAATAAAGTGAGGCCAAAGTAATACCTCCATTGAACAAGGCTCAGCCATGACAGGGTTCTTTTCTTTCTCTTGTGCATGCTCATCCAAGAGTTTCCGGAGTGTAAACAAGGTATCATCACTGAAGTCATCGATGCTAATCTCAATCTCATCTTCTGGATTGTCCTCTCCTTTTGAACTATGTTCTCTCAAGAAATTGACAATACTTGAAGTAATTTCTTCTGGAAGTAAAGACTCCAAATCTCTCACCAGATTTTGCCTGTCCTTCACCGACATTACCTGCTTAGCAGGCTCAGACTTCACTTCATGTTGCACTGAAGTGATTGGCCTCTTTCTTGAGGGGAGGATTGGCTTGGCAGTTTCCAAGCCTTCATGAGCAGGAATTTTAGCTGGTGGTTCAGCCTTTTGGAGTTTCTTGTCAATGGGTTTCCACCAGAGTTCAAACTTCTTACTAAGATCATCAGCCCATACATGTACAAGATTGTCTCGTGGATTGTAAGTCATAGCATTGGTAAAAGTAAGCCTGACATCCGCAGCAAAATCCAATGGGCTTGAATAAATTCCTGAAGTTAGCTTTTTCTGTATTGTACCCAAATCCATTGGATGCTTGATAATAGTGAAGTAATCTGGAATCTTTAATGCCACTATATCAACAGGTTTAAGAAAGGGATGTGCACATTTTTGGTTCATTAATCGTTGCAATACGGTCTTGCACTGTTTCATCAACATTACAGTTGCAGTGCTAGGTGTTGAAGCCTGACTGACAGACTTAAACCTACCCAAATTACCACGATTCAATTCATGCACTTTCTGAGCCACAGGGTAATTAGGTCTCCCCTGTCCGGAAGATAAAGCTGCTGATGAATTACGCAAATTTTCCACACGCAGCCCGTTGCTACAGCTGAGGATATCACTAGAAGATGACACTGTAACACCATTGCTCCTATGCATTTCAACTCTCTTCTTAAGTACTTGAATCTGTTCAAGCTCCGTCCTCAACTTACCTATCAAATCCTTCCTTTCTGATGACAACATACTTGACACGGGAAGAACTTGTTTTCGCACCCCAAAACTGTCACTATAATCGGAAACCAAACTAATACACTTCCTTTTCGGAGCACTGGAACCCTCGGAGACTGATACTTCTGTGTCCATTCTTCCTGAGCTACCCGAGCACTCGTATTGACGGGCCGGCTCAAAAACACCGCTGTAATACCCTCCCCCTCCAGGGTACCTGTTCTTCTTGGCCATTGTCATATCTAAACAAACCTCCTATAGCACTCCTCTTCACAAAAGTAACTCGCACTGAGCGATTTATCACCGATTTCTGAGCATATTAACCATGAAATTACAAAAGTGGATTAGTCGAAATTCGAAAAAGCTAAAACATTTATCAAAAACAAAATTAAGCTATAAATTTCTTCATCTCCAAAATTACGAACCCCCGGAGTACTCAATAACAGCAATATCAACTCCACAGTAACTTCAAAAGCTCAATCTTTACAATCCAACTCCAAAATCCCCAAAAAATCGAATCAAAACCCTAGCCAAACTCTTCAAAATCAAACCCTAAAATCTCCAAAATTGAAACCAGCTCGAAACCATAAACCACATACCAGTCGCTAATCCTCACTTGCCGAATCGACTTCACGCCCCCGTCCCCGAAACCTCGCCCTTTCTTCTTCGTCTCAAGCCCGGGAGCGAAACGAGAGCAAGATTGGAGTAGAAAGAGTGACGCAAGCCCTAGGGGGCTCCGGTAGAGAGTAACCGGATCACGACCCGAACAGGTTGAAATCGGAAGACGGCGAAGTCTTTGGCTCTATGATTTATAATTTGAAAGGAAAAATTAAAAAG
Source organism: Comarum palustre (assembly GCA_951800085.1). Lineage (NCBI taxonomy): Eukaryota > Viridiplantae > Streptophyta > Magnoliopsida > Rosales > Rosaceae > Comarum > Comarum palustre. Next base: position 808,180 of record OX637574.1, on the reverse strand, counting down.
GCGAATACTGGTGAGGAAATAAAAATAATATTGACTCGTGGTTTATATAGAGGTTAGAATGGATATCAGCCGTTGGATAACCGACCTGTTGATGGCTGTCAGCCGCTAGATCTGGGTAAATTATTGTAAACCCAAACGGCTTAAGAGGATCGAGTGCAATAATAATTTAAATATGTAAACTTGGATTGTCTGTAATTGAACCTTGGTTACTGAATTTAAACAAATAAAATCTTATATTGAAACATGCAGAATTTATTTGGTCTGTTCAGTTGGTTAGTTAATAATAAGAAGAATTTGGTTAGTCACCCTCTAATCTGGTTTTATTTAAATATAAAAATTAAAATTAATTAAGCTAAAACATACTCAACTCTTAAATTTTAATGAAGCATCAAATCCTCGGGTTGAAACATGATGTTGAACTTAAAATGTCAGAATTAAGGATCAGAGCTCACAAGTAAGCCTGTTTCTGACGAGAATTAAAATGTGAGAATATATGATTTCCTTTGAAAATATAAAAACAAAAATGACAGTAAAGTATATATAAAACAAAATGGACAGTAAATTCTTACTCTCTCCCGCAGTCACTTGCTCTGTCTCTGGCCGTCCTGTAACTCAGCCGCTTCGGCTTCTTCCTCACTGGTCGGTGAGATCATCAGATCACTCCTACACAATTCCCAATTCCTCCACAGGTGACTCCCTCTCTTCCCTACTTTCAATTTGCTTCAACAGTTTGATTACACAGAGCACTACGTAGTTTCTGAAAGTCAAAAAGAACCAAATCGCTTCATCAAAGATTACATTTTTCTCTTGAAAGTTATCAACTTTACCAGTTTAGTAGCTCAGGATCAACGAAAGGTTTATTGTTTATGAATTTGTGTTCCTTTTGGTTATTGGGTTACAGGTTGGGTGGGACATGAGTCATGCTTCTTATCTCACAGTTTGCAAGGCTTTGTAAGAATCCTTAATACTAATGTTTTTTGTGCAAGGTTGTTTTCTTCTTTTGGCTTTAAGCATTTGTTCATGTCAGTTTGGGTTTGTTGAGAAAGTAAGGAGAGGAATGAGAGATTGAAATATGAGATTAGTGTGCTTTTTAGTTGTTTAGATAAGAAAAAGAACCCACATTTTAGCCTTTTTACTTTTCGCTTCCCAGAACCCGTTTGTGGAAACTTTAGAAATTCTAAACTTTGTGCACGTATCAGAATAAATAGATTTGTTAAGAGCTTCACTGATAGATTTATTTTGTTTCTCCAGGAGTTTTGGGGTGAGACCGCTGCGAATATCATCAAATTTTCCTTTTAACTTTTCCCAAAAGGCTTTTTTTAGACGGATTCAGATGACAGCTAATAGTCATTAGTGTAGCCTAAGAAGTAGCAAGGAGGATTCAAGAGGTGCGTTGGTTGTTTTGGAAGGCTTGGATTGTTGTGGGAAGACAACACAGTCTAGCAGACTAGTTGAACACTTGGAGCGTTTACGGTATTCAGCTGAATTATGGAGGTATCCTGACAGGACTACAAGTGTTGGGCATATGATATTGTCTTATCTTTCAAACAAATCGCAACAGGATGATCATACTATCCATCTTCTTTTTAGTGCCAACCGGTGGGAGAAGAGGTTGGTATATACTACACTTTGCATTGTGGGTTTCTATATATATGATAGAGAAATTGCTAGATTTCTGAATGTTCTTCTGTTAGTAATTGATCTCTCTCATTGAGATTAAACAGATAAAAACAATACCAGCAGAATGTGCACCGTCATTATCTTTTGCTCATTGAGTTGCATGACATTCTATAGTTTGTCGGAACCTAATCTTTGATACTTTTGATTTAGCTGTTTTGAGTAACCAGCATAACATACTGATTGGTAAAGTATTCTAAGGAGATGGGAAGTGCATATGTAAGCAGTAAATCAGTTAGTGCGGTTGTCTGGTTGGCTCAAGTGATTCCTTTGCACCTGTAGAGTTTATTTCTTCCGAGTGCATTGTTTTTCCAGCTAATTGTGTCCGTGAACGTCAAACTTAAAATGATGCTAATTTGATGTTGTTTGATTGTGAACATCATGGGTCTGTAAAATCCATAAAGATGAAACCAATATTTTGACTATTTCCTACTTTTGAATGGAGAACTTCAGATTAATTTATTATATTTCCTAGTTTTTGGCTTTCCATCTTAACACATGTTTTCCCTTTAGGAGTGGTGCTTCCCACAGGCTCTGGGAATAGATTATGAGCAACAGAAAATCCTTGCCCCATGTTTTGTTGCAAAGTCATGTGTTATCTCTTTCATCTGTAAGAGTGCACGCTTCAATAGTTTCTAAGAGGTCTGATGATATAACTTTAAGGTTCTTATGGTGAGAAAAGTGTCCTGATTGTATGTCATCTAACCTGACATGTCTTACTGAGACACACAGACATCTCCTCATGGGAAGTTTATATACACGCACCAAATTTGCTCAAAGAATAGCTTCTCAAACTAGAGAATATATTGATGTTAAGGGTCCTTCATGAGAATTGTTGATCTCTTAAGATTGCTATGCAGCTTGATATATATAAGGTTCCTGCAAATTAGATGCGTCTAGAATCTAGTATTCGTAATTGTTTTTGAACTGATCTATGACATTCTAAATATCAGAAAGCTGTGGAAAGAGGGGGCTATGGAGGTGAGAGATATGAGCAGCTTGAATTTCAGAAAAAAAGTTGGCCAAATATACAAGGACCTCCACAGTGCCAATTGGAAGGTATTTTATTGCTTTACAGTCATATAAAGCTTGAATACTGTTTTTGGTTGTGATGCTATCTAGTGGGTGTCACCTGGACCACCAATAGGACATCTGGTTCCTCATAAGGGGCAGTTAAAACCACACCGAGTGTTTTGATGTTAACATGGTTATCGTACTAGCTGTTAGAACTGTGGCATGAAACAAAACTGGCCTTCAACAGTGATACAATTATTTTTGTTTGTACGTCATTCTTTCAGTATAGTATTACTGGGTGAGTTGCATTATCCGGATAATGTTAAAATCTGTTGTGCTCGATGCAGATCATAGATGCGTGTTCATCCATGGAGGATGTTGAGAAACAGCTGCGAGAGATAGTATTGGGTTGTGTAAAGACTTGCCAGGAAGGAAAACCCCTCTCATTAGTGACGGAGCCAGGATTTTCAGTTAGAGGGGGTTCGAGTTTGACACCTGTTAGTATGCTATTGGATGAGAGTTCATATTCAGAAACAAACTCGTACTCAGCAACTTTGCTCTCTGCAACATATAAAAAACGAGATCTGCCGGAAACTTAGGGGGAGTCCGGACCCCATCAGGTCTGAACGTAGCTGCGTCCCTGCCTCTCATGTCTCTGGTTTTGCTAGAATTCTTTTTATTGTTGTTTTTCAATTATTTCATCGCTGGCTATTTAAAGACTAGTGGTCTTCATTTTACAAATTTAAAAATAACAAACTAGAGTTTAGTTATCAACCAAATTTCAATTTACAAATACATCATTTAGACAATATCTTACACTTTTAAAGACACAAATTAACATATTAGGACAAATGAATTTCTTCATGTCATATGTCACTACTTATATTACCAAAATACCCTTTACCATATATTCATGTGTCCTACTCACCTATTCACCCCTCGACGCCAGCATGCTGCTACTGCCAAGCACGAGGGTGCTACTGTCGGGCACCATTGTTACTTTTCTGGCAATTCTCTGATGTTGTTTGCTACTGCCAAGTAACAGAGGGGAGAGAGCTACTGCTAGTAGCAGAACAAACACTCATTTAGTAGCAGAACGCACCACTCAGTAAAAGCACGTTTCACCGCAGCATAGTAGCAGCACGCTTCATTGTCGCACCACTCAGTAGCAGCACGCTTCACCACAACACAGTAGCAAAAATCAACACCACTTAGTAGCAGCAGGCTTCACCGCAACACCACTCAGTAACAGATCTCTGTCAATCGCTCTTCTCTTCCAGCCAAATCTCACTCATTGACAAGTCGACAACATCACTCTCTCGTCGGAGCTTCTGACCTCGTACGTAACCGATAAGGTCTCGATTTCCTCAGTGTTTTACCGATCGAAAATGTGCCAGGTGATTCGACGCCGGCTGTGACGCAAGCACCTTAAACGCTCAAGAAATGATGTGTCGGAGCATCGATGATGAGATAGCAGCAACCTCGTGGTCTTCTAGTTGGTTAACTTCTCAATAAAATTTAATTATTTAGCAATCAACTGCCCATAAAGCCATCAAGCACGCACCTTTTCCAAACAAATTTAAAAAGCTGGAGACTTACAGGGGTGATGAGAGCTTCTGTAGTCTGCATCAGGCTTCGAGCCTCATTGTCAATGTTCATCTTTGGCATCGGGCTTCGAGCCTTCGTGGAGGTCTGTCGTCGGCATCAGGCTTCAACCTCGTCATCGAGGTTCGTCATCAGCATATGTATAGAAATGAGAGAGAGAGAGAATCTGAATTGGATGAAAGAGAGGGAGAGAGACGAAGTTGGATATATAGATGCTATTTTGTTTTCAGATATTTACGTGGTAACAATCGTAATTATGATAAAAAAAATATGGACTTTTTGGTCATTTGTTATGGAAAATTGGATCAGACTTGTTTTTATTGGTATTGGGCCTCAAACATGTCTCAATTTGCATAAATATTATTAAAAGTGATTTTTCTGTGCTTTACAAATATTTTGAGTGGTAATATGTCATTCCCCCATTTAAAAATTCATTCTTGGTTCTCTTGATGGATTATGTATCATCTGCTTGACAATAATGAATGAACATAATAACATTATGTAACTTAGCAACTCTGCAATACGCTGTCATATGATTTTACACGTATTTGGATTCCCTTTCATTACAATTTTACACTTCAAGGATGCCGTTTCTAATTCAAAGCTGTAGTATAGGGTTAAGGTGACATTTTACAATTTTACATTTTACCGTTCCACCTTGTGATGAGAGTATTTTTTTTGGCAAATGTGATGAGAGTATTTTGAAGGGTCAAAAGCCAGAGCAATATAGATGAAATATAGTTCAACCTGTTCACCAACAGCAGTGGAAAGTGGTAACAGGAATAGCTGGAAGAGGAATAAGTATAGAGAACCGGTCGTGGAGGATTGAAAATGGGGTTCAACTTGCTACATATTCACACCGGAAGAGGCCATTGCACTGAAATGATTGCAGGACTGTAAAACTCTGAGTTCATCATGCATGATATTTGTTTTGAACAAAATCAAGAGGATTAATCATGATCAAAATGAAGAGGGTCGAGAGAAAATGTCACAGTTTTGATACTGTAATCATGTAGTTTTCAATAAAATCAAAGAGGATAACAAGTAAGCGAACCATTACACAAAAGCCAAAGTCTCCTTATACATAATTTTACGATGATCTACGAGCAAACGCTAGTCATCAGTGGTTAACGCAAAAGATTTGAAGGTCTTACTCTTCAGATTACACGAGATGACATTCCAAGAAGTATGTAGCAACAGAGAGAGACTGTCGTCTTCTTCATTTTCATCTCGATCAAGAAAGAGAACAACGAATTCTCTTTCAGAAAATAGGATCAAGATCACATTGTACTTGACAAACCAGCCAGAGTAGTCTCTTCCCATTTCCAACACTTGAAAGTTAGTAAGACTTGATGAATAAATATGAATGAGATGCAAATGACCACCACTGGACTCCCTACGATATCTGAACTAATTCAACACAAACTTGCATACTATGTAGTCAAAGTCTCTCAATTCAAACAACAAGCCTCTATAGGGAACAACCTTTTCTAGATAACACCACCACCAATGCCCGCCATTCGTCAAATCCCGCATCATTGACCAAAGCCTGCTAGTCAACAAAAGTCTATCCCCACTTGATAAAGCCTCGAGAGAGAGAACAAGTCTGCCAACCCCAATGTTAAGGAGAAATCCTTAGCAAATATCCTCCTTTTATTTTCACTATCTAAGCACCAGAGATAGTGACAAATTGGGATCGGAGATAAGAGAGAGCCAATGATTTGAGACGCATTTGAAGCGGACAAGTGGTTTAGCAGGCAGAAGCAACATAATTTAGGCAAGGATTTCTTCTATGTTGGCTACGGTTTCTGCAGCTGAGGTGCTGCTGCACCGTTGGGGGTAGAGTGTCTGCGTCATATTCTAAACTCTAGAGCAAAAGGCCAGATTAATAGAACCATATATAGACCCTTAATGAACCACTCCTAGTAAAATAAAGAAACCATAATAATCCCAACCCTGAATGAAGAAGGAAACTATAACAATCGATCAATTAGAAAACACCAATTGGCTAGTCAACATGTCTGTTAACCTCTAGCCGCACCATCTTTGATCTTTAAACTTTAGTCTAGAACACCTAATGATGAATTACCACTCCTAGTAAAAGACGGAACCGGAAGCCTTATCATCAATCTTAATCCTAGACTTCTAGGAAATAGGAATTACCATGCATTCCTATGGCGTTGAAATCCTATTGTTATTCCGACATGTTACTACGGAAATGAACTGATGTATGACGCATATGGAACTACCATGGACGCACGTACGTACCAGACGTACGCGAGGTATAAAAGAGAACGTAATTAAAGAAACTGCTACTTCTTAATTAGTTAATTACATCTTAGAGACAGACATATCACATGAATATTTAATCAAAATGTCTAACACTGCATAAGTAAAACAAGAACGTACGTACTTGATTACATACCAGGTTCGAAAAACAGTACATATGCATCAATCCATGGTGTTCAAAATGTTGCCGATCTCCAGCTTATAGATTGTTTCATCCCTTACGTCGATGGATTACTACGCACCGGACTGAAGTTTCAACGCAAAGAAAGCACCACACTTGAACCCTAGACTGCGTACATGTCCCCTTGCAGCCAATTTGCTTAATCTGTTCAGATGATCAGCTCCAGTAGAAACTTGGGTATGCACTAGTTCTACTTCAACACTCCACTTCTAGCTAGTTAATTTATATCTTGATGATCGGTTTCATTGCTCGTTTGCCTTAGGAAACTTCTCATCTATTATTTATATACACACTTAAACACCCCATCCATGATCAGTACTCCTCAACTGTTCAGTTATTTCTTGAAACAATCAGAAGAAGCCGTCTCTTCCGTCCAAATGAAATTAACCTGCCACATATAGATATCATATCAATCTTACTATATCTTACATATCGATCGATTATTAAGGAAACAACATTGCAAATGACAATTGTGAACATGTAATCAAGAAAATACAATAAATTTCTCCCTGAATACGATCGAAAACATAAAACAAAACAAATGAAAAACAAAACCAAACAGAAGGAAACAGCTAGACGATTGGCTAAGAGATCGATTTGTTTAACTATTCCTATAATCCAATTGCAAATGTCATTTAATTAGTTTACCTAGTCCAGGAACTAATCAAGTCATTGTAATTAGATATGATAAGCACGGCAGCTCGAGCTGATATTATATATTTGCTACATCGATCAAAACTGTTTATATGTATATGATTGAGACATCGTGTTTGCATACTCCATTATAACAGCTGAGCACAATAAAATGTTTGCCTTAGAAATAAATATAATGTTAATAAAATGTTTGCATGGATTAAATATAATTAGAACGAGATGGAAGATTATAATGACTATTGTGGAGCGCTATACATATTGATAAAACAGAAAATATCAGGAAAGGAGAAGCACGTAGAAGCAAAAGAAGGCAACAGTGTCGAATAATGCAACATAATGGAGGACAAAATATAGCTAGGTAGATATATGGAGGATTCTACTTGATCCGCGTTATGGTATCCTTTTATATATAAGGTAGGCAACCAATATAGGCAACCAATACTAAGTAGAGATCATGAATTTGAAAATAAAAGACAGCACGTACACAAAAGCACCAATACTAAGATTATTACTTAAAACGCCGTTTTGGTAGACGATTAATTGATGTTGTACTGTGTGAGCTATGTTAAACTAGCTTAGTATTGAAATCATTATATTTGCTCACCTAAATGACAGTTTTAAGGGATTGTAAGAGACGTACAAATGTATTTTAACCACACGTATTAAATATAAAATCATCAATTATAAAACTTAAAATTGTGCATATATATATTTTCATCTGTCAGATACATGCATGGAATACAATGATGCATAATTACGTAAATTTTAGCATATGTGGATTGATTAACCAGTTGCAACTTGGTTAATTAGAGCATAAGTACGTAATTTTTTTACTATTTAATGTATCGTAACATCAAATAATCTAGTGCCATGTCTTGACAAATTATTGTATAAAAAAATATAAATAATGAAAATACAAAATGGCAAAATGCTGGTTATGGAATTAGGATCACATGAGAAATTTTATTCTACATATATTATATTTGCCAAAGATAACTAGTTCATTGACTACGTAGTTATGATTATAGATGATTAGAAAGTTGCAACCATTGTTATATATTCATCCTACCATATTTCTCATCAATGTCACACCTCACTGATATCTCTCTTATATTTTTACTAGTGTACATTTTCATTTTAAAATCACCACAAGTTTCCGACTCTGTACACTCTTACCCAGCCGTATAACTGCTGCTCTTATAGTTAGCTAGTCATTACATGTGACCCTCCATTAGTAATATAACATTACATTCAATATTTATCCTAATGCACATTTTTACTCTAAAACATGTTTTGCTTTTACGAATGTAGTTTTCCTAAATACCTCTTCGAGTTTTTCGACATATACCATATCTCAGATATGAACCATTTCCATGTAATTATTTGTTCCATATAATTGGAATGTGGCTAGCTGTTTAGGTTTCAAAAATCAAAGGAATTTTTTCTTTTCTTAGAATGAAATATACTTCAATTTCCTCAGTTACCCGCGACAGCTTTAAACCAGTCTAGACAAACCACCCAGACGGTGATGGACCCAAAGTTAAAGAGGTCTTGTAAGGCAGGGAGCACAGTAAAAATAACAATGGGGTCACATTACTGACATTACTTAAACCAATAGGCCAATCGAGTCCTGCTCTTTTATCATTTTACCTTACCTGTCACCACACAAAAAGAAAGTGTATTAGATCTAGTACTTAATCAACTCATATATGCTTAAGATTGGAGAGACATCAAATCTTAGAGTAGATATAGATTTATAATCATACCTACCTTAGAGTTTATCATACATATCTTAGAGGTAGCTAGCTTAATTGGTTTTTTAGTTTGCCTTGAGCAATAGTGTTTATCCAAAAAGCAAGATTTGATTCGCAATTAGCAGTCTCTAGAATTTGTGTTTGAGTTTCTTGTTAGCATAAACCGTTGTGATTAGAATAAACTAGCATTATATACCTGATTTAAAACTTGACGTATGATCCTCGGCTCAGTCTTCCACCTCCTATATATGTAGTGGAGCTGCATCGACGGCCAGAGTGAGCGCAGCTTTAACGTCGAGCCTCCATGCAAATCCTCCGCCGTTCATTCTCCACACATCACAAGGCACCATCTGCGAGTAGTAGCACTTCTCCTTAGAACTCTCCTTGGTGTATCTCAGCTTCACTTGGCATGTAAACGCCGAGAGTGTATACGGCAGCTCCTCCCTCATCGCTAACCACACGGCTATCTCCGTCAGCCTCCACGTCATCGTCACCATCCTCCTGAACGCTCCGTTCAGCCACATAACCCTGTTCCAACCGTCGGAGACAAATCCAGGGCACGAGTCCACCTCTAGACTCCTCACTCTCTCATCGTCCGTACAGAGAATCCCAATTCCTTTAGGAGGCGCCGCCTTCATGCATGTGCCTGTCACACACTCCACCGTCACCCAAGGCTCGACTCCTCTCATCGCCGCCGTCGGATCCGTCGCCGGATCGATACGACCTCCCATATAATCCTCTCTTCCAATCTTACTAAGACTCAGCCACTCATGACTTTGAATATTCATACCCTTAGTCGAATCAAACTCACAACAGCTAGATCCGCCGTCCGTCGAGCCGTTGCCGTATTCGCCGCTCTTCTCGATCTCCGGCAACAGCTGCAGTGTCGCCACGCGCTTATTATTCTCCTCCACCTTTCCCTTTCCATTTTCCTCACTCTTCTTAACCCTAACGTACTTTCTCTTCGTTCTCCTCCTCGAAGCTACCACGTTACTCTTACCTGTCAGTGTCTCACCCGAACCTAATCCTCCGGCTACCGGCTTCGGCGCAATCGGCCGGAATCTCAGCATTATCTGATTCAATATACTCTTGTCCTGACCATCGCCACCGCATCTTATCATACGCCACCCTTCTCCGCCTTCCATGGTTTTGAATCGCTGCTCTAGCTACACCTTCTCAACCACCATCTCTCTCTTCTCTTTAAAACTTGAATTTTCAATCGGCGATTTCACAATTATGGCGCGGTACCAGTAGAGATAAGAGAGAGAAGAGCGTGAAAGAAACATACACGTACAATTCCCACCTGGTTAGGGCTACATCTGTGTAATCTTATTGGCCAGTTTTCTCAAAGAGTGGGACCCATCGTGAAAGTAGCATATTTAGTCGATGGCCCCACTTATCGTCCAATCAGATCGCAGGAGGTGTTAGGCACTGGCCGAAAGGAAAGCTACACGTGGGGAAGCCTTGCGCTTTGTGCTAGTGATATTGGGGCCCTTTAAGTAAGGTTCCAGAAAACCCAATACGTGGTCGTTTTTGATTAGTAAAGAACTTCAGAATTCTTGTTGAGGAACAGATACTCGTAAAAGGCTCCACGCGACTGGGGACGCGTGGGACACCCTCCTCGAGTGAAGGGACACGTTTGGAGGAAACGTGAGAGGTGTGCAGGTGTCGTTGTGATAGGTCACTATGGATTATGACACGTGGTTGGTTGAATGGGGTTGTGAATCTTTGGGTAAGATTTTTGACGTCATTCGAGAAAAACCGACAAAAGTTTCTGTTTAAATTTTATATTTCTATAAAAGGAAATGGAAATTTTCCATTATAAGGTAAACTTTAATCTTAATTACTGTCATACAGTACCACGTGGTGGCCATCTGCTGTATACTTGTATGTCTGCGTTACTACAACAGTTTTTTACCGGTTGTAGAAAAAAGTTTTTTCCAAAGGTTTATTAATAAATAGTTTTACAATCACTTAACTACCGGTAAATTTAAGTGGATGAGTAATATTTACCGCCAAAAGTTTGATGAGATTTAGTGTATAGTGTTCCCAAATTCAATTTCCTTACACTTTCATAAGAAAAGAAATGTGTTAGATTATACTTGGCATTGTTCATATGTATGAGATGAGTGTTAGCTACCATTCATATATCCTAGCCTAGTCTTTTTATTTGCTAGCTAGTTGATCAATAAATATTAGGAAGTGTTTAACTTATTGTTAATTTATATCTTGATCGTCCCTCTAGCTAAATTTAGCTGAAGATTCTAGCAAAATAGGCAGCTAACTAATGGAGTTCTTAATTTTTTTATTAAGAAATGCAATTAGATTTTAAGTTTTTATTCTTAATAGAAAAGAAACCAATTATAAATAACACATTGAAGGATGAATTATATCACATTGAAAGATGAATAATTTCACTACAATCCAAGCTTACACATCAATATAATTAAACAGCTACAAGATGTCTAACAATTCAAGCTAAGCAATTCAACATCTTAAAAGAATGCCCTTCATGACTTTTCAAACATTTGAAAAATTCTAGGGAAAATTTCTCCTCCATATATATTTATGTGTGTATACACACACATAAGGGTTTATTTTTTTATTTTTTTATTTTTTATTTTTTTTATTTTTTGGGGGTTCATTTTGAGGGATTGCTCCTATATATAATGCTATAGGAATAAGCACCCAAGCAGTACTTACAGGCAATGGAATTTGTGTTTTGCTTCTTGTACATTACCCCTTTTCTTGTAGAATTTTTCCTTTTCTGTGGTTTAGCTATATATTGTAGCAAATTCTTATTACCTACTCCCATAAGAAATGCCACTAAAGGTCATCACCAGCTGCCTTACTGCTAACTTCTGATCCAATCTTAACACTATTATCTACCTCCCTATATATATCACAATACCTTTTAATTGCTTGACTTTGCCTCCCTGTTTGGTTTTGTCTACTACTGATCATCCACAGCTTTAGATTACAGAAACAAGAACAATATGTATTATACCTGATAATAATAAGGCACCCGCAGCTGCAGCTTGTATTCGATTTCTAAAGACCCAAACTCAGCGCAGCCTTCATGTCCAGCCTCCATGCCAATCCACCACTCTCCTCCATCCTCCACACATCACAAGGCACCACCATTCTCGAATACTTCTCCTTCTCCAGCCTCACCCTGCAACTGAACGCCGGGATCCCATTTCCCGGCAGCTCCGCCTTCGTCACCAGCCAAACCCTCACCTCCGGCGACTGCACCATTTTCTTATAAGCCTCGTTCACCCACTCCACTCTGTTGAAACCGTCTGATATAAACCCCGGACACGTGTCCTCCTCCAAACTCCTCACTCTTTCCTCGTCCGTACAACCTAACCCTCGCACATCCATGCACGTGTCCGTCACGCTTTCCACCGTCACCCACGACTCCACCGGCGCCGCTCCCACCGCCATCCTCCGGTCAGATCCCGCCGCCGCATACGTCATCCCACCCCAGCCGGCTTTGATGTTGACCCAAGAAGAAGCCATGTGGTCCCTTATACCTGGGGTTTCCGGAGCAAGACTTAACCAAGATCTAGAAGCACAGAAGTCTCCGGAGCCTGTTTCTCCCGGCAAGAGCTGGAGAGTTACGACGGTGGAGTCTCGGATAGGTTGTTGTGGATCTCCGGTTGGAGGAGATCCGTTGTTACTTTTCTTGTTACGAATGTACTTCCTCTTGACTCTCTTGATCGGAGTGTACAAGCTTCTTTTCTTGCTCTCCAGGAGATTCTCGCCTGAGTACGAGGCTCTGGGGACCGGTTTCGGCGCGATCGGACGGAATCTGAGCATTATCCGGTTGATTATCGTTTTGTCTCGCGCAGCTCCACTGCCGGCCGCCTCGTGCCATCCATCACCGCCGGATGCCACTTTCCATCCATCACCGCCGTCCATCAGCTTCCTCTCCTGACGATCTCTCTCTCTCTCGTCTGTCTAGTCTTCTCTTTCCGGTTGCTGAATCGATAATCATACCAATGGGAGCAGAGCGAGCACCACGTGTCTAGGGCACCTCTCCAGCAGTGCTGACATGTAATTGGCGGATTCGTTTTGACGTGGGGTCAAGACAAAGCTGGAGTATCCAATGGTGAGATTGAGATCTGTGACGTGGGGCCCTGCAAAGGCCAATGAGGGGTGTGGGTGGGTGAGAACCACTCTGGGAGCGAAAAAGATGGGACACGTGGGCTTTGATTTTTCATTCCTACCGAAGTGGAAACGAGTTTTTTAAAACGGAAATGTTCGAGAATGGGCACACGTGGTTTGGCGAGATTAGTCTAAACAAGAATTAAATCTGACTCCAAACACAGTGGTGGCGCGTGGCTCGCGTCGATTATAGGACGGGTTGATTGGTGGGGCGGAACGTGGACCATTTGGCTTTTCCTTCTGTTAATGAAATGGTGACGCGTGGTTTGCCTTCCAGCTTATAAAGTTGACCCTTCCCCCAAGGCTGGAGGGTGAGGTTGATGCAGTTCTAGTACGATTCGTGTTAGGCTCGTTTGAGTTGTGTGTTTGTAGGTGAGACGTGCTGTGCCGAACTTTAAAAAATTATTATGTAAGGATGTAAGTGAACCGTGCAACTAGGGTTGATTCGGTCAAATCGGTTTAGTTTTAGGACAATAACCGAGAATCAGACTATATTTTTTTGTTACATAGTTCTTAAAACCGAAATTGTAAAGTACATATAAGAAACCGTACCTGTCGGTTAACCAAAATTCGGTATGGTGTCGGTTACAAAACTTATTTTTCAAAATAACTTTCACACATGGTAAATGAAAGAAAAAAAAGATTATGATGTTTGAAGTTATAGAAACATAGAAATACAAACTTAGTGAACCAACTCTACATGAGGAATACTACATGAGAGAGAATTATGTTATACTTAAACACTTTAAAATATAAACATGTTTGTGAAAGTTTACTATTTGTAGCTTATAATCAATAAGAACGTGACACATAATGTAAAATTAAGTATTAATAAGTAAATGAATATATTTCGGTTCGGTTTAATAAGTTTTTAGAAAGCACGAAATCACAAACCGAAACCGTACTAGTCGGTTTTTGTGAATTCTAAAACCGATTGTCTCGGTTCTATTCGGTGTCGGTTTGGTACGGTTTTGACCGGTTTCAGTTTTTTTCGGAGCCTAAAAGTCCACCCCTACGTGCAACTAGTATGTGTTATTTTGACCTAAGGATCCGACGTCTTTATTTTAATTTTTATTGTTTGGATTTGTTTGAATGATTTAAAACCATTAGACTGAATAAATAAAAATGACATCACGAGACCACATTGTACTTAATTCAATGGTTTTAAATCATTTAAACAAATAAAAGCTACACAAATTCAAACTAGAAAATTCAATTTCTTGATCTAATTATCCACATGTCACTATCATACATGTATAATAAGGACAAATTGAAACCATACAAAAATGGTTGAATTGCCAAACATGAGAGGTGAGGACCTAAGATCAAAGAAAATGATCTCTTATTATATGCACTTAATTTGATCAGATCAAAAATGAAAAGCATATGAAAGAGCATAAGGTCTCTAATCTTTATTCTATCTTTGTATCTCAACTCGTTGTGATTTAAACATTAATGGTGCAAATGCATATTGGTGTGTGGAATCCTCTCCAACGCTCGATATGACTTGTTACCCGCATCTAATAGCCATCATGGCATAACGATTTGTTGGTGGAGGAAGTGGAAAGTCGATTGTGATGTTCATGGTAGACAAGTAACATGAAATGTTAGAACCTTTAACTTACCCAACATAGATTTTTTTGAACAGGATACCCAACATAGAATTATATGATACATTTAGGATTTGCCTTTTCAAGCTGTGAAGCCACCAAACTAGATCATCCTTTTTTAGTTGCCTCTAACTGAAACCTATAGATTGGGTTTGCATTAGCAACATGCCAGCAGAATTGGGAAGAAGTGAGCCCGACCTGAGGTGGAAAGTTCAACACTCACACTTGAACACTTTGCTGTGCTCCTTAAAGCTGATGAGATTTTTCATATTTGTGTTGTCTGTGTCTTGGTTCAACTGTTTAGTTGATCGAGATGAAGCTAGTGCGATTTACAAAGTATTACAAGCTGCTCAGTACAGCAATTGATCTAGCATTCGAGCTAGGATTCTGTTCATCTTATAGTTTAGTTTCTACTGATTGTTCGTTCATACTCCCCAAAAGCACCAAAAGAATTCTAAATACTACAACACACATAGAATCCTTTCTTGAATTTCACATTGAAATAGAATCATCTCAAGTAACGAAAATTGCAAAAGGTTAGTGTTTATATATCTTATTTTTCAACTGCCATACATAGCACCCTAATGGAAGTACAAAAACAGTAATCCAATCATGAGGATCTGGGACTTGATGGAAATTTAACTAAAACGCACATGCCCAAGAAAAAAAATATAAATTTACCAGGTGTATGTATGGAGTAGCTTATTTCATCTCTTAAAATGACACTCCTATGGTCACTCCATTACGATTGGTTTCAAGCCAATCTGACATGGAAACAAAACTGTTGATTACAATGTAAAAAAAAATTCCATACTGTCTTCTCAGAAGCAAAACATTGAACAAAACCAAAGTGGAGGCTAGTTCACAACATCCAGAACCAGCTTGCGAGACTTCAGAACTGACCACTTCAACCGTCGGTAATAAGCAGCTTGAAGTAGCGCCAATGAGAGCACAAAAATCCATTTGAATCCCATCTGCATTTTAGGTCACCTTATGTCAGAATATACATAGTGAGATCATGTGTCAATCTGCAAAAATGGCTTAAAATGCCAACGTACCAGTTTCCTCTCTTCCATTTCTGGTTCTGCTGCCCATGACAAGAATGACACAATATCTTTTCCCATCTGCACCATATTAACAAATAGTTTCAGCAGTCCTCCAGATATAACAACCTTACACATTGTACATACAGAGGGATATACGAACCTGAGCCTCTGTAGCAGGGGTACCATCTTCATACTCAACAGCACCATCACTAAGCATTTTAGGCATGGCTATTGCACCCCCAGGAAAGTAAGGGTTGTAGTGAAGACCCTCTCTGATCTACAACAGCAGTTAATTCCTTTTCAGATAACAATAAATATAGCGCATAAACTCATTGGGTAAACACAAGCAACTTGAACATGAGAGCCAGTTCTAAGTTCGTTTTGTGATTCCATTTAAACATGCGCAGACACTATTTGTAATTAAGTTGATTGTATTTCCCTATTACAAAAAGGTTGGATTAGCCCACACTTCACAAAGCACATCTAGGCAGCAGAATATATATTGTAGGTTGTTGCAGTCCTTGACCAATCATACTTTGCAACATTTCATGAAAGGATGCCTAGATATTGTGTGGCAGGTGCCCTGTGTGAAATCATGACGTGCAACTTGTACATACATCTTTCATTCTTTCATTTTGATTACTGTCACAGATCAACTAATGATAGATACCTGAACACCAGCTGGAGGGTCACGGTAACCTGTGAGAAGGGCGAATACATAGTTCTGACCATTATGACGAGCCTGAAAAGGACATGGGTGATATAATGCCAGAGGTACCCAAAATGTGAATCATTAAGAATTCATAAGCTGTTGACTGGAAGTACCTTTGTGATAAGACTTAGATCTGGAGGATATGCCCCGCCATTGGCAAACCTAGCTGCCTGCTCATTGGCATATGGCTGAGGGAATCGATCACTGAGTTTACCAGGACGAGCGAACATCTCACCCTCATCATTAGGGCCATCAGTTACCTCAATCTCAGCAGCCATAGCCTTTGTCTCCTCTTCGGTGTACGCAACACCCACCAAGTCACGGTAAGATATTAAAGACATTGAATGGCAGGATGCACAGACCTGGGTGTAAACCTGATGACCACGGCGAATCCTGCTCAAGTAAAATAGAACTTATATCAGCAACCGGTCGCTTCATAAATAGCATTTCAGTCACAAAATGTAAACGGGAATCTGGTTTTAGGGCACCATGGGGATAAAACGGAAAAATTTGAAGCTTGAAGATGGAAGTCATGTGACCCGAACCATTTAAACTAAAACTTGCAAGAGCAATACTTTAAATAAATGAATAGGTTCGCAATGAACTTACGAAGCATGATCGTATGAGCTAAGGATCCCTTGGTGAGGCCATGGGTAGTTTGGGCACTCCAATCCATGCTCAGCCTCATCAGCAGATGCCACAGTTGCAAAACCAAGCAGTCCGGAGACACCAGCTCCGAGCAGTGCAAATGCTCTGAGGGGATTTGTCCCAGCGGACCCAGCATCATCTTTCTTAGATACTAGAGATGACAAAAAGGATGGGGCCTGCAATTTAATATGCAAAAACCATCATTAAGATACAGTGCAGTACACAAACTAGGACGGTACTACAAAAGAATAATGTAAAAGGGCTGATGCTAGTACGAAATCAAACTCCTACTTTTGTTATCACAGTAATCAATCAAACCACACTTGCTCCAAGAAATAAACACTTATTAATCCCAAATTCTTGTTACTTTATCAGTTCCACTTAACATGATATAACATTCTTCATATCTTACGGTAGACTGAAACTGAAGCTTCCTCCTCAATAACTGGTGGATCGCTCCTCCAGCCATTTCAGTCAACACTCCTATCAATTCATCAAACGTATACATTAGTTCATCAAACTCTTAACCAAAGCACCTCGAAATCATCAAATTTCCTCTACCATTCTACTCAACAATCCACAAAATCACATTCTTCAAGCATCTAATTCTAAAAATAAAATAAAAAATTTATACTTGCACAGATACAAACATTTATATATCGAAAATCATAACAATAATGCAAACCACAACACATAACAGAATCACTGAATTCAGACAAACTATAAGCTCGAGCAGATGAAATTGATTGGTGAAGCATGAATATGAAACCCTAAGGCGAAAGTAGAGCACAGATCTGACGATGGCTGCGAAAAAATGAGTGAAATAGGGAGAGGGAAGAAGGGCTCACAGTCGTACGTCGACGAGGCTCTGGTGTCGGAGAGTCGAGATGAGGTGGCCGGAGCTCGGAGATCCGAATGAAGACGGAGGAGGGGGTCTGTAGAGGACCAGAACAGGGTTGTGCGAGAGAAATGGGGAGCTCACTTATACTAATCTATTTGTATTTGGGCTGGATTAGTGGGCCTTAATTTGGGCTAGGCTCATTGGGTTAGTGTGAGTACTAATCTACGATTTATTTTGAGATGTCCTTTTCGAATTCAGTCAATCTCACTAAATGGTTGACGTGGGATTTTCTATGGCGGAGTGAGCTACCATTTAATTTAAAGACTAAGATAGTCTAAAAGATATTTTTCAAAAATTAGGTTTCGTATAGTACCTCATATTATCAGAAATTCAGAAGAACTTTTGAAACATCCCCTTTGCAGTAAAACATGCTTCCACTAAGTAACCAAACCAAGATTCTTGATTGCCATTTCATATATGTACTTCAATTTCGTGCAACGCCACCATCACCATTGATATTATCTTTCTCTCTATCTCCATACTAGTAGGAATCAAGAGTCAGATCTTGTCTATTTTTGATCTGGGTAAACTTGGTATGAATGTGGACATATTTACACAAAATGTAAATTTATAGACCTAATTATCCACTGAATCAAATTAAAATTTATGAAATTAACATAAATATTGGGCATGGACATATGTGTGTCTTAGGTACATGTTATGTATACGGGTTTGTAGATCCAAGTAGAGATAAAGCTCATGTGTTATGTAAACCATAATCCATGTAGCTCCTTATATATAAAATGACTCTTATCATATCCATCAATAATACAGTTCTTTTTCTCCTAAAATACTATGCACATTGATCACTGACTTAGGATATATATTTTCTTATTGGAATCACAATTTATCCTAAAAAATTCATAGATCATCGGTGTCGCAATATCTTGTCCGAACTCATTCCAACTAGAACGCTCATGGGGTTATTAGCTTCAGAGTATTGAATTTCTATGCTTAGAGCATGTCCAACAATTTCTTCAAAATTTCTCTATAGTGGGAAAGCAAAACCCAAAATATTCAAAAATATTATCTTCAAACTCCAACAGTTTCTCAATTTTAGAGATTCTGACATTTATTATAACAATAAAATATACTACATCATTATTAGTTATAACAAAGATGTATATTTTTTAATATTACAATACAATATTCAATTAAAAATATTCTATATTTTACCTTTTTTATTAAAACATGTGAAAAATTTAATTTTTAAAAAAATACATTGCTCCAAATTTAAAAAATAATTTTTTTTATTTTAAAAAATAAATTAAAAAAATTGTTAGACCGAAAAATGACTCAATTTTTCTCGTAATTAAGTAAAATAAGAAAATAAAGAAGCGGTTCAACATGAACTACTTAGTAGAACGCGGGTTCACCAAAACCATCAAATCACCCAGGAAAAACGACTGCTGCAGATTTCTAAACCTGACATCGAAAATAAGCAAAACAAATTCAATAAGAAAAAGAAGTTAAAAAGGCAAAGGCACATGTAAAAGCATCAAACCAAAACCATTGGCGCCCAACTCTCACTTGCTCAACAATTCTTCCTCTCTCTATTTTATGGGCTTGTCTCTGATGATGGGTTCTGTGATGAAACATGGCCAGGCTTACCCAAAACCACACCACCTCTTATTCTTCTTCATCCAAACTGAAATGGGTGTTTCTGACATGTTTCTTGGCTCTGCTTGGAGCGGCTATGATTCTAGATTTCTTTTGGGCCTCATCTTCTTATTCTTCCTCTGCATTTTCCATTGTTGGGTCTAACTTGGCTCTTCAGAACTGCGACTCTGGTTGTGCCGAATGCCACAGCCAACAATGCTGGCCAGGTGAGACACCTTTGCATCAAACCCCCATTTTGCATTCTTGTATTTTATCTATGTTGCAGCAAGTTTAGAGGGAAAAGGTTGAAACTTTACTGTTGGGTTGTTGAAATGTTAACTTTGGACTCGGTTAATCAATACCCATTTGCACTTATCTGTTGTTGTGATATGAACTGAGGTAGAATTTGGAGGCAAGGTTGAAGCTTTACTTTTTTTGTTGCGATTTTAGGACTTTAAGGAGATTGCAAATGCAGATTCCTTGTTTATGAGCCTAAGATGTTGGAATTGAGGATTCAGATTTCAGATGCATTTGGATTTTCTTGTTTGCCATGTTAATGGGAGTTTGTTGTTTTGCAATCTGATCTTTTTTTAGTTGGTTATAAAGTGTCTTCTTGTACATGTTTGTAATCTGAGTTGAGTATTTCACTGGAAATTTAGTGGAAAGATAGGAATTTTGTTGTTATTTGCACTTCTTTCTTGTTTCTTAGCCTAAAGTGTTTGAAATAGATGCATTTGGACTTTGTTGTTTGCCATGTAAATGGGATTTTGTTTGTTTGGGATCTGGATGATCTGGTTGGTAAGGAAGTCTGTTTTTATACATGTAGAAAGGAGTTGTGGGTGACAAAGTGAACGTGCTAATGAGAGATTATTATCTGGGACGTTTGCTGATGTAGCTGCACCGGAGCTACCATGGGAGGAGATGCCACCAGCACCTGTGCCACGTCTCGATGGAGCTGCAATACAGATTAAGAATCTATTTTACGTGTGCAGGTTATGGCACTCTTGACTATGTGAGGATCTTATCTATCTCTGAGTTCTTTGCTTGTATTATATCTATCATTGACACTGCATCCCATTGCACTCTTTTGCCAAATTTGTTACTTTAGCTCTTAAAACGTTGGATGATAATAGAATTAAACCAAATCATTAGTTGATGGTTCTTGATGTTCATGGGTTTGTATATATCTTTGTGTTACAGGTGCATTCCCATGTTGATATATTCAATTTCTCGGACAATACATGGGGAGGAAGGTTTGATATGCCAAATGAAATGGGGCATTCACATTTAGGAGTCGCGCCTGATGGGAGATACATATATGTGATATCAGGACAGTATGGTCCCCAATGCAGAGGGCCTACAGCTCGTTCATTTGTGCTGGATACGGAGACAAAGAAATGGAGTAGTATACCCCCATTACCTTCTCCTAGGTATGTAATCTGGTCAGGCTTTGCCTTCATGCAATGCATGAGTTTTTAGAAGTACAATTTGGCTGTTGCTTCATGTTTTTTTTTTCATTTAGTCTGCTGTGATAATCTTAGACGCTTATTTTTAACTTCGTCTTCTGAGGAAGAAGAATCTTCTTTTGTGTTACCCATATTTCATAATGAGATGTCTTTTCATAGCCTCCAGATAAGGGAACTTATTGATGCATCTTTCTTAGTGCTTTATTATATGTGTAATCTTAGTAGAAACAGTTGGAAAGGAAATTTCTTATCCTTTACATGGGCTTACAAGAGTTAGAGCAGATGCATTGCTAAGAACGCTGTTTTTCATCTGCGACTTGAAACTGCTGATATAATAAAGTTTTGTTGCCATCAGATTTCTTTGAGATAGACCTTTTACAGCATAAATCATCTAGTTTATACCAAAATGATAACTTTTGGCAGGTACGCTCCAGCGACTCAATTATGGAGAGGCAGGCTCCATGTGATGGGTGGTAGCAAAGAAAACCGGCCTACGCCTGGTGTGGAGCACTGGAGTATTGCTGTCAAAGATGGTAAAGCATTGGAGGAAAAATGGAGGAAAGAAGTACCTATTCCACGTGGAGGACCTCATAGGTTTGTGAACTATCATCAAAGCCATCCATATCATTCGTTTCAAAATTTTCCTTGAAGTTTCTGTAATATTTTCTGATCGGAGGTGTGACTGTTCTAACAGGGCTGCTGTTGTGATCAATGATCGCCTCTTTGTCATTGGTGGTCAAGAAGGTGATTTTATGGCCAAACCTGGTTCACCAATTTTCACAGCCAAGACAGGTTGTTAAAGATATGTTTAGAACCAAATTGAGCTAGTAATCGAATTGCTCTGTCATCCGATTTTAACAGCATTTGATGATCACTTTCTTAGTTAAGAAGGTAAAATTTTGTCAGTGGTTTTACCTGTACATTGTGTATCATTACTGCAAGCAATCAAATTCCGGAGGCAAGTAATTTTGTTCTTCCTGATTAGATAGATAATTCTGCCTTCATCACATATTTTAGTGTAGTCGGAATGAAATGTATCCTGATTTTTCATCTTCTGTAGCTGACTTCATTTTTATTTTCATAGAGGGTTTTGGTGGTAGCACTCTATTATCTGATCTGTTGATGAATATATCGAACTTTCTGGATGTATCCACCTTTGGTTTGGATTTGGATTTGGATTAGGTTTCCAATCTGTGTTGGGATAGTTTTCTAAGGTTTGAGACGAGCGGCAAGTTTGAAGCAAAACATTAAACTTGAAGCAAATCTTACATTAAGGGAAGTGTCACACCCTTATCTACATTTCACAATAAAGAAAAAGAAAAAAAACTACATGTCGCATTCTCAGAACAACAGCGACAATTGGCGCGCCTCATCCAAACATGAAAAACCATCTCAGATTTTTAGTCAAATCCCACCACACCTTCCATTTCTTCTTTCTCTCTCTTCAACCTCAAGCAAAATCCAAACCCTAATTTCCATGGAGGTCAGTCCTCTTCACCGCAGCTGCACCTGGCTCCCAATTCGCCCCCGCGCCGCCGCTTCGATTTCGCCGCGGCGGATTCCTAGGGTTCCGACTCCTCGCCGGAGGAGAAATGTGTGCTTGGCGTCGTCCAGCTCCGAGACCTTGATCGGTTCGCGCAAGGAGGACGGGAAACGTCGAAAGGCCGTGAATGAGAGAGACGAGGCGGAGGACTTGAAAGAGTGGATGCATAAGAATGGGCTGCCGCCGTGTAAGGTTGTGCTCAAAGAACGACCGTCGTATGATGACGAGCACAGCGCTATTCATTACGTTGCTGCCAGCGAAGATCTCCAGGTGAAAATTCAAAATTGATTTCACTGGTTTCGAATTTCAAGTTTTAATTATTGACGCTGATGACACTCCAATTTGTTTTGTTTGGGTTTTTCAAGGTTGGCGATGTTGTGTTTTCGGTGCCTAATTCGCTAATTGTGACACTGAAGAGAGTGTTGGGGAACGAAACCATTGGTGAGGTGCTTACTGCTTACGGTTTCTTTGCGTTTGCTTTTACAGTTTCTATGATTGTTAATGTTGATAAGACAATTTGTATTTGGTGGTTGATTCTTTGTGTAGCGGAATTGTTAACTACGAACAAGTTATCCGAATTGGCATGCTTGGCACTCTATTTGATGTATGAGAAGAAACAAGGGAAGAAGTCATTTTGGTATCCATACATAAGAGAACTTGATCGTCAGGCTGGAAGAGGTCAGCTAGCGGTGGAGTCTCCCCTTTTATGGTCAGAGTCTGAACTGGCTTATCTTACCGGAAGCCCCACAAAGGTATCTTTTGTTGGTTTTATGTACACATGTTCTGTCAAGTGAGTTTGTGGTATACTTGTTGATTCAATATGGTTTAACCCAACATTATGGTTGTGATGAATCAGGCTGAAGTTCATGAAAGGGCTGAAGGAATTAAAAGGGAATATAATGAGCTTGACACTGTCTGGTTTATGGCCGGGTCCCTATTTCAGGTCCGTCTCGAGTGTATTTGGAGTTGAATTAGAATTTTAGCGAATAATATGACCTAATATTGTTTTTATTTATTCACACTGCAGCAATACCCATATGATATTCCTACTGAAGCCTTCCCGTTTGAGATATTCAAACAAGCTTTTGTTGCAGTTCAGTCTTGTGTAGTGCATTTGCAGGCAAGTTTCTTTTAATCCCATGACGTACTTTCTTGTTACATATAATGTCTCGTAGATAGGGAAGAATTGGAAAACAGATTTGTAAGGCCTCAGCAGTCAGCACCCATTTAATCTTCTATGTAGATAATATTATCCAACCTTTTCTTCCTTTGAACGCAGAAAGTTAGCTTGGCTCAGAGGTTTGCTTTGGTACCTCTTGGACCCCCATTGTTAGCTTATGGAAGCAAAAGCAAGGCAATGTTGACAGCTACTGATGATGCTGTTCAACTAGTGGTCGATCGGCCGTATAAGGCAGGGGAATCTATTGCTGTTTGGTATGGTGATTACATATACTGAGATTATATAGCTATTTTATTACAGTTTGATCTTTTTTGAATTCTGTCTTGTTAGTATTCCCGTATCATGTTGCTGCCGAGACATAATACTATCATGAAATTATGATTTGATGTATACTACAGGTGTGGACCACAGCCTAATTCGAAGTTGCTTATAAACTACGGATTTGTTGACGAAGATAATCCTTATGACCGTTTGATGGTTGAGGTAAAATCTGGATATTTTCTCTTACAAGCTTGCACTTTTCGGGTTATGTCAAGTGCATTTAATTTGCCACATTTTCTGTGTTCCAGGCAGCTTTGAATACTGAGGATCCACAATATCAAGATAAACGAATGGTTGCTCAGAGAAATGGAAAATTATCAGTACAAGCTTTTCAGGTGTGTTTCAAACTATTTCAGTGTCGGAAGTTATTACGTGATAGGTTTGAATTAGATCCTCACATCCTCCCCTCCCCTGCTTAGGTATATGTCGGGAAAGAAAAAGAAACTGTCTCAGATATGCTTCCTTATCTGCGATTAGGCTATGTTTCAGATCCTTCAGAGATGCAGTCTGTTATCTCCTCTCAAGGTCCAGTTTGTCCAGTAAGTTCAGCTTTTAAGTTAAGAAAACATGCTTTTTATTAAAAGAAGTTGATGACACTACCATGGAAGATTATCAGCCAAAATACTTATGCCGACTATACTGGATGATGTAGGTTAGTCCCTGCATGGAAAGTGCCGTGTTGGACCAACTTGCTCAATATTTTAGAACTCGGCTGGCCGGCTATCCAACTACTTTGAGCGAAGATGAGTCTTTGGTAAGTCCTTATGGTAATCTTCACTTTTTGTGACTAGGTTTGATTCTGTTCCACTGCTGACTGAGTTTCATTTAATTTCTACATAGTTGGCAGATCCTAATTTGAATCCAAAGAAGCGAGTTGCTACACAGCTTGTTAGGTCAGAAAAGAAAATACTAAATGCATGCCTGCAGGTGACTCTAGATTTTATGAATCAGTTACCCGATCTCAGTGTATCTCCATGCCCATCCCCTTACGCCCCTTTGTTGCGATGAAAGGTATCTCCCCTCTCCCTAATATTTGTGATCTTCTCTCATGTGCATTTTACTTCGGTACATTTGAGACATGCTGGATGCCTGTTTTTAAATAAATAAAAGATTACCAAAATGAGATCACACACATTACGAAAGGACACTTTTGTAACAAAAACATAACAGAAGGGGTTATGAGAATATCCCATTTGATTATGGAACTTTGGAAGTTCCATTTCTAGGATTTTTGAAGATTGTTCATTTTTGGTCATTGAAAATTTCTAGGTAGCCCAGTTATTTACAGAATTGGATACCTGTTAGCAAAGGTTATCCATTTCATTGTGATTGTTTGAAAAAGTAATTCAATCCTCTTTTAATCTTTTCATGCCTGGCTTGATATATTTGTAGACTGGAACAATTACCAGTTTGGTTTAAAAAGATATTATCTGTGTATTGAATTACAATGGTGATCATTCAGATATGAGTTTATAAGTGATCTTTAAATATGTATCCTTGCAGGTAGATCTAAGAACTGGAAAATGTAAAGGCAGTTGAGGATTATCGAAAGATGTGGCTCTAGTTGCATCCGAGAGTACAATGGAGCGTAACCAATGAGTCCCCTTCGACTGGTTTATCAGCATGTCTTTTTCTCCCTTTCTGCTGGTGTGACTGTTTCATGGGCTACCTTTAGTAGTTATTATTGTGAAGTTTAAAAGAGAAGGGATGATCAGTATGATGAATTTTGATAGATGATGGTATCTTGGTCTTTGTAAATGAAAATTAGAATGACCATTTCTAGGTTCTACATCCAATTGTTTATTGGCACTACTCTTGAAATTTTTTCATTGATTTGAACTTTTAGGTTAGGAGTTGAGGGATTTTGGCAATTCTAAATTCTGTTTGTTTCTTGATATGAAAATTAATTCGGTGCCAGGATTCTTTATCTTAATGACATGAACCATGATTCTGAAATGGTAAAAACACGGAGGAACACCAGGTTGTCTTCTTTATCATCTTGTAACTTGTAAGGTAACCACAGAAATGAATCGTTGACTAGCTTAGCTCTACTTATCCCATCTTGTCCGTGACATTTAAGTTACAAATTTTAGTAGACCTTACGGCGTACAGGAGAGGCGAGTTGAAAATCTGAAAACTAAAGCCCATTCCTACAAAACACTAGTGACTTGCATACAAATAATCGATTGCGGTAAACAGTATACATCAGGTTGCAACTTAGAACCTTCTGAAGTACTGATAACCTTGAGCACGTTTTGTTTAATTTTACTCGTAGCATTTTCCTATCCATGAAAACAAAAGCAACAGTAACTACAAAATATGGGCAAAACAAGGTGCACAGCTAGTCATAATTTTGGTGGAAATGACAGAATGTTGCCCAACTCTTTGCACAGTGAGGAGCCGGAAATATATTCAAACGATCCACGGTCTTTGTCCTAAGCACTCTCCCAATGCCAGACAGAATGTTGCCCAACTCTTTGAACAGTGAGGAGCCATACGATTCACAGTCTTTTCCTAAGCACTCTCCCAATGCCACAGAAAGGGTGAAAATGATTGATATCATATATTAAACCTCTGAGGAACAGGATCAAAATCATCAAAGTCGAACCCTTGCCGCTCTCTCCCAACCTGAAAATAAGTAGCAAGTTGTGTAAGCAATCATCAATGGTCTTACACTCTTACGACATGTTCATCCAGTAATTTGAAGTATGCTACCTTTGCCAGGTAAATAGGATCACAAGAGATGTTCTCATTCATAGCAGTCAGCTTCCTCGAAAGTGCCATTATACTGAGACAGGAAAGTAGGAAAACAAATAAATATTTTAGCAACTGTAATTACCCTGCTGATAATGTATCTCAATGAAGAAACATAGACATTAACAATGAACGACAGTGATATGGCAGCAGCTGCTGAAGCCACATCATAATTAATATTGTTCTTCAACGGTAATTATCTGCTACGGGAGCATCTCAATGAAGAATTGCAGGCAATAACATTCAACAAATAACCATCGTTCTATGAAAATGACATGGCAGTAGCGATTGCAACCAGACATTGATATTAAGATGGTAAATTGTACAACTTCATCACTGATATCCAACAATTTACCTTTGTATTGATGAGTCAATACGTTCGATCACATCACAGGATTTATACTGTTCAGGATCCTCAAGAAAGCTAACCATTCCATCCTTCTGATTTATTGTTGCAAATATCTCACCATCTTGAATCTATAGGTCAACATAAATAAAACAAATATTGAATCAGGGTGCAGTTCTGAAAATTTGTGGCAGCAACAATCCCCAACCCAAGCAATATATATTTACCATTTGTAGCACATGCATTTCAACTTCCTTAGCACTGCCTAATTGAACACTGTTGGCTATATCTTGGAGGGAGAGGGTTAAGTAAGTCTGAGTAAGTCTCTGATGTTGCGCTTATACATGAAAGAAATAGCCTGCTTCACCAGTCCAAGATTGTTGTCCTAGGAAAAAAACAAAAAACAATTCCAAAGCCTTATTCAGATGGTCCAGGATTCAATGAAAAACTTGAACACGGAAAATCCATTTGTTGTTGATCCAGAGAACACAACATATGAAGTCTTAAAAGTTAAAAAGAATAGGATGATGCATAGGACTCACATTATCAAACTTCTCCCGGTGTTTCTGGGCAACTGCCTCAAAAATCAGCAATCTTGCCAGTGCTATAGCTATTTGCCAATTCTATGTAGGGCTGCTCAATATATAGCAGCGAAATCTTCCTCCTTTTTCTCCACATGTCTATTTTGTTTCTTCACATATTGTCAAGCTAGCAAAATTATGATTCACATGTTCTCAAATATATGCAGGTGAAGATTAGAGTCAGTACCAAATTCATAAATAGGTATGAGTTTTACCTTCACCTCTATTTTTCAAAGTTTTGATAGCTTTGTGTTAGCAATAATGGCCTTGTGTAGACTTTGAGTTGATAGCAGCAATGATTGGGTTTTTAAAGATTGCATAGTGATCAGGAGTTTTAATTTCTGTAGGCCAACATGGAAAATCTTCTTGAATCAGAAATAATATGTATGCACTGTAGCAGGCCTAAGTTTGTTAATATTGTTTTGTCGGAGAATTGGATGCAAAAGGTATTGTTATCATTTATCTCTTTGAAAAAAAATATTTTCAAATGATAGGAAACACCAATTTCCCACTCCAAAGTGTTAATATTGTGACCTTTTGATTGAGCTGTCAGTTATTGTCTTTGGTTGTTTATTTAGAAGGAAGAACACATGCAAGAACTTAGCATCAAAATCAAGGGACTTAAATATGAAGAGTTAACAAATGTGGGTAATTGATTGATGGTTTCTTTTTCTGTTATATTGTTTCCTTTCGATTAGAACCTCCAAAATTATTTATTTTAAATGGTAATTTTGCCATATTTAGATACTGTAACCGATGACCCATCTCAAACTTCATGTATTTGTAAGTGATGATATACATATACCTGACTAATGCAGAGCTATGTTTCTTTGAATGGAGTTTTTTTTTGAAATAAGTGTGTAAATTAATTTGCATTTCAGTATTCTACTAACGATGGTGTCAATTGATTGACTTTTGTGCAACTTTGTACAGGTCGTGTTTTTGGTAAATAAAAACCTTCACAGGTTAAGTTCTTGACAAATTGAGTGAAAACTTTGATTCATCTTTTGTTGCAGGTCACCTTATCTTTCAATTGCATCAGGGACTTCTTTTGGTGATTCTGGTATGAAGAAGCATTTTGGACAACATATAATCACTTCAGTTTTGTACTTGCTTTTGTGGTATCATGACTGCATTTGGCTCTGCATATACTCAATTACTCACTTAAATTTTGTTCTTGCTTTTGTGGTATCTGACTGCTCGATAACATTTTGCTTGCTCTTTTTACTGGGTTTAATGTTGTTTTTTTCCGGTTATTTGTGGACAAGATAAAAGTATGTAAAAATCAATTAGAGAAGCTGCCAAGAACTGTGACATGGTTTCTACAATGGGGACAATGTATTGAGCTTAGGTATTCTACTTACAATTTCCCAGTTTTGTTTGTTGTTTTCCCTCATTGGTGACAGTATAGATTTTAATGTTCATATATTGAACTAGATTGTAATATTGAACCAAAAAGTTGAGCAGTAGTGTGATTTCTTTCATTTCTGATTGAGCAGCAGCATTCCGGTCATACTGTCTAGCCGTTCAGTTATGTTTTGAATGTATAGTTTCATTTGATCAGTGGTTAAATAAACTCCTAGATGTTTACACATCTTATAATTAGTATGATTGACACCAACTGCTTTTCTTTTGTGTGACATCATTTTATTTACTTCTCTTGATGCCTATAGTACAAAACATAATCCGTAGTCTATCTCCTATAAATTTAGTTTTACTAATTTTAATACAATATGCAAGTTCTGTCTTCTACTAATAATAGTCATTTTGATGTACAACAAAGTGGTTTATCATTCTAGTTTGGAACAACCCAGTAGAAGACAATGTACAAGAACGACATTATGAACGCAATCTTTCCATCTGTAAATTAGCAATTCACTTCTAATTTTGGAGCACCACTGAATGAAAGTAATACATGATCACACAGAAGACCTAATTTATTGCTGGAAAACATGCTGGCTTAACCCAACATTTCCTCAACACAGTTACATTCAACAGTTCTAAGCAAAGTTCCAAATTTTGACAAGGCAATCGTGATCATCAAACATCAGTACCGTAAGTAAAACTCCACTTAAGTGATGAATCTAGCTCCATTCAAGGTAATCCATCATACATTCACTTCAACTCCCTTCTTGCCCCTTCGTGAATCTTTAAGATCTCCCTTTTCAGCCTTTATTTGAGCTCTGACCAAGGCACGTCTTGTACGGGGTAGCATTTCCCTTACTTTTCGTGGGGGCATCAAATATGGTTCAAGGGGCTTATCACTGAATGGGTGTTCTCCACCAGCAAAAATTCTCAGCTTTCTATCTCTATCCTGCATCCATTGAAGCAACGTTGCAAGATAAATTAGTCTATAAAAGCATCTTGTGTAAAATATAAATTATGAGTAAAGCTACAAAAATATACTCACGTCCCGCAATTTGTTCTTAGGAAGCATACGCGATACAGCTTTGTGAATGACTTCCGTGGGGTCTTTCACCATCTGATCCTTCAAAGTCCTTTCCCTGAGGTGCCCAACATACCTACATGCCATATATGGTTCAACATCAAGACCAAAGGGAATCACAATAAGGACTTGATAAAGGGGCACTTGAAAACATCATCAATCAATTCTACGCATTCCTTTATCTCATTGATAACAGAAAAAAGAATAAATTTGATGATTTTCACAACACGAGTTAAAACACTAACTTGTCCATTTCAAAATCAGGTGAGGGTAGGTCTACAACCAAAATGTAAAAACAAACTACTAAAGTAAACTACTAGTATCTGAATGACTCTACATCCATTAACTGCATCACTACTGCAGCATTGAACACCTTTTGTAGTATGATACTGAAACTTACCCAGTATGCCAATGATAAACTTTCTCAGTTAGTTTTCGCCCTGTGACACATATATCCTTTGCATTCAGCACAACACACATGTCTCCATCATCTCGATTTGGAGCATATGTCGGCTTATCCTTGCCTTGAAGCACAGTAGATATTTGAGAAGCTAGCCTTCCAAGAACCTAAAAGTAAGGTTACATTATAATCAGTACTTCAAGAATCCATACCCTGATAACTGAAATACTACCACCCCAACAAGTTCAAACCACATCAAATAATGCTAGTTTTTTAGCAAACACCTTTTGTGCACAAAGTACATACTGAAACACCAAACCAAATGACCTTGAATCCAAATCAATTGAATGCTACTATTTATAAAAGGCGTAAACTATAACCTGGCCTTTGGCATCAAACACTTTCCACCTCAGCCCGTCAAGATTAATCCGTCTCAGGCCTGCAACAGCTTTCTGCACCAACACAACAAAATCACTTATTCAGTCACTACCAAGCAACCAACCCACAAATTCTCCATTGCAAACCCGCCAAACATTACAGCCTAAATTTCAAAACAGTCATAAAAACAAACAATCATATACTGCAATGAGAAAACTCCCGGCAGTAGTTAACAGCATATAAACTTCTCTTGGGACTTTTCACAAACACCTGGTGTGCATTTCTTAACATACTAAGCTCATATCCAAAAACCCACAAATGGATGACGTCTGTGAGCATTGGGATCAACATATACAATGAAATCAAGCAATAGAGACAGTGATAACTCGATTATTCATAAAAAAAATCAGAGAGAAAAAAATTACCGTCATGTTGCCGTTAAAAGTTGCAGCTACTTGGCTTGCCATTTCCCTGTGTTTTTCGGTGATTTCAACTTTCTGAGAAAACCCAATTCGGAGATTAGGCAGAGAAACACAGAGATGGATTGGAATTCTCCCAAGATAATTGGACCTGTAAAACCCTGGAGTAGGGTTTGGACAACAACTTGGGTACCAGATTGAGAGATTTGGGGTTTTAGAGGAGTGGGCCTTGGGCCAGATAAACATGTTAGTTACTATGGACACCCGAGATTTATATCCTCACTTCTTGGAGTTCTTGACTTAAACCTTAAACCCTAATTTAATTTTGAACAAAAAATATATCTGTTGTAGGAGGAATGATTTTTACTCATATTATTGATAGAATGAAACTCTTTATATATAGGAATACATGGGTCTCTTGAGCTATTGCATGGGCTAATAGGCCTATTATATGGATATATGTAAAACCCTATTACAACATGGATTATTACATAAAACTCGTATACAAGGCATGAACCAAGACACACATACATATCAAATATCCTATAACACTTCCCATTGCGTCGCGTGTCTTCATGCCAGAATAGTGCTTATGGTGTTGCCTCATCAAAACCTTACCAAGTAACAAAAACCTTGTGGGAAACTAAATCTTGGCCGAAGGCTAAAAGAGTACAACGCATCAACTACTCCATTGAGAACTCGTTATGTGATGCTCCCCCTGATGTGTACTTCAATCGGATTTTCTTGATGAATGGTGCATTCCAACATGTTTCTCAAGAGTAAATGTGAGTCAAGACTTGAATAAGTTTGCCATGATCAACCGTAAATTGGGATCAATGGTCTTTACATGGTGCATGTAATGTTACCTCGTTAAAAACTTTGTCAAGCAAAAACCTAGTCGGACAAAAAGCTTAGACTAAGGGAAACAAAGTGAAACATGGTTGACACAAACAACCACACCCTTCACATTTGATGATGACATGTATATGCTAGACTTTCTTTCAAATCTGCATCTCCTCCTGATTTTAAGATTAATCATAAGGCGCTTCCGGTTCCTTAGTGACCATAGAGCTATTTTGACAATGTAACATATGTATGCACTTTTAACATGTCTCAAATGTGGCATTGCTCAGTACTCAGCAGCTATGTGCATGACAGCTGGCGTGCTGCGCTCGGCAACTAGGTGCACAGTGCTCTACTGACAACATGCAGTGCCCACAGAGGCTACACAACGCCTTTGCAGCTCGCGCACAGCTCTCGGCAGCTATGTGCAGCGCATGACAGCTATGTGTTGTATATCCGGCAACTCGACTTCTAAACTTAACGGTGCCTAGATCCTGATTCTGCTTCCGATGCATTTTTATTCATGCATGGCTAGCGATGACATCGACAACAACCGTTTTCTCATGTCATATGGATTGAATATGCCAGATACTCTTAAAGTATTCAAGTGATGTCATTTGTCATTTCATTAGTATTGCGTGGGCACATAGCTACTTAGTTTTTCAATAAAAGAGAAGTCAAGTCTTTCCTTTAATTAAACGGATCACTCTCTTTTAGAGTAAATAACTTGACTAATCATGAGAATATATGAAGGTTCAACTTTTCTTTAGAGGACCTAAGCCAATTGATGGAAATACATCATCAATACACTATCCATTGACTTCAATACAAGATTGTCTTTCTCAAAATATTTTTCATTCTAATATCGGACGTTCAGCATATACTGCGATCATCCAGAATCAATACGCAATGATATTATTCATCATATTTCATCCAAAATCAAGGAGTTATGTAGTTTGGTTTAGGCACTGTTTGGACTGCGTCGAGATGGTTTAGGCACTGATGGGATCTGATGTGAGTTCGAGATGGTTTAGGCAGTGATGGGATCTGGCTACGCGGTTCGGTTTGGACTCAACTACACTGATTACCTCAATGACTTGGTCCGAACTCCAAAGAAGTCTGCTGTCTGGCTCAAAGATTTCTTGGCTTCAACCACTTCCACTTGATGAGAGCAGCTTTAGATTCGAATAACAAGGCTCACATGCATAATCTCTGAACTACCTTCCCTGGTGAAATGAGGAATAAAAAGTAGCCACAAGTGAGATTACTTGCATACATGGTAACATGGCACACCGTGCATGTGATGCCTTGCCTTTCAACTATGAATGCATAAATTTGTCGACTTCCAGCAGGATTTGCTTCTATTTCAAGATTTCTATATCTTCAAGTTAATGCAATTATTAAAAGTTTCACATGACAGCCTAAATATTGTCATCTTCATTCATATATCAAAATGCCCCGGACTGCTCAGGCTCTCCCACCGGACAAAACGACGACAGCCGTTCGATTTTTAATGAATTGATCCAACGGACAGGATTAAACTGACAAGATCAATTCATTAAAGATTGGACGGTTGTTGTCGTTTCGATCCGCGCCTGAGCAATCCTGTCAAAATGCCAGTTCTGGAAACATGAAAACACCTATAGCAGCTATTTCTCAGAGCAGCCTATACTAAAACTAGAACTGTCATTCCTATACCGAAAGCTACTAAACTCAGGTGGCATTCTTGCATACAAAAAGTATACAGGGGATTCCTGATATTAGCTATGCCGAAGAATCCATGTTAGAAGCTGTCTCTATTGACTGTATCGTCACCCCATGTTCGATCCCATTTGTCCAGTTTCCGGAGCAGAATGTCACCAAAGGCATCATCTTGTTTCACATCCACATATCCATTAGTTTTCAACACCTGACAAATACAAACAAAAGATATAATTAACTGTCTAGAAACACAACTGTCAAGTTTTCCACCTATTATGCTTTAACTTGAATACCATACTTTTGGAAGGAAGAAACAATGCCTAGGTAAGACTCCATTATATACTAAAATAATTAAGAGGCATTATGCATAAGCAACTCCACCTAAACTCTGAGGAAAAGAGCAATATAACGAAAGGATTCGTTCAGATATATATCATACCAGTGTCTCATAGAACAACCTTGCACTCTCTTTCTTGGTTTTTCCTTCTGAAACTTGCAACAAGTTCACTTCTTCCACTCCCTGATTTTTACAATTTGTGAATTGTCTATGCAAGTACCTTGCAACCACTCTGTAAAGAAATGATTTAAGTATTCAAAACTTCGGAGAAAAACTTAACACTGAAAATTCCCGAAAGATTTCAGAAGCCAAACCACCATACCTGGTTCTATTTGACCACCCATCTACAACAGAGAAAAGTTTCAGTCAGGCATGAATGCCACATGAATTGATATAATGAACACGACAAACAAGCTTAAATCAGTTTAGATTCTTACCAAGTTCAGGGTTAACTTGCTTGCATAAATTAGGCTCCTGATAACAACAAAAGTAATAAGCACATTAAATAGAGAAGAATAAAGAATAAATTGAGAATTCCAGAAGCAAGAGAAACAGCAAGGTGTCATCAGCGTGTCTATCAGTAATTAGTACTGAAGAAGGCATCTTATTTTTCATTCTTTCCTTTACAGAGAAACTCCAAAGTAATCGGTACTCACCTCATTCAATAAATTGAATTCATGCTCTTGATCCCTATCCACAGATGGCACTTCTAAACTTTCAGATGGGAAAGCTTGTTCATTTCTCATAATTGGCTCTTCCTCAATCCTTCCAGATGCTTCAGGTATATCCATATCAGGAGCTTCGGGGCTCTTTGGACTACTGAATGATTTCATTGATGTTGAGTGAAGGACAGGAGTTCCTGGTGCAATTTCTATTTTGTCAAGGATGGGTGTTCCAGGCTCAATTTCTAAATGCTCAAGGACAGGTGGCTCAGGTGCAATTTCTACTTGCTCTGGTCTTCCAGCACTTACAGGTTCAAACACATCTGGCTTTACTGGAGGTTCAGCAGTTTCAGCGAAACCCATTACCCTTCTGTGGAAGAGGGACCTAATCTCCTCTGAAACACCTGATCAAGATATGGTGAGAATAGTTTCAAAACTAATGAAGAGTCGTTAATGACAGAAAACTTACTAGGTATAACTGGTTCCAAGAAAGTCTGGGATAGGTTTCTAATCTGACAGGTTTTCCAGGCAGCAAGTGCAGTTTCAGGAACCTTACTTCTTTTCGAAACCAAGTCACTCGCATCATTTATGCTTTGCTTGATTACCCTATAACATTTATAAGTGTGGTTTGTCATGCCTTGCTCAATGTATAGTCTATTATGCAATCATTATAATCCAACGTTCCACTAGAAGTCTAGAACTATGATAATGCATCATTATAACAATTAGAAAAAGTAATTTAGAAAATTACTACCCAATACATAGGTAAAACAGGAAGACCTCAAGTAAACGTAAAGGGGAGTAAACGATGATGTACTCATTATGCAGCACTGTCATTTCATCAAAGCGACATCTCCATTTCCTTTTCCTTGAGATTCGAGCAGCCTTCCTAATAGTTGGTGTGGGAATAACCCTCCTTAGCTTTGGTGTAGCAACACCTGCACATCAGGAGAAGCTATTTAGAATAAAATCGTGTGACCCAGCATAAATTAGTAAAAATTATGAATATGAGAGTGCTAAAGCAACCACATGGGTTGAACAATTACTGCAATGTCTAAACTCATATAAGAAATGAATTTTTATTACCTAGAGCATCTGAATCTTTTCTTGCAGTAACTTGACAGTTCATATTATCCTGTAGCTTATCTGGCTCTCTATCCTTATGACTCTCTTCACCAGATGAAAAACCAGGTTCTTGAGGTTTCTTGAAGTCACAAGACTTACCAAGGTCCATGTTCTCTTCTTGGGCAGCTGTACAACTTTTCAGGTTTCCCCTGTCAGCTTCAAAATTGCTTAAATTTCCGTCTTCAGCTGTAAGTGGACACACATGATTTTCTGATTGCACATTAATCTCCTCCGGATTAGTTTGAAAATCTACAGAAGATGATGTAACATGACAGGAAGGTTTCAGGCTTGCTTCTTGAATTTCATCAACTGACTGTGATATAGCAGGAGCCCTTATTTGCTCCCCATTAGTTTCTTGATCTTGACCAAATGGTTCAACTTGGTGTAGAAGTTCATCTTCAATGAGACAAAATGATTCATGATTCAGACCTTTTTCCTCAGACCTAACGTCTGGAAGCTTTTCCGGCATTGCTTTTCCATCAGTCCCATCTCCAGGCATAGGTATATCTGGAACCTTTATCTGATCTCCATTATTTTCTTCTTGAAATAAACTACAGTCTTGAGGATTCTCCATGTTTATGTCTGTGTTAGCTTCATGACTTGACATCCTTATCTCCATATCCAATTCCATCCCATCAAATGGAAGTACACTGAAGAAAATAATTTATGTTGTTAGGTTACATAAATGGAAAATAAAGAAATACTGAAAAAGAAGATAGGATGGACATAATTTATAAGCTTTCAGGATCTGCAGAAACATACTCTTTCTCTGGAATGTAATTGGCAGAAAAGATACCATGGCAGGCACCAAATTCCTCATAATCATACTGCAGATACACAAGTTGACATATCAGGGGAATATTCATGATTAAACTTGATCAAACTACTAATCAAGCCAATAAGGAACTTGGAAAAGATTATGCATGACTTGAAAATACATGCTGCTTAGTGAATAAGAACGAGAAAAGAGTCCCTCATGACAAGATGAAGAGGGCAAAAGGAAGATGACAAAATAGTCAATATAAGAATGAGCCTTGGGTTTACCATATCTGACAGAAATTGTCCTGCATTTCCATTTGGACAATCTGTTTCATATCATGATGAATTGTTAAGATTATATTCAAATAGAATAATATAAGAGAACTGTCAAGAGCATTAATCCAATACCTTTAAGCGTGATAGCTTCGTAGGATACTACATTTCCTCTGGAAAGCAAGGGAAAAGTACATGTCAGTTATGATGAAAAGACACAGAATATCACAGATTACATGGTTTTTTGCTATATAACTTACCCACTGACATCTTCAAGGATCCCCAAATCAAATGCATCAAGTTCAAACCTCTCTGGTAGGGTAACAGATTCATAAGGTGCACGAAGGGTATCTGTATCGTCCTTCTCTTTTGTGTTTACAACAAACTTGTTGATTTCAGTTAGCACGTCATGGCAGTCATCGAAAAGGTATTCAACTTTTTTTGAGTATATTCGAACAACACCAAGAAGGAGGTAGGCCAGTACCCTATATGCGATGACATCCCAATCATCTTTCAAAATATTATCTGCACAACAGAATATGATTATAGGATGCTTAATGGCAATCAGTGCTCAACAACATGAAGCATTACTCTCAATATTAAAGCCGATAAAAGCAAAGTAAATATCATCAGCCAAGACTGTCTAATGTCACGTTTAAGATGCAAACACCATTAATGACAGCATTCCAAAAGTACTGCTAATATCAAAGCACAAACAAAAGCCTATAAAGCCACAGAGCACATCTAAACATTCTTACTGTTGAAAACATCAACTGAATTTTATTAATCTTCAAAGATTCTTTCTTTTTCACACTTTCCTACTTCCCAATGAAGCAGGAGCATATGCAAGCTAAGCAATTTGGATTTTCTAACTCCAATAAGTGAACCCCGGCCTTCTTCAGTATATGTGAAAATGTTAAATGGTCATAAGCCAAAAGTTCTAGAATCCAAAATATTCTCAATAAGCACCAAAAGAACACCATTTCCCCGCAATTTCTGTCATCTTCCTAAATCTTCATGTGACAGATATGCTAAAGAAAACAGCTAAACACACCTCTAGATTCTGCAAACAACCAATCCCTCACACAGCCACACCAATATTTCCTAGTCTACCATTCAGATAACACCTTAAAAACAAGCCAAATGAGTGATCACAGGTACCAAATGACATACCCACAAACAAGGAGACCAAAATAAAACTACTTCAAATGAAATATTAACTAATCAAGTTCCCAAATTGGGAATACATATAGACAAATGAGCACATTCCCACATTATGATTCATAAACGTAGCAAACGAAACACACAGAACAGGTTAGGGAAAACAATCTGAAACATAAAGTAGGCACTCAAATAAGCCAAAGAGAAAACCCAAGTCAAAAATCCATGCTTTATTTGAGAAAACGAACCAACAGAGGCAGAAATGTCAGTTTCAGCCACCTGGGCCTTCTTGAGCTTTTTGAAACAGTAAGCAGCAACCCAAATGGAGCTTAAACGTTCCTTGCTTGATAACAAGCACTGTGAGTAAAACATGGT
Organism: Comarum palustre; assembly: GCA_951800085.1. Classification (NCBI taxonomy): domain Eukaryota; kingdom Viridiplantae; phylum Streptophyta; class Magnoliopsida; order Rosales; family Rosaceae; genus Comarum; species Comarum palustre. The sequence goes on along the minus strand of OX637574.1, from coordinate 769,250 downwards.
TTGGTTTTTTTTCACTCTAAACCTCTCAAAGTTTCAATCTTTGAGTCTATTTGTGTTTCATAGAAAGCAAAATGCAAGATTGGAAAATTGCAGGAAATGAAAAACGGAAAAGAAACGGTCGAGTAGTGTACCCTGTAAGTCTCAGAACCCCATAAGAGACAAAAACGACATGAATATGAACAAACCAATTTTGCAAAACCCAATAGGGAGCAGTTTAATATTTTTTATGGGAAAGTGAATTTAAAATTCAAATTTCATACTGTAATCTATCCATCTATCATTTCTTCCTTTCCAAATATTGAAGGATTATGATGTGTAGCATACCTTATGTGTCTGGTTTAGTTGTTCATTTGTACATATTTTGTTGCTATTCGTACCAAATTCTACTATAGCAACTTCCTTTCATAAATTTAGAAATTACGTTAGATAGAGTTATTATCTCTAATAACTCTGGTATTAATTCTCTGTAGTAGAGGAGAAACTTACAAAATCTCTATAAAAAATGAGCTTAACTCCAACAGCTCATCTATTTTATTATACGAAATTAATTGTTTAGGTATAATTTAATGAATATATATAAATATATAAATATATTCAAATCAAACCCTAAATATCGGGTTAATTATTTTAACTTTTTGACATTTTGTTCTTGTTTTAGAAAAGAGAATGAATTCAAAAGGTAAGAAATAAAGTTTATATGAAGATACAAATTTGTAAAAAATCTATAGATTTAGAGAAAATGATTCTCTCTCTTCCCATTTTTTGTATTATAGATGATCATTTACATGAGCTGTTGGAGCCAAAAAATGATGTTTTTCCTCTAGAATAAAAATTATTCTAGTTTTACATAAGCTGTAGAAGATGCTCTAAATAGCTAGTTACAGTCCGTTCGTACATACTACATTCAGTGGCGAACTGTTATTGGGCCAGAATGGGCTATGCCTCCCACAAGCTTGTTAAATTATAATGTGGTAGGTGCGTTTGGCTGGTGTTTTTTTAAATATAGAATAATTATGTAATGTTCCCTCTTATTATATGTGAACAATAATAATAATACTTTTTTCTTCTATATGCAATTACTCCAACTTATTAATTGATGTTTTGGAGAAAGTATATACTTAATTTGAGGAATTCAATATGTATTTTGAGAAATTCAAAACTGAAAAAAAAAATTAAAACAGTCAAGTAATATTTTGGTATATTAATTGTTTATATATTGTAGAATAATATTGAGGGAATGAATTCTCATTATCTTATTGATAGAATGAAACTCCTTTATATAGGGAAATACATGTGCCTCTTGGGCTATTACATGAGTCAATAGACCTATTATATGGATATGTGTAAAACCCTATTACAACATGGTTTATTACATAAAGCCCGTATTGACAGGACCCACCCCGAGTTAAACCCCTTTAACCCGAAGTAAATCCTGCGGGGACCACCTCAAGGGAACTTCTTACCGAAACCCCCTTGAAATGGCCAACCCTTCCTACAAAACTAACTAAACCGGGTTAGTCAGAGCAGTCTACAAAGATGATTATCCCAAAGAATTTTAAGCAGCAACGGAATGATCGACTATGCCTCGACTCTCGTACGCGCTCGACCTCCTCTCAAGAACCCTGCATCACTGGGCATTTAAAAACGAAAGGCCCAGGGAAGAAACATTTAAAAACTGTTAGAGTGAGTGGACGAAAATCAAATATAAAAACTCTATTTCCTTTAATGCTCTCCCAAAACTTTAATGATTTAAATAGCATTTATGCATGCCCACAATTACTCAATTTCCACAAATGCATGATAAGATAAACGAGGAATATGGGAAGAGAAATGTTCACAAACATAATAAGTCTGACCTCTCAGACTAGGGTCGGAGCTAAGAGCTCTAGTGGCGCCCTCACGCCATGCTAGCTAGATAAAATAATACGGTCAACCCTTATAATATCAACCTGACCTCTCAGGCTTGTCTGTCCACTCAGACCAGGGTCGGAGCTAAGAGCTCTAGATAAAGTGATAACGGTCAACCCTTATAATATCAACCTGACCTCTCAGGTTTGTCTGTCCACTCAGACCAGGGTCGGAGCTAAGAGCTCTAATGAAATGATACGGTCAACCCTCATAGTGCACTACGTAGTTTGCCTGACCTCTCAGGCTAGGGTCGGAGCTAAGAGCTCTAGTAGCGCCCTCACGCTACTCTAGCTAGCATATTTATTGGTCAACCCTTAAAATAAACATTCATAACAATACATTAATCAAATTCTCTTCCCAAAACAATTAATTAAAACAATTCCTTGTCATATATGCATAAAACCAATTTCCAACGAAGTCTCGGGTTCAATTCCATTCGTAGGACGGCCCTCACCGTCTATAACCATTTTCGGAAGAAATAGAAAATTGAGTAATAATGTAAATACGTTCAAGAACCCGAGAAGGATATAATTTTCGGAAACAATCATAAACACCATGCAATTAACTCAATAATTAAGGCATGCATTTATTTGAAATAATATGTCCACTCACAGTACTAATGTGACCTTCCCGCTCGGAAAGCTCCTCGAGCGAAACCCTCGAACTACCCGCGTAGTCGAGCCCGTCTCACGTCCGTCCAGAGACTGTACAACAAATCATCAAATTAGTCATACCACAGTTGACTTGGTCTTTTCCTAGTTTGACCAGGAAATCCTATTTGACCACATGTTGACCAAGTTCCTTTCTTATAGCACTTTAACCTTTGTAACTTTCTTTCCCGGTTATCGACTCTTGACTCAATTTACCGGAAGTCCGACTCAGCTTCCGAACTTTCCTTTATTACTTTAACTTGACGTTAGGGTGTCACGTAATTAAGTCGTTGAATTACTATGGACACCCATTCAACCATTTCACCAATACCTTAGGAGTCCTTAAAATAATCCTTAAACCTTAACCGGCAATAATCGATGGTCGGAATAATATTTAATTATCCGCCAATAATACTAAACTAGAACAATTCCAAAACCTAACCAAAACACCTCCAAAAATTACCAAATTTTAACCATAGACTCCTCACAATATGTACTAATTAATGGACATGAAAAACTGCCCAAAAAGTGGCGGCACCGCCGCCAGCTCCGCCGCCACCGGCGGCCGCCGGCAGAAATTCCGGCCAGAATTCCGGCGACCTCGGATCGCCACCAAATTTTACCAGTAGCTTCGTCTCGTCAATTGGGACAACTTTCTAGTTCAACTCGAAGGCCAATTCGGCCTCTAACTAGGTCAAAAACTCGATGAACAGTAGACCCCGAAAAATTACACTACCAAACTTCAAATCCTCAATTCTCCCTACACACTTCAAATCGAGCTACCAAATTCTAGGGGATTGTAGTACACCTAAAACCCATCCTAAACATATAAAGAACTCAACAATTGGTGATCTAGGGAGGGAGAAATTCAATCCCGAAAATCTACTGTACACACCAAGAACAAATCGGAATTTCTCCCGATTTACGGCGAGTTAGGTCGGAAAGCTTACCTAGGATTGAAGTAGACTCAGAGGCCGAACTTTTGGGACCGGTGTGGTGGCCTGAGGTGGCCGAACGGCGGCGCTGTGGCGGCCGGAAGCTCCGGCAGCTTTTCCGTCGGGGAAGAGGAGAGAGAAGCCGGGTGAAAAATCTGATTTTTCACCCCGGTAACTCCTATATATAGCCGTTTTACCGCATAGTAACTTTATACTTTTGTTCATAACTTTCTCATACGAACTCCGATTTGAGCGTGCTACGTGTCTATGAACTCGTAACGACGCCCTCTACAACTTTCAAGAAGGAAGTTTTCCCAAATTCTTGACTTAACGAAAAGTCAACTTCACGATCATTGTACGGTTAAACGGTCACTTTAAATGGTAAAAGACCAAAGTAACCAACCGTAAAATAATTCTAGGATCGGGGTGTGACAATTCTCCCCACCTTATAAAAATTTCGTCCTCGAAATTTCTATACTCAAAGTCCAACACAGAGGGGGATAGTACCACTTAAAATAATAACATTGTTCTCCAATATCCACTTCCTTCTGAGAACTCTTCTGAGAACTCTCCTGAGAACTCTTCTGAGAACTCTTCTGAGACGCCTCACGAAAAGCATTGTCAAAACCTAAACACCTGCTCTTTACGATCAACATCCTTACTGTTCCTCCTTGAAAGCCAATTTCCAGTACCAACCAGAAGTCTATTGACATAGGATGTAAGGTAGTAAACTTATTTACGTAACATGGACATACGTGACACTAGGTATCCATTAACTCTAAGGATACCCAACATATTCCTCAAACTCATGTAACCTTGTCACGTGTCACATCTAGCCAACGTAGCACTCCTTCCTACGTGGATGATAACCTCCGCTACTTCCCCATTTTCTGACACCCGACCACTCTTCTTAGGTCAAAACTAAAGCATAAGGTCTTACCGTGGATCACAATGATTTTCTCTTGAATCATTGATTAATTGAATCACCGAATTCTTACTGTACTTCATCTCATTTATGAGGTGGAATACGACACCGCCTATGCTGATCCACCATCTGTAATCCTCGCGAGAATCACTATTGTTTTTTCACCAAAAGATGATAAATTCTGTCACACGCTGAAAACATCATTTGGCAACAATTCCCTGTTGCCTAAACCGGATTATAACCATATCCTTGAAAATCCAATAATCGTCCTTACCAACCGCATGTGACGTCGTCACAATACCGCTATCAATCATTCTGATTCCAATAACCACTCGCTTGTCGTGAGTATAAATTCTTCAAGAATACTCGTATACTTTCGTGGAACCTTAAATATCAGCTCACACATTCCCTATGCAGGTAATGATTATCACGCCTGAGGAGTAGGGTTCGATGTCACTAATGGATTTAAATCCTCTGGTAACACAATACCACGTGGAGCCAAATCTACTGACAACAAGTCCACGAGAAAACCATGGCGACTCGTGTTACACGAACCATCACCTCATTTGAACCAGGCTCCCTGATCTGGTTTACGCTTTCTAAAAACGATTCTGTCAAGTTGTCCTGTTGTATAGTAATTGTCTTCCCTTACTCTATCCTTACTCAAACCACTTGCACACACAGGACATGAATTTCCATGACTTTTTAGCGTAAAGCCCAACACCATAGCCTTAAGTCAGGGAGATACAAGTCTCCAGACGTCGAGATCCCACAATACTTACTCCTCGCATGAAGACAAATTGTCAGGCTACACACTGCTCACGTAACTATTCTGACAACACAAATCCGGACTTTTTTTTTTTTTTCTCACAAGCCAAACATAAAATCGCTAGCTCAATTATCACCTCGTGGAACTACAGCGTACTTTACCACGGTAAAACATCTCCGTACTAACTCATTGGCGAGGTGACACTGACCCCCCTATCTCTTACATTAGCTTGGAATGACGCATAGTGCAGAACTTGCACTTCAACCAACACTGTGCGTCTAATAAACATTATCCACATCGCAATCAGGGATAGACTTCCCATTAAAAGAATTTCCAGAGTCTTACCCGCTCAACAAGGATATTTCCTTCATAGATGCGTCCATTACCAAATCGTCTGGTAATAACCGACAAATTGGACATTTAACCAGATCGGACATCTACATAAAATTTAGTGCCACTGGTGCACACCCAATGGAACCCCTGATCACAACATCGGGAATTAATTCCACCGAACTAAGCCATATTGATCACCGAGCATCTAGTTATCAAGGCACAAATTAACAAATACCATTACCGCACTGGGCACGTATACATCACAGAGTCAACTCGTACAACTAGACAGTTTCTAACAAAACTGTCCCCCAGGCGCTGCGGGTTTACCATCCACCGCAACCTCTATTCGGTAAGATTCAAAATTCTCAATCGCTTACCACTCTAGATCTTAAATCACAAGATCCACTGCCACACGTTAACATCCTCTCAGATCATAACTTAATCTGAACGTAGCTTAATCACTCCACGGTTTCCGATGGAGTGTTGCACAACTTAGCAACATACTTTACTACCCTTGTAACAATTTGGTTTCCAAAACCTTGACTCGTAACACCTTTGAGTCATCAAAGAAACTCTTTCCTAGTTCCCCCACATTTCACACTCACCGAAATGTTGACAATTTTGAGAGTCACCTCCAATGACTTTTCTTGCTACTATTCTGCACTTGTGGCGCCAAGAACTGCCGCTAGGTCAAAAATTCCTAACAAGTAGGGTCACTACTCAAATGACCCACAACCATAGCAGTGCCAACAATTTCTCAATCCTCATAGGATTCCATTATGTACACCAAAATTCAATTTCCCAGATCAAATCCTCATTCCACAGATCACATTGAGAATATTTCCTGTCACTGCAGTGGGTGTAACTTATGAACCCCAAACATGACTAGGTTCACCTTCGTTTACAATACTTGATTAAACCACAACGAGTGAGTTCACAAATTCCCATGCCATCAGCTCAGTTAATCGTCCTCGAGGAAACCAAGTGTCATAACAGACGACTTTGGTTGCAGGTTCAAGCTTGACCATCTACTAACATTCTCACTCATATTCAAAGATTCAGTAGACCTTGCCCCACTGCTGTCACTTCACTTTTTCCGTGCATTTAACTCAGCAGGTAATCAACCACTTACTGACCACATAAAATAATCTCGCTAACCATCATAAGAGTCGGAGCGACTATCAATGACCCACCTCCGACATATACTTAAATGGTTAGGTCATCTACTGGACGTTTGCACAGAAACTTCTAACCAAACGTCTTTAATCTCCGTTCTCAATGAATGAAACTCTCATGACACCTTCTTAAAATGAAGTCATCATCAGCCTTAGTCACTTACCTGGTGTCATTTTGACCACACACAGCTGCACACGATAATTATGCCTTACATGTATGTGCTACCCAGCTTTTAACTTACCACTTCCCGACAAAGGAGGGTACGCGTGCTCATGTGGGGTATACCTATGTACAACTTCAGCCGTCAAACCAGTGTCGTTTGCACAACGACCGGTTCCCACACCATAATAGTACCAAGTCAATCAAGACTCGTACCACTATCTCCGGTACCCCAAGCACTCTTGGTCCATGACCCGGTGACTTGTTGCCACTTCCATCATCTCCTTAAATTTCGAAACCATAAACCTTTAGCTCAATTCAAAACGCTCACTAGATCTGTCACCGAACTTCAACACAGCCCACCTAGAGGACTCCTTCACAGGGGCACTAATTAAAATACCTTGTCCACAGGTGGATAACTCACCTTATGGTTGACATGAGCCCCAAGATCTGGTGACACGATTTAATTTCTGCCTCCATGATAAATGGCCCAATGACCATTGTCACAAACAATTCAAATCACGATTGGACTCACTAACAAATCAAACCTTTCTAGTACCCCAATCATGGGTGGCTGGAACGAAGAGAATTTGGTCGTAGCTGACGACAACAATGTCAGCACCAAAGGTGACCCGAGCCATTAGTTTTAGTGGTTGTCCCATAAACATCAAGTGACCAATCAAACTATCACTTAATATCTTAATTATGTCACACTCGGGACTCGTCACTAGATCCAGACCACAAAATAATAACACTCAATTCCCTTGAGTCTTTCCTCTTCATACGTCAGTTGGTTTTTCTGAAACCACACTAATGACGAACCTCAACAAAATCTTGGCAATCGTCAAATCTTAATATTCATCTCCTCTGAATCATCGCGCTAGGCGACTTCAGCTCCTTTTTCCATGGCAGGATGCAATCTCTTTCATTAACTCGTACGACTCTCCACTGCTAAGAGTCTCATAACTCGAACACCAAGGCCTCGCCTTAGGTTTCTACAACATCCCTGTCAACCACCATGACAGCCCTCCAGGTGTGAATCAGATGTTTCACCACCGGGCACTTACACAAATGCTCAAGCTCGTTAAATAGCGTGAGTTTCCGCTCGATCCCCAACTCAAATCTCAATAAATCAATGGGGAACACATAAACATATATACGTAACGAGCTTACCTTGTTCCTTACAGGAGTTCATAGTGAGGTCGGCGTACTGAGGCATAGTCTTGAAGATTCGATCGTTTATAGGACCACTCGGTCCATATCTCAATCAGGAAGTACTAACTCATATCCTCAATAAACACTGAGCGTCCAAAGCATAAAATGCCGATGGATCCGCCGCGGTCGGACCATCACTCTATAGACACTAAGTGATACTAAGTATATGAGGTAGTAACAGGAAACGATAACCTAATGCTCTGATACCATTGACAGGACCCACCCCGAGTTAAACCCCTTTAACCCGAAGTAAATCCTGCGGGGACCACCTCAAGGGAACTTCTTACCGAAACCCCCTTGAAATGGCCAACCCTTCCTACAAAACTAACTAAACCGGGTTAGTCAGAGCAGTCTACAAAGATGATTATCCCAAAGAATTTTAAGCAGCAACGGAATGATCGACTATGCCTCGACTCTCGTACGCGCTCGACCTCCTCTCAAGAACCCTGCATCACTGGGCATTTAAAAACGAAAGGCCCAGGGAAGAAACATTTAAAAACTGTTAGAGTGAGTGGACGAAAATCAAATATAAAAACTCTATTTCCTTTAATGCTCTCCCAAAACTTTAATGATTTAAATAGCATTTATGCATGCCCACAATTACTCAATTTCCACAAATGCATGATAAGATAAACGAGGAATATGGGAAGAGAAATGTTCACAAACATAATAAGTCTGACCTCTCAGACTAGGGTCGGAGCTAAGAGCTCTAGTGGCGCCCTCACGCCATGCTAGCTAGATAAAATAATACGGTCAACCCTTATAATATCAACCTGACCTCTCAGGCTTGTCTGTCCACTCAGACCAGGGTCGGAGCTAAGAGCTCTAGATAAAGTGATAACGGTCAACCCTTATAATATCAACCTGACCTCTCAGGTTTGTCTGTCCACTCAGACCAGGGTCGGAGCTAAGAGCTCTAATGAAATGATACGGTCAACCCTCATAGTGCACTACGTAGTTTGCCTGACCTCTCAGGCTAGGGTCGGAGCTAAGAGCTCTAGTAGCGCCCTCACGCTACTCTAGCTAGCATATTTATTGGTCAACCCTTAAAATAAACATTCATAACAATACATTAATCAAATTCTCTTCCCAAAACAATTAATTAAAACAATTCCTTGTCATATATGCATAAAACCAATTTCCAACGAAGTCTCGGGTTCAATTCTATTCGTAGGACGGCCCTCACCGTCTATAACCATTTTCGGAAGAAATAGAAAATTGAGTAATAATGTAAATACGTTCAAGAACCCGAGAAGGATATAATTTTCGGAAACAATCATAAACACCATGCAATTAACTCAATAATTAAGGCATGCATTTATTTAAAATAATATGTCCACTCACAGTACTAATGTGACCTTCCCGCTCGGAAAGCTCCTCGAGCGAAACCCTCGAACTACCCGCGTAGTCGAGCCCGTCTCACGTCCGTCCAGAGACTGTACAACAAATCATCAAATTAGTCATACCACAGTTGACTTGGTCTTTTCCTAGTTTGACCAGGAAATCCTATTTGACCACATGTTGACCAAGTTCCTTTCTTATAGCACTTTAACCTTTGTAACTTTCTTTCCCGGTTATCGACTCTTGACTCAATTTACCGGAAGTCCGACTCAGCTTCCGAACTTTCCTTTATTACTTTAACTTGACGTTAGGGTGTCACGTAATAAGTCGTTGAATTACTATGGACACCCATTCAACCATTTCACCAATACCTTAGGAGTCCTTAAAATAATCCTTAAACCTTAACCGGCAATAATCGATGGTCGGAATAATATTTAATTATCCGCCAATAATACTAAACTAGAACAATTCCAAAACCTAACCAAAACATCTCCAAAAATTACCAAATTTTAACCATAGACTCCTCACAATATGTACTAATTAATGGACATGAAAAACTGCCCAAAAAGTGGCGGCACCGCCGCCAGCTCCGCCGCCACCGGCGGCCGCCGGCAGAAATTCCGGCCAGAATTCCGGCGACCTCGGATCGCCACCAAATTTTACCAGTAGCTTCGTCTCGTCAATTGGGACAACTTTCTAGTTCAACTCGAAGGCCAATTCGGCCTCTAACTAGGTCAAAAACTCGATGAACAGTAGACCCCGAAAAATTACACTACCAAACTTCAAATCCTCAATTCTCCCTACACACTTCAAATCGAGCTACCAAATTCTAGGGGATTGTAGTACACCTAAAACCCATCCTAAACATATAAAGAACTCAACAATTGGTGATCTAGGGAGGGAGAAATTCAATCCCGAAAATCTACTGTACACACCAAGAACAAATCGGAATTTCTCCCGATTTACGGCGAGTTAGGTCGGAAAGCTTACCTAGGATTGAAGTAGACTCAGAGGCCGAACTTTTGGGACCGGTGTGGTGGCCTGAGGTGGCCGAACGGCGGCGCTGTGGCAGCCGGAAGCTCCGGCAGCTTTTCCGTCGGGGAAGAGGAGAGAGAAGCCGGGTGAAAAATCTGATTTTTCACCCCGGTAACTCCTATATATAGCCGTTTTACCGCATAGTAACTTTATACTTTTGTTCATAACTTTCTCATACGAACTCCGATTTGAGCGTGCTACGTGTCTATGAACTCGTAACGACGCCCTCTACAACTTTCAAGAAGGAAGTTTTCCCAAATTCTTGACTTAACGAAAAGTCAACTTCACGATCATTGTACGGTTAAACGGTCACTTTAAATGGTAAAAGACCAAAGTAACCAACCGTAAAATAATTCTAGGATCGGGGTGTGACACGTATACAAGGCATGGACCATCAAATATCCTAAAACACTCCCCCTTGTGTCGCGTGTCTTCATGCCGGAATGGTGTTTACTGTGTTGCCTCATCAAAACCTTGTCAAGTAACAAAAACTCTGTGGGAAAACTAAACCTTGGTCGAAAGGAAAATAGTACAACGCACCAACTACTCCATTGAGAACTCGCCATGTGATGCTCCCCCTGATGTGTACTTCAATCGGATTTTCCTGATGAATTGTGCATTCCAACATGTATCTCAAGAGTAAATGTGAGCCAAGACTTGAACAAGTCTGCCATGATCAACCACAAATGGGGATCAATGGTCTTAGCGGTGCATGTAATCTTCCCATGTTAGTAGGGGTGGGCAAATATCCGATTTTCAACCGAAAAAACCATCTGAAAAACCGGGCCGGATAACCGAACCGATTAAAATGGGTCAAAAAATAACATAAACCGGTCTAAACCGGTTTGAATCGGATTGGTTCCGGTTTAGCCTAAAAACCGGTCCGAATTAACGAATATTTTATATTTGGTGTTATATATATTTTTAATACGTGTTACTTTATTATTAGTCAATATATTTCTTATTATGTGTCACCTTAAGAAGACAAAATTTATTTATTAAATTATACGTATTTATATACACACTCATATAAACTCACATTTTTGAACAAATATACTATTAAATATATATATATATATATATATACTTTGACATATAATTTAAGCATGACTGTAAATTCGTGAAAAAATAATAATTGAGAGAAAAACCTAGAACTATATACGTTTTAATTTTTATAGGGAAGAAAGACAAAATAATAATATTTTTTTAAAATGTCTCATCTTATTGTTTTAAAATTAGGTTAAATCCGAAAACGATCCAACCCGATCCGGTTGATCCAATTTTAAAATTTGGTTCCGGATAGAAGTTTTACAAATCCGAATAATTCGGATTGGATACGGTTTGGACCAAAAACCGATCCGAATATGCCCACCCCTACATTTTAGGTCAATACACTTTGTCGACATATCAACAAACGTATGGTTCGATAAACTCATCATCTCACGTCCTCATGTACACTAGTCTAGTCATTGTAGAGATCTCTTTCTATGAATTGGATTTTGACGTTGAGGCGTCCCTCAACGTTAGTCACAATTCAGACTAACATGAGACAGAGTGAGTATCACTGATCAATGGACCAGTAGTGCCACACTCGTTTTCTCTCTCAGTGCGAGTGTGTATCGAACCCAAGGGCCTCAACCTAACCTTTAGGGAGCCACAAGGCCTAGGACACCATGCTGCCACATTATGGCGCCTTGTACCACAACGCTTGCAAGCTAAAACGTTGTGACTCTAATACGATCGCTGGCACTATGGCAAACAACGTTCCAGTACTCGAAATCAGCCCCCAACGTTTGGCATGGGGGTAGCGTCATGACCATCTCAATATAATCGCGCTATGGCATCAAGACCACCTCAATATGGTCGAGTCATGTCCTCTTGGTAGGACATCCTTCCTTACAGACATATGCAACATTGATCTCGTCACTATAGTTCTATGAGGATCATGTTGAGATTTAGTGGCGACCAACCACGACATTCACGTCGTTCCCACTTGAACCCTGGTGTTCGTATCTCCTCCTAACGGCGAGAATACAGTCTCAAAGTGACAATCCACAGTGTAGTGGTTAAGGAGATCGTCTGTCAAGGAGCTTAAGGTGGAGAGCACCAAAGTGACTCCTATCCAACCTTAAAACACATTCATCTCATGCGACACATCATCATTGGGCACTGTGGCAGTCCAATTTATCACATTGTGGAACTTAAGGCTTGGAGATCCGTTACTATCCGGCCGAGTTCAAGGATTACAACTTCATGTCAATCCTAGCACACAGTTACGAGCAGTCATGCATCAATGCAATGATGGTAAGTCGTGGACGAATTAATACATGTTTGCATGTCCCTCTTCAGGGATGGGTAGTAAGCCCATAGATACATAAGCAGCATGTGGTAGACGATGGTGCAACACATGACCAATGTGTCAGCCCTTCAACCAACACCATAAAAGCGTATACGGTATTCATACGTTGGTTGCATCGGTCTACAAAATCCTTCTTTAGATTTTTAATAAGAATGATATCTTTTGTGACATAGCATAAGAGGATCTTTCACCTTACTTAGCTAAAGAACAAGTTTTACACAACGAAACCATGAGTATCGTGAGGCTGCAAAGGACATCATGTCGGAGTACAAACACAACATACAATCATGACGTAGTTTCATTGGACGCCCAAAAATATCAAACAATTCTGGCTCGCATATCTCTCCCTGTATGACCAAAATGTCATAGTTTGTCTGAGTCAATTGTCCAAAATCTACTTATTGGCGATACCTTAGCACTCATGCTCTTCTCCATGATGCTCCAATTGGCACTCATGAGAAGTATACACAAAAGTCTCAATCATTCTCATCACGGTAATCGTTGGTGTGTATGTTCATAACACACTTCAATGTTCGATTGCCTCTCTCACCATAAGGAGAGCATTTGTGGCTTTGATCATCGAGTCAAAGGCATCAAGAATTGATTTAACCATGTCATAAAAGATAGTGAAAATCCAACCGAACTTAGTCACAAAAATGATTCACAATCTGCGAAGAGTATGCAGTTTTTGTGCAGTATGACCTATACTCACTAAAACGGCCATAACTCTCTCTTCTAGATGGATATGAATGAACCGCTTGAACTATTAGAAACTATATTCACATAGCTTTCCAACGATATAAATTGAGCGTTCTATTTCATCCGGAGTTGGTCTGGGAGCTCTGATGAAGTTAAGGTACAATAGGTTACAGTCTGCCATCTGGCAGCATGACCTGTATGCACTTAAACTGTCATAAATATTTCGTCGGGATAGGTATGAACGAGTCGCTTAAACCAATAGAAACTAGGATCACATAGATTTCCAATGATATAAAATAGGGCTTCTAGTTCATCTGGAGCCGTTCATAAAACTTTGACGAAGTTACGATACAGTAGGTTCAACTTACTGTGTTCGCAGATTTTGACATGATGAAGCTTTCAACTTTAAAGTGGCATCGCAGGAGTTCTCCTCGGTCAAAAGAAAAGCATACATATGACATTACAAGTCTTCAAAATCCATAAAGGACGACATTTGGTAACAACATCATGAGGGGATCCAAAATCAAGTGAGTAGGTAACCTTTGCTGAGGTTAACCACGTCATCCGATGATAGAAAATCTGCTGTTAGGTGAAGACTAAACCACAAACATTAGCACACCTTCATAAGGCCGTGCATGATCATGTCATAGCATGAATACACTTATCGAACCAACGATTTCATCGAGGTCTCATTTAGCTTGGAGAAAATCAAAGAGTCCTTCATGACGTCAAATGTCAGAAGCATCCATTTGATGTTTCGTACACCCTTTTGTACGTTTATTGTATGCAGTCATTCTTACAAGTGAGCTTGAAAATCATGAACCGGTGATCTAAGGATCCAGAACCGGGATGTCTAGAGCCATCTTGAGGAAATAGGCACCTGACAAGGTGCATAAATGCAAACCCGTGTGCAACAAATTTCCTAGTAACATGACCTTTGCTCAGGATTGTCTGGGCAGTCCCACCGTCTGCATGAAACTTAATTTCTCCACATACCATACCTATCGAAAAAGGTAGATACGTGAGAAAAAGACATAAACACCGAAGGCAACAATCGAAGGCAACCGTGTGCATTGCAGAATTCCTGGCAGCATGACCTTTTCTCACTCAAATAGTCATAACTCCTTCGTTAGAACGGATATGAACAAACCGCGAAAACAGTTGGAAACTAGACAGACGTAGATTTCCAGTGATATATAGTTTGCATTCTATTTCATCCGAAACTATTCACAAAGCTCTTCAGAAGTTTCTATACAGAGAGTGGTAGATTCACTGTTTTTGTTTTTGAATGTCCACTTTTGCAGCTTGCACGTATGCCAATGCACTAGGCACTCGAAAACATTCGGAAGCGCATTGTACCTACACATATGCCATTGCGCTAAGCACTTGGCAATATTTGGTAGTGCATGAGGAGCCACACATATGCCGGTGCACCGAGCACTCGACAACATTCGGTGGATGTACACTCTCTAGCCCATGGCGCATGGAATGGGGCAGTAAGGGGCTTGGCAGCTTGTCTCAAGTGCACAACATGAGATGCACAGAGCTCGGCACTGGTGCCCAGTGCTCAGTAGTCGGTGTCCTGTGCACGTCCTCGAGTGTTATGTGCTATGTAGCTCACTTAGTGCTTGTCCTTGATGTAAATGCACATCAATTGGTGATCAGTGCACGGTCCCTTGTGTTCAGTGTTAACATCTGGTGCTTAGTGCTCAACACCTAATGCACAGTGCACGATAGTTCATGTGTAGAGCACAAAGCAACAAACACATAAATGTCGACATCTGACAAATAGATGGTGCCATTTCTCACACAACATGAAGCAACTGACACATAGGGGGCGGCAACTAACACACAATATTGGTAAAAACAATCAAGGGGTAGTAGCTAGCATACATGGTTAGTAACAGGCACATTGGGTGTCAACAGGCGTGTGACTATCGGTAGCTGGCAGCCAGGTGCACATGGGCTCGGCAGCGTGCACGGCAGCTCGACAACCATGCCGGCAGCTTGTGTAGCGCTCAGTAGCTTCTAAGTAGCGCTCAATAGCTGCATGCCTTTAGCATAAAACAGTGTTGCTCAGCTTCTAATCTCCATTTGAGATTTAGAGCGGCATTCAAGGGTTAATATGTAAGTGAGCGGCAAATTGCCTTGCTCATGCATACAATACCAAACTGTTAAGACTTGAGAGTGGTCATCTCGCTTTATAGGTTGGAGTTTCAGCGTAGGAAGTAGTGGCTATAACTCGAGCAAAATCTAGGTCATGCTCGGCATCTGGGTGCTCAGTGGTTGGAAACTAGCACTCGACAGCTATGCAACACTGGTCCTCTGTAGCTGGGCGCTAGGCGCACGACAGCTAGGCGCTAAACGCTCGGCAGCTGGGCAACCTGTGCTCTGCAGCTTCGCGGTGGTGCTCTGCAGCTAGACGCTAGGCATCCTGCACCGGTAGCTGATTCTCCTACCATGTTCTCAACGAGACTTCTACCCGAAGAAAAGTGCTAAAGTTAATCAAACACAACGCGGGTTCAAGGAATGAGCTGATTGTCCAATTCTGAACTCTCATTAATAGCATAACACAAACCAACGTTGGATACCTCACAACGTGTACCTAAAAATATCTTTGGTGCATGGTGCACGACAACTAGTGCTCGGCAGCTGCCCTAGGCAGCGCTCGGTAGCAATCGGCAGTCAGCGCTCGACAGTGCATAGCAATTTGTGCGCAGGGCTTCGGCAACTGGTAGCCACGTGCATTTATAGTGCCTGGCAACAGCGCACGTGTGAACATGAGGTGCCAGACAGTAGCGCGACGCAGCACCTAGGCAGGTGCACATACGGTGCCTGGCAGCAGTGCACGAGTGCACAGGGAAAAGCCCTGTCAGCAGCGTGCACACGTACAGAGGCATGTGCACATACGGTGCCCGGCAGCAGCGCACGCGTGCACAAGGGCAAGCCCTGGCAGCAGCGTGCACGCGCACAGAGGCAGGTGCACATACGGTGCCCGGAAATAGCGTGCATGCACACAGGGGCAGGCCCTTGCAACAGTGCTCAGCAGGTGAGCGCAACAACATAACAGTCAGTAGGTGCACGCGGCAGCACAACGGTTAGTAGGTGCACGCGCCAGAGCACATCACTCGACTGCAGCGCACGTGTGCCAGGGCACAACGCTCAGTAGTTGTGCACGAGCCAGAGCACAGTGCTCGGCAGCAGCACACAGCGAGCAGCATGTGGGCTAGTGGTGCCGGTAGCCAAATGCACATATGTTTTAGGATTTCCATAATAACCTGTAAAGACAAACGTCACAAACATAGAATGAGGATAGAGAAGGGAGGAAAGGATTTTATCTTCCCCGAGGTTATTGAACTTTGAAATTAGTCAAAAGTAAAGCTTACTTACTAGTCTGTCAAATAGACTGTATTTATATAAGCTGCTTCATACTTTCATGCTCAAATCCATGCGCGTTCGGCGATCGTTCGCATCGTAAATTGTCGATGCGGGGAGACCATGAAACACATGAAAAACATATGGTTAGTTAAACTTGCCATAAAACAGTAGCAAAGTGTTGAAAAACATCAACCATATGGAGGATTCAAAGAGAAATTAGGAATACAACCCATTTTTCTTAAGGAAAAGTGATTCTCATGCGCGTTGTAGTTATTGGGAGGACCGGTTCACCCACATTTGATCTGGTTTTGGGGGTGCCCTTTTGACTGAAGAATCCTGACATCCTTGTGCATAACTGCTCCAAATTTCGCAAAAATCGGACTTCGAAAAGTGCCCGAACCGGTTGCTTGAACAGTTCGTCCGGTCTGAGGATTCCGGCCGGTTCTTGGTATGAGGCAGGCGACGTTAGATTCGTGAGTACAATATCTTCAAGTTCTCTGTTGGTGACGAAATCCAATTCGGATTTTATTTTGTCGATAATGGCTTGTGAAACCTGGAGCAGATTTTAGGGTTTCTTGGTGCGCAGGTGCACAACAAGTGCACGAGGAGTGCACGGCGGTGCCCTGAAGGGTTCACAGGGGTGCGCAGGAGGTGCGCAGTGGTGCCCAAAAGGTGTGCAGCAGTGGTGCCCAAAAGGTGCGCTGCAGTGCACAGGCATGCGCGTGACAAAATTTTCTCTTTTTGGGTGGTGGTCTACTTGCTCTTTTTAAGGTTAGAGCTAAGTGTTTGATAACGTGTTGTAGAATAATATTGAGAGAATGAATTCTCATTATCTTATTGATAGAATGAAGCCCCTTTATATAGAGAAATACATGGGTCTCTTGGGCTATTACATGAGCCAATGAGCTTATTACATGGATATGTGTAAAACTCTATTACAACATAGTTTACTACATATAGTCCGTATACAAGACATGGACCAAGACACACATATATATCAAATATCCTAAAACATTATAATATTTTTCTTTAATTATATTTTTTTAAAAAAAATATAATATATTTAACCCCTCCAAATATTCGCTTATATTTCTGCCACTGACTATGTTGGTAAAAGTAGAATTAAAAATACCAAATACTACTGTACCATCTAACAGATTCTTAATTCCTTTCTTAACTCTAGGAATTAAACCGAGTGTAACTTCACACAATTGTTTCAAAATATCTGTGGGTTGTCTTGCACTCTTTGAATGACTGATTGTTTTTGACTAAAGAATTTGAATGACCAATTAACCGCATTTAAAAAATGCCACCCAAATTCGTTGATGCACTGCAAATTAATCATGGCCACGTGGAAATACTACATACTGACGTGTGTCACATACTCATTGAGATAAAATTGTCAAGAATACCCACACCAATTTGATAATAGCACAATGATCTAATGCAGTAATGTGGTCATCTTTATTCACATGATAACATCATTTGTGCAATCAAAAGAAGCAGTGCTACAATTTTCAGACCTGTTCTGTCATACATTCTATCTCTACCTACAACATAACCAATGCTGGTTAAGTCGAAGCTGGGCATGAACGAGCTGTTATAGCCCTTACTATAGTGAGATCTACTAAGCAGTTATAAGTTTATAACCAATGCTTTACACGCCTATAATGGGATCTAGTCTAATATAGTGGCAATGTGGCATATCATTGGCGCCATTCCTAATTCTAGCTATGGACAAAGAAACATGGTTTCAGAAGTACTAGCTTTATTGACTGTATTGTCTTCCCACATTTGCTCCCATTTGGGGAGTTTCCATATCAGAATGTCGCCGTAGGGATCAGCTTGCTTCACATCCACAAACCCTCTAGTTTTCAACACCTGCAAACCAGACAAAAGTATTATGTTGAAGACACTCAAACCTTTGTGATTAACATGTTTGAAGTGCAGTGTTTTCACTCTGTGCAGAAGGAACAAAGAGATCACAGAGATCATACCAGTGTCTCATAGAATAGCATTGCACTTTCTTTCTTGGTCCTTCGTTCTGCAACCTCCAACAGGTTCACTTCTTTTTCTCCGCGACTTTTGCAAATCGTAAAGTGCCTGTGCAAGTACCTCGCCACCTTTCTGTATGCACAGAAGTTAACAACATAAAGATAATGCTTTCAAGAAAATAATGTACACCAGAAGAATCTCAAGAGGCGAATCCACAGTACCTGGCTCTCACTGAACACCCGTCTACAACAAAGAAAAGTTCCAGGGTTCACACATTAGTGCCGCAAAACAAGAAGTACAAAATCAAACAAAAAGTCAGCTAATAAAGACCCTTGATTTCTTACCAGGTTCAGGATTAACCCCTTCACAAATTTCAGCCTCCTGAAACGTATTAAAAAGAAAAGAGTCAACAATTTGATTCCATATGTAAATGTGCCTTAAGCAGTATAACATATAGCAAAATCGATATTATGCATATCAGCACACCCTGACATGGCCACCAATAAGCAGTAGCAAAGTTATCCTAATTTTCATTTGAGGAAACTCTATTCTAGACTTCACATACTTTACCTCAGTCAACAAAATGAAGTCATGATCTTGATCTCTATCCAGAGATGGTACTTCTACATTTCCAGAAAGGAAATCTTGCTCTGCTCCCATAAATGGCTCTTTTTCTATCCTCCCAGATGTCTCGGGTCTTACTAGATCAATATCAGGAACCTCGGGACTCTTTGGACTATGAAATGATTTGACTGATTTTGAACGAAGAACAGGTGTATCTGGTGCAATTTCAGCTTGTTCTATTCTAACAGTACATGGATATTCCAACACATCTGAGTCTTCTGGAGGTTCAACAATTCCTGTTTCTACAACCTCTATTTGTTCCGATATACCAGTTCTTTGACAGTCCAACAAATCTAACTTCTCTGGAGTGATCTTTACTTTACTAAGTTTCCTTTTGCATAAAAGGCATCTGAGCTCTTGTGAAACGTCTGATTGAATCACATAAATAGGGTCATGAATGAGTTCACAACTAATGGACCAGAAAAGAAATAACGACAGTAAACTCACTAGATATCAATGGCTCCAAGAAATTCTGGGCAAGATTTCCAAGTTGACAAGTTTGCCAAACAGCATGAGCATTTTTGGGAACTTTTCTTCTTTTAGCAACCAAGTCACTAGCATCATGTATGCTTTGCCTTAATACCCTGTAAGAAATTTATGGTTTTCATTTCATGCTCAACTAATAAAAGATTGTAATACCAAAAATGGTGGATGCACCAAATATTATTTATATTTTTAGGCAAAACAGGAGCATTTCAACTTGACATATATAGAGGAGCAGTAAACCATCACTTACTCGCTAGGCAGCACTACTATATCATCAAATACACATTTTCTTTTCCTACAAATCTGAGCTGACCGCTTAGAAGCTGGTCTGGGAACAGCCACCAATTTTGGTGTAGTAACCCCTGCATTTGGAGAAAATAAATAACAAGTGAAAATCTGAAATAAGATGTGGAACAAAGCATAAATCTGAAACGATAATAGGAATTGGAAGAATATGAATTTGAAGAAAATCATTAGTTGAGAAAATCTAACCTAGAACATCTGCCTGCTTGGCGTCAGGACTGCCATCATATTCAACTGAGAGGGGATCTGGATCTTCTTCGGGAATATTTTTCATGGTGTCTGGTGCCATCATGTCCAGTACCTTCGTTGGCTCTTCATTATGATTCCCTTCTCCATATGAACAAACAAGTTCTTGAGGTGTCTTGTCCCCATATAGCACATCAAGGTCCAGAAATTCTTCTTGAGCCTTTAAGTTTCTTAGACTATGCTCTTCTTCTGTAATCTGAAAACTCAAATTCTCTGGTTGCACCAAGTCTAATTCCATCATCTCCTCTCGATCACTTTGATGATCCTCACCAGTTATCACATGGCAGGAAGATTCTCTATCATTCCCACAAAGGATCTCATGGTTCTGAACTTCTTCCTGAATTCCATCTTCAGGCGCTACTATTATATCTGGAGTCTTTATCATTTCTCCATTAGTTTCATTATGTTCACCGCATTGCTTGAATTGGTTTTGAGGCTCTTTCTCAATGCCAATAAATGTATTACTGTCGACACATTCTTCTTGAGAGAACCTATGCCATTGAAGCTGTTTTACAATTTCTTCCGACACATCTCCATTACTTGATGTTCTTAACTCCATATGAAAGTCCATCAGGTGAGATGAAAGTACACTGGAGATAAAAATTATGTTGAAAATGAATAAAGGATAGAAAACATGATGTCAAGAATTACTAATCTCTGAGCATATTAAATGGTTTTACATACCTTCTGACTGGGGAGTAATAAGTAGAGAATATACTGTGGCAGGCACCAAATTCCACATGATCATACTACATAAAAAGAAACTGAAATCTCAGGCACTACACTGATAAAACTTGATCATAACAATGAATCGCTAATAAGGAACTTTGGATAATATTAGCATTTAACTACTATGGTTATAAGAAAATACAAGACTTGAGAAAGAAGTGTCTCTTCTGCCCACAAAAGAAGAAAACTAAACCTTATGGAATGATTTCATGCCAAATGAGAAGAAGTAAAATGAAAGTATATTAAGCTCAAAGGATCTGATAAAATAGTATGCGACTAACCATATCTGATGAAAGTCGTCCTATTCCATTCCAGTTTGCACATTCTGTTTCAAATCATGCTGAAATTTAAGAAGTTGTACAAACTAAAATAAAGTCATGAAACATCAAGGACCAAAATTTTGATACCTATAAGCGTAATATCTTTGTGAGACGCCAAATGTTGACTGAAATGTAATGAAACATAAGCGTTAAGTCTGATTACTAAACACAGAGATATCACTGATTACACGAGAGATATTGAGATATGAAACTTACCTAGTGACATCTTCAAGGCTGCCCATATCAAAAGCATCAAGTTCAAATTTGTCCGGTATGGTAATAGAGTGATAAGATGCACAGAGCATTTCTGTAGGTGCATTATCATTTGTGATAACAACAAATTTCTTGATGTCTATTAGCACTTTATTGCAATCATCAGAAAGATATTCCACTTTTCTCGAGTATATTCGAACAACACCAAGAAGTAGGTAGGCTAGTACTCTATATGCAACACCATCCCATTCATCCTCTAAAATTTTATCTGCACAACAGAATATGAACTTAGGATGTTGAATTTTGAATGTGATGGCATGAAGTCAATGTACTTAAGCATTTCTCTTGTCAACCATAATTCATTTCACTTCTAATTAGATATAGGCATTACATAATCAAGAACCTCACCCAATATTAAACTTTTGATTTCACTTCTTATAGTCTTTAAAGTTTTGGATCCCATTTTCAGATATGACATCCACTTCCTAGCCATATAGAACTTCGTTATAGCAAACAACAAACCATTGATTCTAAGTAATGTTTACGGGTCTATTTTCATAATAGCAAAAGTCAATTACAGAGCGGCTGAGAAACACAGCTGGATTATGGATAGCTCTATCTAATGCCATACCCAGAAAGAATGTCTCCAAATTAATGTTCTTTTTCGTTGCACAAAACCAATCTATTTAAATATCAAAAGAACTTTGAGCCTCTAAATCTGGAATGTCCATGAGGACAAAGCACCCTGTCCAGAAACTTTCCTCTTCCTAACAGTATAAGCATTACAAGTTTACAAGTCAATTAAATTTCTACACTGAAAATGGCAACTAAACAACATAGCCACACTATTCATTCCAATTAAAAACACAAATCAGCAGAGGCCCCAAATCATAAAAACGAACACACACAGTAACCCTCTGGTTGGTGATTGAGCAATCAAGTACAACCAGAAACAAATTAACAGCAAGTAAGTTCTCAAACATGTTCTCAGAACCAAACCCATTTCAAAAATTTAATCTTTCAGTGTGATTTTTCCCTCTTCGTTTTCAAAACCCAAAATCAAAATCTCAAAAAGTGAAGAGAAAGAGAAATTTACCAATAGAAGCTAAAATGTCAGTGTCTGTGATCTGGGTCTTCTTAAGCTTCTTGAAACAATAAGCAGCTACCCATATGGCGCCCAAAGGCCCTCTTCTTGCTAACAAGCTCTGTGAATAGACCATTGTAATTTGTAAAGCTTTGAACTTTACTCTTTTCTGGGTTTCACTTTGTGTCTCTTCTTTGGTTTATCAGAGACAAAAATTCAAATCTCGAGTGGAAGAACTGAATGGCAACTAGTTTGGAAGGTGTTTATAGGCAGTTTGGTTATACTCTTTTCAAATTTTGCTTCTTTTCTCACAATTATGGTAAGAAAAAAGCTAAAGGGTTGAAATTTATTCTTGAAGTTTCTACCCAATTTGTGAATTAACTGGCTGTAAAAGGAATAAAGGATAACCACGGCTCAGAAATGTTGAAGTTCAAATTTTACTGTGTCGGTCAATCGTGATTTTAAGCCAGATTTATCAGATGAGAGTTCCCCATGACTGGATGATCTTCTAAATGAGGAAACCAAAGACTGAGGCCCCATGACTGGATCTACCAAATGAGGAAACCTGTGACATGCATGACTGGATCTCCCAAAAGGGAACCTAAGAGAATAAAGCATTCGACACTTCAATTGCGGCTTTATGTAGAAAAAAAATAGATGAAGTAAAATCATAAAAATATAAAATTGGCTTTTCCTAATTATACAGATTGACAACAGGACTTGTTTTTCTGATCAAAAAAGAGAAGTTATATTTCATAGCCAACAAACTACAATACAGAGTATATGATAGCCTCATTAAACCTAACAATAAGCTAGAAATAGTACCACACTCTAATCTCATAACAAAGACTCAATCACATGACTCCTGCACTATAATATAACTAAATCAATCTAGCACTTGCATCCACCAATAAGTGGGGAAAACTAAAGATAGGGCAAACCTGAAAATACTATGGACTGCTCTATTGCACTCCCTTAGAACATATCCCCACTTACACGACTGAAAGTGTTGAATATATGCTTTAGCCTCCTCTACTAGAACTCCATCACCACTCAAGTCTTCAATATTAGAGTCTAACGCATTAAACACATTTATTGCATCACCTTCAATCTCAATATGAGTAAAACCTACCTGAATGCAAAAGTGTAAACCATTCACCAGCGCCATCAATTCACACGTGTAGGGGTTGGGATAACCCACTCTAGGAACTGCTAAAACTCCAATGCAACTACCTTTCTCATCTCGACATATGGCCCCGTACCAAACAGCCCTAACTCCACACTCAAACCCCATCTATATTGACTTTCACTACTCTCGCCAACCAGACCTGTTTTTGGACTTCAAAAAAAATCCGTTTTTGAGTAGTTTAAAAACTCAACTATTGAATAGTTAAAAACTCAACTATTAAACAACTTAGTTTTAAATAAACACCTTAAATCGTGATTATTTAAATTAAAAAGTTAGAGATAAACAAAATAGTGATTATACGTTATTTTAATTCTCAAAACTCAAAATCGAAGTAGCTGAACTTCGAACTATATCATTACATGTAAGAAAAGAAAATACAATCCTTTAGGTGGCAAGGTAATAGAAGTCGATTGTTTCCGGGTAAACTTGTGGCCCCTTTAGCGGGTTGCACGGTTCCAGAAATAGCGAACTTCCTTGTACTCCGAGTTTTCCTGTGTAAAGAACAAACACGTCAAAGGGCGTCCCCGGGTTTACCGAGGGAAGCCACTCCGATGCTTAAGTCAGACACTGTCAGATAAGCAGAAAACTCAAGAGTAGTTAAGGGATTGTCCGTCCGTTTACCGGGAGGTCCTCACCGGTATTTATAGTAGCATTAAAGGCAGCACTTTGTCTTTTTCCAATGTGGGAATGAACTCCCTTGCTTTGCCTCAACTTTACAATGAACTGGGCCCTGACAAAGGACCCAGAGTGGCTTCTCACATCTGACTGGGCTTTGACCCTGTAAACAGTACTTCAAGCATAATAAACGATGCATATTTAACAATTGGGAATTTCTTAACATTTGCGGTCGTGATCCGTGCCAAGGGTTGAGCTTCTATCCACTTGGAATTATAGTCCACTGAGACAATGGCATGTTTGAGCTGTCCCGGAGCTGTGGGTAGAGGCCCGATGAAATCAATCCCCCACATGCAAAATGGATATGGAGAAATTATTACTGATAGTGGGACTGATGGGGCACGGGGAAAGCTTGCAAATCGGTGACATTGAAGACAGGAATCTACGACGACTCTGGCATCGTGTTCCAAAGAAGGCCAGTAATATCCCATTCTTAGGGTTTTGAAAGCCAGGTTACGGGCTCCAAAGTGATTTCCACATATCCCGCTATGAAGCGACTGCAAAACCCGGTCTCCTTCCTCGGGTGTAATACACTTCAAATCAGGAAAAGTTTGTCCTCGTCGGTACAGTTTCCCATCACGGATACTATACCGCG
The DNA here is from genome assembly GCA_951800085.1 of Comarum palustre. Lineage (NCBI taxonomy): Eukaryota > Viridiplantae > Streptophyta > Magnoliopsida > Rosales > Rosaceae > Comarum > Comarum palustre. Next base: position 743,909 of record OX637574.1, on the reverse strand, counting down.
CCGCTCGAACCCGTAGTCGTTTGGCCGCTACCGGGTCCTCAGGTAGGGTTCCATGTTGGATGAAGTTGATGAACTCATCCATCCAAGACGGTGGCGGGTTTGCCTCTACCGCGAAAATCTCAGAAAAGGAGAGTGAGATGCTTGGTTTCTCCAATGTCTCGACCAGTAAGCTTTTAAACTCGGTATTGGAATCGTCCCCTGTTGCAATCCTAGCCAGGGTATCTGCTCTCACATTCTGCTGCCTCGGTATCTGAGTAACCTCAAAGGTGTCAAATTTCTCCAGCAAGAAAGCCGCTAACTTTTGATAGGACGAAAGATGTGCTTCCTTTGCCTGAAATCCGCCGTTAACCTGCTGCACTACCAGCTGTGAATCACTTAGTATGCGGAGATGCCGGGCGCCCATATCTTTAGCGAGTTGGAGCCCTTTGATTAGGGCTTCGTACTCAGCCGTGTTGTTTGATGCTTTGAAGTTAAAGCGTAAGGCATAGTCAAACATATTACCCTCCGGGTCTACCAATGTAATGCCTGCTCCACATTGCCTCTGATTGACTGATCCATCTACAAATATCTGCCAACTCTCCGGTTCAGCAACTGTTGTAGGAAGAGTTTCAGCAACTGTTGAATCTGCTGGGATTAACTCGGCAATGAAGTCTGCTGCTGCCTGCCCTTTGATTGCCGTTCGCGGTTTAAAGTGCAAATCATGCTCCCCCAACTCAATTGCCCATTTGACCAGTCTTCCCGAAGTCGTCGGGTTTTGCAGAACCTGCCGTAGCGGTTGGTTGGTGAGTACATGGATGGAATGTGCTTGAAAATAGGGTCTTAACTTCCTTGCTGCTACAACCAAGGCCAGGGCCAGTTTTTCAATATCTGGATAACGAGTTTCAGGATCATTGAATCCTTTTCCAGTATAGTAGACCGGCAGTTCTTCAGAGTCTGGCTTTCTTATCAAGGCACAACTGACAGCCGTTTGAGACACCGCCAGGTACAGATAGAGTATTTCCCCAGGGTTTGGTCTGGATAAAGAAGGGACTGACCCCAAGTATTCCTTCAACTTTTCAAAAGCTTGATTGTGCTCTTCCTGCCATGTAATCCGCTCGCGGTGTTGACTCTTGAGAATTTTGAAGAAGGGGGCACATTTATCTGTTAACCTGGATATAAACCGGGATAAGGCTACCAGCCTGCCAGTAAGTTGCTGAACTTCATTCCTGGTTTTTGGCGGTTGCATGGCCAAGACGGCTTGAATTTTGTCGGGGTTTGCCTCAATTCCCCGAGCGCTGACCATAAACCCGAGAAACTTTCCTCCCGAAACACCGAACACACATTTCTCCGGGTTTAACCTCATCCCCTTACTCAAGGCAATGTCGATGACGGTCTCCAAGTCATCCGGGTGTTTGCTTGTTTCCCGGCTTTTGACCAGCATATCATCTATATAAACTTCCATAGTATCCCCGAGTTGGTTTGCAAACATGCCCACTACGAGGCGCTGGAACGTGGCTCCTGCATTCCGGAGTCCAAAAGGCATCACTCTGTAATAATACATCCCCTTGTCTGTTGTAAAAGATGTGTGCTGTTGATCCGCGGAATTCATCGGAACTTGGTTAAATCCCGAGTATGCATCTATAAAGCTCAACTGGGGGTGGCCCGCGGTTGAATCCACCAGTTGATCAATCTTTGGAAGGGGAAAACTATCCTTCGGGCAAGCCTTATTCAGATCTGTGTAGTCGACGCACATCCTCCACTTTCCGTTTGCCTTCTTGACCATCACCACATTGGCCAACCAATCCGGGTATGTTGCATCTCCAATGAACCCGATGTCTTTAAGACGTTTAACTTCTGCTTGAATGGCTTTGTACTTCTCTGCGCAAAATGCACGACGCTTCTGTCTTACCGGTTTAACACCCGGGATAATATTGAGGGAATGCGTCATAACGTCTGGAGAAATCCCGGGCATGTCTGCATATGACCATGCGAACACCTTCTGTTTCCGGGTTAGCAGCTCAACCATTCGGGTTCTGACCTCGGGGTCAAGGCCTGTGCCAATGCAAATCTTCCTCTCCGGGTATTCTTCTGAAATCTGAATCCATTCTGTTGCTTCAATTGGGGCTGGCCGGGGGAACTTGGCAGGATACTTCTGGCTCTTCTTTTGTGCCGTCTTGCTGATGGGCAAAGAATCTGGGTCATCCCTGGGGTCATCGGGTTTGTCAAATGGAGACAAGGAAAAACCGGCCGAAAACATCTCGTGCTGGGACTGAGTTGCTATCGCGTTGCATCTGACAGCGGCTTCTTGGTCTCCGCGAATTGTAACCCAACCCCCGGGTGTAGGCACCTTCATAAGCAGCATGTGACCCGCTATAAAACTTTGTAGGCCCCAGAGTGCATCTCTCCCGAGTATGGCATTGTAGGAGGATGGGCAGTCCACAATTATGAAGGGAACTACAATTCTTGTGGACTGGTGCCCGGTTCCAACTGTAACCGTTAGCTGATCAGACCCCAACGGTTGAGTCGTCTCACCTGAAAAACTGATCAATGGCTCGTGGTTCCTATAGAGCTTATCTCTTCCTCTTTTAAACCCCTTATAGCAACTGCTGAACATGACGCTGACAGCTGCTCCCGTGTCTATTAGAACCCTCCGAGTTCTCCAGTGGTCAATCTGAAGAGTGATAATGAAAGGATCATTGTGATGCACTTTCAGCGTGTCTTCAGACTGAGAAAATGACACGGTATCCCAAGGAACCAGCTCCTTGCGGCATTCCTGACGAAGCTGCATTATCTCAAACTCCGGGCCTCTTGGGCAGAGTCTTTTGGCCCGGTGACCGGACACCCCTTGGGTGCCACCCCCGTGAATCGTCATTATCTCCCCATATACTTCAATCCGGTTGACACCTGTGACGGGTGACTTATACTGCTGTAACTTGCCGTTCTGGATCATGTACTCAATGGTGTTCCGAAGAGAAAAGCACCGGTCGGTTGTGTGGCCAGACTCGTTGTGATAGGCACAATGTTGCCCGTTGTCCGGCCCTGCCCTTTTGGGAAACTTTCTTTTTGGAGCCGGGGGAACTTCATTCCTATGGCGGTTCCAAATTTCTTCATAGGAGGCAGTCAAGTTGGTCAACACTTCATATCGAGGGATGTGAGTGTTCTTTTCCTCCCGGGTTGGATGTCTTGGGTATGGAGCCTCTCTTGGTTTCTCCCTTGGTCTGTTTGAACTTTTGCCGTAGTATCCCTGGCCACTCTTATGCTGCCCTTCCTTTTTCCATCCATCAGCTCGCTGGCTTGTGAACCCGGTGTTCGTCCGGCGTTCCCCGAAGGTGTCGTACTCGGCTTGAGCTTGCCGAGTTACTTCATTAATTAGATCGTCGTAGCACCTAAACCGCTGCTTCCTGAGCTCCACCACAAAGCGGGTTGGTTTGAGCGCCTGTAAGAACGCCTCTGATGCTACTGACTCGTCCAAGTGCCCACACTTGGAAGTTGTGGACAGCCAACGGGTTACAAAAATTTTCAAGCTTTCATCATCCCTTTGCTGGACTTTGAATAACGAAGTGGTGCTTCGGTTGGCACTAGACAGCAGGATAAACCGGGACAGGAACCTCTGTGTCAACTGACCATAGGTCTCTATTGACAAAGCCGGTAACTTGAGGAACCAACTCAATGCCTCCTCACTGAGTGTTTCCTGGAAAGCATGGCATGCTTGGGCGTCTGTGAACCGGGTTGAATCCAATTGGGACTGGAACAACTCAAGGTGTGCATACGGGCACCCCATTTCGGCATATCTCTTAATCTTAAATGGCTTCGCTTCTGGTGGCTTTTTGTCTGCTTGAACCCGTGCGGAGAATGGGCTTGCACGGGTAATAAAGGGTTGGTATTGTTGTGGTCCCGTTCCCGAGTTTAGGCGCTGCTCAAGTTGAGTCACAGTTTGTGTCAACTGTAACAGCAGCTGGGTCTGGGCATCTGCTGGGGGAAGTGGTTGATTTAACAACGGCTCTGGGGGTGGAGGAGGTCCTGTAAGATTGTGATTAAACAAAGGATTGGAGAGATGGATAATTTGTGGATTTGGGTTAGGGTGGGCAGTGGTTGGGAGAATAGCGGGTGGTATGTATGCACTGTCAAAAGTTCGCGGGTTTCCACAACCCGGAGGATTCCCTTCTGGGGTGATGATATCAGCAAGTCTGGCTGACGTCCCCATGACATTCGCTCTTTGAGTTAAGGTTGCTTGAAGAAGCCCATGCTCGGCCTGGATAGTCGCTAACTGCTCCCTTACAGTTATTAACTCGGCATGTTCTCGAGTAGATTGCTCCTTTTGAGCGAGAAAGTCCTTTTTCAAGAGCTCGAATACTGCTGCCAAATCTGTTTGGCCAAACTGGGTCCCGGAGGTCCCTGGGTTATCATCCCCTGAGAAATTAAGCCTTCTAGTTGGATCTTGTTCCCCTGCCATTTCCACCGTCCTTCGAAATACGAATTGGGAGGTCTTGAGTTCGGCTCTCAACGAGAGCACCAATTGTTTCCGGGTAAACTCGTGGCCCCTTTAGCGGGTTGCACGGTTTCAGAAATAGCGAACTTCCTTGTACTCCGAGTTTTCCTGTGTAAAGAACAAACACGTCAAAGGGCGTCCCCGGGTTTACCGAGGGAAGCCACTCCGATGCTTAAGTCAGACACTGTCAGATAAGCAGAAAACTCAAGAGTAGTTAAGGGATTGTCCGTCCGTTTACCGGGAGGTCCTCACCGGTATTTATAGTAGCATTAAAGGCAGCACTTTGTCTTTTTCCAATGTGGGAATGAACTCCCTTGCTTTGCCTCAACTTTACAATGAACTGGGCCCTGACAAAGGACCCAGAGTGGCTTCTCACATCTGACTGGGCTTTGACCCTGTAAACAGTACTTCAAGCATAATAAACGATGCATATTTAACAATTGACCACACTTGGTGTTATTTCTTGAATTGTAACCCGGTAAAGGAGAAATATTAGGTTCCACATATAAACATCGATGAAAGCAGCCGCGGATGCAGGGGTGATTTGGTGGGGCTCAAGCCCACCCAAAAATTTTGGGTTTAAAAAAATTAAGTATATATATAATATATATTTTTTTGTTCTATCAGAATTTCGAAACCCCAACTTCACTCTTCACTGAGTTCACTCTTCGATACTTCGATACTTCGATTACGACTTCAAACTTCTCAAATCTTAACCAACTTCAGTCTGAGTCTCTGTCTATCTGACACTCTTCGGTTACGACTTCAGACAAATCCGATCTGCAAAGCTTCTCTCTGGCTCAGTGGCTCTCTCTCCATCAAGTTCAGATCGGTGCCTTGGCGGGCCGGCGGGCGACTGCACTTCGACACCTCTGCAGTCTGCACCAGATCGTCGTCGTCTCAGACACGGAGACACCAGATCGACACCTCTGCACCAGAGCATCCAGATAGGCAGATCGCCACTGTCAAGCGCACTGCGCAGCGCAGAGTAAGTTTTTCAATTCCTCATATTCCGATTCAAATTCCTCATTCCCGAAGTTGCATTGGAGGGAAAATGCTTATTATATATGTCCTCCCCTAAATAGATGTATCATTTTCTTTCAATCAATAAATTTCTCTCGCAACGTCGAGATTCTTCACATTTTTTCTTTCTTTGGTTAAAAATTTCAAGCTCACCCAATATCGTAATCCTGGATCCGCCACTGGATGAAAGTGCACCCGTTTTAGTTGCAATATACAACAAAATCACTTTATCAACACCGGTCCAGGGTTCATATTTCATAGCACTTAGAAATCTTTAGAGCAAGTCCTTCAAATCTTTTGTTAACCAATCCGAGTACCACATATGCAGACTTTGGCTAAACAAGTATACATTCACAAACAGGCTAGCCGGCCAGGAAAGCCAGTCTATGTATAAAACTGATAATTGATCCGTACTCAAAGAGATAATGAAATCCATTAATTCAATGACATTTTATAATTGAGGTTACAAAAGCTAAGATACTGATATACATACTCCAATAAGTACAACCTTATTACATGCCAAACCAACTGTTCTTGATTTCCCAACCAAAGAAATGAAAAATAAAAATCAATTACACAACAGCCAAACTCTCAACATATCGATGATTTTGCATATTAATTCGACAACAAGAATCATTAACACCGGCCTTTGGAGTTAAGTCGATAGATTTAAAGGTGCTATTCCTAAGATTATAAGAGATCACTTTACCAGGAAAATGCAGCAACAGAGATGAACTTTCCTCATCTTTTTCATTTTCCTCAGGAGCAAGGGAGAGAACAACGAAACGATTCCGCCGGAAGCGCGGGTAAGCTGTGTGTAAGGGATCAAGATCAACATTGTACTTGACAAACCAGCCAGAGTAGTCTTTCCCCATCTCCAAGACTTGAAATTTAGCAAGAAACTTTCTAGGAATATCAATAAGATGCAAATGGCCACCACCATGAGACTCCCTAAAATATCTATACACAAACGACATCATATCTCGCCCCCGAAAATCAGTGAAACCATTAACAGATCCCGCACGTTCTTCATCTATGTGATAGTATGACATATCACCCTCATTGCCCACCCAATGAACTGCGCCATTGCAGTATACGCTGTCTCTGTAGAAGACATCAGGGTTATCGTCAAAAAACGTTTCAAGAAGCCTCCAACTTTGAGTCTCAGATGAATATATCTCTATGTGAGAGAACGGGCACCAGAAAGGGACAAAATTTGGTTCATCGACAAACCATAGGAAGACCACTTTGTAATGAGGTGATTTGGAAGGGTCAAAAGCCAAAGCGTAGCCAAAGATTCGGGGATAAACAGTAGTGGCAGCAGCAGCAGCTGGAGGAGTAAGTGTGGAGAAGTTGTTGGTTGTGGGATTGAGAACATAATAAACAAGTGTACTAGCCGTAGTGGGGTAAGAATCTTCTGGAGGTTGGAGACGGCACAAGAATAGGCCATTGCAGGACTGGACAATCTCAATGCCGTATACGCTGTCAACAAAATTAAGAGGATTGCAGGGCCTTGCAGTTATAATACTAGAAGGAACATGATCAAGGTCGAGAGGGACCACGCCGAACTTGCTGGACTTCTGAGCAAAGAAGGCGGAGATGGGCGAGTGTGGATTCCTAAGGGTGTGGCGATGACAAAACTTGGGGTCGGAAATAAGAAAGAGCCAGCGCTTGGATACGCATTTGAAACGGACCAGAGGTCGAGCTGGCACACGCAAAAGGATTTCGGTGAGGATATCTTCATAGTCTACTATGGTTTCTGCTAAGCTGCTGCTGCAGTGTTTTAGTGTCTGCATCATGTTTGATGTCGCTCTCTAGGGGATCTATAATTTCTAGGCTTTTATAGATCCTAGCATCTCCTGATTCTAACTAACAAATCCGAATCCAAATAGGAAACAAAAACCAACCATGATAACTTAATTGACCTGAGAATGAAAAAAGAACAATCACAACCCAAGTCAGGTGAGGAATTGGAAATCGAAAATCAATCGATCAATCAAGGAATCAAATAAATCATAAGCCAAGAACTCAATTACTTACAAAAAAGAATCCGGATCGAATTAGGTGACCTGGGAATGGATTTCGCAGGTCGAACAAGAGGTTTCTGTCGGCTGTTGGCTTTCTTCTTTCAGGGCCTCGATCTTAACTTATGTCTTCCTTAAAAGATGTAGAACAGAGGTGGGCCTTGTCTTTATATTGCTGGTCCCTTGACTCTTTATTTCCTTTTAAACGGTTTTAAATTGAGTAGTAAATTGATCGAATTTGGATCGGATCGGATCCAGATCTGTGATAAAAACTTTAGATTCAGATCTGACTTGTTACCCGTCAAATCTTTAATAGCTCGATCTAAATTCAGATCCGGTAGGTTAACGAATACCCGACTCGTTAATCTGATCTGTTTATAATAATAAATATATCAATTTTTAATAATAATTTCATAGTTTTATTATTAAACATCGATAAAATTTTATAAGAAAATAAAGTTTACATCAAAAGTTGAATTACATGTTTAAAATACTTCTTAACGGTACACTAATATAATTAAAATATTTGATCTCTAATGTTTTTTAGCATAAATACATAAATATTAACAACCTTCAACTTCATCAAATCATACTTTAGAGTCAATTTAGAAATGAATGTTTAGATTATCTAGATAATTATCATATTATTTAATATTTATTAATAATATTATATTTATATAAATCTTATTTAATTATTTTTAAACGGATCCGGGTCCTTAACGGATCAGATCAACCAAGATCAGGATCCGATCCGTTTAGTAAACGGGTTAATGGATCAACGAGTCAAATTTTCGATTCAAACCCGTTTAAAAATCACAGATCCTATGCTGATCTGGATAAGATCCGGTCCATTTACAGGTCTAGTTTTGAAACCCAAATATGAATCAAATGTGGGATATATATTGCATTCACCTCATGTGAGAGTACAACATTCTCATCTGATAGAGTGTATCCAGAATAATAACAGGGACCTTCTGTAACCAATAATTGTATACATACAAATAAGTGGGGAAAACTAAAGATAAGGCAAACTTGGCAATACTATGGACTGCTCTATTGCACTCCCTTAGAACATATCCCCACTTACACGACTGAAAGTGTTGAATATATGCTTTAGCCTCCTCTACTAGAACTCCATCACCACTCAAGTCTTCAATATTAGAGTCTAACGCATTAAACACATTTATTGCATCACCTTCAATCTCAATATGAGTAAAACCTACCTGAATGCAAAAGTGTAAACCATTCACCAGCCATCAATTCACACGTGTAGGGGTTGGGATAACCCACTCTAGGAACTGCTAAAACTCCAATGCAACTACCTTTCTCATCTCGACATATGACCCCCGTACCAAACAGTCCTAACTCCACACTCAACGCCCCATCTATATTGACTTTCACTACTCCCGCCAACCAGACCTGTTTTTTTACTTCAAAAAAAAATCCGTTTTTGAGTAGTTTAAAAACTCAACTATTGAATAGTTAAAAACTCAATTATTAAACAACTTAATTTTAAATAAACACCTTAAATCGTGATTATTTGAATTAAAAAGTTAGAGATAAACAAAATAGTGATTATACGTGATTTTAATTCTCAAAACTCAATATCAAAGTAGCTGAACTTCGAACTATATCATTACATGTAAGAAAAGAAAATACAATCCTTTAGGTGGCAAGGTAATAGAAGTCGATGAAAGTGCACCCGTTTTAGTTGCAATATACAACAAAATCACTTTATCAACACCGGTCCAGGGTTCATATTTCATAGCACTTAGAAATCTTTAGAGCAAGTCCTTCAAATCTTTTGTTAACCAATCCGAGTACCACATATGCAGACTTTGGCTAAACAAGTATACATTCACAAACAGGCTAGCCGGCCAGGAAAGCCAGTCTATGTATAAAACTGATAATTGATCCGTACTGAAAGAGATAATGAAATCCATTAATTCAATGACATTTTATAATTGAGGTTACAAAAGCTAAGATACTGATATACATACTCCAATAAGTACAACCTTATTACATGCCAAACCAACTGTTCTTGATTTCCCAACCAAAGAAATGAAAAATAAAAATCAATTACACAACAGCCAAACTCTCAACATATCGATGATTTTGCATAATAATTCGACGACAAGAATCATTAACACCGGCCTTTGGAGTTAAGTCGATAGATTTAAAGGTGCTATTCCTAAGATTATAAGAGATCACTTTACCAGGAAAATGCAGCAACAGAGATGAACTTTCCTCATCTTTTTCATTTTCCTCAGGAGCAAGGGAGAGAACAGCGAAACGATTCCGCCGGAAGCGCGGGTAAGCGGTGCGTAAGGGATCAAGATCAACATTGTACTTGACAAACCAGCCAGAGTAGTCTTTCCCCATCTCCAAGACTTGAAATTTAGCAAGAAAGTTTCTAGGAATATCAATAAGATGCAAATGGCCACCACCATGAGACTCCCTAAAATATCTACACACAATCGACATCATATTTCGCCCCCGAAAATCAGTGAAACCATTAACAGATCCCGCACGTTCTTCATCTATGTGATAGTATGACATATCACCCTCATTGCCCACCCAATGAACTGCGCCATTGCAGTATACGCTGTCTCTGTAGAAGACATCAGGGTTATCGTCAAAAAACGTTTCAAGAAGCCTCCAACTTTGAGTCTCAGATGAATATATCTCTATGTGAGAGAACGGGCACCAGAAGGGGACAAAATTTGGTTCATCGACAAACCATAGGAAGACCACTTTGTAATGAGGTGATTTGGAAGGGTCAAAAGCCAAAGCGTAGCCAAAGATTCGGGGATAAACAGTAGTGGCAGCAGCAGCAGCTGGAGGAGTAAGTGTGGAGAAGTTGTTGGTTGTGGGATTGAGAACATAATAAACAAGTGTACTAGCCGTAGTGGGGTAAGAATCTTCTGGAGGTTGGAGACGGCACAAGAATAGGCCATTGCAGGACTGGACAATCTCAATGCCGTATACGCTGTCAACAAAATTAAGAGGATTGCAGGGCCTTGCAGTTATAATACTAGAAGGAACATGATCAAGGTCGAGAGGGACCACGCCGAACTTGCTGGACTTCTGAGCAAAGAAGGCGGAGATGGGCGAGTGTGGATTCCTAAGGGTGTGGCGATGACAAAACTTGGGGTCGGAAATAAGAAAGAGCCAGCGCTTGGATACGCATTTGAAACGGACCAGAGGTCGAGCTGGCACACGCAAAAGGATTTCGGTGAGGATATCTTCATAGTCTACTATGGTTTCTGCTAAGCTGCTGCTGCAGTGTTTTAGTGTCTGCATCATGTTTGATGTCGCTCTCTAGGGGATCTATAATTTCTAGGCTTTTATAGATCCTAGCATCTCCTGATTCTAACTAACAAATCCGAATCCAAATAGGAAACAAAAACCAACCATGATAACTTAATGGACCTGAGAATGAAAAAAGAACAATCACAACCCAAGTCAGGTGAGGAATTGGAAATCGAAAATCAATCGATTAATCAATGAATCAAATAAATCATAAGCCAATAACTCAATTACTTACAAAAAAGAATCCGGATCGAATAAGGTGACCTGGGAATGGATTTCGCAGGTCGAACAAGAGGTTTCTGTCGGCTGTTGGCTTTCTTCTTTCAGGGCCTCGATCTTAACTTATGTCCTTTAAAGGATGTAGAACAGAGCTGGGCCTTGTCTTCATATTGCTGGCCCTTGACTCTTTATTTCTTTTTAAACGGTTTTAAATTGAGTAGTAAATGGATCGAATTTGGATCGGATCCAGATCTGTGATAAAAACTTTAGATTCAGATCCGACTTGTTATCCGTCAAATCTTTAATAGCTCGATCTAAATTTAGATCCGGTGGGTTAACGAATACCCGACCCGTTAATCTGATCCGTTTATAATAATAAATATATCAATTTTTAATAATAATTTCATAGTTTTATTATTAAACATCGATGAAATTTTATAAGAAAATAAAGTTTACATCAAAAGTTGAATTACATGTTTAAAATACTTCTTAACGGTACACTAATATAATTAAAATATTTGACCTCTAATGTTTTTTAGCATAAATACATAGATATTAACAATCTTCAACTTCATCAAATCATACTTTAGAGTCAATTTAGAAATGAATGTTTAGATTATCTAGATAATTATCATATTATTTAATATTTATTAATAATATTATATTTATATAAATCTTATTTAATTATTTTTAAACGGATCCGGGTCCTTAACGGATCAGATCAACCAAGATTCGGATCCGATCCGTTTAGTAAACGGGTTAATGGATCAACATGTCAAATTTTTGATCCAAACCCGTTTAAAAACCACAGATCCTATGCTGATCTGGATAAGATCCGGTCCATTTACAGGTCTAGTTTTGAAATCCAAATATGAATCAAATGTGGGATATATATTGCATTCACCTCATGTGAGAGTACAACATTCTCATCTGATAGAGTGCATCCGGAATAATAACATGTACCTTCTGTAACCAATAATTGTATACGTACAAATAACAAGTAAGATAAACCGATCTATAAGTGACTGATAAGTCTAAAAATAGACTTATAAATAAACCCTACAATCAAAATTAAGTTGTCGATGGTAGTATGTGAAAGTAGGGATCTCCCGTAGATGATTGTGTCTAAATTAACAATCTAAGACTCAATCTAAACTAAAAACCTAATCTGCCTAGTCAGAAAGAACTGATCGATAGACATCTCAAAACTACTCTAAACACAACGAAAATTTACAGACACGAACTAGACACACTAAACTAACTAGTGACAAAGTTTCACGAACTTTAGGGATTGAATTGCTATGCTAAATAAATTCGATAAAATAGAGGAAAGAATAAAAATTAAAATAAAATAATGTTTTTGGGTTTTGAATTAGATGAAATAAATAATAGCTAAGAACAACCATGAACCACTAGAACATATTTTACTAAAGATTTGTCAACCTATATGCTCTTATTCAATCAAATGTCTTTATCCAAGCTAAGTCAATGATGTGTTGAACTTAACCTATCAACCTTTCTCACTTGGTATGTTAAGATAATGATGTTTTCAACTTAACTTAGCTTCTAACATGGAATCTAAAGTGATGTTCTAGCACAACTCTCACATAGAAGTCATTAAGATCGAAAAGATTATGAATAAAGCTAGGCAATTTTGGTACTGATGTTGTCCTAATCTACCTAGTTGTCAATCTATATGACTAAGGCTCAAGTCACTCATGTGCTACTCTAGATGATATGCTTGACATGATGATCAAAACAAAAATCATAGGAAGAAAACCCTAGCATGCTTACTACGTTTGCAACCATAACAAACAAAACCAGAATTTATCAATGAGAAACCAATGAATCAGCAAACATTCAATATCCAAGAAACAATAAAATCAACGTCAAAATCTTGGTTTACACATGTCTAGGGCGTAGGCAGCCCCTAACTATCAAAGACTACTAGAAAGACATAGGAAAAATAAAATAAAACATCAGAAGGGGATGAGAAAAGGATGGCGATAATGGACTGATATTGTGCGTCCAAAGATAGATGTCTTCCCAAAATCCCTAGAATGATGTCAAGTACTCCTTTTATATATAAGCAGCTGATATTAGGGTTAGAAAACCCTAATTTTCGTCTATGGACTTGCCTTTGTGGTCTGGGCTTTGAAATTGAAGTTTCGGTCCAAATCAGAAATTCTGACAGATTGACTTCAGTCACTAAAACGGTCATAAGTTCTTCACAAAAAATAGCTATTGACGATCCGTAAAAAGTTCTGGAAATTAGACTCTTGTAGATTTCCGTTATTGTAAAGCTCATCTCCTGTATCAGTATGAGCTGATCATAATCCGCTGTCGAAGTTGACTAATGATTTCTGGCAGATTTTATGATTTCTTTCCTTACACGAGATGGATTCCTTATTCTTCAAAATTTCTTCTATTTTGCTTCTATAGTGCTCATCGACTTTATTTGCGACCTAAAACACAAGCTTAGTTACAATGAATATTGTTAAATGATAGATTCATATTTCATACATTTTTATACCCTTATATGTTGGATTTAATGCTTAGATCTTGTCAATTGTGAGTCATTTACTTGGTTTTTACGTTTTGTAGGTCTAGTTGGAGAAAAAAATGATTTTGGAGATAAGTTGAGCTGGGGATTGAAACTGTGTTTTCTATCCCGAGCTGCCCATAAACTTCCCTGCTATGTGTCAACTTTGGAGATTAAACTATACCTTCTCACAAGGAATCTGGAGGCGAGCCATACACCGTTGGAAAGATATGGATGTTAGATTTCTAAGGAATTTTACAGAAGTAGATTTTCATTTTTCTAGAGGAAGATATGAAGGTTTAAGTGCATGTTGCGCGTGGAGACAGATTTTGACGAATTTGGTGTTTTTGCTCATGAATCCAATTCGTGAAGCTCAAGTCTATCAATCTTAATACTACAAGGAAAGGGTTGAATGTATTTGAAAAGCTATTTTGCATTGATGATAATAACCTTATGTTATTTGGAGATAAGCAAGATATTCCGGGTTAGACAAGGAAAGTTAGAAAGACCCAAACCAATTGGGATTTAAAGAGGAATAAAAGCAAACCCTAAAGAACATAAAAAGAGAGAAACCCAGAGACACACAGTAGAAAGAAGACAAGGACGCAGCCTCACCATTGCTTTACCGAAGTTCTTTGATTCTTTCATCGGTTCTTCTACGTTTTCTATTTCTCTAGTCATGTTTTATTCTACTATGAATTTCTAAACTTCTAGCTAGGGCTGAGATGAAGCCCCTAGTATGATTACTCTATTTCTTTAGTTGATGTTCGTTTGAATTCGTGGATTGCTATGTTAAATTCTCATTCACTGTTTTATTTGAACTTTTCTTTAAAATCTTTGCTCGAGATCAATAAGACTTAGGTTATGTTTATTAGTTATTTGGATTGAAAACATGAGGCTTGATCAATGAGTAGATGTTTTCTAGGGCTCCAAAAGATTATTTTTAATCTTGTGTTTGAGAGTTGTAAGTTAAGAATACAAGTGCTTGATCATAGTCGATATTCTTATTTGCATGATTTCCTAGTTCTTTTGTGCTTAATAGAGTTGAATATGTTTTACTTGAACCTGATCATAACGTGAAGTAGATCATAATTTAGCTACTTGGGTTCTATACGAGATCAATAAGTTAGAATTCATTCGTTAGAAGAACTTTGGCATATGTCCGGGATCAATAAGGTTTATGTACAGAAATCTTTAACATGCAATTTAGAGAGTTCAATTGCTTTCAGCTAGAGAGGAGGGTAGGAGTACTAGGTGGTGGATTCTTTACTTTAGCATCTTTATATTCTGTTCTTAAACTCTTCGGAATTCCATTGTTTTCTTTTAGATTTTATTTGTTTTATTTTCTATTTTAATTCATCAACATCATACAATTGGTTTGTCATCTTATTAAGTGTAGTATAATTGACCTAGTAAGTTGTTTTAATCAATCTATAGAGAGAACGACCTCGTACTTGCACTTCCTATCCTACAAGTATCGTGCACTTGTGAGTACTATAATAAACATACAACATTAAAGGAATTACATAGCTAAATAGGGTTAGAAATACATTAAGAACGTTGCATAAAATGTACCTATCAATGACATCATCTGCTTCACGATAAAGAGTGTGTAGCTTGGTTGAAGAAATGTTTTGCAAATAAGGTGTGCAATCTTCTACGTTTTAGCCCATCTCTGTGTGATTCTCCAATTCACTGCTTATTGCAGCAGTAACCATGACACAATCTGTTTAATGTCTATAATTTGCTGGTGTTTTTAGCACGGATAACACTAAGCTAGCCAAAACAATAATAGAGAGATGATGGACTAACAAAGTAATAATAATGCAACGACATATCAAAAGAAAGAAGAAGGATTAGAGCCTGCAAAACTTATGAAGACATATTATGAGTGTCTTCATGTGCAAGAAGACTTAGTTATAGTTTGGTACAGCTTTTCTTTTAAACAAATAAGTTTTTATTTGAACTTCTAAATTTATTGTGTTTGATAAATAAAAAAACTGATTTTTTTTTAAAAAAATTGCAAGTCAGTGAAAACAGATTTCAGAAACACCATTTGGGTTGCTTTTAGAAGCAGTTGTTTATGAAAACACAAAAATTACCTTTTATATCTTGACAACACTTTTAAAAGTACACATTACAAAACATTTTATTGTTTTAATTCACAACTGATTCTATTTATAGTACAACATGAGCAATTTTTCAAAAAAACTGTAGAAAATTCAAACTACCCCTATGAGCATCTCGAATAGCTCATGTAAAACTAAAATTATCTCTATTTTAAAGGGAAAACACATTTTTTTTGCTTTAATAGCTCATGTAAATTATCTTCTATAATACATAATGTTTTAGCGTCGCAACTCAATCTAAGGACTCGAGAAGAAGAGGAAGATAGAGGAGAGAGAAACGCTAATTAAAAAAAACAAAATGCATTTTCATTTCTCACTAGCTATCAAATTTGACAATGCTCTTTGGTAATGTCAGTTACACCTCTGAAATGGCTCTGCCACATGAGATTTGGCAACTGTTGGAGCTCGCCAAATGTGTCAAAAACTAGTTGTTAGTCTTATGTGACAAAAATAACATTACCATTGGAGTTGCTCTCAAAGTGCATGTGTTCTAAGTAAGAGATTTGTGCTAGCCTAAATACAAACCAAGATGAGTGTTACATGTATCTTGATAAAAAGGAGCTTGAAGTACAACGATTAAAGACTTGTTGTGCTGTAACGATCTTTACAACATCATAGTCACTTGTTTAAATTCAAGTCAATATGAAAATTAATGGCTACGATGCTGACGAGAAATTTCGCCCGGTAAAATTTCCTTTGGTGGCAAGGCTCAAAATTTCTTTTGTAAAATTCCCATCTCTTAAAAGGATATTAATCGTAGACCGTCGAATTCAATTTTGCATTGAACCAACGGTTGAGATTGTACGACCGTTGGGGAGGGCATGCCGCGCATCCTTGGACTGACGTCAGCCACATAGAAAAGCCTGTCACCGACCTTGTTCTCTCACTTGAAACCCAGTTGCTCTCTCTATGCGCCCAAATGCTCCAAACCCAGATTGTCTCCGGCGACCCCTCCAATTCGATCTTTAAGAGAATTTCAGACTCCAATTGCAGTTACCCCCAAATTCCCATTCTTGAAACCTAGCGATCCCGACCCCTCCAATCGTGAAACCCCAGCGATCCCGATCATCCCGACCCCTCCAATCGTGAAACCCTAGCGATCACGACCCCTCTAATCGTGAAACCCTAGCGATCACGACCCCTCTAATCGTGAAATCCTAGCGATCCCGACCCCTTATCCGACTCCAATTTCAGTAAACCCAATTCAATTCCCCAAGAACCCCCCCAATTTTTAAACCCTTTCTTGAAAAGCCCCAAATCAAAACCCTAGTTTCTTCTTGAGCGATGTTGGAGCACCAACTGTACGTTTATTCGTCTCTGCATAATGCGGCCCGTAGGATCAGGGTGAGAGAAGATGGTACTTGTTTGGTGGAGCTTGCCACGTCTCCTCCGGCCCCCCGACTCACGCTTATCGGAACCTCAGGCAACATCGCCGGTTTTCTGAGTCGGGACGAGAGCTGCTTTATTCTTTGGGATGTGGCCAATGGTGTGGAGGCTAGGAGAGTCTTGTTCAACCCTTCTGATAGTTATATAACTGATTCTATGATGTGTTCTTTCGGTCACACCCAGCAGGGGGCTGTCAAGATCGTGTGTGTTGGCCGCGTCGGTATGATCTGCAGGGTCAAAATTCACTCTTCTGCGCCTGAAGCCGGTCCGGTCACTGGAGGCATGGTAGGGCTCGACGGCCTCTTTGAGGAGGATCAGAGTTGGAGTGACTGGCATACTCTCGAGGGTTGCCCATTATTCTTGCCTGACCGGCGTCAGCAACCTCGATTGGTGGGGAACCAATTGTACTGGTTCGGGTCTTTAGGGAGCCACCATGAATATTTGATAGTGGCTATCAATCTCAACACTGACGCCGTCACATTTGTGATACCGCCATTGCCATCTACACCGGTTATCCTTGGAGTTTCCAATGGGGTGTTAACTGCCACAGATAGCCAGGTTACAATTCTTCGCTGTTTTCTACATTGTGTACATTTCTGTATGCCTATTCTGTGTAAATGGTTTAGTCATATTTCCGATTCTTCATCCTTCGTCCAATGAGTTTTGGTGCTGTTTATACATGTAACTATCCATTAGCAGAATGGTGTTTCAGAAGTAGTTGTTATCGTTCGCTGGTTCTTAAGATTGCACTGCCTTGCTTAATTGAAATTATTTTCATAAACGTTACTTTCTTTTCTTGTCAAGTTAATATAACTTCTAATTGTTGAGGGGTGGCAGAGGTTTAGCTTGACTTCCCTCCATATATTTGCATTGCAGAAGGCATTAGAAACAATAGTATAAGCAGTTTTGTTGACATAAATAAGAATATCTATCGGGTTCCACTATTTTTGAATGCCTTTACACCTTTAAACATCAGAACTACTAACTGATGACAACACTTACTTGAAATATGATGTTTGTTGAAAATCAATTTTTTGTTTTAGTAATTCATCTCACTTTGGCCTTCTACAGATCTCCTCCGTGGATTATGATGTTGATATTGTCACCATTAGGGCCCTAGCAGACAACCTCCAATTTGTGACACTCGTGGAGCTTCAGTTTCCAAGCAGACCTTCCCCCTATCCTTATCTTCCATTGTGCTTCCTTCCCAATCTCCACATGGTGCTTCTTGTTGATGAGGAGTTTTCAGATCGTGTGGTTATGCTAGAAGTACCAGAGCATATGCAGCATGTCATCTACGACTTAATAACCATATATGAGTCCCAAACAACTTTGACTGTATCACCTTTACCACTACAGGTAATCCTTTCCCCTCCTGTCTATAGTGTGTGATTGCATCTGGTGGCTCTGCTCTGTTTTGGTTTATGGTATGAACTTTGGATTTGAGTTAAATGGCTTTTGTTTATGCGTGTGTGTTTAGAGTAGAAACACTCTGGTTTTGGTGTATGCCTGTTTAAAGTAGAGACTTTGTCTCAACAACTTTTCTGAATAGCACTGAAGAAAGAACTCTTCTTGGGATATTGTCAAGAAAAATCACCGCAAATTGGAGCAAACAAGGCGTTTTGTTAGTTTCAGTAGCTGTGGAAACATTTAGAGTTCCCTTCCCCCATTAGGAGTTTTCTGGCCACATATAGTGTCGACTTTAAATTTCACATTTTGAATTGATTGAATTGGATTCCCTTTGGGGGTTTTGTTCTTTCAAGCTAAGTTTTATTACTAGATGATCAAGTTTATGTTCTGAATGAATTGTGTTTGAGATATGACCTAATACATACTAGTTGTCTCTGAAGAAACTCTCCTTCTGCTTCTAGCGTTGTAAGTATGTAAGAAATGCTTGGTTCTAAGTTCTGGAGCTTTGTTTTGCAGCTCCACTTGTATATAATAGCTGTTGTTTTGTTGGTTTTTGACTGAATTTGCAGTGTGACTTTAGATGAAGTTTGTGAGTTATGTAAAGGCTGGATGTTGTTAGATTAAAATTCACATTGGCTATTGATTTGAATTGATTAGATTGGATTAGGTTTCGGTTTATGTGTTGAAAGGGGTGATTTTTATGTTGCAGGTCTGAGGTCTTTCATCTTTCTTTCAGAGGTCTGTGCTATCAAAGAAACCTTGCTTTCAGAGGTCCAGTCTGAAACCTTGCTGTCTTGGTTCTTAAACACTTGAATCAATTTGCCTACTGAGTAATCTACCTCTTGTATATGAAATTCTTTGGATGCAAGTGACAAGAAACTATATGAAATTGTAAAACCTACATGCATATAAATCCCCATTACAAGTAGATCTTTCATGGAATAGACTATTTTTTGGTACTAACTTGTACACCTCTTTATCTTTCTCATGGGAAACAAATGGGGTTTTCCTTTTGTTCTTCTGTTCTTGTTTATAGCTGTTGTATATGGCCTGACTGACCAAACAATTACCTTCTTTAATCACTTAGCTTTCTCAACCAGTATTATTGAGCTTAAAATTTACAGGCTACAAACTAGGATCCAATCCTACTACTACTTCACCACGCTTTGTTAGAGCGAGCGGCATTTATTCAGAATTACAAATCAAATCTGTCATCAATAGTCTTCAATTTACAATTGTTAACCACCTTAGCTTGGTTTACCAATTCATTAGAGTTTAGCTCCGGAGCAACGTTCATTCGCAACATTACAGAAACTACTCTGGCTTTTATCTATACTAAAAACACATAGAGGACCTAGGAGGCAAACCAAATAAGGGTTTACGCTCAATCAAGTCATTATCGATTCATCTCTCAAGTAATATAAGAGCATCTCCAGCAGCTTCCTTATTTTTTTCGATTTTGTCAAATTTGGAGAAAATTGTTGAGTGGGTTTTGTGTGGTGTACATTGGTTGCACAAGTCTAATTCCATCGTCTCGTCTCGATCACTTTGATGATTCTCATCGGTGATCACTTTAACTAAAACAATAATTTTGAGAGAATTTTCTATAAATTATATAAATTCTGAGAATTCTATAAATAATATGTTTCTTTCTCACACTTTTTCTATTATAGAAGATGGTTTACACGAGCTATTTGAGCCAAAAATCATGGTTTAAGAGTGTCTTCATGTGCAAGAAGATTTAGGCTTAGTTTGGTACAACTTCGATCTTAATAAATTTTATTATGTTTGGTAAATCAAATAAAAACTGATTTTTTTTTTAAAAAAATTACAAGTCAATAAAGCAGATTTTAGAAGCAGTATTCAAGTTGTTTTTAGAAACAGTTGTCTATAAAAACACTAAAATTACCTTTTATATCTTGACAACACTTACCAAATATTTTATTATTTTAATTAACAATTAATTCTATTCACAGTACTGAGCAATTTTTCAAAAAAAAAAAATACAGAAATCTCAAACTAGCCGTTAATTGAGTTTGAAAAAGAGAAGTGCAGACGACTTACCTTTGAATTATTTGATATATTTTACCAACCGATTGTAAAACTAATTGAGATCTATGTTTTAATTTTCGTAGTTAAGGGGCAATTATGTCGATTCTTTTACCTTATCTCTTCAAGAAATTAACGCTAAATATATCGCATACCCCTAAGAAGGGTCCGTTCTTTTCAAAGATTTTCTTCAAAGCACCCCTTTCTGCTACTGGCCTGTGTTATGCATCACTACTTATAACACTGGAAATCGATCTGTATCGTCCTTCAAAAGAGCTTACTTTATTATACAAAAAACCTCGACATCGCATGTATCTTTGGAGGGAATAACTAGGTTATAACAAATAATGATGAAGCTAACCAAGAGACTCTATAAAAACGATTCCAGGTATAGCACCTTCAAAAAGGAGCGGGGTTTTACAGCAATCAAGATACATAGGAAATCCGCCACCTTTTAACCTCCAGCAATCTCCTTCCCCTTTGCTTTGCACAAGTCCTCTGCTTTCTTGATATACTTTTTAGTTAGTTCCTCAACCTGCAATATGTGACCATTCAGAAAACAAAGCAACATATATACTTTTCATTAATATTCGTTGAAAAGCCGTTAGATTGTAATTTGTTACTCACCTCTTTCTCCAATCTTTTTAAGTAGTCCTTAGGGTAGCTTGAATATAACTTTTTAATTGCATCAATTGCCTGTAAAAGAAACCAACTACCTATTCAGACACAGATTGGAAATATAACAGCTAACACATCATAACTAAACCTTTTATAGCCTAAAATTGTTTTGATCTTCAATACTAATAGAGGCACAATTCTTCATGAGAGCAGACCGGGTTCAACTTATCGTCTGATACTACTGTTACTATAACTGCTGATAATGCATCATATCTTTCAAATGTATTGTTTCCAAACAGGATTAGAAGAAAACTAATTGGTTTCTGTTACCTTTTGGCGTCCCCTTCTTATGCTTAGTCTGCCATCTTCACAAGACTTGTTAACCACTCTACAGATAGGCTGGTAACATATTGTTACTGATAAGACATTGGTTATCAGATGGCAAAAGTGTACAACCCAAGAAAGAGAGGAAAGTAGTTACTCACGTGAACATGCTCTTTGGTCAATCTGGCAATCACAAAACAGGAATAGTATACTAGTCAAGCAATTAGACACCTGGAACAGTTTATTGAAAACTAATTTATTCTGTGTATGAAGGTTTACACCACCTGTTAGTCTGTTACAAATAAAATGTGTTGACATCAGAGGAGAGCATGAGTCGCAACAATAGAACACTTACAGAGGAATAGCTGCAATTAATCGATCTCCATCGGTTTTAGGATTTAAACCCAATGGACATTCATAATAGCAGTCTCTATATTCTTCAAGGCCTGCAATATTTACTACATTAGTGAGGTAATCTTATATATTTTAGGCAGGACGAAGTTATACCATTTCTTAAGCACGAACATTTACAAGTCATGCTTAATCCAAACTGAAGTTCTAGAAATTCTTAATCTCATAACTAGATTAATTTTGAAAGCTCATTACAGAGCACATGTATAAGACTAATGGACAGAGTGTAAACTAATGATCACATGCTGATGGCATAGAAAAAGATCAACAGACACTTAAAAGAAATAAGCAGGATTTCATGATATTTGGATCAAACGTATAATACTGATGAACAGAGTGTAAACTGACGATCACATGCTGATGGCATAGAAAGCAAAGATCAACAAAAACTTAAAAGAAATAAGCAGGATTTCATTACATTTGGATCAAATGGATTGATAGACAAAGTCTTCGAATCCATGACTGAAACAACCGCTATCTGACTCAAGGGTAGCTTCAACCCACCGGCTTCCACAATAATGTGATCCAGCATTCCTGCACACATACATTTTCCACAATTCAAACAATCAGTCAACAAAATCAGTCCAAATTCCGACAAACTCAAACCGAAAAAAAAAAGAACGAAAAACTTCAGCAACCTGGAGATGCTCTCCCAGTTCTTAGCTTGCTTAGTTCTCCCAACAACGCTGTAATCGCAGCCTCCATATGAGTGGTCACATTGGCCTTGATGGTGGGCCACAACTCCTGCAAAGCCTCCGCTGTGGTTTCAGAATCTTCATCTTCCACAATCCCTACAACAAACCCACCTCACAAAATCAACCAAATCCTCAAACCCAAATCTCAAAATCAAATCTTTAAGCAAAAAAGAGAGAGTTTTAGTACTTGACTTGTTACGGCCTTTGGCGAAGCCTCTGCGACTTTCCCTCACAAATTCAAGAGCTGCCGGAGGAGAAGGAGAGAGAAAAATCCTCTACGGCACGGTGCTGCAGAGAGCCGGGCATCGCGGGAGAAGCGCGTTTCGGAGTGAGAATCCGCGTCTCAGAAAGATCGCCATAGCTGAGAGCAAAAGCTTCTCTAGGGTTTTAGGTTTTTGATAAACCCCAGAGCAGTGGATTTGGGCTTTTTTAACCCGGCCCAAATAAAAACGACGACGTTTGGCTTAATTGAAATTAGGGATTTGGATATTTGGGGGAAAATCAAGATATCCAAAACCCTAAATAGTCCAAAGAAGCTTGCTTTTCTTTTTCTGCTACTTCATTTCAGCTGGGAGGCCCAGAATTCAGTGATTCTGAGCTAAAAGATGGAAGCTTTATGTGACTTTGTTTCTCCTCTGCAAGTTTTGTTCAGCACTGGAAGGTAGTACTGTCGCATTTCTGTTAACTGGGTTTGTGATTGTGGCTCTAATTTGGGGAAGAAACATAGTTGAGGTTTTTACATTGTTGTTTTTGGGATTTGTAGGTGTTGCAATGTGAATGATTCAAGCTTCAAGCTGACGTGTCGTTATCCACTGAGGTTTGTGAGGTTAAAGCTTTGATCTTTCTTCATAGTTCATATGTTAAGTAGTTTTTTTCAAGTGGATTGTAGATTTGGGATTGTGATAATATGATTTTAGTTGAAATATATGCACTAGCTGGGTATAGAAGAAGGAATGATGGATATATTGATCGTATAACGTAGGTAGTTGTGGTTCTGGTGGAGTAGAATTGTTTCATTGTTGTGGGTTTTGGGATTTGGAATGAATAACTTGAACTTTCTGAAGTGATCAAGTAGATTTTAATAGGCTGAAATGATGTGGTTATCTGTTAGAGTAATTAGATTTCAATAGGGTGGAGCTGTGGTGTTATTTGTTAGCTACACTGTCAAATTCTGAGTCGGAGCACTCCATGAGTATCTATGTTTTCTCTTTTGTATACGATCAAAACTGATTTGAATTGTTCACCTCCAGGATGAGACTTGCTTTTTTCAAAAGCTCTTCATCTGTCAAGCAAGGTTCGGTAAGCAGTTAGTTACACATTCTTCCCGTTGTACAACTTTTTTACTTCAAATGGCAACATCTATATATATAAGAACAGTTTTGAACACAATGTTTCAAGTTTCGTGAAAACTCAACCAATATGTTTTACCATATGCAGCGGACTCTGGAATAGAAGGGTCATTTAACTTAAAACTGGTATCTCCAGCCCTTTTAGCAGCTGAGAAAGAAGAAGCTAAAGTGGTCCTAATGTTGTTCCTGAAGAAACAAGGTCTCAGTCATACAGTTGCTGCAAGAACCATAAACAAGTCGGAGCTTTTCATTGATCACCTTGTCGATAGGCTTCATTCTGTTCATAAATCCCGGTATCTAGTAGGTTCGAATTCACCATTACTGCTTCTTCATTGATCCGTCTTATGTAATTATTATGAGTTCTAAATGTGATTAATCAAATTCTCTTGCAGGACGTGAGCTAACCACTCTTGAGATAAGGGAGGCTCTAATCCCTTACCTTGAATCCCTTCTAGAGGAGCATGGTATTTATATGGTAGATGTGGTGGAAAGCTTTCCAGATGCACCAGTTAAAGCAAAACCAGTTGCACCGGTTATTAAATCTCAGTCATCTGTTGACTTGAAGAAGTTGAAAGCCATATCTAGAGTGAGTGAGTGAGATTGGCCCAGCTGGGAAGCTCCCACCTCATATCCAATACCTTTTAGAGCTTGGAATGGATCTCGATCAAATAAAGGGTATTGCACGCAGATTTCCATCTTTTGCCTACTACAGTTTGGAGGGGAAGATAAACCAACTGTTGAGTTTCTCCTTGATCTTGGAGTCCCAAAATCTGATATTCCTGCAATCCTCTTTAAGAGGCCTCAGCTGTGCGGAATCAGTCTGTATGAGAATATTATGCCGACCATGAGATTTTTAGAAAACCTAGGTGTGGACAAGAAACAGTGGGCAAAAGTTATATACCGATTTCCAGCCCTTCTTACATACAGCAGGCAGAAGGTGAAAACAACAGTTGATTTCCTCTATGAAATGGGCCTTTCAGAAGAGATCATAGGTAAGGTCTTGACAAGGTGCCCGAACATAATTAGTTACAGACAGTGTCGAGGACAAGTTACGGCCCACAGCTGAGTACTTTCACTCACTAGGGGTGGATGTTGGTGTTCTTCTGCATCTATCTCCCACAGTTTTTGGCTTAAGCATAGAGGCCAACTTGAAGCCTCTGACAGATTTTTTAATTGAAAGGGGATATACTATGGAAGAAATTGGGACCATGCTTTCAAGGTATGGGGCTTTATATACTTTCAGCTTGACAGAGAACTTGATGCCGAAATGGGAGTTCTTTTTGACAATGGATTATTCAAAATCAGAGCTGGTTAAATTCCCTCAGTACTTTGGTTATAGTTTGGTAGAACGGATTAAACCAAGATATGCACTTATGAAGGAATGTGGAGTGATGTTACTATTGAACCAGTTATCGCTATCTGCTTCTAACCTTGATAAGGCTCTTAGAAAGAAAATTGAGAAAATGGCGGCTGCCAATGGTGAAGATCCCAACTCAGATGCTGAATAATGAAACCTGTATGCAAGTATCATAACAATCCAGGAAGAGCACATTTCGGTACAGGTGCCATATTGGAACTAACAGTCTTCGTGTCTTGGCGATGGGACGATGTATTGTTTTGGAACTTGGCTGATTATATGATTCTCATGAGCAGTGCCTACAGACATGAGCATTGGATTGTAGTCTTATACTAATTGAAGCTTCAGAAGAGTAATATGTTGCTGAATGACATCCTCGAAAATGAATGATGATACAGCTGCCTTGTTCGTAAAGGAATTTTCAAGGGCAAAACTAATATCAGTTATATGGTCCTGTGGATTTTCGGGTTTCATATCCTGGACTGCGGTTGATGCAGTGAAGCTTGTGTTGAATATTGATGCAGTAGGTTCGTACACATTTTGTTGTACACTGTAATTGAAAGGAGTCCACTTTATCTCCCTAAGTTGTTTCCCTCGCGTCGCGTGTACCTCTTTGATCTAGATTTGTTCTGTTGGTTTTGTATTGTTGTCCTTTGTTAATTAGGAATTTAGAATAACTAGTCAAGCAGGTTTTATGTATATATAAATAAGTGAATATGGGACTCAGATCAACATGGTACTTGACAAACCAACCAGAGTAGTCTTTCCCCATCTCCAACACTTCAGATGGAATATCAAGTTGAAGTATGTCAATAAGATGCAAATGGCCACCACCATGAGACTCCCAAAAATACCTTGAAGATGGCCACCGCCACCAGCGATCCTCTGAAGGCATAGGAAGACCTGTCATGACAAATCCAACACGCTCTTCCTCAATGTGATAGTATAACACCTCCCTATCCCTGCCTACCCAATGAACTGCGCCATTGCTGTATACCCCTTTAGGATAGTTAACTTTAGGGTTCCTAGTGAAGGAGGAATCGAGAAACATCCAACTTTGACTCTCAGAAGAGTATATCTCTGTGTGGAAAAAGCGGCAAGAGCCATCTACCTGTTCATTGACGCTCCAAAGGAGACCACCATATAATGCGGTGATTTGGAAGGGTCAAAAGCCAAAGCATAACCAAATATACGGGGCTCATGTGTAGCAGCAGCAGCAGCTGGAGGAACAAGTTCTGTTGTGGGATTGAGAACATAATAGGAAGGTTAATTATTGGAGAGTCGGGAAGGCACAAGAAGAGACCATTGCAGGACTGGACGATGTAGGTTCCATATAGGTGTGGAACGAAGTTAATAGGATTGCAGGCTGCAGAGTCCAGATGCAGGTATCCTTTGGTTTCCAGGATTAGTACTACTGTCACATTGTTCAAAATGATCAAGAGTGATGTGATAAAAGTCAGTGGATGCGTTAGTGAAGATGGCGGAGATGGAGGGATGGGGTTCCTGAGGGTGTGGCGATGACAGAATCTGGGGTCGGATATTAGAGAGAGCCAACGCTTGGAGACGCATTTGAATCGAACCAGAGGTTTGAGCTTGCTGCGGAGGTAATGACTGTTATCAAAGCAATTGAGCTTGCTTGAGTAAGGGATTGGAAATATATATGGTTAGAAGTAGACTCCTCTATGATTCTTGACTTCATTCGCTCTCGTTATTTGGTCTCTTGGAAGCTTCGTATAGAATGAGGTAATTGTTTGCATAGAATTTATCAAATGCATTTTAAATCTTCGCACATTTTTCATGAAAGTAATCATGTAGCTGATACTTTAGCGAATTATGATGCTACATCATCAAGTTTGACATGGTAGAATTTGTCTCCGTCCATTCAGATTCAATGTAATAATAACCGCTCTGGTCAACTGAAGTTTTGTTTTCGTTAGTAATTGGTATAGTTGTTTTTATTTGGGGTGTTTTCTCCCCCCTAATTTTGTAATCTTTTTTTTCTTTTAATAAAGGCATAATTCGTTAGTAGTTGGTATAGTTTTTATTTGAGGTGTTTTCTCCCCCCTAATTTTGTAATATTTTTTTCCTTTTAATAAAGCCATAAACTAAGGTTTCCGTTTCAGCCAAAAATAAAAACCAGTGGTCGAGCAGGGACACGCACAACGATTTCGGTAAGGAGTGTTCTTCTACATTGGCTACCGTTTCTCCTAAGGTGCTGCAGCGTCTTAGGCAAAGTCTGCTCCATGCTACAGCTTCAAGTTTAATGTTTTGTCAAGCAAACTACCACTCCACAGGTTACTTAAACTACTTGGAAAACTAACCCAACCCTGATCGGAAACAAAATCCCAATTAGTCCACCTTCAATTGGAAACCAAATCCTAATTTAAGGTCGACTAATCTGATTGAGAGATATTCCTTTAAAGTACAAAGAACCGAAATCTAATTACTTCAAGACGAAGTATTCCTGAAACCATCTATACACCCTACTTCACTGGCAGTCTAGCACTATTCTTACTAATCATCACCATTGAAGACTGCATTACTGAAAATAGCCAGCCTCTTTGGTCACAAGCGTTATACCTCTCACCCAAAGCTCGGCCATTTCAACCCCACCTTCGCACACAAAATGCACCTCCTTGTTCTTGGTAGTCACAACCCTAAACACTCCGGCTCCATTAACATCACTCTTGCTCCGCCTGTTCCTGATAAAAGCTGGACTAGCACTCACCACAGCCTCTCGGCATATCACATTTCTCTGATTCGACTTGCCCCATCGTAGCACCCCTGCACTCCCCACCATTCTCAGATCTTTAGCATGAGGGCTTCCTTTTCCGCCCTTTGTGTGCTTGAGAACCCGAACCCCACGTAACACCAGCTTGCGAGCAAGTTCATCTAGTATCACACGCTCAGCATCATTTTTCAAACCACCCCTTTTCCTCGCAAGTGAGAGTGCTGTTTCACCTTTTGCATTCATGACCTCTAGCTTGGCCCCTTGAGAGATCAAGAGTTCACACATGGAATCATAGCCCTCCCTGGCTGCTAACATGAGAGGTGTGTACCCATCTCCATCAGGGACATTCACATCGTAACCCCTGCTTGTTAACAACTCAGCTGCGTCCATGTCGTCACGACGTGCAGCACAATGTAGAGCATAGAAACCCCCAGCATATCGATTACCCTTTTCAAGTGCAAATTCAAGCATCACCTTCTCAAAGAGGTCACGGTTTTGGCCTAATGCAGATAGAGTAATTGCAGTCTCACCAGATTTGTTCGATAACTTTACATCAGCTCCTGCATAGACCAGCAACCGGAATGCTTGGACATGACCCTCCAAAGCAGTGACCATAACTGGACTATAACCTTTATCATCCTGATAATCAATCTCAAATTCTCCAGAATCAACTACAGCTTTTAAGGCCTCAATATCACCAGCTTGAGCAATAAACATTAGGGGAGAGAAAACTGAAAAGTTGCTGGATTTAGGTATCTTGCCAGTTCTTATTATATCTATCAATACCTCCAGAAAACCAAGGGACCACCGATTTGTGACAGCAATTGAACTGACAGACTGAGCAGCAACATTGACCAACCCAAAATCAGCACCAGCCATAACCAATACTCTGAGACACTCTTCATGTTTATATTTTGCACAGATCATTAGAGCTGTCTCACCAGAGTCTGTCTTGGAATTTATATCACAACCAGAGTCGATCAAACATTGAAGGACTGTTGACAAACCAAGGCGGGCAGCCATGTGTATTGGATTAAACGTTGTCTTCCCAGTAGTTTTGACCGGAAATTCTACATCGGCGCCACCATGTAGGAGTGCACGCACAGCTCCTACATTGCCACATAGGATGGCATGGTGCAGGAGAGTTCTTCTGCAGTAAGGTGTATTAGGAGAAATATTTTGGAGGAGCAAGTGCAAGATTGAACCACTAGCTTCAAAGTATTCCACTGCACACCAAGTAATAGGATAAGGTTCAGCCAGTCCTGCACCGACACGCAACTCTTCCCCTGTAGCAGTGTCCCATGACCATGCTCCCAGTCTCACTTGGATATCTGTCCTTGCACCAGCCTATTCATTTATGAACAAAAATCGAGACTGGTTAGTGATGTGGAGTGAAAAAGAAAACACAGACGTCAAGTAATTTCGAAAATGAAACTGGAACAATTTTACTGTTGCATCAGAAACATAGAATCTGAATCATTTTTTAGATATAACTGCAACAATCCAAACTTGTACCATTGTAATACTATTTAAAGGTACAAATCAGCTGCCACGGCCCACGGGTGTTGCATTATTATCACCAGGGGACATAGGGGCCTGCCTCCTCATATTGGATTCTCCAACTATTATTATTTTTATTTTTTTACAATCCGGATATAGAAATTTCAGACAAATAGCTGATGATTTTTGGTTTATTTGATTGTACATTGACAGAACCCAAAGATGGTGTGAAACTTAAGGTATATCTATCCAAAATGTAGTGCAGGGAAATTAATAGCGAAGCAACTGGAACTTCTCTCTATGAGCGCACTATCATTACTTCATATAAATAAACTGAAAATGATGAGCAAATCACCTTTAGCAGCAAGCGGACAGTAGCAACCTGCCTGCTAACAACTGCAGCTACGAGTGCACTACAGTCTACATTGGTGTGCAAAGAAGGCTTAGATGACTGAAGGAGTATCCTATCTACTGCACTTGCATCCACACCACGCTGCCATTATAAAAAAAAGAAGAAAAATGTGAGCATGTTAACAAGGCTTATAAAGAGATCCTAATAGGTTGCGCTCTAAATAACCTGCTAATCAAGAGCATTTCAGACATCGTTCAGTCTTAATATATGATTCATTCAGCAACAAATAAATTAGACTTATGATCATTTAGATACAAATATGCATGTCCACAACTAAGAGAAGCATTTTATGATTGCTCGTTTACAGGACATCTTTTCGCTGATGTTCAACATCAAGCAAGTATAAACTAATGTGACAAGTTTTATCAAAATATGGTCCCATTTAAAACGTTAATGTTGAACAACAATAGAGTACTATTCACTGAGGATGATACTCTACCTTCATGAGAGTGTCCACCACATC
This sequence comes from Comarum palustre, assembly GCA_951800085.1. NCBI lineage: Eukaryota > Viridiplantae > Streptophyta > Magnoliopsida > Rosales > Rosaceae > Comarum > Comarum palustre. Next base: position 713,487 of record OX637574.1, on the reverse strand, counting down.
GACAAAGCCCCTACAGCTTGCTATGACAATAGCATGCACAGCAAGATGGGGCCGGATCAAATCAGAGGACATAAGAAGCTCCACGATATTAGCATTTCCATGGCAACTTGCCTCCACTAAAGCTTCCTCACAAGCTGGTTGAGATGCACCAGCTTTAAGTAGGATCTTGAGAATCTCAAAATGGCCCTCACTCACTGCTGCTGTTGTCGCAAACCCCCGGAAGAGTTTCTGATTTACATCAGCTCCAATGCTCTGTCATTTAAGAAAACAAGTCAATCCTTGGTACATCGCAAAGCTTTAATAATACTCCAAAAACAGATATTTTACAGTTCCATCCATCTAATCTTTTCATCCCATGAATAACCACCTTATCTTTCCAAATGGTCAAGAAGAATAGATAAGTAAAAAACTACTACATTCGCAGGTATCTTGGTTTCTTCATCGAGTACAAAAAGATATGGCCACATACAAACAAAATGGGGGAACAAAATCTGATAAGATTTGCAAGGAAGCATGAAATTGTCAACAAGCAGATCATTAATACTGAGGGCAAGGGAGATGCATAATACCTCAGGCTTGGAAACAAAACAGTTTGAGACAGCTAGGTATGGGCTCGTAAGAGCCATACCATATATTAAAGGAAGCTAGCTTACAAATACATGCATTATTTATTATGTTGCTATACAATTTAGCAGCTCCGTCATTTTAAGAATATGCACAAATTAAGCCCCAACATCCAACGAAGCAAGATACAGAACAATGATAGTAACCAGTAAATGATACATTTTTGCTCCAAAAGAATTACATTAACACCCACAAAACACAAGTTTAAACTCAAGAAAGGGCCTTAGAAGCTTAACATCTAGTGAAACATTATGATCGAAATTTGAAAGAGTTTTAGTTTAGTCACTGAATTCTTGAGATTTAGCTTTTCAAGTGATAAACCATATCCGAAACAGAAATCCTTCAAGTTATTGCTACAATGCACCCTAAAAACCTTTATGATTCACCCAAAACCCTCGAATGCAGGATCATGAACTACTTCAAAAACGCTTCTATCGAATCCACTCTTTCAATAGATATGAAAATGCTTGAAAATCAAAAGATATATAGATCTGTAAATTTCAAACATTTAGTAAACCACATAATAATCATCTTATGAGAATAAACACATAATCAAAGAGCTAACAGCATCTCCAGCAGAGTTGTTAAACAGGATTTTTAGCTAAATTTATACATTTTTGTAGCAAAACTCAGCTGGCAGAATTGCCAAAGAGAAGTTGAATTTGACTATTGCTAGGATAGATCGATAAATTTAACAATTCTGCCAATGATTGATAAAAGTAAAATAAAATTATTTTTCTTTATTTTGTCCACGGTTGATTAACGATTGGTCAAAACAATTGCTATATCAACTGTTAAAGTTCTTAATTGTTGCTATATTTATAAATTAAGAAATTCAAACAAATAAAGCACAAAAAATGCTGTCAAAATTTGCGAATAGTCAACAATACAGTAAAAAAATCAAATTTCAAAAATTACTGATCTACTAAAAGCTTAAGAACACAGTCCTACACACTTAAAAGAGAGTCACCACATTACCAGCAATTTCTTCACCAGCTCCACATTTCCACTGTGAACCGCCACAAAAAGCGCCGTGACGTCAGTTTTGAACTCCTCGTAACCAACTCGGAGCTCGCTCGCCGACTCGTCCCTCAGCACCACCTCGGTCCTCCGCGATCTCAAGCACACGGGGCCGACGAAGTTGACGTCGACGAAAGGATCGGCGGCGAGGTCCGCCGCGGACTTCAGATCTCCAGCGAGGGAGGCTTCGAGAAGGTGCTGCGAGACCTCGGCCTCGCAGTTTACCGGGAAGACCTGTTTGCCGGAGAAAACCGTCATTTTCCGGCGGGGTTTTGAAATTTGGGGAGTTGGGAGGAACTAGTGGAGAGTAGTGGTGATCGGAAATGAGGTGAGAGCTCGCATGCGGTTATAATTACAAGGGCGCGAGGCTCGAGAAAGAGAGAGCAACTTGAAGTAAATGAGCGCTAAGAAGAATGGTGTGGTCCTTTTAACGTTGGTTTAACGGTTAAAAAAGATTTGACTGAGGGTTAAAATATTGGAGTGGCCTGTGGCAGGGGGTCCACTATATGTAGGACCTGCCCATTTTTTCTTTTGTGAGAAATTTTGTTTGAAAATTGGTAGGGTGTCTTGAAATATTATGAACCATTTTAGTAGGGGTGGGCAGATTGAGCCAGAAATATACTCACTTTCTGTATTATATCGAAATATTAATCAAATTTAACAAAATTTAGGCAAAACGATGTTGTTTTGCTCACACACCGCACCGACCCGTTTTCAAACGATACAGTTGCAGTTTCGGATATAAAACCGTCTGATTTAAAATCCACCGACTCGCTTTTATATATAAAGGGAAATCATAAATTAATCACTATCTTACCCTAGCAGCTTTGACTCTTCGTTCTCCCCTCAGGCCCTCACTGCTGAGTCTCGACCTTCTTCTCCTTTCACTGCTCACTGCCTCTCACAAATCCAAATCCAAATTCTCAGGTGAGTCTCACTGCCTACTCACTTCTTATGTTCTTCTCAATCTTGATTTTTTCCTTCTTTGAAAGGTGAATGATTTCAGTTCATGGTTTGAATTATGGCTTGAAAATTGATTTGGGGTTTTTGTATTTATAGATCATGGAAGGGCACTCACTGAATGGTACGTCGTCCTTCACGCCCTCGTCCTCGGTTTCTCCAAGCATCGGAGCCAGTGGAACCACCCCTTCACCGAGTCCTCCACCTCCACTGGTAGCTCCTCCACCGGTTCCATCTCTTCTTATTCCAGAAGAAGGTGGTTCAAACAAGAGGAAAAACAGCTCAATGGTGTGGGATCATTTTGTCAAGATGAAGCATGCAGATGGGAGTATGAGGAAGCCAGGTCGTGCAAAGTGTAAGTACTGCCCTGTGACTTACGCCAGTGACTCCAGAAGCAATGGTACATCTACGATGAAGACTCATCTGACTTTGCAATGCCAGAAGTCGCTTGTTTATGTCGGGAGCAAGAGGTAGAGACAACTTTCTTTTGAACCGTCTGAGAAGGGAGGTAATTTAGTTGCTATTAAGAATAAGACTTCTAAGCTAGCTTGTGCGAGAATGGTGGTTCACGATGAACTGCCATTTTCTTTTGTTGAGAATGAAGGATTTAGAGAGTTCATAAGGGTGACTCAGCCTGAATTTAAGAATATATGTAGGAGAACAGTAGCTAGAGATATTTTAACGCTTTATAAGACTGAGAAAGAGATTCTAAGGAGGTATCTAGTTACAAATCAGCAGAGGGTTTCACTTACTACAAATACTTGGATAAGTATCCAAAACATCAATTAAATGGTGTTGACTGCTCATTTCATAGATGCTCAATGGAGGCTGCACAAAAGAATTATAAACTTCTGTGTTATTCCAAATCACAGGAGTAAAACAATAAGAATGCTTATTGAATCATGTTTGATCAAGTGGGGAATTGATAGGGTTTTTACAATTGTTGTGGATAATGCAAGTCCAAACCAGGTGGCTCTAGATTATATGAAGGAGAAGATAGGAAACTGGAATCAGTTAGTTTTAAGGGGTAGTTTTATGCATTTTCGATGTTGCTGTCATATTCTGAACCTCATTGTGAGGGATGGAATGGAGGAGCTAGGCACTTACATTAGGAATTGTGTCAAGTATATTAGGTCATCACCGGCAAGGCTAGAGAAGTTTATAAAATGTGCAGCTCAAGAAAAGATTGAGCTTATGGGGGAATTGTCCCTTTAGATGTTTGCACTCGTTGGAATTCAACATACTTTTATGTTAGATCTTGCATACAAGTACAAAGCATTTTTTAAGAGGCTAGAGGATGAGGATGAGCAATTGGAGGCTTACTTCCAAGAGAAGGTAGGGCCCCTGTAGCTGAAGAATGGGAAAAGGCATCTAGGCTTGTTAAGTTTCTTAAGATTTTCCATGATGCAACCTTGAAGTTTAGTGCAACTAAGTATGTTACTGCTAATGAGCCATTACTTTGGATGTGTACCATTGTTGGCGAGCTTGATAAGTGTGTAGCAAGTAATGGCTGTAATGATCTACTTCTTATTAACATTAGCATGCCGATGAGAGCAAAATTTGACAAGTATTGGTTGCAGCTTGAAAACTTAAACAAAATTCTTATTGTTGTTGTGGTTTTAGATCCAAGGTACAAGGTGTTGTATCTTGATTTCTTCTTCCCAAAGTTGTTGGCAGCCAAATTCAAATCAAATGTGAAGGAAGTTGCACAAATGAGGATTGATGAAGTGACACAAACTTTAACCTCAATGTTTAATTTCTATGCAGGTAATCATTTGCTATTTTTTAAATTTAGTGTTCCTTTTTTTTATTTATGTTGGAGACTCTAACTGAACAACTTGATCTTCCTATGGCAGACAATGATCCAGTGGTTGCAGCAGCTTCAAGGAATGCGACCATGCCAGTGGTTGAGCCTAGACAACAAGAAGTTGATGAGGACAGTCATGCAGCAAATATGCACGTGTTCAAGTTGTTGCGGCGGGAACAGAATGTTGTTATCATAAAAAATGAGCTGGACAAGTACTTAATGGACCCTCCATAAGACCTATCCAACACAAAATTTGAAATTTTGGATTGGTGAATGCTCTAAGGTATCTCGTTCTGTCCAAGATAGTATAGGATGTGTTTGTTATTCATGCTTCCACAGTGGCTTCTGAATCAGCATTCAGTCTTGGAAAGAGGGTGGTAGACCCTTTCAGAGCCTCACTCACACCAAATATGGTTGAAGGATTAGTATGCTTGAGTGACTGGCTGAGGGCTAAAGGATTTCAAAAATATAAGGAGCCTACCAAAGATGAGATGAAGATGTATGAGGAGTTGGAAAAACTACAAATTGGTATGTTGCTTGTGTTTTTTTGTTGATTTGTTGCATTAATTTGTAAGTGTTGCTTATAATTTTAAGGGATGCTGGCTTACATGATTCCTTTATCTGTTTTGCACTCCTTGGGACAATGGTGATAGATGGAAGGGATGTGAGAGATGAAGAAAATTGAAGGTTGCTGTGGCTTTTGGAGATTGAGACTTTTGAAGGCTAAAGGCTGGAACTTTGAATTGAAGATTGTTTTGGACCAAGAAGATGGTGACATAGAACTGCCATTTTCTATTTCTATCTTCATTTTTCTTTCTTCATTTGGATGATCTGGTGATTCTGGTCTGTAATCTAATTATCTAAGTACTTATTTTAAGGTTGTAGAATGTTGAATCATTTGGATGATCTGGTCGGTAATCTAAGTACTCATTGGATGATCTTAGACTTTTAGTTTTTATTTCATGTTGAATGTTGGTTTAACTATTTAACGCGTTTTGAAGCAAACCGCATCGAGCTACACCGAAAATGCAGTTTGCATTATTTAAAAGCAGTTGCAGTCTGTAAAATTAGAACATCGAAAAAGTAGTCTGCACTGCGATTTTGGCCTTAAACCGCATTGCACCGCACCGCGCTCACCCCTACGTTTTATGATATTTTTAGTTTTGATTACATCTTTTTTGAGGATGAAGGGATGGTTAAACAATTCGAATGTGGCGGTGGTGGTTTGGTCGATCTGGATGTGGGAGCCGTTCTGGCCTTGAATGGTTTTGATGGGGATGTGGTAGGTGAGGGGATCTGGCTTCTGACTAGGTGGGCTCGACTGTCAAAACGGTGCAGGATGCAGTAGGGATGTTGGTCGGGTCTTGGCTGGAGGACGATGGTGGCGAAGATCTGGTTCAGTGGCTAGGTTCGATTGGATGCTGGACTGATTCCACAGGGCCTGCAATTGGGCCGAGTTGGGACTTTGGTGTTTAATGGTTGTTGTCATTGGGCTCTGAAGCTGGATGGCTGTTGGCAGTGTTTGAGGGTAGCCAATTGGGCTTTGGAGTGACAATCTAAAAAAAGTTTTTTTCATAATGAGCTAAACTTCTTGGAGCTAACTCGGTTTGCAAAACATAGGGTTTCAACTAGAGACGCGGCTCTTCCTTCGGGCAAGGTAGTGATCATGAATTATATGGCGGCAACATGAGGAGATACATTGACATTGATCGTGTGTGTGGCGGAAGAACCTAGATCGGGTTGGCTACAGAACCTAAAGCAACAAGGGTTCATGTGGATTGGGATTGAGCAGTTGGGCCTGGATCTGAGTTTTTGGGCTTGAGTCTGGGGATTTTTGAGCTTGGGTCTTAGGCTTTTTTAATTTTAATTTTGTTTCTTTGGTCTGGAACTTTATTTATATATTTAAGTTTGCAGGCTCTATAAGAGCACGTTAACGTTTTAATGAGTATGCATATCTCCTATGTATCGTTGTATTCTTGTATCACAAACTCTATGAATCATTTGATGGTAGAGAGAGAATATGTAACGGCATTTTCTGGCTTAAGTATCAATATATCATTATTGATATTCTTAAAAAATCCAATGTAGCTTAAATGAAAATAAAATCAGGTGTGTTGGTGCTCGATTTTTTACTTTTGTTGTTCTAATTAGTGTGAAAACAGTTCGAGACTTTAAATAATTTTGTTGAGTTAACAATATGCTCGAGTTTTAATAGTAGGTCGAACTTGACAATAACCAAGATAAGTTGAACGTGATGAGTTTTTTTGCTGAAGCAAATAAGGGTTAGGCACAGCTTTCCCCCTTTTTGAATATATTAAAATGAAAAAAAATAGGAGGGGACCAAAGCAAACCTCCCTACAAACCAAAAAGAACAAAAAATTAACGAAATTGAGGAATATCAAATTAGTCATTATTAGTACAATACGCTAAAATAAAAGATGGAGGAGCATCCCACCAAATTATATCAGAAGTAGATGTACCATAGTTTGCCAAAGCGTCATCAGCCACCCTACTACCTTCATGAAAAATATGAGATGCACAGAAAGTCATTTGAGAAATCTGATACAAGCAGTTGAGCCAACTAGTATGAAGTTGCCATGAAACCAACAAATGAGACCTGATAAAATCTAGTATAAGTGTGAAGTCAACTTCCGACCATATGTGTTTCTAGTCACGAACCCATGCCAGCTCACTAACCTTAGTTACAACCATCACCTCTGTCGCAACACAGCTAGAGATATCCAAACGTGATGCAAAAGCTCCAAGAACATGACCCATATGATCTCTAAACACAGCTTCATACCCTTCCAACTCCAAGCTCCATCAGAATTAATTTTAACTCAACCGATCAACAAGGGGATGTCAATTAACCTCTATCGCTCTTGAGGCTCGATGCATCCTGCATCCAACTCTAAAGGTTTTCAAAATCCCAAGATCTTGAATGGAGTCATGCATAGTACCTGTTGAACCTGACGAGTTGTTTCAAGCTAATTACACATTTCATTTTGCATGTTTTACACATTTCATTTTGTACCTTATGCTTGTAATGTCTTTTCCTATCCAATTATAATTTCATGATCTATATATTCAGATGAGGATACAAAACTACAAGCTAAAAAACAAAACATTTCAACTATTCAAAAAGAACAAAACATTTCAATTATTCTAGTTGGCTGGCTGATGTACTGATGTATATAAACCGATATTTTTGATTGACACATTTTGATCTACACATTCAATGGATCGTGTACATATATAATTAGTATAATTACAAATGATTGAAAAATTTCTCCCTGGTATGGAATGAGTATGTGAGTATCCAATGCCAACTGAAACATAAAAATACACTCTAGGATTCAATGCAAGACTATAATACCAACACAGAGCACAAGTTATGTTGTTGAATAGTGAGACAGGCACACACTGAGTCCATTAGCCTCACCACCTCTATAACTGGGGCCACATATTGGAGGCACCCATATGCATATATGCAGAACTGCTCCATAGATTTTTAGCAGTGAAACAGTCGATGCAGTGATGCAGTAGTCGTCACTCACTCACTCATGGCATGGCCGGACAAAGCCGATCGACCTCATCCATTATAATAGTAGATGAATAGAGAGGTCAGAGATCTTCAGGATCATCATCAGAATCTTTGCGTGAGTGTGTATATAAAACTTAAAGAGACGAAGCTAACAATGGAAAGTAAAAGCTGCCGGTGTTGTATCTTTATCTGTATAATAAGTTCGGGCAGAATAAAGTTACTGCATATATACATGTCTCCCCAGGCAGACCATGCCCAGTGAATTAATCCATAGCAGCCAATATGAGTAATGAAGACGCCACCTACATGGACTCTAATTCAATCTTTGAACATGACTTCTTTCGCTTTGTTAGTCAACCTTTGTTCCCCAGCTAACTTTACCAGGCTTTACTACTATATCCATTGAAGTAAATCAATGCCACGTCAAGTAAAAACTTTAGCACATCTAACATTTTGAGTTCCCAACTATTTATTATGATTGATACATTGAAACATCCTAATGTAAGAATATACCTTATAATAGAGACCAACTCTCCGTATATAATAGTAGATCGACTAATATAATCTAAGTTATCGATCGATACATTCATATACCGTAAACAAATCTTTCGATATCAGGCTAAATTATCGATTGGGATTATTCATATCGTAGACAAACCTTTCGATGTCTTTTCTTATTTGTTTTAGATCGATTTTATATTAGTCATATTGATCAGATACTCCTAGTTCAGCTGCAGTGAGGCATTGGCGGGCTTTCTGGACTCGGGTAAGCTTGCTTTGTGAGAGTGAAGCATCTGATACACTCGTGCGACGTCGTTCAATGCCTTCGCGCTTACACAACCGCGCAAACGGGGCAAGTAGTCTAAAGTCTAAACCCTAAACTGACAGTCATGGAATACCAATACTGTGAAAGCTTCATCGGGAAAACCCAGACACGTATGCTTTACATGGTGAAAGAATCATCACCACATGGCTTGTAGACATTCCCGGACGCAAGCAATTACCATTTACCATAAGCCAGTTTAGCCAGAAAACAAAACTGTTCTGCTTCGTTAATTCTGAGAGATCTGGTTTTAGTTTACAGATGAGATTCTCTTAGGTAGTTGATTATATAATTTTTAGGGTTTTCTGGGTAAAGACAAAGAGAGATGCTTCCAGGAATGAATCCAAACCATGTTCTTGCTCCTTGGTATCGATGACAGTTACAGAGTACAGTTTAATTAGTTTATCTTTAGGGCACAACAAATCTTTAACCTTTTCTTTTTGGTCAGAAAGAAATGGAGGATTACATTACGGGTCGCGCGCAAAGGGGCAATTGCCGCAGCAAAAACACCATAGCCCACGTACGACATTGCATCCCATTTCTGATGCCATTTGCTTTGTTCTGCGTTTGCTGCGTTCTAGGGTTTGATCGGAAGACTAAACAGAACTAACTAAGAACATAAAGCCCTAGAAAATAACATATCGTAATGGGATACTAAATCGGTCACATCATGTAAGCTTAGAAACTAAATGTTGTTCTTAGCTATATGCTATGGTGAAATTCGAACTTGGATTATATGTTAGTAACTAGGTAGGTTAACTTCCAGAGTCAAATGATTCCAAAGCTTCATCAAATTACCGTTAACCAATATGAATATAAAGTAGAATAAAAAACCCTCAGTTGCTTAATCAATCAACCTCGCTTCACTAATTATTCTTCAATATTACCAACCGATGAAACATATGAGAATTTAGAGTGAAGTATTGGACCATTCACCATCGCCAATTATAAGATGATTGAGTAGTGTATTTATCAAGCTATATGAAATCATCATTCATCGATCTTGTACCAAGCTAGGTTTCAAATTTTCAGTGAACTATGGCAAAATTTCCTACATTTGAATGCTTTGTCGGGCCCTCGAAATCTTATATGCCACTGAAGTCGTTGGTGGTGGAGATCATGATAATTCTAATTGTCTTCCACAACTGGGACAACACAGTCACTATCTATATACCCTTGGCCCTTTGCTTCTTAATTTAACAACTAGTATAGCTCGTCCCTTTTTAATCATTCCCTAATTGTTAATAATTAACAGCATGAAATCAATCTAAATTGGAATCAGCATATATAACTACCGCAATCATGAGGCTTTGATTTTAAACAACTTCGGCGCTAAAGTTTGTTTCACAACCAAGCGAGGTTATGGACCTCGTATCAATTTCAAATAGCTTTCCGTTGCTTTGCTAATTAGAGATCGTTAAGAACTAAATGGCGCAATCCAATTCAAACACCTAGAGTTGTTTGGAAATGCGATGTCTGCTTCAACAATCTAGCCAACTTCAATCCAATTATATTCAAGTTGCTTGTTGTTCAAATTTAGTATCCTTTTTTTACGAAGAGTTATAGAAATTACTCTTAGTGCATGCTTTTATATATATATATGGGGTTGGTTCGTGGAGATGATTATCGTTATAAACTAATCATCCTTAATTCTTCTAATTTTTTGTTGCACGCATTCATTTCCCACACTCAACCTGCAGCTGGTAATGATCAAATATGTCCTGCAACAAGTTTAAGTTTAATGATCGAATATGTCCTGCTACCACCGTCTCTAATAAGTCCATAACGATAACGATGATGAATCGAGATGGTGGGAAAATGTTTAAGGGTAACCACGTATACTCTCACCAATTAGAGATGGTGTCTTGCTTTGACGCATCCTCGGTAATAAGATCCAACTGTTAAAGTTGAAGTAAAATGTTCAATTGCTGTTTATATTTGCACAGTACGTGTTCAATTGCATATCACATTTTGTGGACTCTACTCCAGTTTGTTTTTGCAATCCCCTTTCTTTGATGCGAAAAGAAACCTTACAATGAAGAAGCTCTGATGCAACCCACACAAAAGAGGTCAAAATTCATCGCAACTCCAACAGAAGAAGGGAAATCAGTTTCCTAAACACATGGAATATCTAAGCTATGACCTAAGTTGGCTAGCCTATCTGACACAAAGTTAGCTTCTCTAAAAACATGGGAGAAATAGACTGGTAAAGCTTGCAACAATATTCTTAATGTCTTGAATTACTGGGATGAGGCGCCAAGGAGTACGAAATTTACCCAGCACACACATAATAATCATGTGGGAGTCTACTTGAACTTAAACACGTGAATAGTTATGATTGCAAGCTTGAAGGAGGCCATCACGCAAAGCAAAAGCTTCTGCAATAGGCACATCAGCTTTACCAATTCTTTTAGTACTGGCAAGCAAAGGAGAGCTTGTATGATCTCATAAGATGAAACCAATGGCAGCATTGCTGTTGTTTTGGTTTACTGAACCATCGAAATTTATCTTAATAAAATCAGGAGGTAGTTGTCACTTGATGTCTGTGATCTAAGGGGGCATAGATTGGATACGAGCAGAATTATGTCTTGAAGAAGCAACAACCGCAACAACAATAGCTTGAGGGGAGAATTGAGCTTGTCTGAAAATTACGTTGTTACGAGCTTTCCACACTTGCCAACAGAGGAGCAAGAATTTAGCAAACCTATCAGCATCAAAAGCATTATTGATGTATAAAGTATTTAAGATATGCAGCATGTCATTAGCATTCAGTAAGTCACTATAGTTGGCTATGGACCAAACCGGAGCCACAACCGGACAATTACAGAACATATGAGACATGCTCTCATCAACATTATTACAAAGAGGACATGTATTTGAGTTCAAAAGCCCAAACCTGTGCAATCTATCTATAATCTTTAATCTTCCTCTAAGAAGAGGCCAGCTAAAAACCTTAACAAGAGGAGGGATATTAAACTTTCATACCTTTTAGAGCAACTTCGACTGTTCATGAGGATTATGAATATCACTTTGTAACCAAGTTGCAAATTTAATAGAAAACAAGCTATTAGTGGAAGGGCCCAAACAAAAGCATCATTCTGCTAGGTAGAAGGAATATGGATGCTACATATATGATCCACCACATCCATACTGAAATAATTACTAAGCTTAAATCTGTTACAGGAACCATTTTGAATGTAATCATGACACTACTAGAAAAAAGACTTTAGCCGACGAAAAAATTTTTTCGGCCTGTTAAACATTCTCGTCGACTAAAGTAATAGCCGACGAAACTTTGTCAGCTAAAGTGTCGTCGGCTAATGGTCGTCGGCCATACTTTAGCCGACGAATTTATGAACGTTCGTCGGTTAAAGTCCATACTTTAGCCGACGACTTACTCTTCGTCGACTTAAAGTTTAGACTTTGGCCGACGAGTTGATATACTTTTACCGACGAAATTTCGTCGGTCAAAATTGTCACGGCTGGTCAAAATTTTTGACCTAAGCCGACTTTAACCGACAGAATTAGAATATTTCGTCGGCTATAGTTCATCTTGAGCTGACGACATTAAATTATTTCGTCAGCTAAAGTTTTCTTTAGCTGACAAGAATTGATATTTTCGTCGGCTAAAGTTGTTGTTCCTGGAAAAACAAATGCCTATTTTGTCGGCTTAAGTGTGCATATCGTCAGATAAAGTTGATTTTTCTGAAAAAAAAAACTAAATTTTTATTCCCACAATAGCCAACAACACCCAAAATAAAAACAAAACACATTTTCATGAACAAATGAAAATCAATTAAATTTAAGCAAACATAAGTACGTACATTTAAAACTGAACACTTAAACTAAGTTAAATGTTCAAACTAAACATGTATGCATAACACCTAAACTAATTATTACTAAAATCTATGTCGTTAAAATATGAAGGAGTATTGCTATTATCTTCAGGATCTTGCGGCTGTTGTGGAGTATCGAAAGGGGGCTGGATTTGTGGCATAGGTGGGGGCGGGAGTCCTTGCGCCTGGAGATGTGCAGAAAACGCCGCAAACCAAGATGACATTTGAGCCTGACTCTGCTCATCTCTCCTCCTGAGCTCAGCCTGTATCTGCTCATCTCGCCTCCTGAGCTCAGCCTCCTACGCTAATCTCGCATCTTTCATCTGTCTCTGATGCTCAATCGCTTGCCTCTGAAGTTTCTCCTGTAGCTGAGCAGTCTTGGCAGATGAGGACTTGCGTGAGAAATCGAAAGTATTCTTTAAGACCCCCTCTCCTTGTTGTCCTAGACCCCTATAGTAGTAAGTGTTCTCTCGTGGTGGGAAAGCGTGACTCATGATCCTCGCCCCTACCGTCACATTAGATTGATCAATTTGAGAGATGACCTCGGGGAGGTCCTCATCTTGCGTCTCTGGCCAATGCTCCCTAGATATTTGAGTCAACACCACTTCAGCCCCTTCCCTCACTCTCGCCTAATTGACAAGGAAAAGACATATATATTAGTAAACATATATATATATATATAACGATAGATAATATATATATATAAGCAAATATATTAACTTACAATATTTTCGGTGGACTGAGGATATACTTTCACGTACGGGTTGACTTCTGTTTGTTGTGTCGTCTCCTCCATCCAAACAGCAAACGGTCTAGACCCGGCATGATGGTTACTCGTGTTTTGCCCCTTGTTTGTCGCGTTTATTCCAGAAATGTCCTTGTAGGATAAACAAATATTTAAAAATATTAGTGAACTAATTTCGTCAAACATGATACAAGTAAACACAAATATGATGTTACATACCATATATTCTGGGTTATTGAAGTGGACCAGAAGCCACTATACATAAACTCGCTAGGGGTACTCGAACGGTCGTTGTCATGCGTCTTCCAGTGCATACGGAGCTCATTTTTCCATTTCTTGTACCTATATATGCAATAAAAATGTTATAAAGTAAAATTATTTTATCAAAAAAATTTATATCTCAATATATAAATTATAACAATAACCACCTTTTTTCTTGAGTGTCATTTGTCCACGTGAATTTTAGGTGCTCTGGAACAACAAACCACACCTGCAATAGTCATATATATAAGTACTTAATTAATAACACTTGGAATATACGTAATAAATATTTAACTAACTCAACGACATAGCGTTGTTCACCATGTCCTTCATACACTGTGGCACCGATGACCACTCTCCCTACAAAAAAATGATTATGTCCCGTATGACAGACCCTACTTGCCCGTTGAAGACTCACGTTGCCAAAAGGGTTGAACCCGTCAGATGAGAGATCGAGCCTCACATTTCGGACCTTTGATGCAAACTGAGGATACTCTCTATCTATGTGCTTCCAAGCCTCTCCGTCAGCAGGGTGTAGAACGGTATTGTCGTCAGGCAAATCCCTCTCAGTGTGTCATCTCATAGTTTTGGCCTTGTGTGAAGACATGTATAACTGTTTCAGCCTATCACTCAGTGGGAAATACCTAAGTATCTTCACAGCTTTCTTATTCCTTGCAGGAGTCAATTTATACCTATCTGTGTGACATATCGGACATGCATCAAGGTCTTCAAGATCATTCCCTTCATCATCTTTACCCCAGAAGAGAACGCAATCATATCTGCATGCATGAATTTTGATGTAGGAAATACCAAAATCTTTCAGGATATGTCGGACCTTACAATGAGTGGTAGGAAGGCGATGATTGGGGGGGGGGCAGAAGAGAAGCATTCAAGTCTAGATAATCATCAACAGCCTTCACAGTCAATTTGTTCTCCACTTTCACCTTCATTACTCCCATGACACTTTCAAGAATAATCTTCTTACACCCATTGTACAAAGGTGTTTGTTGGAAGGCAATCAGCTTGTTGTACTTGTTAATGTCAGCAGTGTTGACATCTCTAGAAAATTGCTGGACTGGCTCAACAGGAGGGAAACCCTCAACGGCTGCAACAAGGATGTCTTGTACTAGAGAAAATACACCGCTCTCATAAGGAAACACATTGTTGATCAACCTTGTTGTTGGATCATTGGATGTACTAACCCTCTCAGAAAATTGCACATGATCATGTTGACGCGTTGATGATGTTTCACCGTGATAAATCCAATGTGTGTACTGATCTCAAAACCCGTTCTTCTTCAGGTGCTCCCATACTATATCAATGTTAAAATGATATAAATCGCTCCGACATGATATTCATGAACATTTCAAAATCTCTATCTCGAATATGATATTTTATCACTTTTAAAGAACATATTAGTTCTGTTTGGTCTAGAATTTGCAGTCCTTCAAACAACCGGCTTGTAAATTTGTGCTAGGCGTGCCAGTACCTTTGGGTCAGGTACAACCTTGAAGTTGGATGCTACTTGCGTCCCTCTTCTGACTTCTTCTCACAGCGACTGTGACAGACGCCGATCTTCTTCCTCTGTGCTAGGTTCTCTTCTTAGACCTACAAGGGAAAAGTCCCTCTAGGATTTTTCTCCAACCTTTGAAGATGGCCGAATCTTACTTAGTATGCAAAGAAACTAAGCAGCGGGTATCAAGATATAAACTGGCGAACGGATTCTCCAGAACTGGTTGCGGGAGTAAAACTGCTCAACGGATCGAACAGGGGAGTAGAGAGATTTCAACGGATTGAAACCTGTCAGACTTAACGGATTAAGTCCCTTTTGCAGCTTGACGGATCAGGCTACGGTTGCTGACGGATCAGGCTTGGTTGCTCCGGAGAGGCTTGAAGACTTTCGCGTGGCGAAGTTGTTGTCTGTTTGTTGATAGATGTAGTTGTGTTTTTCTCTTGCACCTCAACCCTTTATATAGTGAATACTAGGGTAGATGTTTCCTTGCGAATCAAGGTATGGCCTCAAATAATCCTTCTTGTAGTGCAAGACTAATTCTTAAAGCCCAATCATGTAAGCCCAAAACCATTCTAGTGATAACTTAACCTCCTGCAACCACGTGTCTAATTTCTTATAATACCCTCGCGAACGCTTTTCCAACCGCGAACGTATTCTGTTAACACACGCCCCGCTTCGCGAGCGCGTTTCCCCCTGTGAACAAATTATCCCCTTTCGCGAGCGTACTTTGTTACTGTGCTCCTTGCGAGCGCTTTTGACTTTTCAAGCGTCCTCTGACCTTCTTGACCGCAGGCATCGGTCCACTTGCCTTTCTATAAATGGGCTTTTTACTTCTGGATCCAACATTGCCCCCCAGTTCTTGAGATTAAGCCCGTTTGCGAAAATCGAAAAGAGCTATACCTTAGCATTGATTTATCCAAAAGCAAACGTCTTTTCATTGTCAAACTCCTCAGAACACTCAACCACCATTTCCCTCTGCAACTCTTTTCAAACCTTCCTGAGATAATCCGCCGCCGTTCCTACTTCCAAATCAATGGCACCCAAACACACCTTCTCTGCTGTGAAAACCACACCCAGAACCCCTTCTGAGCATGAAGCCCTAAACTTTGTCCAAGCCATGGCTGGCCTCCGACCTGCTCCAAAACACAAGGGTTCTTGGTTGAAAGTTAAGATTGATCAAACCTACGACCTGGGTCCTTGGGTCGATGTCTTCCCAAACCCACTTGAACTGCCTTACCGCCAACATGCATCCCGAATTCCCCCTTTAATCTTTCGCAAAGAAGAAGCTTCCTTCGTCGACTGGCAAAAGTCAGACGCCCAGACCAGATTTGGACAGTGGCCAAACACTAATGACGCCGAGATCCAGTGGTACCAACAACGCCGTAGCAAAGACCTTGAACGATGGCAGGCCGTTGGAATCGCCGATCCTATTGACCTCTGCTTCTCCCTGAAGTCTGGCTGCAACAGAGCTCCCCTGGCAGCAGGAGTCTGTTTCTGGGACACTTCATCAAACACCTTCCATCTCCCCGCAGGCCCAATGGGTATCACCCTGCTGGATGTGTATACAATTACCGGGTTTCCATTCGCCAACGCACCAAGTCCTCTCAACGACCTTGCTCTGGAACATCAAATCCCTTCTGATCAGCCTCGCCCCAACTCATACGCCGCGTGGGTCAGTCACTATGGGAGCACTGACGACGATCTAAGTGGCCTAGCATTTCTGGAATTCTGGCTACTCAAATATGTTGAATGTAGCGCCACCAACAAACCTACTTTCGCCTGGGCCAGAACGGCTGAGCTACTTTACAATGGTATCCCTCTCAATCTTTTGGAGTTAGCCACTGGATTACTATATAGGTCACTACACTTTCTATCCTTAGAGCCCTTTAAACACAGATCTGTTAGCGGTCCTCTTTGGATTTTGGACTTGTGGCTTCAAACCTATTTTCCTGCTTTCCGCTCTTCCTCTGTCACCAGCTTCCTAAAAGATAAGGTTTTAGGCCAAACCATCGTATCCACTCCACATCCTCCAGCCCTTAGCTATTCGCGTTGTTTCCACCATCTGTATAGTATGGAAAGCCTACCTTCAGATTCTATTACCGTTATCTGCAGACGCACATACCCTTCTCTTGTAAAAGAAGGTTTTATTTTCAGCAACCGCCACAACGTCCTGCAGCTCTTTTTCTTTCTACGCCTCCTTTCCAATCGCGACCTCAAACTACCAGGGAGAGCCGGAGTAGAAATCTATGCCCCCAACTTCTTCGCGAGGCAATTTGGAATGTGCCAAAGCATCCCATATCCCCCATTGGCTAGCCGCAACCATTTCACTTCGTGGCGAGAAACCTACAATGCCGGGATTGATCCTGATTCCATTCCCTCCAGCTTCAAAGACATCATTCAGCCTGTCAACACCTATCCCCTTGGCGGAGTACGTCTGAGCTTCGCGGCTACTAATGAGTTCACTAGGTGGTGGACATCAATCAACAAAGGCAAATGGAAACCAAACCACCTATCTGTGTTTAGACAGATCTTCCAGCCATATCAGACACAATTCCGTCATGCCGAAGACCTGGCTGTTTTTGCCATTGACGGCCCTCGCCAAAACGCTGATCCTTCCTTGGCTCCTGAGACGCGAACAGAAGTGCTTCCTGCCCCCCAGGTATTTAAAACTCCTTAACTGCAATAATCAATTTTCTGATCTGTATCCCTTTTTCCGACCATCTTCTTTCCTTGCAGCGTCCTCAAAGAACCAAGAAGCGCGCGAACAAGAATGGAGATCCTCCTCTCAAGAGGCTCAAACCAAGTCTTCCTACAGAAGGAAATGCTCTCCAACCCCAGGTATGGGTTCATTTAATTTGAAAACTCGTATGCTCATGTAGCCAAGTCAATTAATCATATAATTGCCTTCTAGGTGGATCAGCTTATGCAGTCTAGCCCTGAAGCCGTACAATCCCTCGAAGAATGCAGTCAACATCCTGCTGTTTCTGGTGCTCCCAACCTAACTGTTCTAGCTGAAGTAACCTCTGCCGTGGCCCAAGAGGCGATTCCTCCCAGAGCTAACCTGGACACTGGGACTCCTGCTGAAACAGATCAAGAGGTATTGTTTCGATAAACCATTCAATTGGCAATGTTTCAATGATCTTGAGCTCAATTGTGCTTCTGTCGTTTCAGGGACCGATTCCTGTATTTGAAGTTAGCTCTTCCTCCGAGTCAGTTGCTTCTCCGATCCTGGATACTATGATGGGAGAGATCTTTAGTGAAAGCGCCAAGCTCGTTCCACTTCAAACTGTTGCTGCGAATGAGCCTATTTCCTGCGAGGCAACTTCCTGTTCGCCTCAGAGAAAAACGACTGATACTCGCGCGAATGAAATTCCTCCCGCGAACGCAGTCTCTCCGGCGAACGAAACTGCTATCGCGAATGCCGATCGCGCGACTGATATTGTTCCACCAGTGCTTCAACCGGTAATCCCAACTGAAACTGACCCAAAGGTAACAATTTTTATTCTGCAGCTTCTGTTTGTACTCTTACAAACACTTATTATTTCTTTATTTGCCAGATTCCGGAGAACCTTCCAATGACCTCCCCATCTGATCATGCTACGCCTTCCCTCATCGAGCAAGTTCAACTAATGCTGGATCCTTTTCAAGCAAACCAATCCATCGCTGATGCGACACTATTCCTCCGCAACCTAGAGCATGAGGATCTTCTCCACCCACATACTAGGATCCAAATTGAAGATGCCATTCGTCTCCTTCGAGTTCACGCTGACGAAAGACTCTTGAAAAAATTGCAGCGTCTGTGGGAATTCACAACCAAAGCTGCAACTTTGTCTGAGCGTGCCAGAACCACGCGGTTGGAGGCTCCTCAGTATCATCAACAGAAAGAGAAGTTCCAAGCCGAACGGGTTGCCAAAGCCACCAATCTTGCCAAACTTGTCCATAACGCGACCCAGTTGTTTCCTAACCGACTTGCTGAGCTTAAACGTCAAAAAGCTGAGATTGAGGCCCAGCTAGCAATTGTCGAAGAGGAAACCCAGAACAACTTAAACGCCTTGGAGCAAGAGAAGAACTCCTATCAGACTCTTCAACAAATGATCAACCAGGTGGACGACAGGATCGAAGATTCCTTGATCAACGAAGAAAATATCCAAAACGCCCTTGATACTGCTTTAGCGAACATTAAGCACATTAGTAAATTTATTTAACTGTTTATCTGTTCTGACTTTGTTCGCGCATATTATTCTGAATGCAGAAGATCTTTTCAAATTAATTCCATATCCTTGACCACTCGAAAACTGTTCCCAACTTTAACTGCAACGTCGCACCATTAACTTGCGCATTTACCGTATTCAACTAACACAGCACGCGTGATAAATGCTTGACCAATGAACGAATAGCAAACCATTCAGTTCCCTTTGGTGAAAACCTAGCGTTTCGCCTATAAATATCGATTAATTCCTTTCATCACCTTCAACAACCAAGAACATGTATTCTCCTTTCAGTCTCAAAGCAGTTCCACCAGACCTCTTTCTTCAACCTTTCTGTCCTCTAGGCTTCACAACCAAACCTCAAATCCTGGGTAGGCTTCACAACCTAACCTCAGGAATAAGATCTGATGCGCCCAGCCCTGAAGTCGCATCAAAGTGCATCACTGGAACCAAATTCCACTTGATGAGGGGATTGACTTCTGGTATTGGACCGAAGAAGGCTTCTGTGCCGACAGGATTCCTCTTGCCGAGCCTCTTCCGCGCCAGGTCAGACCAAGTTGCTTCTACTCCCATCACCGTCGACTTGCTTTCAACAAGCTGGCCGCGCAAGGTGGAAGATGAAGCAAAACCTGCAACAGTTTGAAGAGAGACTTTATGAAAGGAGTCGTAATAGCTCTTTCTTTAAGCAGCTTTGTTCTTGTTCAACACTGTATTTGTTGCAACCAGTTCTTGTTCAACACTGTATTTGTTATCCATGAATATTACGCAATAAACACACATTGTTTATGTTCGATGTATAAACCACAGGTGTTGGTTCAAAATAAATTAGGGCTTGAAAAACACAACTTGTTCTTCCCAAAAATTGTCAAAAAAATTTGAAAAAGTTCGAAAAAACCACATTAATTGGTTTGTATATCTATGGTGCCCCCCAGTTTTATCATGTGCACAAAAAGCCAAAAACCTCAAACAGGTTAGGCGTTAAGCAACATGAATGAAACTGACGAGATTCCAGTTCTGCTAACGAGACCCTGAGGCTCTAAACTCTGCCCCCTTGCTGGCAAACAGGCTGCTCTGTGGACTGTGGCGGCAAAGGATCGTCAGAAGCCCAAACACTTGGAAAATACTGTTTCAGATGCCTCCCATTAATAGGGTTATTATGGACTTCTCCATCCAAATCTCGCAAATAATAAGCACCTTTACCCACGATCTGGTCAATCACAAAAGGTCCCTGCCACGTAGGCGACCACTTACCCCTGCCGCGAACGTGTTCGCCAAAGGGAAGTACTGCTTTCCAAACCAAATCACCAACTCCAAAACTTCTGCCACGTGTCCTGGCGTCATATGCGCGAGCAACTCGTTGTTTTTCAACCATTATATGATCTAAGGCTTCCACACGAGTAGTATCCAACTGTTCATGCTCCTGAAACATGGCCTGAACATAATCCTCTCCTACTAACTGATGTTGTTCGCGAACCCTTAAAGAATTAACACTTATCTCCATGGGTAAAACTGCATCATGCCCAAACATCAAGGCATAGGGTGTGGTTCCTGTAGGCGACCGCTTAGATGTTCGATATGCCCACAGAGTATGATCAAGCTCGTTATGCCAATCTCTAGGATTATCAATCAGCATCTTTCGCAAGATATTGATTATGACTTTGTTACTAGCCTCAGCTTGTCCATTCGCCTGAGCATAATATGGTGTGGAATGCAGAAACTTAATCCCATAGTCAGTAATGAAGTCTTCGGTTTCTTTTGCTAGAAATGCTGCCCCCTGTCTGCAACTAAACACTCTGGGATACCATACCTGCTAATGATGTTGCTGAAGATGAAGCTGCAAACTGTTCGAGCAGATGCATCTTTTAAGGGTACAGCCTCCACCCATTTTGTGAAATAATCGGTCGCTAATAGGATGAACTTATGCTGCTGAGACGAAGCTGGATGAATAATTCCTATAAAATCCAACGCCCATCCTCTTGCTGGCCAAGGCTTAATAATGGGTTGCATGGGCACATCTGGAACATGCCGCACCGGTCCATGCGCTTGACACTCCTGACAACCTTGAGCAAAGGTGATGCAATCCTTCAAGATTGAAGGCCAAAAGTAACCATAACGACGGATAAGCCACCTCATCTTTGGTCCAGCCTGGTGCGAACCACACACTCCTAAGTGTACCTCTCTCATTACTCGCTTAGCTTCCTTTCCAAAGATACACCTAAGATAAACTCCATCCTCTCCTCTGCGTAAGAGTTCGCCACCTCGTAGCACATAGTTAGTGGCAAAGTATCTGACTTGTCTATCAACTGGAGTAGATGGATTATCCAAGTAATCAATGAGTGGTTGACGCCAATCTGTATCGATAGCCTCTATCGTAGCGACGTACCATTCATCCGCGTCTACCCTCCGAGCCATGAAAGAAGGTAACGTCCTCCTTTCCACCTTCAAAATCCGCTCGCAGACTCCATCAGCCAAAGTTATGCCAGTGGCGATTTGCGCTAATTCATTCGCCGCGAAGTTGTGTGCTCTTGGGATATAATCCAGAGTGACATCACTGAATTGCTCCAGCAACTCTGTAGCCCTTTCCCAAAAAGGAACCAAAGTAAAAGTTGTACATTTGTATAACCCCTTAAGCTGATTGATCACCAACAAGGAGTCACCGAACACACTTACCACTGTTGCCCCCATTGCGAGCAACATTTCCAATCCGATTATGAGTGCTTCATATTCAGCCTGATTGTTGGTGCATTTCCACTCTAGTTGGAAAGAATATGCATGACGAACCCCCAGTGGACTTACTAGAGATATCCCAGCGCCAGATAAACTCTCAGTGCTGCTCCCATCAAAGTATAATTCCCAGGGCTGCATCAGAATGGCCACCACATCTAACTCCCTGTATTGTAAATCTTGTTCCACAGGATGATGAAGCAAAAAATCTGAAACCGCTTGTCCGGTTTGTGCCTTCAAAGGTGTATATTGTAGTGAGAACTCAGACAAAGCTAACACCCATTTACCAATTCGACCCCTAAGAATGGGTCTAGTTAACATGTATTTCACCAAGTCCGTCTGTGCCACCACTACCGTTGTGAAAGATAACATGTAATGGCGTAATTTGCAACCGGCGAAATACAACGCAAGGCACAACCGTTCCATGTCACTATACCTGGTTTCTGCATCTATCAACGTCCTACTAAGGTAATACACAGCATGCTCAACCACTTTATCATCATCTTGGTGTTCATCTTGTGCTAAAAGTGCAGCAATGGATGTTTCGCATGCTGAAATGTAGAGCTTCAAAGGGTGACCCGGCCGTGGAGGCATCAGAACTGGCGGTGAAACTAAGTACTGCTTTATTCTGTCGAACGCTTCCTGGTGACTTGTCTCCCAACGAAACTCCGTATCTGCCCTCAATTTTAACAGAGATGTAAAGGGTTGAATCTTTCCTGCTGAATTCGAGATGAACCTGCGTAAGAAGTTAATCTTTCCTAGTAACTGCTGCAACTCCTTCTTGTTAGTTGGGGCTGGAGCTTCTATGACTGACTTGACCTTGTCCGCTGGAATCTCGATACCCCGCTGATGGACCACAAACCCTAGGAAATCGCCTGACTGAACCCCAAAGACACATTTAGCTGGGTTCATTCTGAGTTTATGTTTTCGCATCCTTATGAAGACTTTTCGTAGATCCTCCATGTGGTCTGCCTTAATCTTGGACTTTACTACCACATCGTCAATATAAACCTCCAATATCTTCCCTAATATGTCATGGAAGATAAGGTTCATCGCCCTTTGATATGTGGCACCAGCATTCTTAAGCCCAAAAGGCATGACTTGGTATTCGAATGCTCCTGTAAATCCTGGACATCTGAAAGCCGTCTTGTGCTTGTCTTCCTCCTCCACAGGAATCTGGTGATATCCTGCGGTTCCATCCATGAATGATAACAGCTCATGCCCTGCCACTGCATCTACCAGCATGTCTGCCATGGGCATAGGATACACGTCCTTTGGTGTGGCAGTATTTAGATTCCTGTAATCCACGCACACCCTCATCTTACCATTCTTTTTCCTGACTGGTACTATGTTAGACAACCACTTGGCATACTTTGCAGGTCGAATAATTCCTGACTTAAGCATCTTTTCCACCTCTTCTTTAACTGAAGCCGCTGTGTCGGCATGCATTCGCCTAGGTTCTTGTCTGACTGGCCTGTAACCATCCATGATTGGTAGCTTGTGACAAACTAACTCTGGTGCTAAACCAGGCATGTCCTCGTATTTCTCTGCGAAGTAATCCTTGTACTCGTGAAGTAGCTTGATGAGCTTCTGTTTTTGTTCAGGCTCCAAATACATACTTATTCCAACCTCTATTGGTTCCTCTAGGGTCCCCAGGTTGACCTTCTCTACTGGATCCTTGACCTTAGGTGGAGTATCATCCAAGGCTGCCGGAGCTGCCTGGATAATCTCCTCCTCTTCCTCGTAATACTCCAAAACATCATCGTTAACGCACTCTACTGCCGCCACCTGTTGGAAAGCCTCTTGCTCCTGCCTAAAAATAGATAATCTCTGGTGCAGGGAAGCGTAGGCTTCCAACTCCTCCTTGCTGAGTTGTGGCTTCATTGATTGTCTCGGGGTAAAACCATAGAGATTGGTCTACTGGCGTCTGCTTGAAGTTGCGCCAATCCCCATTGCGTAAGCTCAGTGGAGGTCACCCCATATGGATGTCCTTTCTTTGTGATGCCACTGACTCTTAAAGGCCTCATGTCTTCACTGTAATAACTTGCATCAACAAAGCAAGCTGCTACTGAGAATGGTCTAGGATCGGCCTTGATTATTTCAGACTCATCAGTTTCTGGGTTCCAGATAGCGAGCTCTTGATGGAGCGATGATGGAACACAACCGGCCTGATGAAGCCAATCTCTGCCCAGAATCATAGCATAAGGAGCAGTGCACTCAGCTACGAAGAAAGTTTGATACATCTCTGATGGGCCAACCCTAATTTTTAGTATCACTACACCGAGTGTCTGAGCTATGTTTCCAGCAAAACTTTTTACCTTCATCTTGCTGTCTAGAATTTTCTCCTTCGGAACCTGAAGGTAATTCATGGTCTGTACGGTAAGGACACTTACAGCAGCTCCTGTATCCACCAATATCCTACTGACCCTTTTATCCATCATATCAGCAGATACATACAATGGACGCAAATGCTGCCTCATGGCGAATGTGGGCTTGGAGAACAAAACGTATTTCCTTCTCAAATCAGGGTCCATGTCCTCTTTATCCTTCTTTACAGCCAACTCCTCTCTGCGAACGGATGACTCCGCTCCAGTCTCATCTTCTGACATGTTGAGGAAGACTTCAGACGAAATTGGCTCATCCAATGCATACATAGAAGGTAAGACATACACCATATTGCAATAAGTGTTTGTCTCTGGAACTGGTATCACAGCTTCGGTCGTCACGTACACCTGAGCAGATTCAGATTGGTCTGAAATCATCTCACCATGCTCGTTTTCCACGTAAAGCACGCTGCATGACAAACTTTCGTCCATACCCCCGGTTTCATCTTCCTCATTTTCCTCCATATCATCTTCTATGACTCGAGGTATATCGACTTCTGACTCTTCTTCTACGCGGGCAAATGCTTCAGCCATCTGTTTTACCAAAGAAACCTCTGGAACAGGTCTCTGTTGCTCAACCTCAATCATAGGTCCAGCCTTATCTGTTTCTCGGGACCCCTGATCCTGACGCTGAACTACTTTTGGTCTCCATTCGAACTTTGTTTTCGACGTCTTGCTACTGTCTTCGTTCTTAGGAACTTCTGATATCCTAACCCTTTTCGCCGGAGACGTCTCAGGTGTCTTACTAAAGGTGGAAGTAGATATTTCACCCACCACCTTTTTACCTACCCGTGACCAGACTGGTTCTCGCGTATGTTGACTTCTGTCAATGCCCACCCTTGACCATACAGACTTTCGTTCGCCGCTACTTTCTTCTCACGAGACTCTCTTCTGTCCGCTATGTTTCGTGGTAGAAGTCTCGGTGGTATCGCGAACGTTTCTGATAGGGCAATAAGGTCTAGCTGACAATAAATCCAGCTTCCGCCTTAACTGTTCCGGAGTCTCCCTGATCTGGTCTGGGCTAACTAGGCCTTTATCCAATGCCTCCAAAAGCCTCTTGGCTTTACCATATCTTCGCTGCACGTTCCTAGTCTGAGTAGGTGTGGCCTCTACCACCTTTCCTCTCTCTCTGACCATCCAGACGTTGTCTTTGAGGATATTCCGTGAAGCTGGTGGTATATAAGGTTTAGTTATTACGTCCTGCGGGTAGACCACTGGCCTCTTCTGCTCCATTCTTGCCTGGCGTAAACGCAAGTAGAGGTTGGAATCCCTCTGACTAGGGCTTGCTGATCTTCTCATCTGCTTTGGGCTGTGTGGCTGATATGCTTCAGGGGGTGTAGCAACAGCATTCTTCTGCTCGTGTTGTGGCTCTTTAGCAATGCCACATTCAGTTTTGCACCTATCACACAACATGACTGCTGACGTACCTGCCTTTGGTTCTTTCCGCTTGACAACTTCTGTTTCTCCAGCTATAGTGCTCAGGTCAAGCGTCAGTTTTCTGCTACCCCGAGCCAAATCAACCACAGCCACATCTGCCACCGCTGGATCACAAAAGGTGATTGACCCCTCATTGACCCATTGTTGTATCTGATCTTTGAGCTGCATGCACTGAGAAGTCTTGTGAGTCCACAAGTTATGAAACTTACAATAGATCTTACCAGCTATTGCCTCTTCTGGGGGAAAGACTCCCCAAGGGATGGCCACCTCGTTGGCCATGATCAGCTTGTTCAGGATAATATGAGCCCTACTGGCATCATAAGTGTATTCTTTGAACTTCGGCCTTGTTGGCAGTGGCTTTTCCTTCCTCCCTTCGCATGGCGCTAAATCAATCATATTGATTGTGGGAAAAGGATCGATGTCCACCCAAGCCGCAGTCTTTTCCTCATTCGCTCCGAGCTTTCCCTCGTTGATCCAAGTCTGGATAGTGTCCTTCAAGCGAATGCACTCCGACGTGTTATGGTTCCAAAGATTATGGAACCTGCAGTACTTCTTTCCTTTGAGCTGTTCCTGTGTAGGGGGAGGTCCAAAGTCATTCCTTACCTTCCCCAATGCCGTCAGATCTTCCAAAATTTCCGGTGCCTTGTGTGCATTATATGTATAGGCTTCGTACTCCGGCTTGGCGAACGCGGCGAACGAAATCTTTACTGGCTCTTTAGACATTTTTAACACCTGGGACTTGATAGGCTGTCTGCCTGCTAACTCTACCGCTGCGACTTCTTCCTCATAACCCATCATGTATGGGTCTGCATAGGGCATAGCTTGTGGGGCCGAATAGTAGGGATCCATATGGGAATATATTGCCCCCACAGTCTTGTGCTTTGCTGGAGGCATTCTGGGCCTCAGCGTTCCTGGGATGAGAGCTAAGCTGTTCCTGGAATTGTTAGCGTCTTCGTCCAGCTCATTCAGGAAGTACTGGTAACTGCCAACCCTATTCATTAAGTCAGCCATGCTAGAGAACACTCCATCGTGGTGTTTTGCTCTCTGTCTCTTTTCCAACCCTCGAATTGCAATTTTGATCAAGTCAGGCTCCGGGATTGGAGTTTTGCACTTGGCCTGTTGAATCTTGAACCGCTTGAGGAATTCTACAGATGACTCCATAGGTTGCTGATACATAGCTGTCAGAGAAGACAAGTCAACCTCTGGTTCCACAGTTCCAAATGTGGTTCTAAACATGGTTTCCATCACGTTCCAGTCAGGGACCGATCTTGGTATCAACTTAGTATACCATGTCAATGCTGACCCTGACAATGAGGCACCGAATGTGCGTAACTTGAAAACAGTGTCCGCACCATATGGTCCACACTCGCCTGTGAATCTTGCGATGTGGGTGGCTGCGTCTTCAGATCCTTCTCCTGAGAACGAAGTGAATCTTATCTGCCGATAATGTTCCGGCCATGGGCTTTCAGCCACCCATTCTGGATACGGATGTGCGTATGCAGTGTTCACAGCAACAACGGGGGTTGCCCTTATTGCCTCCTGTATCATATTCTGGACTGCATCCCAGTCCAGCTGAGGTCTCCTTTGATTAGGTGTTGGCGAACGACGTGGTTGCTGCCTTGGAGCCCTCTGTCGTCCTCTAGCCCCTACAGGGTTCTGATTATTGTGCACCGCTAATTGGTCATCACCCACACGAAGTGGACCAAATCCCTCCCGGTGCACGGTTCTTCTATCCACCTGGTGATCGACCTCTTCTAGCAACTCTTCTTCTGGAGGCTGTTGGCGGATAAGCTGCTCAGTTCTCATGGCATTTAAAGCCTCCATGAACATATCCATCCTCTTATTCAGCGCTTGCTGATTTTCGTTCATCTTAGTTGCTAGGTCTGCATACCTTAGGTCCTGAATCTCGGCCTTTTTGTCTTGTTGCCGGGCTCGGTCGCGGACCTCCTGGAAACCTTTAGTCAGGTTATCCAACGATGAGCTTAATGCTCCTACGTGTTCAGCAAGGTTCTGTGACTGTCCTTCGTTGGTCATGGCACCAAACTTGCTAATGGCTTGTTCTGCAGATAGCTTCCTACAGTAAGCCGAGTTATGTGGCCTTGCGACTACGTGTTCTGGTTTGGAACACGAAGGATATTCCTTTTGATATTCGCCGAAACCTGTAATCTTGACAGTGTCCCACCGGGTGTGCCAGATGTTTGGTCTAGAATTTGCAGTCCTTCAAACAACCGGCTTGTAAATTTGTGTTAGGCGTGCCAGTACCTTTGGGTCAGGTACAACCTTGAAGTTGGATGCTACTTGCGTCCCTCTTCTGACTTCTTCTCACAGCGACTGTGACAGACGCCGATCTTCTTCCTCTGTGCTAGGTTCTCTTCTTAGACCTACAAGGGAAAAGTCCCTCTAGGATTTTTCTCCAACCTTTGAGGATGGCCGAATCTTACTTAGTATGCAAAGAAACTAAGCAGCGGGTATCAAGATATAAACTGGCGAACGGATTCTCCAGAACTGGTTGCGGGAGTAAAACTGCTCAACGGATCGAACAGGGGAGTAGAGAGATTTCAACGGATTGAAACCTGTCAGACTTAACGGATTAAGTCCCTTTTGCAGCTTGACGGATCAGGCTACGGTTGCTGACGGATCAGGCTTGGTTGCTCCGGAGAGGCTTGAAGACTTTCGCGTGGCGAAGTTGTTGTCTGTTTGTTGATAGATGTAGTTGTGTTTTTCTCTTGCACCTCAACCCTTTATATAGTGAATACTAGGGTAGATGTTTCCTTGCGAATCAAGGTATGGCCTCAAATAATCCTTCTTGTAGTGCAAGACTAATTCTTAAAGCCCAATCATGTAAGCCCAAAACCATTCTAGTGATAACTTAACCTCCTGCAACTACGTGTCTAATTTCTTATAATACCCTCGCGAACGCTTTTCCAACCGCGAACGTATTCTGTTAACACACGCCCCGCTTCGCGAGCGCGTTTCCCCCTGTGAACAAATTATCCCCTTTCGCGAGCGTACTTTGTTACTGTGCTCCTTGCGAGCGCTTTTGACTTTTCAAGCGTCCTCTGACCTTCTTGACCGCAGGCATCGGTCCACTTGCCTTTCTATAAATGGGCTTTTTACTTCTGGATCCAACAAGTTCTAATATGGACCTAGGTGTGGCTATGATAACCATTTTTCATCATTTTTAGCGCATGTCTAACATTTTACGGCACTCTACCAAGCCCTCCCCAAAGACAATAATTAAGGCCAAAATCAATTATATATATTGGCTTCTTTGGGATTGATCTATGCCATTAGACATCACTCAACCAAAAATAGACAATTTGTTTCATGGTGAATGAATTTAAACATGTTGTTAACATGATCCACAACGGTGTTCTTAACAACGAATAATTGTAAACATATATTTTGACATCAATTAAACGTGATTACGTTTTATTATCATGAGCGGTAGTCATTGCTATAAATGATAATTTCAATATCATTCTTATTGTCATGAATGTGTTTATCACCATAATGTCATAATGAGAAATATTTTTTTGGATAAATTCCAATAACTACTCTAAAAGCATTGATTGTAAAAGCAGGTTGCTCTATCATGTGGGTTGTGTTACACATATAACCATCCCACCAACTATGACTCATTACTTGAGTATAATTTGAAATTTGATGAGGCTATGTTCCTTGATTAAGCTATGTTCCTCCAAATTTGATGAGGCTATGTTCCTTGCTTAATGGTGGTGTTCTTTACACAGAATAAACTATTTGCTCATAATTTGATAATGTTATCTTCTTATTTTGCTAATTTCTAATATTTTCTAATTATTCTATTATTGTACTTTCCATTTCATGATTCAAATAAATGAAGTTTTTCTTTTTATATGCCACAAATGTGTTTATTATCATTCTATATCCTTTATGCGAAAAGCGTGTATTGGAAAAGTTTATTGCTTTATCATTTGGGTTGTATTATACAACCATTACTTCAATTGAGGTAAACTATATTATGAGCCAACTATCAAATGATCAAAATGCATTTATGCTTTGACATGACCATTTAGGTCACCCCGGATATAAATTTTCTCCACCGATTGTTATACAATCATGATTATATATAGGCTTAAAGTCCAACTCATTTTTATAAGTATATATGAACATATATTCATTCCACTTTTATATTATGGTTTTAATTATGAAGACCTAATAATTTGAGCATAATCTGTGAATTGATGAGGCAATGATCCTCCATGATAATGCATGAGAAGCATTCGAAACTCAAAATTCGAGTATATTATTTGACATTTGATTTTTTTAGACAAATAATACAATGAATATCATTTTCATAAATAAATTGAGATACCCTAAGACCTTTTATTAATCAAAGATGGATATTCATATGATCACAAATACTTGCAAATTATCTTTGCATAAAGTCCAACTATGGACATGATATATATGTTGGCATATGACAAATATTTTCTGTAATTTACGCTTAAAGAGGTAACAATGACCTCAAAATATGCATATCTTGATAAACGGTTCAAAGAGCTTATATCATGTTATCAATATTGACTGCATTTGCAGATATCGATGAAGATAATTTTCATCTTATTTGGTTTTATTAATCAACCAAAGTATATTACAATATACATGAACTATGTGTTCTATTTAGCCAAATACTTTATTATGGCATAACACATTTTTGTCAAATTTATTATGTCATGTAGACTCATCTACAAAATCTACTATGTTGTATAATACAGTAATATTGACCTTGCTTTCAAAGGAAATATTATCGTATATTTGTGATTTGTCACTTCTACATGATATATTCATGATTCCTCATTCATGAGGGGGAGAAAAATATATTCTAAATTTGGTGTTGAGATATTTATCCACCATATATACAATCCTCATTGTTACTTTTGAGAAAAATCTTAATCAATTATTGAGAAAGTGACGAATTCACATGATTTGACCTAAAATTTTGGTTTGGGTTCGCCACCCACCAATGGATAAATAATCTAATATTGGTTTAAACGCATATTTGCGTATGATCAAAATAATAATCAACCCGCCGTTAGAGGAAGAATAGACCAATGTAACGGCACGACTTTATGTTGTGAAATATATTCACTTAGTCCAATGTAATTACTTTCCTTTAAGGGACGATTACACAAGCCCTATAACACTCTTCTTGAGGTTACTTTAAGACCCACATTCTCAAATACATTATCCTATAAGAGACAAATATTCATCCTAAAGAGGCATGAGTACTCAATATGATAAAGCTTATTATAGCTTATGCACGCATATATGAATATGTGAGATCAAAAATTGATGATAAACCTTATTAACAGTAGTAGCTACTAATATCATCAAATGCTGTATATTGTTCTACGTTTCGTTATGTCGACAAACTATACTATTGGCCAAATTAGAAAGAGGCAATTCCAATGAAATCTATTACCGAAAATGTGATGAAATATTTGGACTTCACAATCCCCTACATATGAGTTTATTTTAGTGAATATAACACAATCTCTTATTATAGAGACATGAGATTACCATTCTTCTTTAAACAACAATTTTTCTATAAGTACAGTGTCATACTGACGACAGACTTATGACTAATTGTCTTGTTTTATTATGAAGATGAAGACACATTTCTAAATGCGCATCCAAAATCTTATGTGTATTTATATACATATTGCTTCACTAAGTCCTCATAGGATTGATATGCTTAAGGAAATTCCATGGATGTTACAAGAATATTAAGCTCACTCATGGAATCATATAGTCTGAAGCTCATATACTCATTTTACTACAGTCAAAGTGATGTATTGCCTCATTGAGTATTATGCATGGCAAGACTAACAAATCAAATTTGAATCATAATGTTGCTACATGTTCTAACTTTCACAAAGTTATGATCTTGGCTAGAGCTCCTATTGAGCATAGATGAAATTTATCAATTGTACAAATTGATATCTATGGCTAAAGTATGCCAGATTTAATTAATTGTTCTGCTCAAGAATATCATACGATGATAAATGCGTCAATTGTTATTCATTTATATTTTGATGCTTTAACTAATGTCTTTATCAATGTTTTGAACATATGAAATTGGTCTCTTACCATATGAGGTAAGATTTATTTATTATAGTTTTGTTGGTATTACCCTAACCTTTGTAGGA
The DNA here is from genome assembly GCA_951800085.1 of Comarum palustre. NCBI lineage: Eukaryota > Viridiplantae > Streptophyta > Magnoliopsida > Rosales > Rosaceae > Comarum > Comarum palustre. Next base: position 681,407 of record OX637574.1, on the reverse strand, counting down.
TTATAAATTTATGATGAGTCTGTTCTTTGCAAAGCTCACATCTCACTTATGTGATTGACACACCATATCTAATATACACAAGACATGGATTTTATCAAATACATAATATTGGAGCTTGCATCAATCATTTAAAGAGAAATTCTTGTCAGGGAGAGCATTCAAGATTATGCTACCCAGGACATATGCGCGTTACACTCTTTTTCTCCTTCGACCAATGTTGTTTTTATCCCACAGGGTTTTTATTATCTGACAAGGTTTTTAACGAGGCAACAATAAGCGCGTCCAACATCATATCATTCATTGGTGAACATCTAAAGAAGAGTGTTGTAAATATTATATATATATGGATGTCCAGGTGTCCTTATGATGTAAACCTTACCCCTTTATAAAGGGCATAATGAGAATGAATGTTAGACTTCTTCCTCTTTCTACATTCTGTATCTCTCTATTATCTCTCTTTTCTATAGTTTATAACAAAAATTAAAAGGAAAAAACTTCCGTCCGATCTAGATCGGATGGAGTTTTCCGTTCGATCTCCAAGTTAGGCTAGGTGTACAATATCAATAGTAATCTTAACCGTTCAATAATTGAATTAACCAATTAAAATCATCTATACAAAAAATCAATGTAAAAAAAGATTGTTTGCTTGCCCGAATGCATCAAACCAAATGGACAGTTCCTGAGCTTTTATGATAATCCATTCATTTTGTTCGATGAATTCGGACGAGCAAACAATCTTTTTTACATTGATTTTTTGTATAGATGATCTTCATTAGTTAATTCAACTATTGAACGGTTAAGATCACAATTAGTGTTGTTAAAAGTACATTTTAAAAAGATCAAACGAACTACTTGGGTCCGATATCGGACCCAAGTATTTTCCAAATTAAAATGAATGATCTATATTTGTTCGATCAAATCAAAACCGAACCTTATGTGTTGGGCTTTGGATAATCACCAAATCCTAAACTGGCCCAGTCCAGTTACCATTTTGATATCAAAACTACTCCAGTTTCCAAACTTCAATTCCAGTGGACGCTGACTCTCGGTCTCGGCTCACCTCAAATGGCCTCCCCACCCAACAACCGTAATCTCTCTCTCTCAACGCTTTGCTTTACGACTTCGCCGATGTAAAATGACGATTCTGTCTCCGATTTTGTGCAGGCTCCATCAAAAAAGTCGCCGTCGTCGGCGCCGGTGTTAGGTAACCGTTTGCCCTCAATCTCTACATTATTCGATTGTTAACTAGTAGCTTTACTTGTAATCGAAATTTATGTGTTGGAAATTTGACACACAGTGGACTTGCTGCTGCCTACAAGCTCAAGTCACATGGTTTCGATGTTACGGTACTCGAAGCCGAGGGAAGATCTGGAGGGAAGCTGAGGAGTGTATCGTATAATGGTTTGATATGGGATGAAGGAGCAAACACAATGGTGAGATTTTGTTTTTGTAGTGGCGAATGTGTGTTTTGGAGTAATGAGTGTTGCGCACATTGTGCAGACCGAGGCTGAGACCGAGGTGCAGACTTTGCTTGATAGTCTGGGGCTTCGAGACAAGCAACAATTTGTAAGGGCCTCTTCCTTTTTATCTCGCTGTATGTATGAGTGTTAAATTGGTAATGTCAATGCTTGTTGACTGCTAGAGCTTTGAACTGTCAAGTAATGCGATTAGTTTGTTATGATGGTGGGAGATGTTTGTATTGGTGTATTGATTAGACTGATTGTTGTGTATTATTGCAGCCAATTTCACAGAACAAACGGTATGTTGCAAGGAATGGGACGCCTGTTCTGGTATGCTTTTCTTGTTGCTGTGTCTATATTGTTAAGTGAGTTTGCGTCATGTGATGATTATTTAATAAAGATATGTGAATACTTTTTTCATACACACACACACACACACACTTTTCTTCGGTAGTTTTTCATCCTATATTAGAGTTGTTTCAGACGTCATTCGTGACATTTTGCTGACTTTTTCACATCAGCTACCTACCAATCCAATTGAGCTGATCAAGAGCAACTTTCTTTCTACAAAATCAAAGGTTTGTCTCTATTATATCTAGCATGTCCAGTAAACTTGTTTACTACTTCTTTAACTACATTCAGTGCCATTGAATGTGACCATAAGTGATGTTTTTAGAACATAAGGTCTTGTTTTAAGTCTGCAATATTAAGCATCAAACTGAATATGCATTTCTGTATTGCAGTTTCAGATTCTTCTGGAGCCATATTTGTGGACGAAAAATGTTTGTGATGATCACACCCAAGAAAGGTATCAGTCTTCTCTGTTTCATAGAAATTCTTTGCACTTTCATTGCGTCTTACCTTGCTTTGTTAAGTCTTATCATTAGTCTTTTTCTGATATTTTCTACCGCTTGACTTAATTGGCTGCAGTGTAGCTGGGTTCTTTCAGCGTCATTTTGGGAAAGAGGTAATTATTGCATATTTGCATTGATTGGCTCTTTCCGTTCTCAAGGATTGAGCACACACATAATGTTGTCAATATGCTTGTGTTTGTTCTGATGTCTTATGCCTTTCATTGTTGTTATCTTTTGCATGTTAGGTCGTTGATTATCTCATTGATCCCTTTGTTGCCGGTACAAGTGCTGGAGATCCAGAATCTCTTTCGGTGAGTAATGTGTCAGTCTTTGAGTGAATTGCCTGTGATTCACTGTGTATCTCATGTGACCTTCTCAAGTAGTTAATTGTTACCTGAAACTGGATAAGATTTATAAGCTGTATTTCTGCTTTTCCCATATAATGAATCTGGGCATTCTTGAGACAAGCGAACCCAAACTTTGCCCTCACACAACAGCAACTTAGTTTGTTTTTCATCCGTGCCATCCTGTAATTTACCAATGGAGCTATTGGTGTTTAATCATGATCTTACATCTTAATAGTATTTTTGTGTATCTTAATAGTCCTTTTGTGTTTTCCTCTAAACAGATGTCACACTCCTTTCCAGAGTTATGGAACATAGAAAAGAGGTATGCTATATAAACTGGTCCTTCTACTTTTGTTCTTTTGGGTTAAAAAAGAAAAAGAAGGCTGGAATGGTGACAAAGTTGTTGTTGTTCTTGTTTTTTTCCCCTGAGTAGAATCCTACTTAGTTAGGCTATAACAAAAATTGCTAGATTAATGTTCTATAGAATAGAAGGCAGCATGTTGTAATAAATAAATGCCATGCTACATTTCCTTGTTTCTATTTATGAAAGAATGATACGAAAATAAGCCCTAACTCATTTGGCCTTCCTTTAGTTCTCAATGTAATCTTAGTCTACCATAAATCACATTGTAACAATATTATAGTGGATAGGTGTAGCATCTATTCGAGTTCAAACTTCAAAAGTTGGATATGTGAGCTGCTCATATAGTTACTAAACAATATGCTGTGGTTGATGAACCTTATTTTCTCTTCTCTATCAGGTATGGTTCGGTCATAAATGGAGCAATTCTGTCAAAAATATCTTCCAGGAAAGAAAAAAGTGGAAATACAAAAGGTTCTGTAAAGAAAGTAAGGCGTCAGCGCGGTTCCTTTTCCTTTCAAGGTGGTATGCAGGTATCGCTTCAGTGGCATACTTTTCTTTCTGATGAGTCATGGCAACTTACATAAATTCTGTGTTTTGGATGAGGCCCTCTGTGGGGCTTTGGGGTGTTGATCTTATTAGTCTTATCTGTGACTTTCATTTGCAAGAGCTTTTCATCTTTTGAACTTTGTGACACTTTTCTATTTCTGTTTTCTGTGTAGTGCAGACACTCACTGATACATTGTGCAAACAGCTCGGCAAACATGAGCTTAAACTGAATTCAAAGGTCTTGTCATTATCTTACAGTCATGATGGGAACAGTACATCAGAAAATTGGTCGCTTTCCTGTGTTGCTAATGATGACAAGCATTCACAAGGTTCATCTGTTGATGCTATAATCCTGACGGTTAGTTACTATGTCCAACCTTATTTTTGTGTATCATTTACTTTCTCACTGGAACTGTTGGTTCCCATGTCTTCATGCTTTATATGGTCTGATTTATTCATCTACCATGGTACTTTGAAAAAACCATTGTGTCTTGCATACAAACCTAGACAGCTAGAATGTGTTTCTACTGCTCCATTGCAGCTACAAGATACTTTCGCACATGCCATGACCAAGTTGTACCCACAGAAGACTATTTTTTCACAGGGCACACAGTAGGAGTCTTTTCCTCTAGGCACTTCAATTTGACTGTGTCTTACTCTTCATGCGTCATTTCATCTTTATTCTAGCATTTTCATTAATATAGGTCGGACTGTCATTGCTTCTTTTGTAAAACTGTTATGCATGCACGTACCTTCCCTTCCATTCTTTAGGCAACCATATCTTAACAGAAAATTTTCTTCTTTGTAGGCTCCATTATGTAGTATCAAAGAAATGAAGATCACAAGAAGAGGAACCATCTTCCCTCTTGACTTTCTTCCAGAGGTATATATTGCATTTAGTTTTAACATCTATGCAGCAGCATATATCACTTTTCCTTTACAGTTCCTGATTGGAAGTTTGGAACAGAGCCTGACAAATTAGAATTCTAACAAAGTCTTTGTCTTAGAAATTCCTCATTATTTTGCTGTCTATATTGCAGGTGAATTATATGCCACTATCAGTTATAATTACCAGCTTCAAGAAGGAAAACGTTAAAAGGCCTCTTGAGGGATTTGGAGTTCTTGTTCCCTCCAAAGAGCAGGAAAATGGCTTAAAGACACTAGGTAAAAATGCTCAGCTATGGCCTTGAAACATGGAATAACTAATAACTTTCACTAATATGGTCATTACATTTGCTTTACAGGTACACTATTTTCTTCCATGATGTTTCCAGATCGTGCACCTAGTGACCAATATCTTTACACAACCTTTGTCGGGGGAAGTCGAAACAAGGAACTGGCAAAAGCTTCAAAGTATGGGAAATTTTTTGCGGTTGTAGACTTGTAGCAAACTATGTTTTCTGTCGTTTATAATGTGCATTTAATTGTATTTACATGCCTAATAGTTTTTCTTTTCACTATTGTTGTAGGGATGAGTTGAAGCAAATTGTTACCTCTGATATAAGGCAACTTTTGGGAGCAGAAGGCGAGCCGACATTTGTGAAGTATATATCTATTCTCTCTTTTCCTAGTTTGGCGGTTAAAAACTCGAATAACAACATAAATTAAATGTTGATATCTTCCTATGTATTTCCTTTTTTTGGATAGTTAGCTCATAGTTGTTTGTACAATTTATGACTTATTGGCAGTCATTACTATTGGAGCAAAGCATTTCCATTGTATGGGCACAACTATGATTCAGTCATAGAAGCAATCGAGAAGATGGAGAAAAACCTGCCTGGTTTATTCTATGCAGGTAATTTCTCCCCAATATTGAGTTTTGGATGTTCCAAGTTGTTATCTGTGGCCTCGGTCTTTTTCTGATGCGGCATGCAAATAACGAGTATGAATACTTTAGGTAACCATAGGGGTGGACTGTCCGTTGGCAAAGCAATAGCTTCTGGGAGCAAAGCAGCTGATCTTGTAATCTCTTATCTCGAATCTTCTTCAGATGGCAAGACGCTTCAGCAAGGAACGTCATAGAAGTAGCTAGGAAGTGTATCCTTGTACATAGACGGCCCTTCATTTTTGTTCTGTAGCCTTTGATCTGGGTCAGAGTTGCATGTGCTTGCGGATATGTAACCTTTAGCTGTACGATACACACAAGATTTTGTTGATCTTCTTGTCATATAAATCCTGAACTTAGTAGTATAGTACAAAAAAACATCTAAACAACAAATCATAATTCATTTTTTCTTGTCAGTGTAGAACAATTTTATTGGAACATTCATACCAATTTTACTCTCGAGGATAATATGAAGATTCCCAAATAAGATGAGGTCTGAGAGTGAGAAGATGGGTTATGCCTACAGTTGTAACTCAACTGGAAACCCTTGTCCTTTTCTTTCTAGCCGTCTAAATCCATCATCTTATTCCTTATCTACTATCATGATTTTGAGAATTTGGGGGTGGTTTTCCCTACAAAATTGTTGTTGCCTCACATGCTGTGGATGCTGATGGCTGTACTGGCTTTACATGAAAATAAGAGTTTGTTCCTTTATGATTGTTTTTGTCTGATTTGTGCCCACAATGGTATCAATCTGTTTTGCTTTGACCGAGTTTAAATTCTTTATGGACTTCAGGTTAGTGATAATTTGAAATCATTTTGAAAGGATTTTGAGAATCATTAGTTGAAAAGAGTTGGTCATAATCCAAGATTGTTGTCATTTTCTACAACTGAGCACTGATACTGAAGCATCAGCTCCTCTCGCAGTCACTGATTATTGTCGACCTTTAGTTTATGTGCATCAATCATTTGATTTCATGATTTAGATTCTAGACTAGTGCCAATTGCCAGACCAAATAAACAACCTTGAAGAAGCTACCTTAGTATGTCTTGGATAATCTGAAAATGGTCAAAAGCTTCAAAGTTGATATTGGTTCTAAAATCCAAGGAGATGGATGCAGTCCCTTTGCTACTTTGCTTTTCCATACACAACAGCTTTGTATGCATCAACGTTCCAATGTGCTTTCATGGGAGTGCTCATGCGAACATGGAAGACCTCCATAACATGGAAGAACTATTCAAACCATCACTAGAATGCTATATATATGCAATATCATGAATTTGAAGATTATGCGACGAGAAAGATAGACTCATAAGATGAATCTATAATGTTATAAGTTTAAAGATCCTGTGAAAGATGAGGGATGGTAAACGAGTCAGATGCCAAATCCAAATACAAAAAGGAAGGAATTTTACTTTAACCAACATGCCTCTGCCTCATTGTCTGGGATGTGGAACAAACAAACAAGCATACTACAACACTAAAGCTCTTCAATCCAATAATATGCTCCAACTTCCATGCCCCGGCGCCTGACTTGGGACCTTGGAATAGAGAACCCACCATTAGCAAACCAATTTGGAGTCTTTTGCCTTTTAAAAGGGCAGTGATGGTGTTGTGGTGGCAGCTGAAAGCCTCAGTGGCAAAGGTGTACAAGTTCTAAGCTGCTGTGGGAGTAAGGGAAGGCTCAAGTGTTGCTATTATTATATGATCTTTCTCTAATCACAGTACTAATGAGTTATAATTTTATAAAGATTACAGCTTTGCATCAACGTGGTACTGCATTTGAAACAGGCTGGTGTTTGTGTAACGGGCAACAATTATTTCCCCACCATGCCCTTTCCTTTGTCTTGCAGAAAGTAAACAAAATATGATGTATGAACTTTGAATTCGAGAATTCAAGAATTTTAGTAGTCTCATAAATTTCCAATTTTGATACACAAATTTACTTCTTCAATTAGACTGCGACATTATTCAAAGATGTTAAATTCTCATCTTTCAATAAATAGAGTAGTTAATGATGTACTCCATACTAAATGACGTGTGTTACAATATAGAGGTTTAGTTTAGAGCTCTGTAATTGTCCAGAGTTTTTATTTTGAAGTTTCAGTTGATCAAAACTTGAAGGCAGCCGTAATCAACCTATTTCTACAAAAAAAATATTCTCATCTTTCATATCAAACATCTTATCTAGAGGAATGTCGTTTTCATAACTCTTTCACTTTTATTTTTTGAACAGATTAAATCTTTCACTTTAAAGTATCATTTCTATTTCAACACTCTCATTTTCTCTCTTTATTGTTTCATCTCTAAAATAATTAAGGTATCAACCAAACACCCTGATCAAACCAGATAATGACAGCAGAACTTTCAACTTTCTACAACTTGTACTTACCATTTTGCTTCCGAGAGTGTCATTTTCCTAAATCTTTATCTTTGAAGCACCTCTACTACTTCCCCCATTCCATCACTATTCCCTCTCTTAAACTTCCCATAGAATTAAAATCTTCACCAAACACTGATCTCCACACCATTAATACCCACCAACACCTCAATCCTGAAACAGACAACACACAAACAGTGACCATATAACAGTGACAAACAGTACAAGACAAGGTCGTTTTGGTCTTTCCCCACTCTTCTATATCAAACCCAAAGAGAGGGAAAGAAATTAAAACCCCAACATGTGTCATGTGAGGAGCTCAGAATATTAAGCAGCGCAATGTTAGGGACTCTCTGATCTTTCACCTTCTTCAATCCTCACACACACAAAGACAAAGTCTTTATCTTTTCTTGTTCTTAAGAATTAAAGAGAGTGAAAGACCCGACCCGGTGACCCAGAACCCATTAATTGGGTTTTGCTAGAGAGAGAAAGAAAGAAAAACCAGAGCAGTAAATGCCTTGAGAGACAGTTTAACTCTGTCCCTCCATTTCAGTGAAGAAGAGACGAAGAACAATAGACCCCCACCTCTGCTTCTTTATTGGGTTTTTGTTTTAGCTCTGCTTTCTATATAGGTTTGTCTCCTAAACTAAACTTATCTGCATCCCTATTGCAATTTCAGTACTTGTTGGTATCTATTTTTGGTAGCAGAATTGGTAAAGATGCTTCCTTTACTTGGTTTATTTGGGTTTTTAGCTTTGTTCTTATGCAAGTTACTTGCTTTTGTTTCTGGGTTTCTGAGAATTCTGGGTTGTGATTTTTGGTTCTTGGGATTTGTTCATGTTTAGTGAAAATTGGAGTTAACTTGTGCAATGGGGCAGTTTTACATGTTGGATTTAGTGATTCTTTGATGGGTTTTTGTCTCTGATTCTACCTTATCTGCATTGCTCTACCAATTTGTGTGCTTGTTTTTATCTGTTTTGCTTGAAAATTGCTGAAAGATGCTTGCTTATTTGGCTGGTTCATCTTTGTTTCTGTAAGTTTCCTGCTGTGGGATTTAACCAACTTGTTTAAGCTGTTGAACATGACCCAGGTAACTTGCCCAGTTCTGAAATGTGGAGGACTCTCTGGATTTGAGCTTCTGAGGAAAGATTGTAACTTGGGATTTTGTTCAAATTCACTGCATATTAGAGGAAATGGAGCGTTTTTGCTTGCTATTTTCAGTGACAGTGACGTGGGTTTTGTTCCTCCCAAGTACCCATGAGTTGCAAACTTCTCAGAGCCAATTGTTATTGCAGCTGAGGAAGCAGCTAGAGTTCCCTTCAGCATTAGGAGTTTTTGAGAATTACACTGGAGAACTCTGTAACCTATCTTCCTCTGCACAGATAAGCATTTCATGCCAGGACAATTCCATCATTGAGCTCAAAGTTATGGGAGATAAGCTCTTTAATGTCACTGAGTTCGATGGATTTGCAATTCCCAATAAGACACTTTCTGAGAAGTTTTCCATTGATTCATTTGTGACCACATTGTCAAGGTTTCCTAGCTTGAGGGTTCTTAGCCTAGTGTCTTTGGGGATTTGGGGCCCACTGCCTGATAAGATTCATAGGTTATCCTCGCTTGAAGTCTTGGACTTGAGCTCAAATTTCATATATGGTTCAATTCCCCCTAAGATATCCACAATGGTCAAACTTCACACCTTAAGCTTGGAGGCCAATTATTTCAATGAGACTGTTCCTGATTGGTTGGACTCGTTATCGAACCTCACCATTTTGTGCTTGAAGAGCAATCAGCTCAAGGGTCACTTTCCTTCTTCAATCTGCAAAATTAAGACACTCACTGGCATTGCGCTGTCTCATAATGAGCTCTCTGGAAAATTACCTGACATGAGTGCTTTAACTAGCCTGCATGTATTGGATTTGAGAGAAAATCAGTTAGATTCTGAACTACCAGTGATGCCGAAAGGATTGGTTACAGTACTTCTTAGCAAGAACTTATTCTCAGGAAAGATTCCGGTGCAATTTGGTGATTTGAGTCAGCTTCAGCACCTTGATCTGTCATTCAATTATCTCAGTGGTGCAGCACCCTCTAACTTGTTCTCTTTGCCAAAAATCAGTTATCTGAATTTAGCATCCAATATGCTGAACGGAGCATTTCCAAACAGTCTAAATTGTGGTGACAAACTTGGTTTTGTTGATATTTCTAATAACAAGTTAGCAGGAGATCTCCCTTCTTGCCTGGGTAGCACCTCAGATGACAGAGTTGTTGAACTTAGCGGAAACTGTTTGGCGAATGCTTCCCAACACCAGCATGACCTTTCATATTGTAAAAAGGCTCTTGCAAGGAGAAAACAATTTGGTGTGAGAGAGATTGTGTTGCTAGTTGCTGTTATCGTTGGAGCTCTTCTTGTTTTAGTACTTTTTGTACTTGTGGTTCTTTCCTTGTGTAGAAGATACCATTCAAGGAAGTCTGAGCAAAACATATTAGCGAAAGCTGTGCCAGATAATTCACCAAATGATTTTTGCTCAGACCTCATCACAAATGCTAGTAAGTTGTATTAGTCTGGTTGGTTTGTAGTTATTCATCTTGCTCCAGGTTCCAAAATCTTTCAGCACAATGCAGAACTTTAACTTTGTGTTTTAAAATGGGACCTTTTAAAATCTACGAATACAGACTTTATTGTGTTCTAGTATCTGACATTTGGTTTTATTGTTGGTAGGATATATATCTCAAGCAGCCAAATTAGAGACACACGGTACCCCAGCATGCCGATCGTTTTCTCTTGAAGAGTTGAAGGAAGCAACAAAGGACTTCAATTTCTCAATGCGTTTGGGTGAAGGCTCTATGGGGAAGGTAACCTGCAGACTCAAATATGATTCAGAAATATACAATATTTTTTGCCTGAAACATTCAATTCTGATTACACATTTCAAAATTCCTGACTAACACGTGGAGCTATAGTTTGATGAGCAATGATAAAGGGTGTCAACATTGGAATTCTTTCATGATCACTTAAGCTCTACAAATTGTTTCTTATCTGTTATTTATCAATTCCCTTTATTTCAGTTTCACTCATTTGCAAGTGCCCCAAACATAAAATGCCAGGAGGAAAACTAAAATAACAAGTGTATCAATTGTTTACTTCATCTCTTTATGCCTAGTAATGAGAACAAGCTATATATATCTGATTTAATTATAGTGGATGCATTTTAAAGACTATATCCTGTTTTTGTGCTTTCAGATTTACAAAGGAAAGTTGGAAAGTGGGACCTCAGTTGCAATCAGATCTCTGGCTATATCAAAGAAATGTTCAACTCAAAACCTTAAAGTTCAGCTGGACTCACTCTCAAAGCTTCACCATCCTCACTTGGTTGTCCTGTTGGGTCACTGCATTGACTGTAGTGGACAAGATGATTCTGGTGGCAATAGACTTTTCCTCGTATACGAATACATCTCCGGTGGGAACTATCGTACCTATCTTTCAGGTCCGTATTCATTATCAGAAGCTTGAAATTACGCTCTATACCAGAAGCAGTTAATGGCAGTACAATTTGTCTTTCACTTTATCTCTGAAATGTACTAGCAGAATGTACGTCAATTTTTCACATCATAGCTTTATGTCTTGAAGGATTTCAACCTCTATCTATTGTGTATATGTAGAAAACTATCCAGAGAACGTTCTCAAGTGGTCTGATAGATTGGGAATCCTAATAGGAGTTGCAAAAGCTGTCCATTTTCTGCACACTGGGGTTATTCCAGGTTCTTTCAACAATCGATTGAAAACAAACAACATATTGCTAGATGAGCATAGGATTCCAAAGCTGAGTGACTATGGGATGTCCATCATCACAGAAGATATTGAAAAACTTGAGGCATGTTTTTCTTATGTTTACTTTGTTGACACTGCATTGTATTCCACAGGACTATTCTGATACATCATTATATTGTTTTGCAGGCAAAGGGAGAAGGCCCAAAATCCTGGTATATAGTATAGTTGATAAGATTTTTATCATATTTTCTTGATTGCTGCTACTCTTATTTGAAAAGTTAACTGTTAGTTTTCGCTTGCAGCCGTAAAAAGGATCTGGAGGGTGATGTTCACAACTTTGGATTTATACTACTTGAAACACTTGTCGGTCCTATAGTTAGTGGCAAAGGGGAAACCTTTCTGCTGAATGAAATGGTATGCATATTAAGGCTTGTGTTACAATGAATTATGATTTTGTTTGATTCAATATTTCACCTCTGTGTACTAACATACTTATGTTGATGTGTGGTGTGATCTGTGTGCTGAACCAACAGCAGGCATCGTTTGGGAGCCAAGATGGTCGAAGAAGAATTGTGGATCCAATTGTGTTGACAACTTGCTCACAAGAGTCATTATCCATTGTGGTATCGATCACAAATAAATGCATATCTCCAGAAGTATCAACTCGTCCCTCTTTCGAAGATGTGCTTTGGAACTTGCAGTATGCAGCTCAAGTCCAGGCCACTGCTGATGCTGATCAGAAATCGGATGCTACAAACTGATATACTACACTGCTACTGCCTTGCTTGTAATGTAAGGCAAGGAAAGCCTGTAAAAAGGAAAAGTAGACTACTTGGTGTGAGCTTGTAAATGCATGTTAGTTGCTGAGGAAGGATAATTGTAAATTGTAATTGAATCATTTGTGCTGAAGAATCATAGAAGAAAGTTTATGAATGGGGAAATGGCTCATGGTACAATTTAGAGGAACAAAGTGCAGTAGTACTCTAAGTTGTTCTGGGATCTATTTCATCCAACACAGGCGCTTCTAAGTTGGCTGCTGTTACCCTCTATAGTAATGGACCACAATTTGTATCCCCATTAAAAATTTTGCTCAGTTGGTCAAGGCTTAGAGAGGGCTTAGGCATTGGTCATGACTCGACATTATATCTGCAGTAGCAAACTGTTTTCACTCTGCTTTTTAATTCATCTTTCTTTTAGTTTAAGCAAGCATTAAGCAGATGTTGATTCTAATTTTGCAAAGTTTCAATTTGTAATGAAGAGTTCATGAAAAATATCAGCTAAAACTCATTTTCACAGATTGCGCTTGTCAGCTTCCACTTTTGTTTACTATATTAAACTACAACAAACTATTCAATTTGGAAATATTGTTGAGATATATATCCCACATCGGGAATATGAGACCTTGCCTGTGGGTTTATAAGGGTTTGGGTTACTCTCTCTATTACTAATTGGTTTTAGAGTTGAACCCCAGACTACTTTATAATGGTATCAGAGCGGGTTGCCCACGTACACGTGTGAAGCCTTAAAGGCCACACGAACTCCACGACCACCCAAGTTGTTGTCCACGTGTTAATCTTAAAGATTCGCCACACGTGCGGGGGCGTGTTGAGATATATATCCCATATCGGGAATATGAGACCTTGCCTGTGGGTTTATAAGGGTTTGGGTTACTCTCTCTATTACCAATTGGTTTTAGAGTTGAACCCCAGACTACTTTATCAAATATGACCAAAAAAACTATGCAATTTGGATCAGCTTCAGTAATATATATGTCCTTTTTTGGTCGTTAGTAAAATGGCCTATAAACAGAAGAAGATTTTGATACACTAATATTAGGTGATAATATCAATATTGCAGTGTATAGAAAGTGATTGTAAACAAAGCATTGAACATCTGGACGGTGAATTAGCCAAGATGAAAGTTCACTAAACCACTTCATTTTTTTGTAATGAGGATGGTAATGTTATGAATGAACGTTGCACACTAAACTCTAATGATGTGGTAAACCTAGTTCAGAAGCTAAGGTTGTTAACCATCATATCGATATGATTGAGAGTTTGGCTGTTGTGTAATTGAATTTTTTTTCCATTTCTTTGGTTGGGAAATCAAGAACTGTTAGTTTGGCATGTATTTGAGCTTGTGTAACCTCAATATTTATAAAATGTTATTGGATTTCATTCTCTTTCAGTATGGATCATTTATCATTTCATTCCCACAAGCTAGTTTCCAACCTATAGACTCGGATTGGTAAACTCAGCTTGATCGAGAATGACTTGATCCCGAAATGGGAGCTTTTGTGTTGTTATTCCTATCGATCAGCTGCTAATCTTTAGCTTTGACAAGGCTCTTAAAAAGAAAATGGAGAAATTGGCTGCTGCTAACACCTATTACCCCAACACAGATGCTGAAAAATGAAACCTGTGTACATCTACTAGAACTAAGTACCCATGAGTTGCAAACATCTAAGAGCCAAGTGTTATTGAACCTGAGGACACAGTTCCATAACACCTATTATCCATATATTTGCCGCTCCTTCGAAGATGTGCTTTGGAACTTGCAGTATGCAGCTCAAGGCCAGGCCACTGCTGATGCTAGATCAGAAATCGGATGCTACAATCTGATATACTCTTACACTGCTACTACCATTGCTTGTAATACAAGGCAAGGAAGGCCTGTAAAAAGAAAAAGTAGACTACTTGTGTGAGCTTGTAAATTCATGCTAGTTGCTGAGGAATTGTACCTGGTAATTGAATCATTTGTGCTGAGGAATTATAGAAGAAAATTCGTGAATGGGGAAATGGCTAATGGTACAATTAGAGGAACACATCTCTAGACTCTAGTGCAGTACAGCAGTAGAGCTCACCTGGTTTTTTTCCCTGTATTCTTTCATAAAGCAAAGCTGTTGCAGACATGTGAGAAGAGGCCAAGAAGAGTGGTTAGAGTCAGATTGAATCTTAAAAAATAAGGAAAGTCATAGTCTCCTACCTGAAATATATATCTCAGGAATCAAAGATAAACCAATGACTATAGCATTATATTTAATTTGAGAATCTGAGTAAAGTTTGGCCGTGGGTGCAAGTGTCCCCCAAACCCAAGATTAATAATTTGTAAAGATCACATTAATATTCATAACCAACACTATCCAATATTCTTGTCATTACCTTCAATTTATTTGGTTATTTAGAAGTGGACATCTCAACCTACCTCCACCTTGAAGCTCTAAGCTATGTTGCTATATAATTAAGCCTATAACATCCATGCTTGAAGTTAAAGATCAAAGAAATTTCTGACAGTTTGGTAAAAGGTCCATTTTCAGCTCCAGTTCTATGATCCCAAACCTCAGTCCAGTCATTGTCTGAGGTAGATTTAGTACACTTAATCACGTTTTATGCAAGTGTTTATCGCACTCTAACTACTCGAAAACACATTTTAATGTCTGCTGATATATCAAGTCGAGTAACCACATTAAGCTGAAACAGTCACTAAGAACTAATCCAGCCAAAATTTTCACATTAAGGTAAGAACACCTCATAAACAATCAAAACGAGTTCACAACTCTAGGTTAACGGGCCTTTTGGGCTAAAGGGGATTACATTAAGCCCAAAATCACAAAATGTAACGGCTATGCTGACGGTGGGGGCGTGGGCTCCACTCTCCCGGGGTCACTGCTAAGTGTCTGAAAGCAACACCATACTGTCGGCGAGTACAGCTATCCAAAGCAACCACAGCCCACTTCCCGCCACCACTCCTAACGTGCACGGTGCACCCCACTCGCCTCGACTTTCCCGCTTCCCACTAAGCGCGTGTAGCACACGCCAACCTCCCCCACGATTAGGTGAGGGCATTTCCGTCGAGGCGTCCCCATAGGCCAACGTCAAGATACGACGTCCATCATAAAATCACTGAACCAAATTCCACCACAACGACGCCGTTTCACCTCCATTTTATTTTTATATAAATTGGATAGTGTCAGCTTCATAAATAATCATTCCTATTATAATCACACACGGATTTCACTTCTGAAAAAGAAGAGCCTACTGTCTCCTCCAAAACGATTCGTTTCGCTTTTCCGGCCGGTGAGTTTCACCTCTCTTCTTTTTCTTCGCAATTTCCAGCTTCCGAGTTTGTAATCGCATGTAATGAACTTGATTCCATACAATGTTCTGACGCTTCTGTTGAAATCTCTGTGATTTTTTACAGTCGGTGATAGCTCCGCATTGCGTTTTGTTTAGCTCTGATGAGCTGAAATTGCAGCTCTGGTTTTTACTGTTCTGGTGATGAAATGCATGTTAATTTGTTCTATTTTTACTGTTGATTATGTAGGTTTTGGTTTCTGAAGTGATTGTGAATGGAAATTTGATTGTATTTGGAAAAAAGAGTAGTTAAAAAATGGTGATAGGATTAAAGGCGAAGAATCACAGAGGTCCTACTGTTCAGATTGATTATCTAGTCCATTTACTTGAGATTAAGCCGTGGCCGCCGTCGTCGCAGTCGCTTAAATCGCTGCGGTCGGTGTTGATTCAATGGGAGAATGGAGACCGCAGCTCCGGGATGACCAATGCGGTTGTGCCGTCTATTGGTGGAGAGGGGAGAATCGAGTTCAATGAGTCTTTTAAGCTGCCTGTGACTTTGCTGAGGGATGTGGCTGTGAAAGGCAGTAAGGGAGGAGGTGAGGGTGATGCATTTTTGAAGAATTGCTTGGAGTTGAATTTGTATGAGCCTCGGAGGGATAAGACTGCGAAAGGGCAGCTGTTGGCGACTGCGGTTGTGGATTTAGCTGAATATGGTGTTGTGAGAGAGTGTGTGAGTGTAAGTACTCCGATGAATAGTAAGAGGAGCTTTAAGAACACGGATAAGCCGATTTTGTGTATGAAGATTCAGCCATTTAAGAAGGGCCGCAGCAGCGCCTCGTCTAGGGACAGCTTGTCAAGAGGGGTGTCACTGGACAAAGCGGGTAGTGAATCTGTTTCAGCATTGATGGATGAAGAGTATGCTGATGAAGCGGAAGTTGCCTTGTTCACAGATGACGATGTTTCCTCCCACTCATCTCAGACAATATCTTCTTCTCTAGAAACAAGTCGTGGGGCGTCTTCACCAAAAGAAGAGGTAATCATTCCTGACTTTTTCAGTAGTTCTTGTCATCCAGACAACCATACTGAGATAATTGATTATGTGCATGGAATGGTTTTCTCCTTTTAAAATTGATACAGTAGCCAGTAGTATTTATTATGATACTTTGGTACTTAATCGCAGACTGGACAAGCGAATATGCGTCATAGCAATGAAGGAGATAATACAAAGCATTCCTTAGTGTCAAACCTAGGTACTGAAAAATCAAGATCAATACCTCAGAGTGCACCACAAGAATATCTGAAGGGAAGTTCATCATGCTCATCATCAGTTGACTTATCTTCTTCTGACCCTGGAAGCCCAATAAATGGTCATGCTTCTGTAGCTTACTCTCGCAGCTCTAGTTCCACAACAGTCACCAAAACTGGTGGTTCCCTGATTGTCTCTTCTTCATCATCCTCATTGAATGAAAATGCGGAGGAGTCCAACATCAGCATGCGAAGCAATGGCCATGCACATGCCGAGGAGGTAAATGATATGGTTTATAATGGAACAATTAAAGTGACTGCTGATATTCAAGAGAGTAGAAAAGATGGTGAGAAAGCTCAGCAAATTAACAGAGATTCCATGGAGGCTGCTGCTGCTGATGATAAACACGATAATAAGGATAAAGACAGACAGAAACAAGAAGAAAATGGTGATGAAAGACAAAATAGTGATGAGGAGAACCATTCAGGGGAAGGTGAACCATACATCGCAGGTCATGCTAATGGAAAAGATGTTCTGCTAGGAACGAATGAAATTATTATGAGCAATGAAAAACTGAAGCCTGTCAAATCTGTTAGGTCAATTGCTGACTTAAGTAAGAATACATTATCTGGGAATGATCAGCATGTAGAAGTAAGGGATGGTGGTCAGGGAGATTTACAGAAGAGTGCAGGTGTTTCAGGAAACCTCAGAGTTAAGGAAAGGAAAGAGGCTATGGTGTATCCCAAGGATACAAGAAGTGTCATTTTAGAAAACAAGGTTAATCAGTTGGAACACAAAGTAAAGATGCTTGAGGGAGAGCTAAGAGAAGCTGCAGCTGTTGAGTCTGCTCTTTATTCAGTAGTTGCTGAGCATGGAAGTTCCATGAGTAAGGTCCATGCTCCAGCTCGGCGCCTTTCTAGGTTGTATCTTCATGCTTGTGGAGAAACTTCCCGTTCTAGGAGAGCCAGTGCAGCTAGAAGTGTTGTTTCAGGACTAGTTTTGGTTGCAAAAGCTTGTGGGAATGATGTTCCAAGGTATATTCAATCGCTTTTGTTTTGTGTATTTGCTTTTAATTCTCTTTGTGATTCTATGGCATGCATGTGGATGTTTATAGTGTGAATTTTCTGAAAATTCGGGTGGACAATAATAAGTAATATAGTTGATTGATTTTAAAATCAGGGGAGCTTACCAATGCACACACATACATCTTGGCCTCTGCATGACCCATTCCAGGTCTGCAAGTCTCCCAAAAAGTAGTATTATAGTCATTTTCTATGACCATAATCATCATCATCATAAAGTTTTGAGCAACTGGGTCACTGCTTAGCATACCAAAGAAGTGATCGTAACCGGTAGGGATAGGTCTCTCTGCTCATCACTGCATCTGCTGCATGTCATATGACTGCATCCATAATAAGTTGAAGTTATATTTTTAAAAAAAATTGTTTTAAATTCAATCTTCTATATTCTATGGTTACAGGCTAACATTTTGGCTCTCAAACTCGATTGTCCTGAGAACAATTATAAGCCAGGCTACTGGGGACCCTGCACTTCCCAAGTCTGGCAGGTCTTCTTTTGACAGAAATGGTGCTCAAAAAGTTAAACATAAGGCTCCATCTCCATTAAAATGGGAGGCTCCATCCTCTAGGAAAAAACAAGGGATGAGACTATTGAATGAAAGTTTTGGTGACTGGGAGAACCCAAATACATTTAGGTCTACACTGGAGAAAATTGAATCATGGATTTTCTCCCGAATAGTTGAATCTATCTGGTGGCAGGTGATTGAGTACCTTCTTTTTCTGAATTTCCTTGTAGATATTGTAAGTACCAGTGCAATTAATTAATTTTGATCTGATTCATTTTCACTGTCATATTTTCAGACTTTGACACCACATATGCAGTCTGTAGCTGCAAAGGCAACTGATGAAAATATTGGTTCAGGACCACAAAATAGGACATCTGGTTCAATTGATCAAGAGCAAAGTGACTTTTCATTAGACCTTTGGAAGATGGCTTTTCAGGATGCTTGTGAAAGACTTTGTCCAGTAAGAGCTGGTGGGCATGAATGTGGCTGCTTGCCTTTGTTATCTAGATTGGTATGTCCATCTACTCAGATATTTTTCATTAATATGCTGTTTCGGTGATATGAGAGGTTTTCTTCTTTGAAACATATGAACTTGTGATATATCTCAAAATCTTCAAATAATTGTTCTGTTCCATATTTTCTCTTATTGGACATTTATCAATTTGTAGTTATTCACAATGATCCATGTCATGTGCCTAGGTCATGGAGCAATCGGTGGCTAGATTAGATGTGGCAATGTTCAATGCCATTCTCCGTGAATCTTCTGACGAGATCCCCAGCGACCCTGTGTCTGACCCCATCAGTGATTTGAAAGTTCTTCCAATTCCAGCTGGGAAGTCCAGTTTTGGGGCCGGTGCACAGCTGAAGAGTGTAGTAAGTCATTTGAGTTGTAAATATTTGTTTTGATCCATTATTACTTTGCTTAAGCGTTGAGGTCAGAACACCTTAAGCACCTTATTTTACTTGGTAAAATTAAACATTAGGAGCATCCATATGTAACACTATTGATTCCTGCTGCATGTCCATGAGTTCTTGATGTTTTATTTAAATTACATGGCCCTTGCAAATCAGAATCATTGAGTGCCATGACTCAATGACTAATACAGCGAAACACTTATGAAAAATCGCATCTGATCCCCATCCTGATTATGATAATACACATTCTTAGTATTCCTCAAAGTTGTAATATGCTTTTGGATGTAGTCCAAGAGCATGCCCAATTACGTGATAAAGCAATTTGAAGTTTTGCATGTTACTCTTGTATGAACTATTTCTGATTGTATTAATTTGAGTTCTATATGTGTTTATGGTTATCAGATTGGGAACTGGTCTAGATGGCTAACTGACCTATTTGGTATGGATGACGATGACTCTTTTGAAGATGTAAATGGAAATGATGATGATGATGATAATGATGAAAGACATGATACATCCTTCAAGTCCTTTCATTTGCTTAACGCATTGAGTGATCTCATGATGCTTCCAAAGGACATGCTCTTGAGTAAATCCGTCAGAAAAGAGGTTCGATCCTTGAACTCACACATGTCTTAGTTTTCTACTCCATAGTCAGTATTTTGTAGTTCTAACTCATGTTGCCTGGTTCTTGTCTTGAAGGTATGCCCTACATTTGCTGCACCACTGATCAAAAGGGTTCTTGACAACTTTGTCCCCGACGAATTTTGCACCGACCCAATTCCAGACATTGTGCTTGAAAACCTGGAGTCTGAGGTTAGTCTGTTCTCTATGCCTGTCTTTGTTTTACACTCGATATACTTCAGATATATTTCAAGAAGTTGCATTTTGAATAGAATAGCCACATGGTTTCTGGCAAGTTTGAGATAGATGTTTGTAGTCATAACAAGTGCTTTCTGGACTAAGCTAGAAGAATCTATAACACGAATTCTAGCAGTGCTTCTAATTAAAATATGTTAGTGAGTTTTTTTTCTTTTGAATAAACATGTTAGTGACCGTAGGATGATAACTAATTTTTCTTTTCCCCTTTGCTTATAAAGGATACTCTTGAGATTGGAGAGGAGGCTCTCAGAAACATACCATGCACTGGACCTGGTACAGTCTATTTGCCCCCCTCAACAGCTTTAGTTGCAAGTCTAATTGGAGATGGTGGAGGCCAATCACAGCTGAGAAGAAGCGGTTCTTCAGTGGTCAGGAAATCATACACCAGCGATGATGAGCTTGATGAACTGAATTCACCATTGGCCTCAATCTTCATAGGTTCTTATGGGTCTTCATCAGTTGCGTCAAAGCTCAACTGGGTTCCGAAGGGAAACATCAACCAAAATGCTGTCAGATATGAACTCCTTCGGGATGTTTGGATGAATAGTGAGTAGTGACCAAGGGAAATCAGAGAATATATAGATAAATAATTTGTTTCTCTGTTTACTTTTAGAGTTGTAAATCTGTAGTCCATTTTTGCCTGGTCACTGTTGTGATGTTGATGTACAAAAAAGTTAGGGCTCTTGTAGTGTATCCAGAGGATTGAAATATTTCATAATGGAGTGCCTATTCCCTAAATTGGTTCTTTATGCTTCTTTCGCATTTTAGGATGACCAGTACTCAAAATGTAGCTTAACTTGCACCATTTGCAAGTGACATAGATTTTTTCAAACGAGATCATACTAGACCAGACATGATTTCTTTATGAAATACAATCGAATTCAACAAGCCAAAAACAGACCAGTTCCTTCTCTCAGTTTCATCTTTCACTACATTACAAACTTGCACCATGTCTGCAAGGCATACACTAAAACATCACTCACAAAGTCCACACGCGGCTCAGATGGAAAATCTTACTCACATATAACTTATATACTATATCGCCCAGAATACTTGAGAATAATGAGGTCAAAAAAGATCCAGATGCAACCCAATCATGCAGTTAGCTTCTGGGAAGAACTGACAGCATTTATATGCTGAAGATGCAATGCAGCCAGCAGCCCCGTCCAGGTTTCTCCTGCGGCACCTTTTATGTGAAAATCAATGAGTTTGTTCTGTTTTCTGTAGTATTCCTCCAACGACTTGCTCTGAAAGTAGTGACAATGATCCATTAGCCAGTCTTATGTAAACATAAAACAGTAGAAATCAACAAGCAACTATGACAGAGAACAACACCATACCTGCTCAGCTTTGGCAGATTTCAACTGTTCTTGCAGATTTACATCATGCATAGAGTTACTCATCCTAAGATACTCTTGACTAAGAGCCAAGCTTCCAGTTCCAAGATTCTTGTTCACCGAGTTATCATCAGCGGACTTGAGATTCACTACTAGATCAATTTCGGCAATTTGATCAACCAACTCCTGTAAAAACAAATCAAATCGAAACCCTTATATTACTTCAAAATCACTTGCAACATCCAAAACTCACACTAAAGACACAATCTTTACTCGCAGAATTTACGAACACAAACAACCATATCGATATTCTTTCAACTTACAGCTTGCATTCTAGTTCGAGGAATCCCATCCAGAATGAATCCATTTTCACCTCTGTAGTATCCTTCTTCAAGCCTCTTGGACAACAACGCAAAAATCACTTCATTCTCCACAATCTTCCCTCCATTCACGGCTTTCGCAATCTAAAACAACACCCCACATAGTCAAATCAATGCTCTTCTTGCTAATTCAATTAAGCTCATTTAGGCAAAAACAGAGCACATTCGATTCAATCAAAACCCTAAAAATCAATAGAAACAAAAGAAAAGGTCACCTGCTTGTAGAGAGCAGAGCGAGGGTTGAGCTCCTGGCGGACGAGGGAGCCCACAGAGATGCGCGGAACTTGCAGAAGCTTCGAGAGCCTCTCGGCGTACGAGTGCTTCCTCGCACTCCGATCCCCGATCAAACACCAATGTATCCCTCTCCGCGGGACCCACCCAGCGGAGTCCACCACCACCGTTTGATACTGCTCTGATTCTTCGTCGTCTTCGGAGTAGTAGTAGTCCAGCTGAGCCGCGGCGGCGGATCCGTAGGCACGACGCGGCGCGAGGATGCCGAAGCTGCGTCGTTTAAGGAGCGACGCGGCCAGTTCGAGGCGGCTGAGTCCGGCCATGGCGGCGGCGGCTTGAATTAGGGTTTTAGGGGAAAGCTTTGCTTTGGTTTTTAGAGCGAGAGTTTGTTGGGTAGTGTAATTACGTAACTGCCACTCCTAACTAATTGGTTGGTGAATGATCGTCTGCATTGGGGTGTAGTTTAACCATCGTGTGACGCCTGTCACAAGTTCTTCGCGCCAACGCTCCCGCCACGTTGCAAGATTTCCCACCAAACCCAGTTACCATTTCGAAAATTTAAATTTTTGGCTTGCAACACCTTATTATGAACAAGGAATTCTGAATTAGTAGCTAATAACCATACATACAATATATTTTTGACTTGATTACAACCTTGTAGCTCGATCTCTGAATCCGAAAACCTCCAAGGTATGCTGGAGCGGACATCTAACAATGATATATGGCAACAAATTAAAACATATTACTCTGACCAACAAACTAGCAAAACAAATCGCATAAAAAAACTTCTAATAAGAAGATAAGTGCACTTCGAGCTATATGGCAGAGGTAGATCTTAACTTCTAATAAGAAGAAATACACATTAAAAAAAAGAAAAAAAAAGACAAGATAAATGATCACCTACAGCTCCTGTGGGGTGAGAAGCTTAAGAAGACTAGAGTGAACAACAACATAGGGTGTGTCTGGTCCAACTGCACGAGTTGAAGGTACATCATTATTCCGATTGTAGAGTAGAGGTGTCGTCATATTGAGAATCTCGGCGGTCTCAACCATCAACTTGTATGCATCAGGATGCTGGCAAAGCAAAAAATTGTATTGTATAAGTCTTGCATCAAATCATTCACTTAATATGGAAATAGAACATAATCCACAGCTGATTGCTTCTTCTCAACTCCTCCACAAACAGATATTTATGCAACAGATGAGTGCTTATATAAGAGAATTAGGAGAGCAAAATGAAAAAAGAACACATTACTGAGCTGACATTGTCTTCTTCAATTATCCAGGCCACTAAAATATGCAGGAGAAATAACAAAATCTACTTTATACGACACTTTCAAGGCATTAGATCAAATGCAAACAGATTTTTCATATATCGTGCTAGTATCCAGAAAGTGAATAACCTGAGTCAGACCAGCCTGAACAGAAGTGCCATATACATCATTCTCAATCAAGTCTAATGGAAAGTAACCATTTTCAAGGTAACCTCTGACTACAGCTGCAATGCAAAGAAAACAAGAAAAGCTAAAGATAGAGCCTCCGACAGATACAAACTAAGATGCCCATTACCTTTTGTAGCAACGTCAGCCAGAGCCAAATTTTGCTGTGTTCTATACCCCTGAAAGCCCTGCACAAATACAAATCAGACTTAAAAGAGATAAATAATGGTCTCGTTTCTATCTCTAAACCCTAAATCAATATTCTCAGTCTCTCTAGTATTCAAGGAAAATGAGGGACCAAAGATTAATGAAGGCCAACCAATAAATCGTCAGGGTGGCGAAAGTCATCGGCCTGCAGATTGGGGAAGTCCGTCTTCGAAGAAACTAGGCATACCGGAACCCGCCGGACCTCGTTGGTTTTGGGGTAGTGGAGAAAAATCTGAGAGCCAAAACTTAAGCAAGGTGAGGAAGCATTGGAGGTAAAACGGAGAGGACTAGGGCTCTGGCTTATTAGGTAGCTGAGAGAATAAAGAGTCGACAGGGAAGCCATAGAAATCAAAACCACAATAACTGAAGCCGAATGTAAATCTCCTTATTTTTGTAAATTTCCTTTTGTCTGCATTGGAAACTAAACTCAAAAAACTCCCCCATCAAACTAAACTCAATCCTGAG
This sequence comes from Comarum palustre, assembly GCA_951800085.1. NCBI lineage: Eukaryota > Viridiplantae > Streptophyta > Magnoliopsida > Rosales > Rosaceae > Comarum > Comarum palustre. Next base: position 657,107 of record OX637574.1, on the reverse strand, counting down.
TCTCCAAAACCCTGAAAAATAAGAGCTTTGATTTTGCCACGCAAAATACCAAATTTTAGGACGACACTAGTACGTTTTTTTCCTATTTGAGCAAATTAAGCATCACTCACTGCAATGGCTGAATGCCTTAATCATGGATAGCTGGCTTTGATCATAACTATTTACAATAGGCTTTGATTTGGCATTTCATAATATTGCTTTCTATTAAAAGTTCAAAATAAGGCGTGTATTAATTTTTTTTTCAAGAAAAGGGAGTCAAGCTCCATTGAATTAATCATACAACCATGTTAGGTCAAGCGAGAAAAATGTTCAAGAACAGACTCCATATTACAATTTGGATGCACAATAATTGTATTGAATTCAAAAAAAAACCTACTAATCTACAACTCAAAAGACTAATATTCAAAATGAACTTATTAAGGCCTAGAAAGTATGTAACCTACCTTACTAACCCCAAGTACTCCAGTTTCATGCATCAAGGCCTAAGACCATTTTAGTGTACCTTTCCAAACACAAAAAGAGGAGTGAACTCTTCAGGTTAGTGAGATAGGGATCCATCCCGGCTAGGGCTCGAGATTACTCGCCACCGGATGTTTCACAATGATTTGCTCGTGAGAGCTAGAGTCGGCCATAGAACTTGTCAAAGCACCTACAGTAGGCTTCTTCTTCTTATTCTTGCTTCCACGAGGTCTTCCTTTTTTATTCGAAGAAATTCCAATCTTGGTAATCCCTAGCTCACCATTCATATCCATAGTAAAACCAAGATCCTCTGAGTTCAAATCCAAAGGAACCATAGCCAGAGGGTGTTTCATCCTCTTCCCTCCCTCATCCTCCTGGGCCTGCCGTACCTTTGTAACCTTGATCGGAGAAGGGAACGGTGGAACCTCCCTAATATGAACTGATCTCCTTTCTTTGAATAGAGCCGGTACGTTAGGAACCACTAAAGTAGGTTGAGAGTTTGTCCTAAATACAATGGAAGGGGTCGTCGTCGCTGTCACCGAACCACTTGGAGCCACAGTAACCTCCGTCGCCTCCTGTCTCCTAGGGCACTCCAGACCTCCATGATTGAGCATCAAGCACTCCCTGCACAAACCAACCAACCGCTCATAACTAGACTGTACCTGGATAACAACCTCCGGTGAAACCCTAAAGTGTTGATCCATGCACACTGGGTTGTTCAGAGGCAGCATTACACGAACCCTAGCTTTCCTATTTCAGCCCCTCCCTATCAACTGTGAGAACTAAGCCAATTGTTTCTCCGACCAACCGGACCGTAGCTTCAGAAAAAGCACCGCCGGGAGATCAAGAATTTCCACCTAAACCCAGAAGAAATCAAGGTGAACCGCTCTGATATCAGAGAATCCATCATAGTTGTTTAGTAGCAGCATGGTCCTCTAGTAAATCCATGGACCTCCCTTCTTTACACGAGACGGATCACGTTGATTGTTGAACGTGAAAACGAAAAGATCCCCCTGTTGTTGGACCTCGACAGGGATCGATAACCTCCACATCGAACGCACTGCAGTTCGAAAGGGATCGAATTGCACAGCCTTAACTTTGTCGAATTCAGTTTTCCAACCGGGTAAAAATGAGGAGCAATGAAACCAGATCCCAGACGTTTGAGGTTTTCGAGGTCCACCGGTTCGTCATATTGTCTCAGAGAGAACTTTGAGATATCAATCGAGCCGTCATAGATGCCATGGCTACTCCTCCACTTGAAATCTTAATCGCTGCCATAGAGAAACGGACGCCACATAACTGTTTTGCTCAAACAAATCCCAACCCTAGCCGTCTTGGAGAGAGAGAGGGGAAGAGACAGTCGCGGTATTTTTTGACTAAAGAAATATTTAAGTAGAATGTGCGTATATTAATTCTATAATTCCTAAACTTGCGAAATCAAATACCAAGAATATTGTGTACGTATTAATGTTTCAATGGGAGTATAAGTATATATTTTAGTGTGGAGATCGATCGAACCTTGTATCTGTCTCAAAGAAGATTATCAATATGATCGAAATAAAACTAGTGCTAGTTGTAGTGCTTATATTGCTGGAGCATTATAATCATGGAGCAAAAGCAACAGCAGAAACCGATCTAAATCAGTCGGAATTAGTCAAGCCAGGCTGCTCAGCCGCGTGTGGATCTCTTGTCGTTCCATATCCTTTCGGCATGAACCCGGGTTGTTACTTAAACGACAACTCCTCTATATCTTGTAATAATACTATTACAGGTGGCGGTGGCGGCTATGAAGGAGGTCCAAAAGCATTTTTCAATGGGAGAAGTGATTTCGTTATCCTTAACATATCGTTGGATCGTCAAGAAATGAGAGTTACGTTCCGTGAGTAAATATTGTGTTGTAGTCGACAAGAATGACAATGTGACTTCACATTCTGATGAAGAGGAAGTCAATCCCCCCAACGATGTTTTTCGTATCTCAAGTGGGCGGAACAAGTTCACCACGCTTGGTTGCAACTTAATTGGGTTTATTCAAACTTCAGATGAAAGTCCTAGCAGCACCACAAACGAAAAGAAGAACTCAATGGAGAAACAGACGAAGACGCGCAGTGTCCGTGGATATTTTGATGCATGTTTATCAACTTGCAGCCAAGGAATCGAAAACGCAAAAAATGGAACATGTCGTTCATATGGTGGTTGCTGCCAAGTTCCTATTTCAATCGACGATGTAAAACATTATTACACATCTTTACGCAGCATATCGAACGATGATCGGGCTTGTGGTTATGCTTTTGTCACAGAAGCAGATTCGTTCAAGTTTTCCACCTTGGATCTAATTCAAGACGTTGATAATCGAAAGGCGGCACCTCTGGTTCTCGAATGGGCAATTAGGAATCACCTCTCTTGTGCAGAAGCTCGAAATCAGAAGGATTATGCATGCAGGGCAAAGTATAGCGATTGTCTGAACTCGACAAATGGACCTGGCTACATTTGCAAATGTCGTAAAGGTTACCAAGGCAACCCTTACCTCCTCCATGGTTGCCAAGGTACGCAACGTCCTATATACTTTCAAATTCGTTTATCATATTTTTTACATTTTCTTTTCTTAAACCATACTAGTTTTAACTATAAAAACCATTCTAAATATACATTGTGAATGATAATATTCAGATATCGACGAGTGTGCGTGCGAGGAGTTAAATCCTTGCTCAAACTCGGCTACATGCATCAACTACCCTGGAGGTGTCACTTGCAATTGCACTAAAGGATTCATAGGGGACGGAAAGGAAACCAGATCTGGTTGCTACCGTTAAGACGTCAGTTGGAAACTAAAACTTCTTATTATTGCATTTGGTAAGTATATCATCCAATAAAATCTTCTTAATTATATTGCTACGGTTATTGAGTAATTTAAGTTGTATAATTACTTGGCACTTATCTAACAAGATATTTCATTTGTTTCAAAGCAAATCTGGTATTTATCACTATGGTTACTACAAATCTAGTTGTTAACACTGCTAAGCTTACTGTTACGTGCAGTATAATTTTCTTTTTACTATACTCTCATAATCGCTGAAACATTTACTTGGTCACTGATCAAGCAGGTACCAGTACGGGCATTTTGGTGCTAGTAACAATAGGTTTTTGGATTTGTTTGGTTATAAAGAGGAGAAGACTCATCAAACTCAAACAGAGGTTCTTTGAGCAAAATGGTGGAATTTTGTTACAACACCTTAACTTGTCTCATCATAAACCATCCATTGAGATGATGAAAATATTCAGTTCCGAAGAGCTCAAAAAGGCCACCAACAATTACGACCACAGTAACATTATTGGCCAAGGAGCCTGTTATGCGGAAGCGTAAACAAACGACAATATTGATATGGAACAATTTGGATAATCGAAGAACGGTAAAGAAAATAGAAGACAAGAACACAAGATTTATAGTGGTTCACCCAATCAAAGTATTGGGCTACGTCCACTCTCGAAGCCGGCAAAGAATTCCACTATAACAATTGGAGAGAATACAATAGAGCTTTATGACAAAACTCTCAATCCCAAAACCCTCATACACGATCTCTCTCTTTTTTCTGTCGATAAGAAAGAGCAGTAGGTTAACTAGGTAATCCCTCTGCCGAAAACAATACTAAGGCAGCCTCTTATATAGTCTAACAATTATAGACATACATGAATCCTAATCAACCTAAGACTCAACAATGCCCACGTCTGGGCCCTCTTCAATTTGGGTTTTGTCCAATGTCAATTAAGACCAATAATTAATAAATCTCCACCTTGGTGTTAATTGATGCAAATCCTCCGTAGTAGAAATTCAAACCATTCACCGCTCCGACATCCCCGTAGGGATCTTCAAATTTTACAAACACCAATCAAGTCCAAGCAATGCTTGAACTTGCTAAATGGAACTGGCTTTGTCAACATATCTGCAGGATTATCTTCAGTCCCAATCTTGAGGAGTTGAATGTCACCATCCTCCACCATCTGACGAATCTTGTGATATCTGACACGAATATGTTTAGTACGTGCATGAGTAACCTGGTTCTCTGCCAAATGAATAGCACTTTGACTATCACAATGAATATCCACATATTCTTGAATAAGCCCCAAGTCCTCAAGCAAACCACGTAGCCAAATTGCTTCTTTTGCACCCTCTACTGCTGCCATATATTCAGCTTCTGTAGTCGACAAAGCAATTGTATGCTCCAAATTCGACTTCCAACTCACTGGTCCACTAGCAAGAGTAAACACATAAGCTGTAGTCGACCGACTCTTATCCATATCACCTGCGTAATCAGAGTCCACATATCCAACAACACATTGACTCGTCTTATCCTGCTGAAATACTAATCCAACATCCATAGTACCAAAAATGTACCGTAGAATCCACTTCACAGCTTGCCAATGGCCTCTACCTGGATTATGCATATATCTGCACACCATACTTACAGCCTGTGAAATATCAGGTCTAGTACACACCATACAGTACATCAAGCTACCAACAACACTGGCATAAGGAACTTTAGCCATATATTGCTTCTCATCATCTGTGCTAGGAGACATAGTAGCATCAAGTTTAAAATGAGAGCCAAGAGGTGTACTTACAGGTTTAGCTTTATCATCCATGCCAAACCGATGTAGTACCTTCTTCAAATATTGCTTCTGTGACAAACAAACTCTGCCTCTTGATCTATCTCTCTCAATTTCCATGCCCAAAATCTTTTTAGCCTCTCCCAAGTCCTTCATCTCAAATTCACGACTCAATTGTGACTTCAATTTGTCTATCTCCACCTTGCTCTTAGATGCAATTAACATGTCATCAACATATAAGAGCAAATAAATGAAGGTCTCATTCTGTAGCTTGCGAAAATAAACACATGGATCATAATGACTCCTGGTGTACTTCTGACCTAACATGAACTTATCAAACCGCCTATACCACTGCCTTGGAGACTGTTTTAATCCATATAATGATCTCTGCAATTTACAAACCCAATTTTCCTTACCAGCAACTTTAAATCCTTCTGGTTGGGTCATGTAAATTTCTTCTTTTAATTCTCCATGTAGAAAAGCAGTTTTCACATCAAGCTGTGCTAACTCAAGATCATATTGAGCAACCAAGGCTAATAAAATACGAATAGAAGAATGCTTAACCACAGGAGAAAATACCTCATTGTAGTCAATTCCTTCCTTTTGTGCGTAGCCTTTAGCTACCAATCTAGCCTTATACCGTGATCCCTCCTTTTTAGCAAACACCCATTTACAACCAATTGCTCTCTTCCCATGCGGTAACTGAACCACCTCCCACGTTTTATTCTTGTAAAGAGAGTTCATCTCCTCACCCATAGCTTTCTCCCACTCAACATAATCTGCATGTACGACAGCTTCTTCATAGGTAGTAGGAATTTCTTCTTCAGTAACGGGAAGTGCATAAGTCACCATATCATTAAGCCAAGCTGGCTTTAAAACATTCCTTTTTCCCTTTCTTGTTGCAATAGGTTTGTCTTGCTGTGTAGGCTCTTGGGTTGGAGCCTCAACTTCAACACTCATGTCCTTATTATTTGAATCATCTGACTCAACTGTAGGACTCACCGGATCAATCTGAGTATCAACAACTTTTCTCTGAACCTCCACCTGCTGCAAGTTCTCTTTGGTCTTTCTCTGCTCTTCAGAAATTTTCTGCTTATTCTGATCAACCATAATTGCTTCATCAAAAGTAACATCTCTGCTTACAACAATTTTCTTCTCATCCGGACACCAAAGCTTGAATCCTTTAACACCATCACTAAATCCCAAGAATATTGCTTTCTTGGCCCTTGGATCAAGCTTGCTTTCTCTAACATGAAAATAAGCAGGACAACCAAAAATATGAAGATAACTATAATCAGTAGCAGGTTTACCAGACCATACCTCCATGGGGGTTTTACCCTCAATTGCAGAACATGGCACTCTATTAATTAGGTGACCTGCATATGTGACTGCCTCAGCCCAAAACTCCTTGCCTAAACCAGCATTAGACAACATACATCTGACTTTCTCCAATAAAGTCCTATTCATACGCTCTGCCACCCCGTTCTGCTGCGGTGTCCCTCTAACTGTGAAGTGTCTCACAATGCCCTCATCTTCGCATAATTTGAAGAACGGATCAGATTTATATTCACCACCATTATCTGACCTGAGCCTCTTAATTTTCCGACCGGTCTGAGTCTCAATCATCTTCTTCCACTTCACAAATATATCTAAGACTTCATCTCTATGCTTCATGGTGTACACCCATACTCTTCTAGAGAAGTCATCAACAAAAGAGACATAATAATGCATACCTCCTTTAGATGCTGTTTGGGTAGGTCCCCATACATCTGTGTGAACATAGTCTAGAGCTCCTTTAGTCTGATGAACTGCGGTGCCAAATTTAACTCTAGTCTGCTTACCCAAAACACAGTGTTCACAAAATTCCAACTTGCAAGTCTTTGCACCTTTCAATAAGCCTTGCTTCACTAATTTCTGCATTGCTTTCTCACCAGCGTGACCAAGACGCATATGCCATAATCTGGTAGTGTCTGCATCATCTGCAGTCTCAGAAACTGCCGTTTCACTTGTCACAGTACTCCCTTGTAGAAAATACAAGTTTCTTTCTCTAGTACCCTTCATCAAAACAAGTGAACCAGAAACAACTTTAGCAACACCATCCTTCAAAGTAATTGTGTGCCCCTTTGATTCCAAAGTACCCAAAGAGATCAGATTTTTCTTCAAGTTCGGAACATACCGAACATCAGTCAATTCTCTAACGACCCCATTATGCATCTTGAGACGAACTGTACCAATCCCTTTAGTTCTGCAAGGACTATCATCTCCCATAAGAACTACTCCACCATTTAATTCCCTCAAAGAAGAGAACCATTCCCTGTTGGGACACATGTGGTGAGTACAACCCGAATCCATAATCCACTGATTAGAATAATCACGTGTAGGTGAACTTGCTAGAGCCAAATCGATCTCATCATCTTCAAAATCTTCGACAACCGAAGAACAACTCAATGCAAAACCGAAGTCATCATCATCTTCAAATTTTGCCATATTTACTTCAGAACCCTTCTTGTCTCTAGTCTTCAACTTGGGACAATCTTTCTTCCAATGACCCTTTTGACGACAAAAGGCACACTCATCTTTTGCAGGAAATTTAGCTCTTGACTTGGAACGAGACTTACCTCGATTTCCACCAAACTTTCTATCTTCTGATCTGCCTCTTGCAACAAGTACTTGTGCTTCACCACCTGAACCCCTTTGCAACTGCTTCTCCTTCTTCCGACATTCATTATTAATCAATGAATTACACACATCATCAAACTGCACTTCATTCTTTCCATGCAGTAAAGTTGTA